>CM069921.1:43225270-45625270 GCA_036172225.1 Cryptocoryne crispatula var. balansae
GATAGCTTTTACATATTGTATATGTTAAGACTTTTGCAAAAATTGATGCTGTTAAGTACTTTTTAAAATGTATATCATTATTGTCTAAGAATGTGCCTACTTGCACTTCATTTGCTCCACATTACACATGCTCAAACGGCTTAAGAGAAGTTGTAATAATTTACAGAACATATGGAAATGAGATCCTATTTGCCTTTAACAGAAAACTATGCACTCTAAGTGGATTGCAGTTCTCACTTGGGGTTCAGAAATCGAGGAAGACCTGCAATCTGGAGTGGGGAATATATAGTCAGGCATTACAGGTGCTGAATAGGATCCAAAATTCGGGTTCAATTCAAGTGGAGTTAACGGATTCGTAATCTATTTTGGTATCTTGTATGCTATGGGACTTGAAACAAAATTTGGAATCGATCAACTCCACATATCCATTTCTCCTATTTCGATAAAATTTTATTATTTATCTATAAAAATTAATATTATAATAAAATAAAAGTAGACAAATTATGAAAATTATGATGATAGGAAAAAGTAAAAAAAAAAGGATTATTGTGTCAAAATTTAGTAGGCATTTTTACAGTTGTTGGTTTATTTAAAAAATAGTATATAATGTATTTAAAATTATTAGATTTGGTTTCGATTCCTGTAACATAATTGGAATTGGAACAAAATTGGGTTCTGTTATGATTCTAATTCAGTCAGAATTGAAATAAGAATCGGAGTGAACATGACAGGCAATTCCTTCAGTCCAAGCCATCTATAGCTTCCTCCAAACTGCACTCTTCTAAATGTTTTTGATTTGGACGTATTTCTAAAATTGTTTTGTTGAGTAGTATCATCTACAAATATTCTGTTATATTGTTAATCAAGTTCTGCTGATATCATGTGATTAACTGCGGTCTTTATGCTGGTTTCCAACAACATTTGGAGTATGGAATTAGTGGCAATATCATTTTTTTATTCTCTTCATTATTCAGGAGCACAGAAGAGTTCAGCCTGTGCAAAAGTGGCAACCTGGTCAAAAATCCTGCGATGGTGGTACTGTGATTCAGTAAATCCATATCTGAAAGAAAGAGCAAGCTGCAACGTAGAGGCTGATAGTGGATCTCTTTCAGAAAACAACAGACAACAAAACAAATGTTGTGAAATTGAAGAGCAAAGGAAGGAGAAAACCTTCTAATGTTGGGAGAGGAAAGGGTGGCATAATGCTGACCAAGGGAAGAGGATCACGCACCTGGCTGGACTGGGTGCAGGTTTTGATGTGGATGGCAGAACGTGAACAGCAGTTTGTTGCTGATATGCCAAGCTATTCAAGGAGAAAAGCTTTGCAAGTTTTCTGTGAAAAGTAAGGTAAAAGCTCCATGAGAACCGATTGCTACTGGCTAGCGTTCTGAAAATTCATCTTTTTGCCTTGACATTTAAAAAGCTGCCGTTCATAAATATAGTAGTTTTACAGGTTGATACTGCTTTTGCTGCCTGTATGTGATCCAACTGAGCAAGTACAAAAAAGAGATTAGTAAAGTATATAATTCACGAGCATTTATGTTTCTAAATCTCTTGCACTTTGTCATGTAACATTTTTTTTTTTTTGGTCGCCGGTGGCATAGTAGCCAGAGACGCTCACAATGCCGTGAGCAGCGAGCGATCAGGCCCCGCTCGATCACCACCCCATTTGTTTCACCTGCCCCCGAGCAGGTTGGCACAGCAACCGCAGGATTTTGAGCGGACAGCCGAATGATGCCGGGGCTGCCACTGGACTGTCCAGGAGCCTGTGTCAGGGCAGGCACTGGTACGAACTCACCCAGGGTGAGTTGGTCTTTGTCATATAACATGAACAACAGCTTTTTGGTATGTATTTTCTGAATTGACTGTTCAGCTGGAGTCATGTCTTAAGCCTGGCTTGGAGGATAAATCCCCTCCTATGGAAGTAAAGCATAGAAAGCTTGGCTTGGGAATGACAGACAATGATTGTGTTTGGTTGCATGATAAATTGGAACTTTTGTTACAAAAAAATTTATATATTTTTTGTAAAAACTTGTTAAAAAATTATTTGGCAACCATTACAGAATTTATCATGGTCTGAACTCATTCTGACATCAATGGCTTTTACTTTTATTTTGCAATCACATGACACAAACATTGACAATTTTGTCGTTGGCTACTCTAGACAAGTACTATTGACAATTTTGCTATGTCTTTAGCACTTCGTCCTGACATACATACTAAGTTGTCATGTACTTAGGGTTTTGTTTGGTAACAATATCAAACGCTATTATCACTATCAATTTTAAAATTGGTCAGTTACTTAGAGATGTTTAGTTAATAGTATCAATTTTAAAATTTATAATACAAATAAAACCAAATAAATAACAATACTTCCTAATTTCATATCAATTTTGATATTGATATTTTAATTTTTAAAATATCAATATCAGCCATCTAATATAATATTATTTTGTACTCTATTAAAGGTTATAGGTAAAAGGAGCCATCAATTTTATTTATTGGTTTCTCTTTTAAAACTATTATCAGATTTATGAGCTTGTTTAGTTAGGTTTTAAAATTGATACTATATTAAAATTGGTACTAATATTTATAGAGTTTAGAGTATCAAAATCAAAATTGACACTTTTAATATATAATCTATTTTTGTTTGCACTATAATTTTAGTATTGTTATTATGTCATTTTTAATTTTAAAATTGATATGGATGAAGATATTTAATAATGTTCTCAAGCAGGACTTTACGTCCTGGTTGGTTAGAATTTCATTTTTGATACTATATTAATATCTTGGTATTAATATTTTCAAGCGTTGAAATATCAATATCAAAAATTAATACAAGTTGACATTTCTTGTAATATATTTTGTTTTTGTGTACACTATAAATTTTTAAAATTGATATAATTAATCAAACACTTCTTAATAATTTCTATCAATATCAATTTTAAAACTGATAGTGATGAGAAATATCTAATATTGTTATCGAATAATTTGATTTTGATTGAGTTAACAAGAAACTGGATCCATTTACTGCATCTATTAAAGGTAAAATTAGTCAAAATCGACTGTCATAAAGATATACACTATGATACTGTCATTTTTGCCTATCAACGTATTAATGGCTTCGGAGTTCTTCGGCTAGGCACTGATCTGGTTGGCCAATGGGTACAAGTGTACAACTGGCATTTACACCAATTGTTTTACATATTAGATTCTATAATTTGAATTATTTTTGCACATTCCTATGATATCTTCTAGAAGCATCCTCAGTTTTTTTTTTTTTTTTGCTATTTCGAAATTACCATCGATTCGTTACTTCCGTTCTGTTGCATGGCGGCCTGGTGTCAGTTGTATTGTTCCAGTTGGATTTACTTATTGCTTCTCTGAAAAATTAAGCGTTAATGTTAAACATGCCTTTAGAATTCTGGAAATTCAAAAAAGCCTCGGTCCTTTTGAATTCTAACTTAAATCCACGAGACTGAATCAATAGAAGCAATAAAATCTTTTTTTTCAAAGGGTAAGAGAAGCAGTCCAAATTGAGAATATGATGCATCCCGATGCCACTCGACACCTAGCTCATCATCGAGCGAGCGACGCCAACCGATGCCATCCCAATGTTGCCCGACACCGCCCGTTCCCAACACTCAACTAGCTTTCAGTCTGGATCACCTCAATTTTTTGATTAGAGAGAGTAATCTCAATTTCTAATAAAAAAATAGTCACGATTCTAACTATTTAAGTGACTGTTGTTAGTGAGTTAATAAGACATACGGTATTGATTCAATACTTGTTGGTAACGAGTTAATAAATGTCAGTGAACCATTATTGCTAAACGTTATCGACGCCTTATTAACTCATTTTTGACTTTTACAATGAATTCGATGAGTCGGTCGAACCGTTATTGAATTGTTACCGACGTCTTATTAACTCGTGACTGACGGGTAACAAGTTAATAAGACGTCTATAGTCATTCAACTTTTTTCAGTAGTAATTCATTGAACTTGTTATTTGAACCGTCATTTAAGTGATCTGAGATCGTGATCATTTTTAATATAATTTTTTAATAAAACTCCAGCAGAAAGAGTGTAACGTTACCATTTTTGAAATTTTTTTTTAAAAAAATACTTATTATATTCCCAACTCTTCCCATTTTTCCCTCTCTTCCCAATTACTCTACCGTAACCGCCTCCTTCTTTTCCTCTCCTCGATACCCTATTCTTCTTGCCGGCTCTGTGATTTCTTTTTCCTCTCCCGGATCGCCCTATTTTTTCTTTCCCTTGTCGCCGCTGCATATTCCTCGGTCGCCGTCTCCCCAAAGCTGCGCCACCCCGTCCGCGTGACGCCCGCCATCCCATGGCCACCGCCGCCGTTAGTCGCGGAGTTCACGCCGCCTTCGCCCGCGCGGCCGCCGCATGTTCACGCCGAGCCCGCAGCCGCAAGCGATTGACCCAGCCGCCTTCAGCCGTGCCGTGCCGTGCCGCCTCTCACCGCGTCGTTGCACGCCTCGCGCCCGGCTGCTGGCCTGTGCCGCCGTGTGACGTTTTTCTCCCTCCCCCGGTTGACCTTGCCGCTGCCCGCCGGCCACCGCGGACCTTCATCGCCGCCGCCGCCGCTCCGTCTTCGTTGACCACCGCCGCCCACCGGCGCCATGCCCGCGGCCACACCCCTTCACGCGTGAGCGCGCGCGCGCGCGGCCACGCGTCTGTCGCCAGGCCCCGCTGCCCCGCCAGCCCCGCTGCGGCCGCTGTCCCACCGCCAGCCCCGCCCGGCTCCGCTTGCGCCCGCGCGCCACTCGCGCGGCGGTCGCCGCCGCACCGCGCGCGTCGGCCACCGACCGCACCCACGTGCGCCCGCGGTATACCCCCTCCCACCGTCGATCTCTCTCCCTCTCTCTCCTCTATCTCTCTCATATCGCCTCTCTCTCCTATTCTCCTATATATTCTCTTATCTTATTTTTTCTTATTCCAATAGTTTGTCAAGATATCATCCGGATCGATTTTTCATCGCCATCGTGACCGCGGTAGCATATTCGTCATCGAGTTTGATTCCCTTGCAATTCCGTGCGCCGTTCGTTGTCTCCATTAAGGTAGGTGTCTCGGCTATTCTTAGCACCTTTATATGATCGATTAATTCATAAAAACATGTTTAGATGACCATGATTAGAATGATATAATTAGTGGGTTATTTCTGACATATTGACCGGATTAGATAGAGTTAGATTAACTTAGATTAGCTTGTTCAACTATGCATGTTTAGGTTGATTTAATCATCTATGTTTATTAATCGGCATGTTAGGTTTTACTATGTTTGAGTCTAATTAGTTTAACATGCTTGCATTGCGGTGATCTTTAATATATATATCTTGATTTGTTAAAAAGTCGATGTAAGATTTAACCATAGTGTTTGTCGAAGCATGTATGTGGTGCATTGATCTATGGTTGTCCATAGATGTAATTGATGATTAGATTATCATTTGGCATGCTAGTTAAATGGTTGGTTGTCTGAGTTCGTTAATTATGTGCTTTCATCTTGAGAGATGTAGTACGCAGAGGGCTGCAATGTAATGGAATTCTACTTCACCAGACTATAGTTCGTGACCTGCGGGTAGCAGATGAATTAGAACAATCCGGAGCATCCTTCGATCCCAGATACCGCGGTTTATCCTAAGTACTCCCCTGCCTAGGGATACTATGTGATTTAGCTTACTATATGTTACTTCTATATATGGTAGATCGGGTGTTAGTTTTGTGACATTTGCTACAATATCCAAGTGGAGCATGATATTTACTCAAACAAGTGTTTATTTGTGCATTTTGGCATGGATATTAGTGGTCTAATTGTGTCTTTTGTTTCATGACAGGTGTATGTGTTGTGAGCATACCTAGAGTAGTTAAATGTGCAGGATGTGTTGGTTTTAGTGCATATAGGGTCATATTATCATATGGGGTAGTAGAAAGCATTGTAATCATTTAATTGATGATATATAATTAGCTTGAACCCTATGTACTATAATCTGAATTTTTAGGCTAAATATATTTAATATCAATATAAATAATTATTATAATGGGGTAGTTCGGGTGTAAGACCTCCATCGAGTACGTGGTGACTCACCCCTTCCATTGTTAATATTTTCAGGATTGTAGGTTTAGCGCATCATAAGCGTAGTGGTGTTTTGGAGTCCGAGGAGGTAGTGGATTAATCATTCAATGTTGGTATTTAATTTGCTTAGATAGATGTTTGATTGTTATGTTAATAGGTTGTAATATTAGGATTTGTGATCCTGGATTGTGAATTTCATTCTTGTTTGGTTCCAAACCGATATTCTTCCCCGATTATGTTCTTTGGATTATCTTCCGCTGTGCATGTTAAAAATCTGGGTCATGACAACTTGGTATCAGAGCATTAACTCGGCCAGAATGACTATTTTGTCAAGCCCGGGTTTATGATATCGGTTTGGATTAGATGGAATTGATATTCGGAAGAACATGATCTTGGGCAGAAAGAATAATTTTGATTTTCTATTGGATTGAGAATCTTATATGACATAGAAATTTGATGATAGATTATTGGAGGTCTATATTAGATACTTGATAGTATCATTTTATGATGATTCAACTTTCGATTTAGTTGATTTTGGAGTTTAGATTTATGATTATGGGATAAGATTATTAATTTGGATTGTTAGTTTTAATATTGGATGGTAATTTGGGTCATTAGTGCTTTGGATTGAACAATTAAAATGCAATGACCAATTTTTAGATTGGGTCGATGTTGTAGTTTGGTTTGATGAAGTATTATTTTTTTTCATAATCATAAGACATGATCAAGATATACATATTGGATTATCCAATGTTTGATAGGTGATGGTTGATCATTGTTGTGTTGGTTTAAAGTTTGAGGAGGAAATTTTCAGATTTAGTATTTTTAGTAATTTAGATTGATGGTGATTTAATAAGTATGATTAGAATGATTCATCTTGGGATTAAATCTGATTTATTTGTGAGATGATTGGAAGGATACGTATGGGTGGTATAAGGATACGATGACATGTGTTAATTAGATTTGGTATCGGTCCTACCCTAGATGTGAAATGAATCGATGATTGAATTATTATTTGAATATATGGTTGTAAATGAAAAGGAATGTGATATAAGAATGCGATTGTGAATATAAAAATTTCAGAGTAAAAATTAAGATAATTTTAGCATGTTTTGAATAGGTGGTATTTTTCATGCTATCAAGGATGGAATGCATATCAAGTGCAAGTTTTGAAGGATGAAAAACTTAGATTATTTAGTATAAGTTTAAGAATTAGAGATGATTTGAGTAGTATTATAGTAAGTATTAGTAGGGTGCTATCTATTAATTATTACTATAGTTATGTTCTTCCCGATCACAATCTTCGATCTTCATTATCCGAATTTTGAACTCATTTATCTCTCTATATCTTGTCTAGTCAATTTAGCCAAATCTTGATTGTGGATGATTTTAGTTATATGTTATGTCTAAGTGTAGGTTAATCTTATGCGATGTTTAGTCATTATTTCATTAGACGTGATCTTTAGATTTGATGAAGATAGAATGATAATAAGATGTATGTTGTTTCATATAAATTTATTTTAAGGAAGAAATGAGAATGTATCGTGTAAGAGTAGTAGATATTGAAATAGACTTTTTAAATAGAAGAGTTAAGAACTTGAGTGAGAATCATTTGCTAATATATGTGATTACAAATTGATATTACCTATAAGATGGATGTTAGAGATAAATTTTTTTGATTATAATTCGATAGAAACAACTTTAGACAAAAATATACTATGGTTGATCTAATTGATTATAGATTGAAGTATTATGGTTTAGGTGATGTTAATATTGTCGGAAATAGTAAATTTGTTAGATATATTTTGGAAGTTAGAGATTTGGTTATCTTGGTGACTTAATATAGATAATATGATGTGATTATATTTGAGATCATAGGTATGTGAATGATATAGAGGTTAAAATAATTACAATGATTGGATAAGTGGATTACAATAATGTTGAGATATATTTAATCTTAAGGCATCAATATTTTGTGAAGCTTAGCTATGAGATTGAATAGAAACAAAGTATTGATATCAAACTATTTTGAGTTAAATGAATCTACGAGAAACATGAGAATATATTAGATTTAAAGAATGAATTACTAATATAAATTTTGGAATAGATTTATGAAATTATAGACATGAACATAGGGTTGTTAATCTTTTGATATTAAGAATTAGATTTATATGAAATCAGATATGAATCTTAGAGCATAGATGAATATTTTCTCATTGTTGTAATCAATTTTAAGTTTTTGGGAAATCCGATTTAGATTATGATCATATTATCTAGATTATTCTTCATTATCTACCAATATAGAAGTCTAGAATTATTCTTACTATCCGATCTAAATTTGTCTTATCCGTTTGATGACTCAATTCACTCTTCAAATTGTGTTTTACAAATTTAGCTAGGAGTAGACTTTGTACATTTAAATTTAGACTTGAGTATATGTTAATAGATTGATTTTTTTGGATTATGATTAATTGTATAGAAGAATAAGTTAGATGGCAATTATTAGAAATGATCATCGGATGGAGGAATACGAGAGGAATTTTCTTTATTAGGGATTAAATGATCAATACATATAATCCAATGATGAAATATCTTCATATTTAGTGAATCCGGTTATTATAGTGATGATGATAAGGTATATTAATCTTTAGATAAGATATTTGGGTGGATCAATTAAAGTTTTGATATTAGACCATAATTGGATTATCGATTAGATAATAAGATTATGTCATTGGTAGCATTATGTATCTATGTTATGAGGTTAAATTTTCAGATTTAGTATATTTGAAAATTTAGATAGATGATGATCAAGTTTATCAAACTAAGACACGATTATTAAGCTCGTATCATGTGGGGACTATTGGATTGTTGAATATTTTTGTGAAAGATATTTGATTCATGTCATATTGATCTCCAAAATTTTTAAATTTGGCATATTTAGATTAAGGATCATCATAATTAAGGTCTTAAGGTTATGTGATTGGATGATATATAGATAATTTAGATTGTTAGATATGTAGATAGAAAGATTCGTCAATACATATCAATATTCGATCATAAGGTGGAATTTTAGAAATATTTTATTTAAGATAAATATATTTAGATATATGTGTTTAGGGGTAGATTAGATAGAGAAGAATAATTTGATTGATTGAAGATGCAATTGTTTGGTGAGTCTGGTTGAATTTTCGAGGACGAAAATTTTTGTTAGGAGGGTAGATTGTAACGTTACTATTTTTTAAAAATTTGAAAAAAAATAGTTATTATTATATTATTATTATTATATTCCCAACCCTTCCCATTTTCCCCTCTCTTCGATTACTCTACCGTAACCGTCTCCTTCTTTTCCTCTCCTCGATACCCCAATCTTCTTGCCGTCTGTAGTTTCTTTTCCTCTCCGGATCGCCCTATTTTTCTTTCCCTCGTCGTTGCTGTGTCTTCTCGGCCGCCGTCACATGCGAGGTGCCGCCCTGTACGCGAGACGCTCGCCATCCCAATGCCGCCGCCGCCGTCAACCACCGAGTTCCGCCGGCTGTTGCTCGTGCATTGCGCCGCATGTCCATGCGAGCCGGCGGCCGCGGAGCGTTGACCCGGCCGTCTTCGGCCGCGCCGTGCCGCCTCCCGCGGTCATTGTCGCCTCGCGCCCGGCGGTCGCCGCGCGACGTTTTTCTCCCCCGTGGTTGACCTCGCCGCCACCCGCGGCCATTGC
This sequence comes from Cryptocoryne crispatula var. balansae, assembly GCA_036172225.1. Taxonomy (NCBI): domain Eukaryota; kingdom Viridiplantae; phylum Streptophyta; class Magnoliopsida; order Alismatales; family Araceae; genus Cryptocoryne; species Cryptocoryne crispatula. Next base: position 43,235,079 of record CM069921.1, read on the forward strand.
GGCGCCACCGCCGACGCCGCCGTCGTCGGCGTTGACCACCGTCGCCCACCGGCGCCGCGCCCGCGGCCACACCCGCTTTGCGCGTGAGCGCACATGCTGCGGCCGCCATCCGGCTGCTAGCCCCGCCAGCCCCGCATGTGGCCGCCATCCGCCACCAGCCCCGCCGGCCCCGCTGCGCCCGCGCGCCACCCGCGGCAATCGCCGCCGCCGCCTTGTCGCGTCGGCCCACCGAGTGCACCCGCGTGCGCCCGCCGATATACCCCTCCCACCGTCGATCTCTCTCTCTCTCCTCTATCTCTTTCATATCGCCTCTCTCTCTCTCTCTCCTATTCTTCTATATATTCTCTTATCTTATTCTTTTTTATTCCAACAGTTTGTCAAGATATCATCTGGATCGATTTTTCATTGCCGTCGTGACCGCGGCAGCATATTCATCATTCGGTTTGATTCCCTTGCAATTACGTGTGCCGTTCGTCGTCGCCGTTAAGATAGGCGTCTCGACTATTCTTAGCACCTTTATGTGATCGATTAAATCGTAAAAACATGTTTAGATGACCATGATTAAAATGATATAATTAGTGGGTTATTTACGGCATATTGATAGGATTAGATAGAGTTAGATTAACTTAGATTAGCTTGTTTAATCATGCATGTTTAGGTTGATTTAATCATCCATGTATGTTAATCAGCATGTTAGGTTTTACTATGTTTGAGTCTAGTTAGGCTAACATGCTTGCATTGCGGTCATCTTTAATATGTACATCATGATTTGTTAAAAAGTCGATGTAAGGTTTAAGCATAGTGTTTGTCGAAGCATGTATGTGGTGCACTGATCTATGGTTGTCCATAGATGTAATTGATGATTAGATTATCATTTGGCATGCTAGTTAAATGGTTGGTTGTCTGAGTTAATTATGTGCTTTCATCTTGAGAGATGTAGTAAGCAGAGGGCTGCATTGTAATAGAATTTTATTTCACCAGATTATAATTCGTGACCTGTGGGCAACAAATGAATTAGAACAATCTGGAGCATCCGTCAATCCCGGATACCGTGGTTTATCCTAAGTACTCCCCTGCCTAGAGGTACTATGTGATTTAGCTTAATATATGTTAGTTCTATATATAGTAGATCTAGTGTTAGTTTTGTGACATTAGCTACAATGTCCAAGTGGAGCATGATATTTACTCAGACAAGTGTTTAGTTGTGCATTTTGGTATGGATATTAGTGGTCTAATTGTGTCTTTTGTTTCATGATAGGTGTATGTGTTGTGAGCATACCTAGAGTAGTTAAATGTGCAGGATGTGTTGGTTTTAGTGCATATAGAGTCATATTATCATATGGGGTAGTAGAAAAGTATTGTAGTCATTTAATTGAAGATATATAATTAGCTTGAACCCTATGTACTATAATCTGAATTTTTAGGCTTAATATATTTAATATCAATAGAAATAATTATTATAGTGGGGTAGTTCGGGTGTAAGACCTACATAGTATGTGGTGACTCACCCATTCCGTTGTTAATATTTTCAGGATTGCAGGTATAGCGTAGTAGAAGCATAGTGGTGTTTTGGAATCCGAGAAGGTATTGGATTAATCATTCAATGTTGGTATTTAATTTGCTTAGATAGATGTTTGATTGTTATGTTAATAGGTTGTAATGTTTGGATTTGTGATCCTAGATTGTGAACTTTAGTCTTGTTTGGTTCCAAATCAATATTCTTCCCCGTTACGTCGCGGGATTATCTTCCGCTGTGCATGTTAAAAATCCAGGTCATGATAGAGAGAAAGAAAAAGCACTCACAGTTGACTCAGCTGGGAGAAAATTCTCATCGATTTAAAAGCAAATATTATCTATACATGACGGGATCGATCCGAATCAACTTGAATCGAAGGGTATGTCAGCTCTCCCAACTAGAGAATAGAAAGTCTTTTTCAAGTTAAATGAGAAGGATCGATTCTGTAAATAATAGAAAAAATATATGAGATATATTTAATTCCATAGCAAAGAGAAAAATTAATTATACCAAGATATGCATTTAAGTGGAATAAGAGGATTATTTTACCGTAGTGTTAGGCCCCTAGAAATATAAGTGAACTTTGTTGTTTTGAGGCTGTACCCACTTTTTCAAACACTCTCTTCCCTTGAGAAAAAATTAGTGAGAATAAAAGTTAAAATAATAAAAACTTAGAATAAAATTATTGTCCTGATATCATCTTATATATCCCAAAATCATGATGTTGAAATTGAGTGACCATATATAAGCATATTATAATGTTTGTAATAATTATTTATCTATCATCACCCAAATACACATAGAGAGAGAGGAGAGAAATAAAATATGTGGTTTACCCAAAACAAGAAAATCATAAGTCATTGGTTGACTTATATTTTATTTTAATATAATTTTTTGTCACAAAAATGTACGATGAATTTTTCGTGCAACCAAACATCATATTAAGTAGTGAGAAAAGGAATGAACTATCAAATGAGGTGTTTGGTTACATAATAATTTTTTGTACATTTTAATGATAAAGAGTTATATTAAAATAAGATATGAACTAATCAATGACAAAAAAAATTATGTTTGGAGAGATGTGATAACAAAAATGAGTAATTATCTTATATGATCAAACAAAGTGTGGGATCACAAGATAATAAAAGAGGTGAGACCCTCTTTTTTGTCTATGAAGGAAACCATTTTAAAAACTTAAAACTGTCATGGTTGCCAAACAACTCTTTTAACATATTTTTTTTAAAACATAAAATTATAGCAAAAACTCAAATTATCATGTAATCAAACACCCCATAAGTCTTAGGTGACATTTGTTTTCACTTAATCTAAAAATATAAGCTCTTAATTTTACCTCCAACCTCTTAGTTAGTGGTAAAAAAGTGATGAATTTAATTAAGATATATGTGATAAATTGTGTTTGATAAAACATCTAAAAAAACATCTAATTATAATAATTTCACATCACATCTTAAGATCACATAAAATGTAAGCGAGAATCCACAAACATATGTACGGGTTGTCACCGATTTTCCGGGGTCATTAGAAGTTTTCTCGCGTTGTCGTCGACTTTTTCAAGTTTTGGATCACTATCTGGGCCTTTGACGCCACCGGAAGGATAAATTGTAAGTTATAGTCCTGTATAGAAGTCTTGGGATGTGTACCAGCTAGTTTACCCATTTGGAGAGCTACGTTTGTGAGTTCACTTTCATACGCAACAAATTGAAGTTGAAACGGACATCCCATTTGCAAGTTACGGCTCGCGGAGATGCGTGCCTCACTTTGAGGGCGCGGTATGCATGCCCCCGGTCTAAGGGTGCGGTCAGTTCCAGAAACCAAAAATTTACCCCAGTTTGGGCTTTCCAAACAACTTTTTGGGAAGTTTCCTCCTCTTAAAAATATTTATTTTGACCCCTCAAGTCAGGGGCGTGTTCATATTGTCAACCCCATTTTTAGTAATTTTCTGGAATTTTCCAAAGTTTTTTTAGCAATAACGCATCGAACATGCCCCCGAACTAGGGGCACGCTCATCGCACCCTCAACATGAGGGCGCGGCTGCGCGCCCCGAACTCGGGGGTGCGGTCGGTCAGTTTCTATGTTTTACAATAGTTTTAATCCTCTATATATTCCAGCTATTGGGGTACAATCCAGGTATCTTCTCCTTATCCTCCAGCCACCCTAGGCTCGTCCCAACCTCTCCAAATCATCCTATTTTCATTCTTGTGCCCGGAGATCATCCCGAAGTGAAAGAGAAGCCGATCTATGCTCTTACATGTTGCTTTTTTGATCATATGCTTTCATAGATCTCACGATCATTTTTTGGCAAGGCTTTCTTCGAAGAAGTGTTCTTCATCTAGCTATCTTTCATATCCAACAAATAGAGATCAATTCTGACATCGCCTTAGCTTGTGGTGGCTTCTACACCGGTACTGCATAGACAGATTCAAAGTCTTTTCTTCTAAGTCATCGTCTTATCAATCAATTTCAGTACGTTTAGCAGCAGATTCAGCCTCTACATTCTTCATAGAAACTGTTCTCTGGTTATTTCCCTTTAATTTAAAATAAGAATCATTCAATTATGATATCTTTGGTGCCCATAGCACGTCCTACATCGACATTGCACCAGTGGTTTTCAGAACTTAACTGTCTAAGATTTGACTTTTTAGGTAAATTCAGATCACATATCATTAGATTCAATCCAAAGTGTCTTCATCTTAAACAATCCTTTGCAAGTCTTATTTATTATAAAATAAATGGGAGTCCATTCTGAATTTTAGATTGTACGTGGTGATTGCTTCAACAAAGTTGTGTAATCTGGTACTATTTCCAATTTATGTCTAATTTCATAATTTATATAAAGCTTTATGGACATATTGAGAAGAATTTATCAGCAAAGAAACTCTTTCTCTCCAAGTTCTCTGTCTATTTCAACAAACGGCACTCAATTCAGACATCGGGACTGCCCATGGCGAGCTTTGCATCAAAGTCACGCCAGATAGTGCCACCGCGCCCCTGGACCCAAGGCGTGCTCACCGCGCCCTCAAACCCATGGTGCTCCCACCGCACCCTCAAACCCATGGCGCTCCCACTGTGCCCTCACGTAAAGGGCACGGTCATGCCTATGTCTTTGTCAAAGAAAATCGGTGATATCTCACCTATTTTAGCTCCAATTTGAGTTGATCAAGTTTTTACTTCTTCGTCTTTCATCCAAAGCATCATTTATAAATCATTTTTATTTAGCTTTTGTTGATATACATATATACCCTACAAGTCAATCATATATGACATGATTCGACATTTCTAGATATATCTAATTCAATTAATTAGGCAAATCTTCATTATAAGCCCTTATTAGATATGAATATCATAATGAAGTTCTTGATTAAATACAATGATGATTAAATCATGATGAGATCATGATAATGAGATTGATCATTTAGAGTATTTGATCTAAATGTTCCTAGTCATAGGATACTTGAGACGGGACATTAAGAATTCGGATAGACTAGTGTATGTGATGTCTTCTCATGTGATGAAGATGACCGATCATATTGGTCATCAGTGTGGAGACACTGAGATACACATGTAGGTGCTCATTAGTTGAATGAGTTCACTGAACTGACCAAATTAGAAACCCCGAATGGTATCTTACCGAACTGTCAATTAGGATTTTTCTATCATCACGGTTGCGTGGTTGGACCTTTGACCTAAGTCGCCAAAGATACCTTGTTGGGTGGAACTTGTGCTTTGACCATTGACTTATGGATCACCATTTAGATGATCCAGTATAGCGATGGATCGGGTACAAAGAAAACTCGATGGAGGCAATTGAGCAGACAACAAGGGATCATCTACTCTCGGTAAGTGAGAGTGAATGTCCTATGGGATAGTACTTTAAATCCCTGGCCAAGGTAGATAGGATAATTAGAAAAGGAGTTTTCCAATTGATCTAATTTCGAGTACAGGATCCTATAGAGTTGGTACACTAAGGAGTTGACAGTCGATGCCGTACTGCTTTTCGACCAGGACATTGGATGGATGAGGGTTTATATCCATGTGGTAATTGATGATGGAAAGGCTCAATGGAGATAATATTATCCATTAGCCATTTAGAATCATGAGATGTAACTTGTACCCTTTATGATTGATAGGTTGATTAATCTGTAATTAGATAACAGATTTCATTAAATTAAATTGAATTATTCTATTTTATTTAGGTTTCAACAAAATAGGCTATTGGGCCTAGTGGGTCACACACATAAGGACTTATCCACAAGTATAGGGGCAAGATCGTAATTTATGGAGATTTTGGGTTTTTATGAAAAATTATAAAATTCTTTATAAATACTAATGGTTTTAATCAAACCCTATCAAGCCAAGGGTGAAAAGCACATCCCTAGCCTCCTTTTTACCTCCTTTCTCTGGAAGGTGTCCATGGTTGATGGAGCTCCGTTCGGGAAGAGTTTTCGAAGCCGACGCGAAGGGAGAGCCTATTGTGGATGAAGTTCGTGTGGATACTACTATAGATCGGACATTTGAACTATTTGAAGAGCTTGAGAAGCTCATTTCCTTCCTCTTAATGGGATTATATGAATCCCTATCAGATATATTCGAACCCGATTTGATCGATTTTTGGTTTTCGTCGTTCGGTTACGATTGAGATAGATTCTAAAAGAACCTATAGCAATCGTCGCTTCCGCTACACCAAATTTTTATGGATGATTCCTTACAGTGGTATCATAGCCCGGTTCAAGTCTCGGTTGAAACCGACGTCGAATCGACATTATTTCATGTAATTTATGTGTTCCCGAATCTATGTAAACGTCTATATTGACGAGGCTACCATAATCTATGTATGACTCAGATAATAGATTGTCTGGATATCGTAGAATATCCTGATATAGAGCTTTTCAATACCACAAACCTTTCAAAGTTTAGATCTCTGTAGAGTTCGGGAGAAGCCCCAAAAGTTGGTGTTTCTGTCATAACTGAACCGTCACCCGGATTTGGGAATTTTGTGAAATCTCCGTCCACAGATGAAATTGATGCTTGGAAAAAGCTTTAGGAGATGGGTAATGTGATTACCTAAACATTTCTATTGATTCCTTGCTTTGAACGGCGGCGGAGGAAGAGAATTTTAGATTTTTCCGGTGAACTAGGGTTCTGCGGAGTCTAGCAGTGCCGACCTGTTTCTCCTTGTTTTCCCATTGCTAGAGAATTTTTCATAGAAGGTATATATATATTTGGAAACATCATTTTATGAGGATTCTAAATTGTATTTTTGGAGAATTTTTAGTTTTCGGGATAAGGAGTTATCTTCGTTGCAAAATAGTGATTTCTACTACGGAATCTCGGTGACCACTGTCTCTTTTTCCTCATTTTATGGTCAGTTGAGATTTTTCCTGTATACGAGACTGTGTTGGAATCCTTATTTGATGAGGATTCCAATGTATATTTTTTCATATTTTTTGGACTCCTGAATAAGGAGATATGACCAATTTTAGGGGGGACATATCCTCCCTGTGAACAGTTCCATCGGAGTAGGAGTCTGACGTGTGAGTGACGCATGCAATGGCGCAAGACAATCGGCACAGACGTTCATGAAGGCTGGCACACGCCGCGGTGCACACAGGCGCTTGCCGGTGTGGTGCGAACGTGCATGAAGGCCGGAGTGCGCGGTGCAATGTGCCGACACCTTATTTTATGATTTTAAATTGTTTAAAATCATAGAAAATTCAAAAAATTTACAATAAAATTCTAGAAAAATTCTATAATATTATTTAACATGTTTTAAGGTGCTTAATGATATGTTTTATGATGATAATCTCTATTTACATAGATTCACTCATGGTTAAATTTAAAAATTATTTTAAAGGTTTAACTTAAAATTATTAGTGTCTTAATTAATTTTTAAAAATAATATTTTACAGAATAAAATTTGGGACATTAATTTATGACTTTGCATAGTATTAGAAATGCATGAATGTTCTAAGTAGTTTAGATGTGTATGTTTATTTCATATAGATTGTTTATATGTTGTTGTCATGCTATTTTCATGTTATTTATTTCATGAAAATTTGACATGCATGAAATTAAGAATTTCAAAAATATATTATGTAATTTTATGCTGATATATATGATATATCTCATATAATTATCACGTATGCGCTCTATGTTCATGTGATGCATATTAATGTGTGTATGAAGGTGATCATGGACTTAATTATGCTTGGCTTTTGATTGTTTTTAATTATGTTGGTTATGTTATTAAATAGGACTTGGGTGTGCCTCCTCTCTCTTTATACAATATAATTGTACATTCTATCTCCATTAATGTACTTCCCTTGGTTAAAACCAAGGTTTCTTATTAAGTTATGTATATTTGTGGGTCTGCGTACCCTTAAGCCACTTGTAAGAGTTAGAAGCCGGTTTGTGGAAGATTGGAGAGCGGGACTATAAGGAATCGTGCATAAAAATATGGTGCAATGGAAGCGACAATTCCTATGGGTTCCTTTAGAATCCGTCTTAATCAGAACCGAACGACGAAACCGAAAACCGATCAAATCGGGTTCGAATATACCTGATAGGGATTCATATAATCCCATGGAAAGTAAGAAGATGTGCTTCTCAAGCTCTTCAAACCATTCAAGCGTCCGATCTCCAGCAGTATCCACACGAACTTTATCCACAGCAGGTTCTCCCTTCGCGCCGGCCTCAAGAACTCTTCCCGAACGGAGCTCCATCGACCATGGACACCTTCTAGAGAGAGGAGGAGGTAGGGAGGAGGCTAAGGATGTGGTTTTCACTTTTGTCTTGATGGGGTTTGGCTGAAACCATTAATATTTATAGAGAATTATGGATTTTTTCATAAAAACCCAAAATCTCCATAAATTACCCCCTTGCCCACGTACTTGTGGTTAAGTCTTTTTGTGTGTGACCCACTAGGCCCAATAGCCTATTTGGTTGTGTCCTAAATAAAATAGAACAATTCCATTTAATTTAATTAAATATGTTATCTGATAACAGATTAATCGGCCTACCGATCATGAAGGGTACAAGCCACATCCCATGATCCCAAATGACTATAGGGATAATCTCATCTCCATTGAGCATTTTCATCATCAGTTACCACATGGATATAAACCCTCATCCATCCAATGTCCCAGTCAGAAAGGAGTACGGCATCGACTGTCAACTCCTTAGTGTACCGACTCTATAGGATCATGTACTAGGAATTGGATCAATTGGAAAACTCTTTTGAAAATTATCCTATCTAACCTATCTAGGGATTTAGAGTACTATCCCATAGGACATTCACTCTCACTTACCGAGAGTGGACGATCCCTTGTTATCCTCACAATTGCCTCCATCGGATTTTCCTTGTACCCAATCCATTGCTATCTTTGAACCATCTAAATAGTGATCCATAAGTCAATGGTCAAAGCACAAGTTCCACCCAACAAGGCATCTTTGGCGACTCAGGTCAAAGGTCCAACCATGCAACCGTGATGAAAAAAACCCTGATAGACAGTTCGGTAAGATACCATTCAGGGTTTCTAATTCGGTCAGTTAAGTGAACTCATTCAACTAATGAGCACCTGTATTTGTAACTCAGTGTCTCCACACTAATGACCAATGAGATCAGTCATCCTCATCATATAAGAAGACATCACATACACTAGTCTATCCCGTCTCAAGTATCCTATGACTAGGAACATTTGGATCAAATACCTCTAGATGATCAATCTCATTATCATGATCTAATCATGATTTAATCATCATTGTATTTTATCATGAACTTCATTATGATATTCGCATCTAATAAGAGCTTACAATGAAGATTTGCCTAATTAATTGAATGAGATATTTCTAAAAATGTCGAATCATATCATATATGATTGACTTGTAGGGCATACATTTCTATCAATCTCCCACTTGCACTAAAGCCAATCACCCATCTGACTGATCTGTATCAACCCAAGGTGAAGCTCAAACACTCTTTGAGTAACTACTTCAGTCAGTGGATCTGCAATGTTATTAGCGGTAGATACTCTATCTATAATTATATCTCTATAAGCTGCAATATCTCTGATTGTATGGTATCGCCACAGAAGTTCTAAACTTCTGATGAGACATCGGCTCTACCTTATTGTTTTCTCAAAACAATAGTACACTTTCAAAGAAAATTGGGATAATCCTATACCTTAGATGAGAATCTTCATCTACACTACTTGTGCAACCACTATGTAAACTTGTTTACATATGTTGTAGAATTCTGATGTTCTAGCACATAGAACTCTTTCATATCACTGCACCACCATTATTCTGACTTAATATCAAACTTATTTGATTAGAAGCTTGTGTTTGTAAAACTACAAGACTTCAAGTCTTATCCTCCAGTGTATAGAGATACATTCTCAGTGCTTCTCAAGTACCAAATGATATATCTCTAAACTATCCAGTGACTCTCACTTGGATCTTTCTGATGAATGCTCATAACACTTAGAGCATTAATCATTTCATGTACGTAGTATCATAAATGTGACAGACCCTATGACAAAAGCAATGTGATAGACCCTATGACAAAAGCATAAGGGCTCTACTCATGCGATCCCTTTATCTCTCAAGAAGTCTACAAAGACAGCACTTTAGAGAGATCAACTCCACACCTCATAGGTAAGAAACCTATCTTAGAGTTTATTATGTCAAACCCTTTGACTATGGTGACTACGTACATTAACTGGGCATTGATTTTAGAACTATCTCCATAGATCTCAAAACCCAAATTGTGTTTGGAGGATCAATTTGATAACTAGGTTCACTTATGATAACACACCTACTTCATTCTCAATGAGTAGTATGTCATCAACATAAAATGTCAAGAAAGTATGACACTCCCACTTATCTTGTTGAATACACAAGGCTCCTCTTCGTTCTTAACGAAGTCATAAGATTTAATCTCATTAAACCTTATATATGATTTATGAGAAGTTTTGCTTCAGTCCATAAATGAACTTAAAACACACTCTTCTTGGATGTTATTGGGACTTGATTCCCTATAGTTGTATCATATACAGCTATTCCTCAAAATATCTTAGAGGAACACTATCTTAACATCCAATTAGCTTATCATATAATTATAGAGTGTAACAATTAAAATCCAAATGGATTAATCCTTGGAATAGGTAAAAGATCTCATCATAGTCAACCATTTGACTTAGATGATATCCTTTCCATCTATTCTCACCTTTGAAGGTCTCTACCTTCTAATCCACTGCAATCTATTCTTTAGTGATCTATTTATTCGTTATGGATACTATATCCTTAGGTGGATATATCAAGTTCTAAACTTGATTAGAATAGATAAAGTTTATATCGGATTTTATTGTCTCTTCCCATTAATGAATCAATATCTCATATTGGTTTTATATAGATCTTAGGATCAATATCCTTATTATCTTATGCCTCATTTCATCTATCAGGAGATATGTCTCACATATCTCTTAGGTTGAATGGACACAAGAATAGATCTATAAGTTGCCAATGTGTAATTATTAATTAGTACCTTAATAGAAGTGTTATTGGGTTGTGGGACTGGAACATCTTCCACATATATCTTTCTTCCACTATCTTTCTTAAGAAGGAACTTTTCCTTTAGAAACATAGTGCGCTGAGCAACACATACCCTTATACATAAGGGTTGTATATTTAATATCCAAAAGTTTTCTTTGGATATCCCACAAGCAACACTTCATAGTCTTGTATTCCAACTTGTTAGAGTTATACTTCTTCACCAGGTCGGACATTCCGAAACCTTAACTTGCTTAAGGTCAAGTTTTAACCCCTTTTTCCATATCCTATATGGAATAATCAGAACATACTTAGAAGGTACCTATTAAGATCAAGTGGTTATAACGAGTACTTAACCAAAATTAGACAAAGAGGAAATTTACAAAGCTTGTCATTGTTCATATTATGTCCTACATAATATGGCTTTTCATTTTAGCTACTCAATTAAGCTAAAATGTGTAAAGAGGTGTCCTTTAAAATTAGATTCTATTATCCTTCAAATATATGTGAATTATGTACTAAAGTATTCCCCTCCTTGATCTCATCAAAGAGTTCTAATACTTGTTCCATTAGTATCTCTACTTCATTCTTAATCTCAGATAATTTCTCAAAGGTCTTAGATTTGTACTTCATAAAGTTCATGTATCCATACCTAGAGACATCGTCTTTGAAATAATGAAGTAGAAATATTCTTCTTTAGCCTTACTAGATATGGGCTAACATACATCTAGATGTACGAGTTCTAATAACTCATTAACCCATTCTCCATGTCTATATAAAGCTAAAGTGTAGATTGATCTAAATCAACCCATTTCCTCTTAAAAGGAATATTCACACATAACATGAGAGCTAACATATCAAATATGATTAAGCAATTCATTAAACTCCCACTGGCAAACACTTTGCCATTCAATCTATTAGAACATCTATCAATTCCATAGCTTAGAATAAATCAACATTTATTCAAGTAGGAAATCATATAATGTTCTTGTAGAAGGATATAATAGCAATATTAATTATTAAGACATCTCCATAAGGCTATTAAAGAATTGCACCTCCCACTAATAATGATGCAACTTTTGCACCATTTTATATGTAGGTCAACATCTTCTTTATTAAGCCTTCATTTACTTGTCATCATCTACAACTCTTTGTAGATATAAGATGCATATATGGTATCTCATACCATTAGATGCATCTATAGTATCTAATATTATGATATACACATATAGTATCTAATATTATTAAGTGTATATTTAAAACAAGTAAGTGTCAATGACTTGGATACATGAAGCTTCTCAAGCTCCACCTTTGCATTATGTACAATATACTTTGTACTTCCTCTTCCACTTACCATCATCATGATAGTGGAATAATTTTCTCTTATTATGGCTTTATTATCTTGACTACCTTCTTTTACTATTAACTCTCTCCTATTTCTATCTAATGATTTTACTTCTTACTATTGGTCTCACCAACAAGAAGTAATTAAGATGTATTATTGTTCTAAGTTGCCCTTTAGTTAGCTTATCACTATGAGCCATGATGGATCTCATATCCATCTATCCATGTTGTCTCTACAATTTATATCTCATAGAGATTAACATCTAGTTTAAGGCAAACAATGCATCTTGTCTATAAGATAGGATCTTATCTTTCTTTTACATCATTAGATAATTTAGGAGACACCTACTTCTCAAGTAGAAAATAGTTAATTGGTCAACTATGAGAACAATTCTCTTAATTTTAAACCGATCTAAGAAGTGTGAGCCATTAAGCAATTTGGCATCTAATATGCCATACTAATGGTGGTTTATTATCATATTCTACAACTAAGATATAATTTTATCAATATAACATTGTAGACATTCATTAAAATTAAGATATGGTCTTTCATCCTAATTTATGCTCCCACTAATTATCGACGAATTTGCATAACCCTCATTATGCAAAGACGGGATTTCATGATGAAATCCTAGTGGGGACTAAGACCCTATTAACTTTATGGTGACAACCTTGTGGGAAACACAACAAGTCATCCCATACATAATAGGTAGGTAACTTTTACCAATTGCAACCCTTGCAATTCTTAGTCATTCAGCCTCTAGAGTTATAACCTTGTGGGAAACACAACAAGCTATATACTCTAGTTAGGTCAAATCCGCTTGTTACGTTATGACGATGAATTCTTAACATAGCCCTTGTGGGAAACACAACAAGGCCATGCAATGGTCCACACCAAAGTTCGGCAAATGCCTTGGCCATGATCACCAATTCCTTGCTTGAATGAGTCTTGTGGGAAACACAACAAACCCATCCAATCTAAGATTGGCTCATCAAGACCATAACAACGGAAGGCTACGTGAGTCATTCTTAATGTCACACGTTTATCAACCTAATTATGACTAGGAGGGATTTTATTTTAGTCTCATCGATAATATGTGCTAAGTATATATAATACCTTTGGAATATCAAATATCTAAGGTATAACCTGTAGCACACATCCACATATTAAAATATGCACAAAATAAGGTGATCATGGACTTAACCCTAAGCATGCACCTAAGGCACCCCTGTAGGTGCAAATTCTTGCTTCAGATGCTTGAGTTGGTATGCTCCCACTTCAGAAGGGTGCTTCTCCAAGTGGTCCCGCTCTCCAACCTTCCACGAACCGGCTTCTATCTCTTACAAGCGGTTTAAGGGTGTGCGGACCCACAAATGTACATAACTCAATAAGAAACCTTGGTTTTAACCAAGGGGGGTACATTAATGGAGAGAGGTAGAATGTACAATCAGATTTTATAGAGAAAGAGGAGGCACACGCAAGCCCCATAAACCAACACAATTAAAAGCAATCACAAGCCAAGCACAATTAAGTTCATGATCACCTCCATACACACTAACATTCATCACATGAACATAGAGCGCATACGTGAAAATCATATGATATATATCATATATATCAGCATAAAATTATATACTTTATTTTTGAAATTCTCAATTTCATGCATGTCGAATTTTCATGAAAAAAATAGCATGAAAATAACATGACAACATCATACAAACAATTTATATGAAATAAACATACACATCGAAACTATTTAAATCATTCATACATTCCCAATGCAGTGCAAAGTCATAAATTAATTTCCCAATTTATATTCTGTGAAATCTCATTTAACAGAATTAATTAAGACATTAAAATTTTAAGTTAAACCTTTAAAACAATTTTAAAGTTTAACTATGAGTGAATCTATGTAAATAGGGCTTAAAATTATCTAACGTGCCATTAAACACTTTAAAAACATATTAAATAATATTATATAAATTTTAATAATTTTTATGGAATTTTATGACAATTTTTCAAATTTTTCTATGATTTTAAACACTTTAAAATCATAAAATAAGGTGTCTGGCTCATTGCGCCGCGTATGGTGGCGCACTGCGCCCGTCCAGCATGCGCCAGCTTACGCCGCGGTGTGCGCCGGCACTCCGTAGGCGCTGAGCCGCCACTCGTGTGCCCGCCTATGCGCCGCTCTTCTACGCGTGCCCGGCACTATTCATCGGGAGGAAATCCATCCCATAGAATCAGATTATCTCCCTACTCAGACCTCCGAAAAATCTGGAAAAATATGCGTTGGAATCCTTATCAAATAAGGAATACAAAAAAGTTGTCCTTATATCCATGAAAAATCCCAATCGACAGAAAAATGAGGAAGAAGTGGTGGCAGTCACCGAGATTCCGTAGCAGAAATCTCCATTTTGAAACGAGGATAACTCTTTATCCCGGAAGCCAAATATTCTTAAAAAGTACAATTTAGAATCATCATCAAATGACATTTCTAAATATGTATATATCTCTACAGAGAAAAATTCTCTGGAAATCAGGAAGAAACAGGTCATTCAAAGATGGATATCAAAGGAAAAGGTTAGGTAATCATATTACCCATCTCCTAAACCTTTTACAAGCTTCAATTTCTTCTGTGGATGGAGATTTCACAAAATCCCCAAATCCGGGTGTCGGTTCAGGCATGACAGAAACACCAACTTTTGAGGCTTCTCCCGAACACTACAGAGATCCAAACTTCAAACGGTTTATGGCATTGGAAAGCTCTATATCAAGAGATTCTACTGGAGCCAACAAATCTTTTATCTGAGTCACATACAGATTATGGTGGCCTCGACAAAACAAACGTTTGCACAGATTCAGGAACACATAAATGACATGAAATAATATCGATTCGACGTCGGTTTCGACTGAGACTTGAACCGGGCTATGATACCACTGTAAGGAATCGTGCATAAAACTATGGTGCAGCGGAAGTGACAATTCCTATGGGTTTCTTTAGAATCCGTCTCAATCAGAACCGAACGATGAAACCGAAAACCGATCAAATCGGGTTCGAATATACCTGATAGGGATTCATATAATCCCATGGAGAGAGAAAATATGAGCTTATAAAGCTCTTCAAACCGTTCAAGCATCCGGTCTCCAGTAGTATCCACACGAACTTCATCCACAGAAGGTTCTCCCTTCGCACCGGCCTCGAGAACTCTTCCCGAACGGAGCTCCATCGACCATGGACACCTTCTAAAGAGAGGAGGAGGTAGGGAGGAGGCTAAGGACGTGGTTTTCACCCTTGTCTTGATGGGGTTTGGTTGAAACCATTAGTATTTATAGAGAATTATGGAATTTTTCATAAAAACCCAAAATCTCCATAAATTACGCCCTTGCCCCTGTACTTGTGGATAAGTCCTTTTCTGTGTGACCCACTAGGCCCAATAGCCTATTTGGTTGAGGCCTAAATAAAATAGAAAAATTCTATTTAATTTAATTAAATCCGTTATCCGATAACAGATTAATCGACCTACCGATCATGAAGGGTACAAGCCATATCCCATGATCCCAAATGGCTATGGGGATAATCTCATCTCCATTGAGCCTTTCCATCATCAGTTACCACATGGATATAAACCCTCATCCATCCAATATCCCGGTCGGAAAGGAGTACGGCATCGACTGTCAACTCCTTAGTGTATCGACTCTATAGGATCATGTACTCAGAATTGGATCAATTGGAAAACTCTTTTTCCAATTATCCTATCTACCCTGGCCAGGGATTTAGAGTACTATCCCATAGGATATTCACTCTCACTTATCGAGAGTGGACGATCCCTTGTTATCTACTCAATTGCCTCCATTAGATTTTCCTTGTACCCAATCCATTGCTATACTGAACCATCTAAATAGTGATCCATAAGTCAATGGTCAAAGCACAAGTCCACCCAACAAGGCATCTTTGGTGACTCAGGTCAAAGGTCCAATCATGCAACCGTGATGATAGAAAACCCTGATAGACAGTTCGGTAAGATACCATTCAGGGTTTCTAATTCGGTCAGTTCAGTGAACTCATTCAACTAATGAGCACCTGTATGTGTATCTCAGTGTCTCCACACTAATGACCAATGAGATCGGTCGTCATCATCATATAAGAAGACTTCACATACACTAGTCTATTCGGATTCTTGATGTTCCGTCTCAAGTATCCTATGACTAGGAACATTTGGATCAAATACCTCTAAATGATCAATCAAATTATCATGATCTCATCATGATTTAATCATCATTGTATTTGATCAAGAACTTCATTATGATATTCGCATATAATGAAGATTTACCTGATTAAGTGAATGAGATATTTCTAGAAATGTCAAATCATAACATATATGATTGGCTTGTAGGGCATACATTTCTATCAGGGACCACTTGGAGATGCACCCTTATGAAGTGGGAGCATATCAACTCAAGCATCTGAAGCAAGGATTTGCACCTATAGGGGTGCCTCAAGTGCATGCTTAGGGTTAAGTCTACGATCACCTGTTTTTATGCATATTTGATATGTGGATGTGTGCTACAAGTTATACCTTAGATATATGATATTCCAAAGGTAGATATATTATATTCCAAAGGTATTCCCCTACCGGTTTAGAACTAAAAAAATTGTTCTCATAGTTGACCAATTAACTATCCTACTTGAGAAGTAGGTGTCTCTTAGATTATCTAATGTTGCAAAAGAAAGATAAGATCTTATCTTATAGACAAGATGCATTGTTTGCCTTAAACTAGATGTTAGTCTCTATGATATATAAATGGTAGAGACAACATAGATAGATGGATATGAGATCCATCATGGCTCATAGTGATGAGTTAACTAAGGGCAAGTTAGAACAACAATACATCTTAATTACTTCTAGTTGGTGAGACCAATAGAAAGAAGTAAAATTGTTAGATAGAAATAGGAGATAGTTAATAGTAAAAGATGGTGGTCAAGATAATAAAGCCAGAATAAGACAAAATTCTTACACTATCATGATGATGGTAAGTGAAAGAGGAAGTACAAAGTGTATTGTATATATAATACAAAGGTGGAGCTTGAGAAGCTTTATGCATCGAAGTCATTGACATTTACTTGTTTTAAATATACACTTAGTAGTATTAGATAATATATGTGTATATCATAATATTAGATACTATGGATGCATCTAATGGTATAAGATACCGGATATGGATCTTATATCTACAAGGAGTTGTAGATGATGACAAGTAAATGAAGGCTTAATAAAGAAAATGTTGACCTACATATGAAATGGTGCAAAAGTTGCATCATCATTAGTGGGAGGTACAATTCTTTAATAGCCTTATGAAGATGTCTTAATAATTAAGATTGCTATTATATCCTTCTACAAGAACATTATATGATTTCTTGCTTCAATAAATGTTGATTTATTCTAAGCTATAGAATTGATATATGTTCTAAAAGATTGAATGACAAAGTGTTTGCCAGTGAGAGCTTAATGAATTGTTTAATAATATTTGATATGTTAGCTCTCATGTTATGTGTGAATACTCCTTATAAGAGAAAATAGGTTGATTTAGATCAATCTACACTTTAGCTTTATGTAGACATGGAGAATGGATTAATGAGTTGTTAGAACTCATACATTTAAGTGTATGTTAACCCATGTCTATAAAGGCTAAAGGTGAATTTTTCTACTTCATTATTTCAAAGATGATGTCTTTAGGTATGGATATATGTACTTTATGAATTACAAATTTAAGACTTTTGAGAAATTATCTGAGATTAAGAATGAAGTAGAGATACTAATGGAAAGAGTATTAGAACTCTTTGATGAGATCAAGGAGGAGAATACTTAAGTACATAATTCACATATAATTGAAGGATAATAGAATCTAATGGACTCCTCTTTACACATTTTAGCTTAATATAGTAGCTAAAATGAGAAGTCACATTATGTAGAACATAATATAACCAATGACAAGCTTTGTAAAATTCCACTTTATCTATTTTTGGTTAAGTATTCATTATAACCACTTGATCTTAAATTGCTACCTTCTAAGTCTATTCTGATTATTTCATATAGGATATGGAAAAGGGGTTAAAGCTTGACCTTAAGCAAGTTAAAGTTTCAGAATGTCTGACATAGTGAAGCAGTATAACCCTTATTAGTTGGAATATAAGATTATGAAGTGTTGGCTTGTGGGATATCCTAAAGAAAACTTCTGTATATTAATAAACCACTCTTATGTATAAGGGTATGTGTTGCTCAGCTCACTATATTTATAGAAGAAAAGTTCCTCTTTAAGAAAGATAGTGAGAGTAAGGTATATACGGAAGATGTTCTAGTCTCACAACCCAATGACACTTCTATTAAGGTGCTAGTTAATAATTACACATTGGCAACTTATAGATCTATTCTTGTGTCCATTAAACCTAAGAGATATGTGGGACATATCTCAAATGGATGAAATGAGGCATAAGATAATAAAGATATTGATCCTAAGATCTATATAGAACCAATATGTGATATTGATTCTAAATTGGGAAAAGATAATAAAATCCGATATAAAATTTATCTATTCTAATCAAGTTTAGAACTTGATAGATCCACCTAAGGGTATAGTATCCATAAGAAATAAATGGATCACTAAAGAATAGATTGGAGTGGATTAGAAGGTAAGAGACCTTTAAAGGTGAGAATAGTAGAAAAGGATATCATTGAAGTCAAATGGTTGACTATGATGTGATCTTTTACCTATTCCATGGATTAATCCATTTGGATTTTGATTGTTACACACTACGATTATAAGATAAGCCAATTTGATGTTAAGATAGTGTTTCTCTATGGTATATTGAAGAACAGGTGTGTATGATACAATTATTGGAAATCAAGTGCCAATAACATCTAATAGAGTGCGTATTAAGACTATTTATGGACTGAAATAAAGCTTCCCATAGATCATATATAAGGTTTAATGAGATTAAATTTTATGACTATGTTAAGAATGAAGAGGAGCCTTGTGTATTTAACATGATAAGTGGGAGTGGTATTACTTTCTTAACATTTTATGTTGATGACATTCTACTCATTATGAATGAAGTATGTATGTTGTCATTAGAGGGCCTAACTATTAAATTAATCATCCAAACATAATATGGGTTTTGATATCTATGGAGATAGATCTAAAAGAAATGTCTAGTTAATGTACACAGTCACCATAGTCAAAGAGTTTGACATGATAAACTCCAAGATAAGTTTCTTACCTATGTGGTGTGGAGTCGATCTCTGTAAAGTGATGTCTTTGAAGACTTTTAAGAGATAAAGATATCACACTAATAGAGCCCTTATGCCTTTGTCATATGGTCTTTCATTAATGTGATGCTATGTACATGATGTGATAAATGCTTTTAGTGTTATGAGCATTCATAAGGAAGATCCAGGTGAGAGTCACTAGATAGTTTAGAGATATATCATTTGTACTTGAGAAGCACAAAGAATGTATCTCTATACACTAGAGGATAAGATTTGAAGTTTTTTTTTTTACAAACACAGACTTCTAATCAAATAAGTTTGATATTAAGTCAGAATAATGGTGGTGCAGTGAGCTCGAAGAGTTCTATGCAATAGAACACTGTAAATTTTACAACATATGTAAATAAGTTTACATAGTGGTTGCACACTAGTTGAGAAGTAGTCTACATGAAGATTTTCATCTACATATTTGATATGGGATTGTCCCAATTTTCTCTGAAAGTGTGTCATTGTTTTAAGAAAACAATGGGGTAAACTTGATGTCCCATCAAAAGTTTAAAACTTCTATGGCGATACCATAAAATCAGAGAGATTGCAACTTACAAAGATATAATTAAAGATAGAGTATCTACCGCTAATAACATTGCAGATTCACTAACTGAAGCAGTTACTCAAAGTGTGTTTGAGCTTCACCTCGAGCTGATACAGATCAGTTAGATGGTGATTGGCTTTAATGCAAGTGAGAGATTGATAGAAATGTATGCCCGATAAGCCAATCATATATGATATACTTCGACATTTTTAGATATATCTCATTCAATTAATTAGGCAAATCTTCATTATAAGCTCTTATTAGATGCAAATATCATAATGAAGTTCTTGATCAAATGCAATAATGATTAAATCATGATGAGATCATGATAATGAGATTGATCATCTAAAGGTATTTGATCTAAATGTTCCTAGTCATAAGATATTTGAGATGGAACATCTAGGATCCTAATAGACTAGTGTATGTGATGTCTTCTCATGTGATGAGGATGACTGATCTCATTGGTCATTAGTGTGGAGACACTGAGATACACATATAGGTGCTTATTAGTTGAATGAGTTCACTGAACTGACCAAATTAGAAATCCTAAATGGTATCTTACCGAACTGTCAATCAGGGTTTTCTATTATCACGGTTGCATGGTTGGACCTTTGACCTGAGTTGTCGACTCCAGAAAACAGGTTCCAGATTGGTACCTCAAGAAAAGGTGAAAGATAGAATAGGGGAAAGGGAATGAATCGGAAAACACTCGGAAAGAGGTAAAATCCTCACCTCATTCCCACACTAATATTGATCCTCGAACTTTCATCTCACGGTGTCGCTTGAGCACTGGAGATGGTTCAGGTCATGTGGGAGGAGAGTGAGGAATAGAATGACTTAGAAAATGAATAAGAGAAGAAGTGGTCGCTAGGAGCCGCGAGCTCCACTTTATAGAATTAAAACAAGATTGAGTTGACCGTAGCGTGGGAGAGAATGTGTGCAGGTTCAACCTTCTTCTTCTTCGGCTGGCCGATGAAGAAGAGTCTTTAACCGATGCTAGCTTGATGTATTTGTTCAACTAGAATACAATAAGACAAGAAAACAAGTGAAGAAGGATTAGAACTGAGTGAAGTGTAGTAACTTGTAAAAACAATAACATAAACGACAACTGGAAACAAACTCACCAGAT
This sequence comes from Cryptocoryne crispatula var. balansae, assembly GCA_036172225.1. Taxonomy (NCBI): domain Eukaryota; kingdom Viridiplantae; phylum Streptophyta; class Magnoliopsida; order Alismatales; family Araceae; genus Cryptocoryne; species Cryptocoryne crispatula. The sequence goes on from CM069921.1 coordinate 43,256,496, forward strand.
TCGGGGTTAGCCCTAACCCTTTTTTTTGGTTTTTTGTGATATATGAAATGATGAAAAATAGAATAAAAATGATGCTTAAATTTGAAATAAATGATATAAATGAAGAGTTAGTAAAGATAATATGGATTATTAAAGATAACACAACCCAGGCAAAGTGGCAACCGGGTTGGACAGATTCAATGTAGACTGGCATGGCTCTGATGCAGAGACCGTAATAGACAGCACTGTTGCTAGAATTGAGTTCTGTTTGTTTAAAAATAAAGAGAACTCATCGATGGTGGTTTGGAATTAAGATAACTTTACTTGAATCTTATGATAAATAATCTGAATTTACCTGATAAGCCAGATCTTGGACAATGATGTTCTAGAAACTCCCAGCACAATGTTGATGTAGGACGTGCTATGGATACCACAGATATAGAAATTGAATGATTCGTATTGGAAATAAAAGAAAACTTACCGGGGTACAGTTTACATGAAGAATGTATAGGCTGAATTCACCATTAAATGTACTGAAATTGACTGAGAAAATGATGACTTAGAAGAGAAGACTTCGGATCTGTCTGTGCAGTGCCGATGTTAAAGTCATAAAAGGCCAAGGGAATGTCAAAATTGATCTTTGTTTATTGTATATGAAATATATATTGATGAAGCACACTTCTTTTGAAGGAAGTTAGGCTGGAAAATGACCATAAAGATTTGTAGAAGCCGATGATCAGCAGTGCAGCACATTGGAGTATAGATCAGCTTCTTTCTCACTTTGGGACGATCTCCGCGCACCGGGATGAAGAGAGAAAGATTTGGGGAGGTTGGGACAAGACTAGGGTGGCTGGAAGATGAGAGGAAGAGTACTAGAGAATGGGGATGCCCTCTTTATGTCGTTCATATGAGTCTCTCTGTATAGGGGATGAGAAACATGTCAAAAAATAGCAAGTTTTGATACATCCAACCATAGGTTGGATTTCTTCCATTTAATGTTGCTAATTTTCATCCTGAGAATTCTAAAAACTTAACCAAATGATTGAGAGGGATTGAAAATCGTGGATCACCTTCCCCATACTCAAAATATGTCTCCACTTGAAGAGGAAACAAATCTAGTCTAAAAATGGCAAGTTTTGATGTATAAGACAACAAGTTGGATTGCCATCATTTGATGATGCTAATTTAGATCATGAAGCTTCTAGATACTATAAAAAGTGATATGGAGGAGTAAAAAGGAAGGTAAGGTCGTGCATTGGTTAAAGATGTGCCCAATGGGCTGGACTTGCATGCAATTGTGCTTGATTAGGGGTGCGTGCGGACAGAATTGCGCATCTAATTTCTGAAGGGCACTGCGGACAAAAGGGAGATCAAAATTGAATGCCGTTTGTTGCACTGAAAAGAGGACTTAGAGAGGAAGATTATTCATGTTAAAAGCTTCTTCAGTAGACATCCATAGAATCCTGTGAAAAAATTTCAATTAGAGGAGATGCCGGGAAAAGCATAGTCTGACACAACCAAGAGGCGCAACCTTGGTTTAAAGACCACCAAGAGCAACATGGAAGTTAGAATGGACTCTTGTTTGGGAAAAATGAATTTGATTAGAGATCAACAACTCTTCCTTAGATTTCAAGTGAACTCCTCGGCTCGTCCAAAAGAATGATTCAACTTGATTTTAATGGTTTAAAAGAGATATTGCCAATGGAATAAGAGTTTAAGCCCTAAATAAGGCCAAATTGGCTTGTCTACATGAGTTGCCAAAGATACCTTGTTGGGTGAAACTTGTGCTTTGACCATTGACTTATGGATCACCGTTTAGATGGACTAGTATAGTGATGGATCAGGTACAAGGAAAACTCGATGGAGACAATTGAGCGGACAACAAGGGATCGTCCACTCTCGGTAAGTGAGAGTGAATGTCCTATGGGATAGTACTCTAAATCCCTAGTTAGAGAAGATAGGATAATTGGAAAAGGAGTTTTCCAATTGATCCAATTTCAAGTACATGATCCTATAGAGTCGGTACACTAAGGAGTTGATAGTCGATGCCGTACTCCTTTTCGACCGGGATATTAGATGGATGAGGGTTTATATCCATGTGGTAACTGATAATGGAAAGGCTTAATGGAGATGAGATTATCCCCATAGCCATTTGGGATCATAGGATGTGGCTTGTACCGTTCATGATCGGTAGGCCGATTAATCTGTTATCAGATAATAGATTTAATGAAATTAAATAGAATTGTTCTATTTTATTTAGGCCTCAACCAAATAGGCTATTGGGCCTAATGGGTCACACACAAAAGGACGTATCCACAAGTACAGGGGCAAGGGCGTAATTTATGGAAATTTTGGGTTTTTATGAAAAATTCCAAAATTCTTTATCATTTATGCTATGCTATATACATAAGCCTAATGTGGTACATGCACTATGTGTTACGAGCACTTATCAGGTGGATACAACTAAGTCATTAGATATCTAAGAACTGTATCCTGAAGTACTTAAGAAGCACTATGGTTTAGTTAGATAAGTTAGTATATAGCAGCTACAATTTGCTTAGGAAGTGGTTTGAATGAAGAAGTTCAACTCTAATATGAGAATGTCTCTTTTACCTAAGATTATGTGCTATTGTTTTATGAAAACAATAGACTATTGAATATGACATAGAGCTTATGCCTCATTAAAAGTTTAAACACTGTTGTGATGACACCATTTGGTGAGAGAGATTGCAACTATTAATGACATATTCAAACACAGACTATCTTGTCTTAATAATATTGTAGCTCCACTAACTAAAGTAGTAATGAAGCGTGTTTGAGAATCACCTAAGATTGATAGAAATCAGATGGATGAGTGATTGGCTTTAATGCAAGTGGGAGATTAATAGAAATGTATGACCTATAAGTCAATCATATTTGATATGATTCGACATTTTTTAAAATACCTCATTCAAGATAAAAAAATATATTTCATTACTAGCCCTTATTAGATGTATGTATCATAATGAAGTCCTAGATCACATGCAATGATGATTGAATCATGATGAGATCAATCATCTAGAGGTATGTCATCTAAATGTTCCGAGTCATAGGATCTAAATAGACTAGTGTATGTGATGCCTTCTTATTATGAGGATGACCAATCTAATTGGTCATTAGTGTGAATAAATTGTGATACAAATATTGTTGCTCATTTGTGGAATGAGTTTACTAAATTAACTGAATTAGAAACCCTGAATGGTATCTTATTTAACTATCTATCAAAGTTTTTTCTCATCACTGTTGCACAGCAGTACCTTTGACTTAAGTCACCAAAGATATCTTATCATGTGTATCTTGTACTTTTTCTATTTATTTATGGATCATCCAATTCAATGGTCTAGTATAGTTAATTGATTGGGAATAGGAGAAACCCGATGGAGGTAATTGAGTGAAGAACAAGGAATCTGATATCATCCCCAATGTCAATTAGGATCAAGAGATGTGGCTTGCACACTTCATATTCAAAAAGTTGTTAAATCTATTATTAAACAATGAATTTAATTTAAAATACTTTTTATTTTAATCAATTTTTAACAAAATTGATTATCGGGCCTATGATAACTTGTTCCTCTTTGGCCTTGAGAGATTAGTTGAATCCCATGAAGGTATTTTCAATTTAGCTTGAACCCAATTTTTTGTTACATTGTTCAGTTCCGATCAAGACAATGACAATGAAAATAAAGAAATCAAATTATTTCTATACCCTCATATTATAAATTAGTTCTATTTTGTGTGACCCACTAGGCCCAATAATCTATTTGTGTCATGCCCCGGATTTAACACCATAATAAGCACGCGCGGCGGAAAATCACGGTAATCCGGAAACGCGACAGTTGGGTTTAAATTAATAAACCCGTAGTAAGAAAACAACCTAGTATTTAATTAACCACAAATTCTACAACTGACAACCATAAACCAGTTCATATATCCGACTACACAACATAAAAACCGGTACAAACATATTCACAAAATTGGCTAACACAACCAGAAAAATCCTTTTTCATACGGCCTAACCCAAATCAATTATTTCGGGTACAAAAGACTAATACTAACTTGGATAAGCAAATCACACCTCGCCAGAACCCGGAGTGGGAGCCAAGTCTCCAACAAGCAGATCTTCAGGGGATGGGTGCTCAAAATCAGCTGTAAAACATATAAAAGGAAAGGGGTGAGTCCAAAGTGACTCAGTAGGACTTATACTCAACTATTCTAATATACTAACAAATCTAACTGCTAATTATACGCATAAACCTGACCCACCAATTGCTATAATATCATATAGGCTATTTATCATGTTTGTTTATTTAAATGGGATTTCTTTCACTAAATTACCCATTTAAACATGCCTCTACATGATATTGGCTACCCATTAAACTAAACTATATGTTTATGCCATCTAGACCTGCATAAGCCAACTGTGCATGATTTACTACCATTTCCATTTCATGTGTCTGAGTAAATCATATGCCATACTTGGACCTCTCAACTCCAGCTCTAAATATATATAAGAAGTACCATATAGTAAGCTAGATCCTTAGTACACCTAGGCAGGGTGTACTTAGGACAAACCGCGGTATCCGGGATCGAAGGATGCACCAGATTTCACTACGTCATCTGTTGCCCCAGGACCACTAAAGTAGCATGGAGGACCTCAACAAGTAAAAGCCATATATCTACTCAGACAAAACCAATTCATTCAACCAGATATATCAATTATCAAGTCATGCACAACCATTTCATTATATCAACAATTCATGCAATAGACCCAATCAGAACAGAATATGCAATATCATATCATTCACATAATTCAATTTTACACTAATTTATGCAATTGACCCAATTAGAAAGGAATATGCAACATAATTGGGCATATTAACTTCAATTAATCACAATTCCAAAACAATTAATTCAAATAATGCACTTTACATGATCAAACAAATAATAATATTAATTAACCACGTTCCAAAATTATCTTGCCATCAATTTCCATTCCAATATAAATATTAATGATTTAAGATCATTCTACACATAAATCGGATACAATTATAATCATAAAAGGTCACAAATCATTTCCATATAACAATTCAAGTCATTCATAACATGAATCAGGTATAATTATAATCATAACAGGTCATATTTCAATTTTTATGATTTAATACAACCAATCTAATTAATCAACACAATATATCTAATTTAGTAATTTTCTAAACCACATTAATTAAAAATTGCATCTAACTAATGCAAATCATGAAACTATGCATGAATGACATGATAAACATCTAACTAATCACATGCAGACAATTAAATACATAACCATCATTTATTCATCATTTTTAACTAATAATCTAATAATCGTATTTTAACACATTAATTACAATATCATGTGCTAAGGATGAGTTGGGATGCCTACCTCAAGGAGTCCAGTGAATTCTCGAATCTAGAAAACCCAATCGATTTAACCACGAGGTGATCGAGCCAATTTCGGCACCGGGGTATCCTCCAATCCTATTGGCATTAAAAATGGTAAAATGGTTAATTAACTCACCCAATTTAATTAATAAAATAATTAAGAGGAGAGAGAGAGTAAGATAGGAGAGAGAAAGAGAGTGTGCGAGAGAGAGAGAGAGCGAGCGAGAGGAGAGAAGAGAGAGAGGAGAGAATAGTGCGGGAGATAAGAGAGAGAGTGCGACTGGGGGGCGAGGAGAGAGGCAGGAGGGCGGCACAAAGCGCCGCCCCCCTCGCGGTGCAGCTGCCGCCGCGTGCACACCACGCGAGCACGGTTAAACCGGGGGGGAGAGAGAAAAGACGGGGGAGAGAGGGAGAGAGGCGCGGGAGAGCGCAGGAGAGGGGGGAAGAGAGAGAAATCCTGAGGGCACGGAGGAAGAGAGCGGGAGGGAAGGGGTGTGAGCGGCGGTCGACGGTGGAAGAAGAAGAAGAAGAAGAAGAGGAGGAGGAGAGGTGGTCGCAGCGGCGACCTCACCCGACGGGGAAGGAGAAGCAAAGAGGGGGAGAGCGGCGGCGACGTCCGCGGCGGTTGATGGCTGCGACGGCGTCGACAAGGGGGGGCTGGCTCGGGAAGACAACAACGGCGGCGAGGCGGTATCCGGCGGAAGAAATCGGGATAGAGAGGCGGAAACGGAGAGGCGGTGGAGGGGGCACATGGCAGAAGGTAAAAAAATTTCATTTTTTTATTTAAAACACCTTCCGGTTTTTTTTTGATTCATGGTATTACATTCACTCCCCCTTAAAATAAAATTTCATCCTCGAAATTTCTAACCAAACTTACCAAATAATTGTGGACACAACTGCCTCATCTCGTCTTCGATCCCCCATGTAGACTCCTCAGAAGAATGATGCTTCCATAACACTTTAACCATCAGAATACTTTTCTTCCTTAATTTTTTCACCATTCGATCTGTGATTCTAATCGGCTATTCCTCGAAAGTCAAGTTCGGCTGCACATCGATCTCTCAAAAATCAATCACATGGGTCGGATCTGGCACGTACTTCCTTAACAAAGAAACATGGAACACCGGATGTATCCTTGCCATGGTCGGTGGTAGAGCTAACCGATATGCAACCTCTCCAATACGCTTCTCAATCTGGAACGGGCCTATATATCTCGGGTTCAGCTTCCCACGCCGTCCAAATCTGATGACTCCTTTGGAAGGAGATACTTTTAAGATGACATGATCCCCTTCTTCAAACTGTATATCATGGTCGCTTCAAATCAGCATAGCTTTTCTGGCGACTTTGGGCTGTAAGCAATTTCTGGTGAATCACTTTGATTTTCTCGTTACTATCATGCACCCAATCGGGTCCAACTAAACTTTTATCTCCAATTTCTTCCCAACATAAAGGTAACCTACATGGCCTTCCATATAAAGCTTCAAAGGGTGCCATCCCAATACTCGAATGATAGCTATTATTAGAAGCAAATTCTATTAATGGCAACTGTAGATCCCAGCTTTCTTGCCATTCAAGAGCTCCGGCTCTTAGCATATCTTCCAAGGTATGGATAGTTCGTTCCAATTGACCATCGGTCTGGGGATGATAGGCTGAGCTAAACTTGAGCTGTAAACCAAATGCCTCTTGCAAACCTTTCCATACTCTTCCCGTGAAACGGGGATTTCGATCAGATACAATGGAAACCGGTACACCGTGATACTTGACTATACCATCAAAGTATATTCTGACCAACCTTCTATCGACTGGGCTTCTTTGATCGGCAAAAAGTGGGCTGCTTTAGTAAGCCGATCCACAACCACCGAAATGGCATCATGTTGCTTCTTGGTTTTAGGTAACCTAGTTACAAAGTCCATAGTAATGTGTTCCCATTTCCACTGCGGAATCTCCAATGGCTGAAGAGGTCTTGCTGGTTTTCTATGTTCTGCTTTAATTTGCTGACAAACCAAGCATATGGATACAAATTCAGCAACGTCCTTCTTCATTCCTTCCCACCAAAACTGTCTCTTAAGATCCTGATACATCTTGGTTTCTTCTGGGTGAATAGCATACTGTGATCTATGGGCCTCAGTCAGGATCTCCTGTCTCAACTCAGCATCATTGGGCACACATAGTCTGCCTTGATATCTTATGGTTCCATCTTCATATCTTGAAATTTCTGGCCTTTGTACCAAATCCTGGACTCCCTGATTCTCGATTTGAGCCTCTTTTACTTTGTTCACCAGTGCTGACCCGATAGAAAGTTGTGCCATAAATGGTGCTAAACCGTCAACTGCCACAATGGGTGCACAATATGCTATTGTTTCCATGCTTTTCCATGTCTGGTGTTATTGCATAGCCATAAGCTTCTTTATACTTAAAGCATCTGCTACAACATTGGCTTTTCCAGGGTGATAGTGCAGACTAAAATCATAATCTTTCATGTACTCTATCCATCTTCTTTACCTCAAGTTAAGGTCTTTCTGAGTAAAAATGTACTTTAAGCTCTTATGATCTGTGTATACCTGGAAGGTTTCACCATATAAATAATGTCTCCATACTTTTAGTACATGAACTACTATAGCCATTTCCAAATCGTGCACAGGATAGTTCTTTTCATGTGGCTTCAACTGTCTAGAAGCATAAGCTACTACTCGGTCATGTTGCATCAGGACACAGCCCAAACGAACTCTGGAAGCATTTGTATATATGACAAATCCACCCGAACCGGACGGTAGTACAAGAACTGGCGCCGTAGTGAGCTTTTCTTTTAAATTTTGGAAACTTTCTTAGCATTTCTCATTCCATTTGAAGCCTCCTTTCTTGGTCAAAGCAGTTAATGGAGTAGAAATGGTTGCAAATCCTTTTATAAATCGGCGATAATAACCTGCTAAGCCAAGAAAACTTCTCACCTCTGTGGGATTAGTCGGTCGTTCCCAATTCTGCACTGCCTCAACTTTAGCTGGGTCAACTTATACTCCTTCCTTAGAAATTAATGGCCCAAGAAATTTACACTGCGGAGCCAGAATGCACATTTACTGAATTTTGCATATAGCTGCTGCTCCCTTAAAATTTGTAAAATAGTTCTCAAATGTTGGCTGTATTCCTCTTCACCAGGTGAATATATCAATGTATCGTCAATAAATACCACCACGAAGTGATCCAGATATTCCCGGAAAATCTGATTCATTAGGCTCATGAATGCCGCAGGTGCATTGGTAAGTCCGAACGACATTACCAAAAACTCATAATGCCCATAGCGGTCCTGAAAGCAGTCTTGGAGATGTCTTCTTCTTTAATTCTCAACTGGTGATATCCTGACCTCAAATCAATCTTGGAAAATATTCTTGCATTTTGAAGCTGATCAAACAAGTCATCAATGCGAGGCAAAGGGTATTTGTTTTTAATTGTCAGCTGATTCAGTTTCCTGTAATCAATGCATAATCTCAATGAGCCATCTTTCTTTCTTACAAATAAAACTGGTGCACCCCATGGAGACACACTGGAGCGTATAAATCCCTGATCCAGCAACTCTTGTAATTGCTTCTTCAGTTCTTTTAATTCTGCTGGCGCCATTCTGTACGGTGCAATGGAAATGGGTGCTGCCCCTGGGACGAGATCAATAGCAAAATCGATATCTCGTACTGGTGGCAAACCTGGCAGCTCTTCAGGAAACACATCAGAGAACTCTTTAACTATGGGTACCTCCTTTAGAGACTGTTTATCCTCTGACTTGTTGATTTTGGTGACACAAGCTAGATATGCTTCACAATGCATCTCCATCAGCTTAGAAGTCTTCAATGCAGAGATTAACATCCGTGTTTTGCCATAGTTAGGACATTTATATGAAAAAATGTCATAACTTGGTATCTGAAAAGTCACCTTCTTCTTGAAGCAGTCAAGAAGAGCATGATGGTGTTCCAGCCAATCCATTCCTAAAATAACATCAAACCCTTCCATTTCTAACACAATAGCCTGGCCCTTAAAATATTTCCGCCAATCTCGATGTCACACTGAGGTATGCAAAAAGAAACTTCTATCATTTTCCCCGATGGTACACTAACACTAACAGGTTTGCATTCTTCTACTAGGTGCTTATAGAATTTAAATTAAAATGCAGCAAAGCGGAAAGATATGAAAGAATCTGTAGCACCGGAATCAAATAGAACCCTAGCATGAAACCCAGCTACTCAGAGTGTACCTTCTGCTGCGGTGGCTGCCTCGAGAAGGTCCTGGCTCTCCATGGCAAAAACCTTGGCCTGCGAACTCTTTGGTGGCGGCTGTGGTGCTCGAGGAGCTACAAACGGTCTCCTCGATGGTGCAGGTCGCGACTGTGATGCAAATCGCGGTAGAGAAGCAGGAAGTGGTAGTAGGGCTAGTTGGCGAGATGATTGGCGATAAACATCTCCTTTGGCTTGACTTGTTGATGTTGATGCTGTGCCTCTTCCCTGATTGGACAGTTCACCACCAAATGTCCCGGTTGCCCACATCCAAAGTAAACCCCTCTGCTATACCGACATGAGGTACCCGGGTGGTACCTCTTGCACCTAGTACATGGTGCAACAAACTCTTGCATCTTTCTCTACCGATATATTGCCTGCTGAGCACGAGCTGGAGCCTTCTGAAACTATGATGGTGGTCGATAAGGCCCCATACTTTCCTCTACTCTGCATGCTTCCTCGTAAACTACTGCCATGTTGCGCCATGCCTTGGATACCAAGTGGTCCCTGATAGGTCCTCTCAAGCCGTCCACAAATTTCTTGGCCCTTTCTTTCTCATTTTCACACATATTTGGTGCATATGCTTCGAGTTCCACAAATCTGGTTTCATATTCCATAACTGTCATGCTGCCCTGCTCAAGAAGTAAGAACTCGCGCTTCTTGGCATATCTGACATGCTCGGGGATGTATTTGTCCTTAAAGACTTGGACAAAGTCGTCCCAGTCAATCTCTGCCTCAGTAGCACCAGCGTAACGAGTGCGAAGCATCGATTCCCACCATGCCCCAGCAGATTGTTGAAGCATATGGGCTGCAAGTCGAACCATGTCTTCTGTGGGGCACTGCATTGCCCTAAAAATTTTTCCAACTTCTCTGAGCCAATCTTCTGCAACTGACAGATATCTTTCTCCTCTAAATGCTGGCGGACTCATCCTCTTAAATTCTTCAATTGTGCTACCCTAAGGACGATCAATCCTAGTTTGTGCCTACTGGTTCTTTCCTTGCTGGGCCTGAACCTGGGCCTGGACTGTCTGGAATAGCTCATGTATAGCACCCAGGATGCCTGCTGCATCCGGTATTTGGCCTCCATTCGGACCAGGATTTTAATTACGCTGGCCCGGTTGGCTTCCTTCCACAATTGGGACACCCTGAAGATCATGATTCCCATGCCTATGGCTACCTCCTCGAGAAGCCATCCTGTTACAGAAATCCAATCACCAATCAGTTACTGACAACACACACATTCCATAACATTAGTCAATAACTGACATCCGATTCTTAAACTCAATCCAATCTAAACAAGGTATTGTTTTCCTTATCCAGTTATTATATCCAGGAAGATCAATAATGATCTTACGGTCGGATAATTGCTCTGATACCAACTGCTGTCACACCCCCGAATTTAACACCACAATAAGCATGCGCGGTGAAAAATCATGGTAATCCAGAAACGCGATAGTTGGGTTTAAATTAATAAACCCGCGGTAGGAAAACAACCTGGTATTTAATTAACCACAAATTCTACAACTGACAACCATAAACCAGTTCATATATTTGATTACACAACATAAAAACCGGTACAAACATATTCACAGCACTGGCTAACACAGCCACCAAAAATCCTTTTTCATACGGCCTAACCCGAATCAACTATTTCAGGTACAAAAGACTAATACCAACCTGGATAAGCAAATCACACCTCGCCAGAACCCGAAGTGGGAGTCAAGTCTCCAACAAACAGATCTTCAGGGGATGGGTGATCAAAATCGGCTGTAAAACATATAAAAGGAAAGGGGTGAGTTCAACGTGACTCAGTAGGACTTATACCCAACTATCCTAATATACTAACAAATCTAACTGCTAATTATACGCATAAACCCGACCCACCAATTGCTATAATATCATATAGGCTATTTATCATGTTTGTTTATTTAAAGGAGATTTCTTTCACCAAATTACCCATTTAAGCATGCCTCTACATGATATTGGCTACCCATTAAACTAAACAATATGTTTATGCCATCTAGACCTGCATGAGCCAACTGTGCATGCTTTACTACCATTTCTGTTTCATGTGTCTAAGTAAATCATATGCCATACATGGACCTCTCAACTCCAGCTCTAAATATATATAAGAAGTACCATATAATAAGCTAGATCCTTAGTACACCTAGGCAGGGCGTACTTAGGATAAACCGCGGTATCCGAGATCGAAGGATGCACCGGATTTCACTACGTCATCTGCTGCCCCAGGACCACTAAAGTAGGCTAGAGGACCTCAACAAGTAAAAGCCATATATCTACTCAGACAAAACCAATTCAATCAACCAGATATGTCAATTATCAAGTCATGCACAACCATTTCATTATATCAACAATTCATGCAATAGACCCAATCAAAACAGAATATGCAATATCATATTATTCACATAATTCAATTTTACACCAATTTATGCAATTGACCCAATCAGAAATAAATATGCAACATAATTGGGCATATTAACTTCAATTAATCACAATTCCAAAACAATTAATTCAAATAATGCACTTTACATGATCAGACAACTATAATATTAATTAACCATGTTTCAAAATTATCATGCCATCAATTTCCATTCCAATATAAATATTAATGATTTAAGATCATTCTACACATAAATCGGATACAATTATAATCATAAAAGGTCACAAATCATTTCAATATAACAATTCATGTCATTCATAACATAAATCAGGTATAATTATAATCATAATAGGTCATATTTCAATTTTTATGAATTAATACAACCAATCTAATTAATCAACACAATATATCTAATTTAATAATTTTCTAAACCACATTAATAAAAAATTGCATCTAACTAATGCAAATCATGAAACTATGCATGAATGACATGATAAACATCTAACTAATCACATGCTGGCAATTAAATACATAACCATCATTTATTCATCATTTTTTAACTAATAATCTAATAATCATATTTTAACACATTAATTACAATATCATGTGCTAAGGATGAGTTGGGATGCCTACCTCAAGGAGTCTAGTGAATTCTCGAATCCAGAAAACCCAATCGATTTAACCACGAGGTGATCGAGTCGATTTCGGCACCGGGGTATCCTCCAATCCTATTGGCATTAAAAATGGTAAAACAGTTAATTAACTCACCCAATTTAATTAATAAAATAATTAAGAGGAGAGAGAGAGTAAGATAGGAGAGAGAAAGAGAGTGTGCGAGAGGAGAGAAGAGAGAGAGGAGAGAATAGTGCGGGAGAAAAGAGAGAGAGAGCCCGAGGGCGCAGAGGAAGAGAGCGGGAGGGAGGGGGTGCGAGCGGCGGTCGACAATGGAAGAAGAAGAAGAAGAAGAAGAGGAGAGGTGGTCGCGGCGGCGACCTCACCCGAGGGGGAAGGAGAAGAAAAGAGGGGGAGAGTGGTGGCAACGTCTGCGGCGGTTGATGGCGGCGACGGCGTCGACAACAGGGGGCTGGCTTGGGAAGACGACGACGGTGAGGCAGTTCGACGATGGCGGCGAGGCAGTGTCCGGCGGAAGAAATCGGGACGGAGAGGCAAGAACGGAGAGGCGGTGGAGGGGGCACGTGGCAGAAGGTAAGAAATTTTCATTTTTTTTAAAAACACCTTCCGTTTTTTTTATCCACAGTATTACAATTTGGTTCATGCCTAGCTAAAAAAACTTCTTTTAAATTAAATCTATTATTTGTTAAAAGAATTAATCGACCTTCTAATCTTGTAAGTTACAACTCATGCCCCATAATTTCAAAAGACTTTTGGGACGATCATATCTTCATTGAGTCTTTTCATCATCAGTCATCCATCTAATACCGCCATCAAAGAGGGGTACATCAACAACTGTCAACCCCTTAATATACCAACTTTGGAATATTGTACATGGAATTAGATAAATTGGACATCTTCTTTTCTTCTAATTATCCTTTATATCTAGGCCATAATTTTAGAGTTCTATCTCATATAGAATTCTCTCTCACATATTGAGAATGAACGATTTCTTATTATTCACTCGATTACCTTAATTGAGTTTTCCTTGTACTCAATTTATTAATTGAACTAGATCTTTATATTAGTGATCTATAAGTCAATAGTCAATGCGCATGGTACATTTGATAAGACATAATTGGTAACTTAAGTCTATGATACTACCATGTATTTATGACTATAGAAAACTCTAATTGACAGTTAGGTAAGATACCATTCAAGATTTCTGACTTGAATTAATTTAGTAAAAATTTTCTACTAATGAACACATATACATGAATCTCAGTGTCTCTACGCTAATTATCAATGATATTGATCACCTTTTTTTAATGAGAAGATATCACATACATTAGTATATCCAGATACTTAATATTTTGTCTGAAGAATCCTATGATTAGGAACATTAGATCATACAGAACTAGATGATTGATCTCATTATTATGATCTTATCATACTTCAATTATTATTTCACTAGATCTCATATTTCATTACAATATATGAATCTAATTAGTAAAAAATAATAAAGAATTGCCTTATATAAAATGTCAAATCATTTAAAATATGGTTGACTTATAAGACATATACTTCTATCAACATCATATATTTTGGTGATAAAGATTTATATAGATAGATCTAAAAGGATGTTTGGGTTGACTCAGTCATTGTATATAGACATCATAGTCAAAACATTTATCAAGAAAATTTTCAAAAGTTATTTATTACTTTTGAGACATGGAGTTTATTTTTCTAAGGAGATGTCCATGAAGAATCATAAAGAGAGAGAACACATGAGTAGAGTATCCTATGCCTCTATCATAAGGTCAATCACGTATGCTACGCTATACATACCCTAATATAGCACATGCTCTAAGTGCCACCAAGAAGTATTAGGCAGATTCAGGTGAGAGTTACTAAGTTGTTGTGAAAAGCGTCCTTAAGGTCTTAAGAAATACTAAGAATGTATTTCTTGTATATAGAAGAGGTTATTTGATATTTAGAGATTATATAGACTCAAGTTTTTAGTTTGATAAAGATAATAGAAAGTCAACATTAGGGTATATGTTTACCCTGAATTGCAATGTAGTGTGCTAAAAAAGTTCTAAGTACGAGAGCACTATAGATTCTACAACTAAAGCAGAGTACAAAGTTATTGCAAAAGCTACCAAGGAAACCGTCTGGATGAAGTTCATCTCAAATTTAAGAGTTGCACTTCATATCTCTCATCTCATTCTGTTGTTTTATGACAACAGTGGTGCAATTATACAAACAAAGGAGTTGAGATCTCATTAGAATTTAAAACATATTTTGTGGCAATACAATTTGATAAGAAAGATTGTATCCTTAAAAGATACAGTAGTAGATAGTGTCTTTAGTTAATATTATTACAGATCCACTAATTAAAACATTGATTCAAAGTATGTTTGATCATCATTTTGAGCTGATGAGGATTAGACATGCGAGTGATTTGTTTTAGTGTAAGTGAGAGATTGATAGAATGTATGCCTTACATGCCAATCATATGTGATAGGATTTGACATTTCTTATTATATCTTATTTAATTCATTAAGATTTTTTCATTACATGATTTTATTAAATGCATATATCATAATGAAGTCCTTGACTATCTATAATGATGATTGAATCATAATAATGAGATCATTTATCAAAAGGTTTATGTTCTAAATGTTCCTTGTCATAGGATCCTTAAAACAAGATATTAAAAATTCGAATAAACTACGATGTGTGTTATCTTCTCATAAGATGAGAATGACTAATATCATTGGATATTTGTAACACTCCGATTTGTGAATATGTTAAGAGATTAAATCAATGGACTACCAACAACACTGGTTAACCATTTTTCAGAGGTTGAGTTGAAAGAACTCTGAAGTTAAGTGTGCTATGTTGGGAGTAGGCCAAGGATGGTGACCTCCTGGGAAGACTCCTAATTAGAATGATTGTTGAGTCAGTTAGCTGATTTAGTCGGTCATTACATATGGTATCATAGCATGACTCAACAGGAAGGTCTAGTGTGACATGCTTGGGTATGTGATGTGATGTGTGCGATCTTGATAAGGGCGTCAAGTCTCTAAGGGAGGTAGATTGTAACACCCTGATTTGTGAATATGTTAAGAGATTAAATTAGTGGACTACCAAAAACATCGATTAACTATTTTTCAAAGGTTGAGTTGAAAGAACTCTGAAGTTAAGCGTGCTCTATTAGGAGTAGGCCAAGGATGGATGACCTCTTAGGAAGGCTCCTAATTAGCATGGTTGTTGGGCCAGTCAGTTGATTTAGTTAGTCGTTACAATATTAGTGGAGAGATACTATGATACGTATTAGATGCTAATTAGTAGAATGAGTTAAATGAACTGATTCAAATTAGAAATACTTAATAGTATCTTACCTAGCTGTCTATAAGGATTGCTCTATCATCACGATTGCATGGTTGGACTTCATTTGTGTTGCCAAATATGTCTTATTGGACGTATCTTATGCTTTGGCTATTGGCATATGAATCATTAACACAATGGTCTAGTAGAGTTAATAGATCAAGTATAAGAAAAATATGATGAAGGTGATTGAGTGGACGACAAAGTATCATTCACTTTTGGTAAGTGAGTTAGAATTTTCTATGAAATAGTACTCTAAATTCCTAGCCAAGATGAAAAGGATAATTAAAAAATAAGTTTTCCAATTGATTTGATTCTAAGTGAAGGATCCTAAAATGTCGGTGCATTAAGGGGTCAACATTCCATGCCATCCTTCTCTCTGATTAGACAATGGATGGACAAGAGTTTATATTTATACGATAACTAATGATAGAAAGTTTCGATAAAGATAAGGTCATTCTCAAAGTTGATTGGGATCATGAGACATAGCTTGTGTCTTACATGATGGGAAAGTCAATTAAATATGTTGTTAGATAATAAATTTAATTTAAAATAATTTATTCTTTTAATTATGTCCCAACCAAATGGTCTTTTAGGCCTAGAAGGTTGCACATAATATAACTAATCCATTAGCATTGGGGCATGAACGAAATTTATAAAAATTGAGGGTTTTTAATGAGTATTCCCATTTTTTAAAGAATAGTGAATTGAGCCAAAATTGATGACGCCAAGAGCCAATTTCATGGCTAGACCTTTCCCAAACCCTCTCCCACCTCGGAGGCCATTGTCACATGGTGGAGCTCGATTTGGGACTAGTCGTTGAGTTTAGTGCAAGGGAGGATCCATCTACATAAGAAGTTGGTGTGGATACTACTGAAGGCCATGCACTTTGATGGCTTAGAGAGTGTGAATATACTCGTTCTTCTCCAGTCTTGAGAAAATGGTTAAATACCTTGTAGATATTTTTTATGTTTGAATCCAATTTTTTATTATGTGGGTCATTTTTTATCGAGACAAGGATAGTGCATTCTAATTAATCATCGCTTCCACTGACCTTAATACAATTCTTACAAAATATCTAACCATACAACATGCAATCGTGATAGTAGAAAATGTTAATTGATAGCTTGATAAGATACCATATGGGGTTTATAAGTTGGATGAATTTAGTGAGCTCATTCCACTAATGAGCATATGTAAATATATCTCAATGTCTCTATACTAAAGATTAATGAGATTGATCTTACTAATCTTATGGGAAGATATCACATATACTAATTTATCAAGATCCTAAATATCCCATCTCAATAATCTTACAACTAGAAACATTTATTTCACAAATTTCTAAATGATTGATCATATATATTATTATAATCTTATCATGATCTAATTATCATTACTTGTAATCAAGAATTTGGTTATGATATATAATAAAAGCAATCAATAAAGAAATACTAATCAAATGAATAAAATATTATAAAAAATATCTAATCAAATGACATATGATCAATTTGTATGATATATATTTCTATTAGTATTATATATGCATATATATAGATTTTAGGATTTATATAAAATTTTTTATCTTATTTTGTTTTTATTATTTTCCCAAGATTCACATGACAACCTCGTGCACACGTGACTTCAAAATTTTTAGTTAAACTTGTAATGGAGATTGGGATCATATCTGACATTATCGTACAACTTTGTGCGATAAAATAAATCACCCTACGCTCAACATGTAAACAATTATTTTCAATCACAGCTTTTGTGATTCTTAATCATTTGGCCTCTACGTTTCCTTAGTCTTGTATGACACTGGAAATCATGGAGCCTAGTCAAGCATCATTCCATGGATGTAAATGTTTTGGTTACACAACAAAGCACATACAACAAAGCACATGTCCTGGTCTTATCCAAAAGTTCTTGATGTTGTAGATAGAGTATATTGTTTAACAAGGACATATCTCATGTTACACAACTAACATGTTGCCATCAGAAAATATCGTCTATGTATTATGAAGGCAAATCACATAGAACATTCTTCATGTCTAACATTTATTAACTTAATTTTTACAATCAAGGTTTGCTTTGTTAACTGCCTGTTGGCACCTAAAAATGTCACAACACCAAAAATGACAAGTTTCAAATGAAATACATCGAATAAAACCGAACAGACAAGTTGAATCTATTTTTCATTGCATTTAGGGCTAATGGGCCGAACAAGCCCAATAAGCCTTATCAGATCCGACTGACCAAATGTCGGCCCAATAATGATCAAACACCACCAGAAAGTCCACTTGACTTCCATATGAACAATGCCAGAGTCGGATTGGAAATCTGACCTATATTTGAGAAGTTATGGGAAAAACAATGAAAGTCAATTTTCAGGTGACCTTATTTGGGGCATATTGGGCTCAAAAGACAAAATAAGTGAGTCCATGGGACTGTACCAGTCGAGACCTTCTCAACGGTACCCCAATTGTTAGAATCCGGTTTCGATAGGACCCCGAACGGTAAAATGGTGTCTTTCACCCTTGTTAGGTTTGGACAATTCGGGGCAGGTCCGGTAACATGTTGGCGCATCACTGGATCCGCCTAACTCCAACTAGAGCAACAGTGAAGTCGGATTGAAAATCTAAATCATATTCGAAAAGATATGGGCAAAAAGTGAAAGCGAACTTTTGGGCAATATTTGTGGGGCTTAATGGGCTCAAATGACCGAACAAGTGGGCCCACGGTGTTGTCTCAGTCACAAGCTCTGCAACGATACTTTGAATGTCACAATCCGACTTCGGATGAAAAAAATAACCATTTTGCCCCTATTGGGCATGGACAAATCCAAGTAGGCCCATTAACAACCGACGCCGCCAGAATGTCCGCCCGACACCCTGAAGAGCAATGTTCAAGTCGGATCATCAATCCGATCTATATTCGGGAGGTTATGGACGAAATTCAAAAAATTTGTAGAGTCGGCACATACTTCGAGATAAGGGCAATTTTGTCCAACCCGCTAGCCGATAACATTATTTGTGGTGAAGGCTAAAGTCCTGGTGCATATTTATTTAATTGCATTTTAAGTGCAATTTTCAGAATTTTTGAAGGCCGAGATCGTACCGATCGGAAATTTCTATCAAATTGGTGATCTTCGGACAATTGGAGGGTCATTAACCGTAGATCTGATGGTACACAAAATCAATGGCTATCAGGATATCTTCCGGATTATTCCGGTTAATTTTGGAGTTAATTTCAATAATTCTAACCCGGAATTAATGTCGGACGTCGGATCAAAGTCATCTTGATCCGAGATTAGGTCGAAATTGACCTAAGAAGGCCAGCCACCAACGTCCCTTCTCTCCTACCAGCATCAGCCGCCATATCCTTTGTTAACTCCTACAATTTGGGAACAGTATTTATTTTTTATGATCTTCATTTGGAAATGAAAAGAAAAAGAATAAAAGAGAGGAGAAGATCGAGGAGGAACCTGCCATTTCTCTCCCTCTGTTGCCCACGTCAGCAGAAAAGAAAAAAAAGAAAGACAAACAAATGGCAAGATCGGCATCGCAGCTCCCTGTGGCCGATTGCGGAGAGAGAGAGAGAGATTGAGAGTGCCAACCTTCCCTCCTTACCCCTCTCTCCCTTCCCGTAACAATCCCTGCCACCTCAACCTTCCCACAATTTCTCTCCCCCCTCCTATTATCCCCGGGTAACAGGCTGCCGTATAAAAGAAAGAAAAAAGGAAAGTGGAAGGAGAGAGGTTCAGCAGCCCGACGCCTAGAGGGAGAGAGAGAGAGGCAGCATAGGAGCAGGGCCATCAACGCCAACAGCTCCGGGTGGTTCTCCAACAATAACAGCAGCCCTTTCATCCATCGGCAGCCAGTGGGCCAGCAGAAAGAGAGAGGGAGAGCAGCAGCCGCCGATCTCTAACTCCAGCTCAACGTCTGCAGAAGAGAAATCTTGCTCCAGCCTCTATCGCCAACAGAGGCATCTGCGCCAACCTTCTTGCCAACAGAAGAGAAGGGGGAACCAGCCGGTGAACAGAAAAGGAGAGAGCGGAGCGGCCATTAGGAGGAGAGCGGGGGAAGAGGTCTGATTCCACCGTCTGCATCAGCCAAGGCACAGCAACTGCAGCATAAAAGGGAGCCTGCAGCAGCATCTGTTGGAGGCCCAGCCAGTAGCAGCCAACGTCCGCCAAAGAGAGGGAGATCCAGCTCCCCTCCATCTCCACGTCCTGCAGTCACCATAGGAGGGAGGGAAGACTCAAGGTAATATATATATATATATATATATATTGTAATACCCCGTATTTTTTAAATAAAAAAATTAGTTAATATTTAATCTTATTTTATTCCCTTCCTCCCCCTATTTATATCCTATTTTCCTCCCCCGGCATCTCCCTCATTCGAGCCCCGCGGCGCCCTTCTTTCTCCCCCGGAACCCTATTTTTTTCCCCTCCTGGACGCGCAGCCGCCTCCCCGTCTTTTTCTCCCTTTTTCCGCGCGCGCGCGCGTCCTGCGAGCGGCCGCCGTCTCCCACCGACCGCCGCCTCGGTCCCGCCGCCCGCCGCGCGACCGTCCCGCGTGGCCGCGACCGCCACCTCGCTCGCCGTCGCCACGTGCCCAGCTGTAGCCGCCCGCGCTCGCCTCGGCCGCGCAGCCCCGGGTGACCGCCGCCTCCGCCGCCCGGCACCGCCCGCGTGCCGGCCGCCGCCCCGCCGTTCGCCTCCTCGTACCTCAGCCGCCGCGGCGTCGCCGCCTCGGCCGACGCATCACCTCGTCCCGCGCGTCCGCCCACCGCCTCGCCGCCGAGAGACGCCGCCCGCCGGCGCCACGTCGCCACCCGCCGACGCCACGTCGCCATCCCGTGCGCCGCTGCGCGCCCGCGCCCGCGCGGCCTTCCGCCGTGCGCCCGCCTGCGCCCGCGCCCGCGCGCGCTGCCGCCGTGCGCCGCCGTGCGCCGCTCCCTTTCTCCCCTACGCGGTACTCTCTTCTCTCTCTCCTATCCTCTCTTCTATCATCCTCTATCAAGCACCATAGTTCCTGATTTCTCTTCTAACCACAGATTTTAAGAACACCTACCCGGCTCAGTTTTCCGTCGCCGACGCAACCGCGGCAGTTTCGTCGCCAAATTCAATTTCCTTGAAATTCCGTGCGCCGTTCGCCGTTGCCATCAAGGTAGGCGTCTCGGCTATCCTTAGCACTCTAATACTTTGATTAAATCATAATAATCATGTTTAGATCACCAGGATTAGAAGATTGTAGTTAATGGGTACATTTTGGATTTATTAGCATGTTTAGTTAGAGTTAGATTAATTTGTCTAGACCGTGCATATTTAGATTAAATTAGTTATTCATGTATGTTGGTCATCATGAAAGGTTATGTATGTTTAAATCTAGCTAGTTTAGTATGTCTGCATCGCGATTAACCTTAATCATGTATATCTCGATTTGATAAAAAAGCCGATGTAAGGTTTAGGCATAATGGTGGTAGAGTTTAGTTTATTTTCTTTGATTAGATAGATAGTTCTGTTTAAGCATGTAATTGATGTGTTTAGGTTGTAAATTGCATGATCCCATTTATATCCATTAGTGGTGATAGATTGTGGTGTGGTATGCAAATATGTGGTGCATAGAACCATGGGTGTTCATCATGGGTGTTCATCTATGTATTTCATGTTTGATTGCCAATTGAATGTTCCTGTTTTACTGTCTGAGTTAATTAAATGCTTGCATGGTGTGGAATGTGGTTAGTGCAGTGAGCTGCATTGTGATGGAAATATACTTCACCAGACTATGGTTCGGTCATGTGGGCAGCAGATGAATTAGAAGAATATGGAGCATCCTTCGATCCCAGATACCGCGGTTGATCCTAAGTACTCCCCTGCCTATGGGGTACTATGGGATTTAGTTACTATATGTTACATTCTACTATATGGTAAATCTGGTGCTAGTTTTGTGATGTGATTACATTTTATCAGATGGAGCATGGTATTTACTCAGACAGGTGTCTAGTTGTGTGTTTGGCATAGATGTTAGTGTTCTAGATGTGTTCTTGGTTTTATGTCAGGTTATGTGCATATCTAGAGTAGTCTAATGAGCAGGTTGTGATGGTTTTTAATGCATTTACAGTCTGGTTATCATATGGGGTAGTAGAATGACTTTGTAATCAATTAATTAAAGATATATAATTAGTTAAGAGCTATGTATTAAATCTGATTTTTAGGCTTATTATTCTAGTATACCACTAGAATCATTATTATAATGGGGTAGTTCGGGTGTAAGTCCTACTGGGTCTGTTGTGACTCACCCCTTCCGTTGTTAACATTTTCAGGATTGCAGGTTTAGCGCAGCAGAAGCGTAGTGGTATTTTGGAATTTGAGGAGCTAGTGGAGTATCATTCAATGTCGGTATTTGATTTGTTTAGATAGGTGTTTATTTATGGTGTTAATATGTTGTAAAGGTTGCAATTATTTATTTGGATTGAGATTTTAGTCTTATTTGGTTCCAGACCGATATCCTTTCCCGTTACGTCGCCGGATTATCTTCCGCTGTGCATATTAAAAATCCGGGTCGTGACAGGAATGGTATCAGAGCATTAACTCGGCCTGAATGTCTATTTTGACATGCCCGGGTTCTTGATATCGGTTTGGATTAGATGGAATTGATGATTGGAGGATAATGATCTTAGATAGAGAGAGTAATTTAGATTGTCTATTAGATTGAGAATTTTTGGATGGCATTGGAGTTTGATATTAGATGGGTATTTTAGATAGATTAGAATGAGCTAGATAGATAGATATTCGGTAGATGGATTGTTGTAAGAGTGATTAGTTAGTTAGTTAGATTGATAAGTAGATTGATGTAAGGATCGTTAGTTAGTGTTTTAGTTTGTTAGACAACTAGATAGATAGTTTGATAGATAGATATCTAGATGGGTAGTTAGATAGATAGTTTGATAGATAGATGTGTTTAGGTAGAGTGGTAGTAGATGGATAGATAGATTAGATAGAGGAGAATAGTTAGATTGATTGAAGGATGCAATGGTTCGATGAGTCCGGTTGAATTTTCGAGGACGAAAATTTTTATTAGGAGGGTAGATTGTAATACCCCGTATTTTTTAAATAAAAAAAATTAGTTAATATTTAATCTTATTTTATTCCCTTCCTCCCCCTATTTATATCCTATTTTCCTCCCCCGGCATCTCCCTCATTCGAGCCCCGCGGCGCCCTTCTTTCTCCCCCGGAACCCTATTTTTTTCCCCTCCTGGACGCGCAGCCGCCTCCCCGTCTTTTTCTCCCTTTTTCCGCGCGCGCGCGCGTCCTGCGAGCGGCCGCCGTCTCCCGCCGACCGCCGCCTCGGTCCCGCCGCCCGCCGCGCGACCATCCCGCGTGGCCGCGCCCGCCACCTCGCTCGCCGTCGCCACGTGCCCAGCTGTAGCCGCCCGCGCTCGCCTCGGCCGCGCAGCCCCCGGGTGACCGCCGCCTCCGCCGCCCGGCACCGCCCGCGTGCCGGCCGCCGCCCCGCCGTTCGCCTCCTCGTACCTCGGCCGCCGCGACGTCGCCGCCTCGGCCGACGCATCACCTCGTCCCGCGCGTCCGCCCACCGCCTCGCCGCCGAGAGACGCCGCCCGCCGGCGCCACGTCGCCACCCGCCGACGCCACGTCGCCATCCCGTGCGCCGCTGCGCCACCCGCGCCCGCGCGGCCTTCCGCCGTGCGCCCGCCCGCGCCCGCGCCCGCGCGCGCGCCGCCGTGCGCCGCCGTGCGCCGCTCCCTTTCTCCCCTACGCGGTACTCTCTTCTCTCTCTCCTATCCTCTCTCTTCTATCATCCTCTATCAAGCACCAAAGTTCCTGATTTCTCTTCTAACCACAGATTTTAAGAACACCTACCCGGCTCAGTTTTCCGTCGCCGACGCAACCGCGGCAGTTTCGTCGCCAAATTCAATTTCCTTGAAATTCCGTGCGCCGTTCGCCGTTGCCGTCAAGGTAGGCGTCTCGGCTATCCTTAGCACTCTAATACTTTGATTAAATCATAATAATCATGTTTAGATCACCAGGATTAGAAGATTGTAGTTAATGGGCTGTTTTGGATTTATTAGCATGTTTAGTTAGAGTTAGATTAATTTGTCTAGACCGTGCATATTTAGATTAAATTAGTTATTCATGTATGTTGGTCATCATGAAAGGTTATGTATGTTTAAATCTAGCTAGTTTAGTATGTCTGCATCGCGATTAACCTTAATCATGTATATCTCGATTTGATAAAAAAGCCGATGTAAGGTTTAGGCATAATGGTGGTAGAGTTTAGTTTATTTTCTTTGATTAGATAGATAGTTCGTTTAAGCATGTAATTGATGTGTTTAGGTTGTAAATTGCATGATCCCATTTATATCCATTAGTTGTGATAGATTGTGGTGTGGTATGCAAATATGTGGTGCATAGAACCATGGGTGTTCATCTATGTATTTCATGTTTGATTGCCAATTGAATGTTCTGTTTCTTGTTCGAGTTAATTAAATGCTTGCATGGTGTGGAATGTGGTTAGTGCAGTGAGCTGCATTGTGATGGAAATATACTTCACCAGACTATGGTTCGGTCCTGTGGGCAGCAGATGAATTAGAACAATCTGGAGCATCCTTCGATCCCAGATACCGCGGTTGATCCTAAGTACTCCCCTGCCTATGGGGTACTATGGGATTTAGTTACTATATGTTACATTCTACTATATGGTAAATCTGGTGCTAGTTTTGTGATGTGATTACATTTTATCAGATGGAGCATGGTATTTACTCAGACAGGTGTCTAGTTGTGTGTTTGGCATAGATGTTAGTGTTCTAGATGTGTTCTTGGTTTTATGTCAGGTTATGTGTATATCTAGAGTAGTCTAATGAGCAGGTTGTGATGGTTTTTAATGCATTTACAGTCTGGTTATCATATGGGGTAGTAGAATGACTTTGTAATCAATTAATTAAAGATATATAATTAGTTAAGAGCTATGTATTAAATCTGATTTTTAGGCTTATTATTCTAGTATACCACTAGAATCATTATTATAATGAGGTAGTTCGGGTGTAAGTCCTACTGGGTCTGTTGTGACTCACCCCTTCCGTTGTTAACATTTTCAGGATTGCAGGTTTAGCGCAGCAGAAGCGTAGTGGTATTTTGGAATTTGAGGAGCTAGTGGAGTATCATTCAATGTCGGTATTTGATTTGTTTAGATAGGTGTTTATTTATGGTGTTAATATGTTGTAAAGGTTGCAATTATTTATTTGGATTGAGATTTTAGTCTTATTTGGTTCCAGACCGATATCCTTTCCCGTTACGTCGCCGGATTATCTTCCGCTGTGCATATTAAAAATCCGGGTCGTGACATATATATATATATATACACACACACATATTCATCTCCTCTCCTCCTCCACTATTCTCTTCTCTCCAGCACCCAAAGGGACCAACACTTGCTGGTCGGGACTGTCAAACAGCCCCCCCCCCACTGGGGTTGTTTTGGCAGGCCCCGGTCCTAATCTTATGGCTCCTCTCATCTCCTTCCAACGACTCCTATGCAGACACTGAACCAACTTCTTTTCAGCCATCCAAGCACCCCCTTCGGCCCCTCTGCGCAAACCAGAAAAGGCCCCAGAAAATCCCTTTGTTTGGTCTTTCACTCAGGTCAGTCAAGGTCCCTGTTCGCACAAATGCTCAGGTCCCCAACCGGGTCCGTATGCGAACCCAACTCCAGTTCCGCCGCAATGCTCGTGGCGTCAGTAGCTTGCACGGCAGCCGCAAAGTCGATTTCCCCATAGCAGCGGCAGCGCCGATTCCAGTTCCTTTGCAATGTTCGCGGCGTCAGCGGCTTGCACGGCAGCCGCAAGGTCGATTTCACCATAGCAGCGGCAGCCTCGGCAGATGCCAATCGCCACCAGCGCGACGTGGCGCGATGGCACGGAAAGCCGCCGAAGAGGTGCTGCCGGAGGAATGGAAGCCGCGAACGGGAACTCCTTGCCTCCGGGTGCTCGCGACCGCCTGAACCGCGGTCATCTACGGCCGTAAGGAGACCAACCGACTGCGACTGTAGGGAGGTCAGCCGCGCACCTGCTGGTCGCGCGTCCGGATGGTACGGGATCATGGTGCCCATCCAGTGGGGCTCGACCGGGAGCTGCTGCTGAGCCCGATCAGCTCAACCTTCATCTACCGCAAGAGGGCCCATCTGGCCGTCGGGGATTGCCGGACCGTTGGAGGCCGTCTCGACTCAGCCGAGTCGATTCGCAGCAAGTCTAAAAGACTTTGACAAATAAAAAACTAAATAAAAATTGAAAATGCGAAATGTCATATTAAATAAAGGATGAGCTCAAATTTTGAGCGCCCTAGGACGGTTATTCCGGCTACGTCCCGGGTAGGCGCTCCTGGACGTGGACGCGGGTATGCTCCCGTTGCACACGGTTTCATTCTCCTCGGTTCGACAAGTCAAATGACTTAGTCGTATTGAAGGTGAGCCCACTCGATCGAGGATCGGCCGGCATACTGCCGAAATGTCGATTTTTCCTCCGATCTTGTGAGAAGTGCGCCGAAGGGAAGAAATTCCAAACCTTGGACGTCGGCACGACGTAATGTAACCAGACTTGAAATAAAATGATGATGGTTCAAGCATTGACATATGATGTTCAAACCGGGCACCAAACGTTAGCGCGATAGACCGGATGGGATGCGAGTTCAAATTAAAAAAATAAGATAAAAATAATAAAAAACACTCATCAAATTTGAAAGCATAAAAAAACTAGACTTTTAAACAACCCAAAAATCAAACTAAAGTATGCGTAACGCATGAGACTAAATTTCTTAATTAATTTGTAATTAAATAACACCAAAGAGAATTAAATAAATAATCTCTAATGTATAAAACACATATCAAAACGTAAACACCAAAAAACAGATTTTAAAATAAATCGCAAAGAACAAAAAATCAAAAAACATATTTAAACAACATAATCAAAATCTTAAATTAATTAAAATACTTGAAACATATTTAAATCAACGTCACAACAAAAACAACGTATGAAATTAAATAATACTAATCAATGTGTTAACCATTAAATCTCAAATCCTAAGGTGTTTAACTCATTTAATCAAACTTTAAATCCAAAACAAAATCATAATCAAAATTGATATTCAACAGAACTAATAAATCAAACTCAACCCATTAAATTAAAACATTAATGGAGCGATCAAATTAAAAAAATAAACAACTTGAAAAATCAAATTTAAATCAATTGGGAAAATTACGTCTTAATCAAATAAAATCGATGTCAACTAAACATAATGCAACGTGTTCGCATCTCATCGGGCCCGTCAAGCTACAGCCCTCTAGTTTATTATTTTGTATGGACGTGCATTCTCTACCAAACGGATTGCTATGGCGGTTAATCAAGGGCGTTCGAGTACTTGCTCGATGTAAGTTAACGCCGGGTATTCGCACCATCCGGCGGAGAGGGGTCGAAATCAAATTTTCAAAGAACCCGAACCTCGGTTCTAGTATTTTAAATGTATCGTCGGACTATTTAATATATTTATAGGTTATCACCTTTTTTATGTAGTCCAAAGGAGATACAAAAATGATTTTGAAAATTAAATTAAAATGTAAAAACGAGGTTCTCACGCCGCCTCATTGTCAAAATATTACACATCCCCACACAGTTATTTAAAATATAATTATATCACAATAAAAATATGTACTTAGTAGGAATAGGAAATATATATACATGTATATCATTTACATATATATCATTGGTGTATGGTAATGGATCAAATTGTGATCCAGCTATAACATAAAGCTGATCGTTTCACCTGTGTTCAATTCATATTGTACGTCAATATATATAAAAAACCGACGCCAAGTGGTGAACCTTCTTCTCCTTGATCATACCATCCATATATTCAATGTTTTTTCAAAGATATAAAAGATTATTTCGACTAATTATAGGTACACATACCTGATAAGTGTACATCAACAATTATTCAAGAAATCTTGATCGACACAATAGAGGTATGTTAATGGTGAAAGAAGTGTAAAATCGATAATAGTGAGAGAATGGATACTTGTATGCTCTAGAATAATCATCAGATTTACAAATAACACGTACAAAGATGGCATCACATATCATTTTGGGGTCCATGATATCATCTATCCGCATCACAACATCGAATGTGTGTGTGTATATATATATATGTATATCTTATTAGGTGAAATAGCTAGAGTATTTAAATTTAATTAATATGTAATATCCTGGTTTTTACAAAAAAAAATCAAAAATCCCACCGCCTCGCCACCGCTTTAGCCTCCCTCTCTCCCATTTAATTTTTTTTATCTTTTCTCTCCCCTTCCACCGCCATCATCGCCGCCGCGAGCCATCGACTCCACCGCGAGCGCCATCGTCACGACCACCTCTCTCTCTCCTCCTGTGGCCACCCACCCTGCCGCCATCGTCCGCCGCTCACCTGCTCCTCCTCGTCTCTCTCTCTCTCCACGGTGTGCACCCCGCGCGAGCACAGCCAGTGGCGGATCCAGGATTTCAACTTAGTGGGGTCACTAAATTAAATAATTAATAATAATTTATATTATATATTTATATAAACATGAAAACAAATTTTTAGATAAAGAAAAATTTTTTGATACAATATTTTTTCTTACAAATAAATTTGACGAGTTTTCATATTTTGAAATGTCTCAATAATACAACTGTTACTGACATTCTCAAATACATCTTTCTCAATATATGTCACTAGACAATCATTCATCCATTCATCACACATCCGATTCCGTAGCTTGTTCTTGACATATGTCATTGAAGATAAAACTCTTTCAACACTTGCAGTAGCCACTGGTAATAATAAAGCCAACTTGATGAGTAAATATACCATTGGATATACAATATGTTTCTTGGTCTCCACCAATTTCCTTGCAAGTTCACCAATTCCAAGTAAGTTGGAAAATCTTTCATCTGATCTCATATCATAAATGCAGTTCTCGAGTTGATTATGGAGTAATACAAGATCATTCATCCTTGGAAACTCAACATGATAAAATTCAGCTAATTTTACCAACTTATCTTTATCAAATGCAGAAAATGAAGCAGCGGGATTTAAACAAGAGACACAAATGAGCAGTTCAGTATTTCTTTCATTGAAGCGAGTGTTCAGCTCTTGTAGTTGCATATCCAAAATAATGTAGAATAATTCAACTTGATAATGATGAAAATTTGTGACACAAGGAGCTCTACGTTGAGATTTTCCTAGAAAATAATATTTATCCTCCATTTTTGCTATAATAATTTTTTCTTTCTCGCAAAATGAGCAAACTTTGTGAAGAATATTTTTCCATCCTTCATCTCTCATAATTTGTAATCTTTGTTTAGAAAGTGCTACAAGAGACATAGCATTGACAATATCTTGATTTTTCCTTTGTAAAGCCAATGACAACTCATTTGTAATTGCTAACACTTTTATCATTAAATGCAGAAGAAAGATAAAATCAAATGTCTTTAATGCATGTAGTAAACCACGGGCTTCACCTTTTTATTCTAAAGTTCCCATATGATAAATATCATCAATTATCTCAACTATAGAAGAAAACATGGTAGTTAAATTTATGAGACTGCCATAATGAGATCCCCAACGAGTATCACCAGCTCTTTTAAGACTCAATTCTTGATTTAAGCCTTTACCACTTAGAATTTCTCTTTGGCTCAAAGCATCTGCAACATTGGCACCATATTTTTCTCTAAGTGAATCACGACGCTTACTAGAGGATCCAACTACATGTATAACCTATGCAACAACTATAAAAAGCCAAGATACATCACCATGATTTTTAGCAATCGCTACAAGTGTGAGTTGGAGTTGATGAGCAAAACAATGAATGTAATATGCAAAGTTGTTCTCACTCAATATCAAAGCTTTAAGACCATGAAATTGGCCTTGCATGTTACTTGCTCCATCATATCCTTGACCATGAATTCTTGATAAACTCGGCCCATATTTTGTGAGAATAGACTCAATTGTAACTTTTAGTGACAAAGCTGTAGTATCGGTGACATGAACAATACTCAAAAATCTCTCAACAACAAAACATCTTTGATCAAGATAACGTAAAACTATAGCCATTTATTCTTTACCAGATACATCTCGAGCTTCATCTACCAATATTGCAAATAGATCATCTTCACAATCTCTAATGATTTCATTTGTTATTTCAATTGCACATGCACTGACAATATCTTTTTGTACAAGAGGAGCAATCATCTGTAAATTTTTAGGAGCATTCTGCAATACAACATGATCAATAGATTCATTATGATCTGCAAGAAACTTCAGAAGCTCAAGAAAATTTCCTTTATTTATAGATTGCTCAGATTCATCATGTCCACGAAATGCCAACCCTTGTCGTAAAAGAAATCTTGTACAATCTATTGAAGCTTGCAGTCGAACTCTATAATCATCTTGCATTTGACTTGATTGTTTGGAGAAAGTTGATTGAATACTTTGCTTTTGAATCAACAAATCTTGACATTTCTTTAAAGCTATATTGTGTGAACTGTTATGACCACCAACATGTACTTCAAGTCTATCTTTCTTATTCCAAGCAGAAAATCCCTCACAAACAAAAGAATCACCACCAGCATGTTTACCATGATCTACTTTAAATAGATAACAAGGCAAGCAAAATACAGCATCTTTTGCAATGTTATATTCTAACCAAGATTCATACTCATCAAACCAAGTAGATACAAATCTACGCATTTTCCACTCATGAGTTTTAAAGGAAACTTGTGATTGCGAGGTTGGCAAGGACCTTTCAATAAATATGCTCTTCTGACATCATCTTGCCATCGTGGATGATAATCTGATATTTTTTTCTTTAACTCTGGATCTGATTCTAATGTAATCAAATTTAGTTGATCTTTCTCTTGCAATTGTGACTGCACATTTTCAATCAAATCGTTGCTCGGACAAAATGAACTACTTTCTCCAGATGTTAATTTCGTAAAGTAACGCTCCATCCTAGTAAACTCAAGTATACATCAATTAAAAAATATGTGGCAACTTATACGCATAAGATAGAAAAAAGATGTCATGTGCTTTAAATAAGGATTACTCTAACACACAGAGCAAGAATCGATTAACAATATATAACTAGTTCAAAGTTACGTTAATTTTCATATATATAGACATACCTTAAAATTGGTTGGAGATTTGAAAAAAAATTCACCGTGAAAAGTGCATTGTTCAGTGATCTCTTATCTTGAGCGATCAGCAGTCGTGCACTATCAATCGCCTTAAAACATCACAGCAAATGAGATTTGATACGACGTGCTTTTTCCCAAAATCGCAGCCAGCAACCTCAGCCCTTACAGGTGATGTTGCGCGTTGACTGCAAATAGATCTGCAGAAGGGTGTAGCCAACGGCGCAGAGGAAGGTTAATCATCGGCGGAGGTGTCACAAACCAGGTTGGGGGAGGGCCAGCCACCGGGAGATCTCCGAGAGAGGTTCGTTGTTAGGGTATACGGCGTACGGGTACGAGGGGGGAGGTTACGGCGTACAGGGGGTGGGGAGGTTAAAACATAACATTATTAAAGAAAATGATAAACTTTAGTGGGGTCACGTGACCCCACACCTCCTTACCTGCGTCCGCCACTGGAGGCGGTGGTGACGAAGGCAACGCAAGGGGGGAGGTGGAGGTGCGGCGACGTCGCGGCAGGCGGCCGAGAGAGAGAGAGAACAGAGAGGAAGAGAGCGGCGAGGACGCGGCGGCAACCGTGGGAGTGCGAGAGAGAGAGACGGCGATGGCGACGGGGCGGCTAGGTTGCTGTGTAGTGGTGGATGAAGGTAAGGAGGTGTGGGGTCACGTGACCCCACTAAGGTTTATCATTTTCTTTAATAATGTTATGTTTTAACCTCCCCACCCCCTGTACGCCGTAACCTCCCCCCTCGTACCCGTACGCCGTATACCCTAACAACGAACCTCTCTCGGAGATCTCCCAGTGGCTGGCCCTCCTTCGACCTGGTTTGTGACACCTCCGCCGATGATTAGCCTTCCTCTGCGCCGTTGGCTACACCCTTTTGCAGATCTATTTGCAGTCAACGCGCAACATCACCTGTGAGGGCTGAGGTTGCTGGCTGCGATTTTGGGAAAAAGCACGTCGTATCAAATCTAATTTGCTGTGATGTTTTACGGCGATTGATAGTGCACGACTGCTGATCACTCAAGATAAGAGATCACTGAACAATGCACTTTTCACGGTGATTTTTTTTTCAAATCTCCAACCAATTTTCAGGTATGTCTATATATATGAAAATTAACGTAACTTTGAACTAGTTATATATTGTTAATCGATTCTTGCTCTGTGTGTTAGAGTAATCCTTATTTAAAGCACATGACATCTTTTTTCTATCTTATGCGTATAAGTTGCCACATATTTTTTAATTGATGTATACTTGAGTTTACTAGGATGGAGCGTTACTTTACGAAATTAACATCTGGAGAAAGTAGTTCATTTTGTCCGAGCAACGATTTGATTGAAAATGTGCAGTCACAATTGCAAGAGAAAGATCAACTAAATTTGAGTACATTAGAATCAGATCCAGAGTTAAGGAAAAAAATATCAGATTATCATCCACGATGGCAAGATGATGTCAGAAGAGCATATTTATTGAAAGGTCCTTGCCAACCTCGCAATCACAAGTTTCCTTTAAAACTCATGAGTGGAAAAATGCGTAGATTTGTATCTACTTGGTTTGATGAGTATGAATCTTGGTTAGAATATAACATTGCAAAAGATGCTGTATTTTGCTTGCCTTGTTATCTATTTAAAGTAGATCATGGTAAACATGCTGGTGGTGATTCTTTTGTTTGTGAGGGGTTTTCTGCTTGGAATAAGAAAGATAGACTTGAAGTACATGTTGGTGGTCATAACGATCCACACAATATAGCTTTAAAGAAATGTCAAGATTTGTTGATTCAAAAGCAAAGTATTCAATCGACTTTCTCCAAACAATCAAGTCAAATGCAAGATGATTATAGAGTTCGACTGCAAGCTTCAATAGATTGTATAAGATTTCTTTTACGACAAGGGTTGGCATTTCGTGGACATGATGAATCTGAGCAATCTATAAACAAAGAAAATTTTCTTGAGCTTCTGAAGTTTCTTGCAGATCATAATGAATCTATTGATCATGTTGTATTGCAGAATGCTTCTAAAAATTTACAGATGATTGCTCCTCTTGTACAAAAAGATATTGTCAGTGCATGTGCAATTGAAATAACAAATGAAATCATTAGAGATTGTGGAGATGATCTATTTGCAATATTGGTAGATGAAGCTCGAGATGTATCAGGTAAAGAACAAATGGCTATAGTTTTACGTTATCTTGATCAATGATGTTTTGTTGTTGAGAGATTTTTGAGTATTGTTCATGTCACCGATACTACAGCTTTGTCACTAAAAGTTGCAATTGAGTCTATTCTCACAAAATATGGGCCGAGTTTATCAAGAATTCGTGGTCAAGGATATGATGGAGCAAGTAACATGCAAGGCCAATTTCATGGTCTTAAAGCTTTGATATTGAGTGAGAACAACTTTGCATATTACATTCATTGTTTTGCTCATCAACTCCAACTCACACTTGTAGCGATTGCTAAAAATCATGGTGATGTATCTTGGCTTTTTATAGTTGTTGCATAGGTTATACATGTAGTTGGATCCTCTAGTAAGCGTCGTGATTCACTTAGAGAAAAATATGGTGCCAATGTTGCAGATGCTTTGAGCCAAAGAGAAATTCTAAGTGGTAAAGGCATAAATCAAGAACTGAGTCTTAAAAGAGCTGGTGATACTCGTTGGGGATCTCTTTATGGCAGTCTCATAAATTTAACTACCATGTTTTCTTCTATAGTTGAGATAATTGATGATATTTATCATATGGGAACTTTAGAACAAAAAGGTGAAGCCCGTGGTTTACTACATGCATTAAAGACATTTGATTTTATCTTTCTTCTGCATTTAATGACAAAAGTGTTAGCAATTACAAATGAGTTGTCATTGGCTTTACAAAGAAAAGATCAAGATATTGTCAATGCTATGTCTCTTGTAGCACTTTCTAAACAAAGATTACAAATTATGAGAGATGAAGGATGGAAAAATATTCTTCACAAAGTTTGCTCATTTTGCGAGAAAGAAAAAATTATTATAGCAAAAATGGAGGATAAATATTATTTTCTAGGAAAATCTCAACGTAGAGCTCCTTGTGTCACAAATTTTTATCATTATCAAATTGAATTATTCTACACTATTTTGGATATGCAACTACAAGAGCTGAACACTCGCTTCAATGAAAGAAATACTGAACTGCTCATTTGTGTCTCTTGTTTAAATCCCACTGCTTCATTTTCAGCATTTGATAAAGATAAGTTGGTAAAATTAGCTGAATTTTATCATGTTATAGTTTCCAAGGATGAATGATCTTGTATTACTCCATAATCAACTCGAGAACTGCATTTATGATATGAGATCAGATGAAAGATTTTCCAACTTACTTGGAATTGGTGAACTTGCAAGGAAATTGGTGGAGACCAAGAAACATATTGTATATCCAATGGTATATTTACTCATCAAGTTGGCTTTATTATTACCAGTGGCTACCGCAAGTGTTGAAAGAGTTTTATCTTCAATGACATATGTCAAGAACAAGCTACGGAATCGGATGTGTGATGAATGGATGAATGATTGTCTAGTGACATATATTGAGAAAGATGTATTTGAGAATGTCGATGTGATTGTATTATTGAGACATTTCAAAATATGAAAACTCGTCAAGTTTATTTGTAAGAAAAAATATTGTATCAAAAATTTTTTCTTTATCTGAAAATTTGTTTTGATGTTTATATAAATATATAATATAAATTATTATTAATTATTTAATTTAGTGACCCCACTAAGTTGAAATCCTGGATCCGCCACTGACCGCCTCCCCATCTGCGTGCGTCGCCCCTATCTCTCTCTATCGCGTCATCACCTCCTCGCGCCGTCTTCTCCTCGTCTCCGTTCGCGATGCTGCCGTGAGCCCCCTCCAGCTTCCTCTCTCTCTTCTCAACGTACCCATGCGAACACGGCATAGCCGCAACCCCCTTCTCTCTTTCTCTCTCCTTCTTCCTCTTCCGCGTCGTCGACGCTGTTGCGGCCGCTGCCCTACATCTGCTCACACTCACACCGCCTCCCGACTCTCTCTCTGCGCTCTGTTTCACTTGCGGCATGCCCCACCCTCGGCTGCTCTCTCTTTCTCTTGCACTCTCGCAAGCGCGCTTGCACACCTCCCTATTCCCCCCTCTGGTTGCGCTACTGGCCGCTGGCACGTACGTGCGCCAGCTTCTGCCAGCCAGCCCCCACCCTTGTGTGCCCGCGTGTGCCGCCTGTGCATCCACGCCCTGCAATCCCATCGCAACCTAGTCTCCTGCTCATTTGGCCGTTGCCCGCCTTCCTGCCTCCCGAGTGTGCCAGTCTAGCAGAGGAAGGTGCTCTGACCCGTTCGGTTCATGCACTGCGTCGCCGTCGTCCGGTCTCCTTTTTGGCCGCGATTTTGGATTTCTCCATCGCCTTTCAGGTAGACATCGCTGACGTCTCTATTATCACTAAATTTGATGCCTAAAATTTATCAACCGCCTTTAGATGTTAGTTTAAATATATTGGTGGATATTGGATGTGGTGATTGTTCATAATTAGATGTTTTATTAGTTTATTAAATGCATACTACATGGATCCTGATTTTATTAATCAATTGATCTTAATTATTGATTAGTATGTGCTGTAGAATTTAATTTGCATAATTTGTGAATTTGATATGCCCTTGTTGATTAACCCGATTGGGTCTTTGTTAATATTTATGGTTGCATATCAATTGGATTAGATAGAGTTTTAGATTAATAAATAAACTTGATTACATAGCATTTTTCATCAATTTTCATATTGTTGGCAAGATAATTTGATGTATATGTTTATGTCGGCATAGTTCATGCATGCAGATGTTAAATGCATTGTTTAGCATCATATATGGAGTGTTATTGGCATGTGGTCATGTTATGTCAAGTAAATATGCATTTCTTTTCATAGATGTGTATTTATTGTTTTTATAGATGGTTAAATGCATTAGATGTGCATATTCATATTAGTGGTTATAATTTGCATAGCAAGTGGCATGGCATGGCATGACATGATAGGAATGAATGCATGTGTGCATTAAATGAAATGGCAAACTGAGCTACACCAGACTAGTCAGTCGTGGCCCGTGGGCAGCGGGGATTAGAACAGTCCGGTGCATCCTTCGATCCCAGATACTGCGGTTTGTCCTAAGTCCACCACTATCTAGGTGCACTAGGGGACTTCGTTTTACTATATATTACTGCTATATATGATATATCTGGTGGTAGCAGGTTGAGATGGCAAGACGATGCATTCCTTGCCAATAAGAAAAGACGTGATATTATAGTAGAGGATAGGTGCATCTATTGCATGACTGTGTGGGTCTGTTTTTAGAATATGCATTAGTTCGTCATAAGCAGGTTATGTTGCATAATATGTATGGTGTCTCATTTCTGTGTAGGTTTATCATATAGATCATGCAATAAATATTCATGCATACATTATCATTTCTGGTTAGATAATTCTTTTGATATTTATAGGTGCTGATTGGGTTGTATAGTTAGTGGTTGGTTGTTTATCAAAAATGTTGATGAGCCAGATAAATATTATATTGTTTAGTTCTATACTTATATAGAACAATAGTAGCACTGGGTATTTATGTAATTATCATTTAGGCATTTTTATTATCCGATTCGGCGGATGAAGGGGTGTCTACTGAGTCGGTGTGACTCATTTCAAATCTTTTAACAATTTTCAGGCAATCAGGTTGGGCGCAGCAGAAGCGTGGTGATCTGGTTCTCGAGAAATTATTTGGAAGATCATTAGGTATTCTTTTTGAATGGTATATGAATTGGTGTATCGTGGTATGATTTCAATTTATTGAATTATTTGAATTCTATATTGGATCCTGGGTAACTCTTCAATGCTTCCAAACCGACGTAATTAAGGGGTTAATTTTCCCCGATTGCGTCGCCGGATAAATCCGCTGCGTATATGTGAAAATCCGGGGCGTGACATAATACCTGATTAATATTGAACTCTTGTAGCTAGATTTACTTTTAATCCAAGTGCCCATGTTCAATATTGTTGTCAAACTAATACTGGGCACCACAAAATATCAGCAATTTTCATGATTTCATTTGTTATGATCAGAAAAATCCTATAATGATTTATTTTCTAAAAGTACAAAATTCTATGAAATAATCGAAATTACCAAGAAAATCTAGAGTTTCTAATATTCCCTGTGATCGGAAACTATTTTTTTACTTTGAAATTTTAGAAATAAAATTTTTTATTTGGCAATGTTATACAAAATTTGGATATTCTAAAACTCAAAGGCAGAAAAAAAATAAATTTAAATAATTATTAAAACAGAATATTAAAGCTAGTTAAATAATTACAGTAATATTGTGTTTTTTTATTTTCATCCTGTTGTAATACTAGGTCATCCTGATTTAACCCTACGACGGCACCAAATCAAGTTGCTGATACCCAAAATAGTGTTAGGTTCTCCTCGGTGGATTGTTCGACTCTCCAACTTAGGCACAATACGGCGAGAGTATCATCCTATTTACCGCAAATGCAGTATTCATTGCATCGACGGGTCCTACATGTTTGTCTGGTTTGGTGGTTATTTTCTGTAACTATCAACCGAAAAAATTGGAACTCCCCAAAACAAGGTGATCTGCTGCCCTAGTGACCTCTTGTAATCCCCACCCACTAATCCCTATAACCCTTTCTATTGTACTTGATGTGTAGTCACCCCCTTTCGCACTCATTTGTCTGCAACCTCAATGCACCATCATCTTTCTCCTGGTCTTTCCAGGCCAATGAAGGGTGATCCTCACATGGGCTATTTCAGATGTCTTTGTAAACTTTGTTGTTTTCTTTCTTTTGCAGCCAACACTCCATACCTTGTTCATCATCCCTAATCTGCTACCTCATCCTTCTTTATGGTCATGCACGGCGACGGTTGCTCAACCATTTTCGCTAATCTATGCTTCTTTTTCATTGCTATAACGTCCCATGCTGTTAAACCCCATTAGTTTGTTCTATTTGTCTTTAGAGAATCCGAGGTTAATAACATTGCTGACGCTTTACTAAACATTTTGTGCTCCTCTCTCCTCACTCAACTTCCATTCCCCTCTATTTAAGCACCAAGCATAAATTCTAATTAATTGTTACCCTAGGAGCTTAATATCCCCAGAAGCCCAAAAAAACTGATGTGGTTGCCAAATAATGATATTTTATAAGCCACAAGAGCACATAGAATGATGCCGCCCGTGATTAATCCTTATATGTTGCTTTCTTGGTGGTTAGCCCATCAATTGATGAATATGTATTTGCTACCAAGGTATGTGGGGTCGGGTTCAGGAGAGGGTTGGTTGGGCCCAAATCAACTTGGCTCAGTCGGGGTCGGGACTGGGCAGGCCGAAGTCGCAATAAAAAATAAAAAATTTGAAACATCCACCAAGGGGGGTCTCGGGGTCGGGACCGAGTCAGTCTGCCAAAAAACTGATCGGGTCGTGACCTGGGTCATTCCGCATTCCATGTTTACTACCATTTCTTCTTCTTCACAAAATATGTAAGACTTTACGGGGTGTTTGGTTGCATGATAATGAAGGTTTTTGTTTTAATTTTTAAAAATTGTAAGAAAACTTGTTAAAAGAGGTTTTTGGTAACCATGATAATTTTATGTATTAAAAGTGATTTTCTTCTTAAACAAAAAAAGAAGGTCTCACCTCTTTCTTTTCTCTTGTGGTCCCCCACTTTATTTGGTCATGTGCGGTAGTTACTCTTTTTTGTAATCACATCCCTCCAAACATGATAGTTTTATGTCATGAGGTGGTTCACTTTTTATTTTAATATAATTTTTTATCATGAAAGTGTACAAAAAATTATCATGCAACCAAACACCCCATTATATTATGAAGTGCACATTTGTTATTTGCATGGCATCCTACCGCTTATTGTTTAGGGTTTAGATTGGCACCATACGCAGTCTGTTGATTGCAAATACCCGGAACAAATAGGTCATTGTCACTTTTCTTTTTGTCTAATCATTTGGACAAGCACTAACATAGCACCATGGGTTTGGGTATGATTATGAAAGCCATATATCACAATGCGGTTGGATTAGGAAAGCCACGTTTACAATAATTGTCCAAAATTCATTTTTAACTGATTTAATAAACGACCAGTACTAGAAATATAATGTTGTTAGTTGATTAGGTTCCACTAGCTCCTTTCGTTAGTCCAACAATTTCATCTTTATGAATGCCTTTTCTTCTGCTGTTTGATAATTTTAAGTTTCTTTCTACTTTTTATGATGCCAACATAAAGTGTGGCATATTCTTAATTACCTAATTAAATAATTCAGTGCTACGATATAAAATCAAGGAGAAATCAACTTCCGCCCCCACTTTATGTGGCCAATTTATTTCTTAGTCCCATGTCTCCAACACTTTATTTTCTAGTCCCAAATTTCAAATTTCTATAACTTCCGCCCCCTTTTTCATCTAACACCATTAGCTTTAACAGAGATCACATGTGACTTCCAATTTTACCCCTCCACCCCATGATGCCAATGATGTTCTTCTCATCTAATTTTTCAAAGCATTTTCTACTCAATAATATTGCAACACCTGATTTATTCAGATATTATTTTTAAATTTCATAGATCAATTGGTACCACCATGTGTTTTTAAGATGAGTACCACCATGTAAAAATATCCCTAACATGTTATTATTTAGATAGTTTAAAATTTGTAAAATTATATTCTCCTTTTTTAGAGATAAAGTGGGTATTGGAGAAAAAAAGACGGTATTAGACAAAAGTATTTTATAAAACATTAAAGAAACAATTAAAGTAATGTTTTTTCAAGAGTTCTCCCAATGGTAGAAAGTTATTTTTTTAGAAACATAATATTTTTAAAACAGTAAAATTTTCAACTTTTATGTGATCATATTTGAAAATATGAATAATTATAAGAGTTGA
Source organism: Cryptocoryne crispatula var. balansae (assembly GCA_036172225.1). NCBI lineage: Eukaryota > Viridiplantae > Streptophyta > Magnoliopsida > Alismatales > Araceae > Cryptocoryne > Cryptocoryne crispatula. The sequence continues at coordinate 43,296,767 of CM069921.1, forward strand.
AATCCAAAAATCTCTAAATTAAGTTTTCAATATAAAAATATGTTCTTGGTGCTAATGAACATGATGAGAAGAGTGCTTAATTTAACCATCATAAAAAATATAAATTTAAAAAAAAATTTTCAAAATAAGAATAGAAGCGAGAATATCTTCCCAATTGTTGTTATTATATCTCATATGATAATTTATATTTTTATCTATCTAATATATATTTTAATTTATAATTTATTGCATTAGCGAAGGGTGACTCGGAAGAGTATCGTACATAAAATTTACTAGTGGAAGAAAGAATTATAATTATGCATAATTAATTATTCTGAAAAGGATAAGTGTCATATTAATTATTTTAGTGATAAACAGGTGCTATAGAAAGTTGACATATATATTCTGATGGCATGTTGGGGAAGGAGAGGGAGGTGACGAGTAGATGAGGGTAAAAACGGCATAAAAAATGTAGAGGAGTAAAATGTTTAAGACGGACAGTTTTGAGATTAAAAAATAATTTATTTGAATGACGGGATATAAAATTAAATACAAATATTTTTTGGGACTGAAAATTAAAAACCCCTAAAAGCAATCATGCCGATATTTCCATTAAGCAGTTGTTTTTGGTATCCTCCAGATGAAAAGTGAAATCGCTCTTAATTAAGGACTCTCTTCCACAGTATGAATCATTACATTTTTACGTGCATTCCCCTTTTAAGTATTAGCGTCATACTTTCAATTTTTTTGTCACAATACGCTTCAGTTGATTAATCTCCTTCATTCTTTTATCATGCATACGGTTCCGGTTAACATAGATAAACTGTGTTTAATATTAATTTTGCTACAATAGAAATAACTAATTGGAACATGGTAATGGGAATGACTTATTTATGGTTGAATATAAAGTTATAATAATCGTAAAACATTTTTACTTAAATATTTAAATCGCTTTCATTCCAATCTATCTGATTGTGCATCCTTTTATATGGGATAAATTGTAAGGGGATTAGTCTTACAGTGCACGCTAATCTTGGCTATGAACAAATCATGAAATGAAATTTCGTAACTCCAATACACAGAGAATAGTAAGGCTGTTGGGTCATTGATTGAATAATAAGTTTTCTATGTATGCAATAACTTCGTACAAGACGTAGCATCAAACAACAATGGCATTTTTAAAACGATGATCAATAGTGAGGTTGCTTTAAGGTGTCAAGTCACTGATCGCAGGTAGCTATGCTGCAACCTTACTTCAACCTGGGCCGCAAGAGAATACACGCCACCTTTAGGTAGGACTTTGCTTTAAGAAACCTAAACACCTAGGGCCCCGTTTGTTAATAATATTAGACACATCTATATCACGGTAGAACTTTGAAATTGATATTAATATAAGCCACAAAAAGATGATTGGCTAATAGTATAAATGTTTAAACTTGTAATATAAACAAAATATGTTAGTTATATAATACAAATATCACCTTGTATCAATTTTGATATTGATATCCAAACTTCTAAGAATAAAAAAATCAAAATTGATATAATATTATTTTCTTATACTCTAACCAAACAATGTATAAGATAAAATTGCGCATTTGTTTCGGGCACTTTGAATGGGCCTTAGGCCCATGCAGGGCCCAAAGGATGGTGGTTGCAATCTATTTTCTTATAATTTTATTGTTTGAGATCCCATGGCTTATTAGACGTCGCGTTGATTAATGTGGTAACTTATTAGTTGCGTCGAAAGGTAGAGTGTCAAAACTCAAATTAATACCCTAATTATTCATTTTAAGACCTAATAACATGTAATCAAAGTGTGTGGGGGTATTGTTACATGATCTCATACCCATATAATTTTTGCATATTTTAAAAATTGAGATTTATCATGAACGACATACCTTTTGAATATTTCTATATGCCGATATGGCTATATTTAATTTGAAGCAATATTCCTTTGTCTAAGTTGACTTATTCAACTCAAGAACTCTTATATTGTCCAATATTGATCTTATACTTAGTATTCGAATGAAATTTGATAATATTAATCCTTTTGTTAGTCTCACAAATAAAGAGAACGTATTTTGATTAAGCACTAGCTAATTAATGGCATTTAGGTATGAGAATGCTTCTCAACATTAAATAATTTAAAATATTTTGACTATTGAGTCGGGCTGAAACACATAAGGTGATAACAATTCTAATTTAAGTAGTATTATACATTTAGACGATTAGATTTCATATTTGAGATACAAACTTTCATTTTAAATTTTCTCACGTTTCACGTGACATCATAAATCAAACATTCAACAAGTCTTTTTGTGGGGTTCAAGATCAAACCGACATCATATATAGTACAGCTATATGTGATAAAATAAATCACATTATATTCAGAAGGTAAACAATTGTCTTCAATCACAAGTCATTACCATAATACAAAAAGCCATGCCAAAAGAATATTGACAACTGCTTAAACATCATCGCCTAGTCGTTACAAAAAAGCTTAATGGGGTGTTTGGTTGCACGGTAATGGAAGTTTTTATTTTAATTTTTAAAAATGGTAAGAAAACTTGTTAAAAGAGATGTTTGGTAACCATGACAAGTTGTGTTTTGAAAGTGATTTTCTTCTTGAACAAAAAAAGTGGGTCTCACCTCTTTCTTTTTTCTTGTGGTCCCCCACTTTGTTAGGTCATATATGGTAGTTACTCTTTTTTGTTATCACATCCTTCCAAACATGATAATTTTATGTCATGAGTTGGTTCACTTTTTATTTTGATATAATTTTTTACCATGAAAGTGTACAAAACATTATCAGGCAACCAAACACCCCATAAAATAAGTAGTGGCTACTAAACATATCAGCGATGGCCTACACAAGCCATCGCAAAAAAAAATCAATAAGTGACTACTATTTTCTCCATCGCTAGTAATAAGTGGCGCCTGCTAATATTGGTTGGCGACACTATGACCTATCATCACTTATCATTGGCAAGGGCTAACAATCGTCACAACGATAATTTTTTTTTTTTCAAAATAAAAAATCTATGAATATATGTATTTATGTGACACATGTAACCTAGATATTTTTTACAAATATATAAAGAATACTATTACATATACATTTCATTCAAATGCAATTAAGCTAATAATTCCATTTAAATACATTGAATACAATTCTTTGCATCCAATCTTTCAAATTTTGATTTCATTCAACCAAAATGAGATTAAAAAATAACCACATATAACATGTAACAATTAAAATGGACTTAACAATGACCTGTTCATGAAACAAGTAATATTCATACAATTTATTTGAAGTCCATGCACAACCAAATTCATAAAATGTCATAAACAAGCAAGAGTACATATCAATCATCTTCACTAAAAGACCCCTCCTCATCGTCTATATCCTCCTCATTGTCGTCCTTCTCCTCACCAATGGACACGATGTCGATGGATTATCTAGTACTAGTAATTAGGCTAACCTAAGCTATTAAGTTAGCCACTTGAATTTTTTATGAAATAATTTTTGTTAATCCAAAAGTTGTTACTGCAAAGCCGCAACATGAGATTCATAGTGCAGAATCATCTTAGTTTGCTTTTTCAACCAATCCACACTCTCTATCATTTCATGGACCATAGAGCTTGAACAGTTGGATTGGCAAAAAAGAATATAGTTTAGTTTCATACTCTTTCTTTTTGTTTTTATGGCCATTTAAGCCAATCCAAATTGGTAATAGGTTTGGATTGGCCTAAATGATAATGGTTTGGGTTCTAACTTTCCTTTTAATTCTTACCATCATTTAAGGCAATCCAAACTGGTTATATAATTCTGGTTTGAAGCCATGATTTGGTTTCATAATCCTTTTTAGCTTTTATGATTATTTAAGCCAACCTAAATCAATAATCTATTTCGATTAGCCTAAATGGCCATGGTTTGAGTTCTAATTTTTTCTAATTTTTTAGCTATTTAGGTCAATTTAGACAACTTACCAGTTTCGATTGGCCTAGATATATATATATATTTTGGTTTTTAAGACCATCTAGGCCAACCCAAACTAGTAATTAGTTTGGATTGCTTGTGTTCTAACTATCTTTTTTTGTTCTTATGACTATTTAGGCCAATCCATACCGGTTACTACAAATTATTGGTAGGAATTGACAATATCCTAAATTACATTATTTTTGACTATGGATTAATCAAACATAATATGCTTTCTGATTACAAAGTCACATGCTAATTTTCCTTTTTTACTCTATCCAAATAGATTTACATATATAGAAAAATCATTAATGGTACCTAACAGTATGGTTCTCATGACAAAATTCTCTTTCTTTAAAACATTGTATATGTTTCCAACTTGATCTCCCCTAAGCACCTTAACTCATCATCCGATGTTGAAAGTATACATCAATATCATTTCCAGGAGCTCTTAGACCCGATATTAAACATGAAACTATTGTGTATGTTGCTTTCATAGACATCTATAGTGGTAAAATATAAACAACTATATCAACTCTAAAATGGATCCTGGGTTGGCACCTCAGAAAGGTGACATAGGGGGAACTCTCACCTCGGCCCATACTCACATTGATCATAGAACTTTCGACCTTCGGTGCCACTTGGGCGCCAGAGAGATGGTTCGGGTCGTGTAGATAAGAATAAATAAAATAAAATTAAAGATAACTAGAAATAAAAGAGAAAATGAAGTTAAAGTGAATAAAGGTGGTCACCATAGGTCACGGGCTCCATTTTAAATTAAATAAAATGCAGAGTGTGTAAGTGATGACCGTGTGTACCTTAGTGGAGAAATTGGGTTCAGCCTTCTCCATCGTTGGCCGGTCAATGAAGAAGAGTCCTCAACCGATGAAACATTGTTGCACCTATGCAATGCAAGACAAAGAACCAAGTGAAAGAAACCAATTATAACTTGAGAAGGTGTAAAAATTGAAAAAAAAAAGAGCAAAAAGATGGAATCGGTATGTAACTCACTGGATTAGGGGCAAGCCCTTACCTTTTTTTGTTTTAATATGATATAAAAGGTGACGCAAACTTAATGAAAATAACCTAAAAATGATGTATAATAAAAAAGAAAGATGTATGAAGTGAAACAACTCTAATCAAAGTGAAAACTAGTGAAGAATGACTGATATGGTTGGCCTACAATCTGGTACTCTCAGTGTGACTTTGATGGAAGTATTACTATAGACAACTTCAATGTCAAAATTGAGTGTTGTTTATTGCAATTGATAGAGGACTTGAAGAGAAAGAGTTTTGATGTTGATGACTTTGCCATAATAAGCTCATATGATCCTGTAATGATTTTGGAAGTGAAGAAAAGTTGAAAAAAGACCCTGATTGCATGACCTCATTGCAATGATCACCACAGAAAAATGGCATGTTGGAATCGAGTGTATTTTGTTGAAAATGAACAAAAACGTGAAGTAAAAGCTATTCTCTATTGACAACTTTGACAGTGCATGTCCCCAAGAAATCTGTGGAAGTTGATGAAGACTATTGATGTTGAATAGTGTAGATAGAACCTCCTTCCTTTCTTCAAGATAATTTTCCACCATCAGGATGAAGAAGAATGTGGGAAAGAGCTTGGAAGAGAGCTTGAGAGATTGAGGATGAGCTTTAGATAGGATGGCTAGCATTGGTTCGTTGAGAATGACCTTGAATTTATAGGAGAAGCAGACTTGATCCATAATAAGGAATGAAACTGGATGCAACCTTGGGTAGGGGGAAGTGCATGTCCCCGAATTGGGGGCACGCATACCATGCCCTCACCCTAAGTGCATAGTGGCTGCACCCTCACCCTGAGGGTGTGTTCAACCTAGACTTACCTGCCGAAATCTAGATTTCCAAAATGGATGTGCCTTGACCCATGGGCATGGTCAAAATGAAGACTTTTTGAGGAGGAAACCTTTCAAAATGGGTTCAAAAAATCGAAAAGCATGACAATAAATTAGGTTTCTAGAATTAGATGTGTCCTTGGTTTGAGGGAGCATAGGCCTCACCCCTAGGTTGGGGGTGTGCAGGCCATGCCCTTAGGTTGAGGGCATGGTGGCCGTGCCCTTGGGTTGAGGTCACGTTCAGTTCTCTCCTGTGTGCCTAGAGTTCGCAAGCTGTAACTTGCAAATAGGATCTCCATTTAGACTCCTGTTTGTTGCATCTAAAAGAAGATTCACAAATACAACTCCCTATATTTGTTAAACCAACTGGTACACATCCTAAGACTTCTATACAGAATTTTAACTTTTGATTTATCCTTCTAGTGGTGCCAAAGGCCCGGGCAGTGATCCTAAAGACTTGGTATGAATGGAATGACAAGGGATAACCCAAAAAGACTTAGAACAATGACCAGAAAAACAAGGTGTGACCTAGAAAACTCAGAATGACTGGAAAAGCCTAGAGTGACCCAAAAACTTGGAATGATCATTGGAAAGCCAAGAATAACCCGAAAATATTGGAACGAATGGAATAGCTAGTGGCAACCCATATGGCTCGGGTTGGTGACAAGAAAAGTCAGGGGTGACCCAAAAGACTTGGAAAGGCCCAATGGCGATTTGAAAAGACACGGTATCAATCGAAACATGTATAAATCATCGAAAAGTCTCATGACTATAGAAAAGACATAACGCGTGGTCTAGGATGGCTATGAAAACATCGTTCGAAAAGTTGTGATAGAAGCCAACATAATTATGTAATCGCCGAAAAGATTTGATGAAAACTAATATGTTACGGAATTGCTTGGAATGCATGTGGCATTATCATGACCTTCAATTGTAGATCATTAAGCATCAATCATTGAGTTGGCTTCATGTTTTCATGGTTAATGTGTGACTCTCGCTTGAAAGTTATGGCTTTGCTATAAAATCTTCAGTCTATTCTCAAGTCACTTGGTAAGCCCTTGACTCGCCTACTGAGATCCTCGACTCATCTTCAAAAGGTGTTTTTGATTGGATAATGGTCAATAAGAAAGTATCGTCAATGGAAAAAAAGTCTTAAGCTCCAAATCAGGCCAATTAGGCATGTCCATGGCTTACCTTACCTTGATGTCAGCTTTGCAAAGGAATGGTATGTAGTGTAGTGAAATGAAATGTAAAGAAATGTAGTGAAGCAAAATGGATTGTAATAACATGTAGTAGAGTGAAATAGCAATGGACTGAAAATGTGGCATTCATGTGTGGATATAGACACGCTCATCGACTAAATTTGGTAAAGAGAATCTCTTCAAGTTCCTTGGATCATTGTCATGTTTCATCAAGTCTTCTTATATTCGATTGGTAAAAGATGTGCTATGGGCACAAGAGAGATAAAATACAAGAGTAGCCAATCCCCAATGTGGTGGGGAGTCCCTGAATCACGAGTTTGTAGGTTCATCATTAGCCAGCAACCTAATATTTGGGGCATTTTAATACTACGGTGGGCTAAAGCTTTTAAAAAAAATTGGTTTGTAAAAATAAAAGAATACTAATTGAGTGTATTTAGGCTCTCAGATTTATCTATGCTTTCTAAAAGACATGATTTGATTTAGAATAGAATGACCAAGAATTCTACATGGCAGATGTTTAAGCTCATTTAACAGTCCGTGTGGACAATGGTGGTGCAAGGGTTATGATCATAATGGGATCAAAGGAAATGGAAGCCCATGGTGGGTTAGAAAATGGGGTGACTGCCACAATGGAATAAATAGCCAGACAGCACTACCAAAGATCACAATGGGTTAGAGATGAAAGATGTTGTGGAACAAAAGGTGATCAATGTAAATGAAGGATGCAGTGGGAAAAAAGACATGGTGAGATTTTAAAAAGAACAGAATTGATAGACAAATGATGAGATGCAAAAGACATGGTGGGACTTAGAGAATATCATTTAGAAATGATGACCACAGAGGGAAGTAGATGCAGAACTAATGTGAGAAACTATGATGCATGTTAGGCTTAAAAATAAAAAAATTACTTAACAAACTAATTGAAGATATAGGTTGTTTGTGTGGTCAAGATTCTTAAATCGAGAACCGTCTTCTCTCACCATACAACTTTGGCTTATCTGTGAGCATGACGAATGACCTGATTGTCATAGATTTTGATGAAGGGGGTCTCGAGTCCAGTCTTCTTTGCACCTACTATCTTCATCATTAATACTTAAATAAAGATATAAAACTAACGACTTATATGTTAGTCGGCACTTCACGGGGTTTCCCATTTCCATTCTTCCACCTCCACGAAGAGTCCCTATCACTCATCAAAATATTAGTTTTGAAGGGACAATGAAGCCACAATTTTTTTTTCATAAATTTTTAATTTTTTCTTAAAATAGTCTACCGTGCCTTCAATTTTGGGATGCGGCCTGCACACCCTCAGATCTGCGCTCCCTTAAATTGGGGATGCGGCCACCATGCCCCAATTCAGGGGCACGTCTAGTCCCAAAACTAGGCAGGTTTCCAATTTTGAGCCGAATCAGATTTTAGCTCAAATTAGGACTAATCCACCCTATATAATCTTCTTATAGGATGTCCAAAAAATCTTCTCAACATCTTGGATGGCTCCTCCTTCAAGGAAACAACCTGTTGGCATGGTGAGAAATATTTCAAGCATCCTAGGTCATTTGAAGGCTTCAGCACCAACTTGGTGAATTCGCTACCAATTTTAGCTTTCACACATTTTTTCTTTTTCTTTTCAAAACATGTTCCGCTTACCTCCTATTTTGGTGCAGAACTATCCAAATTTTCCTAGTCCACACTGACATTCCTCTCCTTCCTAGCTTGGCAATCTTCTTGATGTCCTCAGTCTGTCAATCAAAGCAATCCTATGTGATTGGGGTTTGACCAAACTTTTGGTGCATGCTAAGTAGTACTCGACATATTTTCTTGACTTAGGGTTGATGGGTGCCTTAGTTGAGCTGTGGCATCCTGACACCCGCATGTTCATCTTCAACAACTTTGAGTGCACTGTTCTGCTCGAGGAGGCTAAGCTTCTGCTTGGTCTTTCTCAGACTCGGAAAGGTGAGGTTGCTAACTTGTTTGTTATTACTGGGTTGCTATCTAGCTTGTACTTCTTGAAGGACTTCATTGAGGCTGAGAAGATCAGCTCCTTACTTGTCGGCAAGTGGATAAGTGTCCCCAAGTTAGTGGCTTGGACTATCTCTACTTTGTCATCCCCAGGTCTAGATGTGGATTGGCTACTAAGAAGTGTAAAGGGATTCGTGACTTGCCTTGTTGCAGTGTTTTTGTTCCCTGCAGAGGATGAATTTCTAAAATCAAACCAATTGTCATGCATTTGCAGCATCTAGAGTGGCACATACCTCAGCCCTTTAGTCTTGGGCTTCTTGTAATGTGGTTTGTCTTTAGCTTGCGTAGGTCATCCTCCATTTGGTAGTGCTCACCTGTTGGCTTGCTGGGCTAATCTTCACTTCAAAGTTGATCTAGTAGGCAAGGAAGCTACCGTGTCACATTTTTTTCATTGTACTCCCTTGTTCGCATATGCTGATGCACTTGACTTTGACGAGAAGGTTTCCAATAATTGTGCTTCACTGAAGAAGAGGCCAGAGTGGCATGCTCATCTTGCTACCATGAACCATTCTAGATTCTTACACTCTTCGGTTGCCATTATGCAAAAGGATCTCTAGGTGTGCATTGTGCTCAGCATGGATCTTCTCTTGCTTAATGGCTATGCTCTTGTGCTATACAATGCACACCGCTACCATTCATAGATCGGCTTGCCTCATCACGAGTTGCCTAAGTTGTCTTACCTACCTTCCATTAAGGATAGGTGGCTTGGTTCTGTAGAAAAGGAGGAGGATGTGGTTTCAATGGTTGCCTTGTGGGAGACGAGCTACGTTTGACGTTCGGGCCTTCTGATTGAGGAGGACCCTGGTCAGAAGCGTAGTTACATCTCTGAGTTGAAGCTTTTCCATGCTTGATAGTCTGTTTTCCTACTTTTACTTGTCATAAAAATTGTGGTCATCTTGTTTTTGAATAAACAATAAATTTTATATAGAAAATTTTGAATAAAAATTCCAAGGAAATTCACTTTATTTTTGAAAATTAGAGAGCAAGTGTTGATAAATATGATGAATGTGCCTTTTTCTTTAACTAATTTTTTAGAGCAAACTGTGGACCTGATGAATTTTCTTTCATAGCCTACTTGATTAGCTTTGAAGTTATTTGAACTACTTTTCCTGCCTGGCATCACTCCACGGGTTAGCTAGATTCACATTTTAGCTTGGCCCCATGCAAGTTTGTCAAGGGGAAAATGCCTTTTAATGTAATAAAATAAAATAATTAAATGAAAGTGGTGGCGTAGGGGTAAGAAACATACAAATTTTGGTGAGACTTACCCCCCTTTGCCTTGTGTTTCCTGAAATGCTTAGTAAAGGAGTTAAATATGCGCTATGGCTTACCCCTTGCTTATTGCTATCTTGCCTTGCTTTGATGTAAAGGGGGGTAGCCTTATTAAGAAGGTGGGACAAATGAATAAATGACTAAAAATGAAATGTGGTAAAGGTTAAGAGAACTTACCTATCATGGCGATAATCATTTCCCTCCTATTCTTAAATTTAAGAAACACTTGATAAAGGGAAATTAAATCTTTACCATGGTTCATCCCTTTGCCTATTGCCATCTACCTTGACTTAGGTCAAAGAGAGGATCCCTCTTAATGGGGTAATAATAAAGGTAAATATGCCATGTAGAAATGGAAACACACCAGATAGAAAAATAAACATGGATGCAAATAAAGACAAAATTCAAGGTTAAGCCAAGTTAAATGATGCAATTTTTATATTTTTTAAAAATATGCACACTTTTTTTTAAAAAATAACAAATTCTTTTAAAATTTAAAAAATGTTCAAAATTTTGGATTTTTTGAAAATATTTACTTTTTTAAATTTCCAGAATATTCGATTCATTTAAAATTTTAAATATGTTTAGTTTTTAAAATTTTTAAAATATTTAAGTTTTTGTATTCTTAAAAATATTCAATTTTTAAAATTGTTATAAATATTTACTTTTTAGATTTTATGTGGAGAATGCACTGGTATTGAGATAATTTATCAGTGCTTAGATGTAAATCAAGATTCAAGCAGTAAATACCATGTGAAAATAAGGTTCCCTACACAGAATCCTTCTAGCCTTCTTCTTTTGATTAGCTTGGGTTCCCCGTGAATTTGGTTGATTCACCCTATCCAAGGGGTTTAAGAATGAAGAATAATAGAGAAAGTCCTTAATAGGGTTTGGAGATGTCAAGGAGATTTCTCTACTCACACCCAAGTAGCCCATTGGGGTTCGACCTCTTTGGTTTTTTTTTTCTATTTTCTTTATGTGGCGCACAATTAAATAGGTTCTTTTTTAACCTATGGCATTATTGTTGATCTTTTGGTGCATTTTTTCTATTTTTTACATTTTAGGTACTCATTCAGATAGACCTATATTTGTTTAAACTTGAGAGGTTCATTGCCAATCTTTTGGCATCCTTTTGCACCCTTTGAGATGGCCTCATACTAGAGTGATGGGTATTTTCATTACTAACATCTGCTAATCTCCTCCACCTATCTCGCACCAAACAAAAGATAAAAGCGTGAGGGTCTCCTTTCTACCTTCGGGGTTCTGCCTTTCCTCTCATGAGTGTCAGGCTGTCCAGATTTCGAGATCAGGAGGTGTTGTGTGTGCAAGGTGACATCTACCCTTGTCCTTTATTGAACATCTATGGATCAATGACTTGATAACAGACCAATGACCCTCCATTTTTTTCTTTTAATATAAATATTTTTTAAGGTAAATGCCATTCCAAGGATGACTCAACTTTTCACCATCCGCATTTGTTAGCTCATATGCATTGTTTGGAAATTTTTTAGTGATTACAAAAGGCCCTTCTCAATTAGGTTGTAGTTTGGTGTGGGGATTACCCGACTTAAAGAATATGCGTTTAACTACCATCTCACCAATTTTGAACTTTCTCTTAACCACCCTCTTTTGATAAAACCTTTTGAGTTTATTTTGATAAGTTTGGGCATGCTCGGTACAACCTTCTTTCATCTAGGAGTTTAAGCTATGTATGAAGAGATTCTCATCTCTCATCAATGGGGATGTCCTTGTTGAGCTAAACTCAGAGTGATGGAAGGAGCACGTTGTATGGGACCATCGCTTCCATCCCATATGTGAGGGCATAAGGGGTTTGACCAGTGGGGGTCTACACAGAGGTATGATAAGCCCATAGAGCATCTACGAGTTTATTAGGCCAATCCGTGAACCTACTGAACTTATAGGTGTTCTTGATTATCTTGATCATGGTTTTATTGGTGGCTTTTACTTGACCATTGCCTTGTGGGTAATATGGCGATGAATGATACAATGAAATGCACTTTAGAGTTGAGATCACTTAACAAGCCAATGATAATGAAAGCCAACATAGTGAAAGGCCATTGAGCATGGATTTGGTGAAGGGAAGATGCAGGAGAGTGGATCTTGTCGGCATGGAGTTGACATGAGTGACACAGTGCCAGACAACGATGGAGCATTGACATGGCCCCTATAGACACCAATAGTACCCTTGCCGGATGATCTTCTTGGCAAGAGCCTGAGCATTAACATAGCCCCCATAGACACCAAAATGTGCTTCCTTTAACACCAACTCAGCATCTTCTTCATAAACACATCGGAGTAGCATTTCACTCAGGATCCTCTGGTAGAGCACTCCTCCTAGAATTGTATACCTTTGGGATACTCTTTTGATTGCTTTTTCTCCTTGGCAGTCAATCCAAGTGGATAAGTTTTATCTTGACAGTACCTCGTAATCTCATCATACCAAGGTTTCTTGCCTTCTTTTAATTCTTGCAAGTCAATCAAAAAAATTTATTCTTTTTGATCTAGATATTCCTTTTTGTCGAATCTCTCCTTAATCTTTAAAAAACATCCATCCTTAATAGCTAGAATTGATCTTCTATTGACCTAGATGGTTTGCACTTGCCTACCTAGTGGGATTGATAGAGATGAAGCTAAAGAGGCTAAGGCATCAATGAGGATGTTTTAAGCTAAAGAAACATAGACAAAGATGAGTTTAAAGAATAGTGAATAGCTTGATGTAGTAAGAGGTGAGATTTTGGTAGGGTTTGAGGTTTGTATGGGAAGTTATATATTTGGATAGGACTTAGTATAAAATTAGTTGGCTATCACCTATCACCCTCAATTCAATGGCACCATAGAAGTGAGCGGCCTCTAGCGTGGCCAGAAAGGTTTTACACTTAGCCATACTGTTAGTTGTTAGAAAGTCAAGCTAAAATGCTTGTGGAATGGTGACAGTTTTGGGTGACAGAAGGATGATGCCTATCCCTCTACCATGTGAGTTTAGAGCCTTGTCAAAATATAATGTCTAAAGATTAGAAGATTGGATTGACATTAGTTTGTCATCCAAGAGCTCTAACTAGATTAGGTCAAAGTTGGGTATAGGGTGGTGGGCAAGATGTTTAGTAATAGTGTAGCCCTTGATCGCCTTTTACAATACATAGGAGATATCAAACTATGAGAGGAAGCTTTTCCAATAACCTAACCAATTATTTAAAATGGTCTTGTCAGGGAGGAACTTGATGGGATTGATACGAGAAATGAGCTTGATCTCAAAAGCCAAGAAATAGTGTTTAAGCTTCTAAACTACCCAGACTAGTGCAACATAGGTCTTTTTCACCAGTGTATTTCTACTCACAAAAATCAAATATCTTGGACAAATAATAAGTGGCTCACTCTTTCCATTTTTCATCCACTTGTGCAAGGACTGCTACAAGAGAGTTTTCCAAAATTGAGATATAAAGGATTAAAGGCTTGCCAGCGATTGGTGGCTTCTTGGAACTTCAAATCCTATGTAAACTTGTCTCCCACCATGGCTAACTCATAGAAAGTTTTTTCACCTTTGACAATGTTATAAGATAAATTGGTAGATAAACTATAGCCTTCTGATTAATCCTTGAAGTTCTTTTATTTTCTTTGAAGAAGGCATATCAATGATTGCTTTGGTTTTGTTTGGGACGATCTCTATGCCCCTTTTGCTCACTATGAACCAGAACAATTTTTGTGATGAGACTTCAAATGTGCATTTTTTAGTGTTTATTTTCAATTTGTATTCTCTATCCCTTTGCAAGACCATTTTTAATACCTTAGGGTGATCCTTTCAGCTCTTGGACTTGATGACTATGTCGTCTACAAACACCTCTAAAGAGTATGCATAATGTCATAGAAAATAGACATTATGGTTCTCTGATATGTGGCACCAGTGTTTTTTTATTTCGAAGGGCATGATGACATTGTAGTGGGTTTCCTAAGGATAGTGAATGAGGTTTTCTCTTGGTCCTCTTCATCCAACTAGATCTAATTATATCCAGAATAGCCATCCATGAATGAGGGCATTTCATATCCAATAGTATTGTTAACCAAAACATCATTATGATGTAACGAAAGATCATTTTTAGGACACGCTTGGTTCAAGTCCCTAAAGCCTATACAAATCTTTACTCTTCCATCATTCTTCATAATAGGGACTATGTTTGCCACCTATTGTACATAAAGGATGACCATAATAAATTTGGCTAAAGTGACTTATCAACCCCTTCTTTCATTTTGAGTGTAACATCTAGGTGGAATCTTCTTAGTTTTTGCTTAATCGGGGTAGCTCTAGGTCTTAAAGTTAATCGGTGTTCAACTAATGATTTATCTAACACTAGCATATCTTCATATGTCCATGCAAACATGTCCTTGTATTCTTCCAAAATTTTGATCAGTCTCTATTCTTTAGGGGAAGTGAGGTTTGCACTTATAAGGATGGTCTAGGGCTCTTCCAGTGTTCCAAGATTTAACTCTTTTGTTAGCTTGTCCACTATGGCTAATGATTTCTCAAATCTTTTATGTCCAGATGCATACACATTAGCCAAGTCCACAATTCCTTCCTCAGAGTCAAAATCCTTCTCTAATAACACCTCATATGCTTCCAATATATGATCTATATTATGTTCATCCTGATATTAGATTTCATCTAGCTAGATAGCATTTTTCAAGAAATTTGGTAGACTTTCATATTATCTACGTTACTCAGCCAATTTTTGGGGATATCTTTCTCGAACTCATTTTTCTTGGGTTTTTTTATTTCCTAACCTAGCTATGCCTACAAAAGATGGAAATGAAAAAGTGGTATTCACAATGGGTGACGGATCAAGCAGATCAATCAATGATTTAGTGAAGAGAGGTCCCTAGTTGGGAGCACCCTCCAGAATGAGTAGAGACATGTCCTCAATGAAATTGTGCATTTGTGAAAAGATGTTTTTTTGGATATTTTCAATTGTAAGAGGTGAATGAGTTTGGGTGACTTGAGATTGTTGATAAGTAATACAATTTTAAAGAAAAAATAGAAAAAATTAGGCTCGTAGGCCCCACAATGATAAGAAATAGGCACATGGGCCCAAAACTAGGGAGAGATGCGAATGGGAAAGTAGGCCCATGTTTGATAGTGGTCGGGCACATGGGCCTATTGTTGTTGAGTTGAGATGAGCACTTGGTCTCGATAGCAGTGAAAGACTAAAGTGGGTAAGCCAACCGGTGTAGGTAGAAAGTTCAAATGGGCTTACAGGCCCAATGATGAATTTTGGTGGCCACATTGGCCCAGAGAGAAGCAAGCTAGATAGCCTATCAAGAGAATCTAGGAAGAGTGGTGTAAGGATCTTGAAGTAAGTGATGGTAGGAAATGGTTCTTGTGGAATGCTTCGGCTGCTTGAAAGAACATGTTTGGCAGGAGAACCATTTGTGGTAATGGGCTGATTAGGAGTGGGTCTGCCCTTGAATGGTTCACATAGCTCTTCCTCCTTCTTGAATAATCAGGCCAGGGGATGAGCTTAAGTCTCCCATTTCTTCTTTATGGTCCCAGGCCCTCCTCCTCTTGATTGTAGTGCTCAATCATCTCCAACCATCATAATGGTCTTCCTTTTAATAAAGAATTCTTGGAGTCCTATGGCATATCCTGTCTAGAAGATCCTCCTTGAAGTGATAGATGAATCATACCCCATCCCTTGCCTTCTTAGTCTTCATTTAATTTCAATTGGTTGCATGATTCCTTGCAACTCTATGCATAGCCCTTTCTCTAGTTGATACCCCATCATCCACATCATTCATCACCTGACTGTATCTAAGGGAGAGGTAGTCAACACGTTGACATCGTGTAACTCTATCACTGAAACCAATGGTTGAATGGTCTACAATAGGGGTAGTGTAAGAGAGAGGTTACTTGCATCATTTAGTAAGGGAACACTAGTTACCTTAATCACCTATCCTTTGTAAGAGAATTTCATGCATTGGTGATTAGTTGAGGTAACAACTCCTATTGCCTCAAGGTAGAGATGCACAGTATGGCTTTAAAGGTGGGGTCCATCTCTATTGCCTTGTTTGCAGAAAACTCCTGGAGTAACCATCTCTAGTTTTAACCAAGACTCTAAGGAGGCTTTGGGCTGAGTTGATGTGGAATTGGATGTAGGAGGTCTGATGGCCAATACCACCTTCTACATCATCGATGTCGACACGACATATGGGGCTCTGTTGGGAAACCCTTGGATTCATGCTAATTGTGTCATGCCATCCTCATTTCGCCAGTGCATAAAATACAACAACAAGAAGAGGCAGTATAAAGTTGAGGCTGATTAGTCCCCCTTTGAGATTGTCGAGTGTCACCTTGCTGACACTTTCCTTTACTTTTAGAATGGGCCGCCAAAATTGGTGCCCAGTAAAGAAAAAAAAATTGAGGCTGAAGACCCTTAGGATGATGAGATCAAAATTGATAAAGTCAAGGTCCAGATGTTGCAACATTCATTGAAATCATAGGGTCCCACAACCTAGGCATATCGCAAAGAGTGGCACCCGGTTAGTTTCAATGCCAATTCTGTTACGAGGGAGATTAAGGAGAGCATTTGCATGCCCCAAGATCTATTGTGGTTGACAGGGACTATGAGCTGAGGACTATTGAAAAGCTCATGATGTTCAAGGTCTCCTATCGACCATGCTCTATTCTGACATATTGTAAAGCCAAGGTGATGAAGAAGCGAGCAAGGGAAGATGACTTTGGTTGGCCTGAGCAAGTAGACTCCTAGTTTGTGATGATTCAGCCATCACCAGGAATCTCCCCTGGTATTCTCCACCTGTATTAGAAGATAGGAATTCTCCAGAGGCAGTCCCGAAGGCCTTCTATAACATGTGTAAGCCTTAGGATGGCCTTAACACGAACAACAAGCATCCTGGCCTGGTGAATATGAGGCACTAGTTCATTATGCCGTGGACATGATTAGCATTAAGAATGGTGGTGAGCTCAATAGACACATCCCCATATTTGATGAATCATCCGAGCATAAAGAAATTTTGATCTAGGGCCTTGGTAGCAGCCAGAAGTTTGACACCAAGCCATTTCTACAACAAGCCTCTGCCACCCTTGTGTATGTTGAAGCCCCTCCTGATGAGAAATAAAATGAAGATGACAATGAAATCATAGACCTTTGACCAGCTCTTGAGGAAATTGAAGATGGTGGCCATGGTACGGTTGACAACCTCCTTGAAATCAACTTGGGGACTACAGACGACCCAAGGCCAACTTTTGTTAATGCCCGTCCTCACTGAGGAAGTAATGAATCAATACAAAACACTTCTTCAAGAGTATGAGGATTGTTTTGCATCGTCTTACAATGAAATGCCCGGGTTAGCTCCCGAGGTGACAGTGCACAACCTTGTGATCCTTTCGACTATCAAACTAGCCAACCAAGCATAGCGGCAGATGTGTGTTGATCTAGAACTCAAGGTCAACACGGAGCTCGACAAGCTTAGGGATGTGGATTTCATTGAGCCTTGGACTTATCGAGTCTGGCTCACTAATATTGTCTCAGTTAAGAAGAAGAACAGGTAGATCCGAGTGTGCATAGACTACCGGAAATTGAACAAGACCTACCCAAAGGATGACTTTCCTTTACCAATTTTGAAGAACAAGGTGGATGTGACCATGGGACACAAGGCTCTATCCTTCATGGATGAATTGCTTGAATACAACTAGATTTTGATGTCAGAGAAGGATAAGAGCTTGATAGCATTCCGTATGCCCATGGGTATCTTCAATTACAAACAAATGTCATTTGGTTTGAAGAATGCGGGCAAGATACCAATGTGCCATCACCAAGATCTTTGTTAAGATGTTGCATGATATGGTTGAGTGTTATGAAAACTAAAAGGTGAGCTGACCACCTTGGTCACTTGAGAACAACCTTAGAATGACTTCACCTTTACACATTGAAAATGAACCCAATGAAGTGTGCTTTTAGAGTCTCCAGTGGCAAGTTTCTGGGGTTCATTGTTAGGTATTAGGGTATTAAGATTGACGTCTATAAAATCAAAGCTATCAGAGATTTGCCTCCACCTAAGAGCATATGGGAGTTGTGGTCTCTTTAGGGCAAGATTGCCTATAACCGGCGCTTTATCGCCAATCTCTCTGGACAGTGCCAGCCCTTTTCCAGGTTGGCCAATAAGGGCACTCTATTTATTTTGGATGACAATTATCAAGGCACCCTTGATGGGCTCAAGTAGCATCTTATCAACCTACCACTATTGGAGGCACCTGTCAAAGGTCGTCCCTTGATTCTTTATATCACAGTGCTTGACGCCTCTCATGGAGCAATGCTCACAAAGTTAAATGATGAGGAGAAGGAGCAACCAATTTACTACCTTTGTATAAGTTTGGTGGGCCTTGAACACAAGTATTCTTCCATGGATAAGATGTGCCTTGCCTTGGTCTTTGTAGCTAAGAAACATAGGCACTATCTTCTTGCACACGAGGTCAGCTTGACATCTAAGTTCGATCCTCTCAAGTACATGTTGAAGCAGCATGTCCCTACTGGATGTTTGGAAAAGTGGTCCCTTATGTTCATGGAGTTTGACATCAAGTATGTCCTTTAAAAGGCTATTAAAGGTCAAGGGATGCCAGATTTTCTTGCCGTGCATCCAATTCCAGAAGATTCCTCTCTCAATTTACAATTACAAGATGAGGAGACTTTGAGAGAATCCAAAAAGCACAACAAATTAACAACAAGCATTGACAACTATTCTTTGATGACATTGATAGTGTTGAAAGAAGATCAATAAGAAAAGCAAGGCCCTAAGTAGGTGTGGGCTTTGTGCTCCTTAGTCCTGATGGGGGTGTACTCCATGAGTAATGTTCCCTCTCAGGAATCTATACAAACAATGAGGCCGAGTATGAAGCACTCGTCATTGGTCTTGAAGTTTCCCTTGACATGCGAATATAGTGCATCCAGGTGTTCAAAGATTCCATGTTGGTGGTACACCAGATGTTAGGCATCTTTCAAGTTTGTAAGCCAAAGTTGGTTCCATAACACGTGGATACCATTCATTTATTTGAAAAGTTTTATCTTTTTAACATCAAACATGTCAGGAGAGGGCATAATTCCTAGGCTGATGCATAGGCCAAGCTTGCCTCCGCTATCAAGCTTCCAACAGATGGGAAGTTGGAGATTGTTATCAAGCGTCAACGACTCCTTCCATACAAAAGTACATGTGCGGATGGCTTCACTGTGTTGGAGGCCAATGTCATTGAAGGCAGTGAGGATGAACCTAACACCGTCAATTGGCAACAACCCATTATTGACTTCAAGAATGGGATTCTTCTTGAACATCATGCTAAGAACGTATAGCTGGCTTGAAGGGAAACTTCTTGCTAGCTCATTTGTAGGGACTTGTACCATCTTATGCCAAAAAAGGAGTGGGATGTCCTTGCCAGGTGCATATCAAGGAGAGAAGCCATCCAAATCATGAAAGAGGTCTGCAGTGGGTTGTGTGGTGCTCACCAATCCAGACTTAAAATGAAGATTGCCATCAAGATAAAGTGTTACTATTAGACAACAATGTTCGCTAATTGTGATGAGTTTGCCAAGAGTTTCCATAAGTGCCAAGCCTTCGAGACCATTCTCGAGTGCCCACACACTAAGTTGCATCCAACTATCCCTACTTGGCCCTTTACCGAATGGGGAATGGACATAGTTGGACCATTCAAACTATCTTCTTAAAGATCCAAGTTCATTTTGGCTACCATAGATTATTTCTCCGAATTAGCTGAGGTGATAGCCTCTAGGGAAGTCATAGGTGAGGTGGTGTCTTGCTTTGTTTGGCAAAACATCATCTACAGATATTGTGTCCCTGGTCGAATCATGTCAGACAATGGGACTCCATTTAGAAATCAGATAGTCTACAAGATGATGGCTAAGTTCTATATTGAATGGAGGACATCAACTATTTACAATCCTTAAACCAATAGTTTAACAAAGGCCTTTAACAAGACCCTCTACAAACTTCTGGTCAAGGTGGTCAGAAGTAAGAAAGGAAATTGGGACAAGAAAATGCAAGAAGCACTCTAGGCATACCGCATAATGAACAAGACCCCATGGGTTTCTCTCCATTCTCTCTCTTCTATGAGAGTGAAACCATTGTTCCAGTGGGATAGAGCTGGTCTCCTACCAAGTTGCCATCCATCACAGCCTCCCTACAGATGAACCTGATGTAGTGCACAAGAGATTCATGGAGCTTGAGAAGCTAGAGGATGATAAGCTCAAGGCTTACCATCATCTCAAAGTTTATCAAGCCCAAATGACTCAAGCTTATGACAAGCTGGTCAAAGATAGGTTATTTAAAAAAGGTGACCATGTGATGGTTAAGTAGAAGGATGCCATGGCTTGTCATCCCAAGAACAAGTTCTTCTCAAATTGGTTAGAACCCTAAATTGTTGATCGGGTCTTCGAAGGTGGGGCCTATGTGGTAGTGGACAACAAGAGGGAGACTCCTTTCCTGCCATTGAATGGCAAACATCTCAAGAGATATTACACTCATGACCATGAGTTCTACACAGGTGCCATCAACAACCAAAGTTGAGTCTTTTCTTGCTTCTCTCTAAAAAAGAAAGAAAATGGGCTAAACATAGAGATGCCCGACAGACCTAGTTGACCGAACACCATGGGCAACCAAGGTAAAAAATGTCAAAATATCTTGTCAAGGTGAAAACCTGCAAAGGCACATTGGGAAAACTTGGATAACCCTGCAGTATAAAAATATCACAGAGGGATGCACATGCAAAATTGAAAAGGGGTCAACCTAGGTGAAAATCCGCAAGGAGTAGTCATGATGATAAGAAGACAAAAAAAATATCAACTTGGGTGAGCCCCCATTCTAACAAGGTGAGTGGGTTCATCCCCCTAATTGTATTAGGGAGGATGTCTGAGTTGCCAATGATGAAAAGGCTTCCACAGGCTCATCTATCTTGTAGTAGAAATATGCTGGGGAGACCATATCTAAGACGACAAGGAAGACCACCTCACACCTATAAAGAGTAATACCCTACTTTGCTATCACTCATTCCTACCTCAGTCATTCTTTGACTATGGCAATCTTACCATCTTGATCATTCTGATCCTGATGGTCTACAAAAGTTTTATTTTATCTTGGCTATTTAGTTCACATGACCAACAAAAGCTTTCCCCGGCCTTGGCTATTCATCCCACATGGACCTCAAAAAACTCATTCTGTCATTACCCTCCTTGTTTATGCAATTTTGAAGTTCTTGTCAATCTTTAGGTTATACCAGCCTGACCATTCTGGTCTAGTTGGCCTACTATCCTTCATGTTGTCCTAATTGATCTAGTCTTGATAGCCTATAAAAAATGCACATCACCTTCAACACCTTCATTGTCTTGACCATGCTGGTCCTAGATGGCCCAAATCCCTCACTACCCTTATTACTCTGATCTTGGTGGTGTACATAACCTGCTACCTAGTCATTCTTGTGGCTCCAAACAAGGCTTCTTCAAATGCCACTTTGGCTTCCATAGCCCTCCTTTTAGCCTACCATTTTCATAGGCCCTTGGGAATCTAGCCCTTTTGAGGCTCCCTTTCTGTCCTCTGAGACTTCCCAATGGCCCCTCTGTGACCTCTTATTGCTGCCCTTTGTGTAAGCCTTTCTTAAAATCCTACCCCTTTCGAGCTTCTTATTGATCCCTCCATGACCTATCATTCCCACCATTTTTGTAAGTTATCAAAATTTTCCTTCCCCTTTTAGGCTTCCCATTGGTCTCTATATGACTTCTTATTGCTACCCTTGGTGTGGTGTTCCTAAAAAATTCTAGCTTCTTTGAGACTTCCCATTCATCCCTCTCTAACAAATTGTTCTTGCCCTTTTTGTAGACTGTCCCAAATCAGCCCCTTTGAGGCTCCTTGCTTGTCCCATTGATGGCCCTTGCCTTTGCCATTTATCAAGACCTTTCAAAAGGACAGCCCCTTTGAGGCTTCCTACCAGATCATTTGTAGTCCTCAGACTTTGCCTTGTAGGCAAGCTTGAAACCCCCTTGACGGTTTCACAACCAACCCTTAGTAAACCTCTATGCCAAGTTGCTTCCCATACTTGGATTGGTCTTATCATTATTGAAACTCATGTTATGTTAGTTTCAAAATATGACCGTCATGCCGAGTTGCCTTACGCACTTGGATTGGTCATATTGTTATCGAAACTCTCTTTAAGGTGTTTCAAAATAAGGTCCCCATGCCGAGTTGCCTTTCGCACTTGCATTGGTCTTTTTGTTATTGAAACTCCTTTGATATGTTTCAAAATTAGACCCCCATGCCAAGTTGCTTTCCGCACTTGGATTGGTCTCATCTTCATTGAAACCCCCATTGAGTTGGTTTCACAACCTTGATTCGACCCCCATGCCATGTTGCTTCCCACAACTTGAAATGGTCTTACTTTTGTTGAAACTCCCTCTGCATTAGTTTCAAAAATTGAGCCTCACACCAAGTTGCCATTGCACTTGGATTGGTCTTATCTTGTTTGAAACCCCCTTTGAGATGGTTTCATTATTAGTCCTCCATGTTAAGATGCCTTCAGCACTTGGTTGATCCTATCCTTTTTGGAACCTCATTTGTGTTGGTTTCAGACCCATTTGATTAGTCCCTCAAGCCAAGTTGCCTTCTACACTTTGATTGGTCTTATCCTTGTAAGGAATCCCCCCTTTGTGTTGTTTTTTCCACTCATCTAGTTGAAGCCTCTTGATTGTTTCACAACATTGGTAGGACCCCCTTGTCAAGTTACCACTAATCTCAACCTAGTTCATTCATCTCGCATACGGCTTGAGGGAAGCCTCAATTTCCTACACCTCAAAACAAGATGAAAAAAAAAGAAGAGAACCTAGCTAGAGTGAAAACCTGAAAGGGCACTCTAGGCAAAATTACATAACCCCACTACATGAAAACCTCTTCGTAGGCAAAACATCAAGGTGGCTGGTCTACGTGAAAATCTCACAAGTGACAGTTAGATTCGTAAAAAAACAAAACAAAAGAATGGCTCATTTAAAATGCTTGCATGTAGGAATTGACACCATCAAATGTGCTTATTGAATGGAGATGGGCAAACAAACAAAAAAAGAAGAAGCCAAGGCTGGTCAGGTACAAGGGCCCAAGCCCTTCTAAGTCCTAAAGAAGGTTATACAACATAGATAATGCATAGATTGCTAGGGATAGAGCTAAACAAAGGCCGGATGCCAACTTACATGGGTAGTCCCTTCTTGGCTCCTGTCTCCAAGAAACTACCCATGGGGGGCATTTGTTGGCACCAAAATTTTTCACTTAGCTCACTTAATACAAATTTTAGTAATGGCAAAGACGGTATAAAAAGTCTGACCTAGATTCAGAAAATTTAAGTATAGGTGATGCAAATAGGCTCTAGAAATGCCATGGCATGACTTGACATGCTGCAATTGGCCAAGATAATCTACTCATTGCTTAGCCTCAGTCAAGAGCATCGCAATGGTGCCTAAAACATAGAAAATGGACATTGGAAGACCTAGATGACCATTTTTCCCCCGACACTTTGGGACAAATTGGAACTCTATCATGACATTCCAACATTACCATATTGTCAACATCAAATAGAGTTGGATAACGCTTGAAATGGATCAAAAATTTGACAACTGGTTGGAAAGATATGCAAAGAAATATCAAATATGGCCAAAGTCTATATTAAATGACACTAGGGGTATAAGGGTCCAATCAGCTCCTAGATCAACCCATAGGCTGTAAATTTTAATTTTATGATTCAAAAGCTATATCTCATGAATATTTATGCAAGAAAAATAAAATTTTTTCAATGGGAGAAGTTAATTGCACTCAATTACATTTCTAGCATTATTGATGGCTGAGATTGCATCAATCGGGGAAATCACTAAAATCAAAGATCTGGTGCAATTCAGGAAAACTCAGCCACACATCTTGATGGATCACATGATAAATGGTCATCATAGCTCATTTTATATTTTTTGGGACTAGTTCAATGCGTACTTAATTGATTTTGGTCAGGAATTAGAAAAGAGTAGTTAGTTTTTCTCAAGTTTGGTTCCCTTACAAAGTGTTAAGGAGTGTAATACTTCTAGCAAAGAGAGGACCAAAGGAAAGAAGTGACTTAAACATGCTAAACGAAAAGAAGTAAACAAACTGGTAAAGTGAAATTAGGTATGAGATATTTAAAGCAGAAAATAAAGACATAGTTCAGGTAAACTACTGACTACACCATTCATTTTTAGGGGGTGGATACAGCAGGTGTAGACACGCCAAATTCGCCAAATTCAGAGCATAAAACTCATGTTTTATAGGGTAACATGTATGATTGACCTTATAATGATGCCGGGTCTTTTAAAGTTGATTTGGAGCTTCGCCGAACGAAATCGGATGTTTTCCGACGTTTTCCGCAAAAAAGCCGTAATTTCCGAGCGAAAGCCACACGTAAATCGTGTGAACACGGAAATTGGCTGAATGACCAATGCCTAATGATCATGCATTGAAGGTTATGGTCATATTCACACTCCGGACAAGTTTTGTTGCATTCCGTGCCTTTCCGGTTTGCCGTCGAAGTCATTTTGACCTGTATCGGATCTTCTGTTCACTGCCCTAATTTCCAGATAAAATTCTGAAGTTTTGGAGGGTGTGATGGCTGATCCGATGCTATATAAAGCTTCTTCGGCCTGTTATCTTTCCAACGCAACAAACGGCGTCGAATTCCGAGTTCGGGAGTGTTCGCAATGGCTTCCGGAAGAAGGACGCGCGAAACCAGTCACATGCGCCCGGGACCCAGGGCACCTGTCCATGCGCCCTAACAGTGAGGCACGTGGCCTTGTGCCCTCACTTGAGGGCACATGCGCCCCACCCTTGAACCAGTCTTTCACCGGGACTCTGCCACTGAACGGTCGGACCGGATAACATCAAATTTTTCGGAGTTGATAAGATATGCCCCCCCTGGGGGGCGCATGCGCCCTTCACTGGGGCGCATGCGCCCTGCACCAGGGCGCATGCGCCCAGGGGTGAGGCGCATAGTCCCTTTTTTTTAGCTCCGATGAGATCACTCGTTCTCCTATAAATTAACTCTGATTCCGGTCGTTCCAAAGGCATGAGCACGACTCCCCAGGCATCTCAAGACGTCCTATCACCCTCCTGCATCAATTTTGTGATTTTTAGAGAGAGAATTTCGAGTTTTTAGAGAGAGAAAAGTCGGTTCAAGAGAGAGGAAGGCTGTTCTACAGGTGATCTGCCAGGTCTCTCTTCTTCAGCCTCTACAGCAGTGTGTGGACGTCTTCTGCCAGTGCTCTCTTCATAAAAGTTCTTCCTCTCCAAGTCTTCTTGAGTTTACAATCGACGGCACTTGATTCCAAGGTCGGGGTTAGTCGTGACAAACGCAGAAGCAAAGTCGCGCCTGGCAGATCCTGCACTGCTACTCGGCTTTTTCGACAACACAGATTTGGCCATATCTTCCTCTATTCAACTCAGAATCTTTCAATTCTTTTTCCTATCTCTTTATATAGTGATTCTCCATCCTCCTATTATTTTTTTACATTTTTTTTGCATTAATTTTACTCTGTTAATCTGAAAATAAAAAAAAGGGGTTAGAGATAACCCGAATCCGGTTAGTTTCTAGTCAATTGTGTGTTTTATGTTATTCTCTTTACATATACACCACTTTGTCTAGTTCTAATAGTCTCTTTCACTTGTTTATTTGTCTAGTTGCACAGAACATCAAGCACCCACCGCGTTGAGGACTCTTCTTCATCGGCCGGCCGAAGAAGGAGAAGCTTAAACTCACACTCTTCACGCTAAGGTACACACGGTCAATTTTAATTCTATAAATCGGAACCCACGGTTCCTGGCGACCACGTTTATTTCTTCTCACCCTCCTCCCACATGACCTGAACCGTCTCTTTGGTGATCGAGCGACGCCAAGGGATGAAAGTTCGGGGATCAATGTGAGTGTGGGATCGAGGTGAGAGTTGCTTTCCGAGTTTCATTCCTTTCTTTTCTCATCCCCTCTTGAGGTGACGATCTGGGTTCACGGACTTCCCTGAAAAGGAGAGGACCCCGTCAAATTTTCAGAGTCGACAGCTTTGTGGCGACCACGGTGGGACAAGCAATGTCTTCAACCGTGGGTGCTTAGTGTTTTGTTTGCAACTAGTTCTAGTTCTAGACCGGTTCCCACGTGAGCCTTTTCTTCTTTCCACCTCTCTTAAACTTCATGCCATCTCAAATTTTCTGATTTCACCCATCTTTCATCAGATTTGAAGTACCAAGTATGCCATTTAATTTCTGCATTTTATTTAAACCGGTTCCCACGTGAACCACCCTTTTCCTTTTAAACCGGTTCCCACGTGAACCAATCTCTTTCTTTACTTCGGTTCCCACGTGAACCAAAACCCTTTTTTCCAGATCTATCCCCACTTGGATCAGATCTTTATTCACCTTTAATTGGCCCCACGTGGCCCTCTTTTGAACATTCAAACCGGTTCCCACGTGAACCACCCCTTTTACCCAAAACCGGTTCCCACGTGAACCACCTTTACCTTTTACCCCAGTTCCCACATCGGTCCCCACGTGGACCACCCTTTTGCTTGGCTATCAGATCTGAACCCTCTTCTTTCCATCACCTTTTCACTATCTCCATTTGGCTCACATAAGAAACAAGTCTAGATTCTAGTTTCTAGTTGCTTATCTAGTTTCTAATTGCTTGTCCGGTGTTGATTGCTTGTTTAAGTTTATGTTTTGCTCATTACTTGCTTTATTACTTGATTGCATTCTATACTCCTTCTCTCTACCTCCTTCTTTTACACTTTTTTTGAGGCGGGAGCTCACTCTCCCATTTATCCCTCCCATCCAAAACACCCTCTTGGTGGATTCTGACCTCTCTTCTGGGATATTCCTTCCTAGTTGACTTGGTTGGCTTTCATCAAGGCCTCCGTAATTCCTCATACGTGGAGTATTCCTCTTCACGATCGGGTTGGTTGTACCACTCCCCAAAACCCGAAGCATCCTACGTTACCTACACGTGGTGAGATTGTGTGAAACCTAGGTCATTGGAGATTGGAGTTAGGATCCTAACCCATTTGTTGAGAGAACAATTCTTAACAAAATTCATAAACCTAAGGTTTAATCAAAATCATTGCGTAATCTTGCTTTCAAGTCTTTGCATAACTTGTTTGTCAAACAAAAATTCAAACCTCTAACTTTTTGCAAGATACTAAAAAAAACCAAAAAAGTTCTTTGTTTACTTTGTCAACTTGTTTTACTTTCTCCTAAGGTTCAATGCAACTAAGGTCCGGAAGGCACGTTGGAATGGCGGAACAAGTTGAACATCGAGAGCACGAGATGGGTCACCAACCAATTCCGTCAGAAGCGCAAGAGGTCCCTCAACCATCTGCTCCCCGTGATGTTGAACAACTCTTTAGGGAGTTGTCTCTCTATACCGACCCAGAAACCTATGCCCGTATACAATCCATGGTGAAGGGCAAAATTGCATCGTATCAGCCGAAACCAATCAAGTTGCCCTTCCTTCTCGTCCTCTAGTTCAACCACCACTCATGCAATCACCCTTTGTTCAACCTCCTGTTGTTCAACAATCTATGATTCAACCTCCTGTTGTTCAACAACCTATGATTCAACCTTCTCTAGTTCAACCATTTGTGGTCCAACCCTCATTTGTTCAGCCATCTTATTTCAACCATGTTGCTCCCTTGGCCCATCAAGTCATGGGACAATCTTCAGTAAATTTGCCAAATCATGCTCCTCAATTTCGAACCATGTCTCTAACCACATACCCCCACCGGTAAACCAAGAACCAGCTCTCACCGGGGCAATCATGGATCAGCTCACTCGGATGAATGAACGTTATGAAGAGCCGAGATGTCGCTGGACTCCAAGTCGGTGCCTCGAGATTTCTATTCCTTCTCTCGCCGTCCTTCACCTCGCCACCTTGAGCTACCGGTTTATCGCCGCTACAATGGTGCGGCAACCCCTTTCTTCATCTTAAAGATTTTCTTTATGAATCCTCATTACGGAAAGATGATCGTAGGGTTCTTGCCTTCTTGTTTCGTCGATCACTAGAAGGGTCCGCATTGGAATGGTTCTACTCACTCGACTCCTTTGAGGCGGAGACTTCGACATTGTCAAGATAAAATTCTTGCAGAGATACGAGACCGGGTGGCACCGGCGTGCTCCATTACGTACTTGATTGCCGAGAAGATGAAGCCCGAAGAGGACTTCATAAAGTTTGCCGATCGCCGGAGGGGAATGGCGAGAAAACCGACAGATGTGATTTACGAAGGGGAACAAGTAAAAATGCTTATTGGCAACACTACACCTCGCTCGAGGAATGTCTTGATCATGCACCGTCCTACCACCATGAATGAACTCTATGACAGTGCCCGATACTTGCAAGCCCACTTCAAGGATGCCACCATGGTAAACCCTTTCGATCCTAAACCTAGAAACTTTAGGAAAACCCCCTAAGCACCAGTTGGGCCTACAACCGAGGGAGTGGTCAACAATGAAGCTGTAAATATTGTAGGGAACCAGGGAGGGAACCGTCAAAACCAGTTCAGAAACCCACCACAGAACCCTTCCTATTACCCCCCTCAGCAACAAGTTAGGCCACCACAACTACGACAACCACAACAACCACCTCAGCCAGTAGCACAACCCCAGCAACCTCGTCAACCTACCTATAATAGGGCACCGCCACCACCCAATCAAGCACCACGAAGGGGAGGTCCTAGGAGAGAGAACTACCAGCAACTCCCTTACTCCTTGACCGACATCTTCAATGTACTCATGGCGGAGAAACAAGCTTGGAATTGCCCAAGGAAAGAGAGGTTTGGCCAACAAATGTTGATATGTCCCGATACCGTGCTTACCACCGATGTCCCGGTCATACCGTAGAGGTGTGCTTTCAATTCAAGGATTACATCCACGATCCGAATGACCAAGGCAGCATTGATTGGGTCCAAATGGGGGAATGCATACAAGCTATGAAAGCTAGGCGACGGCGGCAGCGTCCACTGGCTCAACCTCAACGACAACCCGGCTTGGGGATTGTCCAGAATCCGCTCCCATTACATGCTCCCGCTCCAGCACCGGCACCAGCACATCTAAACCCAGGGATTGGTCTAGTACACTCCATTGTCCAGGGAGATGCCGATCGTGCTCAAGGTTGGCAGCTAGAAAGCCACAATACAACCATGCCTGTCAACCCGGCTAGGTCTCCTGCTAGGAACCCTCCTAGACAGATAATCCGTGCACCTGCTACACCACAACCACCACAAAGCTCAATAACCCAACCACTTGCCGCCACCTCTTCTCGCCGGCCCATCATTAGGTCAGCCCCCTCTCTAACTACACCTCCTTCAACCATTGCCACACACCGGCCCTTGCTCATCCGACCACCTCAATCACCACCATACCCGAACCCCCACCTATGAGCTCTACCACTTCAAAACCCCAACCTATCATACCACCAACACCACTACCTATCATACCACCACAACCTTCATTAAACTCATCAACCACTCCTGCACCCCGGCCTCTTCTTATTAGGCCACCGGTATCACCATCACTACCACCTACAATTCCTACCCCTCTACCAACTAACCCAATCATCCTAGAACCATCAATCCCATTACCTATCATACCTACACCTACACCACCACAACCCACCATAGTTAACCCGTCACCTCTACCCGACCGCCAAATAGCCCCGGTGCTTCGGAGTGGGAGGATGTTCCAGCCGGCTCTTTCCCCAAGCCGGAACTCAACCGCAAGAGCCGGTGGAGGAGGAACAAGTAGAAGAACCATTGCCGTGCACAGCCTATGATCTGTTAAAGCATTTAGATAAGACACCAGCCCGTATTTCCATACTTGAGTTGATCAAAAGATCAAAGGTGCACCAGGAGATTCTACAGCAGTACATGCAAAGGGTCATGGTGAATGAAGATCTCCCACCTGAGAAGATCACTACAGTGTTAGCCCCTAGAAGTGAGCACCCAACACTCACTTTCTCTCAGGAAGAATTAGCAGATCCAGACTTCGAAGATATGCTTTACATGTGGCCGTGGTTATCCGTAATATTGAAGTGAAATCATGTTTGGTTGACACCGGAGCTTCTATCAACGTTATGCCGCCGTAAACTTTGCTGTTATGTGGCATTTCTGAGCAAGAAATCAAGCCATCCTGTGCCATGGTGACGGCCTACGACAACTCCAAGAAGTCTGCACGTGGGGTGGTCACTCTAGAAGTCAAACTTGGACCATGTACAGTTACAACAGATTTTCATGTTCTAGAATTAGATCCAACATTTCGGGCTATACTTGGGAGGCCATATTTGGAGGCAATAGGAGCTGTGGCTTCAACAAACCACCGGTGCATAAAATTTCCCTTTAAAGGGCAGGTGGTCAAGGTGACTAGCATGCCTATGAGGGATGAGATGGACGATGTTTTTACATCACCCCTAGGTCCGTCAATACAACCCCGGATCTCGGTGGGAGAATTGCCGAAGTCGGATGCATGACCGCCTCTCTACCGGACACACCGGGATGGCGGATGATGATGAAATTGGGCTATCGACTGGAAGAGGTTTAGGCAAGGATCTTCAAGGGATCACTCTGCCAATTGAAACTGTGAAAAGGCCACGCAGGCAGGGGTTGGGATATGAAGAGGGTTCCATCCCAAGGAGGATCTTCCAGCCAGGATATGCCATGGGGCTCCACACCTTCTTTATCAAAGGGGAGACCATGATGATGGCTGAAGATGGCAAGAGTTCCATGATAGCTGTCAAGAGAAGAAAGGCTCCAGATGAAGAAGAAGAAGACTTGGAAGACTTATGCTTATCTTTGACTCGTCTGTTCTCAAGTGGGGAAGAGTATCAAGAACCACCCAAGGGCAGACCAATCTTGGATCATCTAGTTAAGCATACTACCCAAGTCAAAACCATTCCACGAGGCCCAAATATAACAATCTCTTGTTTGAACCTCGTACCTTTATTTCTAGATCTTTTGGATGGGCTTCAGGGCCCACTTACTCATTTTGGGCCCATGAGCCCTCTTCAACCTTCTACTCTTACTGGGCCAGCTTGCCCATTTCCTTCCCTCATCAACTTCAGAACTGAGGGCTTTTCCCGACATGGGCTTACATGCCCATTTATTTCTAAGATCGGGTCCACGTACCCGTTTACCTTTTTCATCAGTTTTGGACCCATGTGTCCACTTTCTATTACCATTGGGCCCACGAGCCCCTTTTTCCCTTTTATTCTTAAGTTTTTCTCTCTGGTGATTCAGTCAGTTTTCAGCAAGTCCCGAGTCATGCAGGCTCATTCTATCTTTTTACTCGAAATTTTCAAAAAAAAAAACGTCTTCTTTGAAACTCACATTTCCATCGAGGAGACGTCTCTACTCATCCCAGAGGGTGCTCCCAATCAGGGATCCCTCTTTTCTGAATCATTAATCGATTTGCTCGATCCTCCCTACATTGTAAATACCACCTTTCCAGCTTTATCTTCGTAGGTCAAGTCGGGTTAGGAAATAGGAAAGTCGAGGTAAGCGAGTTCCAAATAGGTATACGCAACAATTGGCGCAGAAATGCGTAGAGTGTGCAAGGCTGCCAAACTTTTTGGATAATACCATCCAGTTAAATGAAATCCGATATGAGGATGAGCATAACATAGATCATACTTTGGGAGTATATGAGGTGGTATCAGAGAAGGATCCCGAATTCGAGGATGAAATCGAGGACTTGGCTGATGCATATGCATCTGGACTTAGAAGATTTGAAGAACCATCAGCCACAGGGAATGAACCGACCAAGGAACTGAATTTAGGAACCCTGGAAGATCCTAAGACTATCCTCATTAGTGCAAACCTCACTCCCTCAGAAGAACAACGTTTGATCAAAGTTTTGGAAGAATATAAGGACACGTTCGCATGGACATATGAAGATATGCCGGGATTAGATAATTCACTGGTTGAACATAGATTAACCTTGAAACCTGGAACTACCCCGGTCAAACAAAAGCTCAGGAGATTCCACCCTGATATTGCACTCAAAATGAAAGAAGAGGTCGACAAATTACACCAAGCAAAATTTATTAAAGTTGTCCTATATCCGCAATGGGTGGCTAACATAGTCCCTGTTATGAAGAAGGATGGACGAATTCGGATTTGTATAGATTTCAGGGACTTGAACCGAGCATGTCCTAAGGATGATTTCCCTTTGCCTCATATCGATGTTTTGGTTGATAACTCAGCTGGATTTGAAATGCTTTCATTCATGGATGGCTATTCTGGATACAATCAGATCCGGTTAGCTGAGGAGGACCAAGAGAAGACCTCATTCACTACACCTTGGGGAACATATTGCTATGTTGTCATGCCCTTTGGGTTAAAGAATGCTGGTGCTACATATCAGAGGGCTATGATGGCTATCTTTCACGACATGATGCACACCCTTGTAGAGGTGTATGTGGATGATTTGGTTATCAAGTCCAAGAGTCAGGAAGATCATTCTGAAGTGCTAAGGAAGGTCTTGCAAAGAGCTAGAGAATACAAGCTAAAAATGAACCCTAAGAAGTGTACATTTGGAGTTTCATCAGGAAAGCTACTTGGGTTCATAGTAAGCAAAAGGGGCATAGAGATCGACCCAAACAAGGCCAAAGCAATTATTGGTATGCCTCCTCCGAAGAATATGAAAGAGCTTCGAGGATTGATTGGGAGGCTACAATTTGTCCGCCGGTTTATCTCACAACATTCCCAAAGGTGTAAACCTTTCTATGAGTTAACCAAGGCGGGGGCCGAGTTTAAATGGGATTCGAAGTGCCAGGAGGCGTTTGATGGGTTGAAAACATACCTGGCAAGTCCCCCTGTACTTAAACCACCAATTCCCGACAAACCTTTGGTCCTCTACAATTCAGTTCTTGAGGACTCTCAAAGGGCGTCCTTGCACAAGTTGATGAAGAAGGGAAAGAAGGAGGTAGTTAGTAGTTGTGGAAGATGTTTGATGCTTGTGAGCTGAAGTAGAGTGTGGTATAAAAGACGTGTGTTACTCTTGTTTGGGTGGTTCAGAAACTCAAACATTATTTTCTTGCTCACCATGTCAAGCTCATTGCTCGTATCAATCCCATTAAGTTTCTGTTAGAGAAGACAGCCTTGATCGATCGGTTAGGGCGATGGCGAGTTTCCTATCCCAATTTGATATCACTTATGTCCCACGAAGGCAATTAAGGGCTATGCTATTGCCGAACACCTTGCCCATCATCCCATACCCGTCTTTGACCCGGTCCGGTCGGAGTTCCCGGATGACGAACTAATGTCGGTCCGATCTTCCAATCTTTGGACATTATATTTTGACGGGGCTCGAACTCTCATGGTAGAGGGATAGGTATTGTCCTTCGTCACCCGAAGGTGTCACCATTCCACGAAGCTTTTCGGCTTAACTTTCCAAAGCAACCAACAACATAGCCGAGTATGAAGCCTTGCCGGCCGGACCGGAGGCCGCTCATTTCCATGGTGCCACCGAACCGAGGGTGATAGGTGATAGTCAATTGATCCTACGCCAGTCCTATCCAAATACCGAACTTCCCATCCAAACCTCAAACCCTACCAGGAGCTCACTACTGCTACATCAAGTTATTCTTCAAACTCACCTTTGTTCATGTCCCCCGCTCTCAGAATATCCTCGCCGATGCCTTAGCTTCACTAGCTTCATCTCTATCTGTCCCGCTAGGCAGGCAAGTGCGAACTATACACATCTGTAAGAGGACAATTCCAGCAATTGAGGATGGACGTTTTCTGAAGGTTAAGGAGAGATTCAACAGAAAGGAATACTTGGAACATAAGGAAGAAATCTCCTTGATTGAGTTAGAAGAATTAGAAGAAGGTGAGAGACCTTGGTATGACGAGATTGCGAGGTATTGTCAAGATCAGTCATATCCACCTGGATCAACCACCAAGGAAAAGAAGGCAATCGAAGAGTATCCCGGAGGTATACAATCCTAGGAGGAGTGCTCTATAAGAGAAGCCTAAGTGGAATCTTACTCAGTGTCTTGATGAAGAAGAAGCCGAGTTGGTGATGAAGGAAGCACATTCGGAGTTTGCGGTGGTCATGTGAATGCCCAAGCCCTTGCTAAGAAAATCATCCGACAAGGGTATTATTGGCCAACTCTAGAAGAAGATCGCTCCATCTTTGTCCGGCATTGTCACTCATGTCAACTCCATGCCGACAAGATTCACTCTCCCGCATCTTCCCTTCATCCAATTCATGCCCCATGGCCTTTCGCCATGTGGGCCTTTGATATCATTGGCCCTCGAGTGACCTCAACTCCGAAATGCGCTCAAAATCGTTCATTCCGACGGCAACGGAGTACTTCACAAAGTGGGCTGAAGCGGAAGCATTCGTGGAGATTAAAGCGTCAACGCTTGCTCCTTCATCAAGCGCAACATCTTGGCAAGGTTCGGGATCCCCGGCGACATCGTCACCGATAATGGGCCACAATTTCTTTCTCAAGATCTGCGTGATCTTTGCAACAGGTATTACATTTCATTGCATCATTCATCGCCATACTATCCTCAAGGCAATGGTCAAGTAGAAGCCACCAACAAAACCTTAATCAAAATCATCAAGAAATCTTGTAAGTCTAGCAAATTTGCCGACTGGCCTGATAAGCTTGTAGATGCTCTATGGGCTTATCGTACTTCTGTAAGGACTCCCACTGGACAAACCCCGTATGCTTTGGCATATGGGATGGAAGCAGTGGTCCCTTACGAAGTATTACTTCCATCTCTCCGAGTTCAGCTCGACAGGGATATTCCTGTTGATGAGAGACGAGAATCTCTCCTTGCACAGCTTGAACTCTTGGATGAAAGAAGGCTAGCCGCCGCCGAGCATGCCCGGACTTATCAGAATAGACTCAAAAGGTTTTATCAAAAGAGGGTGGTCGAGAGAAAGTTCGAAATCGGTGAGATGGTAGTCAAACGCATATTCGTTAAGCCAGGGGGTCCCCGCTCCAAGTTGCAACCTAACTGGGAAGGGCCTTTTGTAATCACTGAAAAGTATCCAGGTAATGCATATGAATTGACTAATGCAGATGGAGAAAAATTGAATCATCCTTGGAATGGAGTTTACCTCAAAAAGTACTTTCCATAAAAATGGAGAAACCACTGGTATAATCTCAAGTCATCGATCCTAGGTTGTTCGTAAGAAGTCAAGGGTAGGTACCATCCTACACACACAACACTTCCCGATCCTAGAATCCGGACAACCCGACACTTGCGAAAGGCAAGGCAGAAATCTAGAAATGGAAGGAATACCCTTACCCTTTTCTCTTCTACTCAGTCCAAGATAGGGAGAGAAGGTTAGAGAGGGGTAGTATTGAAAACACTCGCCACCCTAGTAGGAGGCCGTCTCAGAGGGCACAAAAGGGTGCCAAAAGATGGGCAATGAACCCCTCAGGTTAGAAAAAGAAAAATGATCAACCTGTCTGAATGAGTACCCAGAATGATAGTCAAGGCAAAAGGCACTAAAAGATGGGCAATGTCCCCACGGGTCAAAAACCTGTCCAAATATGTGCCGCATAGAAAAGAGCAAAAAGAGAAAGAAAAACCCAAAGAGGCCGAACCCCAATGGGTAATTTGAGTGAGAGTAGAGAAATCCCTCTCAACATCTTCAAACCCTATCAAGGACTTCCTCTATACTCTTCCTCCTTAAACCCCTAGGAAAGGGTAAACCGACCAAATCCAGGTGGAATCCAAGCCAATCAAAGGAAGAAGGTTAGAAGGATTTTAGGTAGGGAACTTTATTTTTGCACGTGGCATCTACCACTTGAGTCTTGACAAACTCCAAAGACCGATGAACTGTCTCAAATACCAGCATTTTCTCCACAAAAAATTGCATATTTCAAAAACCCAAAAAATGCATATTTCAAAAACCCAAAAAAGTGAATATTTCAAAAACCCAAAAAAATGAATATTTCAAAAATTCAAAAAAAATATACATATTTCAAAAATCCAAAAAAAAAATTTGAATACTTTTGAAAATTCAAATGATTGTTTTCAAGAAAATCCAAAAAAAAAAATTAAATTAAAATTAGTCATGATCATTGCCTTAGTTGCATCCATGTTTATTTTACTGCCATGCATATTTCCATTCCTGCATTGCATATCCATTTTTTTACTTTAATTACCTTGTTAAGAAGGCTCTTCCCCTTGACCTAAGTCAAAGTTGACCATAATGGGCAAAGGGATGAGTCATGGTGAAGATCTAATCTCCTTTTGTCAAGTGTTTTCAGGCATTTCAATATAGGAGAGGAGAGGATTCACACCACGGCAGGTAAGTTCTCTCAACCCTTACCACCAATTCATTTTAAGTTATTTGCTTTAATTACCTTGTTAAGAAGGCTCCTCCCTTTGACTCAAAATCAAGGCATGCGACATACAGGCAAAGGGATGAGTAATGATAAAGATTTAATCATTTTCATTGAGTATTTGCAGGAGTTGAAGAAGCAAAAAGAGAAGGGCAATCAGGTATATTTTTTATGAAAAAAAAAAAAATTTGGCCTCAGGGCGCATGTGCCCTCATCTGGGGGCACATGGCCAGGTGCCCCACCCCCTGGGCGCATGGCCAGGTGCCCCCGATCGGGGGCACATGGACAAAAAAAAATTCGAAAAATTTAGAAAAATCTCAAAAATTCAGAAATTGTCTATAATGTTAAAAGTGACATTTTTGCTAAAGGAACTATCATTAAATACTTTGTTTTGACATCCAAATGATGGTTCTAATAGTAAAATCTTCAATTGATCATTTCATGAACAATTTGCTTCACATGACAATTCTGTCTGTTGGGTACTAACCAGAAATTTGCAGGCCATCTTTTTAGTCCTAACAGGTGAATTGGTGAGATCGGTGTTCCAGAAGGAACGTCATGCCAGCTCTGCGACGAAAAGAAAGGGAGCGCCATCTGGTCAAATATTATCATAGCGCTGATGAATCAGTTGGTCGATGCAAGTTGATAGACCACGCCTGAAGACTTCACTCAGCTTTGCATCAATCTCACATCACAGCACCACCATCACTTCATTTTGCACCTCACATCACTTCTACTATCTGTCACTTAGCTATGCTAGGTCCACTTTATACATATTATATGCATTAATGTTGAAGACCTTGAGAGTGAAAATGACTGGGCCCGAGATCCCCTTCAACAAAATCCACGACGGCTTGGTCATTTCTTCACACTCACGGATAAGCCAAAATTGAACATTGGAGGGACGATGGTTCCTAATCGGGTGTCTTGACCTCCAATAGACAATCTATATCTTCAACTATTTTCTACATGATTTTCTATGTGTTCACAACCATCTCCTTTTCTTTCTTCATCATTACCAATTCTTCTTTCATTATGTTTTCTCTTTCTTTTATTTCATCATGTTTTATTATTTCTTTTATCCCTTTATGTTTTTTTTTTTTTTTTTTTTTTGTTTCACCATGTTTTATTCTGTCCTTTCTTTTATCCCACCGTGTCTTTTATTTTATCCCACCGTGGCAATTGTCATCCCATTGCTATTCTTCTTTACCATCATTCTATGTTAGTCCCACCATTATCTTTCATTCCCACTATGGCTTAAATCTGTCTTGTCGTTTTCCGAATACTTGATTTTCTGCTAGAGCGTGATTCATGGTTTTTTCACGATACCCGAGCAATTTTGTTTTGCTTAAACGAACCCTTTAAGAACTTGAGGTTCTTCCACTCAGAATTAAACTGAGTATTTTGACGAAACTTGAATGAACTTGAGATTCCAAATATGATGGATTGGTATTCTTTTCATTTTAAGATCAACTTCTCTTTTACAACAACTTTAGCCCATCACAGTACAAGAACACCGCAAAGTTCGGGTTGCTGGCTGATGATGAACCTACGAATTCGAGGACTCCTCACCACGCTGAGGGTTGGCTACATCCTTTTATCCTTTATCACTTACTTTTTTATCTCTCGTGCCAAGGGCATGTCTTTTACCAGTCAATTATATGAGGTTTTGATAGAACATGAAAGCGATCTAGAATACTCAGAGAGATTCATTTTGCTGGATCGGGTAGATAAGCGTGTCTATATCTACACCTTGATGCCATCTTTTCAGTCCATCACCATTCCATTTCACTACATTCATCTACGCTCACTTGCATTCCATTACAGTTCACTACGAATTACTCCGCTTCATTACATGCCACTCCCTTACAAAGCCGACATCAAGGCGAGGCAAGTCAGACACGCCAAATTCGCCAAATTCAGAGCATAAAACTCATGTTTTATAGGGTAACATGTATGATTGACCTTATAATGATGCCGGGTCTTTTAAAGTTGATTTGGAGCTTCGCCGAACGAAATCGGATGTTTTCCGACGTTTTCCGCAAAAAAGCCGTAATTTCCGAGCGAAAGCTGCACGTAAATCGTGTGAACACGGAAATTGGCTGAATGACCAATGCCTAATGATCATGCATTGAAGGTTATGGTCATATTCACACTCCAGACAAGTTTTGTTGCATTCCGTGCCTTTCCGGTTTGCCGTCGAAGTCATTTTGACCTGTATCGGATCTTCTGTTCACTGCCCTAATTTCCGGATAAAATTCTGAAGTTTTGGAGGGTGTGATGGCTGATCCGATGCTATATAAAGCTTCTTCGGCCTGTTATCTTTCCAACGCAACAAACGGCGTCGAATTCCGAGTTCGGGAGTGTTCGCAATGGCTTCCGGAAGAAGGACGCGCAGAACCAGTCCCATGCGCCCGGGTTCCAGGGCACATGCGCCCGGGACCCAGGGCACCTGTCCATGCGCCCTAACAGTGAGGCACGTGGCCTTGTGCCCTCACTTGAGGGCACATGCGCCCCACCCTTGAACCAGTCTTTCACCGGGACTCTGCCACTGAACGGTCGGACCGGATAACATCAAATTTTTCGGAGTTGATAAGATATGCCCCCCCTGGGGGGCGCATGCGCCCTTCACTGGGGCGCATAGTCCCTTTTTTTTAGCTCCGATGAGATCACTCGTTCTCCTATAAATTAACTCTGATTCCGGTCGTTCCAAAGGCATGAGCACGACTCCCCAGGCATCTCAAGACGTCCTATCACCCTCCTGCATCAATTTTGTGATTTTTAGAGAGAGAATTTCGAGTTTTTAGAGAGAGAAAAGTCGGTTCAAGAGAGAGGAAGGCTGTTCTACAGGTGATCTGCCAGGTCTCTCTTCTTCAGCCTCTACAGCAGTGTGTGGACGTCTTCTGCCAGTGCTCTCTTCATCAAAGTTCTTCCTCTCCAAGTCTTCTTGAGTTTACAATCGACGGCACTTGATTCCAAGGTCGGGGTTAGTCGTGACAAACGCAGAAGCAAAGTCGCGCCTGGCAGATCCTGCACTGCTACTCGGCTTTTTCGACAACACAGATTTGGCCATATCTTCCTCTATTCAACTCAGAATCTTTCAATTCTTTTTCCTATCTCTTTATATAGTGATTCTCCATCCTCCTATTATTTTTTTACATTTTTTTTGCATTACTTTTACTCTGTTAATCTGAAAAAAAAAAGGGGTTAGAGATAACCCGAATCCGGTTAGTTTCTAGTCAATTGTGTGTTTTATGTTATTCTCTTTACATATACACCACTTTGTCTAGTTCTAATAGTCTCTTTCACTTGTTTATTTGTCTAGTTGCACAGAACATCAAGCACCCACCGCGTTGAGGACTCTTCTTCATCGGCCGGCCGAAGAAGGAGAAGCTTAAACTCACACTCTTCACGCTAAGGTACACACGGTCAATTTTAATTCTATAAATCGGAACCCACGGTTCCTGGCGACCACGTTTATTTCTTCTCACCCTCCTCCCACATGACCCGAACCGTCTCTTTGGTGATCGAGCGACGCCAAGGGATGAAAGTTCGGGGATCAATGTGAGTGTGGGATCGAGGTGAGAGTTGCTTTCCGAGTTTCATTCCTTTCTTTTCTCATCCCCTCTTGAGGTGACGATCTGGGTTCACGGACTTCCCTGAAAAGGAGAGGACCCCGTCAAATTTTCAGAGTCGACAGCAGGCTCCTCCACCTATCGATATAGCCAGTGCTTGGTATTTATTGTAACCTTTCAATCCACTTGATAGTAGTTACCATTGCTGCCTTTCCCCTGTTGCCTTGCAGTGTTCCTTATTCTATGCCTACCTTATCTTGAACAAGAAGAGCGATTAATTTTTAT
Source organism: Cryptocoryne crispatula var. balansae (assembly GCA_036172225.1). Taxonomy (NCBI): domain Eukaryota; kingdom Viridiplantae; phylum Streptophyta; class Magnoliopsida; order Alismatales; family Araceae; genus Cryptocoryne; species Cryptocoryne crispatula. The sequence goes on from CM069921.1 coordinate 43,337,380, forward strand.
TTTAGGCTTAGCCTCTTACAAAGTGTTAAGAGGCATGGCCCTTTTCAACTAGGTGGATAAGAAGCACAATAAACAAGTATACAATGCAGAAATGAAATGTGCAAGACAAGAAATTAAACATGGATGCAACTAGGCATGTAGTTAATTTACAAGCACTAATTTTTTGGGTTTTAGGGGTTTCTAATTTGTTTGAGTTTTGAGTTTTGCATATTTTTAAGATTTTAGATAATTTTTGAATTTTTAGAGAGTTTGGGGTTTAGATCTTTTTGTTCTTTTAAATATTCAACTTTTTGTATTTGATTTTCAGATTGTTGGTTTTGAATATATTCACCGGTACCCCCTTCATAATTTTCATGGGAATTAGGGGTAGGCATCACGTACGGGAGAAGTACCTTCATTTAGGATTCTTCAACCTTCTGCCTTCGATAAGCTAGGCCCCCACTCAAGTTTAGTTTACTGACCCTACCCATGGTGGTTGAAGAAAGAAGAGGTTGGAGGCAAGACCTCAGTTAAATTCAGAGGGCGTCGAGCATGTTTTCTTACCAATGCCCATCTACCTATTGGGGTTTGGATGTTTTAGGTCTTCCCTTGCCCATTTCTTATGGCCCACATTCGGACATGTCATTTTTGCCTGAGGGGTTCATTGCCCATCTTTTAGAGCCTTTTCCTTTCTTTCGGGCTACACTAGGCTCTTATTCAGGCATGCTTATTTTACTTTTTTGTTGACCTGAGGGGTTCATTTTACACCTTTGGCACCTTTACTTTTGAGAAGTTAGACCTTCTAAGACCTTTCTCTTCTAAGATGATGGGCATTTTGGTACTCTATGGTATGATCCCTTGAACCCAAACTTGAGCTGAAAAAGAGAGAAGAATAGGATAAAGCCAATCTCCTTTGCCCGAAGTTGCCTAGTCTTTTCTACAGCTTCAAACCATCAAATCTCAGAGTCTAGGCATGTGATGTATGTGGTATGATGTCTATCCTTATCCCTTGATTGAACAAGTATACCTGGTGGTAAGCAAAGCTCAGATGTTGACAAACTTCTTCCATGATTTGTATTTTATGATTTTTTTAGAGTTTTGAAAAGAAATATTTCTTAAGGTAGAGTCCATTAATGGGTTGTTCAATTCTTCACCATCAACAATAACTAGCTTGTAAGAGTTACTGAGTTAGGTTTCTGAGATTACAAAGGGTCCCTTCCAATTTGGTTGTAGTTTGAAGCGGTGACTGCGTAGCTTTATAAAATTTTTTCTAAGCACAACCTCACCGATTTAAAATTTTATCTCAACCACCCTCTTCTAGTAAAATTTTTTAAGCCTATTTTGATATGTTCGGGCATGTTCCGTGGCGGCCAGCCTCTTTTCGTCTAAGAGTTCAAGTTGGGTGAGAAGAGATTCTCGCCGTTCATCTATAGGGATGTCTCAATCGATCTGGACTCAGAGGGACAGAATGAGTACTTCATATTGGGATACAACCTCCATCCCATATGCTAAAGCATAGGGAGTTTGAACCGTAGGGTTAGGCCCATAGGGCTTCAATCAATTTATTTGGCTAATTAGTGAACTTGATAGACTCACATGTTTTCTTAATAATTTTTATCAGAGTTTTGTTAGTGGCTTTTGCTTGATTATTGCTTTGTGGGTAATATGGAGATGAATGATGCAATTTTATGTGATACATGTTGCAAACGTCTTGTATCTCTTGAGAGACAAACTGTGGTTCATTGTCGTTGATGATGTCACTTGGAACCCCAAACCTGGACAAAATGTTGCGTTTGAGGAAGGAGCACACCGTTGAAGCCTTGATTTCTACATATGCTTTTGCTTCAACCCACTTGGTAAAGTACTCCGTGGCAGTTGAGATGAAAGACTTAGTTTTGTTTGTGGAGTAAGGGTCACCAAGGGGTCTAACAATGCCAAAATCCCACATAGTGATGGTCCAAGGGGCGTGGTTGGATAGAGAGAAGATGCGGGAGATATATTTTCTTGGCATGGAATTGACATTGATGGCAATGCTAGACAAGAATCTAGCAATCTTCTTATTATGTGGGCCAATAATACCATTGTTGGATGATTTTCTTGGCAAGAACTTGAGCATTAACGTGGCCTCCACATACCCCCGAGTGTCCCTCCTCGAGCACCAACTCGGCTTTACTTTTGTTCATGCATCTCCAGTCATGCTCCTTTTGAAGAGTGTCCTACCCAGCACCACATATTGCTGAGAAATTCTTCTTATAGCTTTTCTCTTGTTAGTAGTGAGTTCAGGTGGGTAAGTCTAATCTTGACAATATTGAGCAATCTCATAATACCATGGTTTCTCTTCTTCTTCTCCTAACTTTTCAAGCTCAATGAGTGACAATTCCTCCTTTTGTTCAAGATATTCCTTCCTTTTGAACCTTTCTTTAATAGCCAGAAAGTGAGAATCTTCAATAGTAGGTATCATCTGTTAGATGGAGATGGTCCAATCTGGGGCGCCTAGCGAGATGGATAGAGAAGATGCCAATGATGCTAGAAAGTCAGCAAGGATATTTTGAGCATGTGGAATATGACCAAATTTGAGCTTGGTGAAGAGTTTGATGTAAGAAGAAATGAGTTCTTGATAGGTTTTGAGCCTAGGAAGAGATGTTCAATATCGGGATAGCACTTGCAGAAGAATCAACTGGCTATTGCTTATTATTCTCAATTCGGTGGCTCCTTGAAGGTGGGAAGCCTCTAATCCAACCAGGTGGGCCTTGTACTAGACAATGTTGTTGGTAGCGGGGAAGCATAGTTGAAAAGCTTAGGGAATGATTACCCTCTGGGTGATAGAAGAACAACTCCTATTCCCCTCTCTTAAGAATTTATAGCACAATCAAAGTAGAGGGTTTATAATCCAGAAAGATAATGAGATATGAGTTCCTCGTCAGGTAGCTTAGAATGGGCCGGATCAAAAGTGGGGATGGGATGGTGAGCAAGATGCTTGGTAATTGCATACCCTTTGATTGACTTTTGTTGGATGTAGGTGATGTCAAACTGGGAGTGAAAGCTTTGCCATTTGGCCAGTCGGTCAGTCAAGATTTAAACTGGTTCCCGCGTGAACCACCCTTTTCCTTTTAAATCGGTTCTCGCGTGAACCAATCTCTTTCCTTACTTCGGTTCTCACGTGAACCAAACCACTTTCCTTCAGATCTATCCCAACTTGGATCAGATCCTTATTCACTTTTAATTGGCCCCACGTGGCCCTCTTTTGACCATTCAAACCGGTTCCCACGTAAACCACCCTTTTTTACCCAAAACTAGTTCCCACGTGAACCACCTTTACTTTTTACCCCGGTTCCCACGTGAACCAGCTTATTCTTACATCGGTCCCCGCGTGGACCTCCCTTTTGCTTAGCTATCATATCTGAACCCTCTTCTTTCCATCACTTTTCACTATCTCCATTTGGCTCACATAAGAAACAAGGTCTAAAATCTAGTTTCTAGTTGCTTGTCTAGTTTCTAATTGCTTGTCTTGTGTGATTGGTTGTTTATTTAAGTTTTTGTTTTACTTATTACTTGCTTTATTACTTGATTGCATTCTCTGCTCCTTCTATCTACCTCCTTCTTTTACACTTTTTTGAGGCGGGAGCTCACTCTCCCATTTACCCCTCCTATCCAAAACACCTTCTTGGTGGATTCTGACCTCTCTTCTGGAATATTCCTTCTTAGTTGACTTGGTTGGCTTTCATCAAGGCCTCCATAATTCCTCATACATGGAGTATTCCTCTACACGATCAGGTTGGTTGTACCACTCCCCAAAACCCGAAGCATCCTATGTTACCTACATGTGGTGAGATTGTGTGAAACCTAGGTCATTGAAGATTGGAGTTAGGATCATAACCCATTTGTTGAGAGAACAATTCTTAACAAAATCCATAAACCTAAGGTTTAATAAAAAATCATTGCGTAATTTTGCTTTCAAGTCTATGCATCACTTGTTTGTCAAACAAAAATTTAAACCTCTAACATTTTTTTTGTAAGATACTAGGAACCAGAAAAAAGTTCTTTGTTTATTTTGCCAACTTGTTCAATGCAATTAAGGTCTGGAAGGCACGTTGGAATGGCGGAACAAGCTGAACATCGAGAGCACGAGATGGGTCACCAACCAATTCCGTCAGACGGTCATGTTAATCCATTGTTTGAGTCAGAAGCGCAAGAGGTCCCTCAACCATCTACTCCTCGTGATGTTGAACAACTCTTTAGGGAGTTGTCTCTCTATACCAACCTAGAAACCTACGCCCACATACAATCCATTGTGAAGGAAAAAATTACCTCAGATCAGGCTGAAACCAACCAAGTTGCCTCATCTCCTTGTCTTCTAGTTCGACCACCACTCATTCAATCACCCTTTGTTCAACCACCTATTGTTCAACAATTTGTGATTCATCCATCATTAGTACAACCATCTGTAGTTTAACCATCTATATTTCAACCATCTGTGGTTTAACCATCATTTGTTCAGCCATCTTATTTTAACCATGTTGCTCCCTTGGCCATCAAGTCATGGGACAATCTTCAGTAAATTTGCCAAGTCATGCTCCTCAATTCCATAACCACATACCCCCACCAATAAACCAAGAACCTGCTATCACCCAGGCAATCATGGATTAGCTCACCCAGATGAATGAATGTTATGAAGAGCTGAGATGTCGCCTGGACTCCAAGTCAGTTCCTGATATCTCTATTCCTTCTTTGCCAGTTCTCCACCTGCCACCTTCAGAACTACCAGTTTATCGCCGCTACAATGGTACTGGCAATCCTTTTCTTCACCTTAAAGATTTTCTCTATGAATCCTCATTTTGGAAAAATGATCGTAGGGTTCTTGCTTTCTTGTTCCGCCGATCACTAGAAGGGTCTGCATTGGAATGGTTCTACTCACTTAACCCCATTGAAGCAGGAGACTTTGATATTGTCAAGACCAAATTTTTGCAAAGATATAGAGACCGGGTGGCATCATCATGCTCTATTACAGATTTGATTGCTGAGAAGATGAAGCCCAAAGAGGACTTCATAAAGTTTGCTGATCATTGGAGGGGAATGACAGAGAAACTAACATATGTTATTTCTAAAGGGGAACAAGTGAAGATGCTTATTGGAAACACTACACCTGCCTTGAGGAATGTATTGATCATGCACCGACCTACCACCATGAATGAACTCTATGACAGTGCCTGATACTTTCAAGCCCACTTCAAAGATGCCACCATGATAAATCCATTTGATCCCAAACCTAGGAACATCAGGAAGACCCCCTCTGCACCAGTTGGTCCTACAATTGAAGGAGTGGTCAACAACGAAGCTATAAACATTGTGGGGAACCAGGGAGGGAACCATCAAAACCAGTTCAGAAACCCACCACAAAACCTTTCCTATTACCCCGCTCAACAACATGTTAGGCCACCACCACCATGACAACCACAACAACCACCTCAGCTAGTCCCCAGCAACCTCGTCAACCTACCTACAATAGGGCAACACCACCACCCAATCAGGCACTATGAAGGGGAGGTCCTAGGAGAGAAAACTACCAACAACTCCCTTACTCCTTGACCGACATATTCAATGTACTAATGGCGGAGAAACAATTGGAATTGACCAAGGAAAGAGAGGTTTGGCCAGCAAACGTAGATATGTCCTGATACTGTGCTTACCACCAGTGTCCTGGTCACACTGTTGAAGTGTGTTTTCAATTCAAGAATTACATCCACGATCTGAATGACCAAGACAGCATTTATTGGGTCTAAATGGGGAAATGCATACAAGCTATGAAGGCTAGGCAGCAGTAGCGGTAGCATCCACTGGCTCAACCTCAACAACAACCTGGCTTGGGGATTGTCCAGAATCCGCTCCCATTACATGCTCCCGCTCTAGCACCGGTACCAACACATCCAAACCTAGGAATTGGTCTAGTACACTCCATTGTCCAGGGAGATGCCAGCCGTGCTCAAGGTTGGCAACTAGAAAGCCAAAATGCAACCATTCCAATCAACCCAGCTAGGCCTCCTACTAGGAACCCTCCTAGACAAATAATCCGTGCACCTGCTACTCCACAACCACCACCTAGTTCAATAACCCAACCACTAGCCGCCACTTCTTCTCGCCGACTCATCATTAGGCCAGCCCCCTCCTTAATAACACTTCCTTCAACCATTGCTACACACTGGTCCTTGCTCATCCAACCACCATAATCACCACCAAACCTGAACCCCCAGCCTATGAGCTCTGATACTCCAAAACCTCAATCTATCATACCACCAACCCCATAACCTACACCTTCATTAAACCCATCAACCACTCCCGCATCCTGGCCTCTTCTTATTAGGCCACTAGTATCACCATCATTACCACCTCCAAACCCTACCCCTCTACCCATAAACCCAATCATCCCAGAACCACCAATCCCATTGCTTACCATACCTGCACCTACACCACCTGTTCCCACCCCAGTTAACCCATCACCTCTACCTGACCACCAAATAGCCTCGGTGCTTTGGAGTGGGAGGATGTTCCAGCGGCTCTTTCCCCAAGACGATACTCAACCACAAGATCCAGTGGAGGAAGAACAAGTGGAAGAACCATTGCCGGGCACGGCATATGATTTTTTGAAATATTTAGATAAGACACCGGCCCGTATTTCCATACTTGAGTTGATCAAAAGATCAAAGGTGCACTAGGAGATTCTACAACAGTATTTGCAAAGGGTCATGGTGAATGAAGATCTTCCGCCTGAGAAGATCACTATAGTGTTAGCCCCTAGAAGTGAGCACCCAACACTCACTTTCTCTCAGGAGGAATTAGCAGATCCAGAGGTTAGGAGATATGCTTTGCATGTGGCTGTTATCATTTGCAATGTCGAAGTGAAATCCTGTTTGGTTGACACTGGAGCTTCTATCAACGTTATGCCGCCAGAAACTTTGCACTTGTGTGGCATTTCTGAACAAGAAATCAAGCCATCTTGTGCCATGGTGACGGCCTACGACAACTCCAAGAAGTCTGCATGTGGGGTGGTCACTCTAGAAGTTAAACTTAGACCATGTACGGTCACAACAAATTTTCATATTCTAGAATTGGATCCGACTTTTGGGGCTATACTTAGGAGGCCATACTTGGAAGCAATTGGAGCTGTGGCTTCAACAAACCACCAGTGCATAAAGTTTCTCTTTAAAGGACAAGTGGTCAAGGTGACTAGCATGCCTGTAAGGGACGAGATGAATGATGCTACCTTTACATCGCCCTTAGGGCTGTCAATACAACCCCAAATCTCAGTGGGAGAATTTCCAGAAGTTAGATGCATGACTACCTCTCTGCTAGACACAGTGGGATGGCAGATGATGATGAAACTGGGCTATTAGCCTGGAAAAGGTTTAGGCAAGGATTTTCAAGGGATCACTCAGCTGATTCAATCTGTGAAAAGGCCACGTAGGCAGGGGTTGGGACACGAAGAGGATTCCATACCAAGGAGGGTCTTCTAGCCAGGATATGCCATGGGAATCCATACATTTTTTATCAGAGGGGAGACCATGATGATGGCTAAATATGACAAGAGTTTCGTTACAGTTGTCAAAAGAAGGAAGGCTCTTGATGAAGAAGAAGACTTGGAAAACTTGTGCTTATCTTTGACTCATTTGTTCTCAAGCGGGGAAGAGTACCAAGAACCACTCAAGGGCAGACCAATCTTGGATCATCATGTTGAGCAAGTTACTAACCAAGTCAAAACCATTCCACGAGGCCTGAGCATAACAATCCCATGTTTGAACCTCGTACTATTGTTTTTAGATCTTTTGGATGGGCTTCCGGGCCCACTTACCCACTTTGGGCCCATGTGCCCTTTTAAACTTTCTATTCTCACTGGGCCTGCTTGCCCATTTACTTCTCTCATCAACTTTAAAACTGAGGGTTCTTTCCAGCATGGGCTCACATGCCCATCCATTTCTAAGATCGGGTCCACGTACCCGTCTACTTTTTTCATCAGTTTTGGACCCATGTGTCCACTTTCTATTACCATTGGGCCCACGAGCCCCTTTTTCCCTTTTATCCTTAAGTTTTTCTCTCTGATAATTCAGTCAACTTCTAGCAAGTCTCGAGTCATTCCGACTCATTCTATCTTCTTACTTGAAAAATCCAAAAAAAAAATGTCTTCTCTGAAACTCACATTTCCATCGAGGAGACGTCTCTACTCATCCCAGAGGGTGCTCCCAATCAGGGATCCCTCTTTTCTAAATCATTGATCGATTTACTCGATCCTCCCTCCACTGTAAATACCACATTTCCAAATTTATCTTCAGTAGGTCAGGTTAGGTTAGGAAATAGGAAAGTCAGAGGTAAACGAGTTCCAAATAGGCATTTGCAACAATTGGCGTAGAAATGTGTAGAGTGTGCAAGGCTGCCAAACTTTTTAAAGAATATCATCCAGCTAGATAAAATCCAATATGAGGATGAGCATAACATAGATCATACTTTGGGAGTATATGAGATAGTATTAGAGAAGGATCCTGAATTTGAGGATGAAATCGAGGATTGGGCTGATGCATATGCATATGGACTTAGAAGATTTGAGGAACCATCAGCCACAGGGAATGAACCAACCAATGAATTGAATTTAAGAACCCTGGAAGATCCTAAGACAATCCTCATCAGTGCAAACCTCACTCTCTCACAAGAACAACGTTTAATCAAAGTTTTTGAAGAATATAAGGACACGTTCGCATGGACATATGAAGACATGCCGGGATTAGATAATTCATTGGTTAAACATAGATTAACCTTGAAACTTGGAACTACCCCTGTCAAACAAAAGCTCAGGAGGTTCCACCCTGATATTGCACTCAAAATGAAAGAAGAGGTCGACAAATTACACCAAGCAAAATTTATTAAAGTTGTCCTATATCCGCAATAGGTGGCTAACATAGTCCCTGTTATGAAGAAGGATGGACGGGTTAGGATTTGTATAGATTTCAGGGATTTGAACCGAGCGTGTCCCAAGGATGCTTTTCCTTTACCTCATATCGATGTTTTGGTTGATAACACAGCTGGATTTGAAATGCTTTCATTCATGGATGGCTATTATGGATACAATCAGATCTGGTTAGCTGAGGAGGACCAAGAGAAGACCTCGTTCACTACACCTTGAGGAACATATTGCTATGCTGTCATGCCCTTTGGGTAAAAGAATGCTGGTGCTACATATCAGAGGGCTATGATGGCTATCTTTCATGACATGATGCACACCCTTGTAGAGGTGTATGTGGACGATTTGGTTATCAAGTCCAAGAGTCGGGAAGATCATTCTGAGGTACTAAGAAAAGTTTTGCAATGAGCTAGAGAATACAAGTTAAAAATTAACCCTAAGAAGTGCACATTTGGAGTTTCATCAGGAAAACTACTTGGGTTCATAGTAAGCAAAAGGGGCATAGAGATCGACCCAAACAAGGCCAAAACAATTATTGGTATGCCTCCCCCGAAGAATATGAAAGAGCTTCGAGGATTGATTGGGAGGTTACAATTTGTCCACCGGTTTATCTCACAACATTCCCAAAGGTGTAAACCTTTCTATGAGTTAACCAAGGCGGGGGCCGAGTTTAAATGGGATTCGAAGTGCCAGGAGGCATTTGATGGGTTGAAAACATACCTGGAAAGTCCCCCTGTACTCAGATTACTAATTCCCGACATGCCCTTACCTGATGGGTCCACTACATTTTGGTTCTTGAGAACTCTCTCGGGGCAGTCCTTGCACAAGTTGATGAAGATGGGAAAGAGCAAGCTACTTACTACTTGTCTAGGATGTTTGATGCTTGTGAGCTGAAGTACACTGTGGTAGAAAAGACCTGTGCTGCTCTTGTTTGGGTGGTTCAGAAACTCAAACACTATTTTCTTGCTCACCAAGTCAAGTTCATTGCTCGTATCAATCCCATTAAGTTTCTGTTAGAGAAGACAGTCTTGACTGATCGGTTTGGGTGATGGCAGAGTTTCTTATCCCAATTTGATATCACTTAGGTCCCACAGAAGGCAATCAAGGGTTATGCTATTGCTGAACACCTTGCCCATCATCCCATACCCGTCTTTGACCCAGTCCGGTCGGAGTTCCCGGATGACGAACTAATGTCAGTCCGATCTTCCAATCTTTGGACATTATATTTTAAAGGGGCTCTGAACTCTCATGGTAGAGGGATAGGTATTGTCCTTCTGTCACCTGAAGGTGTCACCATTCCACAGGCTTTTCAGCTTAACTTTCCAGCAACCAACAACATAGCTAAGTATGAAGCCTTGCTGGCCGGGCTGGAGGCCACTCATTTCCATGGTGCCACCGAACTGAGAGTCAATTGATCCTACGCCAGGTCCTATCCAAGTACCGAACTTCCCATCCAAACCTCAAACCCTACCAGGAGCTCACCACCTGCTACATCAAGCTATTCTTCAAACTCACCTTTGTCCATGTCCCTCGTTCTCAGAATATCCTCGCCGATGCCTTAGCTTCACTAGCTTCATCTTTATCTGTCCCGCTAGTCAGGCAAGTGCGAACTAACCACATTTTTAAGAGGACAATTCCAGCAATTGAGGATGGACGTTTTTTGAAGGTTAAGGAGAGGTTCAATAGAAAGGAATACTTGGAACATAAAGAAGAAATCTCCCTAATTAAGTTGGAAGAATTAAAAGAAGGTGAAAGACCTTGGTATGACGAGATTGCGAGGTATTGCCAAGATCAGTCATACCCACCTGGATCAACCACCAAAGAAACGAAGGCAATTAGAAGAGTATCCCAAAGGTATACAATCCTAGGAGGAGTGCTATATAAGAGAAGCCTAAGTGGAATCTTACTCAGGTGTCTTGATGAAGAAGAAAATGAGTTGGTGCTGAAGGAAGCACATTCTGGAGTTTGTGGTGGTCATGTGAATGCCCAAGCCCTTGCTAAGAAAATCATCCGACAAAGGTATTATTGGCCAACTCTAGAAGAAGACTGCTCCATCTTTGTCCGGCATTGTCATTCATGTCAACTCCATGCCAACAAGATTCATTCTCCCGCATCTTCCCTTCATTCAATTCATTCCCCATGGCCTTTCTCCATGTGGACTTTTGATATCATTGGCCCCTTGAGTGACCTCAACTCCGAAATGTGGTCAAAATCATTCATTTTGACAGCAACGGAGTACTTCACAAAGTGGGCTGAAGCGGAAGCATTCGTCGAGATTAAAGCATCAACAGTCTGCTCCTTCATTAAGCGCAACATCATTGCAAGGTTCGGGATCACCAGCGACATCGTCACTGATAATGGGCCACAATTTCTCTCTCAAGATCTGTGTGATCTTTGCAACAGGTATTGCATTTCATTGCATCATTCATCACCATACTATCCTCAAGGCAATGGTCAAGTAGAAGCCACCAACAAAACCTTAATCAAGATCATCAAGAAATCTTGTAAGTCTAGCAAGTTTGCCGACTGGCCTGATAAGCTTGTAGATGCTCTATGGGCTTATCGTACTTCTGTAAGGACTCCCACTGGACAAACCCCGTATGCCTTGGCATATGGGATGGAAGCAGTGGTCCCCTACGAAGTATTACTTCCATCTCTTCGAGTTTAGCTCGACAGGGATATTCCTGTTGATGAGAGACAAGAATCTCTCCTTGCACAGCTTGAAGTCTTGGATGAAAGAAGGCTAGCCGCTGCCGAGCATGCCTGGACTTATTAGAATAGACTTAAAAGGTTTTATTAAAAGAGGATGGTCGAGAGAAAATTCGAGATCGGTGAGATGGTAGTCAAACGCATATTCGTTAAGCCAGGGGGTCCCCACTCTAAATTGCAATCTAACTGGGACGGGCCTTTTGTAATCACTGAAAAGTATCCAGACAATGCATATAAATTGACTAATTCAGATGGAGACAAAATAAATCATCCTTGGAATGGAGTTTGCCTCAAAAAGTACTTTCCATAAAAATGGAGAAACCACTGGTATAATCTCAACTCATCGATCCTAGCCTGTTCATGAGAAGTCAAGGGTAGGTACCATCCTACACACACAACACTTCCCGATCCTAGAATCCAGACAACCTAACACTGGAGAAAGGCAAGGTAAAAAATGTAGAAATGGAAGGAGTACCCTTGCCCTATTCTCTTCTACTCGGTCCAAGATAGGGAGAGAAGATTAGAGAGGGGTAGTATCGAAAACACTCGCCACCCTAGTAGGAGGCCGTCTTAGAGGGTGCAAAAGGGTGCCAAAAGATGGGCAATGAACCCCTTAGGTTAGAAAAAGAAAAATGATCAACCTATCTGAATGAGTACCCAGAATGATAGTTAAGGCAAAAGGCACTAAAAGATGGGCAATGTCCCTACGGGTCAAAAACCTGTCTAAATATGTGACACATAGAGGCCGAATCCCAATGGGTAATTTGAGTGAGAGTAGAGAAATCCCTCTCAACATCTCCAAACCCTATCAAGGACTTCCTCTATACTCTTCCTCCTTAAACCCCTTGGGTAGGGTAAACCGACCATATCCAGGTGGAATCCAAGCCGATCAAAGGAAGAATGTTAGAAGGATTCTAGGTAGGGAACTTTATTTTGCACGTGGCATCTACCACTTGAGTCTTGACAAACTCCAAAGACCGATGAACTGTCTCAAATACAGCAATTTTCCCACAAAAAAGTGAATATTTGAAAAATACAAAAAAAATGAATATTTAAAAAATCTAAAAAAAGTGAATATTTCAAAACCCCAAAAAATGCATATTTCAAAAATCTAAAAAAATGCATATTTCAGAAATAAAAAGAAAGTTGAATATTTCAAAAAAACCAAAAAAAGTGAATATTTCTACGAAAATCTAAAAAATGCTCTGTCATGATCATTGTCGTAGTTGCATCCATGTTTATTTGACTGTCATGCATTTTTCCATTCCTGCATTGCATATCCATTTTTGCTTTAATCACCTTGTTAAGAAGGCTCTTCCCTTTGACCTAAGTCAAAGCTGACCATAATGGGCAAAGGGATGAGTCGTAGTGAAGATCTAACCCTCTTTTATCAAGTGTTTCATGCATTTCAATGTTGGAGAGGAGAGGATTCACACCATGACAGGTAAGTTCTCTCAACCCTTACCTCCATTTCATTTAAGTTGTTTATTTTAATACACCTCGTTAAGAAGGCTCCTCCCTTTGACTCAAAATCAAGGCAAATGGTATACAGGCAAAGGGATGAGTCATGATGAAAATTTAATCATCTTTGTTAAGTGTTTTTAGGAGCTGAAGAGGCAAAAAAAGAATGGCTATTAGGCAACCTTTGAAGTCCAACAGGTGAATTGGTGACATCAGTGTTCCCTAAGGAATGTCATGCCAACCTTGTGGCAAAAAGAGAGGAAGCGTCACCCAACTGAGCATTATCGTGGTGTTGTATTTCGTCAGAAGGCAAGACAAAGATGGACCAGAGATGCAGATGAATCAGGCAGTCGATGCAAGTTGATAAATCATGCCTGAATATTTCATCCACATTCTCATCAATCTCACATCATCACCAGCACTCAATTTTGCACTTCACATCACTCTTACCATTTGTCATTTAGTTATGTTAGGTCCATTTTGATATGTATTATATGCATTGATGTTGAAGACCTTAAGAATGAAGATGACTGGGCCCGAGATCCCCTTCAACAAAATCTACGACGGCTTGGTCATTTCTTCACACTCACGGATAAGCCAAAATTGAAAATTGGAGGGACGATGGTTCCTAATCGGGTGTCTTGACCTCCAACAGACAATCTATATCTTCAACTATTTCCTACATAATTTTCTATGTTTTCACATCCATCTTCTTCATTCTTCATCATTACCAATGCTATCCCACCATGTTTTACTCTTTCTTTTATTCCACCATGTTTTATTCTTTCCTTTCTTTTATCCCACCGTGTCTTTTATTTTATCCCACCATGGCAATTGTCATGCCATTGTTTTTTCTATCCCTTTATTCTATGTTAGTCCCACCATTATCTTTCAATCCCACTATGGCTTAAGTCTGTCTGTCATATTTCGAATACTCAAGTTTTCTGCAAGAGCATGATTCATGGTTTTCACGATACCCGAGCAATTTTGTTATGCTTAAATGAACCCTTTTAGAATTTGAGATTATTCAACTTAAAATTAAACTAAGTATTTTGGTGAAACTTGAAAGAACTTGAGATTCCAAATATGATGGATTGGTATTTTTTTCATTTTAAAATCAACTTCTCTTTAAAACTTTAGCCCATCACAGTACAAGAACACCGCAAAGTTCGGGTTGCTGGCTAATGATGAACCTACAAATTCGAGGACTCCTCACCATGCTGAGGGTTGGCTACATCCTTTATCCTTTATCCTATATCCTTTATCATCTCTCGTGCCAATGGCATGTCTTTTACCAGTCAATTATATGAGGTTTTGATGGAACATGAAAGTGATCTAGAATACTTATAGAGATTCATTTTGCTGGATTGGGTAGATAAACGTGTCTATATCTACACCTTGACGCCACATTTTCAGTCCATCATTATTCCATTCCGTTACATTCATCTACGCCCACTTGCATTCCATTATAGTTCACTCCAAATCACTCCATTTCATTACATGCCATTCACTTACAAAGCTGACATCAAGGCGAGGCAAGCTGTAGACATGCCAAATTCGCCTAATTCAGAGCATAAAAACTCATGTTCTATAGGGTAACATGTGTGATTGACCTTAGAATAATTCCAGGTCTTTTAAAGTTCAATTGGAGCTTCGCCGAACGAAATCTGATGCTTTCAAAAGTTTTTCGCAAAAAACAAAAATTTCCAAGCGAAAGCCAAACGTAAATCATGTAAACATGGAAATTGGATGAATGACCAATGCCTAATGATCATGCATTGAAGGTTATGGTCAGATTCACACTCTGGACAAATTTTATTGCATGCCGTGTCTTTCCGGTTTGTCATCGGAGTCATTTTGGCCAGTATCGGATCTTCTGTTCACTGTCCTAACTTCCGGAAAAAATTCTGAAGTTTTGGAGGGTGTGATGGCTGATACAATGCTATAGAGTACTTCTTCAGCCTGTTATCTTTCCAACGCAACAAACAACGTCGAATTCCGAGTTCGGGAGTGTTCGCAATGGCTTCTGGAAGAAGGACACACAAAACAGTCCCATGCGCCCAGGACCCAGGGCACGTGCCCATGCTCCCTACCCCTGAGGCACGTGACCTTGTGCCCTGACTTGAGGGCACATGCGCCCTACCCCTGAGGCACGAGGGAACCAGTTTTTCACCGGGACTCTACCACTGAACGGATCGAACTGGATAAGACCAAAAATCTCGGAAGGATAGCATGCGCCCTCACTGGGAGGCACATGCACCCCTCAGTGGGGCTCATGCACCCTGCAACAGGGTGCATGCGCCCTGGTGTAGGGCGCAAGGCACCCTATTTTATAGTGTTGATAAGTCCGGTCGTTCTCCTATAAATAAACTCTGATTCCGGTCGTTCCAAAGGCATGTGCACGACCCCCCAGGCATATCAAGATGTCCAAGCTCCCTACTGAATCCATTTTGTGATTGTTAGAGATAAAATTTCGAGTTTTTAGAGAGAAAAAAGTCGGTTCAAGAGAGAGGAAGGCTGGTCTGCAGGTGATCTGCCAGGTCTCTCTTCTTCGGCCTCTACAGCAACGTGTGGACGTCTTCTGCCAAAGCTCTCGTCATCAAAGTTCTTCCTCCCAAAGTCTTCAGTTTTCAATCAACGGCACATGATTCTTAAGTCGGGGCTGGTTGTGACGAGCGCAGAAACAAAGTTGCGCCTGGTAGATCCTGGACTGCTGCTCGGCTTTTTCGACAACCCAGATATGGCCATATCTCTCTCTATTCTTATCAAAATCTTTATATTCTTTTTCCTATATCTTGTTTTGTGATTCTCCATCCTCCTATAATTTTTTATATTTTTTCATTACTTTTAGTCTGTTAATCCGAAAAGAAAAAAAGAGGGGTTAGAGATAACCCGAATCCAGTTAGTTTCTAGTCAGTTATGTGTTTCATGTTATTTTATTTAAATATATTCCACTTTGTCTAGTTCTAATTGTCTTTTTCACTTATTTTTTTGTCTTGTTGCACGAAAAATCAAGCACCCAAGTGTTGAGGACTCTTCTTCATCGGCCAGCTGAAGAAGGAGAACCTTTGACCCGCACTCTTCACGTTAAGGTACACACAGTCATTTTCATTTCATAAATCGGAACCCTCAGTTCCTAGCGACCACATGTCTTAATTTACTTCTTCTCATCCTCCACCCACATGACCCGAACCGTCTCTTTGGTGATCGAGCGACGCCAAGGGATGAAAGTTCGGGGATCAATGTGAGTGTGGGACCGAGGTGAGAGTTGCTTTCCATGTTTTTTCCTTTATTTCTCATCCCATCTTGAGGTGATGATCTGGATTCACGGACTTCCCTGAAAAGGAGGAGGCCCGTCGAATTTTCAGAGTCCACAGTTTGCACCTTTGAGAATGCTGTGAGATTAAGCGATGAACAAATTGTAGTCTTCTAATTAATCCTCTGAGTTCTTTTAGATTCTTTGGTGGGGGCATATCAATGATGGCCTTTGCTTTGTTAGGATCGATCTCAATTCTTCTCTTACTAACGATGAAACCCAATAATTTGCCTGATGATACACTAAACATGCATTTCTGTAGGTTCATTCTAAGCTTGTATTCTTGTGCTCTTTGCATGACCTTTCTCAAAACCTCAACATGCTCATCTCTGGTCTTGGATTTAACCACTAAATTTTCCACATACACCTTTACAAATTTATGCATCATGTCATAGAAAATCGCCATCATTTCTCTTTGATAGGTCACTACTGCATTTTTTAGTCCAAACGGCATGACAACAAAACAATACATTTCCTAAAGTGTAGTGATTGAGGTCTTCTCCTGATCCCCTTATACTAGCCGAATCTGATTATACCCAGAATATTCATCCATGAACGAGAGGGTTTCATATCCAATTGTATTATCAACAAGTACATCAATGTGGAGAGAGAAAAATCATTCTTAAGAAAAGACTTATTTAGATCTCTAAAATCAATGCAGATGCGGACCTTGCCATCCTTTCTCATTATCGGGACTATGTTTGCCACCCAGTAAGGATAGAGGGCAACTCTAATAAATTTGGCTTTGTGCAATTTGTCGATCTCTTCTTTCATTTTCGAATTGACTTCTAGGTGGAATTTTCTAAGCTATTTCTTTTACATGGGTAGCTCCACCCTTGAGGGTTAAACGATGTTCAACCAATGAATTATCTAACCCCAGCATATCTTGATAATTTCATGCAAAGGAGTCCTGATAACTCCATCCTTTGTTGGCTCATTAGCAGAAGCTAAGTGTTCTTCGAATCTTCTCAAACTGGAGGTGTAAGCATCTGCCACATCTTCTTCTTCCTCATCGGAGTCAACATTTTTTTATGAACCAACCTCATAAACACCTAGAAATTGATCAATATTTTCTTCATCCCCATAAAGGATTTCATTCAACTGAATGGCAATATCCTAGAAACCTGGCAACTTTGCACATTCTACACTTTTACTAGCTAGTTGATACAAGTACCGGTTAGGCACCCTTCTACCCCTAGCTAAGACTCTCTTAGATACTAACCCTAAAGAAAAAGACAACGAAGAACAAGAGAGATTAAAGGGGACATTATTTATATATGGTAGGGGAAAGAGTAGATCACTCAAAGATTCGGACCTGAGGTTGAAAGGCCTTTTGGGGCAAAGATGGACATCTCTTCAATTTAGATGCTAGTTGCGAAGAGGATGTTTTTTTTTAGGTGGTGCCAACCACGTGTACGGAATGGATTGTGGCACCTTTTTTAGTACAGAGAGATAGGAAGGTGAAGATCTAGGAAAGATCTTGAGTGGGATCATGATCCTCCATGTTTGGAGGTGAATTAGTTGGCCCTTTAGGGGGCAAGTTGAGAGAGAAATTAGGCAAGCTGTCTGATCCGACCCAAGATTGGATCGTCATCACTGCCAGGGAGGCAAGGGCCTCAATCAAGGTTTGATGGAGAGGGCTTTCATGCTCGATGGTAATCATGGTTGTAGACAGGGTTGAGGCATTCCCCGTATGGATCATAAAGGGCTCGATTTGGAAAGAAATGTAGAGCCCATGGGAGAGGCTCAATCAAAATGGGGAGTTAGCCCCAGAGAATGAGAAGTCAAGGAAAGGCCCTCATGAGATGGGTAGAGAATTATGGCAAATTTTCCCATAGAGGCAGTCCTAGATCTAGGGAGCCTTAAGTGGTTTCTCGCTCAATTCTTCATCCTCAGCCAGAAATAATGAAAGCAAGGAAAGAAATAACTTGTCCTCACCATCGTCAATCCTTTGCCCTTTTTTGGGTCAATAGTTGATGTCATTAAGATAGCCCAGACCCTCTTCTTCAGGCTGAATCACCTCACCCCTTAAAAATATTTCCAAGCCCTTCAATCACCACTTGGTGTCCAAGCCTTCTACCATTCTGGAATGTCCCGTTGTATCATAGACTAGTTTTAGCTAGCCAGCTGGTGGGTTTGATGGGTTCTGTGATTCTTTGTAGGAACTTGCCCAATCCTTGTCCTTCTTAGTATCCTAGTATTTTCATGATGTGCATCCTATCAGCTCTTCTGTGCTTCTCCTTTTCTACTTTGGCTGCCATCTACTCTTTGGAGTCTCTAGCAAAGTGAATACTTGCTGATTTGGCAATCCGGCAGCTGGTGATGTTGCTACATGATTGGTCACCTTCATAATCTGCCCCTTATGGGGAACTTGATGCATTTGTGATTTGTGGAAGCTACAGCCTTGAGCACTTTAAGATATAGATGCCCTAGAATGACCTTGTAGGTGGGGTCCATTTCCAGCACATGGAATCAACTATGACAATTTTTGAACCCAACTCAACATCAAAAAGAATGATGTCATGTGTGGGTTGCTTCATATTGTCGAATGAGATCACAGTGATGTGGGAAGGCTAGATTTATGCCTCTAAGATGCCATAGAAACTTAAGGTTTCAGGTGGTATGATGTTCAAAGAAGCATTGGTATCTACTAAACATGATTCGACTGGGGTGTCTCAAATGTTCGTTGTTAAGAATAGTGCACACCTCCTGACCATTGGGCCACCAGCTCTTCATTGGTAAAGTTGTGGGCAGGATGTTCTCTCCAGGGAGCGAGTACAACCATGATTTTTTCTGGCAGGAGGCTCTCATTAACTAAGATCCTTTTCAAATATTGTTGCAGCAGTTCTTGATGGACCTTGAATCTTTTGATTATTTCTAAGATGGAGATCCTAGCCAGTGTCTTGTCAAGATGCTTCAGTAGATCATATGTGGTCCCTGGCACCGGTTATTCAACCTTCTCTTCTTCTATCTCTTGGCTACGTGCATTGCACTAGCCTGGAAGAATATGCGTTGAACCATGTATCTACTCTGTAGGATGGCAAAAAGAGAGGGCATGGTTTTAGGAGATGGTGCTTCGTCGGTGACAAGGGCTTGGTATGGTAGGCTGGGTTGGATGGGTTTAGGTGGTGATTGTGAGCTAAATAGGTTTTGCGGGGCCATTGGTGGGTTGGCTGGTTGGATGAGGATTGGTGGAGGTTTGTGGGGCATTTGGTGGTAGAGTGAGTGTGGGGTTGGGCAGTGTTGGTGCTGGTCTGATAATGGGTGGAAGTAGAGATGTAGAAGCTATGGCTGTAGGTACACATGGCCAACTTATGGGTCCAAGGGGAAAAGGGGTTGTGGTTGCCGGTCTGACCGGATGTTGCGGTGGTGCACAGACGATGGGTGGTGGATTTGAAGAGGTACAAGGAATGAATAGGATAGCTCTGTCTAGAGTTTAGTAGGATTAAAAGGAGGTGGTGGAATTTTCCACTTGCCAATACTAACTTCAGTTTAGGGTTCTTTTGGAAAAGATTAGGATCAGGTTGATAGGGTTATGGGGGTGTTGCGGTCGGAGCAGGCGCATGGTTTGACAAGGGGTTTCACACTATCCCTAGGCTGGGGTCCGGCTACTGTTGCTGCTGTTATTGTTGCCCTCTTGGTTTCAACTTCTATGCTTTCAATGACTCAAGCTCGCATATGTGCCTAGTCAATACTACCCTAGTCCTGAAGATCATGGATGTAATCCTTGAAATAGAAACAATTCTCAATCATGTGACTCGAATACCGATCGTACATGTAGTATCATCCCGTATTTGCAGTGCCTAGCTAGATAGGCCTTCTTTTGGGAGCTCGATTTGCCATGCAGCCATCAAAGCATTAAATATGTCAATGAGGGAATAGGGCAATGAAGGGTAGTTCTCTCATCAAGGCCTAATTTTTCTTGGTGAGTAGGTAGCTAGATGTGGGGTCTGGTGATACGCTTCTTAGGCCCTGTGTTGTTGAGCTTTAGGTGCCATGGGCTGTGGTTGTTGATTCGAGGGCTAGTATTGTTGGACTTGGAGCTGAGGAGGTTGAGGGGTGTGAGGCCTTGGTTATTGATGTTGGAAGGTAGGGGCATTCCGGTTAGGAGGGGTATTCCTACACTGATGTTGATAGTTGTTGGGTGGGTTTCCTACAACACTAACACTTTTTTTGTTCACTATGCCCTCCGTTACCAGTCTGAATTTTGCAGGAGTAGTTTTCTTAGTGGCTCGGGGCCATGGATCAAATAGGTTTACAATGGGGGGATTCTGGAGTTGGGTTTGAATGTATCGAGCCTTTGCATAGAGCTCACTCATGGATGTGGGGTGGTGCAAAGCTAACATATTTTTCATGGTTGGGGTTGCATTGGTTATGATAAGCTTGACTTGTTTTGGCTCTAACAAAGGGTCCATGAGTTTCTCAGCCATTGCCCTCCATCCATCAGCATATCTAATGAAGTCTTCATCAGGCTTCTTTCTTTCAGCTACAAGGTCAGTGATGGACTAAGTTATTCCGGCTGGTCCTGGTACCTCCACAAAAATTTAGCCTTGATGATGTCAAAGTTATAGACTTCTGATGGATTGAGAAAATAGAACCACTCAAGTGCTAAGCCCTCTAATGATCTTTTAAATAGAAAAGCAAGGGCTCTTGAATAATTTTGCCATGTGACAAATTCGTAGAGAAAATCTTTGATGTGAAGAAAGAGATTGCCGGTCTAGTTGTAGTGGTAGAATACGGACATCTCATAGTGAGAGTGATAAAAAGTAGGGAAGAATGGAAGAGAGATTTTGGGAACAACTTTTGTGTCGACCAAGCACCTAATCTCTTTGTATTGTTCCTCCGTTTGATTCAAGCGGTTAGTCATGGCTTGGTTGACAAAGAATTCTCAAGCAATAGAAGGAGGGGGGATGGGTGCTTGGTGCACCGGTCTAGGAGCTAGATAGGTTGTGGCGGCTGGGTAAGGCATGTGGTCTAGCGGAGGAACGGTGGATGGGTAGGATTAAAATGATTGGAAGAATAAACGGGTAGCTAGGATGGTACAACAATATTTGGATCTATGTGATTCAAGTTAGCCACTGGATGAGGGAAGCTCGGGGGCGTCGGCCTAGTGTGAGAATGGCCATGGGTGGTTGTGTCAGGCTGATGTGCCACCGACTGAGGAGTTAAGATGTGGAGACCTCCTATGGGTTGGTCACAGTTGATGAGCAACTTGCCCTTGAGAATGACCTCGATTGCTTGGAGTTGGGTGGGGTCAGCATAAGAGAATGCCTCCCAAAAAGAACTGAGGTTAGGTGGAGGGGAGATTCGATTCGGCTTGGCAGGAGCCTCTGGCTCATTGACAACATAGATGGCATTGGGAAGGAGTGACGGCTCGCCTCCCGTCCTATAGTAGGCTTGTTCACACTCCACTTGCTCATATTGCCAGTCCATGTATCTAGACCTAAGTGATACAGGCATAAAAGCAAAGAGAAATAAGGTGAAGTAAAGCTTCTGTTTGTTGTTTTGGTTTAGATAATTTTTTTTGGTTTTCGGTTGTTAATTCTATCAAACAAGTATTTAACCAAAAGCAAAGTTTTCTTTTTGTTTTTGAGGTTGTTTCTGAAAGGTCCTCATTTTTATTATTGTGATCAAAGAAGTTTTACCTCCAAGAAACAACTTCTTTTGGCAACTTTTGATTTCTACTGAGAGGGAGTTTCCTCTCCCGTTTTGGTTTTATGTTTTGAATTACAAAAACAAGTTAAAGCAAAGACTAGGAATGCTTAACACAATATTTTTGTTGCTTTCAACCTTAAATTAATAGCTTGTTAAGTGAAATATTGTTCACTCAAGTAAATGGGTGGGACCCAATGCTCTCACAACATCAAGCAATCTAAGGTTAAACCCTCTTTCTCACATGGTGGGTGATTTGTGAACTTCGTGTTTTAGGAAGAGGGTACAACCAACACGATCAGTGAAGAGGGAATCCTTCACGTCTGGGGACTTATAGAGGCCTTGGTGGAAACCAACTTAGTCAACTAAGAAGGAATCCCCAGAAGAGAACTCAGAGTCCACTAAGAATGGTGTTTTTGATGTGTAGGGCTTTGCGAGGAGAGTGAGCCCCCCTTATCGAATGACCTACGGAGCTGGGTTGAGACCAATGCTCCAATGAAATCTAGTGCAACAGAATGAGCAAGGATGAAGGAGCAAGCAATAATAAAGTAAAAGCAAGCAATTATCAAAGGAAGGAACTAAAAGATGCTAAAGCACGACAAGTTTAAGCAAAGAGACAAGTTTTCATGCTAGAAGTTAAACAAGAGCCATATCAATGAAGACTAGCAAGTGAGACAGAAAGTAAAAATAGAACTAAGTTTCTGGAGGTTGTAGGCACCTCGATATCACTTTGTTTGATGTCACATTAGCGTGATGTTTGGATGCATATTAATAGTTTTGTGAAGAAACTTGAAAGTAGGGGTTTCATGGGGACCTATCAAGGATATGAGGTTGATAAAGTAGTAAATGATAGTGCTTGAAATTAAAGAAATGCTAAAAAATAAACTTGACTGGTGTAGGAGTTAATGTTGTAGATATTTCTAACTCATGGAGCTTAGTTTGCAGATGATCCAATAGGGGAGCGCTTGGTGTTCCTCTGTTGAGACTTTAAGTTTAACAAAATACAAGTGGCCACACGGTGGTGGGAAATCTGCCACTCACAAGGTAAGCGATGAAGTGAGGAGTGGCTCATGTGGGAGCTAAGGAGTGATGGCTCACGTGGTGGCCAAAAATGAGCCACTCATAAGGTAAGTGATGAAGTGAGGGGTGGCTCACGTGGGAGCCAAGGAATGGTGGCTTACGTGGTGAGCAAGTGGTGTGTTAACTTAAAGACAATGAAATAAAATGCAAGTAAAATGTAAAGACAATGAAAGTAAAGAATGACTCACTCGGGAGCTAGAAACCGTGCTTTCATTCAAAAAAGAAGATGGCAAGTAATGTTTCTTTCGGCTTTAGCTATCCCACCGGTCACCAAAATATCTGTGGGTGGCTTTTTCTTTTGTTGTTTGTTATTCCCTTGGTTCACTGTTGGGGTCATGGTTGTCTACTCCGAAAAATGGGTTCTCGTGTCATCACCTCAGAAAGAAGTAGTGGTGAAGGGAAAAGGGAAAAACTATAACTCTCTCACCTCGATTTGATTCTAAGTAAAATAAGCTCAAGTTTTAAAAGGGTTCATTTTAAGCATAATAAAAATTTGCTCAAGTATCGTGAAAACAGTGAATAACGCTTTAGCATAAACCCAATTATTTTGAAAATGACGAAATAGACAAAAAAAATCAAGTCACATTGGGATCAAAAGATAATGGTGGACTAACATTGTTACTATGGGATAATGATATGACATGCCACGGTGGGATAAATAGTCATAATAGGATAACATTGCCAATAATGACAAAAAGGATGAAAAGAAGATTGATGTGACATCATTGCTACAATGGAGAAAATAGATGAAGAAGAGATGATGACAACATCATTACAATGATGGAAAAGAAGAAAAGGAGGTGATGAAAGAACACCATTACGATGGTGAAAAAGGAAGAAAGAGGGGGTGATGGAAGAACATCATCACGATGATGGAAAAGAAAAAAAATGAGACAATGAATCCCCAACGGGATAGGGGATATGAAGAAAACACAGAAAGCAAATAGAGAAGAGGGATCCAGTAGGGCTCAGAGGTTGTTTGTGAAGAAAAGGTGGATGTTGTGCAACGATGCCTATATGATGCTATCTGATATAAAAAATTAAAAAATCATGTAGAAAATAGTTGAAGATATAGATTGTCTATTAAAGGTCAGGAGACCTGTTTGGGAACCATCGTCTCTCCAATGTTCAATTTGGGCCTATCCGTTGTCGACTCTGAAAATTCGACGGGGTCTTCTCCTTTTCAGGGAAGTCCGTGAACCCAGATTGTCACCTCAGGAGGGGGTGAGAAAGAAAGGAATAAAACTCGGAAAGCAAATCTCACCTCGGTCCCACACTCACATTGATCCCCGAACTTTCATCCCTTGGTGTCGCTTGATCACCAAAGAGATGGTTCGGGACATGTGGGAGGAGTATGAGAATAAAGAAATGTGGTCGCCAGGAACCGTGGGTTCCTATTTATGAAATTAAAATTGAAAGATGACCGTGTGTACCTTAGCGTGAAGAGTGTGGGTTAAAGCTTCTCCTTCTTCGGCCGGCCGATGAAGAAGAGTCCTCAACGTGTGGGTGCTTGATCTTTTGTGCAACTAGACAAACAAACAAGTTAAATAGACAATTAGAACAAGACAAAGTGGAGTACATGTAAAGAGAATGACATGAAACACACAACTGACTAGAAACTGACCGGATTCGGGTTATCTCTAACCCCTCTTTTTTTATTTTCGGAATAACAGACTAAAAGTAATGAAAGGAGGATGGAGAATCATGAAACAAAGAGATAAGAAAAAGAACAACAAGATTCTGAGTAGAATAGAGAGAGATATAGCCAAATCTGAGTTGTCGAAAAAAGCCGAGCAGCAGTCCAGGATCTGCCAGGCACGACCTTGCTTATGCGCTCGTCACGACCAGCCCCGACCTCAGAATCAAGTGCCTTAGATTGTAAATTCAATAAAACTTGGATATGAAGAACTTTGATGAAGAGAGCTTGGACAGAAAACGTCCAAACACTGCTGTAGAGGCCGAAGAAGAAAGACCTAGCTGATCACCTGCAGAACAGCCTTCCTCTCTCTTGAACTGACTTTTCTCTCTCTAAAAACTCAAAATTCTCTCTCTAAAAATCACAAAATCAATACAGGAGGGTGCTTGGACATCTTGAGATGCCTGGGGGGTCGTGCTCATGCCTTTGGAACGACCAGAATCAGAGTTAATTTATAGAAGAACGAACAGTCTCATCCGGGCTAAAAAAAGGCCACCTTGCGCCCTACCCCAGGGCGCATGCACCCCACTGAGAGGCGCATGCGCCCCCTGGAAGGGGCGCATCTCATCAATTCCGAAAAAATTGGTCTTATCCTATCGATCCGTTCAGCGGTAGAGTCCCGGTGAAAAACTGGGTCCATCGTGCCTCAAGGGTAGGGCGCATGTGCCCTCAAGTGACGGCACGAGGTCACGTGCCTCACTGGTAGGGCGCATGGGCACGTGCCCTGGGTCCCAGGCGCATGTGACCAGGAACCCGGGCGCATGGGACTATTTTTGCGCATCCTTCTTCCGGAAGCCATTGCGAACACTCTCGAACTCGGAATTCGATGCCGTTTGTTGCGTTGGAAAGATAACAGGCCAAAGAAGCTTTCTATAGCATCGGATCAGACATCACACCCTAAAAAACTTTATAATTTTATCCGGAAATTAGGGAAGTGAACAGAAGATCCAATACAGGTCAAAATGACTCTGACGGCAAACCGGAAAGGCACGGTATGCAACAAAACTTGTCCGGGGTGTGAATATGACCATAACCTTCAATACATGATCATTAGGCATTGGTCATTCAGCCAATTTCCATGTTTACACGATTTACGTGTGGCTTTCGCTCAGAAATTACGGCTTTTTGCGGAAAACTTCGGAACGCATCCGATTTCGTTCGGCAAAGCTCCAAATCAACTTTAAAGGACCCGGCATCATTATAATGTCAATCATACATGTTACCTTATAAAACATGAGTTTTATGCTCTGAATTAGGCGAATTTGGCATGTTTACAGCTTGCCTCGCCTTGATGTCGGCTTTGTAAGGGAGTGGCATGTAATGAAGCGGAGTGATTCAGAGTGAACTGTAATGGAATGCAAGTGAGTGTAGATAAATGTAGCAGAATGGAATGGGGATGGACTGTAAAGGTGGCATCAAGGTGTAGATATAGACACGCTTATCTACCCGATCCAGCAAAATGAATCTCGCTGAGTATTCTAGATCACTTTCATGTTCTATCAAAAACTCATATAATTTACTGGTAAAAGACATGCCCTTGGCACGAGAGATGAAAATTAAAGGATAAAGGATAAAGGATGTAGCCAACCCTCAGCGTGGTGAGGAGTCCTCGAATTCGTAGGTTCATCATCAACCAG
Organism: Cryptocoryne crispatula var. balansae; assembly: GCA_036172225.1. NCBI lineage: Eukaryota > Viridiplantae > Streptophyta > Magnoliopsida > Alismatales > Araceae > Cryptocoryne > Cryptocoryne crispatula. Next base: position 43,363,854 of record CM069921.1, read on the forward strand.
CAACCCGAACTTTGCGGTGTTCTTGTACTGTAATGGGCTAAAGTTTTAAAAGAGAAATTGATTTTAAAATGAAAAGAATATCAATCCATCATATTTGGAATATCAAGTTCATTCAAGTTTCACCAAAATACTCAGTTTAATTCTGAGTGGAATAACCTCAAATTCTAAAAGGGTTCGTTTTAAGCATGACAAAATTGCTCGGGTATCGTGAAAACTATGAATCACGCTCTAGCAGAAAATAAAGTATTTAGAAAACGACAAAACAGATTTAAGCCATAGTGGGATTGAAAGATAATGGTGGGACTAACATAGAATGATGGGAAAGAAGAAACAATGGTGTGACAATTGCCACGATGGGATAAAATGAAAGACATGGTGGGATAAAAGAAAGGAAAGAATAAAACATGGTGGGATAAAAATAAGAGTAAAGCATGGGTAATGATGAAGAATGAAAAGAGATGGTTATGTAAAACATAGAAAATTATGTAGAAAATAGTTGAAGATATAGATTGTCTATTGGAGGTCAAGACACCTGATTAGGAACCATCGTCCCTCCAATGTTCAATTTTGGCTTATCCGTGAGTGTGAAGAAATGACCATGCCGTCGTAGATTTTGTTGAAGGGGACCTCGGGCCCAGTCATTTTCACTCTCAAGGTCTTCAACATTAATGTATATAATACGTATCAAATGGACCTAGCATAGCTAAGTGACAAATGATAAGAGTGATGTGAAGTGCAAAAATGGAGTGATGGTGATGATGTGAGATTTATGAGAATGTGGATTTGAAGTCTTCAGGCCTAGTGCATCGACCGCCTGATTCATCAGCATCTCTGGTCCATCCTTGTCTTGCCTTCTGACGGAATACAGCACCACAATAATGTTTAGTTGGGTGGCACTTCCTCTCTTTTCGCCACAAGGTAGGCATGACCTTCCTTGGTGAACACTGATCTCACCAATTCACCTGTAAAGACTTAAAAGGTTGCCTGATGGCCCTTCTCTTTTGCTTCTTCAACTTCTGAAAACACTTAATAAAGATGATTAAATATTCATTATGACTCATCCCTTTGCTTGTAAATTGTTTGCCTTGATTTTGAGTCAAAGGGAGGAGCCTTCTTAACAAGGTGGAATAAAACAAATGACTGAAATGAAATGGGGGTAAGGGTTGAGAGAACTTACTTGCCGTGGTGTGAATCCTCTCCTCTCACATTGAAATGCCTGAAACACTTGATAGAAAGGGGATTAGATCTTCACCACGACTCATCCCTTTGCTCATTATGGTCAACTTTGACTTAGGTCAAAGGGGAAGAGCCTTCTTAACAAGGTAAGTAAAAAAATGGATATGCAATGCAGAAATGGAAATATGCATGACAATCAAATAAGCATGGATGCAACTAAGGCAATGATCATGACTGAGCATTTTTTTGGATTTTCTTGAAAACAATCATTTTTTTGAAATTTTGAAATATTCAATTTTTTTGGATTTTTGAAATATGCAAATTTTTTATTTTTGAAATATTCATCTTTTTTTTTTGAAATATGCATTTTTTTGGATTTGAAATATTCATTTTTTTTGGATTTTGGAAATATTCATTTTTTTGGGCTTTTGAAATATTCAATTTTTTTTAGATTTTTAAAATATTCAACTTTTTTGTGTGGAGAAAATGCTAGTATTTGAGACAAGTCATCGGTCTTTGGGGTTTGTCAAGACTCAAGTGGTAGATGCCACGTGCAAAAATAAAGTTCCCTACCTAGAATCCTTCTAACCTTCTTCCTTTGATCAGCTTGGATTCCACCTAGACTTGGTTGGTTTACCCTACCCAAGGGGTTTAAGGAGGAAGAGTATAGAGGAAGTCCTTGATAGGGTTTGAAGATGTTGAGAGGGATTTCTCTACTCTCACTCAAATTACCCATTGGGGTTCGGCCTCTTTGGGTTTTTCTTTCTTTTTTTGCTCTTTTCTATGTGGCACATATTTGGACAGGTTTTTGACCCGTGGGGACATTGCCCATCTTTTAGTGCCTTTTGCCTTGACTATCATTCTGGGTACTCATTCAGACAGGTTGATCATTTTTTTAATTTTCTAACCTGAGGGGTTCATTGCCCATCTTTTGGCACCCTTTTGCACCCTCCGAGATGGCCTCCTACTAGGGTGGCGAGTGTTTTCGATACTACCCGTCTCTAATCTTCTCTCCCTATCTTGGACCGAGTAGAAGAGAATAGGGTAAGGGTACTCCTTCCATTTCTAGATTTCTACCTTGCCTTTCGCAAGTGTCGGGTTGTCTGGATTCTAGGATTGGGAAGTGTTGTGTGTGTAGGATCGATGACTTGAGATTATACCAGTGGTTTCTCCATTTTTATGGAAAGTACTTTTTGAGGTAAACTTCATTTCAAGGATGATTTAATTTTTCTCCATCTGCATTAGTCAGTTCATATGCATTACCTGGATACTTTTCAGTGATTACAAAAGGTCCTTCCCAGTTAGGTTGCAACTTGGAGCAGGGACCCCATGGCTTAACGAATATGCGTTTGACTACCATCTCACCGATCTCGAATTTTCTCTCGACCACCCTCTTTTGATAAAACCTTTTGAGTCTATTCTGATAAGTGTGGGCATGCTTGGCGGCGGCTAGGCTTCTTTCATCCAAGAGTTCAAGCTGTGCAAGGAGAGATTCTCTTCTCTCATCAACATGAATATTCCTGTCGAGCTGAACTCGGAGAGATGGAAGTAATACTTCGTAAGGGACCACTGCTTCCATCCCATATGCCAAAGCATATGGGGTTTGTCCAGTGGGAGTCCTTACAGAAGTACGATAAGCCCATAGAGCATCTACAAGCTTATCAGGCCAGTCGGCAAATTTGCTAGACTTACAAGATTTCTTGATGATTTTGATTAAGGTCTTATTGGTGGCTTCTGCTTGACCATTGCCTTGAGGATAGTATGGTGATGAATGATGCAATGAAATGTGATACCTATTGCAAAGATCACGCAGATCTTGAGAAAGAAATTGTGGCCCATTATCGGTGACGATGTTGCTGGGGATCCCGAACCTTGCCAGGATGTTGCGCTTGATGAAGGTGCAAACTATTGATGCTTTAATCTCCACGAATGCTTCCGCTTCAGCCCACTTTGTGAAGTATTCCGTTGCCGTCAGAATGAATGATTTTGAGCGCATTTCGGAGTTGAGGTCACTCAAGGGGCCAATGATATCAAAAGCCCACATGGCGAAAGGCCATGGGGCATGAATTGGATGAAGGGAAGATGCTGGAGAGTGAATCTTGTCGGCATGGAGTTGACATGAATGACAATGCCGGACAAAGATGGAGCAGTCTTCTTCTAGAGTTGGCCAATAATACCCTTGTCGGATGATTCTCTTAGCAAGGGCTTGGGCATTCACATGACCACCACAAACTCCAGAATGTGCTTCCTTCAGCACCAACTCAGCTTCTTCTTCATCATGACATCTAAGGAAGATTCCACTTAGGCTTTTCTTATAAAGCACTCCTTCTAGGATTGTATACCTCTGGGATACTCTTCTTATTGCCTTCTTTTCCTTGGTGGTTGATCCAGGTGGATATGACTGATCTTGGCAATACCTCGCAATCTCGTCATACCAAGGTCTCTCACCTTCTTCTAATTCTTCTAACTCAATTAGGGAGATTTCTTATTTATGTTCCAATTATTCCTTTCTGTTGAACCTCTCCTTAACCTTTAGAAAATGTCCATCCTCAATTGCTGGAATTGTCCTCTTACAAATGTGAATAGTTCGCACTTGCCTGCCTAGCGAGACAGATAGAGATGAAGCTAATGAAGCTAAGGCATCGGCGAGGATATTCTGAGAACGGGGGACATGGACAAAGGTGAGTTTGAAGAATAGCTTGATGTAGCAGGTGGTGAGCTCCTGGTAGGGTTTGAGGTTTGGATGGGAAGTTCGGTACTTGAATAGGACTTGGCGTAGGATCAATTGACTATCACCTATCACCCTCAGTTCAGTGGCACCATGGAAATGAGCGGCCTCCAGCCCAGCCAGCAAGGCTTCATACTCAGCCATGTTGTTTGTTGCTGGAAAGTTATGCTGAAAAGCCTGTGGAATGGTGACACCTTCAGGTGACAGAAGGACAATACCTATCCCTCTACCATGAGAGTTCAGAGCCCTGTCAAAATATAATGTCCAAAGATTGGAATATCGGACTGATATTAGTTCGTCATCCGGGAACTCCGATCGGACTAGGTCAAAGACGGGTATGGGATGATGGGCAAGGTGTTCAACAATAGCATAACCTTTGATTGCCTTTTGTGGGACATAAGTGATATAAAATTGGGATAAGAAGCTCTGCCATCACCCTAACTGATCAGTCAAGACTATCTTCTCTAATAGAAACTTATTGGGATTGATACGAGCAATGAGTTTGACTTGGTGAGCAAGTAAATAATGTTTGAGTTTCTGAACCATCCAAACAAGTGCAGCACAGGTCTTTTCTACCACAATGTACTTCAGCTCACAAGCATCGAACATCTTAGACAAGTAGTAACTAGCTAATTCTTTCCCTTCTTCATCAACTTGTGCAAGGACTGCCCCAAGAGAGTTCTCAAGAACCGAGATGTAGAGGACCAAGGGCTTGTCGGGAATTGGTGATCTAAGTACAGGGGGACTTGCCAGGTATGTTTTCAACCCATCAAACACCTCCTGGCACTTCGAATCCCATTTAAACTCGGGCCCCGCCTTGGTTAACTCATAGAAAGGTTTACACCTTTGGAAATGTTGTGAGATAAACCGGCGAACAAATTGTAGCCTCCCAATCAATCCTCGAAGCTCCTTCATATTCTTCGGAGGAGGCATACCAATAATTGCTTTGGCCTTGTTTGGATCGATCTCTATGCCCCTTTTGCTTACTATGAACCCGAGTAGTTTTCCTTATGAAACTCCAAATGTACATTTCCTGGGGTTCATTTTCAGCTTATATTCTCTAGCTCATTGCAAAACTTTCCTTAGCACTTCAGAATGATCTTCCCGACTCTTGGACTTGATAACCAAATCATCCACATACACCTCTACAAGGGTGTGCATCATGTCGTGAAAGATAGCCATCATAGCCCTCTGATATGTAGCACCAGCATTCTTTAACCCAAAGGGCATGACAACATAACAATATGTTCCCCAAGGTGTGGTGAATGAGGTCTTCTCTTGGTCCTCCTCAGCTAACCGGATCTGATTGTATCCAAAATAGTCATCCATGAATGAAAGCATTTCAAATCCAGCTGTGTTATCAACCAAAACATCGATATGAGGTAAAGGAAAATCATCCTTAGGACACGCTCAGTTCAAGTCCCTGAAGTCTATACAAATCCGAATTCATCCATCCTTCTTCATAACAGGGACTATGTTATCCACCCATTGCGGATATAGGACAACTTTAATAAATTTGGCTTGGTGTAGTTTGTTGACCTCTTCTTTCATTTTGAGTGCAATATCAGGGTGGAATCTTCTGAGCTTTTGTTTGACTGGGGTAGTTCCAGGTTTCAAGGTTAATCTATGTTCAACTAATGAATTGTCTAATCCCGGCATGTCTTCATATGTCCATGCGAATGTGTCCTAATATTCTTCCAAAACTTTGATCAAACGTTGTTCTTCTGAGGGAGTGAGGTTTGCACTAATGAGGATAGTCTTAGGATCTTCCAGGGTTCCTAAATTCAGTTCCTTGGTCGGTTCATTCCCTGTGGCTGATGGTTCTTCAAATCTTCTAAGTCCAGATGCATATGCATCAGCCAAGTCCTCGATTTCATCCTCAAATTCAAGATCCTTCTCTGATACCACCTCATATACTTTCAAAGTATGATCTAAGTTATGCTCATCCTCATATCGTATTTCAACTAGCTGGATGGTATTATCTAAAAAGTTTGGCAGCCTTGCACACTCTAAGCATTTCTGTGCCAATTGTTGCAGATACCTATTTGGAACTCATTTACCTCTGACTTTCCTATTTCCTGATTTAACCTGACCTACTGAAGACAAAGCTGGAAAGGTGGTATTTACAGTGGAGGGAGGATCGAGTAAATCAATCAATGATTTAGAAAAGGGGGATCCCTGATTGGGAGCGCCCTCTGGGATGAGTAGAGATGTCTCCTCGATGGAAATGTGAGTTTCAGAGAAGACTTTTTTTTTGGAATTTCAAGTAAAAAGATAGAATGAGTCAGCATGACTCGGGATTTGCTAGAAACTGACTGAATTACCAGAGAAAAAAACTTAAGAATAAAAGGGAAAAGGGGCTCGTGGGCCCAATGGTAACAGAAAGTGGACACATGGGTCCAAAACTGATGAAAAAAGTAAACGGGTACGTGGACCCGATCTTAAAAATAAATGGGTATGTGAGCCCATGTTGGGAAAAGCCCTCAGTTCTGAAGTTGATGAGGGAAGCAAATGGGCAAGCTAGCCCAGTAAGAGTGGAAGGTTGAAGAGGGCACATGGGCCCAAAGTGGGTAAGTGGGCCCTGAAGCCCATCCAAAAGATCTAGAAACAAAGGTATGAGGTTCAAACATGGGATTGTTGTATTTGGGTCTCGTAGAATGGTTCTAACTTGGGTGGTATGCTCAACCAGATGATCCAAGATTGGTCTGCCCTTGAATGGTTCTTGGTGCTCTTCCCCACTTGAGAACAAACGAGTCAAAGATAAGCATATATCTTCCAAGTCTTCTTCTTCATCTGGAGCCTTCCTTCTCTTGACAACTGTAACGAAACTCTTGTCTTCTTCAGCCATCATCATGGTCTCCCCTTTGATAAAGAAGGTGTGGAGTCCCATGGCATATCATGGCTGGAAGATCCTCCTTGGGATGGAATCCTCTTCGTATCCCAACCCCTGCCTGCATGGCCTCTTCATAGTTTGAATCGGCTGAGTGATTCCTTGAAGATCCTTGCCTAAACCTCTTCCAGGCTGATAGCCTAGTTTCATCATCATCCGCCATCCCACTATGTCGGGTAGAGAGGCAGTCATACATCTGACTTCTGGTAAATCTCCCACTGAGATCTGGGGTTGTATTGACAGACCTAGGGGTGATGTAAAATCATCATTCATCTCGTCCCTTATAGGTATGCTAGTTACCTTGACCACTTGTCCCTTAAAGGGAAACTTTATGCATTGGTGGTTTGTTGAAGCCGCAGCTCCTATTGCCTCCAAGTATGGCCTCCCAAGTATAGCCCGAAAAGATGGATCTAATTCTAGAACATGAAAATCCGTTCTGACTGTACATGGTCCAAGTTTAACTTCTAGAGTGACCACCCACGTGCAGACTTCTTGGAGTTGTCGTAGGCCGTCACCATGGCACATGATGGCTTGATTTCTTGTTCAGAAATGCCGCACAACTGCAAAGTTTCTGGCGGCATAACGTTGATAGAAGCTCCAGTGTCAACCAAACATAATTTCACTTCAATATTACAAATAACCACAGCCACATGCAAAGCATATCTCCAAAATTTTGGATCTGCTAATTCTTTCTGAGAGAAAGTGAGTGTTGGGTGCTCACTTCTAGGGGCTAACACTGTAGTGATTTTCTCAGGTGGGAGATCTTCATTCACCATGACCCTTTGCAAGTATTGTTGTAGAATCTCCTGGTGCACCTTTGATCTTTTGATCAACTCAAGTATGGAAATACGGGCCAGTGTCTTATCCAAATGTTTCAACAAATCATACGCCGTGCCCGGCAATGGTTCTTCCATTTGTTCCTCCTCCACTGGATCCTGCGGTTGAGTACTAGCTTGGGGAAAGAGCCACTGGAACATCCTCCCACTCCGAAGCACCGGGGCTATTTGGCGGTCGGGTAGAGGTGACGGGTTAACTGGGGTGGGAACAGGTGGTGTAGGTTCAGGTATGGTAGGCAATGGGATTGGTGGTTCTGGGATGATTGGGTTAGTGGGTAGAGGGGTAGGGTTTGGAGGTGGTAATGATGGTGATACTGGTGGCCTGATAAGAAGAGGCTAAGGTGCAGGAGTGGTTGATGAGTTTAATGAAGGTGTAGGTTGTGGGATTGGTTGTGGTGTTGGTGGTATGATATGTTGGGGTTTTGGAGTGACAGAGCTCATAAGCTGGGGGTTCAGATTCGGTGGTGATTGTGGTGGTCGGATGAGCAAGGGCCGGTGTGTAGAAATGGTTGAAGGAGGTGTAGTTAAGGAGGGGGCTGGCCTAATGATAGGTCGGCGAGAAGAAGTGGCGGCCAGTGGTTGGGTTATTGAAGTTGCATGAATTATTGGTGGTGGTTGTGGAGTAGAAGGTGCATGAATTATTTGTCTAGGAGGGTTCCTAGCAGGAGACCTAGCTGGGTTGACTGGCATGGTTGCATTTTGGTTTTCTAGTTGCCAACCTTGAGCATGACTGGCATCTCCCTGGACAATGGAGTGTACTAGACCAATTCCTGGGTTTGGATGTGCTGGTGCCGGTGCTGGAGCGGGAGCATGTAATGGGAGCGAATTCTGAACAATCCCCAAGCCAGGTTGTTGTTGAGGTTGAGCCGGTGTACACTGCCGCTGCTGCTTCCTAGCCTTCATAGCTTGTATGCATTCCCCCATTTGAGCCCAATCAATGTTGCCTTGGTCATTCAGATCGTGGATGTAATCCTTGAATTGAAAACACACTTCAATAGTGTGACCAGGGCACCGGTGGTAAGCATAGTATCGGGACATATCTACATTTGTTGGCCAAACCTCTCTTTCCTTGGGCAATTCCAATTGATTCTCCGCCATGAGTACAATGAAGATGTCAGTCAAGGAGTAAGGGAGTTTTTGGTAGTTCTCTCTCCTAGGACCTCCCCTTCATGGTGCCTGATTGGGTGGTGGCGGTGCCCTATTGTAGGTAGGTTGACGAGGTTGCTGGGGTTGTGCTACTGGTTGAGGGGGCTATTGTGGTTGTCATGGTTGTTGTGGCCTAACCTGTTGTTGAGGTGGGTAATAGGAAAGGTTTGTGGTGGGTTTTTGAACTGGTTTTGACGGTTCCCTCCTTGGTTCCCCACAGTGTTTATAGCTTCGTTGTTGACCACTCCTTCGATTGTAGGACCAACTGGTGCAGAGGGGGTCTTCCTGATGTTCCTAGGTTTGGGATCAAATGGATTTACCATGGTGGCATCTTTGAAGTGGGCTTGAAAGTATCAGGCACTGTCATAGTGTTCATCCATGGTGGTAGGTCGGTGCATGATCAATACATTCCTCAAGGCAGGTGTAGTGTTTCCAATAAGCATCTTCACTTGTTCCCCTTCAGAAATAACATGTGTCAGTTTCTCTGTCATTCCCATCCAATGATCAGCAAACTTTATGAAGTCCTCTTTGGGCTTCATCTTCTCAGCAATCAAATCTGTAATAGAGCATGATGGTGCCACCTGGTCTCTATATCTGTGCAAAAATTTGGTCTTGACAATATCAAAGTCTCCTGCCTCAAAGGAGTCGAGTGAGTAGAACCATTCCAATGCAGACCCTTCTAGTGATCGGCGGAACAAGAAGGCAAGAACCCTACGATCATTTTTCCAGAACGAGGACTCGTAAAGAAAATCTTTTAAGTGGAGAAAAGGATAGCCAGTACCATTGTAGCGGTGATAAACTGGTAGCTCAGAAGGTGGTAAGTGGAGAACTGGTAAATAAGGAATAGAAATCTCAGGAACCGACTTGGAGTCCGGGCGACATCTCAGCTCCTCATAACATTCATTCATTTGGGTGAGCTGATCCATGATTGCCCGGGTGAGAGCAGGTTCTTGATTTACTAGTGGGGGTATGTGGTTAGAGGCATGGTTTTGGAATTGAGGAGCATGACTTGGCAAATTTACTGAAGATTGTCCCATGACTTGATGGGCCAAGGGAGCAACATGGTTAAAATAAGATGGCTGAATAAATGAGGGTTGGACCACAGATGGTTGAACTACAGATGGTTGTGCTAATGATAGTTGTGCTAGTGCTGGTTGTGTTAATGATGGTTGAATCATAGATTGTTGAACAATAGGTGGTTGAACAAAGGGTGACTGAATAAGTGGTGGTCGAACCATAGGACAAGGAGATGAAGCAACTTGGTTGGCTTCAGCCTGATCTGAGGCACTTTTTCCCTTCACCATGGATTGTATGCGGGCGTAGGTTTCTGGGTTGGTATAGAGGGACAACTCCCTAAAGAGTTGTTCAACATCACGAGGTGCATATGGTTGAGGGACCTCTTGCTCTTCTGACTCAAACAATGGATTAACATGACCGTCTGATGGATTTGGTTGGTGACCCATCTCGTGCTCTCGATGTTCAGCTTGTTCTGCCATTCCAACGTGCCTTCCAGACCTTAGTTGCATTGAACTTCAAGGAGAAAGTAAAACAAACAAGTTGACAAAGCAAACAAAGAACTTTTTTTTTTGGTTTTTAGTATTTTGCAAAAAAAAGTTAGAGGTTTGAATTTTTGTTTGACAAGCAAGTGATGCAAAGACTTGAAAGCAAAATTACGCAATGATTTTGATTAAACCTTAGGTTTATGGATTTTGTTAAGAATTGTTCTCTCAACAAATGGGTTAGGATCCTAACTCAAATCTCCAATGACCTAGGTTTCACACAATCTCACCACGCGTAGGTAACATAGGATGCTTCAGGTTTTGGGGAGTGGTACAACCAACCCGATCGTGAAGAGGAATACTTTACGTATGAGGAATTATGGAGGCCTTGATGAAATCCAACCAAGTCAACTAGGAAGGAATATCCCAGAAGAGAGGTCAGAATCCACCAAGAGGGTGTTTTGGATGGGAGGGGTAAATGGGAGAGTGAGCTCCCGCCTCAAAAAAGTGTAAAAGAAGGAGGTAGAGAGAAGAAGCAGAGAATGCAATCAAGTAATAAAACAAGTAATGAGCAAGACATAAACCTAAATAAACAAGCAATCAACACCAGACAAGCAATTAGAAACTAGACAAACAACTAGAAACTAGAATCTAGACCTTGTTTCTTATGTGAGCCAAATGGAGATAGTGAAAAGTGATGGAAAGAAGAGGGTTCAGATCTGATAGCCAAGCAAAAGGGTGGTCCACGTGGGGACCGATGTAAGAATAAGCTGGTTCACGTGGGAACCGGGGTAAAAGGTAAAGGTGGTTCACATGGGAACCGGTTTTGGGTAAAAATGGTGGTTCACGTGGGAACCGATTTGAATGGTCAAAAGAGGGCCACGTGCTGCCAATTAAAGGTGAATAAAGATCTGATCCAGGTTTGGATAGATCTGAAGGAAAGTGGTTTGGTTCACGTGGGAACCGAAGTAAAGAAAGAGATTGGTTCACGTGGGAACCGGTTTAAAAGAAAAAAGGGCGGTTCACGTGGAAACCGGTTTAAATAAAATGACATAAATTAAATGGCATACTTGGCACTTCAGATCTGATGAAAGATGGGTGAAATCAAAAATTTTGAGATGGCATGAAGTTTAAGAAAGGTGGAAAGAAGGAAAGGCTCACGTGGGAACCGGTCTAGAACTAGAACTAGTTGCAAACAAAACACTAAGCACCCATGGTTGAAGACATTGCTTGTCCCACCATGGTCGCCACAAAGCTGTCGACTCTGAAATTTTGACGGGGTCCTATCCTTTTCAGGGAAGTCCGTGAACCCAGATCGTCACCTCAGGAGGGGGTGAGAAAGAAAGGAATAAAACTCGGAAAGCAAATCTCACCTCGGTCCCACACTCACATTGATCCCCGAAGTTTCATCCCTTGGTGTCTCTCGATCACCAAAGAGACGGTTCGGGTCATGTGGGAGGAGTATGAGAAGAAATAAATGTGGTCGCCAGGAACCGCGGGTTCCGATTTATGAAATTAAAATTGAAAGATGACCGTGTGTACCTTAGCGTGAAGAGTGTGAGTTAAAGCTTCTCCTTCTTCGGTCGGCCGATGAAGAAGAGTCCTCAACGTGTGGGTGCTTGATATTCTGTGCAACTAGACAAACAAAAAAGTGAAATAGACAATTAGAACTAGACAAAGTGGAGTATATGTAAAGAGAATGACATGAAACACACAACTGACTAGAAATTGACCGGATTCGGGTTATCTCTAACCCCTCTTTTTTTATTTTCGGAATAACAGACTAAAAGTAATGCAAAAAAATTTAAAAAAATAATAGGAGGATGTAGAATCACCAAACAAAGAGATAGGAAAAAGAACAACAAGATTCTGAGTAGAATAGAGAGAGATATAGCCTAATCTGGGATGTCGAAAAAAAGCCGAGCAGCAGTCCAGGATCTGCCAGGCGCGACTTTGCTTCTGTGCTCGTCACGACCAGCCCCAACCTCTGAATCAAGTACCGTCAATTGAAAATTCAATAAAACTTGGAGATGAAGAACTTTTATGAAGAGATATTGGACAGCAAACGTCCACACACTGCTGTAGAGGCCGAAGAAGAGAGACCTGGCAGATCACCTGCAGAACAGCCTTCCTCTCTCTTGAACCGACTTTTCTTTCTCTAAAAACTCAAAATTGTCTTTCTAAAAATCACAAAATCAATGCAGGAGGGTGCTTGGACGTCTTGAGATGCCTGGGGGGTCGTTCTCATGCCTTTGAAATGACCAGAATCAGAGTTAATTTATAAGAGAACGAACAGTCTCATCCGGGCTAAAAAAAAGGCCACCTTGCGCCCTACCCCAGGGCGCATGCGCCCTGGTGCAGGGCGCATGCACCCCATTGAGGGGTGCATGTCGATCCGTTCAGAAAAAATTCCGAAAAAATTGGTCTTACCATGTCGATCCGTTCAGCGGTAGAGTCCCGGTGAAAAACTAGGTCCCTCGTGCCTCAAGGGTAGGGCGCATGTGCCCTCAAGTGAGGGCATGAGGTCACGTGCCTCACTGGTAGGGCGCATGGGCACGTGCCCTAGGTCCCGGGCGCATGTGACCAGGAACCCGGGCGCATGGGACTGTTTTTGCGCGTCCTTCTTCCGGAAGCCATTGCGAACACTCTCGAACTCGGAATTCGACGCCGTTTGTTGCGTTCGAAAGATAACAGGCGAAAGAAGCTTTATATAGCATAGGATCAGCTATAACACCCTCCAAAACTTCATAATTTTGTCCGGAAGTTAGGGCAGTGAACAGAAGATCCAATACATGTCAAAATGACTCCGACGGCAAATCGGAAAGGCACGGTATGCAACAAAACTTGTCCGGGGTGTGAATATGACCATAACCTTCAATAAATGATAATTAGGCATTGGTCATTCAGCCAATTTCCGTGTTTACACGATTTATGTGTGGCTTTCGCTCGGAAATTATGGCTTTTTACGGAAAACTTCGGAAAGCATCCAATTTCGTTCGGCGAAGCTCCAAATCAACTTTAAAGGACCCAGCATCATTCTATGGTCAATCATACATGTTACCCTATAAAACATGAGTTTTATGCTATGAATTAGGAGAATTTGGCTGTCTACATCCGTGAGCGTAAAAAATGACCAAGCCATCATAGATTTTGTTAAAGGGGATCTCAGGCCCAGTCCTCTTCACACTTAAGGTCTTCGATATCAATGCATAAAATATATATTAATGAACCTAACATAACTAATTGATAAATGGTGATAAAAATGATGTGAAGCACATAATGGAATGCTGATGATGAAAGTGATGATAAAGAAAAAATATGATGTGAAGCTAATGATGAAGTTTTGCAACTGCATTTGAAATATGAGGTCACATATTTCAGGCTTCACATTTTTTATCCAATTAAAGTCTTCAGGTGCTGATACTAAAATAGTTTATAAACAGTTTACCAGCATCACCGGTCCATCCACATCTTGCCTTTTGACAAAATGTAACACCATGATGACATTCAGTTGGGTGGCACTTCCTTTCTTTTCACTATAGGGCTAGCAAGATGTTACATTATGAACACCGATCTCACCAATTCACCTGTTGAACTAAAAATGTTGCTTGCACATTCCATATTAGTATCCAAAAAATGACTTTATTATACGAAACACAATTTTCCTAAAATGGACAATTGAAGTTTTCACTATTGGAACCATCAATTGAAGATCAAAGCAATATTTTTGATGGTGGTTCCTTTAGTAAAAATGTCATCTTCAACATTTGAAACAATTTCTGATTTTTTGGAAATTTTTTGAATTTTGGGTTCATGTGCCCCTGATTGGGGGCACTTGCCCAAGAACCTAGGAGATGGGGCACCTATCCATGCGCACCCAGAGTAGGGTACATGCACCTTGGTCAATTTTTTTTATGGATGTTCTCTTTTTGTCTCTTCAACTTTTGAAAACACTTAGCAAAGTTGATTAAATTTTTACCATGACTCATCCCTTTGCCTATTTATTATTTGTCTTGATTTCGAGTCAAAAGGAGAAGCCTTCTTAACAAGGTAGAATAAAATAAATGACTAAAATAAATTGGGTTAAGGATGGAGGGAACTTATCTGTCATGGTGAGAATCTTCCCCTCTTAACGTAAAGTTCCTAAAACACTTGATATAAAGGGATTAGATCTTCACAATGACTCATCCCTTTTCCTTTTATGGCCTACTTTAACTTAGGTCAAAGGGAGAAGCCTTCTTAACAAGGTATTATAAAATAAATGACTAAAATAAAATGGATTAAGGGTGGAGGGAACTTACTTGCCATGGCAAGATTCTTCCCCTCTTACCGTAAAGAACCTGAAACACTTCATAGAAGGGGATTAGATCTTTATGGTGACTCATCCCCTTGCCTATTATGATTAAGTTTCACTTAGGTCAAAGGGAGGAGCCATCTTAACATGGTATTAAAAAAATGAATATGTAATGCAGAAAAAGAAATATGCAAAACAAAAAACAAACATGGATGCAACAAAGGCAATAATCAAGGTTAAGATAAATTAAATGATGCATTTCTTTGAATTTTCTTAGAAATATTTAATTTTTAAAAAAAATTAAAATATTCAAAAATTTGGATTTTTAAAAAATATTCATTTTTTTTGTATTTTTGAAAGATATTCAATTTTTTATTTTTGAAAATATTTAAAAATAATTTTGTATTTTTGTGGAGAAAACACAGGTATTGAGACAATTCATCGGTCTTTGGGGGTTTTTCAAGATTCAAGTGGTAGATATCATGTGCAAAATAAAGTTCTCTACCAAGAATCCTTCTTAACTTCTTCCTTTGATTGGCTTAGGTTTCCATAAGGAGGAAGAATAATAGGGAATGTTCTTCATTGGGTTTGTATATGTTTGAGAGAGATTTCTCTACTCACATCCAAATTACCCATTGAGGTTCGGCCTCTTCGGGTTTTTCCTATTTTTTGACCCATGGGGACATTGCCCATCTTTTCGTGCCTTATTTCATTGACTATCATTTTGGGTACTCTTTCAAATAGGTTGATCATTTTATTTTTTTAACCTATGGGGTTCATTGCCCATCTCTTGGCACCCTTTTGTACCCTCTAAGATGGCCTCCTACTATGGTGGTGGGCATTTTCGATACTACCCCTCTCTAATCTTCTCTCCATATCCTAGACCGAGTAGAAGAGAATAGGGTAAGGTACTCCTGCCATCTCTAGTTTTGTGCCTTGCCTCATGCAAGCATTGGGTTTTTCGGATTCTAGGATCAGGAGGTGTTATGTGTGTAGAATGATGCCTATCCTTGACTTCTAGCGAACATCCTTGGATCGATGACTTGAAGTCATACCAGTAATTTCTCCTTTGTATGAAAAAAACCTTTTGAAGTAGACTTCATTCAAAGGATGATTCAATTTTTCTTTATTTGCATTAGTCAATTCAGATACATTGCCTGAATATTTTTGGTGATTACAAAAGGCCCCTCTTAGTTAGGTTGCACTTTGGAGTGGGGACCCCCGCTTAACGAAAATTCTTTTAACAACCATCTCATCGATCTCAAATTTTCTCTTGACTACCCTCTTTTGATAAAACCTTTTAAGTCTATTCTGATTAGTCCGGGCATGCTCGGCGGCAGCTAACTTTCTTTATTGCTTGAGAAGATGACTAGATGAAGATGTTCATCTGGCTTATGGGATTGTCCCAACTTTCTCTGAAAGTGTATTGTTTTGGAAAAACAATGGGGTAGAGCCAAAGTCTCATTAGACGTTTCAAACTTCTATGGCAATACCATAGAATTAGAGAGGATGCAGTTGATAGAGATATAATTAAAGATAGAGTATCTTCCGCTAATAACATTATAGATCCACTAACTGAAGTAATTACTCAAAAAGTGTTTGAGCTTCACCTTGAGCTGATAGAGATCAGCCAGATGGGTGATTAGCTTTAGTGCAAGTGGGAGATTGATATAAATGTATGCCCTACAAGCCAATCATATATGATATGATTAAGCATTTCTAGGAATATCTCGTTCAATTAAATAGGCAAAACTTCGTTACTAGCTTTTATCAGAAGCGTATATCGTAATGAAGTCCTCGATCACATGCAATGATGATTGAATCATGATGAGATCATGATAATGAGATCGATCATCTAGAGGTATGTGATTTAAATGTTCCTAGTCATAGGATCCTTGAGACGGGACATCGAGAATCCGGATAGACTAGTGTGTGTGATGTCTTCTCATGTGATGAGAATGACCGATCTCATTGGTCATCAGTGTGGAGACACTGAGATACACACATAGGTGCTCATTAGTGGAATGAGTTCACTGAACTGACCATTTAGGAAAACTTGATCAGTATCTTATCGAACTGTCTATCAGGATATTCTTACATCTCAACAGCACGATTGGATCTTTGACCTGAGTCACCAAAGATGTCTTATCGGATGTATCTTGTACTTTGATTATTGACTTATGGATCACCATCTTGATGGTCCAATATAGTTGATGTATTGGGTGCAAGAGAAACACGGTGGAGGCAATTGAGTGGACAACAAGGGATCGTTCACTCTCAGTAGGAGAGAGAGAATGTCCTATGGGATAGTACTCTAAATCCTTGGCCAAGATACTTAGGATAATTGGAAAAGGAGTTTTCCAATTGATCCAAATCTGAGTACATGATCCCATAGAGTTGGAATATTTAGGGGTTGACAGTCAGTGTCGAACTCCTGACCGACCGGGACAATGTATGAACAAAGATTTAAATCTGTGTAGTAATTAATGATGTAAAGGCTCAATGGATGTTATTTAACACTCCAAAGTCATTTTGGATCATAGGATGTGGTTTCTACCCTTTATAATCAGAAATCCATAGAAACTGTTATCAGATAACGGTTTTGATTTAATTTAAAGGAATTGTTCTTTTAAATTAATTAAGGCTTCAACTAAATTTACTATTGGGCCTAGTGGGTCACACACAATAGATCTGGTCAATATGATGAGGGCATAGATGTAATTTTATAGAAGTTTTGGGTTTTTATGAAAAAATACATCTATATATAAATGGCTTATGAAGCCATACCCTAACAAGCCATAGGGCTGGAGCACGTCCCAAGAATCCTCTCTTCCTCCTCTCTCTTCTAGAAGGTGATCTCTCATGGTCAAGCTTGGATCTGGAAGGTTTCTGGAGGCCCGAAGGAAGAGAGAACTAGTCTATTGAAGTAGATCGTGTAGATACCGCTAGAGACTGGACACTTGAATAGTTTTCAGCAAGGAGGAATGTCCTCTCTTCATCCATGGTGAGGGATTTTAGAAATTCCATGAGGTACTATCGTTCTACTTCATATTTGGTTCTCGATTTTATTCGTTCGGCATCGACCAAGGTAAAGATCATGATTTTATGGAATCAAAATTTTTTCGTTGTCATGTATTGATTCCTTACATAGCAATGGTTAAAGGGTTTTATGGAGGTGTCAATGATGTGGGGGCTAGCCTAATGATAAGTCGACGAGAAGAAGTAGCAGCCAATGGTTAGGGTATTAAGTGAGATATTGGTGGGTGTGCATTTACAGTAGGTGGTGCATGGATTAGTTGTCTGGTAGTGGTCCTAATAGGAGGCCTAGCTGGGTTGATAGGCATGGTTGCATCATGGTTTTCTAGCTGCCAACCTTGGGCATGGCTCACAACCTCCAGGGCTATAGAGTGTACTAAGCCAATTCCAGGATTCGGTGGTGCTAGTGCTAGTGCTGGACAGGAGCATGCAATGAAAGTGGATTCTGTACAATCCCCAAACCAGGTTGGTGTTAAGGTTGAGCCAGTGGACGCTGTCACTGTTGCTATCTAGCCTTTATTGCTTGTATGCATTCCCCCATTTGGGCCCAATCATCTCTTCCTTGGACATTGATATCATGAATGTAATCTTTGACTTGAAAACACACTTTAACAGTGTGACCAAGGTACAGATAATAAGAATAGTATCGGGACATATCTACATTAACTAGCCGAATCTCTCTTTCCTTGGGAAATTCCAGCTATTTCTGTACAATGAGTACATTGAAGATGTTGGTCAAGGAGTAAGGTAGTTGCTGGTAGTTCTCTCTCTTAGGACCTCCCCTTCATGTTGCTTGATTGGCTAGTGGTGGTGCCCTATTGTAGGTGGGCTGGGGTTGCAATACTAGCTGAAG
The DNA here is from genome assembly GCA_036172225.1 of Cryptocoryne crispatula var. balansae. NCBI lineage: Eukaryota > Viridiplantae > Streptophyta > Magnoliopsida > Alismatales > Araceae > Cryptocoryne > Cryptocoryne crispatula. The sequence continues at coordinate 43,382,312 of CM069921.1, forward strand.
AGGTTGTTGTGGTTGTGGCCTAACTTGAACTTGCTGTTGAGGGGGGTGATAAGATGGGTTTATGGTGGGTTGATATACTAGTTTTAGCATTTACCTCCTTGGTTTCTTACAATGTTTATAGATTCATTGTTGACTACTCCCTCAGTTTTAGGTCTAGCTAGTGCAAAAGTAGTTTTTCTTATGTTTCTAGGCTTGGGATCAAAAGGATTTATCATTGTTGCATCCTTAAAGTGAGCTTGCTAGTATTGGGCACTATCATAAAGTTCGTTCATGGTGGTAGGACTGTGCATGATCAAGACATTCCTAAGAGCTAGTATAGTGTTTCCAATAAGCATCTTTACCTATTCTCCTTCTAAAATAACATTTGTTAAATTCTCTACAATTCCTTTCCACATTTGTTAAAGTCAGCAAACTTTATGATGTCTTCCTCGGGCTTCATCTTCTCAACGATTAGATTTGTGATTGAACATGATGGTCTATGTATCTTTGTAAAAACTTGGACTTAACAATGTTGAAGTCTCCTACGTCATGCAGACACGCCAATTTGGCCTTATTCGGAGCTTAAACCCTTATTCTATTGGTAACATCTTTTTTAGACCATTAAAATCAAGCTGAACCACCCTTTTAGATGAGCTGAAGAGCTTACTGAAAATCTGAGAAAGAGTTGTTGATCCCTGGTCGAATCTCGGTGTGCCAAGCGAGGATTGTTGTGTCGTGTCCTGTCATCGAGTCATCGTATGTTTTTTGCTTACCATTAGGATTTCCTGGTTGCCATCAGGTCATTCTGATCAATAATGGGGTGGCATAGAGCATACCAGATTTATCCCATTGTTTTCGGTCATCAACCTGAGTTGTATGGGTTGCCACCAGCTTTTTATTCATTCCAAGTTATTTGGATTGTCCTCGGTTATTCTAGATATCTCTCTGAGTTTTTCGGGTTCTTCTTGTCATTTCCAGTCGTCAACCTGAGTTGTACGGGTTGTCGCCGGCTTTTCTTGTCATTCAAAGTATTCCGGGTCATCCCCAGCTTTTCCATACAGCTCTCCGAGTTTTTTGAATTCCGCCCGTTGTTTTCAGTCATCAACCCAAGTTGTACAGGTTGCCACCAACTTTTCTGGTCATTCCTGGTCATCCCTGGCTCTTCCGAGCATCTCTTTGAGTTTCTAGGTTCCTCTCATTATTTTCGGTTGTCAACCCGAGTTGTACAGGTTGCCGTCGGCTTTTTAGGTCATTTTGGGTATTCGGGGTCATCCCAAGTTCTTCTGAGTACCTTTCCATGCTTTCAGGGTCATTCTCGTTGTTTACGGTTGTCAACCCAAGTTGTACGGGTTGTCACTGACTTTCTGTGTCATTCCGAAGTTTACCGCATTTTCATCACTTTTCCGAGTTTTGGATCATCGTCTGGGCCATTAGCGCCACCAGGAGGATAAACCCAAAGTTACAGTCCTATATAGAAGTCTCAGGATGTGTAGTGGTTGGTTTACCCATTTAGGAAGTGGCGTTTGTGAGTCCTCTTGCTAACGCAACAAACGGGAGTTGAAATGGACCTTCTATTTGCAAATTATGGCTCGCGAATGAAACATGGGTAGGAGAGAGAGTGAAGCGCACCCCCGAACTGGAGGCGTGGTCTACACATCCCCAGTCTAAGGGCGCGGTAGCAGTCCATTCCAGAAATCAGAAATTACCCTAATTTGGGTTTTCTAAACCAATTTTGGGAAAGTTTCTTTCTCTTAAAAACTTTTATTTTGACCGCGCCTTCGAGACGGGGGCGTGTTCATCTTGTCAACTCTATTTTAGTAATTTTATGGAATTTTATGATGTTTTCTAGACATAATGCACCGAACGTGCCCCCAAAGTGGGGGCACACTCACCGTGCGCCTATGCGCCCCCAACCTCGGGCACGGCTAGTCAATTTCTATGTTTTGCACCAATTTTGATCCTCTATAAATTTTGGCCAATGGGGTACGATCCAAGACTTTTATCTTCATCTTCCAGCCACCCTAGGCTCGTCCCAACCTTCCCAAATCATTTTCTCTTCATCCCGATGTTCGTAGATCATTCCGAAGTGAAAAGAAGTTGGTCTATGCTCCAACATGCTGCATTGTTGGTAATCGACTTCTACAGATCTCCCAAATCATTTTTCGGCCAGGCCTTATTTAGAAGAAGTGTGCTTAATCAAGCTATATTTCATCTCCAATAATCAAAGATCTATTTCGACATCGCCTTGGCATGTGGCAGCTTTTGCACCGGCGCTGCACAGACAGATCCAAAGTCTTCTCTTCTAGGTCATCATCTTTTCAGTCAATTTCAGTGCACTTACTTGCAGATTCAGCCTATACATTCTTCATAGAATTGTTCTTTGGTGAATCCTATTTTATCTCCAATTAGAATCATTCAATTCTTGTATTTGTGGTGTCTATAGCACGTCCTACATTGACGTTGCACCGGGAGTTTCTAGAACTTCACTATCTAAGATCCGACTAATCAACTAAATTCAGATCATTTCTTATAAGATTCAATAAAAAATGTCTTCACAAAAAATATTACTTTGCATGTTTTATTTATTCTAAAATAAACAGGAGTCTATTCAAATTTCCGTATTGTCTATGGTGATTGCTTCAACTAAGTCGCACAATCTGGAATTGTTTCTAGTTTTTGTTCACTTACATAATTTCTACAGGAATGTACGGACATATTGAGGATATGTTATCGACACAAAAAATCTTCCTATGCAAGTCCTCTGTCCATTTCAGCAAACAACACTTGATTCTTACGTCGGTGCTGTTCGCTGCGGTCTTTACATCAGAGTCGCACAGTTTACATTGAATCTATCCAACCCAGTTGTCACTTTGCCTGGGTTGTGTTCTTTTTAATCATCCATATTGTCTTTGATAAATCTTCATTCATATCATTTAGTTTATATTTAAGCATTATTTTTATTCAGTTTTGCATCATTTCATACATCATAAAAAAATAAAAAAAGGGTTAGGGCTAACCTCGAATCTAGTGAGTTTGTTTCCAATTGCTGTTTTATGTTATTCTTTTTACAGTTTCTACACTTCATCTAGTCCTAATCAACTTTTTTCACATTTTTTCTTATCTTATTGTATTTTATTTGCTTGGATACATCAAGCTAGCATCGGTTGGAGACTCTTCTTCATCGGCTGGGCGAAGAAGGAGAAATTTGAACCCACACACCCATTTCTTGTGCTAAGGTACACACAGTCAATTCTCTTTTTTTATTTCCATTACATAAAGCAGAGCCCACAGCTCTTGGCGACCACATTCTTCATTTCTTTATGCATTAAGTTATTCCATTCTCACTCTCCTCTCACACGACCTGAACTGTCTCTCCAGTGCTCGAGCAACACCGGGAGATGAAAGTTCGGGGATCAATGTGAGTGTGGGACCAAGGTGATAGTTTTTCATGTTTCCTTCCTTCTTTCCCATTCTTTTCTTGAGGTGGCGATCTGGATAATGACAAACCCATTTTTGGAGTTGACACCTCAAAGGGTTCGAGTGAGTAGAACCACTTCAGTGTAGACCCTTCTAGTGATCGACGGAACAAGAAAGTAAGGGCCCTACAATCATTCTTTCAAAATGAAGACTCATAGAGAAAATCATTGAGGAGTAGAAAAGGATTGCCAGTACCATTGTAACGGTGATAAACTGGCAATTTTGAAGGTGGCAGGTGAAGAACTGGCAAAGAAAGAATAGAAACCTTAGGAGTTGACTTGAAATCCAATCGACATCTCAACTCTACATAACGTTTATTCATTTGGGTGAGCTAATCCATGATTTCCTGAGTGAGAGAAGGTTTCTAGTTTACTGGTTCATGTATGTGATTATATGTTTGATTCTGGAATTGAGGATGAGAAACATGAGCTAGCAAATTATCTGATGATTGTCTTATAACATGATGGGCAAATGAAGCAATGGGGTTGGAGTAAGATGGCTGGACAAATGATGGTTGTACTACAGATGGTTGAGCAAGTGATGGTTGAATCACAGATAGCTAGATAATAGATGGTCAAATCACGAAATGAGGGTGAGGCAACCTGACTGGCTTCAACAAAAGTATGATTAGAGGATGTTTTGCCCTTATCCAAGGCTTGTATGTGTGAGAAGGTTTATGGGTCAATATGAAGAGATAACTCCTTAAAGAGTTGTTCAACATCTCATGGAGCAGATGGTTGATGAACCTCTTGCACTTCTAGCTAAAATAGGAGATTAACATGACCATTTGACGAAATTAAAAGTTGTTGTTGATGACCCATCTCGTTCTCTTGATGTTGAGCGTGTTCTTCCATTCCAACATGTTTTCCATACCTTATTTGCATTGCCACCCTATCAACTTCAAATATAGGGTAAAACCAAACAAGTTTGGGAGAAACAAACAAAATATTTTTTTTGGATTTTGCAATTTTTTTGGAGCTTTCAATTTTTTTTGACAAGAAAGTGATGCAAAGACTTGAAAACAAGAGTATGCAATAATTTTTGATTAAAACTTAGGTTTATAGATTTCTTAAGAATTGTTCTCTCAACAAATGAGTTAGAATCCTAACTCCAATCTCCAATGACCTAGGGTTAACACAATCTCACCATGTGTGGGTAACTTGGGATACTTTGGCTTTTGGGATAGTGGTACAACCAACCCAATCATGAAGATGAATACTCCACATATGGGGAATTATGGAGGCTTTTATGAAAGCCAACCAAGTCAACTAAGAAGGAATATTTTAGAAGAGAGGTCAGAATTCACCAAGAGAGTGTTTTGGATTGGAGGGGTGGTATATGGGAGAGTGAGCTCCCATCTCAAAAAAAGGTTTAAAATAAAGAGGTAGAGAGAAGGAACACACAATGCAATCAAGTGATAATTCAAGTAATAAGCAAACATAAACTTAAATAAATAAGTAAGCACACAAGATAAGTAAGTAGAAACTAGAATCTAGACCTTGTTTCTCACGAGAGACAAATGGAGGTGGTGAAAAAGTGATAGAAAAAGGAAGGGTTCAAATCTGATGGCCAAGAAAAATAGGTGGTCCATGTGGGGACTGATGTAAAAAAATAAGTTGGTTCATGTGGGAACTGGGGTAAAAAGTGAAGGTTGTTCACGTGAGAACCGATTTTGGGTAGAAATTGATGGTTCACATGGGAACTAGTTTGAATGATTAAAATAGGGTCACGTGGGGCCAATATGATGGTGAATAAGGATCTAACCCATGTTGGGTAGATCTAAAGGAAATATGTTTGGTTCACGTGGGAACTGAAGTAAAGAAAGAAATTAGTTCACGCATGAACCCATTTGAAGTAGAAAAGGGTGGTTCGCATGGGAACCGGTTTAAATAACAATTGGAAATAAAAAAAGTCAGGTGGTGACCAATTTGAGAGTGGTATAACCTTCAATTAAAGAGAAAAATCTGTTTTTAAAGGTTGAAAAAAAATTGGTTAACGTGGGAACCATTTTGTAGAAGAGAGTTGGTTCACGCAGGAACCAATTTTAAAATCAAAGGTGGGTTCACATGGGAACCGGCTGAAATAAAATGGCAGAAATTGAATGATATACTTGGCACTTCATATCTGATGAGAAAAAGGTAAAATCATAAAATTTAAGATGGAATCGAGTTGAGAAAGTTGGAAAGAAAAGGTTCACGTGGGAACTAGTCTAGAATTAGAACTAGTTGCAAAGAAACACTAAGCAACCTTGGTTAAAGACATTACCTGTCCCACTGTGGTCACCAAAATGATTGTTGACACTGAAAAATGGGTTCCCAGGTCATCACCTTGAAAAGAAGTAGTGGTGAAGTGAAAAGGGAAAAAACTAAAACTCTCTCACCTTGGTCCCACACTCATGTTGATCCCCGAACTTTCATCTCTCGGCGTCACTCGATCACCGAAGAGACGGTTTGGGTCATATGGGAGGAGAGTGAAGAAGAAAATAGAAGAACTTAAAGCATGTAAAAAATATGTAGTCTCCAGGAATCACGGGCTCTACTTTATTTAATGGAAATAAGAAACTGATCATGTGTGTATCTTAGCTGGAAGAGTGTGGGTTAAAGTTTCTCCTTCTTTGGCCGACCAATGAAGAAGAGTCCTCAAATCATGGGTGCTTGGTTTCCTATGCAACTAGATGATAAAACAACTGAAAATAAAATTATAACTGAATAAGGTGAAGTATATGTAAAGAAAATGACATAAAAAGAGACAATTGAAGAGAAATTGACTAGAATCAAGTTACTTCTCACCATTTTTTTAGATTTTTAAATTAAAAAACTAAAAAAATGAAAAAAAATTAATATATGGATGTATAAAAATGAAATAAAGAGATAGGAAGAAGAACAGATCAATTCTGAGCCCAATTGAAGAAGATACGGTCAAGTCTCGTTTATCAAAAAAGCGAAACTGAAATCGAGATCTGCTAGGTGCGACTTTGCATCAAAGCTTGCCATGACCAGCACTGACCTTGGAATTGCATGCGATCAGTTGCTAACGAGAGAGAACTTGGGGAGAAAGAACTTTGATTTAGACAGCTTAAGCAGCAGACGTCCACACGTTTCTATAGAAGTTGAAAAAGAGAGACCTGGCTGAACACATGCGGACGAACTTTGAGAGTTTTTCTCTCTATAAAAACTTAAAATACACTCTATAAAAATCACCAGAACGACATAGGAGGAAGATTGGACATCTTGAGAAGCCCGGGGGTCATGAACCTCTTTCTAGAATGTCAGAAATTGGAGTTAATTTATAGGGGAAGATCTGGCTGATCCGGTCCTAGAAAACATGGCCAATGCATGTTGGTCCTGGGCGCATGCACCCTGGCCCTGGGCACATGCGCCCCACTAGGGGTGCATCCTATCTAACTGAAAATTCTAGTTTGATCTAGTCAAAAAATTCGGTCTGATCTGGTTGAAAGTAGAGTCGCGGTCAAGAACTGCGACTCATGTGACCTCGATCAGGGGTGCATGGCAAGGTGGCTCCACCTAGTGGGGCTCATGGGGATGTGTCCCTGAGGTAGGGTGCATTGTACATCATCTGCGTGCTATGTTCTAGAAGCCATCGCAAACATTCTCAAACTTGGAATTCAATGCCATTTGTTGTGTTGTAAAGATAACAGGTTGTCGAAGCTTTCTACAATAATGCATCAGCCACTACACTCTTCAAAAATTCAGAATTTTATATGAAAGTTAGGACATTGAACGGAAGATCTGACACTGGTCAAAATGATTTCAACGGTCAACCAGAAAGACATGGCATGAAGCAAAACATGTTTGGAGCGAGAATCTAACCATAACCTTCATTGCATGATCATTAGGCTTTGATCATCCAATCGATTTTCATGTTTACATGATTTAAGAGTGGCTTTCACTCGGAAATTAAGTCTTTGTTCAAAAAACTCTAAAAAAAGTCTGATTTCATTTGACAAAGCTCTAAGTCAACAACAAAAGACCCGGCATCATTCTCAGGTCAATCACACATGTTAACCTATAAAATATGAGTTTTATGCTCTAAATTAAGCAAATTTGGCGTGTCTATAGAGGTGTGTGTTCTCTTCCTTAGGGTTCCAAAGGGTAGCTTGTATCAATCACGTTAGAGACATAGTAGGGGATAACTCCCACAAACCGGCCTATCCTCCACTCCTTCTTCTTATTTCTTTCTCTCTACTCACCTTGATCCCCGAACTACAACCCTTGATGTCACTTGGGCATCCATGAATTGGTCCAGGTCATGAGGAGAACTGAAGGGAAAGAAGATTGGGAAATGGACAAAAGCTCCAAAAGTGTAAAATGAAGAAAATGAAGCACACATTAAAAGAGATTGACCAGTTACCTCTTGAACGGGAGATCGTAGTTGATCTTATCTTCTCCTTTCTCGACTGGCCAGGGAAGAAGAGCCTTGAAGAAAACCTTGCTTACCAAGAAAAATGTCACAAATGAAAGCACACAAACAATCGATTAGAACTGAAGCAAGGGTAGCAAATGACCAATGACAAAAGTGGTTGCATGAACCAGAATAGGACTAAATCCTAACCCCTCTTAAGGAAGGTCTAAATGATATAAATCTATAAGTGCATTAATCTATGTTAGCATGACATGCATGATAAAAATAAATTAAAAATGAAAAGAGAGTAAGATAAGAAAGAAGATTGTTGGTGACCTACTGGCCAGTCACATGGCATGCTATCAGAGGAGCGTCTTGGACTTCAGTAGGCAATTTTGGATATGATCTTCTCCCAGTTCCAATGGGTGTTACAAAGGGCTCTAACTCAGCTCTTTCACTTCTTGAGACTCTTTGGGACAGGGTGGAAGAGTTTATGTCATTTTGGTGATGTGGTGGAGGTGTTTGGGTGATTTTTTGGTGGTGTGAAGTGGGTAAGATGATAAGGATGTAGTGGAGATGTTGGATGACTTGGGGATGGTATTGGGAGCTCTAGGGTTGCCTAGATGTGTTGGGAGAATGTTTGGGCACTCAAGGAAGCTCTCTGTAATCTCTCCAAAATTAGCACATTGGGTTAGAACCACCTTGGAATCTCTTGAATGCAAGAGAAGGGTCTCCTTTTATAGGCCCATGGATGACCAACATGTTCTTTTATTGTGACACCTGATGTCCCGCCTGGGGACCACCAGGTGTTGCACTGCTAGGATGTGCATAACCACTTTGACCGGGGTAAGAGTACAACCCTTACAAGTGCAGGCTGCGGGGTGTCTGTTGGCAAGCCGAATGCCAAGTGCTCCATGACCGACATGCTAGGCATCCTTTTTACAGAGCGTTGTTAACCACTCTTGATAGATCTATCCGAGATTCCTGACTTCCTGGCAGTGGGATGCCTACAATCTCGTACGACATTGCAGCCCCTATCGGTCGATTCGAAAGCTGGAGCGAAAATGGGTAGGAGTGCCAAGCGCTCCAGCGACCTGGCACCTTGCAATGCAGAGTCGAGATGTCTGCTATGTCCCTTAGAATTTGGTCATTTTTATGTCAAGTTAGGTTCTTTGGTTGGAAAAGACAAGTGTTGCCTATAAAATAAAGAGTTTTACTCACCATAATTAGGCCGAATTCGCGTATCTATACTTCTCTACCTTGTCTTTCGTACCCTCTTCTACAAAGTTGGTGGATAATGATGTAGATGCTTTGATACTAGAAGATAATGTGGGAAGAATATGTTGATGTAAATGTTGTTCTTTCAACAAAACACTGGGCCCCGCATACTCTCGTGATGTGCACACATTAGATGATAGAAAATTGATTTTTGTTGAATGGAATGAATTCAAGCAACCTGTTTGGAGTGGTGGTAGGTAACTAAGGACCTTTTTGGGGATTGTTGCAAGAAATGGAAAGAAATGCCCCCTTAACATCTCTTCTTGGGATAAGATGCCATAGTCAAATATTGTTGATATATAGGATTTCATTAAGGTAAATTAAATAAGTCTCTTATCTCCTCCCTTATAATTATGACATGCTATTATAGTTATGACATGTTAATGGCTACATGAATGCATGTTAATATTTTTTGTTGAGAAAATATGATATTAATGATGAAGATGAATTTCAAAAGATTTGATAATAAAAGATCTACTATCTAGATTATACATTACTCTTGAGATGTGAGAGTCAGCGAAGTTAGCCTAGACATCTATCAAATTTTAGTAAAATATTATTTTATTTAGTTCTATTCACTTAGAATGCAATAGATGCCTAACTTTTTAAAGTTTTTACTTAGAGAGGAAAAGTGAGGGCAATTAAAAAAATAAAAGTTTGTAAAAGCTATTTCATTGCACAGAATTCAATCTTTTGCAAATATTATGAATAAGAGGTGAATAGTAATTATTTTATCATTGTATTTTGATAACATTACAATATTAGAAAGATTTCATGTTGATTGCTAAATGCTAATTGTTAAAAATTTAGCAAACTAAGCATCGCAAAGATGTGGATAGAATGGATATCTTCATCATCACTCATACAAAGAAGGATGGGAGGGTGGTCAATGGTGAATGTGCCCTAGAAATTGTAAGTTAACTTAATTATTCTTTTCTCTATGTTTGACATATGTTATCTAAGATAGTTTGGCCATTATAGGGTAAACTTAAGGCTTTCAAAGAATGCCACCCATCTACTAGTACTAATTCTATGGCATCAAAACATGATGTCTTCACAAAAGTTATGGGTGAGGACAAACATGGTAGAATTAGGGGTATTGGCACAAGCCCATCAACACATCACCTATGGGAGGAAAATGTTGAGACATTGAAGAATGAAAAAAAAAGCTTACATGAACATTTGGAATCCAAGGTAGCTAAACTTTAGGATAATCCCCATGTCAATGTATATAACATCAATTTTTATTCATTCTTCACATACATTATATGTTTGACAATGTATATTTGAATGCATTCTCACACTTGTTTCCATTTTCTTTTTTTGCACTGTAGTCTAAGTCTATACTTCAATCTTTGGTTGTAAGCAAATTGTCAACATCAAACAAAGACAATGTACGTGATGTTTATATTGTTAGGCAAACATAAATATATTTTTTAACAGTAAGCATTTTAAATTTTTGTTCGGCCCGTTGGATTGTAGATGGAATGTGAGATTTTTGTATTAAAAAAACTCATTATATTTCTTATTAGGTTGTGCTTGAGTTCACCACTGGAGAGAGTTGCTACCACTTATTTTGTGCTTCCCCTTATCATTTAAACATTGTTTTCGTATAATATTTTTTGCCCCCACTTCTATTTAAAAATGAATAGATAAAAATATAGTAAATGCAAGGTAAAAATGTGTCACCACCCCTCTTCATCCCAATAACAATTGTTGGGATAGTGTCGCACATATTAATGCTCCCATTATTTTTTATAAAAAATTGGATAAGCAGTTGAAGTACTTGTTATAAAGTTGGCAATATGTAAAGATTTACCATGGCCTTGAGACTATAGACATGCACAAATTTGATCAATGTTGTAGCATTGAATGTTGCAGGGTTGCACTTCTGAACTTGAGGAACAAGTACACGATGTGAGGAGAAGTATGAGAACTAATGGACTATTTGGTTGTTTGGAAAATTGAATTTTTGTTATGTAAAAACTATATCATCCTTGACTACATGGCAATTTCTTTGATGAAAAATATGGGGAAAACCATTTGGACTAAGTGACTTATTAGGCTTCATGCTAAACAATGCTTCCTTGATCTCAATTTCTTGCAACACCACGATTATTTTGTCATTTCCATTGTATACTAATGTTTTGATTATTATTCAAAGAGTAATTCAGCTAGATGGGTTCTAGCTTTTTCTTTTTTACACATTTGAGAAGTTGTCAATAGAGACCTGATCGATGTTCTCATGTTTGGTTACCCACTATCTTGACTAATTTTTGACCCCAACAATTTTATTCCATCTTATTCTATTGATAACCTTGTTGTAAATTTTTTTTGTACATCTCTCTTCCTATTTTAACCAGTAACATTTGGATCTATACCTCCAATAGGTTGCCTCCATATCATATAGAATCTGCAATTTTCTTTTAAGCTGATTTTCCCTTTTGAGATTAACCTTAGTTAAAGGCATATTCTAGTAGGACTAAATTTCCAATTCAATGGCGTTTATTCTTTTTTTTTGAGGTTTCCCATATTTCTTGAACTCCAACTTTTCCCTTGCTAAGATATTTTTTAAGTTTCTCTTTAAAATCTTCTTTCTTATATATCTTTTCCAAGTAATTTTGAAAGCATGGGTGTTTCATCCACACTAACTCCATCTTGAAAGCTTTTTTACCTATTTTAGAGGGGGGATCAGTGTTCAAATAGATTCATATATGATTACTAATCCTTTTAGGAAGATTATATATGTTAGCGCTATGCTTCAACATTAGCCAATCAGCTAAACAAAGGACTCTGTCCAAGATGACCTAGTTACATTCAAAATGAGAAATAATCACATACTAGATATTTCGTCAAGAAGATAGAATGATTACAAAAAAAATTCTAGTTTAGGCAATTTGAATGAGTTAAGAAAGGTATATTGATAATGCTACAGTTAGTGAGATAGTCTTGAATCTCTATATGAGTAATAGAGAACATAGAACTCACTGTTAAGATATGATATGGTTCACTATTTAAATCTCCCTTATGTTGTAAAAGGATTAGGGATAAACTCCCTCCCCTAAAAAAATCATGTTTTCTGATAGGGATCCCCAATAAGTCAAAATGGTTTGGAGGTTAGATCATTAATATCCCACCCTTTTAGATATCAAGCAATAGTTCAAATTACTAACAAACAGCCTTTCATGTTTAGCGGTTACTGTGTTCTTTCTATTAGAAAAATGTTCTAGGTTGATGGTGTTTCTATTTTATTGTCTTCTTTCATACTTTACATACACCACACACATGCATTGCATAAATATATTTGTATATATATACATATATATAGCTCAATTCATAGTCATCATGCACTCAATTTTCTCGACCATAGATCTACTGATGTTTGGCCCATCTCGAGGAGTTTTTTTTCTTCTTCTATTTCATGTTAATTACTTGATATATCTTTTGTAAATAGATCCTTATATTGCATGAGCTATTTTTACAATAGATCATTCTACTACATAGTGTTTTCTTTCACATTCATATTTTGTTGCATATATTTTTTCTTAGAACATACCTATTTGTTAATATAACTTTTCGTTTCTATCTTGTTTTATTTTATATGATAGCTCTTTACATACTTATGTTAATGAATGTGTATGGTAATGAAATTTTTCTTATATCAATCATAGAGATGAAAAAAGAAGGTAAGTTGATAGACTTGGAAGGGGAATGCATCGCGGATGGCTTATTGATAAGCAATGACCCCCTAAAAATGGTGATGGACAAATTACATGGTTCTTCTATGAAGTGTCTATTGTTGTTAAGAGGCCAAATGCCTCTCTATTCTACAAAGACGATCATAAACAAAGAATGTGTGATGCTATTGGAACTCATATCATATGGTTCAGTGAACATGTAAGTTATCTTTATTTCTATATTTATAATACTTACAAAAATTACATATCTTTCTTAATTTTTTTATCTTGTTAATGCAAAAAAATTTTAATGACATATGGTTAATAAAGACTCCCATTGGTTGACAAACAATTCTACTTTAGAGTGTGGATGTGGATTTGTTAAATGTTATTCATGGTTGTCATGTAGCTGAAATTTTTAAAAATTTTGTATCTTGGATTCATGGTTGAAGTTTGATTTTTTTTTTACTCAATGTGTTGTACGTTTGTGAAACAAAGTAATTTTTAATTGTATGTTTTCTGCAATCAAACGGGTTTTGAAATTTATATGTTTGTGAAACCAATAGTTGTTGAATTGTGTATGTTTCAATGTTGTAAGCAGGTTATGACTACTACAAACAGATTATGAATGTTGCAATGGTTAGTGTTTGTGAAACCCAAGCAGGTTTTGAATAGTTGGGTTGTGGATGGTTAAGTAAATTGTGACTATGTATTTGTTTGTTTCTTTTGTAGGTCTAGTTATGCATGTACTTAGGCTGTGAATTGTATTGAGGGTGTAACGAGTAGGGTAGTGAATGTGTTGTGCAAGGGTTGATTGTATAGTTGTATGAATTTACCTACAAATTTTTTTTTGATAAGTAAATGTAATACCAAAAGCTTATTAACAAATGTATTTTATCGAAAAATCATGATTTACCTCTAGATGTATGCGTAGGTACATCCTTAGGTATAGGTACTTATGGATCCTTAGGTAAACAACTTGACCTACAGAGTTACCTATGGAATTGGTAAGAATATCGTACAAATAGGTAAAAGTTTATCTACAGGCACTAGTCTTAGGTGTAGATCGATGCTCTACCTATGTTGTACTGTACAAGTACTATGCCTGTCGATAAGTCCATAGGTAAACCTTTTACTTATATGTAGTACTTTTATGGAAATTCTTATGAGAAGATCCGTAAGTAAATCGAATTACCTACGGCAATATAGTCTTTATGTACAGATTTTTTGTTTAGGTAGAAATTGATTTTCTTGAAGTGTAATTTTGCTAATTCTATTGTGCAATGTTATTGAGGAAGAGCCATTGAACTTGTCATTGTCATCGGGAGAGAAGGAAGAAGTCTCCTAGATTAGGAGTAAGAGAAGCCATCATATTCTCGAAATGAGATTTTTGAATTAAAATTTCCTATATGTTATAGAGAATGATTTATCATTGACATTATCTCTAATTTTGCGGGTAAGTTGAATTAGCGTAAACCAAGTTAAACTTGATTTATTTGAAAACAATCAAAAGATTAGGGACTTATCCTCGTATACCAATACAGGCGCTTAGGGCTCGTTTCATATATACCAGATTAATCAGGAGATAAATTAAATTTATCTCTTAAACAATTAGTCATCAAAAGGCATCTAGACTCCTATAATATTGGCAACTTCTCGCTGGATAAACACGCATAAAAATCCGGAATGGTTGCTCCTGTTAACTGAAAAGGACTTTGGCTGAGATATCGACGACATCTCGGAGGTCGAGAGCAATCTCCTTAAAAGATAATATCTCAATAATTTCCCAAATACCTATGTAAAAAATAATAATTTTTATTATCCAACTTGACTACTTCGGTAGATAGTGAAGCGTGAAGAGACTACCGTCTTCTCATAGCAAAAGCTAGTTGGCCGGCCGAGGGGCGAGAAAGGACAGCACAAGGGCGAGAGAAGCCGACAAAGATAGCGAAGGCTGTGCCTGGTGCTGTGCCTGCGCTTCACGGCCCCCGAACTAATTAAGAGATAATGCCCGCGTCGTAAAGAAAGCACCTTGCGCGCGCGCGCACGCACTCGTATGCTTGCTGTTGCCGCCCAAGCACGGAGCTCCACGACGGCCGATCATGGAGGAAAAGGACGCGTAGAGATGTGGGGCACAGGCGCCGTCGTCCTTACTCTCGGCGGCTGCGCGGCCGGGCGTAGCGCGTTGATGCCTCTCCAGCTCTGCCTTGTTCGTCTCTTATTGGCTCTCGTCCTCTTCCCCGCTGCGTAGTGATCATGTATAATTTTGTCCGGAGAATGTTACTTCATGGGAGGACAGAGCTAAAGACGAATCTGCCACATCTCTCTCCCTCTCTCAATGAAGGAGTGCAAATTAACCAATCCACTCCACAAGGAACGTAAAACTTTACCTCATAAAAAATTGATTCAACTCGTTTTCTGAATGATAAATGTATCAATTTTAACAAAACAAAATGAAATTTTGATTCAGTAATGAATTGAATTTGAGCATAATATTATTTGACTGGATAAGTTTAAGTTGGTCAGTAACTATGATTAATTATTCATCTAGTTTTTTAAACATATATTATTTTAAAATCTAAATAATACGCATTAAAATTTATATAATGTTACTTGAATATATATAAAAAATGTTGAAATAAAATTTGAGGTGAACTTAATCATAGGTCCCGCATGAGGGCATAAAATTTAGTATCACAAATGAGTTTAGTATCAACTTTTGAATATAGAATGAATTTGAGTTAAATTATTATTGGAGTTCTAAATCAACAATTAACTAAGAATCTATTGAACGCCTTAGTAGAAACTCTTGTTAATTATATGACTAAAATTAGAATAACTAAATTAGACTATTTTGCAACGCCCCCCCCCCCCCTACACGCGCGCACGGACGTGAGGACGAGCCCCAGACAATAGCACTTCCGCTGATAGAGTATGTCATGACTCGGAATTCAACCTGCACAACAGAAAACAATCCGGCGACGTAATCGGGGAAAACAACCCCAAAAACACATCGGTTTGGAAAAACTCGAAGACAGAGGTCCCAGTTCACAATTCTAACCCTATTCACTCATCTCAAATCACATAATAAAAGTTTCAATACAAACAATCATATACCGGTCTAAATTGCACAATAACTGCTCAAATTATTCCTTGGAGTCCATACCACCAAACTTCTGCTGCGCTAAACTTGATATCCTGAAAAAAATATAATAAAGGATTGGAGTGAGTCAAAACGATTCAGTAGACATCCCATCATCCACCAAATTGGATAGCCAAAGGCCCTAACATGATACATATACATTACCCAACCTGCACTTGATACATACCATATAAAACTAAACAATATATATATATGAAAGTTGGCATTCCACAAATTTTAAGACATACAACTAACCTACCAACCACTAGGACCAAAAAGGGCTTCTCACGAATATATCTAATACGATGAAGAGGTTATGCAATGCAACACCAACTAAAAGACTTACCATGCATAACATACATAACATACATGCTTAAATGAACTAATGAACACAACATAAATGCTAACACCAATACCACTCTACAATGCATCTATCCACTACATGAAACATTAACATTTTCATTTTTCGCAAGGAAAGCGTTGTCTTGCGATCTCGACGAGCTATGACTAGATCTACCATATATAGAGTAATTGTATAGCTAAGCTAAATCCTGTAGTTCACCTAGGCAGGGGTGGCACTTAGGATAACCCGCGGGATCTGGGATCGAAGGATGCACCAGACGGTTCTAAGCTCCGCTGCCCACGGACACGACTACTAGTCTAGTATAGCTCGATCTCATTAAATGTCTTTAATGCACACATGCATCACAACATCTCATGCCTTGCCATGAGTTTCTCACAAATATGCAATCTATTTTGCAATGACAAACTGTCACATTCAAACTAATGAACCATGCATTTCCACAATCTAAGCAAAGAGACATCCATGCTACTAGCACTCTATCTATCATGGATAAAAAAATAACATTCTATACATACTTATTCATGATATGCCAACATGACTTAGACCCTTAAAACAACCACTATATGAAAGAGATCATGGTGTCACATGAAAATTCAGGTTTAAATAAGCGATCCAAACTCAATATAATAGGGTAAACTCACAACTTTAAACATTATCTAAAACAAAGAATTGATCGATCTAACAATAATCTGAAGGGTTAACCAATTAATAAAAGAGGTTTAGCACATATCGTACAAGAATACAACCAATTAACTATGATAGAGCTAATTATACGATCATCACTAATTGACTTGCAAATACATGTTAAATAAATCGAAATAGACAACTAAAGATAACTTCACTCTTCTAAAATCACACATCTATCTATTTGATTATTACCTACAAGTCATGGTAATATTTTCAATAGAAATTTAGTGATAATAGACATGTCCGGGATGCCTACCGGAAAGGCGTCGATAAAACGATCCGGAGCTAATACGAAGCTTGAATCGGCAAAGCAAGGATTTCTCCCTCAATCGGTGCAAGCTGCAAGCATACAAAGGCATATAGGTATGGCATGGATAGAACATAATAAAAATGATGTGAGGGAGTGAAAAAGGAGAGAAAAAAAATAAAATAGACCATTACCACAACACTGTAGCAATCCGGGTGGAGGAGGATGGTGCATGCAATGGGGGGGCTGCTGTCCGGGTCCAAAGGGCTGCGGCTGGGCAGCAGGACACGCCGGAGAGAGGGGGGGTGGAGGCAGCCGCGGGGCTGGGGGCTGGATGGCCGCGATTGGGTGGTCGGCGCAGCTGAGCGCCCAGGGGAAAAAGGGGGAAGAGGAGGGTGGCTGCGGGTGCAGCTGTTGGGCGCGTCCGCACGGCGTTGGTCGGCGCGCGGAGGGCGAGGTGCAGGCGTCCACGCTGGCAGCCGAGCGAGAGGGGGGGGGGGAGGAGAAGCTACTGCGACGCCGCGCCTGCGGGTCCACGCGGGCGGCCAAGCGAGCAGGGGGCGGGGTGCCGCGGGTCCACGCGGCTGGCCGAGAGAGAGCAGGGGGCGGGGCGGGACAGCGCCGGCGCGAAGGGGGGGGGCTGGGCTCTGCGCAGGCACACGGGAGGGAGCTGCCGCGAGGGGGAACCGAGAGAGGGAGGGAGGAAATGGAGCGGCTAGGACACAAAATGGGGGTTTTGACGGGGGTAAAATTTGAGAAAAGGAGGGGCAAACGGGGAAGGGGGAGAAAGATATTATTATAAATATAATAACTCTTTTTTAAAAAAATAGATATTACAGAGTAACTGGGGTTGAAGACACTTGTACGTCGGGACAAGGATTCAAATGGAGATTTGGAAGAGGAATCGTACGCCTCCATCTCAACCCCGCATAAGCCGGCGACCGTCGGCCCATCACCAACTTCGTCGCGCGCGGGGAAGAGCCAAGGAAGGGCTTGCCAAGCACCCAAGTTGATTTAACCGGAAAAAGTAGCGCCATAACATTTGAGAGAGAGAGAGAGAGGGAGAGAGAGAGGAAGACGATAAGATATACACGGACGCCTCTGGACGCCCATAACAGTACTCCTGTTGAGGTCGTCTTCTCTTTGTTGAAGCGCTTTGGATAAGCCACCTGGATGTTCATGGTTGCCTCCATCGCCGTCGCCGTCGATGTTCTCGCGGGATTTGTCTTCTGTCGTGAGCGTTCGTACGCATATTAGAGCAATTGAGCTAGCTAGCGACGGACCGGATGAGGAGGAATACCCGTCGATCTCGGTTCAAAGCGTTGAGAGAAACTTAAAGAACTTGATGAGATATTTGGTTGCAAATTGAACTTTTGTTAAAAAAATAGCTTTTTCAAATAAAACTTGTTAAAAGAGGTATTTCTTTTTTAAAATAAAAAATCAGATTTTTTTGTCTGGTGGTCCCTTACCTTTTTGGTCATACATGATTTTCAGTATTGTTTTGTTATCACGCTGCCTTAAACAGGATAGTTTTACGTCGTTGGCATTTTATTTTAATTTAATGTTTGTGACAAAAATACATAAAGAAATTAATTTGAATCCAAACACTCTATAAATGCTTATGGGGTGTTTGGTTGCATGATAAATTTTTGTACATTTTCATGGTAAAAAATTGTATTAAAATAAAAAGTGAACTAACTCATGACATAAAATTATCATGTTTGGAGGGATGTGATTACAAAAAAGAGTAACTACCACACATGATCAAACAAAGTGGGGAACCACAAGAAAAAAGAAAGAAGTGAGACCCACTTTTTTTGTTTAAGAAGAAAATCATTTTTAAAATATAAAATTATCATGGTTACCAAACACCTCTTTTAACAAGTTTTCTTACAATTTTTAAAAATTAAAACAAAAACCTTCTTTATCATGCAACCAAACACCCCATTAGAATCATTCGATGCCCCTTAATCTTTTTCAATTGGGTTGTGAAACCTTCTCCTCCTCTCTAAACTATTTATTTATCCACAGCTGCTACGATTTCGAACGGCCACTAATCTCCAATAGTGAACGGAACAGTGAACCAAAAAGGCTGGGAAAAACACCGGCGCCGGCCGGCGGGAGATATGCCGTTCAGTACTCGAGGAGCCACTCGGTGAACGCGTCGAGGGTTCTCATGTCGGCACGGTAGTGCTTCTGGGTGAACTCCAGGAGCGCCGACCAGGTGAAGTCCGGGTACAACCTTGGATGCTCCTCGTCCACGAGCTTCGCCGGCGGCGCCACGACCCTGTCGCCCAGAGGGCACAGGAAGAAAGCCAGCGACCTTCTCGGCGAGATGCTGTTCACCACCACCCTGTGAAGGCAGCTCCTGTATCGCCCATTGCTCAACGCCTGGTGCGAGATGTGATTAAAGAAACAACCGCGTTATCATATTACGACATATGAAGATTGCAATATAACTAGCTGATTAATTAATTCTATAATAATTTATCAGCATAAATATTCATGCTGTTTTCTTTAAAGTAAAAAATTTTAAAATTTTAACCGCAAGACACAATGTTTTTTTTTGCAAACTAACACACTTTAGTAGAAAATTTTTTTGGACAGAAAATAGAAATGGAAGTAATCAAATCCCCAGAGCCGAAATCAAAATCATATTTATGAAATTCAATTTTTAATAAAAGTGAAATTAAAATTTTAAAATCTGACTTCGAAGAGTTATAAAATTCAAATCTAAGTAATTTTTTAAACAGCGATTTCACTTTTTAGAAGTTAGGTTTTCAAACTAATAGAACATCGATCAAGTACTCCGACTATATGCAGATGAGTTAGTTTTGCACAAAAAATTGGTGTGTTTGAATAAAATTTTAAAACGTGATACTTAAAAAAAAACTATATTCTTGTGCGTACCATGAAGGTATCGCCGATGTTGACGACGAAGGCCTGAGGGTTGGGGGGAATGGAACGCCAGCGGCCGGCGGCGAAGACCTCGAGCCCGCCGACGCCGTCCTGGTGAAGGATGGTGAGGGAGGTGGGATCGCAGTGCGGGCCGGTGCCGAGGGCGAGGTGCGGCTGCTGGCAAGGAGGGTAGTAGTTGAGCCGCATGATGGAGTCGTGCTCCCGGAAGAACTCCCGAAAGGTGCCCCTGCCTACCGCCAGGCTTTCCTCCAGAAGCTCCATGATCCCCAGGGACAGCTTTCCCATGGCGTCGCAGTACTCCTGGTACACCTCCCTGAAGAAGAACGTACATTTATGCAGTGCGTATAAGATTTTGCAGTGTACACAGGCAGCTGAATCCGCGGACGACGTCCGTACCCGTAGCTACTGAAACTCGGGCCGAGGGTGTCGACAAAATACCGGAGTACCCTGTTCGCGGTGGCGCCTTTATCGGTTGAAGGGGAGTGCCGGAAAGACAGAGTCTCCTTCCACGGCAGCTTGCTGAAGAACCGGCCGGTGAAACTGCTCGAATAGCCGCAGCTCTCGCCAAGCTTTCTCTGTGCCCGCTGCTTCTCCGGCAGCGTCATCCCGAAGAAGCCATCCATGCAGGTGTAGGCCTTCTCCAGCAGCCGCACGTCCACGCCGTGGTTGACCACCTGAAAGAATCCGTGCGTCTTGCAGGCTTCCTTCAGCTGCCTCAATGCGCCGTCCATTGCCGCCGCCGCCGACTGATCTCCACCCGGCCGCGCTCCCTCTGTTCTCCGTTTGAGGAACTCCCCTAAGTCGAACAGCGGAAGGACGAGCTCCTCGGCGGCGTCGGGGCCGGGCTTCTCGTGATCAGGCCAGACGAACGGAGCGGGGATCTCGGGTTTTTCCCGCAAGACGCCGGCGTCGAACTCTAAGTCGGGGGTGACTTCAAAAGGTTGGGGAGGAGGAGGCTGGACCGGCGGGCTCACAGATTGTGGGGGCTCCGAGCGGTCACTACCTTCGGGATGCATATCTCTGCTTGAAGTTGTGGTTGCAGCGGGTTGAGATGGAGCAGACATGCGGCTGTCTATGAGGGGCATGGATACTGAGGACGAATCCTCAGGTTAACATATATAGCACTCAATAGAGGGGAGGGTGAAGAGATGGACGACCTGTCTAGGTGCCGGTTGCACTCGGTTGACAAAAATGGGATAAATATATCATTAATGCTTATTCTTGCAACAAACAGATTTTAACCTACCAAAACAGCCTTTATACTCCGTTTGGTTACGATTTTTTTCTCAACTTTTGATTTAAATTTTAAAAATGAAAGAAATGTCTTGTTTGGTTGCAATTTTTTGTTCCTTTTTTTTAAATAGCAACATATTTCTTAGTAAATCTCTCTTGAAAACAACATAAGAAAGATTTGTTTTATTTTTGAGAAATACGCAAGAGACACACAAGGCCCGGCTTGTTAGACAATGTACATTTGCATGGAAGCCTGGATGAAGTGAAGTCACAATCTGATTTCATTTGTATTTCCATTACATTTCATTTGTACAAAATGTGGATCGCATTTGATCTCACGTCTGTAACATTTTACCCTCAATATAAAAGCAATACAGAAAAGGGGAATCGGCAATTGGCCGAGGGCTAACGCCCAATTCCCGCGCATCATCTGTGAGAGCTCTCTTCTCTGTTCTGTGTGTCCTGCTGCCTTCTTCTCCGCGTCTTCACAGATCTGGATCGGAGCTTCAACAATTCATCACTCCAACTTGGTATCAGAGCGAGGATTAGGATCTCGTGGGCTCTACATTCTCGTCAGGCATTCAGTTTTTCCGTTTCAACTGTTAATGGAGGAATCAATAATGGAGTCGATGAATGCTGCTCCTATAGACACTCCGAAGCTCTCGTTTGCTTCTGGATCCTCTCTAACCTCTCTTCCGAACATTTCACATCGGTTTCCGATTAAGCTCAATGCCGATAACTTCATGGTCTGGCGTGGCCAGTTTATTCCATTTCTCAAAATGTACGATCTCATGGGGATCATTGATGGCACAGTTCCATGTCCATCTGGTTTTATTCCAGATGTCTCTAATCCATCTAAGTACGTTCCCAATCCTGAGGCAAAGGTTTGGCAACAATACGACGGTCTAGTGATGACCGTCCTTATTTCTTCTGTAAGTGACTCTATTCTGCCGATGGTAGTCGGATATGAAACATCAGCGGAAGCATGGAAGGCCATAACTAATGCCTATGGCTCTTCATCTAAACCTCGTTTACTTCAACTAAGGATACAGCTACAGCAGCTCAAAAAGGGAAATATGCGCATCAATGAGTTTTTACAGAAGATCAAACATCTTTCTAAGACATTAGCGATGGCTGGTGATCCAATCTCCAGTAGTGAACTTCTCCTTTATGTGTTAAATGGACTGGGATCTGAGTACGATCCATTTGTGATAGCAATTACAACACGAACTGATTCCACTTCTATAACATTTGATGAGTTACAAGGCATGCTTCTCAGCCACGAAACTCTTCTAATTCAGCGTCAACAAAGCATTTCTGACATTACAGCCAATCTGGCTCGCACAAATTTGGGCAATGGACAACATCAGTTCACTAATTACAATGGAAATTCTGGTAGAGGACGAGGCAGAGGCCGATCTGGTGGAAGAGGGCGGAATGATCGCAATATGCAATATTACAATTCTGATAAATCTCAGATGCAATCAGCTCCAGGAGACAGACAGTTTAATCATACATATGGACAGAGTAATTACAATAATTCCAGTCCGGTTACAGTGTGCCAATTATGTGAGAAGCGGGGACATACATTCCTCACTTGTTGGAAACGCTTTGATGTTAATTTTCGTCCCACTCAGCAATCTGGGAACAATTACAATACACCCATGGCTCAACCGTCTTATTCAGCCAATGTAGCCAGTACCAGTAATTCAACTTATGGGGCAGATCAGTCCTGGTATCCGGACACTGGTGCCAATAACCACATGACCCCCAATCTTGCTCTACTTCAAACACCCACAAATTACCATGGTCAAGACAAGGTGCTGGTTGGTAATGGTGAAGGTCTACCTATAAATCACATTGGTAATTCAGGTTATAAGCATTTCAACTTATACAACACTTTACATGTTCCTTTGATATCTAAAAACTTACTGTCCGTCTCACAATTCACCAAAGATAATGATGTATCTTTTGAATTCTTTCCTCAACACTGTCTTGTTAAGGACATCAAGAGCAAGAAGGTCTTGGCACAAGGACACAATTCTAATGGACTCTACCGGCTGGATGATGATGTACATACTTCTCCGACAGGACTGACTGCTGAAGCTTCCACTCTATGGCACCAACGGCTGGGACATCCAGCATTTAAGACAGTACTTTCTGTTTTGAACAGTCTTAGCACACATACTCACTTAGACAGTGCCTTTTTTTGTTCACATTGTGCCTTGGCCAAAAGCCATAAACAGAATTTTCCGTCCTCTAATTACACTTCTACAGTTCCACTTGAGTTAATAGCATCGGATGTATGGGGTCCCTCTCCGGTTGTTAGCATGAATGGATTTCGATACTATGTGACTTTTATAGACCATTATAGTAGATTTTGTTGGATCTATCCTCTTGTTTTGAAAAGTGATGTGTTTCGTGTCTTTATTCAATTCAAAAATCAAGTTGAAAACATGTTCTCTAGAAAAATAAAGTACTTTCAGAGTGATTGGGGTGGAGAATTTCAAGCATTGTCAAAATTTTTCATGGAATGTGGCATTTCTCACAGAGTTGCATGTCCTTACTCTCATCACCAAAATAGATTAGCTGAACGAAAACACAGACACATCATAGAAACGTCCCTAGCACTGTTAAGCAATGCTAGACTGCCATATCACTTTTGGGATTCTGCTGTAACATGTGCCACCTACCTGATCAACAGATTGCCCACT
Source organism: Cryptocoryne crispatula var. balansae (assembly GCA_036172225.1). Taxonomy (NCBI): domain Eukaryota; kingdom Viridiplantae; phylum Streptophyta; class Magnoliopsida; order Alismatales; family Araceae; genus Cryptocoryne; species Cryptocoryne crispatula. Next base: position 43,406,391 of record CM069921.1, read on the forward strand.
AAGGTTTTGAACCTCTTGTCTCCCTTTGAGAAAATATATGGGAAACCACGATTATAATTTTTTAAAAATCTTTGGATGTGCTTGCTATCCACATTTACAACCCTACAACAAGCACAAATATACATTCCGGTCGAATCTTTGTATTTTCTTAGGATATAGTAGCAAACATAAGGGCTATCAATGCTACTCTCCAACTACAGGTAAAACTTACATTGCTGTACATGTGATATTTTATGAACACTCATTCCCATATGAAATTCTGGTTAAGAATAGCTCCTTACAACAGAGTTCTAGCACTGTATGCATACCGGGTCCTTCTATTCAGTCTGTTTTTACAGAACAAGTTCAATTACCGTTGGCACAGTCGGATGTAGCATCTCCCTTACAGCCTATTGATGATACTCAACACTCGGATGCCACACATTTCTGCACTCCTCCTATTCATACTGCAGATTCTTCTCTTGTTCCGACTGGACACTGCACAGATTCTGCAACCACTCCTTCACCGGACCAGTCCTCAGCCTCTCCTACTACAACAACATCTGAGGACAGTCCTGCACCAAAAAAATATAAGTCTCTCAAGGAGATACTTGCGAATACACAGCCTGTTTCTGCTCCTATAACAAGCAAATATGCACTGACTGTTGAACGTGACAATGAACCAGAACCTTCTTGTTTCACCACTGCCAACAAGTTTTCTCATTGGAGAAAAGCTATGTCAGATGAGTTTTCAGCCCTTCAAACTACTGGTACCTGGACGTTGGTACCTCTTCCTTCCAATGCCAACATTGTCGGCTGTAAATGGATCTACAAAATTAAGAAGAACTCTGATGGAACAGTTGCTAGATACAAGGCCAGATTAGTGGCCAAAGGATATACCCAAGAACATGGAATTGATTTTGAGGAGACTTTCAGTCCAGTCATCAAACCTGTCACCATTCGTATGGTTCTCTCAGTGGCTGTTAGTTCCAATTGGCCAATTAAGCAATTGGATGTCAACAATGCTTTCCTTCATGGAAGCCTCATTGAGGAGATTTACATGTCTCAACTGACTGGATTCATTGACAGTGCCTACCCGGATTATGTTTGCAAACTCTATAAATCTCTATATGGGCTCAAACAGGCTCCAAGGGCATGGTTTCAGAAGTTATACTCTCATTTGGTTTCACTCGGTTTCAAACCATCCACCTGTGATCCTTCATTATTCATATTTCACTCACAGGCGGTTTGCATTTATTTGTTAGTATATGTGGATGACATAATTTTAACAGGAAACTGCATCAAGGCTATTACAAGTCTCATCTCCAGCTTGTCTGTCACCTTCTCTATCAAGGATTTGGGTGATCTCAGCTACTTTCTCGGTATTGAAGTTCATCGGACTAGTGCTGGTCTGCATCTTTCTCAGAAGAAGTATATCATGGATATTCTGGAAAAATCACAACTCCTCAACTCAAAGCCTCTCTCCACACCTATTGCACCAAGGAAAACCCCTTCTCAGTATGAAGGTAATATCTTGACTGATCCCACTACTTATAGGAGCCTGGTCGGCTCATTACAATATGCTACACTAACCAGGCCAGACATAGCCTACTCTGTCAATAAGGTATGTCAATTTTTGTCTACACCGACTGACACTCATTTCAGTTTAGTCAAACGGATACTCCGTTATTTGAAAGCCACACATACATTGGGCTTATCTATCTGCCCAAGTGACTTTTCTTTACAAGCTTACTGTGATGCTGACTGGGCGGGCTGCCCCGATGATAGAAAATCATTGGAGGCTTTGGAATATATTTGGGTACCAATTTACTATCCCGGGATCGCCAAAAAGCAACGCACTGTTGCTCGCTCAAGCACCGAGGCTGAATTACGCTCTATGGCTATGGCAGTGACTGAGCTTCTGTAGATTATGCAATTGAGTACAGAATTTAAACTTACCATAGCACATCGTCCTACAGTGTGGTGGGATAACATAAGTGCAATTTACTTAAGTGCAAACCCAGTCTTCAAGGCAAGGACTAGACATGTGGAAATTGATTTCCACTTTATTCGACAATTGGTTCAGGAAAAGCATATTATTATTCGGCACATCTTCAACAAGGACCAAGTTGCCGACATCTTCACCAAGCCACTGGCTGTCCAGCAATTTGAGCTCTTTAGAGACAAGCTTAACGTGGTACCCCCGTTTAGCTTGAGGGGGGGTGTTAGACAATGTACATTTGCATGGAAGCCTGGATGAAGTGAAGTCACAATTTGATTTCATTTGTATTTCCATTACATTTCATTTGTACAAAATGTGGATCGCATTTGATCTCACGTCTGTAACATTTTACCCTCAAAATAAAAGCAATACAGAAAAGGGGAATCGGCAATTGGCCGAGGGCTAACGCCCAATTCCCGCGCATCATCTGTGAGAGCTCTCTTCTCTGTTCTGTGTGTTCTGCTGCCTTCTTCTCCGCGTCTTCACAGATCTGGATCGGAGCTTCAACAATTCATCACTCCAACTCGGCTCTTCTCTCTCTCTTCCCCTCTTCGCTCCTCCGGCAGCCATCGCCTTCTGGGGACGACCGCCTCTCCCTTCCGGGCACAACTTCCTCCCCTCTCTGCCCCCCCTCTCCCTTGCCCCCGCCCACTGGCATTCGTCCTAAAGATGCTCCTTTTCACACTTGTGTCTATCTTCCTTGTCGCTCTCATCCTCATCCTAATGGCCTCGGATGCCTCTAAACCCATTCGGAGCAATCCTTGCACATCAATGCCTCACCGCCGCGACCTCTGATGTCGGTGTTGCACAACCCCTCATAGTGAGTGTCTTGCAACATTTAGCTGAGGGTGCCCATGACAAGGTAGTTGGACATTATCACCGCCCAAGGCCAGAAGGACCCCAACTAGAGCACTGTATCTCCATCAACAAGTGCACTATGAGGCCATGGGGGAACCCCTTGTCAGTGGTGGTCTTCCTCGGCCAACTGTGGAAGCCCTACACCACCACCGTGTTCTTGAGATCGTTGCTACCTAGGATCATCAGCCTGTACCCAGGATCATCAGCCCCGCTGGCTAGATGCCATGGGTAGACAACATGGGACCGAGCACCGTCTTCTATAGGGAGTATAGGAACACAAGGCTAGGAGGGTGTAATACCCGATTAAAAAAAAATTTGATTGAAAAATCCCTTTTTTGCCACGTAACCCACTCCCCTCCACCGCCTTCCGTCCACCGCCTCCCTCCCCCCCTCTCGCGAACCTTCTCTTCTCCACCACCTCCCTCTCTCTCCAGAACTTTCCTCACCACCGCCTCCCTCCATCGCCTCCGTCGCCGATTTATTCTCCCCTAGTTGCCGCCTCCACCGCGCGCTCCCCTCTCTCTCTCTCCCCGTCGCTCCTCCTCCTCCTCTTCTTCTTCTTTGTCGCGGCCATCGTTGCTGCTGCCGATGCCGCGTCACCGCCGTCGTCGCGGCCGTCTCCCTCTCTCCTTCCCACTCCTGCCGTCGCGCCATCATCTCCGTGAGGTCTCCGCCGCCATCCACCTCCCGCTCCTGCTCCCTCTCTCCCTCTAGCTCTCTGTTTCTCTCTCTCCCCTCTCCCCCTCTCGTTCCCCCCCCCCCCCCCCCCGACGGCTCTCTCTCTCTCTCGCACCCGCGACCATCCCCGCCCCCTCGCGCTGCCTCTCATTCTCTCTCTATTATTTCTATCCCACGCCATCACCTCGCCGTCGTCTTTTTGCCGCCTTAGCTCCCCCTTTCTCTTCCCCTGCTCTCCTCTCTCTCTCCCGTCGTCGTGCCCGCGCAAACGCGGTGCAGCCGCGAGACCCCCGCCCCCTTGTCCCGCCTGACCCTCTCTCTCTTGTGCTGCCGTGCCCGACGTCGCCATGCCCGCCGCCGCCGTGTGGTCGCCGCCGTGCCCCCCCTCCACTCTACTCTCTTTCTCTTTCCCGCCGCGGCCGTCGCCGCTGCGACCGCCTCTCCTCCTCTTCTTCTCCTTCTTCTCTCTTCTCCCTGGCCGGGGACGTTGCCTCCGTCGTGACCGGAGCCGCGTCCCGCTCGTACCCCCCGGTCGCTCCTCCTCCTCCTCCTCTTCTTCTTCTTCTTCTTCTTCCGCCATCGCAGCGTCGTCGAGGGCCGCCGTCGACCGCCGCCACGCCATGCTTCCCCCTCCGCCGCGTGCTCCCCTCTCCCACTCTCCCTCGGGCTCCCGCTCTCTCACTTCTTCCCCCCTCCGCCGCGCGCGGGTTCTCTCTCTCTCGTCCCTCTCCCGCGCACTCGCAATCTCTCTCTCCCGTCTCTACTCTCTCTCCCCCTCTCCTTCCTCCCGCCGCTCCCGCCTCCGCCGCTCACCCCCTCTCTCTCGCGCCTCGGGCTCTCTATCTCTCTCTCTCTCCCATCTCTTCTCTCTCCTTCGCCCCCCCCTCGGTTTGACCGCGCCCGCACGGTGTCTGCGCGGCGGCCGCAGCGCCGCGGGCACATGCAGTTGTGCCGCAGAGGGGGGCGGCGCAAGCGCCGCTCTCCCATTCCCGTCTCTCTCCTACCCCCCTGCGCACTCTCTCTCCTCTCTCTCCTCTCGCTCACTCTGTCTCTCTCTCCCTCTCTCGCACACTCTCCTTCTCTCTCTTATCTCACTCTCTCTCTCCCTCGCTTCTCTCCCGTGCGCTCTCTCTCCCTCTCATTCTCTCTCTCCTGTTTATACCCCCCTCTCCTCTTAGTTATATAATTACTTAAATTAAGTGGGTTGATTGATTTAGTTATCGTTTTTTTTTATCGTAGGATTGGAGGATAGTTTGGTTTCACCCTCGCCTCGGTTGTCCCGTGGTTAAATCGGTGTGGGTTTCCTGGACACGGGAATATATCGTTCTCCTTGAGGTAGGCATCCCAATTCATCCTTAGCACATGATATTGTAATTAATGTGTTAAAATATGATTATTAGATTATTAGTTAGAAAATGATGAATAAATGATGGTTATTTAATTGTCTGCATGTGATTAGTTAGATGTTTATCATGTCAGTCATGCATAGTTTCATGATTTGCATTAGTTAGATATAATTTTGAATTAATGTGGTTTAGTAAATTATTAAATTAGATATATTGTGATGATTAATTAGATTGGCTGTATTAATTCATAAAATTAGATTTATGACCTGTTATGATTATATTTATACCCGATTTATGTTATGAATGACATGTTATATGGAAATGATTTATGACCTTTAATTATTATAATTGTATCTGATTCATGTTTAGAATGATCTTAAATCATTAATACTTATATTGGAATGGAAATTGATGGCATGATAATTATGGAATGTGGTTAATTAATATTAATAGTGGCCTAATCTTGTAAAGTGCATAATTTGATAAATTAATATGAAATTGTGCTTAATTGAAGTCAATATGTCTCATTATGTTGCATATTCCTTTCTGATTGGGTCAATTGCATAAATTGGTGTGAAATTGAATTATGTGAATGATATTGCATATTCTGTTCTGATTGGGTCTATTGCATGAATTGTTGGTATAATGGAATGGTTGTGCATGACTTGATAATTGGCATATCTGGTTGATTGAATTGGTTATGTCTGAGTAAATATATGGCTTTTACTTGTTGAGGTCCTCCAGCCTACATTAGTGGTCCTGGGGCAGCAGATGACGTAGTGAAATCCGATGCATCCTTCGATCCCGGATACAGCGGTTTATCCTAAGTACGCCCTGCCTAGGTGTAGTAAGGATCTAGCTTACTATATGGTACTTCTTATATATATTTAGAGCTGGAGTGGAGAAGTCCAAGTATGGCATATGATTTACTCAGACACATGGAATGGAAATGGTATGGAAGCATGCACAGTTGGCTTATGCAGGTCTAGATGGCATACACATATAGTTTAGTTTAGTTAGTAGCCAAGTTCATGTAGAGGCATGTTTAAATGGGTAATTTGGTGAAAGAAATCCCATTTAAATAAATAGATATGATAATTAGCCTATATGATATTATAGCAATTGATGAGTCTGGTTTATGCCTATAATTAGCAGTTAGATTGGTTAGTATATTAGGATAGTTGGGTATACGTCCTACTGAGTCCGTGTAACTCATCCCAAATCCTTTAACACTTTTTTTCAGGTAATCAAGTAGCGCAGCAGAAGCGTAGTGGGTCAGGATTAGTGCAGAAGAGGTTTACATAATTTGGTTGATGAATTGTTTATATTGTAATCAAGGTATGTTATATATATGGATTGAATCATTTGTTTTAACTGGGACCTGTGATTCATTATTTTTCCAAACCGACGTAGTTTTGGGGTTAACTCCCCGGTCCCGTCTCCGGATTATTCCACTGCGCAGGTTAGGAAATCCGGGGCGTGACAGGTTGGTATCAGAGCAATAACCCAGCCAGAAGATCTATTTTGACCTGCCTGGGTGTAGGATGTTGGTTTGGATGGCAATGAGTCGATAATTTGATATGGATCATTAGATTGGGTATAGAGGATAGAATTAGTTATTAGATGAGGAATAGGCGATTAGATTTGTGGATAGGAGATAGATAGTCAGAAAGATAGATATGGTAGATAGGCAGATAGATAGATTGGTAGATAGGTGGATTGGCGGGTAAATAGGAAGGGTAGACAGATAGATGAATAGATCGATTAGATGAATCATGGGTAGATAAGATAATGTAGAGAAGGGATTGACAAACTGACTAGATAGATAGAATGATGATTATCCTAGGTAGGTAGATGGATAAAATGGATATTTTGATAGGTAGATTAGAAATAGGAATAGATAGATTAGAAGGAGAGTGTAGACATTCTCATACTCATCCTTTTCTAAGAAGTTTTGATTGAAATTTCGAGGACAAAATTTTTGTGAGGAGGGAAGAATGTAATACCCGATTAAAAAAAAAATTTGATTGAAAAACCCCTTTTTCACCACGTACCCCACTCCCCTCCACTGCCGTTTCCCCCTCCACCGCCTTCCGTCCACCGCCTCCCTCCCCCCCCTCTCGCGAACCTTCTCTTCTCCACCGCCTCCCCCTCTCTCCAGAACTTTCCTCGCCACCGCCTCCCTCCATCGCCTCCGTCGCCGATTTATTCTCCCCTAGTTGCCGCCTCCGCCGCGCGCTCCCCTCTCTCTCTCTCTCCCCGTCGCTCCTCCTCCTCCTCTTCTTCTTCTTTGTCGCGGCCATCGTTGCTGCTGCCGACGCCGCGTCACCACCGTCGTCGCGGCCGTCTCCCTCTCTCCTTCCCACTTCTGTCGTCGTGCCATCGTCTCCGTGAGGTCACCGCCGCCATCCACCTCCCGCTCCTGCTCCCTCTCTCCCTCTAGCTCTCTGTTTCTCTCTTCCCTCTCCCCCTCTGTTCCCCCCCCCCCGACGGCTCTCTCTCTCTGCACCCGCGACCATCCCACCCCCCCGCCCTGCCTCTCTTTCTCTCTCTATTTCTATCCCACGCCCTCGCCTCGCCATCGTCCCTTTGCCGCCTTAGCTCCCCCCTCTCTCTTCCCCTGCTCTCCTCTCTCTCTCCCGTCGTCGTGCCCGCGCAAACGCGGTGCAGCCGCGAGACCCCCGCCCCCTTGTCCCACCTGACCCTCTCTCTCTTGTGCCGCCGTGCCCAACGCCGCCGTGCCCGACGCCGCCGTGCGGTCGCCGCCGTGCCCCCCCTCCACTCTACTTTCTTTCTCTTTCCCGCCGCGGCCGTCGCCGCTGCGACCGCCTCTCCTCCTCTTCTTCTCCTTCTTCTCTTTTCTCCCTGGCTGGGGACGTTGCCGCCGTCGCGACCGGAGCCGCGTCCCGCTTGTACCCCCCGATCGCTCCTCCTCTTCTTCTTCTTCTTCTTCTTCTTCTTCCGACGTCGCAGCGTCGTCGAGGGCCGCCGTCGACCGCCGCCACGCCGTGCTTCCCCCTCTGCCGCGTGCTCCCCTCTCCCACTCTCCCTTGGGCTCCCGCTCTCTCTCTTCTTCCCCCCTCCGCCGCGCACGGGTTCTCTCTCTCTCGTCCCTCTCCCGCGCACTCGCGATCTCTCTCTCCCGTCTCTACTCTCTCTCCCCCTTCTCCTTCCTCCCGCCACTCCCGCCTCCGCCGCTCACCCCCTCTCTCTCGAGCCTCGGGGTCTCTCTCTCTCTCTCTCTCTCCCATCTCTTCTCTCTCCTTCTCCCCCCCCTCGGTTTGACCGCGCCCGCGCGGTGTCTGCGCGGAGGCCGCAGCGCCACGGGCGCATGCAGTTGCGCCGCAGAGGGGGGCGGCGCAAGCGCCGCTCTCCCATTCCCGTCTCTCTCCTACCCCCCTGCGCACTCTCTCTCCTCTCTCTCCTCTCGCTCACTCTCTCTCTCTCTCCCTCTCTCGCACACTCTCCTTCTCTCTCTTATCTCACTCTCTCTCTCCCTCGCTTCTCTCCCGTGCGCTCTCCCTCCCTCTCATTCTCTTTCTCCTGTTTAAACCCCCCCTCTCCTCTTAGTTATATAATTACTTAAATTAAGTGGGTTGATTGATTTAGCTATCGTTTTTTTATTGTAGGATTGGAAGATAGTTTGGTTTCACCCTCGCCTCGGTTGCCCCGTGGTTAAATCGGTGTGGGTTTCCTGGACACGGGAATATATCGTTCTCCTTGAGGTAGGCATCCCAACTCATCCTTAGCACATGATATTGTAATTAATGTGTTAAAATATGATTATTAGATTATTAGTTAGAAAATGATGAATAAATGATGGTTATTTAATTATCTGCATGTGATTAGTTAGATGTTTATCATGTCATTCATGCATAGTTTCATGATTTGCATTAGTTAGATATAATTTTGAATTAATGTGGTTTATTAAATTATTAAATTAGATATATTGTGATGATTAATTAGATTGGCTGTATTAATTCATAAAATTATATTTATGACCTTTTATGATTATAATTATACCCGATTTATGTTATGAATGACATGTTATATGGAAATGATTTATGACCTTTTATTATTATAATTGTATCTGATTCATGTTTAGAATGATCTTAAATCATTAATACTTATATTGGAATGGAAATTGATGGCATGATAATTATGGAATGTGGTTAATTAATATTAATAGTGACCTGATCTTGTAAAGTGCATAATTTGATAAATTGATATGAAATTGTGCTTAATTGAAGTCAATATGTCTCATTATGTTGCATATTCCTTTCTGATTGGGTCAATTGCATAAATTGGTGTGAAATTGAATTATGTGAATGATATTGCATATTCTGTTCTGATTGGGTCTATTGCATGAATTGTTGGTATAATGGAATGGTTGTGCGCTGACTTGATAATTGGCATATCCGGGTTGATTGAATTGGTTATGTCGAGTAAATATATGGCTTTTACTTGTTGAGGTCCTCCAGCCTACATTAGTGGTCCCGGGGGCGACGGATGACGTAGTGAAATACGATGCATCCTTCGATCCCGGATACAGCGGTTTATCCTAAGTACGCCCTGCCTAGGTGTACTAAGGATCTAGCTTACTATATGGTACTTCTTATATATATTTAGAGCTGGAGTTGAGATGTCCAAGTATGGCATATGATTTACTCAGACACATGGAATGGAAATGGTATGGAAGCATGCACAGTTGGCTTATGCAAGTCTAGATGGCATACACATATAGTTTAGTTTAGTTAGTAGCCAAGTTCATGTAGAGGCATGTTTAAATGGGTAATTTGGTGAAAGAAATCCCATTTAAATAAATAGATATGATAATTAGCCTATATGATATTATAGCAATTGATGAGTCTGGTTTATGCCTATAATTAGCAGTTAGATTGGTTAGTATATTAGGATAGTTGGGTATAAGTCCTACTGAGTCCGTGTGACTCATCCAAATCATTTAACATTTTTTTTCAGGTAATCAAGTAGCGTAGCAGAAGCGTAGTGGGTCAGGATTAGTGCAGAAGAGGTTTACAGAATTTGGTTGATGAATTGTTTATATTGAAATCAAGGTATGTTATATATTTGGATTGAATCATTTTTTTTAATTGGGAACTGTGATACATTATTTTTCCAAACCGACGTAGTTTTGGGGATAACTCCCCGGTCCCGTCTCCGGATTATTCCGCTGCGCAGGTTAGGAAATCCGGGGCGTGACAGAGGGGCCATTTGGAATCAAATGAAGTGGAGGGGGCTGAGGATGAAGCTCAATCGGCAAGTGGCGAACAACTTAGTGTCGGAGAGTATTGGACTCCCTTGGACCTGTGCTTTGTGCATCAATACCATCTTGCAAATGACAAAGTATAGGTAGCCATGTTGCCAAACACCATGTAATAACTTTTAAATTTTGTAATTTTTTTTCAAACACACAAAGATCGTGTTTACTTAATTTTAAATTTGATAACACCTTACGAGATGATCTCAATTTCAAAAATAAAACTATCTTTATTAGAAAAAAAACAACCAAACACCTTATTACTTTCAAGTTGCCTATAGACTCTGACCTCACGGTAAATATTATACTCAACGACTTAATCAGAATCATCCATGATAAAATGATCTAATGTCTTATATCTATCCTCTTCTCTCTTTACCTCCACCATCCATTCAAAATGCATGAATGACTCAAATATCTCCTAAAATTAACTTGCCCTAACCAACTTGTCACCCTCCCACCAATCACATAGCCCCAAACTCTCCTCGTCTCTACAACTCTTCCTCCTCTCGTGAAGCTATCCCCGTTCCTTGTAGGTGGTGCACAACACTGACACCACCACATCAAAGCATTCAATGCCACCACATTTTACTCCACAACATTGAAGAAACAGTTTTAAAACTCCACTCTTTATGGCACACACAAGAGCATCTCGATTGTTGCTTCTCTGTGATGTAGCATTGGGATTTGTGGTTGTGTCATTAAGTTCTCTAGGGTTTTGCTATGGTGGATGCTCACATCCTCAATACTTTCTTCCTAGAGTCGAGTGTGGTTTCTTTATGTTCACTTCAAATGGTTGGTATTGCAATGCTCGTCCACACTATTTTTTCCATTTTCTTCAGCCTTAGTAGCTCACTTGTCCCATCTCTACTCTCCATCTTCGTCTTCAGTCCTAGCCACATCTTTCTTGTTGCTCTTGTAGGAGCATGTCCATATCCCCTTTTGGCCCTATAGGGGCCATCATTGTCACCATGGATAAGGCGAAAGCACCTTACAGCTCTTGGAAGTTTCTCATCACTGCCAATGTGGTCATCAGGGAGGAGAAGCACCTTAAAGAGATGGTCGTTGGGAAAGATAGGCAACTCTTTTGGGTAGAAACCCACCTGAAGAAGGAGGATTGATAAATCCTTGAGTAAAAAGAAAATGACCTTTTTAAGAATAAATATTTGAGTTTACTTTGAACTCCATATGTTTGCCTTTTTATGTAATTGCTACAAAGAATTGAATCCAGAATTATGAAGCATCCAATCTTTTGCAAAATGTTGATACTTGCTTTTTTGTTTGATTGTTTGTTTAAGCTTATCCCTTTTAATTTTTCTATGCAAATGCTAACCAAAGAGTATAAGAATGGTGTCTTTATGGTGTATGAGAACATCATTATCTTTTCAAACTTATAAGATCAAAGATTATACAAGCTCTGCATTGAAAGTATTTCTGTATTTATCCTGATCTTGAGCAATTAGCTACTGTCAGTAACTTATATCTCGAAACTAGTTTGGCTCTTTATATGTTGCCATCTTTATTTCGACAAAACTTGTAATACCTGGCAATTTTTTTTTTAAAAAAAGCATTTTTTTTGGTAACCGCCTCCCCCGCTTTCCCTCCCCGTCCCGGATTCCTCGCCGTCGTCCCCGCCGTAACGCCGCCGCGCCCCCCATCGCCGGTTACGCAGCCCCCCCGGCTGGATCTCTCTCGCTCTCTCTCTCTCGCTTTTGCTGTCTCCCCGCCGCGAGTCCTCCTCCTCCTCCGTCGCCGTCGCCGGTCGCGACCGCCGTCGCCGCCATAACCCAGCGCCGCTGAGCCCCCCTGGCCGCTGCAGCCTCCGGCCCCTCACCTCGTCGTCGTCTCCTCCCTCCAGCGCCTCCCTTGCCGTCGAGTTCATCGCCGTCCAGCCCTTCCCGCGCCGCCCTTCGTCGTCGCCGCCGGAAGCCAGCGCCGCCGTCGACCTCCCCTGTTCCAGCCGGAACCGCCGCGAGAGGTCCTCTCGCCGCCGTCGTTGCCGGCCTTCGCCTCCCTCGCCGGCCGCCATCGTGGTCGGTCCCTCCCCTTCCCGTCGCCGCCGGAGCCGTCGTCGCCGCCGCCGAGCGCCGCCGGCCGCCTCCGCCGTCGCGAGCGCCGCCACCGCCGTCGCCAACGCCGCCTGCGAACCGCCGCTGTGAGCCACCGGTCAAGCCGGCCCAGCGCCCGGTCCAGCCGCCGGTCCAGCCGCGGTCCAGCACCTCCGAACTGCCCCGGTTCAGCCGGTCGAACCGCCCGGTTTGGCGCCGGTTCAGGAAATTCTGATTTTTCGGATTTATTAAATCTCGATATTAGATTAAGGCAAAAAAAATAGCAGAAAAATCCAGAAAAATCAGGAAAATTCACAGAAGATTACAAGTAGGTTTCTCAAGCTCGTCTATGTATTTGATCCCATTTGTTTGGAAAATATGCATGATTTAACTTATGGATCTTGATTTGACTAGTTTAGACTTTTGACTCATGATTAGTGAATTTTCTCAAAAATCCTTGAATCCAGAACTATGAAAATGATATTTTGAATATTATGGGACATGTTTGGCATGATTCTGGATGGGTAGAACTATTTTTAATGAGACTTGACCATATGTTATTTATGTATATGTTTATGTGCTAGAATGGACGTAGAATTGAAATATAATTATGTGGAGTTTTGGAAAAATCAAAAGTCATCAAATTTAACTTTTTGGAACCTGTTTAGGTCAGATTATGGGTGTTGACATCTGAAGTTAGCTTGTTTTGATTATGCCAAAATTGGGTTTGATTAATTGTCTTGTGTATGTAATTAAGCATGTCTAGATTTGGTTTGTTATTGCATGTGCATAGATCATGTAAAAATTATTTGGTTTGATTCCAGATTGTGTAATATGTCTTGCATGATATGGATAGGTTCATGTTATAAAGTTTGATATGAGTTTTGATTAGGATATGTTAACCATGTCGGTTAGTGCAAGTCTTGTCTAGTTTATGATAAAAACAATTTGTTTTGCATGGATGACATTAGAATGAGATGTTTATGTCTTGTGTACATGGTATGTAGGTGTGTCATGATCTGAAAAATTTATTATGAATTCTTGTACCACATGTTATGAGGCTTCACCAGCCTATTTTAGTCGAATTGCCCGTGGGCAGCGGGTATCTTAGATAAATCTGGCCTTCCCACAGATCCCGGATTACCGCGGTTTTTCCCTTAGTGTCACCACTGCCTAGGTGCACTTTGTGTTAGTTTAGTATATGTTATTACTATATAAATTAGAGCTGGTGAAAGTGATCTGGATAAGTGATGTGAAAAGGCAAGACGACCAATTCCTTGCCATATGACTATGGGTTTAGAAAGAACATGAAATTATGCTCATTGGATGTTATGTTTAGATGTTAAAGCATGATAAGTTAGAAAAATTCAGATATGTCTCATGTTAGATTGGTCATGTTAAGTTAAGTATGAAGGTCATCTAGTTGATTTTGTTTAGTTTTATGGTCTTAAATGCATTGGTCTAGAATTGATTGGTTTTGGCATAACCTTTTCTTTGAAGATAATTATGTTTGGATATGGGTTGTGAGATTAATATACAAGACATTCTATACTTTTGTATTACATCTCAAATTAGATATGTTACATACAACTGCTTGTTATATGTTAATTACCCGATTGATGGGTGAAGGGTGTAAATCCTACGGAGTCTCCGGACTCACCCCGTTGTGGGTTAATATTTTTTCAGCAGGTTTTGAGGATCAGGAGATTGGCTTGGAGGCTCAAGCAGAGGCCGTGGAAGAACTAGAATCTCCTGGAGTTGGAGCGGAGTGATATAATTTATTTTCATCAGGTTGCTTGTTTTGGACTTTTAGGTTGTTGTGTACTTAAACAATCTAGTGGTTTTGATTTAAAGATGGAACATATGAACAGACTTGGTTTGGAATTTAGTTGTTTTAAATGTTTAAGTTTTTGGTTGGAGTTGGACTAGATGAAGTTGGCTTGATTTTTTAAGTTATTGACTCCAGGTTTTGGAAATCTTGTGGAATTTTTGTAGACTTGATTGTGTTGGTTGAATTACATGCTTGTATGGGTTATGAAATCTGAATGATGGATTTCTCCCACTATCACGACGTTATGTTTTCCGCTGCGTACTTGTGGTTTTATGTTGTTTATTTTTCCGGGTCGTGATAGGAGTTGGTATCAGAGCATAACCCGGCCGGAGGGTCTAGTTTGTACCTGCCCAGGTTGATAATGTTGGATGAAGAGACAAGAATGATTAAGATTTATTAAATTGGAGTATATGTTTTAGATTGGAAGTTATGATTTATTTTTGGTTATGTGTATGATTGATGGAATACTTAAGTCTTTTAATTTCTGTGAATAGGATGGCATCTCGTGGTAACCCTCAGAGAAGAGACAATGGGAATCTACAGGATGTTCCAGTGCGTGAGGGAAATCCTCAAGATGCTGGGAATCAAGCACCAGCCCAGAATGAGGGGCAAGCACCCGGCACAGGAAATTTATTAGAAGCTATTCAAGGTCTATTCCGGGCCCATGCGCAGCTCGTGTTCGGGCTCCAGGCTTGAATGTCGTTATGGCTCGTGGTTTGATGCAGTTGTGCTAATGCCGGGGTAGATCATCCACCTATTGGAATGGTGGAACATTTTCGGCGTGCGAGTCCACCCTCTTTGCGGAGATAGGGATCCGGCTACGGCGTAGAAGCTGGATCGGAGAGAGATTGAGAAGATTTTCAAGGTGATGCGGTTGTCCTCCAGGAGGATATGGTCGGAGCTTGCTACCCATGTGCTCCATTTGACTGCTAGAGCTTGGTGGGAATCTGTACTCCGTACCCATTTTGTTGGAGTCCCAGAGGAGGAAATCACTTGGGAGGAGTTCATCATGCTATTCAGGGAGAAGTACATTCCATTACATGTTCATCATGCCAAGAAGCAGGAGTTTTTACAATTTGAGCAGGGTACCCTGTCAGTCATGGAGTATGAGAGTAAGTTCATTGAACTAGAAGCTTATGCACCACATATCTATGATAATGAGGTAGAAAGAGCTAGGAAATTCATTGATGGGCTCAGAGGTGGTATTCGTGGAAGACTCGTTGCTGTAGTCTGGCCCACGATGGGAGCAGCTTTTGAGGTAGCTTGCAGAGTGGAGAAGGACCTTGGACCCTTCAGAGCACCAGTCGAGGTAGCAGGCACCATCCGGGGACCGGCCTCGCATTCTCTTGACAGAAGAGGAAGATGCCGAGATCACCAGCTCAAGACCCCACCCGGTGCCGAGGGGATGTGAGTTCGTGGGAAGAACCATGCTAGCGTGAGTGTCGCCACGAGTCGAGCATGCTTTGGTTGTGGGCGGTTGGGCACCGTGTTGCCGATTGCCCTCTTTCCCAGCAAGAGGCGTGAGGCTACTCCGGCTATGTCATCTTGACCATCTCGGACTCATTCTAGTGCTCCAGGCTCATAATGCGATGACTCGGGTGAGGCGAGCACCGGTAGCTCAGAGGCAGACTTCATCTTATAGGGCCCCACCTCAGCAGTCTCGCAGTGCCCAGGCTAGGGTTTTTACTATGGAGCGCAGGGATCTTTCTCAGGACTCTCATGCAGCAGAAGGTACTCTTCGAGTTGCTAGACTTTATGCTCATATTTTGTTTGATTCAGGAGCTACCGATTCTTTCATATCATTTCATTTTTCTACATTCTTGTTTAAGAACTGTGATTATACTGTGGAAGAGTGTGAACCTATAGGAGTTAGTGTTCCATCGTGAGTGCTATGGAGGTATCTTATTTTATACCTCATGCAGAGATTGAGATCAATGGGAACTTTTTAGGGGCCAGATTATATGTGCTAGACATGGAGGACTTTGATATTATTTTGGGGATGGACTGGTTAGAGCACCACCATGCTATACTTGTTTACCATAGAAAGAAGGTTATTTTTCAGATTCCTGGTAGAAATATCTTCTCCTATAGATGCCCTTCTTATAAGAAGTCCAAGATGTTGATCTCTGCCATGAATACAGCAAGGATGATGGAAAATCAATGTGATGTCTATCTTGCATGTGTATCTATTGATGGTGATGCAGATGTTAAGAAATCAGAGATGAGGTTGATATTGTTTGTGAGTATCCGCATGTGTTCCCCGAGGACTTACTCGGGGTTACCACCAGCCGGGGACATTGATTTTGCTATAGATCTTGTTCCTGGATCAGCCCCTATTTCTATTGCTCCATATAGAATGGCACCTGCAGAATTGAGAGAGCTCAAGCAACAGTTAGAAGAGCTTCTGGACAAGGGGTTTATTCGCCCTAGTGTGTCACCTTGGGGTACACCTGTCTTATTTGTCAGAAAGAAAGATGGATCTTTGAGACTTTGTATTGATTATAGAAAGTTAAACTAGATTACTATAAAGAACAAGTACCCACTGCCGCGTATTGATGATTTATTTGACCAGTTGCAGAATGCTAAGGTGTTTTCCAAGATTGATTTGAGATCAGGGTACCATCAGCTAAGGATCATGGATGAAGATATATCTAATACAGCTTTTCGTACTCGATATGGTCACTATAAATTCTTGGTGATGCCTTTTGGTCTCACTAATGCTACTGCAGCTTTCATGAGCTTGATGAACCAGATTTTTAAGGAGTATTTGGATTGCTTTGTAGTAGTTTTCATTGACGATATTCTGATTTACTCTTCTAGCCAGGAAGAACATTGCCAACATCTAAGGATTGTGTTGCAGAATTGAGAGATCACTTGCTGTATGACAAATTTAGTAAGTGTGCATTCTGGCTTGAGAGTATGAATTTCTTGGGCCATGTTATATCAGCAGCAGGTGTGCAGGTGGATCCTGCTAAGGTTGAGGCTATGCAGAATTGGGAGCAACCTACAAACCTGACAGAGGTGAGAAGTTTCCTTGGTTTGGCAGGTTATTATCGTCGTTTTATAGAGGGTTTTTCCTCTATATCAGCTCCTTTAACAGCTTTGACAAAGAAGGGAGGATTTAAGTGGTCAGAATAGTGTGAAGAGAGTTTTTAGAAGTTGAAAGAGAAGTTGACAACTGCACCTGTGCCTGTTTTACCAGAGGGTACAGGAGGATTTGTAGTCTATACTGATGCATCCAGTGTAGGACTGGGTTGTGTGTTGATGCAGCATGATAAGGTTGTGGCCTATGCTTTTAGGCAGTTGAAACCTCATGAAAAGAACTACCCAGTTCATGATTTAGAGATGGCAGTTGTTCATGTACATTGAAGGTTTGGAGACATTATTTGTATGGTGAGTCATTTGATGTATTTACCGACCATAAAAGCTTGAAGTATATTTTTACACGAAGGATCTCAAATTTCGAGGCAGAGGAGATGGGTGGAAAACCTAAAGGACTATGATTTTAGTCTAAACTATCACCTGTGTAAAGCAAATGTGGTGGCAGTATGCACTTAGCGAGTAAAGAAAGTAATGGCATTGCAATTATGTCAAGAATGGAAAGGCATGGAGCTTATTACTACTTATGCACCTAAGATTTCTGTGAATCATCTAACTTCTTTCATGGCTCAGATGTCTATCAGGTCATCTTTGGTGGAGAAAGTGAAGCTGACTCAAGAAGGGAACCCAGAAGTGCAAGGCTTAGTAAAAAGGTAGAAATTTCTAAGTATGAAGATGGAACCATTCGATATCAAGGGAGATTGTGTGTAGCTGCAGATTTTGACTTGAGGCAGGAAATTTTGGCAGAGGCACATAAGTTTCAGTATTCTATTCATCCAGGGGCAACCAAGATGTATCATGACTTGAAGAGGCAATATTGGTGGGAAGGTATGAAAAGAGATGTAGCAGATTATGTATCTAAATGCCTTGTTTGCCAACAGGTGAAGGTTGAACACCAGAAACCAGGAGGACCTTTGCAACCATAGGAGATACCATCATGGAAATGGGAACACATTTCTATGGATTTTTTTACAAGATTGCCTAGAACCAAGAAGCAGTTTGATGCTATTTGGGTTGTGGTTGATTGGCTTACTAAATCAGCTCATTTTATGCCGATTAAAGAAGCTCAAGCTACTGATAGTCTGGTCAGGTTATATTTTGATGGTGTGGTTAAGTATCATGGTGTTCCAGTTACTATTGTTTCAGATAGAGATCCTCGGTTCTTGGAAGAGTTTGGAAGGGACTGCAAGAAGCTTTGGGATCTAAACTCAAGTTTAGTTCAGTATACCACCCTCAGACAGATGGTCAGTCAGAGAGGACAATCCAAACCTTGGAGGATATGTTGAGGGGCTGGAGCACTTGAGTGGCAGGAAAGCTGGGATCTGCAGTTACCCTTAGTTGAGTTTTCTTACAACAATAGTTATCATTCTAGCATTGGAATGGCACCATTTGAGGCTTTGTATACAGAGCCTTGTAGATCACCTCTTTGTTGGGAAGAGGTTGGAGAGAGAAGTCTTATTGTGCCGATTGGGTGCAGACAAAGAATGATAAGATCCAGGTCATTCGGCAGAAGTTACTTACAGCTCAAAGCCGTCAGAAAAGCTATGCAGATTTGAAGCGGCGTGATATTCAATTTGAAGAAGGAGATCATGTGTTCCTAAAGATCTTCCCCACTAAGGGAGTCATCAGATTTGGTCATCGTGGTAAGCTGAATCCGAGGTACATTGGGCCATTTCAGATAGAGAAGAAGATTGGAGAAGTTGCTTATAGATTGTCTCTACCACCTGCTATGTCCAGAGTACACCCGGTTTTCCATGTATCATTGCTTAGAAAGTATGTTTCAGATCCTACTCATGTCATTGATTTCTCTGAGGTGGAAGTGCAACCTAATTTGAGTTTTGAAGAGAGGCCTATTCGGATCATAGATCGCTTGGTGAAGCAGCTTAGAAATAAGACTATTCCGATGGTCAAGGTGTTATGGAAGCATCACACATCTGAGGAGTCTACTTGGGAGATCGAGGAGGATATCAAGCGATCTCACCCCCATCTTTTTGGTAAGTAATTTCAAATTTCGAGGTCAGATTGGTAAGTAATGTCTCATGTTAGATTGGTCATGTTAAGTTAAGTATGAAGGTCATCTAGTTGATTTTGTTTAGTTTTATGGTCTTAAATGCATTGGTCTAGAATTGATTGGTTTTGCCATAACCTTTTCTTTGAAGATAATTATGTTTGGATATGGGTTGTGAGATTAATATAGAAGACATTCTATACTTTTGTATTACATCTCAAATTAGATATGTTACATACCACTGCTTGTTATATGTTAATTACCCGATTGATGGGTGAAGGGTGTAAATCACTACGGAGTCTCCGGACTCACCCCGTTGTGGGTTAATATTTTTTCAGCAGGTTTTGAAGATCAGGAGATTGGCTTGGAGGCTCAAGCAGAGGCCGTGGAAGAACCGTAATCTCCTGGAGTTGGAGCGGAGTGATATAATTTATTTTCATCGAGGTTGCTTGTTTTGGACTTTTAGGTTGTTGTGTACTTAAACAATCTAGTGGTTTTGATTTAAAGATGGAACATATGAACAGACTTGGTTTGGAATTTAGTTGTTTTAAATGTTTAAGTTTTTGGTTGGAGTTGGACTAGATGAAGTTGGCTTGATTTTTTAAGTTATTGACTCCAGGTTTTGGAAATCTTGTGGAATTTTTGTAGACTTGATTGTGTTGGTTGAATTACATGCTTGTATGGGTTATGAAATCCGAATGATGGATTTCTTCCACTGTCACGACGTTTTGTTTTCCACTGCGTAGTTGTGGTTTTATGTTGTTTATTTTTATGCGTCGTGACAAAACTGGTGCAACTAAAATGTATTAGAGACATGTTCCAAATTCCAAGAGATTATGACAAAATTAAAAAACTTAAATAAGTGACTATTTATATGATATTTAACTTTTTTTTTCCTTGTAATTACGTAGTTTTCTTTTTTAAGTATACAGTCTTCACTCATTTTGTCATCAAATTTCTCCATGAAGATCTATTTTATTTCTGTAGCTATCTTATATTTTATTTTAATATAACATTATATCTGAAAGTTTATATAAAATTTATTGTTTAACCAAACACCCTTTGGCAAACCACTCATCATTTGGATTTTTTTCTCATTTTTAAGGTGATAACTGCTAAGAATATAGTTGTAGCTTTTCAAGGATGTTTGAAAAATGTTTTTGGTATTCCTACTTAGTAGGGAACACAAGTAGTTCTTGATGTATCGTATAAACTAACTATAACTGAAATGTAAAATAGGCTTTGAAGCACCATTTGTAATTCTAGTTACAAGTACATTGAATTCCTAGGCATTAGATCAAGGACTTGGTGGTGTTTCTATGAAAGTAGACAATGTTGGACATATTGTCAAATTAAAAATATCTACCCTATGTTATTTCGAATTGCACAAATTTTAAACTTTCATAGTTTTGTTTTTTATTTTTATTTTTATTATTCTCAAATTTTTATGCCTTTTAAATGACTCCAAGGTTCTCAAATTTCATAGATGCCTGCTCTTTTGAAGCTTTTTAGATTTTGTCAATCTTAAAAAAGTTTTTGACTTACCAGACCCTTAGAGTTCTATAATTAGTCACTCTTTTTATATTTTGTAATTTACATGTCTCTGATTGACTAGCAAGTTTTATAGTCTATGGAAATTCACATCGGTAACTAGATTTAGTTTAGTGGCAAAGAATTCTTTGTCCAAGTATCTATTCATAGATGTGATAGGTTGCATCTTCTTTATAAACATCTTCTATCTACATCTTGTATAACCATTTTCACAACAATGGTAGTTTTCTTCTCTTTGCTATGTACTTTTGCTATATTATCTTCTTGAGATAGACAAGATATTCTAGAATCTAGATAGCTACTAAGAAAATGGTTCATTTCTTGTTTCCATATGATAACTTTGGATATGGGTAAGCCAAAATATTTCTAGAAGGTATTTGAAACAATGTCACACACAACTTCACTACATAAGTACACATTTTTCTTACTCAACCATTAAATTTTTTGGGATAGTCTTGTTTTCCCTATTTCGATTAGAAAGTTTTCTGAGAAAACAATTGGTAATCAAATTGTTAAAAATGAGGTTGGGATTATACCTATTATAGTTGAAAATTTGAATTTAGATGTTAATGCTCTAAATGTTCATACATGCATAAGGATAGATGTTCAAACTATCTTGGGCTCAAAAGTTAGAAAGCCACATTCTTATCTCAAAAGATTATTGCACTTTATTTGTTGTAAGTATAGAACCTCAGCTAGTTTCAACTGAAGTCATTTATCCTATATAGAATTTTATTGTTTTATGCTACATGGAAAGTAGTCTTTATAACATTGTCAAAAGAAGACAATTTTCTCATCAGTTATTTTATCAACAATTGTAATTTGCTTGCCCTTCTTTGTTTGGAAATAATTGAGTAGCTTTCATACATATGTTTGTGTATTCGTTTTAGTGCTTTTATCTACATTGGATTGATTTGGTATCACCTAGAATTTGGCATCCCTTTAGTTTAGTTTTGTTCATTATATGATTAATATTGTTTCTTTTATGTTGTTGTTGGCCAAATAAAGATAAATCCTTAGTAAATTTTGCTTTATGTCATTCTTACTTTAGGATATATAATTTTGGATGTCATTTGAAACACTATCATGTATGTGTTAATCTAATTAGTTTTTTGTTTGCATTGTTTTTTGTTTTCTTTTAACTTCAACTAACAATGAATTATGGTTGAACAACATAAAGTGGTATGGTGTGTGGATGTTGCTTAGTACTCGGAAGCTAGAAAATTTTGTTATTTTTTTAAATATTTGAATAGATAGCATTACCGATTGTCATTATCGCTGTGTATTTTGGCTGAATGTTAAGTATGTAGAAATTGTTTTGCTGTCACTTAACTTCTTGGGCTTGACAATGCTGGAGTGTGCCTATTCTAATTTTTAGCCTTTATATTTGATAGAAAGATGGTTGCATGACGTATATCAATCATGCTTCGTATATATTAAATATCATATTACTATTGTGTTCTTCTTGTAGATGGACAAAACCTCCCCCTCCCATTATTCCTCTTAGATTTGTTAGATGGTAACAAGTTTGTAGCTTTTTTTCATCTTCTTCTCTAAGTTTTGGAAGCATATTTACTTCTTTTTAATTGTTCTTCATATCTTACATTCAATTCTTCAACAATTTTGCAAGCTTATTCGAGCTTTTTTCTAGTAGCCATACAGATTAGGATAGAAAATGTAAGAATTACCTCTTGCACTTTTGATAATGAGAGTGAACTACATTGATAATAAAATGGTTCTTTTTCTCTATTATGTTTATTTAGAAAAATAATATAATTATATGGTTTAGAAGGGACCTATACATGGGTCAACCTTAATCAGATTTATATTGTCAACATCAATTGGATCCAATCCAAATAGTCAATGCTATTTATTGATATATATTAGACTCACCTCAACTATAAGTGGTTAAATCATGAAATTAAGCATATATAAAATCTCATAAACCTAACATATAGATCTTAAGTTGTTTTAATAAATGAAATTCATATAAAATATGACTTGAATGGAAGTAATTTTCTGTTTGTTATCTCTCCAAAATTTATTCAAATTTCAGCTGCCAACACTTAATATCCTAAATGATGTTATGCTCAGTGTTTTTCCTCTTGAAACTATGGTAGGAATATAAAAAGGCTGTGTACCTTATTTGCTTGTATCAATTGTAAAGAAGGAAAAAAAAGTTGAAGTTGGTAGATCTTGAAGTAGAGAATGAGGCCGAGGGTTTTCTTATTAGTGAGGACCCATGAAAGATAGTGATGGAAGGATTACTAAATAATGTCTTTTATGAAATATCTTTCACATACATTGACAAGCTTAATGCCCCTCTCTTTGTGAAGGATGATCATAGAAAAAGAATGAAAGATGCCATAAAAAAGGCATATAATATGGTCCAGAGATTATGTAAGTTATTTTAATTTATATATTTAAATAGTGATAATGATTGTATTGTTATTGTTTTCATAATTCCTTTCTTTTCATTGCAGGTGGTTTTAGAGGATAAATGGATGAAGATTTCTCTTGGGTTGTTCAAGTATATTTCTTCTTTTATACGAGGAGCTGTCTAAAACAAACAATTATCATTTGGTTGTAGTGATAAACAAACAATGGTCTTTTGGATGTGGTTGTACTTGTGGTTGAAATAATGATCATTTGGTTGTAGTTGAAACAACTTTAAACTTTGTATATTAAAATTTTTTCTCATAATTTTATCATGTGTTAATCATAAAATGTTTTATTTTTCATGTTTGTAATGTGTTCCTATAGATTTATAGATCTCATACTTTATATATGTGAGACCAAGTAAGTAATGAATGTTTAAATGTTGACACTTAATGAATGATGTTTTGATGTATATGTTGAGCTTATTGTACGTTAAGTGTATATGTTTGGATGTGGATTGTTATAAGTCCAGTAGATCCATTATAAATCGAATGCAAGTATTGTGAATTGGTTGTTTCAAGAGGGGTGAATTGTTGTTACTCCAACAACTTATGTGAATTCAATGTGTGTATCGTGAATTGATGGTTTCAAGAGATGTGGATTGTTGTGACTCTAACATAGTAAGTTATGCAAATTGACTTTGTATTGTGATTTGGTTGTATAAAAAATGTGGATTGTTGTGACTCCACCAAGTTGTCTAAATCGAATGTATTGTGAATTGTTTGTACATAGACTATAAATTGAGTAGGCATGCTGGCAATATATGCATTTACCTATGGATAATACTTCTGTAGGTAAATTTAATACCTACAATTTATAATAATATTTTTTTGATATGCATGATTTACCAATGGAATGGTCCATAGGTATAGGTCACTTAATTCATAGGAATCTTTTACTTGTGGGTATGTGGTAGTAAGAACAAGTCTAAATCAATTGTTTAATATTTACCTATAGGCATCGGTTCGTAGATATAGGTTGGTACTATGACTATGAGAATATGCTCATCCATTAGTACATGTTATATACCTATGGATATGCCTGTAGGTAAAACTTTTAATTACTTATGCTAGGCTTATAGACTTCCCAGTGGGAAGGTCACCACGGGAGGCTTATAGACCTCCTTATAGACCTCCCTAAGAAAAAATAACCTCTATGTCCACAAATTTTTGCATAGTAATCAATTATCTTGTTGTGATGTAATTTAATTTAATAATTACTAAAACTACAAATATTAAAATATTTTAACAATTTACAATAGTAAATTGTTTTATCTCATTTAATGTAGAGATAGTACCAAATCAAGTTGCTTGGCACTCTAATTAATAACATGGATCATGCCATTTTGTGCTGATTGGTGTCTGGTTTAGATAGGGAATAATGATCTTAGGTTTTGTGTTTGTTTTTACCAAATCTTCTTGTAAATTCTGATGCGGTGAGGGTTTAGACATTTGTACATGTTTGACAACCTATCTGAATGAGGAATTGATAACTTCATTGTGGTCTTAAAATCTTCTTAAATGTCTAGGGGAGAGACATCATGTTTTGTTTTAGATAGAGAGAAGCAAATGCTAGGCTAGTTTTGGTGCCATCCTAATGTCAGATGGCTCCCTACTTCAGTTTGGAGCCAACAACAACTTGATCACACCTTCCACTCCCTTAACCTCTTCCCATGATCCTTTCTTGTCAATGATGGTGGAAAAATTAGCACCTTCATCTTCTCCTTCTTCTCCAACTAGGCCAAACACCCAGACTACTTCATCACCCATCATTGGTATGCCACCAACTAGATACTCTCTGATCCACACATCATCATTGTTGGTGGCTGGAAGTAGTTCAGCTATGAGTTCCTCCCCAAGGTCACTGGAGATGGCTAGTTTTTTAGTTTTCCACAGAGTTATTTTTCTTAAAGGAGATGTATGATGAAAAGACAAAGAATATTCTCTATACTTTTGTCCACTTTCTCCCTAATGGCGACCTCTTCATCTTCACCAAGTCCTGCTCTATGCTCCTCAATTATGGCAACAATTGGGTCATCTAGACCTTCCTTTCTATACCAGATGGTGAGCTTGATATGTTTTAAATGCTTTCAAAGTTTGATTGAACTTGATTAAACTCAACTTTGAATTGTTATAAGATCTTATTTCTTATGTTTTAAGGTGGATTTCTGATGTCTTAATGTGTTTTAAAATGTTATTTTTGGTTGGTTTTAAAGTATTTAGTTTTCACCTCTTTAGAAAATTGAATTCCATTAGATCAAGTGTGTTGAATTGAATTTCCAAATTTCTTTTAGTCTAATTTTTATTGCATGTTGAGGTGTTAATGACCTATTTTTAATGTGTTTTGAGGTTGGCTTCAGTTTATTTTCAGATCTAATCAAGTCTTGTTCAATTCGGTTTGGTTCGCATCACATCCATTCTATTATGGTAGTATCAGTGCCCAATCATAAGAAATCAACTCGGCACTTGAAATGTGAGATGTTTAGTGCATTTCCATGTTAGTGTACATCTAATTTGGCAATTCATATGCCATGTTCCTAACTATCCAAGTTGAATGTGTGCATGTGTACGTCCTTCTCATGGTGTGAAGTCCCATAAGATCAGGAAAATTTTGGTAGCATGTTGCCTTATTTTCCAATCAGTGTGAAATTTACCCGTCCTATATTGTTTCTTTTCTTGACTTTTCACATAATGAGCGTTTGTAGTGGGTGTAGACACACCAAATTGGCTTGATTCAGAGCCCCAGACTCTTATTCCATTGCCAATATCCATCATTTGACCAATTATCTGATTTGGATTACCTCCTGGAGATGAGCTAAGGACATTGGTTGAGCCCCTTATGAGTTGGGAATGGACCGATGATTTCTTGAACAATGCCGTAACCTTCAAGCGAGAGCCACACGTGAATTGTGAAAACACGGAGCTTGCTCAATGACCGAAATTGAGTAGTCCTTAATTGAATGTCTTGGGAGTCCCGTGTGTGTTCCGTAACATTTGGGTTTTTCGACAAAGTCATTTCGGTAGGTGTTGTTCTATAATGGCTTCGTTATGGCTTTTTCGATCTATACTGACACAGCTATCCTGGATAATGTGTCAGGCCTTTTCGATCATCATCGGGTCTTTTCGAGTCATCCAGGTCGATCCTAGCCGTATATTTCATCAATCGGGGCCATACGGCCATTTCGGTCGATTTTAGGTTTTTATGGCTTTTCTGAGTTTCGGTTTACGTTTACCGGGTTATTCTCATATTTTTCGATGACTTCGGGTTTTCCTATCATACCATACTTGCTCGGTCATCATTTTAAATCATCCTGAGTTGACCCGAGATTCCTCGACCGAAACTGTGCTATTTCGGATCTTCGCCATGGTTTTTGGCTTTTCGCGAGAGGGTAAACCGGTAGAAAGCCCCGTGTGAATGTCTCGGAAGTCATACTAGCTGGTTTACCAACTTGAGGAGGTGCGGTTGAAGGCCCTCTCTCTATCGCAACAAATGGGAGCCGAATCGGATATCCCGTTTACAAGTTACGGCCCGCGGAACACACATGCAGGAGAGAGAGTGTACCGTGCCCCTGCCCCCTTTGAAATGGGAGGGCGCGGTCACCGGGGGGTGCACTCTGTGCGCCCTCAACCTAAGGGTGTGCCCTGCGCACCCCTGCTTCCTTTGAAACACGGGGGCGCGGTACGTTTTTGGAAACAGAAAATTACCTCGGTTTACACCTTCTAAACTAGATTTTTGGAAGATTTTCACCGTTGATTATCATTTATTTTGACCGCACCCCCAGGTTGGGGGCGCGTTACATTTGTCAAGTCAATTTTTAGCAAATTTCGGAAGATTCTGATGGTTTTTAGCAATAAGACGCGTAACGCATCCCCGGTTTCTTTGAAACAGGGGGGTGTGTAGACCGCGCCCCCAAGGTGAGGGAGCACTCTGCGCGTCCTCGGATCGAGGGCGCGCCCTACGCACCCTCGCTTTCTTTGAAAGGCGGGGGCGCAGTTGGTCCAGTTTCCATGTTTTGCACCAGTTTTCATTCTCTATAAATTGAGGGCCATTCTCAACGACCCAAGGTTAATCCCCCATGCCTAGCTCATCCTGAGGTCATCCAAGCTCTCTCCCAAAGCCGTCCCAATGTCCAAAGGTGATCCGACGTCGAGAGATCGATCCCATGGTGAAGGTGAAGCCAGATCCATGCGTTCTGTAGCAACCGACTTCATCGGCTTTTGTAGAAAATATGGGACTCCTGCTGCGAAAGACTTCAACAGAGGAGTTGTTCCTCTCTTCGTTCTATTTCGTTACAAACTAGAAGCACTTGATTCTGACTTTCCGTCTGTTCATGATGATTGCTGCACTGAGGGCACACATCCAGGTTCTATTTTCCATATATGCCAACTTTCGGATTTTTTACAGGCTTCTACAGACAGATTCCGGAGAAGTCATAAACATAATATCTCTTCCTCTCTGAGTTCTCCATCTATATAAACAAACAGTGCTCGATTCTAACATTGGGGTCATCCGTAACATTTTCTGCACCAAAGTCGTGCCAGAAGGGTGCAAGGCTACCCGAACCGGCCTTCTTCAACCAACTTGGCTTCAACTCAAGCCATACACTTCATAAGTTCTTCTTAACTCATTTCATTCAGTTTATTTACTGTTTTAGAACATATTTTAGTTCATTTACATCATTTTTACATAATTAAAAATACAAAAAAGGGGTTAGGCTCACCCCGAAGCCGGTGAGTTCGATCCCAATTGCTTCCTTTTTTTTCTTCTTACTACAGTTACTACATTTCTCACAAGTCTAATCAAACTATTCACTTATTTTATTGTCTTAAGTTGCACAGATTAATCAAGCTAGCATCGGTTGGACTCTCCCTCATCTCCCGCGCTAAGCTACACACGGTCAACTCATCTCTTGATTTACATTCCATAAAGCGGAGCCCGCGGCTCCTGGCCACTACCACTTTTATGTTCATTCTATTCCTCACTCTCTTACCACATGACCCAAACCATCTCCGGTGCTCGAGCGACGCCGTGAGATGAAAGTTCGGGGATCAATGTGAGTGTGGGACCGAGGTGAGGACTCTTTACCGCTTTCCGAGTGTTTTACAATTCACTCCTCTTTTTCCCCCATTCTATCTTTCACCTTCTCTTGAGGTGCTGATCCGGAACCCATTTCTGGAGTCGACAGCTTTTTGGCGACCACGGTGGGACAACCAATGTCTTCAACCGTGCTAGCTTGATGGATCCATGCAACTAGTTGTTTTCCGATTTGGTTCCTGCGCGAACCGGCTTGTCCTTTATCTTTTCTATGTCAATTTACCTTTAAACTTGCTGTTTGCTCTTTATTTAAGATTTTCCCCCATCTGGA
Source organism: Cryptocoryne crispatula var. balansae (assembly GCA_036172225.1). Taxonomy (NCBI): domain Eukaryota; kingdom Viridiplantae; phylum Streptophyta; class Magnoliopsida; order Alismatales; family Araceae; genus Cryptocoryne; species Cryptocoryne crispatula. The sequence continues at coordinate 43,434,873 of CM069921.1, forward strand.
ATTGACTTACATGTCTTTAATTTCAACCCAGTTCCCATGTGAACCACTCTTTTCTTCTTATAGACTGGTTCCCGCGTGAACCACCTTTCTTTTTCAACTCGGTTCCTGTGTGAACCAACTTATTTTCAAATAGTTCCCTGCGTGGACCACCTCTTTACAGCACCTTCAGATTGGACCCACATGGCCCTCTTTTCATTTTGTCACCTTTTACACCAGTTCCCACATGAACGACCCTTTTCTTCATTAAAACCGGTTCCCGCGTGAACCAACCCTTTTTCTAAACTGGTTCCCGCATGAAACAACTCACTTTCAGATTAGTCCCCACGTGGACCACCCCTTTAAACCACTTTAAATTGGCCCCAAGTGTCCATTCTTTTTTCCAATCAAACAAACCGGTTCCCATGTGAACCACTCCATTTCCATCAAAAATCGGTTCCCGCGTGAACCACCTATCTTTTCGAAACCCGGCTCCCACGTGAGCCACTTATTTTTCAAATCGGTCCCCGCTTTGACCATCCTTTTATCTCCACTTCAGATTTGTCCCCACTTGGACACTCCATTACAAGCCGGTTCCCGTGTGAACCACCTTTTAGTTGATAGTTGCTAGTTACTTGTTTATTTTATCATTGCTTGTCTTGATTGCATTCACTTGCTTGATTTATTAGCTTTCATTCATTTCATGTTTGCATATTGATTGCTTATTCTCCTCCTCCCCTCTATTTTTATTTTTACATTAGTTTTTGCATCGGGTACCGGACTTGCTCCGATCCGTAGGGCATTCGAGGCGAGGGCTCTCTCTCCCAACACACCCTCACCCTCCAAACAACTTCTTGGTGGATTCTTACCTCTCTTCTGGGATATTCCTTCCTAGTTGATTTGGTGGTTTCCATCAAGACCTACGTAAGTCCCCATCTGTAGAGTATTCCTCTCCGCACGATTGGGCCGGTTGTACCACTTTCCCAAAACCCGAAGAACCTAAGTACCTACTCGTGGTGATTGAGTGACAACCTTAGGTCTTGAAGATTGAAGCAATAGGAATCATACCCATTTGGGTGAACAATTACTAACAATCTATCTAATCTAAGGTTTCAACCCAAAAATTGTCGAGTAGTCATTTTAAGAACTTGTTTGCATAACTTGCTTGCTTACAACAATTGAAAACAACCAAAAAGGTTTTTTTCAAAACACCTAAAACAAAACAAAACAAAATCTCTTTAATTTTTGTGTTCAACTTGCTTGCCAAACAACAAAATTGAAACCAAATCAATTCAAACAAAAACAAAGCATAACCAAACAAAAACTCTCTTTGCATTTACACTTTTAATTTGCTTTCCTTTGGCCATTTTGTTAGAAAGTTTGACAGGATGCCCATGACGTTAAGGTCTGGAAGACACGTCGTGATGTCGGACTACCATGGACAAGAAGAGGAGTACGAGACGGATCACTATGAGTTTCAGCAACCTATGGTCCAACCAGAGGGCCATGTTAATGCCGTGATGGAACCTGAGGTCCAAGATCCTGCTCACCGATCCGCCTCACATAGTATAGAACAAGCTCTCAAAGATCTATCTCTTCACCTTGATCCCGAGACCTTTGCAATCATCCAATCCGCCACTAAGGGCAAGATGCCTGTAAAACAGATTAAGGGCGATGAAGCTCCTGTGCCACCTCAATCGGCAACTAGGCCTCTTATCATCTCCTCCCATGGGTAACCCTGCCGTGTCTCCACTCACCCCGTTGCGGGGCATTCATATAATGCTATTCCAGCTCCTGTTTCCAACCCACCTCTTCCAACCCATTCACCTAAGCATTTTGCTCCGGTGGTTCAGGAATCCAACCTCACCCAAGCTTTCATTGATAAGCTCAACCGAATGGATGAGCGCTTTGAAGAATTAAAGCACCGTTTGGACTCTAAGACTGCTCTTGAAATCTCAATCCCAACCTTCCCAGTTCTACACCTTCCTCCTTTAGAGATACCAAATTTTCAACGTTACAACGGGACTGGTAATCCTTTCAACCATCTGAAGGATTTCTTATATGACTCCGCATTCTGGAAGAATGACCGCAAAGCACTTGCCTTCCTATTCCGTCGGTCATTGGAAGGATCTGCCCTTGACTAGTTTTATTCTGTTGATTCTATTGAGGCGACGGATTTCGACATTGTCAAGGAAAATGTTTTTGTAGAGGTATAAGGACCGGCTGGGGCCAGCCTACTCGATAACAGATTTAATTGCTGAGAAAATGAAGCCGGATGAGGATTTTGCCAAATTTGCTGATCGGTGGAGGGGAATGGCTGAGAGGCTAGTTGATACCATCTTAGAAGGGGAGCAAGTGAGGATGCTCATCGGGAAAACCACGCCTAACCTTCGCAACCTCCTAATCATGCACCGCCCAACAACCATGAATGAGCTGTGTGATAGCGCCCACTACCTCCAAGCCCATTTTAAGAATGCATCAATGATCAACCCATTTGACCCCAAACCTCGTAACACTAGAAAGCGTACACCTGTAGGACCCACCACCGAAGGGCTAGTCAATAACGAGAGCGTCAATGCCATGGGTAATCAGGGTGGGTATCGCCAAAGCCAATACTGTACCCCACCACCCAACCAATATTACCGACCAGCTCCTCAGCCAGCTCCTCAACCCCAACAACAACTTTCATACAACCGAGTACCACCACAGCAACCCACCTACAAATGAGTGCCCTAGCAACCAAATGCCTACAACCGAGTGCCTCAACAACAACATGTCTACAACTGAGCACAACCGCAACAACAACAAGCCTACAACCAAGTGCCACCACCAGCCAACCGACCTAGGAGGGGGGGGACCCAAGAGAGAGTACTATCCTCAACTGCCATTCCCCCTCACCGATATCTTTAATGCATTGATGGCTGAATAGTAGTTGGAGCTTCCAAAGGAGAGAGAAGGATGGCCGACTAATGTCAACATGACAAAGTACTGCGCTTACCATCGGTATCCTGGGCACATGGTGGACGTCTGCTTCCAATTTAAAGACTACATTCATGACCTCAACGATCAAGGGAACATTGACTGGGCACAGATGGGAGAATCCATACAAGCTATGAAGGCGCGGCATAATCAACCACGGAGACAGCAAGCACAACAACAGCCTGGTGTAGACACGCCAAATTGGATTGATTCGGAGCCCCAGACTCTTATTCCATAGGCGATATCTTTTATTTGACCGTTATCTGATCCGAATTACCTCGTGGAGATGAACTAAGGACATGAGTGGAGCCCCTCGCAAGTTCAGAATGGACCAATGATTTCTGGAATATTGCTGTAACCTTCAAGCGAGAGCCGCACGTGAACTATAAAAACACGAAGCCTGCTCGATGACCGACCTTGAATGGTCATAATTGAAGGTCTCGGGAGTCCCGGATGTGTTCCGTAACATTCAGGGTTTCCGAGAAGTCATTTCGGTAGGCGTCGGTCAATGACGGCTTTCGTTACGGCTTTTTCGATCTGTGCTGACACGGCTATCCCGGACCACATATTAGGCCTTTCCAGTCATCACCGGGTCTTTTCAAGTCATCCGGGTCGAATCTAGCTCAATATTTTCATCAACCGGGGCCATATGGCCATTTCGGTCAATTTTAGGGTTTCCCGGCTTTTCCGAGTTTCGGTTCACGTTTACCGGGTTAATATCAAATTTTTCGATGACTTCAGGTTTTCCGGTCGTACCGGACTTGTTCGGTCATCATTTTAATTCATCCCGAGTTGACCCGAGATTTATCGATCGGAACCGTGCTCTTTCAGATCTTTGCCCCGGGTTTCGGCTTTCCGCGAGAGGGTAAACCGGTAGAAAGCACTGTGCGAACATATCGGGAGTCATGCCGGCAGGTTTACCGACTTGAGGAGGTGTGGTTGAAGGCCCTCTTTCCAACACGACAAACAGGAGCCGAATCTGACATCCCGTTTGCAAGATACGGCTCGCGGAACACGCGCGTAGGAGAGAGAGTGTACTGTGCCCCCGTTCCCTTTGAAAGAGGAGGGCGCGCCCTGAGCGCCCTCAACCCGGGGGCGTGCCTTGCACGCCCTCAAACTGGGGGCGCGTCCTGCGCGCCCCCGGTTCCTTTGAAAGGCGGGGGCGCGGTCAGTTTCTTTAAATCGCAAATTACCCCGATTAGCACCTTCTAAACCGGAATTTTGGAAGGTTTCCGCGGAGGATTTTCGATTATTTGTACCGCGCCCCCGGTTCGGGGGCACGTTATGTATGTCAAGTTGATTTTTAGCAATTTCTGGAAGTTTCCGTCGATTTTTAGCAGAGAGACGCGTAACGCGCCCGCGCTTCCTTTGAAACAAGGGGGCGCGCAGACCGCATGCGCCCTTGGTTTGAGGGCGTGCCTTGCGCGCCCTCATCCCCTTTGAAAAGAGGGGGCGCGGTCGGTCCAGTTTCTAAATTTTGCACCGGCTTCCTTCCCCTATAAATTGAGGGCCATTCTCAACGACCCAAGGTTAATCCCCGGTGCCTAGCTCGTTCAGAGGTCATACAAGCTCTTCTCCAAAGCCGTCCTGACGTCCAAAGGCGATCCGAAGTCAATAAATCGATCCCGAGGTGAAGGAGAAGGCTCGATCCGGGCGTTCTTCATCAACGATATTCATCGACTTATACAGAAAATCCGGGGTTCTGCTGCAAAAGTTTTAAACATAGAAATTGTTCCGCTCTTCGTCCTCTTTCATATACAACTGAAGGCACTCAATTCCGACTTGCCGTTTGTTCGTGGCGATTGCTACACTGAGGGCGCGCATCCAGGTTCTGTTTTCTATATCCGCTCACTTTCATAATTTTTACTGACTTATACAGGAGGATTTCGGAGAAGTCATCAACATAGGAACTCTTCCTCTATAAGTCCTCCGTCTACTCAAATAAACGTAACTCGATTCTGACATCAGAGTCGTCTGTAGCATCCTCTGCACCAAAGTCGCGCCAGAAGGGTGCAAAGCTACCCGAACCGGCCTTTTTCAACCAACTCGGCTTCAACTCAAGCCGATCCATTCCATAAGCTTTCTCAACTCATTTAACATAGTTCACTTACTGTTTTAAAGCATATTTCAGTTTATTTTCATCATTTTTACATAATCAAAAATACAAAAAAAAGGGTCAAGGCTCACCCCAATCCGGTGAGTTCGATTCCGATTGCTTCTTTCTCATCTTCTTACTACATTTACTACACCTCCCATAGTTATAATTATTTTCTTCACTTGGTTTATTTTTCTAGTTTCACAGGTTGAACAAGCTAGCATTGATTGGAGACTCTTCTTCATCGGCCGGCCGAAGAAGAAGAAGGTTGAACCCATATCCCAATCTCCCACGCTATGGTACACGGTCAATTCAACTCATCTCTTAACTTACATCCCATAAAGCGGAGCCCGCGGCTCCTGGCGACCACATTCTTTCATGTTTTAATTTCATCTTCTCCTCACTCTCCTCCCACATGACCCGAACCATTTCCGGTGCTCGAGTGATGCCGTGAGATGAAAGTTCGGGGATCAATGTGAGTGTGGGACCGAGGTGAGGAGTCTTTACCGCTTTCCGAGTGTCTTACGATTCACTCCCCTTTTTTCCCCTATTCCATATTTCACCTTCTCTTGAGGTGCCGATCCGGAACCCGTTTTCGGAGTCGACAGCTTTTTGGCGACCACGGTGGGACAACCAATGTCTTCAACCATGCTAGCTTGATTGATCCGTGCAACTAGTTGTTTTACGACTTGGTTCCCGCGTGAACTGGCTTGTCCTTTACCTTTTTCCATGTCAATTTACCTTTAAAAACTTGCTGATTACTCTTCCTTTAAGATTGTCCCCCATGTGGACTTTATTTCTTGTCTTTAATTTCAGCTCGGTTCCCGCGTGAACCACTTTTCTTCTTATAAACCGGTTCCCGCGTGAACCACCTTTCTTTTCCAACTCGGTTCCCGCATGAACCAACTTACTTTCAGATCGGTCCCCGCGTGGATCACCCATTTGCAGCACATTTAGATTGGCCCCACGTGGCACTATTTTCATTTTGTCAACTCTTACACCAGTTCCCGCGTGAACCACCATTTTCTTCACAAAAAACCGGTTCCCGCGTGAACCAACCCCTTTTCTAAACCGGTTCCCATGTGAACCAATCCACTTTCAGATCGGTCCCCGCATGGACCACCCCTTAGCACCACTTTAGATTGGCCCCACGTGGCCCTCCTTTCCTTTTTCCAATCAAACAAACCGGTTCCCGCGTGAACCACCCCTTTTCCTTCAAAAACCGGTTCCCGCGTGAACCACCTACCTTTCCAAACCCGGCTCCCACGCGAGCCACTTTATTTTTAAATCGGTCCCCGCGTGGACCTTCCTTTTACCTTCACTTCATATTTGTCCCCACTTGGACACTCCAACACAAGCCAGTTCCCGCGCGAACCACCTTTTAATTGCTAGTTGCTAATTACTTGTTTACTCTATCATTGCTTGTCTTGATTGCATGGTTTGATTTATTTAATAGATTTCATTCATGTTTGCAAGTTGATTGCTTCATCTCCTTCTACCCTCCATTTTTCATTTTTTGCATTAGCTTTGCATCGGGTACCGGACTTGTTCCGATCCGTAGGGCATTCGAGGCGGGAGCTCTCTCTCCCAACACACCCTCACCCTCCAAACACCTTCTTGGTGGATTCTAACCTCTCTTCTGGGATATTCCTTCCTAGTTGATTTGGTGGTTTCCATCAAGGCCTCCGTAAGTCCCCATCCATGGAGTATTCCTCTCCGCACGATTGGGCTGGTTGTACCACTTTCCCAAAACCCGAAGAACCCAAGTACCTACTCGTGGTGATTGAGTGATAACCTTAGGTCTTGAAGATTGAAGCAATAGGAACCATACCCAATTTGAGTGAACAATTGCTAACAATCTATCTAATCTAAGGTTTCAACCCAATAATTGTCGAGTAGTCATTTTAAAACCTTGTTTGCATAACTTGCTTGCTCACAACAATTGAAAAGAAAAAAAATTCCTCTTTCAAAACACCTAAAACAAAAAGAAATCCCTTTAATTTTTATGTTCAACTTGCTAGCGAAACAACCAAATTGAAACCAAATCAAATCAAACAAACAACCATAACCAAACAAAAACTCTCTTTGTATTTACACATTTCATTTGCTTTCTTTCAACTATTTTGTAAGGAAATTTGACAGGATGCCCACTCTAAGGTCCGGAAGACACGTCGGGATGTTGGACTACTACGGCCAAGAAGAGGAGTACGAGATGGGCCACTACGAGCTGCAACAACCCATGGTTCAACCAGAGGGCCATGTCAACGCCGTCAGGGAGCCAGAAATTCAGAATCCTACTCATCAACCTGCATCACTTAGCGTAGAGCAACTCCTCCAGGGTCTATCTCTTCATCTAGACCCCGAATCTTTTTCGCTTGTGTAATCCTTGACAAAGGGCAAGATGCCCGCCATCAAGATCCGGTCGAGGGAAATCAAGCCCCCTCACCACCTCAATCAGCAGTCAGGACCCAAATCATCTCTTCTCCTGGGCAACCCTGCCGTGTCTCCACTCACCCTATTATGGGGCATTCACATAATTCTGTTCCAATTCTTGTTTCCAACCTACCTCTTCCAACTCAATCACCTAAACACTTTGCTCCCGTGGCTCAGGAATCCAGCCTCACCCAGGCATTAATGAACAAACTCAACCAGATGGATGAGCGCTTCGAAGAGATGAGGCACCGCCTCGATTCTAAAGCCATCCCTGAAATCTCTGTCCCATCCTTCCCAGTTCTACACCTTCCTCCTTCAGAGATACCAGTCTTCCAACGTTACAATGGGACTGGTAATCCTTTCAACCATCTAAAGAGCTTTCTCTACGACTCCGCATTCTGGAAAAATGACCGCAAAGCCCTTGCCTTCCTATTCCGTCGGTCATTGGAGGGATCCACCCTGGACTGGTTCTATTCTCTTGATTCCATTGAGGCGGCAGATTTTGACATCGTCAAGGCAAAGTTTCTACAGAGGTACAAGGATCGGGTGGGGCCAGCCTACTCGATAACTGATTTGAATGCCGAAAAGATGAGGCCGGATGAGGACCTTGCCGCATTTGCTGATCGGTGGAGGGGACTGGCTGAGAGGCTAGTAGATACCATCTCAGAGGGGGAGCAGGTGAGGATGCTCATAGGGAACACCACGCCCAACCTTCGCAACCTCCTGATCATGCACCGCCCAACAACAATGAGTGAGTTGTGTGATAGCGCCCGCTACCTCCAAGCCCACTTTAAGGACACATCCATGATCAACTCGTTCGACACCAAGCCCCGTAACACTAGAAAGCCTACACCTGTAGGACCCACCACCGAAGGGGTAGTAAACAATGAGAGCATCAATGCCATGGGTAACCAGGGTGGGTATCGCCAAAGCCAATACCGTAACCCACCGCCCAATCAACAATACCGCCCAGCTCCTCAACCAGCTCCTCAGCCCTAGCAGCAACTTGCATACAACCGAGCACCACCATAGCAACCCACCTACAACCGAGCACCCCAGCAACCAAATGCCTACAACCGAGTGCCTCAACAACAACATGTCTACAACCGACCCCAACCACAACAACAAACCTACAACCAAGTGCCACCACCAGCCAACCGACCTAGGAGGGGGGGACCCAAGAGAGAATACTATCCTCAACTGCCATTCCCCCTCACCGATATCTTTAATGCATTGATGGCGGAACAACAGTTGGAGCTTCCAAAGGAGAGAGAAGGATGGCCGACCAATGTTGACACAACCAAGTACTGCGCTTATCATCGGTATCCTGGGCACACGGTGGATGTATGTTTCCAGTTTAAAGACTACATCCATGACCTCAATGATCAAGGGAAAATTGACTGGGCACAGATGGGAGAATCTATTCAAGCAATGAAGGCACGTCAGAATCAACCACGGCGACAGCAAGCACAACAGCAGCCCGGCCTGGGCATAGTCCAAGATCCACTCCCGGTACATGCACCCATACAAGCACCGGCACCAGCACCACCAAACCAACGACTCGGCCTCGTCCACTCCGCCATCGAGGAGTCAACCCACCATTCCCAGGGTTGGCAGGTCGAGGATCAAATCACCTCCATACCCGCCATACCAACCCCACCTACAAACCTCACCATACCCTCCATACCGAGAGCTGCCCCCAGCCCACAAACTACCCAAACACCACTACCCTCAACAACCATTAACCCTCCACGGAGCTTAATCATTAGACCGCCACCAGCCCTCCCAACCGGCACCCCAACCATCACCCCAACCTAACCCACCAACCACCATTAATCCTCCACGGCGTCTAATCATTAGACCGCCACCAACACCCCAGACATCACCTAACCTACCAGTCACTGCCACCCCACGACCCCTCATCATTAGACCATGACCACCAACACCCCAACCATCACCCAACATACCGGCCTCCACCAATCCACGACCCCTCATCATCCGATCCTCACCACCCCTACCTACCATGGGCTCCTCAACCTACCAACCAACCCTACCATCACCATCATCACCACTTCCCCCTACCACGCTGGCGCCGGTACTTCATAGCGGGAGGATGTTCCGAAGGGTCTTCCCCCAGGTCGGGATACAACCACAGGAATGTAGACACGCAATTTTGGCCTAGTTGGAGAGCTTAAATTCTTGTTTTCATGAAGAATATTTGAGTAACCTTTCAAGGGAACCGAGTTTTCCGGAAAAATTAAGGTTTTTAGCACATTTCAAAGAGGACAATACCCTGTGTATAAGGGCACCTGGCGCCCTACTTATAGGGCACCAGGCGCCCTATAAAGAGGGCACCAAGCGCCCTGTATACAGGGCACCAGGCGCCCTCTATACAGGGCGCCTGGATCCAAATTAAATTGATTTGACGGCTGATTTGACCCCCCCACAGTGACTTGTCTTGTCGACCTGACATATCTCATGATGCTGGCGCCCCATATACAGGGCGCTATGCCACATGGCACTGTTTTTCGAAAATGGCCAAAGTGCCCTTTTTTGGGCTATAAATAGACCCCCATTTGAGACCAAAAGGAGGTTCCAACTCCATGCCACCCTATAGCTCATCCAACACCACGTTTCTAAGCCATTCTCATCCCCCACAAACCTTCAAATCGATCCAAAATCGTCCACCAAAATCCCTAAAAACCTTCTGTTTCTATCACCCAGAAACATGATTTTTCTCCAATTTTGAGAGCCTCTATCCGTCTCTCCTCTTACATCCAGCATCCAAACCACCTTTCATTAGCTTTATTTGCATATTGTCTACAAGGAGGAGCTCTTACTTCGTCCCGGAAGCCACCCAGCACTCCGGAGCGGCATCGCGAAGAGGAGAAGAAAATCTGTTCGGGCCAGACTTAGTGCCCCGTATACAGGGCGCTTTGACTTGGTCAACGCGCCCCATAAAGGGGGCACCTGCTCCTGGCGCCCTATATACAGGGCACCAGGAACGACAGAAGCTTGTTTTGTTATTTTTGGATTCCGATCGTCCGTTTAATCGAGTTTTTGTCTTCCTTTTTCATCTTAGCACTGTTCATCAAGTTATTTAGCATGTCTTATATCATTTTGCATCACATATATATATTTAAAACCTTCCAAATAATGGTTGGGATTTAGTCCCAATCCGGTCAGTTCCTTCCCTCTTTCATGTTTACATTTGAATTTAGCATGATTCTACACTGTCACGAGAACTAATGATCTTTTCACTTGTTTCTATGTTTTCTTATGGACATTCTTAGGTAAATCTGATTGAGGCGGAGCTTCAACCGGATCAAAGACGAAGGACTCACTAAGCTCTTTTTTTTCGGCCGGCCGAGAGAGGAGAAGTCGGAACCCAACAATCTCCCCACTTCCAAAGGTACGACGGTCATTTCTCTATTTCATTTCATTTCATTCTACCATATTTTTGAGCCTTTGGCTCCTGGCGACCACACCCACTAACATCCCATCCACCAAGTCACCAAAGCAAGCGTAAGGGTTCCGGGAGGGGGAGATCCGCGGATGTCCCGTTCTGGGTGCTTACACCTTTTGGCGACCACGGTGGGACCGACTTTGCTTTAGTGAGTTCTTTTCTTTTTTTTTTCTAAGAATGTCCACTTGAAAACATGCTTCTTTTCAATCTAGTTCTCATTTAAGCCATTTCTATTTCTTTGCATTTCTATTTGCTTGCTTACATGCTTGTTTATTTCCTTGAAGCATTATCTTGTTCCTTCCGATTTACTTGCCTTCCGTTGGTCCTTTTAAAAACATACAATCTGATTTCTAGCTTGGTTTATCAACTTATTTCACCTTAGCATTTTAGATATCATCTTGTTTCATCTCTTGTTATGTATACTTGTCTATTTCCTTCTAGGCCTAGTTTTCCTTTAGCAAATCTTTCAAAGCATGCTTAGTTAAATTAATGCTTTCTTCCATCTTAGTTTAATTTCATATCATTGTCTTGTTTACTTTCTTCCTACAACATCTCATTAATCATTGTATGCTTTTATTTTCTTCTTGGTTGCTTCTTATTCCTTGACATTTCACTTGCATTTAGTTCGCATTGGAGTTTCGGGTTCGCCCGTCTCCTAAGGACATCCGAGAAGGGAGGCTCTCTCCTCCCAAAGCCCCACACATCCAAACACCCCTCTTGGTGGTTGCCAACTCCTCCTCCGGGGATTCCCTCTCGGAAGGACTGGGTAGCTTCCATCAAGGCCTCCGTAAGTCCCTAGACGTGAAGGATTCCCTCTTCACTGAACGGGCTGGTTGTACCATTTTATCCCAAAACCCGGAGTACCTATTACGTATCATTGTGAAAAGAGTGACAACTTTAGATTGCTCGGCGTTGTGAGAGCATAGGGTCCTACCCATTTATTTGAGTGAACAATATTTCTCTTAACAAGCCATTAATTTGAGGTTGAAACAAAAAAACTTTGCGTTAATCATTCCAAGTCTTTGCTATTACTTGTTTGCAAACAAAAACTGAAAATTAAACAAAAATCCCAAAACCACCTAAAAAGAACCAAAACAAAAATTTGCTTGAGGTTAATTTGCTTGACAACTTGCTTGTATGACAAAAGAAAATCAAAACAAAAAAGGGGTAAAAATCAAAACTAAAAAAAATCCTTAAGCTTTTATTTGTCAACCTTCTTTTTCTATTGTGTTTATGAATTTAAGGTCAAGTCGAGTTATCGGAATGGCGGATCAAGGATACGAGCAACTACGGTTGGAGTATGACCAATCTTATTTCTATCCTGATGCCGTGTGTGCCATCAATGAACCCGAAGTTCTCCCCAAACCTAGTCAAAATTCTCCTCAACCCAATCCAAATTCACTTTGGGAGGCATTCTCTCATGCTGACCCTACCCAAATTCAGGCTATGAAAGCCATCCTTAAGGGCAAGTCGCCCGCCGACCACATTCCTCCCGAAGGTGGTCTTCACATCTCTACCCCTCGGTCAGGAGCACATCAACCCAATGTGCCCACTCATGGCCATTCTCATACCGGGCTCATGGCCCTAATTTCTCCTCATCCGGTGGCTAATCTAGATCATCCAAATCCAAATGTTGTTGTTCCTTCTAGACCACCAGTTTATTCTTTTAATCATCTCAACCCTACTTACCCTTTGGTGTATTCCCCAATGTACCCTTCTTATCCGGCCACTTCGGCCCATCAAATCCCAATTCCGGTGCACCAAGCACCCACTTCTCCTCCTCCTCTTATGGAACCTTCTGTCGATCAGGCCATGATTAACAAGATCAATCGCATGGATGAGCAATATAGAGAGCTTAGACGTTTAATCGACACCAAGGCAGTCCCCGAAATTTCTCTTCCTTCTCTCCCCACTTTTCATCTACCTCCCTCTGAGATGCCGGTATACCGTCGCTACAACGGAACCAGTAATCCCTTCATTCATATCAAGGACTTTCTTTATGAGTCGGTAATATGGCAAAATGATCCAAGGGCCCTCACTTTTCTTTTCAGAAGATCATTAGAGGGTTCAGCTTTAGAGTGGTTCTACTCGCTTGACTCTTTGGAGGCGAGTAACTTTGAAACTGTCAAAGCTAAATTTTTGCAGAGATATCAAGATAGGGTCGGACCAACATATTCCATCACCGACCTCATGGCTGAAAAAATGAGAAATGATGAAGATTTTACCAGATATGCTGATAGGTGGAGGTCCATGGCAGAAAAGCTTACTGATTCCATTTCAGAGCCAGAGCAAGTAAAGATGATCATCACCAATGCCACTCCGGCCTAAAAGAATATGCTGGCTTTGCATCACCCCACCTCCATGAGTGAACTCTATGAGAGGGCACGGTACATTCAGACACAGCTTAGGGACTCACCTATCATGAACTTGTTTGATCCTAGACCCCGAGCTGTCAAGAAAACCACTTTTACCACAACCGGCCCAGACTGAGGGCGTAGTGACAAACGAAAACCTTAACGTTGTAGGGAACCCACCTATAAATTATCAACACCAGTTCAGGAACCCTCAACAAAATCAACCATTTAGAAACCCTCGTCAACCTCAACCTCAACCTCAGTTCCAGCCCCGTCAGCAACAAGCCCCTATCCCTCAGCGACCGCAAGCCCCAGTTCCCCAACCAGCGTGGCAACAACTGGCCAACTACAACCAAGCACCCCCTCCCATGGCCTACGAACCCCGAAAAGTTGGACTGAAGAGGAACCATTACCCGCCTTTGCCGTACTCTCTCGTGGACATCTTTAATGCACTCATGGCGGCAGGGCAAATTGCATTGCCAAGGGAGAAATTGGAGTGGCCTCAGAATGCCAACACAGAGCGATACTATTTTTTCCATAGATATCCTGGGCACACCGTGGAAAATTGTTTTCAGTTCAAAGACTATATCCACGATCTTAATGAGCAAGGCAGTATTGACTGGGACTAGATGGGGGAATACATCAGAATAGTAAAAAATCAACCTCAACGGCAGCACGTACCAGCTTAGCAGCAACAACAACAGAACCCCGGCCTGGGGATTATCCAAAACCCTTTACCTCCACATGCACCCGCACCTGGGAATCAACATGTTAATCCCATCTTGGTCTCTTCCGAGGAGTATCATGATCGGGGCCAGAATTGGCAAGTCGAGGGAGCCACCTCCTCCATGCATGTCAACCGAACCGTCCATTCTATACCCCAAGCTACATCAGCCAACCCCATTACTCCCAACCGGCCACCCATCATCCGAGCACCATCACGACCCATCATAACACCACCAAACACACAACTCCAATCGGGACGGACCCTAATCCGCCCGATTAATCCACTACAAACATCACCACCACTAGGACCCATCATCATCCCGCCCCGAGAGACTGTACCTTCACAACCTACCTACCCTACTATGCCTCAAACCACCATCATTACACCCATCGCAAGAGCTCCCATCATTCGACCTAACCCACCACCCACCACTACCACCCCGGCCTATAGCTCCTCAACTTGCCACGGTACTCAGGAGTGGGCGCATGTTCCAAAGGGTATTTCCCCAGGCCGGCCAATCAGGGTTGGCACCAGAAGCAGAAGAAGAACACATTGAAGAGCCGTTGCCTGGGACATCCTATGACTTATTGAAGCATCTTGATAAAACCCCAGCACGAATCTCTATCTTAGAGTTGATCAAAAGATCCAAAGTCCATCAAGAGGTTCTCCAACAATACTTACAGCGGGTGATGGTGAATGAGAGCCTCCCCCAGAAAAAATCTCATCAGTTCTGGTCCCGAGAAGTGAGTATCCGGCCCTTATATTCACAAAGGAAGAGTTGGCCAACCCGGAAATAAGGAAATGTGCCTTGTGCATCACAGTCCACATCAATGGTGTAGGCATTAAGTCATGTTTGGTCGATACCGGAGCATCCATTAATGTTCTGCCACCAGAAACATTACATCTTTGTGGAATCTCCGAGGAGGACATCCGGCCATCTCAAATAACAGTGACCGCATATGATAATTCAAAGAAGCCCGCAGATGGCATGATTACATTGGGTGTCAAACTCGGACCTCAGACAGTCACTGTCAACTTTCACATACTAGAGATGGATCCGACATACAAAGCTATTTTGGGACGACCCTACTTGGAAGCACTAGAGGCAGTCGCCTCCACCAATCACCAGTGTCTTAAATTCCCTTAAAAGGGACAAGTGATTAAGGTGACTAGCATGCCCCTAGATCATCCATCTTCTCCACCACCACCCCTTGGGTTGCCAAACGAGCCAATTTTGACAATCTTGGATCTTCCATAAATGAGTAGGCAACCCAGGCAAGTGTGGAGAAGGAAAAGAGAAGAAAATGAAACTATTGGGTGGCATATAATGAAGATTTTGGGATACCAGGAGGGCCGAGGACTAGGCAAAGAACTGCAAGGCATAGCTGAGCCAATCAATCCAGTGAGGTTACAACCAAAGAGCGGGGTTGGATATGATGGAACAACAACGAATGGTCAGAATCTCAGAAGCAGATACTTTTCTGGATGCTTACAAAAGTTTTTCATCAAGAAAGAAACCATTCAACTGGCTGAGAACAAGGAAGAACAAGAGCTAGAGCAAGACAAAAGAAGAAGAACCAACGACCCTGAAGATGACTTGTATCCAGAAATATCTCTTTTGTTTTCCACTGATGAAGAAGGGTCAAGCAATGAACCACTCCAGGCTGAACCACCTGTTGACCCACCTGAGGGTCATTTTGCCAAACCGACTCGAGAAAAAGTCCAACCAACTCCACGAGGCCCTTCCCTCATTACGTCATCTTTTGGGGCCGATGCCCCAACTCACTATGACGCTCTCCCTGGGCTTCTTGGCCCGATCCCTATTTCTAGGCCCTCAGGCCCAACTTATGGGTCCACGAACCCACTTGTTGCTTTTGGGCCACCGAGCCCCTCTACTAAATCTGGGCCTTTGTGCCAATTTCCTCCATCTTTTGGGCCACCGAGCCCCTCTACTAAATCTGGGCCTTTGTGCCCATTTCCTCCAACTTTTGGGCCATCGAGCCCCTCTACTAAATCTGGGCCTTTGTGCCCATTTCCTCCAACTCTTGGGCCATCGAGCCCCTCTATTGAATCTGGGCCTTTGTGCCCATTTTCTCCAACTCTTGGGCCATCGAGCCCCTCTATTGAATCTAGGCCTTTGTGCCCATTTCCTCCAACTCTTGGGCCATCGAGCCCCTCTACTAAATCCGGGTCTCTGTGCCCATTTTCTCCAATTCTCGGGCCCTCGAGCCCATCTCCTAAACCTGGGCCATTAAGCCCGCATCCTCCTCTTATTGGGTCCATGAACCCATCTTCCTCTATGATCATCCGGCCTACTGGCCCATAACCTCTTTCTGTCAACATTGGGCCCTAAAGCCCCCTCTATCAAACATTGCTCAAAGTCTTCCCCTCTTTATCAATATCTTCGCCTACTATGGCTCCCGTGGTTGATCTCAACCCAAATCGGGCACCTGAAGCCCATTCTATCTTTATGTTTGCTTCCCAAAAAGCAACGTCCTCCTCGAAACTCAAATTTCGATCGAGGAAACATCTCAACTTGCCTCGGAAGGGCATTCGACCCAAGGAGCCACCAGATCCTTAGTTGACCTTCTTTGCCCTCCATCCTCTCCAATAAATTCCACTCCATCCACCCCCTCTTCCTCTTCTTATTTACTTCCTTCTTATTTAGGTTTAGTTTCCAATAAAAATAGAACAAAAATCAGAGGTAGGAGAGTTCCAGAAAGATACCTGCATCAGTTAGCTCAAAAAGCTTAGAACACCATCTTAGGTGGAGTACTTTACAAAAGGAGCTTGGCCGGTGTTCTATTAAGATGAGTAGACGAAGAAGAGGCTGAATTGGTGCTTAAAGAAGCACACTCCGGAGTATGTGGAGGCCGTGTAAATGCTCATGCCCTCGCCAAGAAAATCATCAGGCAAGGGTACTATTGACCTACTCTGGAAGAAGATTGCTCGATCTTTGTCCGGCACTACTATCAATGTCAACTCCACGCCGACAAGATTTACTCTCCCGCATCTTCCCTTCACCCGATTCACGCCCCATGGCCCTTCGCTATGTGGGCTTTTGATGTTATCGGACCCCTCGGTGACTCAAACTCCATAAACAAAACCAAATCCTTCATCCTAACTGCAACGGAGTACTTCACCAAGTGGGCAGAAGCGGAAGCATATGTGGAGATCAAGGCATCAACAGTCTGCACCTTCATCAAACGCAACATCATTGCCAGGTTTGGGATCCCAGGCGACATCATCACCGACAATGGACCGCAATTCATCTCCCAGGAACTGCGTGACCTTTGCAATAGGTATTGCATCAGATTGCATCATTCATCTCCATATTATCCTCAAGGCAACGGTCAAGCAGAAGCCACCAATAAAACTCTGATAAAAATCATTAAGAAGACTTGTAAGTCTAGCAAGTTCGCAGACTGGCCAGATAAGTTAATTAATGCTCTATGGGCCTACCGCACTTCTATTCAAACCCCAACGGGTCAGACCCCCTATGCCTTAGCATTTGGGATGGAGGCGGTAGTTCCATACGAAGTAATCATTCCATCCCTCCGAGTCCAGATCGATCGAGATATCCCGATGGATGAACGCCGAGATTCGCTTCTCGCGCAACTCGAACTCTTGGATGAGAGGAGGCTGGCCGCTGCCGAACATGCTAGATCTTACCAGAATAGACTTAAAAGATTTTATCAGAAGAGGGTGGTAGAGAGAGAAAATTTGAAATCGGTGAGGTTGTGCTTAAAAGAATATTTGTTAAACCCGGCGATCCCCGCTCCAAACTTCAACCTAATTGGGAGGGTCCATATGTGATCTCGGCTGTTTATCCCGGTAATTCGTATAAACTAACTAATGCAGAAGGAGAAGAACTAGCTCATCCCTGGAATGGTGTATACCTCAAAAAAATATTTCCCTTAAAAACAAAAGTAAAAAAAAAATCTATAAAATCCAAGGAGTGAAGGATAATGATAACATCTAACGCTTGCTTGTTCGGTGCACCAACTTGTCACTTAGGGAAATAGGGATAGGCATTATACCGCACACACTACACGCCTAGTTTTGAGATCCGATGATCGGAAGTCAGAGAGAAAGCTAGGCAACGCTTGGCAAAAGAAGGTCAACCTAATCCCATTCTCATCTTGTTTCGGTCCAGAATAGATAAAAGGGGTTAGAATGAGGAGTTTCGAAAATGCCCAATGCCTTAGTTGGAAAATGACTCTGAAGGTCCGACTTCTCATTAAAAGAAAAATGTGCCAAAAGATGGGCAATGACCCCTCAGGTCAGCGAAAGAATAGACCTATCTGAATGTGTACCAACAAAAAGCCCAAAAAGAAAAAGGCTCCAAAAGATGGGCAATGACCCCTCAGGTCAAAATCAAGCAAAATTAAAAAAGACTTGTCTGAATGTGGGCCATCAAAGAAAATGGGCTAGAAGGAAGGACCCGAAGAGGTCAAAACTCAAATGGGCAATGTGGGTATTAGTAGAAAAACAAGTTCGACATCCCTGAATTCTACTAAGGACTTACCACCAATCATCTTCCTTCTTCAACCTCCAAGGATAGGGTTGACCGACTAGGTCCAAGAAGAACCATAGCCTATCAAAGGCAGAAGGTCAGAAGATCTCGGACTAGGCACTTTCTTACACGTGATGCCTACTCTTAACCCTTAGGTAACAATGAGAGGCACCTATAACAAGCAAGGCAAAGGATGAGATGGTCGTGTCCTTCACATCGAACACAAAAAAAAAATCGAATACTTCAAAAACACCAAAAGTCAAAAATCTAAAAAATTAAATATTCAAAACAACAAAAAATCATAAAAGTTCTCAAAACACCAAAAACATTATAAAACCATCAAAACCCAAACAAATCAAAAATTTCAAAACACCTAAAAGTTTGCTTTCTAGACTGATCAGTTGTCTTTGCATTCATGTTTAATTTCAGTCTTGCGTATTTTCTTTTATGCATACTTTTGTTTTTCTGTTATCTTTAACTTGATAAGGCCTATGTCCCTTGACAAAAGATCAAGGCAACTTTGCCCTCTCCTTGCAAGGGACTAAGCCAAAATAAAGTTCTAATATCTTCTCTCAAGTGGATGCAGGAATAGGAGAAGGCATGCCAGCTTCATATCCCCAGAAACATAGAGGAAGCAAAAACAACAAAAAAAATCAAAAATTGAAAAACAAAAGTGGACTACCCCGACCCCTATTAGGACTTGCATTTAGTATTGCATCTATCAAAATAAGTAATATTTGAGATGTTGAAGACCTCAAGTCTAGAGGGGGCTAAGCCTGAGAACCCCTTCAACAAAATCAGTGAGGGCCCAGTCATTCCCTAGGCTTGCGGATAGGCCAAAGTTGAATATGCGGGGACGACGGTTTCTTCATGGATGTCCTGACCCGTTATGTTCAACCTATATCTTCGACTATTTTCTTATACTTATTTTTATTTATTTAAACCCATCATGCATCATGCATCATCACATGCGTTATCCCACCATAACCATTCCCCGCTTCCTAATAATGCTATAACCTCCTTCGAGTCGCATTGTGCACCCTTTTAAAGATGGTCTTTTATAGCCCCTAGAGAAGGTCTTGATTTTTTAGAGAATTGGTTACCAACGGGTTTTGACAATGATTTCATCGAAACAAGAAGTTTTTCCATGTCAAACTGAACCGGTATTTCTGAGTAAACCTCATGAATTTGAAGAACCCAACCTTTGTTGATTGGCTGTCTCCTATTTACTTTTCGCAATTTACTTTTCAGTGCATTTCTACCGAGTCCAGCACACCATGCAGTTCGGGTCCTGGCCGGTAACAATTCTCCCCCACATGGGATTTTAGTTATTTACTTTCAGTACTGTTCTTCTCTTTAACCAATCAACCAGAGGGAAGGTTTCGATAAGACAAAGGGTAATCTCGGAGTCCGGTAAAGTTTTATTCCACTCAACTAGGCCAATGAGGGCGTGTCTAAATCTACACCTTGGCGTCACCTTTTCAGTCCATTACCACTTCATTCCGCTACGCCTCATTACGCTTCGCTACATTCGCCTACACTTCATTCGTGTCACTCCCCTACAAAGCCGACGCCAAGGCGAGGCAAGCTGTAGACACGCAATTTTGGCCTAGTTGGAGAGCTTAAATTCTTGTTTTCATGAAGAATATTTGAGTAACCTTTCAAGGGAACCGAGTTTTCCGGAAAAATTAAGGTTTTTGGCACATTTCAAAGAGGACAATACCCTGTGTATAAGGGCAGCTGGCGCCCTACTTATAGGGCACCAGGTGCCCTATAAATAGGGCACTAGGCACCCTGTTTATAGGGCACCAGGCGCCCTATAAACAAGGCACCTGGCGCCCTATATACAGGGCACCAGGCGCCCTGTATACAAGGCACCAGGCGCCCTATATACAGGGCGCCTGGATCCAAATTAAATTGATTTGACGGCTGATTTGACCCCCCACAGTGACTTGTCTTGTCGACCTGACATATCTCTTGATGCTGGCGCCCCATATACAGGGCGCTATGCCACATGGCACTGTTTTTCGAAAATGGCCAAAGTGCCCTCTTTTAGGCTATAAATAGACCCCCATTTGAGACCAAAAGGAGGTTCCAACTCCGTGCCACCCTATAGCTCATCCAACACCACGTTTCTAAGCCATTCTTATCCCCCACAAACCTTCAAATTGATCCAAAATCGTCCACCAAAAACCCTAAAAACCTTCTGTTTCTATCACCCAGAAACATGATTTTTCTCCAATTTTGAGAGCCTCTATCCGTCTCTCCTCTTACATCCAGCATCCAAACCACCTTTCATTAGCTTTATTTGCATATTGTCTACAAGGAGGAGCTCTTACTTCGTCCCGGAAGCCACCCAGCACTCCGGAGCGGCGTCGCGAAGAGGAGAATAAAATCTGTTCGGGCCAGACTTAGTGCCCCGTATACAGGGCGCTTTGACTTGGTCAACGTGCCCCATAAAGGGGGCACTTGCTCCTGGCGCCCTATATACAGGGCACTAGGAAGGACAGAAGCTTGTTTTGTTATTTTTGGATTCCGATCGTCCGTTTAATCGAGTTTTTGTCTTCCTTTTTCATCTTAGCACTGTTCATCAAGTTATTTAGCATGTCTTAGATCATTTTGCATCACATATATATATTTAAAACTTTCCAAATAGGGGTTGGGATTTAGTCCCAATCCGGTCGATTCCTTCCCTCTTTCATGTTTACATTTGAATTTGAGCATGATTCTACACTGTCACGAGAACTAATGATCTTTTCACTTGTTTCTATGTTTTCTTATGGACATTCTTAGGTAAATCGGATTGAGGCGGAGCTTCAACCGGATCAAAGACGAAGGACTCACTAAGCTCTTTTCTTTCGGCCGGCCGAGAGAGGAGAAGTCGGAACCCAACAATCTCCCCACTTCCAAAGGTACGACGGTCATTTCTCTATTTCATTTCATTTCATTCTACCATATTTTTGAGCCTTTGGCTCTTGGAGACCACACCCACTAACATCCCATCCACCAAGTCACCAAAGCAAGCGTAGGGGCCGGGAGGGGGAGATCCGCGGATGTCCCGTTCCGGGTGCTTACAAGGAACAGGCAGAAGATGAGGTGGTAGAAGAACCGTTGCCTGGCACAACATATGACCTATTGAAGCACTTGGACAAAATACTGGCACGGATTTCAATTCTGGAGCTAATAAAGAGGTCAAAGAACCATCAGCACATCCTACAACAATATCTGCAGCGGGTCATGGTCAATGAGGACCTCCCGCCTGAGAAGATCATTACTGTCCTGACCCCGAGGAGTGAACATCCGGCACTCACATTTACACAGGAGGAGTTGGCACGGCCAGAGATCAAAAAGTATGCCTTGCGTGTCGCAGTAGTCATCCGAGGCGTGGAGATCAAGTCATGCTTGATTGACACCGGAGCATCCATAAATGTCATGCCGCCAGAATCATTGCAACTTTGCGGCATCTCCGATGAAGAAATAGAGCCTTCTGCCGTCATGGTGACCGCATATGACAACTCCCGGAAGCCGGCACGAGGGGTGGTTACATTGAAAGTAGGGCTCGGGCCGTGTGCTGTCACTGCCGAGTTTCAGGTTCTATAATTGGACCCTACAATCAAAGCTATCTTGGGACGCCCGTACCTTGAGGCAATATAAGCTGTTTCCTCCACTAATCATCAGTGTCTGAAGTTCCCATACAAGGGCCAGGTGATCAAAGTAACCAACATCCCCATTCTGAAGGACTTGGATGACCCCTCTTCTGCACTACCAATATCAAAATCTGTCCAGCCGTTGGTTTCAACTACAGAGCTACCTGAGGTCATGGTATTGACGACGCCTCCAGATTCAGTTGCATGGCGGATGATGAAAGGGATGGGCTATCAGCCGGGAAAGGGGTTGGGAAAGGAGCTGCAGGGGGTTGTGCACCCCATTAAAGCCGTACAAAGACCAAAGAGACACGGGCTTGGCTATGAGCCCAGTTTCACTCCGCAGATGGTCTACCGGCCAAAAAATGCCATGGGACTCCAAAAATTCTTTATCAAAGGGGAGACCATGATGATGGCCGAGGACGAAGAAGAAGAACCAGTCAAGAGGAAGAAGGCACCAGAGCAAGAGGAGGAAGTGGACAACCTGAGTTCATCTTTGGCTCGGTTGTTCATTGAGGAGGAAGAACCAGTCAAGGGCAAGTCCATCTCTAAACAACTTGTCCACTCGAGCCCACCTCCAAACAACATCCCGCGTGAGCCATATCCTAGGGTCACGTATTTCAAAATCCTCACTCTATCCCTCTTAGATTCACTTGATGGGCTATCTAGCCCAATTCCCACTTCTGGGCCGAAATGGCCACCTGAACTGATCATTGGGCCTGAGAGCCCATTCAAATCTTCTTACTCCACTGGGCTTCTATGCCCATTCCAATCCAACAACCTTGGGCCCGCGTGCCCACCAGTTGGGCCCACGTGCCCTTTAGATTTATTTTCTTGCTTTGGGCCCGCGTGCCCACCATTTGGGCCCATGTGCCCCTTAGATCTTTTCACCAGCTTTGGGCCTATCTGCCCATTTCTTGTCATCATCGGGCCCGCGAGCCCATTTTTCTTCCATTTGCTTAAGCTTTCTATTTCTGCTCGAGCCCCATCGGCTCATTCTCTTTTTATTATTGAAAATACCCAAAATACCCAAAAAAATCATCCTCTCACAAACTCAGTTTTCCTTTGAGGAGATGTCTCTACTTGTCTCGGAGGGTGCTCCCAACCAGGGACCTCTCTTCTCCAACTCACTGATCGATCTGCTCGATCCTTCGCCCATTGTAAATACCACCTTTTCAATTCCGTCTTCTTTAGGAGTAGTTAGGGTAGAAAAGAAGAAAATTCGAGGTAAACGTGTGCCAGAGAGATATCTCCAACAAATAGCTCAAAAATGCAAGGAATGTGCAAGGCTGCCAAGGTTTTTGGAAAATGCTATCCAGCTTGATGAAATCCAATATGTGGATGAATTCAATGTAGATCATACACTGGGAGTTTACAAGGTCTTATCAGAAAAAAATCCTCATTTCGAGGATGGAATTGAGGACTTGGCTGATGCGTATGCATCTGGACTTAAAATATTTGAAGAACCATTAGCCACGGTGGATGAACCGACAAAAGAATTGAATCTCGGAACACCGTAAGATCCCAAGACAATTCTCCTAAGCGCAAACCTCACTCCCACTGAGGAACAGAGTTTAATTAAAATTTTGGAAGAATATAAGGACACGTTCTCATGGACATACGAGGACATGCCGGTGTTAGACAACTCGTTAGTTGAACATCGTCTAACTTTGAAACCTGGAGCTACCCCGGTGAAACAAAAATTAAGGAGATTCCACCCTGATGTTGCACTTAAGATGAAAGAAGAGGTCGACAAGTTACATCAAGCAAGATTCATTAAAGACGTCCTTTATCCGCAATGGGTGGCAAACATAGTCCTTGTCATGAAGAAGTATGGTCGAGTTCGGATCTGTATAGACTTTAGGGACTTGAACCGAGCGTGTCCTAAAGATGACTTTCCTCTACCTCATATTGACGTACTGGTTGATAACACTGCTAGATTCGAGATGTTGTCATTCATGGATGGCTATTATGGATATAATCAAATCCGGTTGGCCGAAGAGGACCAGGAGAAGACCTCGTTCACCACACCTTGGGGAACCTACTGCTATGTCGTCATGCCCTTTGGACTGAAGAATGCTGGTGCTACCTATCAGAGGGCAATGATGGCTATCTTCCATAACATGATGCATACCCTTGTAGAGGTGTACGTGGACGACCTGGTCGTTAAGTCCAAAAGCCGAGAAGATCACCCGGAAGTGTTGAGAAAGGTCTTTCAAAGGGCTAGGAAATATAAATTGAAAATGAACCCAAAGAAATGCACGTTTGGAGTATCCTCAGGAAAACTATTGGGGTTCATAGTGAGCAAAAGGGGCATAGAGATCGACCCAAAGGCGGGGGCCTCCTCCGAGACATAGTGAGCAATCATTGGTATGCCTCCTCTGAGAAATATGAAAGAACTTCGAGGATTAATCGGGAGGCTACAGTTTGTCCGCCGGTTCATCTCACAACACTCCCAAAGGTGTAAACCTTTCTATGAGTTAATCAAGGCGGGGGCCGAGTTCAAATGGGAGTCAAAGTGCCAGGATGCATTCAATGGTTTGAAAAGATACCACTCCGATTGGAGCTGCTCTGATGGGTGCAACTCTGGCTCGGCTGTGGAGGGATGCCCTGGTGGTAAACCTGAAATGTCGCCTCTGCTGCCGACAAATGAACCTGTGCCTGCAGGTGCATCTGCTCCAGAGATTGCATGGCCTGGCTATGCTGGAGCTCCATCTCGCGCATGGCTCTCTCGTGTTGAAGGCGGAGATCCGAGATGATCATCTGAGAACGAAGATCGGCTGGGGCAGACCGCAATGTCTCCACCTCAGACTCCAAGGACTGGATACGGGAGGACAAGCTACTCTGAAGCTCGGCAACTAGGAAGAAGTGAAAGAATATGAACCAAGAAAAATCAACAACCAGAATAGACAAAAATGAAAGATACCTCTGCCTCCTTGGTCGTCAGGGCCCCTCTCGCCTCACTAAAACGTTGGCGGTGCTCAGCCACCTCTTCCCTCGATAGAGAAGGAGGTGAACCCTCAGCACGAGCCTTCCGCTGTGAACAGAAGAAAAACACATCAAAGCAAGGCAATCCTATGTTGAGGATACAAATGAAGGTCAAAGGCAGTGTCTACCTCAGTCTCCAGCATGCCACGAAGAGTGGCCACCTCCTGCCGAAGGTCAACAATCTCCAGCTGTTGGCGTAGCAGTAGAGCCCGAGCCTCCTGAAATGACATGAAGGTCAGAAGAGAACAACAACACAAAATTAAAGGAAAGAGAGAAGCATTTACCTGACCCTCTGGAACAAACAAGTGGCCGTACGCCTCCGCGTATCGGCGAAGGTAGTCTCGGCTATCCTCTGCCCAGCCAATAACTACCTTGCCGCATTCATACCACAAAGTGATCGAGGCGTGGTACCTCTCCACCGAGTCCACGGGGAGGAGAAGGCGCCTGGGACGAGCACCAACTAGGGGAAGAGGAGGAGGAGGCTCCAACCAGTCCTGCTCCAGACCGAGGGTGCGTGCCGAGAACCGAAGCCACAGTGGCACCAGCTCATTGATGCACAGAAGATGAATATCGCGGCTGAAGACATGACCAGCGTGGGCAATCCAGGGCTGGAGATGGTCATCGGTCATGAGATATGGCCTCCAACACACCTGTGGGAAGCAAAATCATGATTATTATTTCAACAGGAGAATATTGATACACAAATTAAACACATACCTCAGTGTGTGGGAAGCGGAGAATCTGTGCATGAATCGAAGCCAACTGGCTGCGATGGCCACCAGTAGGGCGGATAGGCTCCCAACGAGCCATCAGGGGGAGGAGGTCGGGGTAGGACTGCTGTGCCTGACTGAGGGGGAAGTAAAGGTAGCTCCAGACCTGTAGAAGGCACAACTCGTCAGAGTAAAGCAGAGCAATACAATTGTACAAGAAAGGAAAGCTGCTAAAAGTCACCTGAAGAAAAGGAGAGAAGCCGGCAACCGAAATAGAACCCGCCTCAGGCTGGAGGCCACAGAACAAATGGGCGAGCATCGCTGCCCCCCATGCGTACGTGCCAACCTGCTCCAGGTCAGCAAGCAAAGGGAGGAACCACAGATGGATGTGGTCCGTCTTCGAGCCCAACAGAAGGCGCCCGAAGAAGAAGAGGAGGAAGCGGCGCAGGTCTACATCCGCCTCCAAAGAGCCAGGTAACCCGGTAAATGCCGCTGCAGCTTGGCCGACCATGCGGCAGAAAAAGCTGTCCTGGCTCTCTCCACGGACACGCTCGGCATCCACCAAGCCTACCATCTCACCAGCCTCTAGTCTGGCGATGGTGCGTAGGCCATCCTCCGGGTCGAACTCGGGCTCATATGCGAAGAGGGCCCGGAACTCCAGCGAATAGTCAGAAGAGGTGG
Source organism: Cryptocoryne crispatula var. balansae (assembly GCA_036172225.1). Classification (NCBI taxonomy): domain Eukaryota; kingdom Viridiplantae; phylum Streptophyta; class Magnoliopsida; order Alismatales; family Araceae; genus Cryptocoryne; species Cryptocoryne crispatula. Next base: position 43,461,442 of record CM069921.1, read on the forward strand.
CACACACCATCGGCCTACCGTAAACACGAAGACCGGTGATGTGTGCAACATCCTCTAAGGAGGGAACCATATGCCCCCATGGGAACAGAAACACGAAGGAGTCTGGGTCCCAGGACTCACGGAGGACCTGCACTAGTGGTAGGTCCTCCCAAAAAGGAGTCACCCGGAGGATGGGCCCAAACCCCATCTCCTCTAACCGAACCTGCTGGAAGTCCGGTAGGCCTAGGTGTAGACACGCCAAATTCGCCTAATTCAGAGCATAAAACTCATGTTTTATAGGGTAACATGTGTGATTGACCTTATAATGATGCCGGGTCTTTTAAAAGTTGATTCGGAGCTTCGCCGAACGAAATCGGATGCTTTACGAATTTTTCGCAAAAAGTCGTAATTTTCGAGCGAAAGCCACACGTAAATCGTGTAAACACGGAAATTGGCTGAATGACCAATGCCTAATGATCATGCATTGAAGGTTATGGTCATATTCACGCCCCGGACAAGTTTTGTTGCATACCGTGCCTTTCCGATTTACCGTCGGAGTCATTTTGACCTGTATCGGATCTTCTGTTCACTGCCCTAACTTCTGGACAAAATTCTGAAGATTTGGATGGTGTGATGGCTGATCCGATGCTATAGGAAGCTTCTTCGGCCTGTTATCTTTCCAACGCAACAAAAGGCATCGAATTCCGAGTTCGGGAGTGTTCGCAATGGCTTTCGGAAGAAGGACGTGCAAGAACAGTCCCATGCGCCCGGGTTCAGGTCACATGCGCCCGGGACCCAGGGCACGTGGCCATGCGCCCTACCAATGAGGCACGTGACCTTGTGCCCTCACTTGAGGGCACATGCGCCCTACCCTGGAGGCACGAGGGACCCAGTTTTTCACCCGGACTCTAACACTAAACTGCCGATCGGATCAGACCAACTTTCTCGGGATTTGTGTCCATGTGCCCTCACTGGGGGACACATGCGCCCTTCAGTGGGGCGCTTGCGCCCATCACCAGGGCGCATGCGCCCAAGGGTGGGGCGCAAGGCCCTTATTTTTTAGCCTTGATAACACCTTCTATTCTCCTATAAATTAAATCCGATTCCGGTCGTTCCAAAGGGATGAGCACGACTCCCCAGGCATCTCAAGATGTCCAACCACTCTCCTGCATCGATTTTGTGATTTTTAGAGAGAGAATTTCGAGTTTTTAGAGAGAGAAAAGCCAGTTCAAGAGAGAGTAAGGCTATTCTGCAGGTGATCTGCCAAGTCTCTCTTACTCGGCCTCTACAGAAGTGTGTAGACGTCTTCTGCCAGATATCTCTTCATCAAAGTTCTTCCTCTCCAAGTCTTCTTGAGTTTTCAATCGACGTCACTTAATTCTGAGGTCGGGGCTGGTCGAGACGAGCGCAGAAGTAAAGTCGCGCCTGGCAGATCCTGGACTGCTGCTCGGCTTTTTCGACAACACATATTTGGCTATATCTTCCTCTATTCAACTCAGAATCTTTCAGTTATTTTTCCTATCTATTTGTTTCGTGATTCTCCATCATCCTATCATTTTTTTACATTTTTTTTCATTACTTTTACTCTGTTATTTCGAAAATTAGAAAAAGGGGTTAGAGATAACCCGAATCCGGTTAGTTTCTAGTCAATTGTGTGTTTTATGTTATTCTATTTACGTATACTCTACTTTGTCTAGTTCTAATAGTAAATTTCAATTTTTTATTTGTCTAGTTGCACAGAATATCAAGCACCCACCGCGTTGAGGACTCTTCTTCATCGGCCGGCCGAAGAAGGAGAAGCATTAACTCACATTCTTCACGCTAAGGTACACACGGTCAATTTTAATTCTATAAATCGGAACCCACGGTTCCTGGCGACCACATGTCTTAATTTATTTCTTCTCACCCTCTTCCCACATGACCCGAACCGTCTCTTTGGTGATCGAGCGACGCCAAGGGATGAAAGTTCGGGGATCAATGTGAGTGTGGGACCGAGGTGAGAGTTGCTTTCCGAGTTTTATTCCTTTCTTTTCTCATCCCCTCTTGAGGTGACGATCTGGGTTCACGGACTTCCCTGAAAAGGAGAGGACCCCGTCGAATTTTCAGAGTCGACAGCTTTGTGGCGACCACGGTGGGACAAGCAATGTCTTCAACCGTGGGTGCTTAGTGTTTTGTTTGCAACTAGTTCTAGTTCTAGACCGGTTCCCACGTGAGCCATTCCTTCTTTCCACCTCTCTTAAACTTCATGCCATCTCAAAATTTCTGATTTCACCCATCTTTCATCAGATCTGAAGTACCAAGTATGCCATTTAATTTCTGCATTTTATTTAAACCGGTTCCCACGTGAACCACCCTTTTCCTTTTAAACCGGTTCCCACGTAAACCAATCTCTTTCTTTACTTCGGTTCCCACGTGAACCAAACCACTTTCCTTCAGATCTATCCCCACTTGGATCATATCTTTGTTCACCTTTAATTGGCCCCACGTGGCCCTCTTTTGATCATTCAAACCGGTTCCCACGTGAACCACCCCTTTTTACCCAAAACCGGTTCTAACGTGAACCACCTTTACCTTTTACCCCAGGTCCCACATCGGTCCCCACGTGGACTACCCTTTTGCTTGGCTATCAGATCTGAACCCTCTTCTTTCCATCACTTTTCACTATCTCCATTTGGCTCACATAAGAAACAAGTCTAGATTCTAGTTTCTAGTTTCTTCTCCAGTTTCTAATTGCTTGTCTGGTGTTGATTGCTTGTTTATTTAAGTTCATGTTTTGTTACTTGTTTTATTACTTGATTGCATTCTCTGCTCCTTCTCTCTACCTCCTTCTTTTACACTTTTTTGAGGCGGGAGCTCACTCTCCCATTTATCCCTCCCATCCAAAACACCCTCTTGGTGGATTCTGACCTCTCTTCTGGGATATTCCTTCCTAGTTGACTTGGTTGGCTTTCATCAAGACCTCCGTAATTCCTCATACGTGAAGTATTCCTCTTCACGATCGGGTTGGTTGTACCACTCCCCAAAACCCGAAGCATCCTACATTACCTACACGTGGTGAGATTGTGTGAAACCTAGGTCATTGGAGATTGGAGTTAGGATCCTAACCCATTTGTTGAGAGAACAATTCTTAACAAATCCATAAACCTAAGGTTTAATCAAAATCATTGCGTAATCTTGTTTTCAAGTCTTTGCATCACTTGCTTGTCAAACAAAAATTCAAACCTCTAAATACTAAAAAAACCAAAAAAAGTTCTTTGTTTACTTTGTCAACTTGTTTGTTCCTTGAAAGTTCAATGCAACTAAGGTCTGGAAGGCACGTTGGAATGGCGGAACAAGCTGAACATTGAGAGCACGAGATGGGTCATGAACCAAGTCCGTCAGATGGTCGTGTTAATCCATAATTTGAGTCACAAGCGCAAGAGGTCCCTCAACCATCTGCTCCTCGTGATGTTGAACAACTCTTTAGGGAGTTGTCTCTCTATACCGACCCAGAAACCTATGCCCGCATACAATCCATGGTGAAGGGCAAAATGGCCTCAGATCAAGCTGAAGTTAACCAAGTTGCCTTATCTCCTCGTCCTCTAGTTCAACTACCACTCATTCAATCACCCTTTGTTCAACCACCTGTTGTTCAACAATCTATGATTCAACCATCATTGGCACTAGCACAACCATCTGCAGTTCAACCCTCTATAGTTCAACCATCTGTGGTCCAACCCTCATTTTTTAAACCATCTTATTTCAACCATGTTGCTCCCCTGACCCATTAAGTCATGGGACAATATTCAAGTCATGCTCCTCAATTTCAGAACCATGTCTCTAACCACATACCCCCACCAGTAAACCAAGAACCTGCTCTCACCAGGGCAATCATGGATCAGCTCACCCAGATGAATGAATGTTATGAAGAGCTGAGATGTCGCCTGGACTCCAAGTCAGTTCCTGAAATCTTCATTCCTTCTCTGTCAGTCCTACACCTGCCACCTTCTGAGCTACCAGTTTATCGCCGCTACAATGGTACTGGCAACCCTTTTCACCACCTTAAAGATTTTCTTTATGAATCCTCGTTCTAGAAAGATGATCGTAGGGTTCTTGCTTTCTTATTCCGCCGATCACTAGAAGGATCTGCATTGGAATGGTTCTACTCACTCGACTCCTTTGAGGCAGGAGACTTCGATATTGTTAAAACCAAATTCTTGCAAAGATACATAGACCGGGTGGCACCAGCATGCTCCATTACAGACTTGATTGCTGAGAAGATGAAGCCCGAAGAGGATTTCATAAAGTTTGCTGATCGCTGGAGGGGAATGGCAGAAAAATTGACAGATGTAATTTCTGAAGGGGAACAAGTGAAGATGCTCATTGGCAACACTACACTTGCCTTGAGGAATGTCTTGATCATGCACCGTCCTACCACAATGAATGAACTCTATAACAGTGCCCGATACTTGCAAGCCCACTTCAAGGATGCCACAATGATAAATCCATTTGATCCCAAACCTAGAAACTTTAGAAAGACCCCTCTCGCACCAGTTGGGCCCACAACCGAGGGAGTGGTCAACAACGAAGTCTGTAAATATTATAGGGAACACGGGAGGGAACCGTCAAAACCGGCCGTAAACCCACCACAGAACCCTTCCTATTACCCCCCTCAGCAACAAGTTAGGCCACCACAACCACGACAACCACAATAACCCCCGCAACCAGTAGCACAACCCCAGCAACCTCGTCAACCTACCTACAATAGGGAACCGCCACCACCCAATCAGGCACCATGAAGGGGAGGTCCTAGGAGAGAGAACTACCAACAACTCCCTTACACCTTGACCGACATCTTCAATGTACTCATGGCAGAAAAATAGTTGGAATTGCCCAAGGAAAGAGAGGTTTGGCCAACAAATGTAGATATGTCCCGATACTGTGCTTACCACCGGTGTCCTGGTCACACTGTAGAAGTGTGCTTTCAATTCAAGGATTACATCCACGATCTGAATGACCAAGGCAGCATTGATTGGGTCCAAATGGGGGAATGCATACAGGTAATGAAGGCTAGGCAGCAGCAGCGGCAACGTCCACCGGCTCAACCTCAACAACAACCTGGCTTGGGGATTGTCCAAAATTCGCTCCCATTACATGCTCCCGTTCCAGCACCGGCACCAGCACATCCAAACCCAGGAATTGGTCTAGTACACTCCATTGTCCAGGGAGATGCCAGCCGTGCTCAAGGTTGGCAACTAGAAAACCAAAATGCAACCATGCCTGTCAACCCAGCTAGGTCTCCTGCTAGGAACCCTCCTAGACAGATAATCCGTGCACTTGCTACTCCACAACTACCACAAAGCTCAATAACCCAACCACTGGCCGCCACGTCTTCTCGCCGGCCCATCATTAGGCCAGCCCCCTCTCTAACTACGCCTCCTTCAACCATTACTACACACCGGCCCTTGCTCATCCGACCACCACAATCATCACCAAACCTGAACCCCCAGCCTACGAGCTCTACCACTCGAAAACCCCAACCTATCATACCACCAGCACCACAACCAATCTCACAACCTACACCTTCATTAAACTCATCAACCACTTCTGCACCCCGGCCTCTTCTTATTAGGCCACCGGTATCACCATCACTACCACCTCCAAATCCTACCCCTCTACCAACTAACCCCATCATCCCAGAACCATCGATCCCATTACCTATCATACCTGCACCTACACCACCTGTTCCACCACAACCCACCCCAGTTAACCCGTCACCTCTACCCGACCGCCAAATAGCCCCGGTGCTTCGGAGTGGGAGGATGTTCCAGCGACTCTTTCCCCAAGCCGGAACTCAACCGCAGGAGCCAGTGGAGGAGGAACAAGTGGAAGAACCATTGCCAGGCACGGCGTATGATCTGTTAAAACATTTGGATAAGACACCAACCCGTATTTCTATACTTGAGTTGATCAAAAGATCAAAAGTGCACCAGGAGATTCTACAACGGTACTTACAAAGGGTCATGGTGAGTGAAGATCTCCCACCTGAAATGATAACTACAGTGTTAGCCCCTAGAAGTGAGCACCCAACACTCACTTTCTCTCAGGAAGAATTAGCAGATCCAGACTTTAGGAGATATGCTTTGCATGTGGTTGTTATCATATGCAATGTCGAAGTAAAATCATGTTTGGTTGACACTGGAGCTTCTATCAACGTTATGCCACCAGAAACTTTGCAGTTGTGCGGTATTTCTGAGCAAGAAATCAAGCCATCTTGTGCCATGGTGACAGCCTATGATAACTCCAAGAAGTCTGCACGTGGGGTGGTCACTCTAGAAGTCAAACTTGGACCATGTACGGTTACAACAGATTTTCATGTTCTAGAATTAGATCCAACATTTCGGGCTATACTTGGGAGGCCATACTTGGAGGCAATGGGAGCTGTGGCTTCAACAAACCACCAGTGCATAAAATTTCCCTTTAAAGGACAGGTGGTCAAGTTGACTTGCATGCCTATAAGGGACGAGCTGAACGATGCTTCTTTACCCCTAGGTCTGTCAATACAACCCCATATCTCAGTGGGAGAATTGCCAGAAGTCAGATGCATGACCGCCTCTCTACCAGACACACTGGGATGGCGGATGATGATGAAATTGGGCTATCAACCTGGAAGAGGTTTTGGCAAGGATCTTCAAGGGATCACTCAGCGAATTGAAAATGCGAAAAGGCCACGCAGGCAGGGGTTGGGATATGAAGAGGGTTCCATCCCAAGGAGGATCTTCCAGCCAGGATATGTCATGGGACTCCATACATTCTTTATCAAAGGGGAGACCATGATGATGGCTGAAGATGGAAAAAGTTCCGTGATAGGTGTCAAGAGAAGAAAAGCTCTAGAAGAAGAAGAAGAAGACTTGGAAGACTTATGCTTATCTCTAACTCGTCTGTTCTCGAGTGGGGAAGAGCACCAGGAACCACTCAAAGGCAGACCAATATTAGATAATCTGGTTGAGCGTTCCACCCAAGTCAAAACCATTCCACGAGGCCCAAATACAACAATACCATGTTTAAACCTCGTGCCGTTGTTTCTAGATCTTTTGTATGGGCTTCAGGGCCCACTTACCCACTTTGGGCCCATGTGCCCTCTTCAACCTTCCACTCTTATTGGGCCAGCTTGCCCATTTGCTTCCCTCATCAACTTCAGAACTGAGGGCTTTTCCCAACATGGGCTCACATGCCCATTTATTTCTATGATCGGGTCCACGTACCCGTTTACTTTTTCCATCAGTTTTGGACCCATGTGTCCACTTTCTATTACCATTGGGCCCACGAGCCCCTTTTTCCCTTTTATTCTTAAGTTTTTCTCTCTATTAATTCAGTCATCTTCTAGCAAGCCTTGAGTCACTGAGTCTCATTCTATCTTTTTACTTGAGAATCCAAAAAAAAAAAATGTCTTCTTTGAAACTCACATTTCCATTGAGGAGACATCTCTACTCATGCCAGAGGGTGTTCCCAATCAGGGATCCCTCTTTTCTGAATCATTGATCGATTTGCTTGACCCCCCCTCCACTGTAAATACCACCTTTCCAGCTTTATCTTCAGTAGGTCAAGTTAGGTTAGGAAATAGGAAAGTCAGAGGTAAACTAGTTCCAAATAGGTATCTGCAACAATTGGCATAGAAATGCGTAGAGTGTGCAAGGCTGCCAAACTTTTTAGATAATACCAAACAGCTAGATGAAATCCGATATGAGGATGAGCATAACATAGATCATACTTTGGGAGTATATGAGGTGGTATCAGAGAAGGATCCCGAATCCGAGGATGAAATTGAGGACTTGGCTGATGCATATGCATCTGGACTTAGAAGATTTGAAGAACCATCAGCCACAGGGAATGAACCAACCAAGGAACTAAATTTAGGAACCCTGGAAGATCCTAAGACTATCCTCATCAGTGCAAACCTCACTCCCTCAGAAGAACAATGTTTGATCAAAGTTTTAGAAGAATATAAGGACACATTCGCATGGACATATGAAGATATGCCAGGATTAGATAATTCATTGGTTGAACATAGATTAACCTTGAAACCTGGAACTACCCCGGTTAAACAAAAGCTCAGGAGGTTCCACCCTGATATTGCACTCAAAATGAAAGAAGAGGTCGACAAACTACACCAAGCAAAATTTATTAAGGTTGTCTTATATCCGCAATGGGTGGCTAACATAGTCCCTGTCATGAAGAAGGATGGACAAATTCGGATCTGCATAGACTTCAGGGACTTGAACCGAGCGTGTCCTAAAGATGATTTTTCTTTACCTCATATAGATGTTTTGGTTGATAAAACAGCTGGATTTGAAATGCTTTCATTCATGGATTGCTATTCTGGATACAATCAGATCCGGTTAGCTGAGGAGGACCAAGAAAAGACCTCGTTCACTACACCTTGGGAAACATATTGCTATGTTGTCATGCCCTTTGGGTTAAAGAATGCCTGTGCTACATATCAGAGGGCTATGATGGCTATCTTTCACGACATGATGCACACCCTTGTAGAGGTGTATGTGGATGATTTGGTTATCAAGTCCAAGAATCGGGAATATCATTCTGAAGTGTTAAGAAAAGTTTTGCAACGAGCTAGAGAATACAAGCTAAAAATGAACCCTAAGAAGTGTACATTTGGAGTTTCATCAGGAAAGCTACTTGGGTTCATAGTAAGCAAAAGGGGCATAGAGATCGACCCAAACAAGGCCAAAGCAATTATTTGTATGCCTCCTCCGAAGAATATGAAAGAGCTTCGAGGATTGATTGGGAGGCTACAATTTGTCCGCCGGTTTATCTCACAACATTCCCAAAGGTGTAAACCTTTCTATGAGTTAACCAAGGCGGGGGCCGAGTTTAAATGGGATTCGAAGTGCCAGGAGGCGTTTGATGGGTTGAAAACATACCTGGCAAGTCCCCCTGTACTTAGACCACCAATTCCCGACAAACCTTTGGTCTTCTACATTTTGGTTCTTGAGAACTCTCTTGGGGCAGTCCTTGCACAAGTTGATGAAGAAGGGAAAGAACGAGCTACTTACTACTTGTCTAAGATGTTTGATGCTTGTGAGCTGAAGTACACTGTGGTAGAAAAGACCCGTGCTGCTCTTGTTTGGGTGGTTCAGAAATTCAAACATTATTTCCTTGCTCACCAAGTCAAGCTCATTGCTTGTATCAATCCCATTAAGTTTCTGTTAGAGAAGACAGTCTTGACTGATCAGTTAGGGCGATGGCAGAGTTTCTTATCCCAATTTGATATCACTTATGTCCCACATAAGGCAATCAAGGGTTATGCTATTGCTGAACACCTTGCCCATCATCCCATACCCGTCTTTGACCCCGTCCGGTCGGAGTTCCCGGATGACGAACTAATGTCAGTCCGATCTTCCAATCTTTGGACATTATATTTTGACGGGGCTCTGAACTCCCATGGTAGAGGGATAGGTATTGTCCTTCTGTCACCTGAAGGTGTCACCATTCCACAGGCTTTTCAGCTTAACTTTCCGGCAACCAACAACATAGCCGAGTATGAAGCCTTGCTTGGCCGGGCTGGAGGCCGCTCATTTCCATGGTGCCACCGAACTGAGGGTGATAGGTGATAGTCAATTGATCCTACGCCAAGTCTTATCCAAATACCGAACTTCCCATCCAAACCTCAAACCCTACCAGGAGCTCACCACCTGCTACATCAAGCTATTCTTCAAACTCACCTTTGTTCATGTCCCCCGCTCTCAGAATATCCTCGCCGATGCCTTAGCTTCACTAGCTTCATCTCTATCTGTCCCGCTAGGCAGGCAAGTGCGAACTATTCACATCTGTAAGAGGACAATTCCAGCAATTGAGGATGGACGTTTTCTGAAGGTTAAGGAAAGATTCAACAGAAAAGAATACTTGGAACATAAGGAAGAAATCTCCTTGATTGATTTTGAAGAATTAGAAGAAGGTGAGAGACCTTGGTATGACGAGATTGCGAGGTATTGTCAAGATCAGTCATATCCACCTGGATCAACCACCAAGGAAAAGAAGGCAATCAGAAGAGTATCCCAAAGGTATACAATACTAGGAGGAGTGCTCTATAAGAGAAGCCTAAGTGGAATCTTGCTCAGGTGTCTTGATAAAGAAGAAGCCGAGTTGGTGCTGAAAGAAGCACATTCTGGAGTTTGTGGTGGTCATGTGAATGCCCAAGCCCTTGCTAAGAAAATCATCCGACAAGGGTATTATTGGCCAACTCTAGAAGAAGACTGCTCCATCTTTGTCCGGCATTGTCATTCATGTCAACTCCATGCCTTCAAGATTCACTCTCCCGCATCTTCCCTTCATCCAATTCATGCTCCATGGCCTTTCGCCATGTGGGCTTTTGATATCATTGGCCCCATGAGTGACCTTAACTCCGAAATGCGCTCAAAATCATTCATTCTGACGGCAACGAAGTACTTCACAAAATGGGCTGAAGCGGAAGCATTCGTGGAGATTAAAGCGTCAACAGTCTGCTCCTTCATCAAGCACAACATCCTGACAAGGTTCGGGATCCCCAGCGACATCGTCACCGATAATGGGCCACAATTTCTTTCTCAAGATCTGCGTGTTCTTTGCAACAGGTATTACATTTCATTGTATCATTCATCGCCATACTATCCTCAAGGCAATGGTCAAGCAGAAGCCACCAACAAAACCTTAATCAAAATCATCAAGAAATCTTGTAAGTCGAGCAAGTTTGCCGACTAGCCTGATAAGCTTGTAGATGCTCTATGGGCTTATCGTACTTCTGTAAGGACTCCCACTGGACAAACCCCGTATGCTTTGGCATATGGGATGGAAGTAGTGGTCCCTTACGAAGTATTACTTCCATCTTTCCGAGTTCAGCTCGATAGGGATATTCCTGTTGATGAGAGACGAGAATCTCTCCTTACACAGCTTGAACTCTTGGATGAAAGAAGGCTAGCTGCCGCCGAGCATGCCCGGACTTATCAGAATAGACTCAAAAGGTTTTATCAAAAGAGGGTGATCGAGAGAAAATTCGAAATCGGTGAGATGGTAGTCAAACGCATATTCGTTAAGCCAGGGGGTCCCCGCTCCAAGTTGCAACCTAACTGGGAAGGGCCTTTTGTAATCACTGAAAAGTATCCAGGTAATGCATATGAATTGACTAATGCAGATGGAGAAAAATTGAATCATCCTTGGAATGGAGTTTACCTCAAAAAGTACTTTCCATAAAAATGGAGAAACCACTGGTATAATCTCAAGTCATCGATCCTAAGTTGTTCGTGAGAAGTCAAGGGTAGGTACCATCCTACACACACAACACTTCCCAATCCTAGAATCCAGACAACCCGACACTTGCGAAAGGCAAGGCAGAAATCTAGAAATGGAAGGAGTACCCTTACCCTATTCTCTTCTACTCGATCCAAGATAGGGAGAGAAGATTAGAGAGGGGTAGTATCGAAAACACTCGCCACCCTAGTAGGAGGCCGTCTCAGAGGGTACAAAAGGGTGCCAAAAGATGGGTAATGAACCCCTCAGGTTAGAAAAAATAAAAATGATCAACCTGTTTGAATGAGTACCCAGAATGATAGTCAAGGCAAAAGGCACTAAAAGATGGGCAATGTCCCCACGGGTCAAAAACCTGTCCAAATATGTGCCACATAGAAAAGAGCAAAAAAAGAAAGAAAAACCCAAAGAGGCCGAACCCCAATGGGTAATTTGAGTGAGAGTAGAGAAATCCCTCTCAGCATATTCAAACTCTATCAAGGACTTCCTCTATACTCTTCCTCCTTAAACCCCTAGGGAAGGGTAAACCGACCAAATCCAGGTGGAATCCAAGCCGATCAAAGGAAGAAGGTTAGAAGGATTCTAGGTAGGGAACTTAATTTTTGCACGTGGCATCTACCACTTGAGTCTTGACGAACTCCAAAGACCGATGAACTGTCTCAAATACCAGCATTTTCTCCACAAAAAAATTGCATATTTCAAAATTTTTAAAAAAAATGCATATTTCAAAAACCCAAAAAAATGCATATTTCAAAAAAAAAACAAAAAAATTGAATATTTCAAAAACCCAAAAAAAAACTTGAATACTTTTGAAAATCCAAAAAATGATTGTTTTCAAGAAAACCCAAAAAGAAATTTTTTTTTTGCTTAGTCATGATCATTGCCATAGTTGCATCCATGTTTATTTTACTGTCATGCATATTTCCATTCCTGCATTGCATATCCTTTTACTTTAATTACCTTGTTAAGAAGGCTCTTCCCTTTGACCTAAGTCAAAGTTGACCATAATGGGCTAATGGATGAGTCATGGTGAAGATCTAATCCCCTTTTATTAAGTGTTACAGGCATTTCAATACAGGAGAGGAAAGGATTCACACCATGACAGGTAAGTTCTCTCAACCCCCCATTTCATTTTAAGTCATTTGTTTTATTCCACCTTGTTAAGAAGGCTCCTCCCTTTGACTCAAAATCAAGGCATATGATATACAGGCAAAGGGATGAGTAATGATAAAAATTTAATCATTTTCATTGAGTATTTTCAGGAGCTAAAGAAGCAAAAAGAGAAGGGCGATCAGGTACATTTTTTTCTGAAAAAAAAATTTGACCCCAGGGCGCATGGCTAGGTGCCCCCGATCGGGGGCACATGGACAAAAAAATTCGAAAAATTCAGAAAAATCTTAAAAAATTTAGAATTTGTCTATAATGTTAAAAGTGACATTTTTTGCTAAAGGAACCATCATCAAAAACATTGTTTTGACATCTGAATGATAGTTCTAATAGTAAAATCTTCAGTTGATCATTTCAAGAACAATCTACTTCATATGACAATTCTGTTTGTTGGGTACTAACCAGAAATGTGCAGGCAACCTTTTTAGTCCTAATAGGTGAATTGGCGAGATCTGTATTCCCCAAGGAATGTCATGCCAACCTTATGGAGAAAAGAAAGGAAGCACCACCCAGCTGAACATTTTCATGGTGTTGTATTCCGTCAAAAGGCAAGACAAGGATGGACCAGAGATGATGGTCGATGCACCACGCCTGAAGATTTTACTCAAATCCACATTCTCATCAATCTCACATCACATCACCACCATCACTTCATTTTTGCACTTCACATCACTCCTACTATCTGTCACCTAGTTATGTTAGGTCCATTTGATACGTATCATATGCATTAATGTTGAAGACCTTGAGAGTGAAAATGACTGGGCCCGAGGTCCCCTTCAACAAAATCTACGACGGCTTGGTCATTTCTTCACACTCACGGATAAGCCAAAATTGAACATTGGAGGGACGATGGTTCCTAATCGGGTGTCTTGACCTCCAATAGACAATCTATATCTTCAACTATTTTCTACATAATTTTCTATGTTTTCACATCCATCTCCTTTTCATTCTTCATCATTACTAATTTTATCCCTTCATGTTTTATTCCTTTCTTTTTATTCCACCATGTTTTATTCTGTCCTTTCTTTTATCCCACCGTGTCTTTTATTTTATCCCACCGTGGCAATTGTCATGCCATTGTTTCTTCTTTCCCGTCATTCTATGTTAGTCCCACCGTTATCTTTTAATCTCCCTATGGCTTAAATCTGTCTTGTCATTTTCCGAATACTTGATTTTCTGCTAGAGCATGATTCATGGTTTTCACGATACCCGAGCAATTTTGTTATGCTTAAAACGAACCCTTTTAAAATTTGAGATTATTCCACTCAGAATTAAACTGAGTATTTTGGTGAAACTTGAATGAACTTGAGATTCCAAATATGATGGATTGGTATTCTTTTCTTTTTAAGATCAACTTCTCTTTTACAAACTTTAACCCATCACAGTACATGAACACCGCAAAGTTCGGGTTGCTGGCTGATGATGAACCTACAAATTCGAGGACTCCTCACCACGCTGAGGGTTGGCTACATCCTTTTATCCTTTATCATTTACTTTTTCATCTCTCGTGACAAGGCAAATCTTTTACCAGTCAATTATATGAGGTTTTGATAGAACATGAAAGCGATCTAGAATACATAGTGAGATTCATTTTGCTGGATCGGGTAGATAAGCGTGTCTATATCTACACATTGATGCCACCTTTTCAGTTCATCACCATTCCATTACGCTACATTCATCTACGTTCACTTGCAATCCATTACAGTTCACTCGGAATCATTCCGCTTCATTACATGCCACTCCCTTACAAAGCCGACAACAAGGCGAGGCAAGCTGTAGACACGCCAAATTCGCCTAATTCGGAGCATAAAACTCATGTTTTATAGGGTAACATGTGTGATTGACCTTATATTGATGCCGGGTCTTTTAAAAGTTGATTCGGAGCTTCGCCGAACGAAATCGGATGCTTTCCGAAGTTTTTCGCAAAAAGCCGTAATTTCCGAGCGAAAGCCACACGTAAATCGTGTAAACACGGAAATTGGCTGAATGACCAATGCCTAATGATCATGCATTGAAGGTTATGGTCATATTCACGCCCCGGACAAGTTTTGTTGCATACCGTGCCTTTCCGGATTACCGTCGGAGTCATTTTGACCTGTATCGGATCTTCTGTTCACTGCCCTAACTTTCGGACAAAATTCTGAAGTTTTGGAGGGTGTTATCGCTGATCCCATGCTATAGGAAGCTTCTTCGGCCTATTATCTTTCCAACGCAACAAACGGCGTCGAATTCCGAGTTCGGGAGTGTTCACAATGGCTTTCGGAAGAAGGACGCGCAGGAACAGTCCCATGCGCCCGGGTTCCAGGTCACATGCGCCCGGGACCCAGGGCACGTGGCCATGCGCCCTACCAGTGAGGCACGTGACCTTGTGCCCTCACTTGAGGGCACATGCGCCCTACCCTGGAGGCACGAGGGACCCAGTTTTTCACCCGGACTCTAACACTGAACCGCCGATCGGATAAGACCAACTTTCTCGAGATTTGTGCCCATGCGCCCTCACTGGGGGGCACATGCGCCCTTCAGTGGGGCGCATGCGCCCAGCACCAGGGTGCAAGCGCCCAAGGGTGGGGCGCAAGGCCCTATTTTTTAGCCTTGATAACACCTTCTGTTCTCCTATAAATTAAATCCGATTTTGGTCGTTCCAAAGGGATGAGCACGACTCCCCAGGCATCTCAAGACGTCCAACCACCCTCCTGCATCGATTTTGTGATTTTTAGAGAGAGAATTTCGAGTTTTTAGAGAGAGAAAAATAGGTTCAAGAGAGAGGAAGGCTATTCTGCAGGTGATCTGCCAAGTCTCTCTTCCTCGGCCTCTACAGCAGTGTGTAGACGTCTTATGCCCGAGATCTCTTCACCAAAGTTCTTCCTCTCCAAGTCTTCTTGAGTTTTCAATCAACGGCACTTGATTCTGAGGTCGGGGCTGGTCGAGACGAGCGCAGAAGCAAAGTCGCGCCTGGCAGATCCTGGACTGCTGCTCGGCTTTTTCGACAACACATATTTGGCTATATCTTCCTCTATTCAACTCAGAATCTTTCAGTTCTTTTTCCTATCTCTTTGTTTAGTGATTCTCCATCCTCCTATAATTTTTTTACATTTTTTTGCATTACTTTTACTCTGTTATTCCTAAAATTAAAAAAATGGGTTAGAGATAACCCGAATCCGGTCAGTTTCTAGTCAATTGTGTGTTTTATGTTATTCTCTTTACGTATAATCTACTTTGTCTAGTTCTAATAGTATATTTCAATTGTTTATTTGTCTATTTTCACAGAATATCAAGCACCCTCCGCGTTGAGGACTCTTCTTCATCGGCCGGCCGAAGAAGGAGAAGCCTTAACTCACATTCTTCACGCTAAGGTACACACGGTCAATTTTAATTCTAAAAATCGGAACCCACGGTTCTTGGCGACCACATGTCTTAATTTCTTTTTTCTCACCCTCTTCCCACATGACCCGAACCGTCTCTTTGGTGATCGAGCGACGCCAAGGGATGAAAGTTCGGGGATCAATGTGAGTGTGGGACCGAGGTGAGAGTTGCTTTCCGAGTTTTATTCCTTTCTTTTCTCATCCCCTCTTGAGGTGACGATCTGGGTTCACGGACTTCCCTGAAAAGAAGAGGACCCCGTCGAATTTTCAGAGTCGACACTAGTTAGGCAGCGTGCACCAGGTCCCACGAGATCCGGTATTTTATCCGGGCCTGCAATGGATTCATTTCATTAGTTCACTCAATTTTTATTGCCAAAATGCAAAGGAGGTAATCATTAAGTGCAGGAAAAGAAAATGTACCTCTCGGACTGCCGGAAGCTCGGGCTCCTCGGAATCAGAATCGTGGCGGCGAACATGTCTCGGCATCTGTGCCAAAAGGGAAGTTGATATCAAACATTGTTACATCATTTTTATTTATTTCATTCATAAAAAAAAATCATCCGAACGCGCCCTCCCCTCCTTTGGAGAGGGAGGGCGCGCTCTGCGTGCCCTCCATTTGATGGCGCGCTGAGCGCGCCCTCATATTAGGGGTGCACTGAGCGCGCCCCTTCCTGGTGAAGTGAGAGGGAGCGCAGACCGCGCCCTCCCCTTGGGGGCGTGGTCTACGCGTCCCCGAACCGGGCAGCGCGCCCCCGGTCCGAGGGCACGGTCAACATTTTGCGTTGACCGCACCCTCTCAGCCACTCGATCCTTATTTTTGCGATAAATTCGTCGAATCAACTCGGAATCGCGTGAAACATGAACCAAATCGAAGAGCATAACCCGATCTACATTTTTTGTGATAGGGACACTAACCTTTGATGATGTTTCGGACTCCATATCTGAGATGAAACTCTGGAGCTTCTTGCGCGAGGAGAGATGGTGTACAAGTGCAAATGAGATATTCTTACCCCCAGGGGGTATTTATAGAGAGTAAAAATTTGAAAAATGGGAGAAATTTGAAAATATCACCCAAGGTTCACAAAATCGAGCTGATCGCAACGCCACTAATAGAATTCCGATCTGATGCACGGTTTGCTCAAAATAATTTTGTGAAGAAAAATTCTCTTTAAATTCTAACCATAAATCCCTCTTTTCACATAACTTTGAATGTCTCAATTCCTAAATTAGCTAGACATATTCATGTTTTTTATCATCACTAGCTAACATTTTTTAGGGGTCAGGAGAAAATTCTATATATTTATTAGTCAGAAATGGCTGAAAATGTATTTTTCAGGAGCAAAATTGATAAAAATGGCGAAAATTTCAGAAAGCGCCAAGTTGTTCATAAAATCGAGCCGATCAAGGAGTCACCGAAAGAAAATTCATCAGACTCACGGTTTGCTCAAAAAAATTACCTAAAGAAAAAAAGGCATGTTAAAACCTTTCAAAAATATCTTGTTTCATGTTAAAAAATATTCAATGTGTTGAAAAATAACAAGGCATATTTATCATAATTGTCAATATCTGTCTTGCATTTTTCCGAAACAAGGTAAATTTTTTTTGAATTTTCACTCAAACTTGCTATAAATAATTCATTGTTTATTCAAAATGAAAACAACATGGCTGACAAGTTAAAGCAGGAAAAGAAGACTCTCAGACAAGTAGAAGCTTCAACGCAGAGATGTAGAGACACTTCCGGTCTGAGTCTTCCTCAATCAGGAGGCCTGGGCGGCACACCCGACTCGTCTCCCACAAGGCAATGACTAGGATCGCCTCCTCCTCGTCATCCGCAGAGCCAAGCTACCTACCCTTGATAGGTGGCAGGTGGGACAGCTTGGGCAACTCGTACCGAGGCAAGCCGATCTGGGAGTGGCAACGGTGAGCGTTGTACAACACAATGGCCGAACCTGTAACCATGCGGAGATCAACGCTGGGCACAAAGCACACCTGGAAGTCCTTCTGCATCAAGGAAGCAGAAGAGTGTAAGAAGCTAGAACGGTTCATGGAGGCAAAGTGAGCACGCCAGTCCGGCCTCTTCTTCACTGATGCACACCTATTGGCAACTCTCTCGCCAAAGCCAAGAGCATCGGCATATGGGAACAAGGGGCTACGGCGGAAGAGCTGCGACCTGGTGGCCACCTCACCGGCTGGATCAAACTTAAAGTGAAGATCGGCCCAGCAAGCCAATAGAAGCGCACTTTCGAAGGGAGGACGGCCCACGCAAGCTGCGGATAGTCCGCAGTACAAGTAGCCCAAAACTGAAGGCCCCAACCGCGCACCGCTCCAGATGCCGCAGATGCACGAAAGTTGATCAACCTCCAGGAAACCATCCTCCGCAAGAAACAAGAACACCGCGGCAAGGCAAGCCGCGAAACCCTTTGCACCACGCAGAATCCGGTCCTCGTCCATACCAGGAGCCGTCAGAAGAGAGATTGTCCAAGCCGCCAACTTGGGAACACTGATTCGCTTGCCAGCTAACAAGGTGCTGATCTGCCGAGCCTCAAAAAAATCATGCAAGAATTCCAAGCAATAGAGGGGTCCTGAAGGGATGAACATACCTTCAGTCTCTCCCTTCTTAGTCCGAGGAAGGCCGAGAAGGAGTTCTGCCTCTTCAAGGAGAACTGTACACTCAAAGCTGCCGAACATGAACGTGTGAGTGTCGGGGTGCCACAACTCAACAAGAGCTCCCATCAAACCAAAGTCAAGGGAGTAGCCTGAATATTGCTTGGCATGGATCAAGAGCCCGGTTAAGCCCCAATCTCGAAGAATCGCTCTGACCGACAAGCCGAGGACGTCAAGCAAGCCAGAAAGCCAGGGAGGATAGCAATACCGGCGAGGCCCAGGGAAGTTTGGGTAATCCTACACCCAAACAGGAAGTAAGATAAATTTTTTTTAAGAAAAAGAAGAAGAGAGTGGTTGAAAGCTAAAATTGGCAGCGAACTTACCAAGTCGGCGCCGATTCTGGCCTTCAGATGACCCGGGACGCTTGAAATACCTCGAACTGAGCCAACACGCTGCTTTTTCAAAGGAGGAGCCATCCTGGGTGTTGGTAGGACGATTGGGTCGTCCTAATAGGTGTTTATATAGGGGAAATCGGTCCCGATTTGAACCGGATTCGGATCCGGTCAAAACAGGAAACTGGGATCGAACGCGCCCCCAAAGTGGGGGCGCACAGGCTGCGCCCCCCAACCCAGGGTGCTCAAGCTGCGCCCCCAAAGTGCGGGCGCGCAGGCCGCGCCCCTGGTTCGGGGGCACGTTCGGTCAAATTCTTCCAAAATTCCTCAAAAATTCCTCAAAAATCAGAAAAAAATCTAGAAATTTTGTTAAATTAAATTTATTTATGTTTGGTCTTTATTAAAGTTGAGTGGACATCATTGTCCATTCAAAACTAACATTTTGATGAAAGATAGGAATTGCTCGCGGAAACAGAAGAATAGACATGGGAAACCCCCATAACTTGTAGACTAGCATATATGTCGCTAGTCGTGTATTATTATCTTATGCATTATTTGTTGAAGACCTTGAGTATGGAGAAGACTTGACCCGAGATCCCCTTCATCAAAATCTACGAAGGTCGGGTCATCTCTAATGCTCACGGATAAGCCAAAGTTGTGCTGTGAGGGACGATAGTTCCTGAATGGGTATCTTGACCTCATAGACAATCTATATCTTCAACTATTTGTTATACAATTTTTGTTTTGTTTTCTTGAGCCCAACATGCATCATGTAGCATTAATTGCATTACATTTTGTTTTGTCATTGCATACATCATTTCCTAAACTTCACCTTCTCACTCTCTCGATCATTCTAAATCCCACAGTGTTTTCTAATCCCACCATCTTTTCTAAGCTCACCATATTTTCTGGTCACACCAACCTTTCTAATATCCCACCGTGTCTATTAATCCCACCGTGTTCGGTAATCACTTTGTGCCCTCAAATCTTTCATTTCCTTTCACCACTGTGGCCATTGCAACTTCTTTGCTATTCATCCCACCATGGCAGCCAATTCATCTCGCCAATGACCTTCTATTTGATCAGAACTTGCACAGTCATTATCTTCACGGTCTATGCTTAAACATTTTCCTTTCAGAATCTGAGATCATTCCATTCCGAATCGAATCTTGTCTCTTGAAAGACTTAAATGAAACTAAGAGCCTGAATGTGCTCGATTGGTATTCTTTTACTTTTTCAAACAAATCTCTTTTTAAACTTTAGCCCATCACAGTACAGGAACACCGCAAAGATCGGGTTACCGGCTGATGATGAACCTACGAACCCATGTTTCGGGGACTCCCCACCACGTTGGGGGTTGGCTATTCTTCTCTCATGCCAATGGCACATCTCTTACCAATCGAACATAGGAAGACTTGATGAAACATAGCGGTTAACCAGGAGACTTGAGGAGATTCATCTTACCGAATCTGGTCGTTAAGCGTGTCTATATCTACACCTTGATGCCACCTTTTCAGTCCATCGCCATTTCACTCCACTACATTCCACTATGATCCATCTCGTTTCACTACGCTTTCTCTACGTTTCACTCCGTTCCGCTACATGCCATTCCCTTGTAAAGCCAACTTCAAGGCGAGGCAAGCTGTAGACACGCCAAATTGGCTTGGTTCAGAGCCCCAGACTCTTATTCCATAGGCGATATCTTTTATTTGACCGTTATCTGATCCGAATTACCTCGTGGAGATGAGCTAAGGACATGGGTGGAGCCCCTCGCAAGTTCAGAATGGACCAATGATTTCCGGAATATTGCTATAAACTTCAAGCGAGAGCCGCACGTGAACTGTAAAAACACGAAGCCTGCTCGATGACCGACCTTGAATGGTCATAATTGAAGGTCTCGGGAGTCCCGCATGTGTTCCGTTACATTCAGGGTTTCCGAGAAGTCATTTCGGTAGGCGTCGGTCAATGATGGCTTTCGTTATGGCTTTTTCGATCTGTGCTGACACGGCTATCCCGGACCACATATTAGGCCTTTCCGGTCATCACCGGGTCTTTTCAAGTCAGCCGGGTCGAATCTAGCTGAATATTTTCATCGACCGGGGCCATATGGCCATTTCGGTCAATTTTAGGGTTTCCCGGCTTTTCCGAGTTTCGGTTCACGTTTACCGGGTTAATATCAAATTTTTCGAAGACTTCGGGTTTTCCGGTCGTACCGGACTTGTTCGGTCATCATTTTAAGTCTTCCCGAGTTGACCCGAGATTTCTCGATCGGAACCGTGCTCTTTCGGATCTTCACCCCGGGTTTCGGCTTTCCGCGAGAGGGTAAACCGGTAGAAAGCACCATGCAAACATATCGGGAGTCATTCCGGCTGGTTTACCGACTTGAGGAGGTGCGTTTGAAGGCCCTCTTTCCAATGCGACAAACGAGAGCCGTATCGGACATCCCATTTGCAAGATACGGCTCGCGGAACACGCGCGCAGGAGAGAGAGTGTACTGCGCCCCTGCTCCCTTTCAGGGATTTAATGAAGAAGGATGGACGAGTTCAAATTTGCATAGATTTCAGGGATTTAAACCGAGCGTGTCCTAAAGATGACTTTCCTCTACCTCATTTTGACATGTTGGTTGATAACACTGCTAGATTTGAGATTCTATCTTTCATGGATGGCTATTTCGGGTATGATCAGATTCGGTTAGCCAAAGAGGACCAGGAGAAGACCTCATTTTCTACACATTGGGGAACCTACTATTATGTTGTCATGCCCTTTGGACTAAAGAATGCTGGTGCTACGTATCAGAGGGCCATGATGGCTATCTTTCATGACATGATGCATACCCTTCTAGAGGTGTACGTGGATGACTTGGTCGTTAAGTCCAAAAGCTGAGAAGATCATTTTGAAGTGTTAAGAAGGGTCTTGCAGAGGAAAAGGGAATATAAATTGATGATGAACCTAAAGAAATGCACGTACGAAGTATCCTTATGAAAATTATTAGGGTTCATAGTGAGAAAAAGGGGCAAAGAGATCGGCCCAAACAAGGCCAAAGCAATTATTGACATGCCTCCTCTGAGAAATATAAAAGAACTTCGAGGATTAATCAGGAGGCTACAGTTTTTCCGCCGGTTCATCTCACAACATTCCCAAAGGTGTAAAGCTTTCTATGAGTTGACCAAGGCGGGGGCTGAGTTCAAATGGGATTCGAAGTGCCAAGATGCATTCGATGGTTTGAAAAGATACCTGGCAAGTCCCCCTGTGCTTAGACCACCAGTCCCTGGCAAGCCCTTAGTTCTGTATATCTCGATTTTAGAGAATTCTCTTCGTTCAGTCCTTGCACAAGTGGATGAAGGGAAAGAGAGGGAAACTTACTATTTGTCAAAGATTTTTGATCCATGTGAGCAGAAGTATACTATAGTGGAGAAGACCTGTGCTGCACTAGTCTGGGTAGTTAAGAAGCTTAAACACTATTTCTTAGCATATGAGGTCAATCTTATTGCCCGCATCAATCCCATCAAATTCCTTCTGGAAAAAACTGTTCTTATTGATCGGTTAGGTTGTTGGCAGAGTTTCCTTTTACAGTTTGATATCACCTATGTCCCCTAGAAGGCGATTAAGGGCTATGCCATTGCCGAACATCTAGCCCATCACCCTATACCCCTCTTTGACCAATTGTAGTTGGAGTTCCCAGATGGAAAATAATGTTGATCTGATCTTCCCATCTTTGGACATTATATTTTGACGGGGCTCTGAATTCACATGGTAAGGAAATATGAATCATCCTTCTATCACCCGAGGGTGTCACTATTCCACATGCATTTCAGCTTGACTTCCCAGCAACCAACAATATTGCTGAATACGAAGCCTTGCTGGCCGGGATGGAGGCTGCTCATTTCTATGATGCCACGGAATTGAGAGTGATAGGTGATAGACAACTAATCCTTTGCCAAGTCCAAACCAAATACCGAACTTCTCATCCAAACCTCAAACCTTACCAAGAACTCACCTCTTGCTACATCAAACTCTTTTCCAAAGTCACTTTTTTCTATGTTCCATGAGCTCAGAATATTCTTGCTGATGCCTTAGCCTCCTTAGCTTCATCTCTATCTGTCCCGCTAGGTAGACAGGTGCGGACTATCCATGTCAGTAGAAGGTCGATGCCGGCGATTAAGGATGGTCGATTTATGAAGGTCAAGGAGAGATTTGGTAAGAAGGAATATTTATAGCAAAAAGAGGAAGCTTCTCTAATAGAGTTGGAAGAGTTAGATGAGGGTGAGAGGCCTTGGTTTGATGAGATCGCAAGGTATTGTCAAGATCAGACATATCCACCTGGATCAAATGCAAAAGTAAAGAAGGCCATCTGGAGAGTATCCCAGAGGTATTCCATCCTAGGAGGGATGCTCTACAAGAGGAGCTTGAGTGGAATCATGCTTAGATACGTTGATGAAGAAGAGGCATAATTGGTGCTTAAGGAAGACATTGCGGGGTCTGTGGTGGCCATGTCAATGCTCAAGCTCTTGCCAAGAAAATCATCAGGCAGGGGTATTATTGGCCAACCCTAGAAGAAGTTTGCTCTATCTTTGTTTGGCACTGTCATTCTTGCCAACTTTATGTCGACAAGATCCATTCTCCCACATCTTCCCTACATCCGATTCATGCCCCATGACCCTTCGCCATGTGGGGTTTCGATATCATTGGCCCTCTAAGTGATCTTAACTCTGAAATTCGTTCCAAATCGTTCATCCTGATGGCAATAGAGTACTTCACCAAGTGGGCAGAAGCGGAAGCGTTCGTGGAGATCAAGGCATCAACACTGTGCTCCTTCATCAAACACAACATCTTTGCCAGGTTCGGGATAACCAGCGACATCATCACCGACAACGGACCGCAATTTCTCTCTCAAGATCTGCGTGATCTTTGCAACAGGTATCGCATTGCATTGCATCATTCATCTCCTTATTACCCGCAAGGCAATGGTCAAGCAGAAGCCACCAACAAAACCTTGATCAAAATTATTAAGAAAACCTGTAAGTCTAGCAAGTTCGTGGATTGGCCAGATAAGCTTGTAGATGCCCTATGGGCTTATCATACTTATGTACGGACCCCCACTGGTCAAACCCCTTATGCTCTCACATATGGGATGGAAGCGGTGGTCCGTATGAAGTACTCCTTCCATCACTCCGAGTTCAACTCGATAGGGACATCCCTGTCGATGAGAGGTGAGAATATCTCCTTGCACAACTTGAACTCCTAGATGAAAGAAGGTTGGCTGTCTCCGAGCATGCCCAGACTTATCAGAACCAATTGAAAAGGTTTTAACGAAAGAGGGTGGTAGAGAGAAAGTTCAAAATCGGTGAGATGGTAATCAAACTCATATTCCTTAGGCCGGGTGGTCCCCGCTCCAAGTTGCAACCTAACTGGGAAGGGCCTTTTGTTATAACAGAAAAATATTCATGTAATGCATATGAGCTAACTAACGCCGATGGAGAAAAATTGAACCATCCATGGAACGGCGTTTACCTTAAAAAATATTTTCCTTAGAGAAGAAAAATGAAGAATTTCTGGTATGATATTAAGTTATCGATCCTAGAGTGTTTGCTAGAGGACAAGGGTAGACATCACCCTGCACACACAACACCTCCCGATCCCAGAATCTAGATAACCCGATACTCGAGAGAGGCAAGGCAGAACCCTAAAGGCGGAAAAAAACCTTTACCCTATTCTCTTCTATTCGGTCCAAAATAGGTGAAGGGGAATAGAGGAGGATAGTATTGAAAATGCCAGCCACCTTAGTAGGAGGCCGTCTCATAGGGTGCAAAAGGGTGCCGAAAGATGGGCAATGAATCCCACAGGTTTAAACAAATATGGGCCTGTCTGAATGAGTACTGTGGGAACCTCGGGAATCATTTTTGATTCCCTGAAAATGTGTTTAGAAGATTTGTTTTTTTTGAATGTTGAAAATATCGTACTTGAATTTTCTAGTAAAATAGGTGATATTTTTTTGATAGACCATAACAACTACTATATAGTCCAGGTGATATTAGAAGAGTATAGAACCGAGGTTCAGGTTCTGTGAAAATATTTTTTGACCTCTCTCCATCGGATGGTGCGAATATCCGATGTTCAATTACATCGAGCAAACACTCAAACACCCTTGATTAACTACCATAGAGATCTTGTTTGACGAGAGCGTGCACATCCACAGCGTGTAAAGAACACAAAGGGCCCCGGCCTTTCAGGCCCGACGAGATGCAAACAAGCTTGATTAGATTTTGTTTGAAGTTGTTTTTTGTTTCATTTATGAATTGATTTGTATGTGGTTTGAAATGTTGATTTCAGATTTCCATTTAACTTGGATTTAAATGTTATTTGTTTTGAGCTTGTTTGAATTGTTTGATTTGTTTTACTTCAATTGGTTGAAGTTTATTTTATTTTTTGTTTGAACTTGATATTTTAGATGTGTTGATCAAATTGACTTGTTTAAGTTTAGTTGACATGTGTTGAGTCATTTTAATGTGGTTTTCTCATGTCGGTTGGTGTTTTAGTACCGATTCGGGTGTGTTCGGTATGTTTTAAATGTTTTGAAGTTTGGTTTAAAGTGATTAAACTTTGAACTTCAGATTGTTAATGATCTAAATTTGACATGTTTTAAGTTGAATTTCATATACCTTAATGTTTTCTTTATGTGTTCTTTTCAATTGGTTTGATTTGTACTTGTTTAAGCATTTGAATTCAAATGGATTAAATGTATTGAATCAATTTTTCCATATTGTATTAAATCTGATTTTTGTTGGATGTTAAAGCTTTAATGATCTGTTTTAAGCATGTTTTAAGGTTGGTTTGAATGTATTTTTAGATTTAATTAAGTTAACTTCAGATTTGGTTAACTCTTGTTCGGTTTGCATCACATCCGGTTTGTCGGGCTAGTGTCGATGCCCAGTCACATGCAATCAACTCGGCACTTGAAATGTTCATTGAATATTCATGTTCATGCTGGTGTACATCAGATGTGTCAGTTCATATGCTGTCAATGGTGCAAATGTGTGAATGTCCTTCCCTTGGTGTAAAATACCACTTGATTGGGAAAATTTTGGCAGCATGCCGCCTTATTTTCCAATCGGTGTGGAATTTTACCCGTCCTACAAGGCATAGTCATTTGACTTTCCAAGTAGTGGGAAGGGTCCGTCTGCAGTGGGAAGCATGTCCCATGCCTACGCCCGGGTCAACATACCAGATACGAGTCCGGGCTAGCTGCCCAAGGTGGAGCGCCCACGTGGTGGTGCTAACTCCTTATTTAATTTTGGCATTTCGCCTTCAGATTTAATTAAGGTTTATTTTAAGAGTCCAAAGCCCAATGGGCCAGCTTCATCAGCAC
Organism: Cryptocoryne crispatula var. balansae; assembly: GCA_036172225.1. Taxonomy (NCBI): domain Eukaryota; kingdom Viridiplantae; phylum Streptophyta; class Magnoliopsida; order Alismatales; family Araceae; genus Cryptocoryne; species Cryptocoryne crispatula. The sequence continues at coordinate 43,487,592 of CM069921.1, forward strand.
AATGGGCTGGTCTTCATGTCTCATGGCCTGAGAAGGCCGGCTTCATGCCATGTTGGCCCGGTTGGCCCAATCTTGTGCTTCATGGGTCCTGGCGGCCTGCTTTGAACTTCATGACCCAATGGGCCTGCTTTGAACCTCCATGGCCCGGTTGGCCTGATTTGCCCTCCATTTTTGCACCTTGACATCTTGCTGTGGCAGATTGCTAGGTGAGCTTCAGAGGGGCTGGAATGGGTTGGCTAAGGTGCTGTTTAGGTGAGCTTTGGTAGGACTGCACAAGGGGTAGGTTTAGGTGTGAACTAGGACTTGTTTTAGGAATGCACAAAGGGCATGAGAATTGAAGGCCAGCCGGCTTAACTCTCGGTCCGTCCGGCGGATTCCGAGAGTCTCAAAGCGTCGACCCTCCTTCCACCCATCAAAGAGGATGTTTGGTTTGTTTGGGGGTTCTGTAGAAGCTGTATTGGGTGTGTTGCACATAGGGCAAACTAGGTGACCATCAAAGGGGCCTGACATGGGTGCTCACAAGGGGGCAGAACTTGGGCCAGCAAGGGGGCCTGTTTTGCATGCCATTCGGGGCCTGATTGGGAAAGGCAGGAGGTGCATGTCCAAGTGACCATAAGTGGGGTCAAACCAAGCATGATAGTAGAAGGTTTAGAGGCCAACATGGAGGGCCAAAAGGGTGCACAAAGGGCTGGTTCAGAGGCCTGTTTTAAGGGGCAGCAAGGGGCTGTTTTTGTGATGGCCAAATAGAGGGTACACTTGGGGCTTTCTGTAGACAAACATGAAGGGCACTCAAAGTGGCTTAATGGGCATTACTCAGAGGGTATGACACCAAGGAGAGGGTTAGAGAAGAGAAGGGTAAGAGTTGAATTAAAAGGCTACATTGGAACACACTTTTTCAACTCACCGGTTTTTTCTTCTCTCTTGCACTGCAGGTGGTGTTGAAGATGATGGGCTGAAGGTGCCACCAAACCCTTATTCTCTTGCTGTTGGATGAGAAAAGGGGGTCTTCTCCTTGCTGATGTTGATGTATGGAGCAAAGGAATGAAGAGAGCTTGCTGCACTTGCTGAAGTTAGCACACCAATCAGGTGGGCTGGTTGCACCTGCTACTAGCGCGCCTGCTGGAGGGAGGTCTTTTCTCCTTCTTATTCTTCACTTGGCACACCACAAGGGGGCTGGAGAGGTTTCTGACTTGCTGATGAAGTCGTCCAAGCAAGGAGAAGCTATCTTGGAGCAGGGTAGAGGGAGGAGACGCAGGGCTTCCGCAGGGTGATCAGCTTGTTCTGCACAAGGTCAGCTGAGGGGGCTTTTATAGGGGCTGAGGGGCGCCATCTCCAGGAGGATATAAGGATGGAGGTTGTTGAGAGAAGATAAGGATAACTCAAGGGAGGTTGGGGATGATAAGGATAACCCATAGTCGGTTGTTGAGGATGATTATGCGCCAACTAGAAAGAGAGGGAGAGAAGGGTGCGCACCATCTCCTCCTTTCAAGGAGGTGTGCGCACATGACAAGTGGAGAGAGGGCTGGTTCGACCAAGGCTTGGATGAGGATAAGCTTGGTTAGTTGTAGGATTAGTTAGGATGAAGATAAACCAAGGGAGAGATAGGGATAAGCCATGGAAGGTGGTTGAGGGAAGTGGTTGAGTGGGACCCACTAGCCAAGGAAGGAGGAGGTGGGTGCGCCTCCCTCCCCTATTTTCTAGGGCTTTTTGCGCACATATCAGATGAGGGAGGATGGAATTAGACCATGACAGGTTGGGTTAGCCCATCTTGGGTTAGTTTTAACCCTGGTTTAATCAAAGTGCTCCCGATCCAACGGCTAGCATTAACTCCGACCAAAACCAATTAAATAAATATCAAATTGACTTTAAAAAATTCCAGATCATGCCCTGATGGCCATTGATCTTATGCTCCATACTGATTTGTGGTTGAGATCACTTGAATTGCAACGGATCTCCTTATTTAGCTAGTTTCTCTGATCGGTGCGATCTCGGCCGTCGGTAATGCCAGAAACTGTAATTGAATGCAATTGCCTTCTCCCATTGGCCAAATTTATTTTTCATGCATCAATATTCATGATATCAAAGTTTTGGGTCATGAAAATTGAAATTTTCAGCCCATGGGTCGATCCAGAGCTAATCGGACCATTATGCCCCTGGTGCGAGAACATACGTCTTTCCGTCCGAATTTGCTCTTTCTTGCATATCTCTTCATCCGGGGGTCGGATTTTTGATCCGTTTCGAGCATTGCCTAGCTCTATCCAATATTGACAATGTGGTAAAGTTGGAATGCCATGTTAGAGTCCCAATTTGTCCCAAAGTGTCAGGGGAAAAATGGTCATTTCGGCCTTCCGGTGTCCGTTTTTCATGTTTTGGGCACCGTTGCGAAGCTCTTGACCGGGGCTATGAAATGAGCACATTATCTTGGCCATCTGTAGCATGTAAGGCCATGCCAAGGCATTTCCAAAGCCTATTTACATCATCTATTCACGAATTTTTTGAATCTGGGTCAGATTTTCTGCACCGGCTTCGGCATTGCTGAAACTTGTATCAAGCAAGCTAAGCTGAAAAATTTGATGCCAACAAATGCCCCCCATGGGAAGTTTCTTGGAGATGGGAGTCGAGAAGGGACTGCCCATGTAAGTTGGCCTCCAGTATTTGTTCAACTCTATCTTTGGCAATCTATCCACTGCTCCTGCCATATGAGCTTCTTCAAGACTGAGAAGGGCTTGGGCCCTTGTACATGACCAGCCTTGGCTTATTTTTTTTGTTTGGTTGCCCATCCTCCATTCGATAGACACATTTGATGGTGTCAATTCTTGCATGCTCCCCAACAAGCAAGCTCTCTGAATGAGCTAGTCTTTCATTTTCTTTGTTTTTTGTTTTTTGTTTTTTGTTTACTGATCTGACTGTCTTTTGCAAGATTTTCACCCAGACCAGCCCCCTTGATGTTTTGCCTACACGCCTCCACAGAGGTTTTCATGTAGCGGGGTTACCTGATTTTACCTAGAGTGCCCTTTCAGGTTTTCACTCTAGCCAGGTCTTCTCTCTTCTTTTCTGCTTTTTTTTTCTTTTCTCTTTTTTTTATTTTCTTCTTCTCTTTTTTTATCTCTTTTTTCTCTCTCTCTCTCTCTCTCTGTTGTATAGGGAATTAAGGCTTCCCTCAAGCCATATGCAAATCGAATGAACCAGGTTGAGATTTGTGATAACTCAACATGGGGGTCCAACCAAAGTTGTGAAACCAATCAAGGGGCTTCAAACAAGTGAGTGGAGAAACCAACACAGAGGGAGTTCCTGACAAGGATAAGACCAATCCAAGTGCAGAAGGCTACTTGGCACGAGGGACTAATCAAATAGGTGTGAAACCAACGCAAAGGGGGTTCTGAAGAGCATAAGATCAATCCAAGTGCAGAAGGCTGCTTGGCATGGAGGACCAATACTGAAACCATCTCAAAGGGGGTTTCAAACAAGATATGACCAATCAAAGTGCCTAAGGCAACTCAGCATGAGGGTCAAATTTTGAAACTGAGACAGAGAGAGTTTCAATCAAGGCAAGACCAATCCAAGTAGGGGAAAGCAACTTGGCATGAGGGTCGAGTGAATGTGAGACCAATCCAAGTGCTAGGGGCAACTTGGCCTGGGGGCCTAATAAGGTTGTAAAACCAACACAAAGGGATTTCGGGCTTGCCTACAAGGCAAAGTTTGTGGACTACAAAGGGTCCGATAGGAAATCTCAAAGGGTTGGTTTCCTAGGGGTCCACACAAAGGGTAGGACTAATAGTGCCACAAAGGGGTGAATGGGAGCCTCAAAGGGGCTGGTGTCCCATGAGTCTACACAAGGTGTAGGAATAGAGTGCCACAAAGGGGCGAATGGGAGCCTCAAAGGGGCTGATTTCCCAAGGATCCACACAAAGGGTAGGACTAAAGTGCCACAAACGGGCGAATGAGAGCCTCAAAGGGGCTGGTGTCCCATGGGTCTACACAAGGTGTAGGAATAGAGTGCCACAATGGGGCGAATGGGAGCCTCAAAGGGGCTGGTGTCCCATGAGTCTACACAAGGTGTAGGAATAGAGTGCCACAAAGGGGCGAATGGGAGCCTCAAAGGGGCTGGTGTCCCATAGGTCTACACATGGTGTAGGACAAGAGTGCCACAAAGGGGCGAATGGGAGCCTCAAAGGGGCTATGTGAAAGATTTTTGGATTCCAAGAACATTGTGGTCCTATGGTGGGGATTCTAGGGAGAATTTGTAGTCCCAAGAAGAGTTTTGGTTCCATAGGTGTTGTTGTGGTCCCAAGGAAGAGCTTTATGCCCAAAGGAGCTGTTGTGGTCCTAAGGATGTATCCAAAGAAACTGTAGTGGTTGTAAGGATAGGTTTGAAGACTGAAGGAGCTATTATGGCCCTGGGGATGAATCCAAAGAAACTGTAGTGGTTGTAAGGAAAGGTTTGATGACTGAAGGAGCTGTTGTGGCCTTGGGGATGAATCCAAAGGAGCGGTAGTGGCCCTAAGGATAGTTTGATGTTCCAAGGAGCTGTTGTGGCCCTAGGGATGAATCCAAAAGGAGCTATAGTGGCCCTAAGAATATTTTTCATTTTCGAACATGATCTAAAATGATAGTCCGAAGGATGATAAGCTTTTTCTTTGGACCACCAAAGTTGGAGTAGCCAAGGTGGTGTGGGTTTTGAAATCGCCCAGAATAAGGTTCCAGACAACTTTGAGAATGTTTTTTTTTCTTGTAGATCATCAAGACCAGAGTGGTCGGGATGACATAGAGGTTTTGTGAACCAAAGTGACTTGAGTGGTCAAGATGGTACAAGTTTGGATGACCTTTCAAACCGTGCATACCGGGAGGATCATGATGGATTGGAATTTTTAATGAGCCATGGAGACTAGCTAACCATGGCCAAGAATGTTTTTTTTTAAATCAACCTGACTGCTCCTTTGTGGAGTTTTCACCCAAGCTGACCCCTTTTCAATTTTGCCTGTGTGTCCCATTGTGAGATTTTCACACAGCAGAGTTATCCAATTTTGCTCAAGGCTCTTTTGCAGGCCTCCACGTTGACTGGATTATTTTGACATTTTTACCCTTAGCCGATCACTTTGTTTGATTGACTAAGTCCATCAGGCATCTCCATTTTTAGCCCATGCTCTTTATTTTTTTCCCATCTCTTTTTATTTTTTTTTGTAGGGAATCAAGGCTTCCCTCAAGCCATATTCCAGAAGAATGAACCAAGTCAAAATTAGAGGTAATTCTACATGGGGGTTCGAGAAGAGTTGAGATACCTAACACAAGGGGGCTTTAGCTAGGTGAATGGAGAAACTGACACAAAGGGGATTTCTCAAGAGGATGAGGCCAATCCAAGTGCGGAGGGAAACTTGGCATGTGGGTCTAATCTTCAAACTGACACAAAAGGGAGGTTTTAAATGGAAAAGTGGAGAAACTATCATAAAGGTGTTTCCTCAGTAGGATAAGGCCAATCCAAGTGAGAAAGGTAACTTAGCCTGAGGGTCACAATTTGAAACCTACTCAAAGGGGATTTCAAGTAAGATAAGACCAATCCAAGTATGAAAGGCAACTTGGCATGAGGGTCAGAATTTGAAACCTACTCAAAGGGGAAGAAAAAAAGATAAGACCAATCCAAGTATGAAAGGCAACTTGGCATGAAGGTCTAATGAAGGCTCATGAAGCTAACACAAAGGAGCTTCAATCTTGCCTAAAAAGCAAAGTTTAAGAGCCACAATGGGGCTAGTAAGGAACCACAAAGGAGCTATCCTTTTGTAAACATTTGCACTAAAGGCAGAAACAAAGTCTCAAAGGGGTGAGCATGGAGTCTCAAAGGGACTAGATTTTTAAGAAAAGCTAGCACAAATGGTAGCAATAAGAGGTCATAGAGGGACCAATAAAGAGCCTCATAATGGCTAAGTAGGGAGTCTCAAAGGGGCTAGATTTCCAAGGATCTACACAAAGGGTAGGACAAAAATGCCACAAAGGGGCAAAGGGGAGCCTCAAAGGGGCTGGATTCCCAAGAGTCTACACAAAGGGTAGAAGTAAAATGCCACAAAGGGACAAAAGGGAGCCTCAAAGGGGCTGAGTTCCCAAAGGTCTACACAAATGGTAGAACTAAAATGCTGCAAAGGAGCAAATGGGAACCTCAAGGGGCTGATTCCCAAGTGTCTACACAAAGGGTAAGACTGAAATGCCACAAAGGGTGAAAGGGAGCCTCAATGTGGCTGGATTTCCAAGGGTCTACACAAAGGGTAGAATTAAAATGTCGCAAAGGGGCGAAGCGGAGCCTTAATGTGATGAACTTTATGAAAGGCTTGCATAGAGAGAAGCAATAGATGGCCACAGAGGGACCAATGAGAGAGAGAGAGCCTCAAAGGGGCTGATTTAAAGGTTTGCACAATAGGCAAGAATGAGAGAGGCTATTGATGCCAAAGAGGCATTTACAATAGCCTAGCTACATGAACGAGTGATCAAGGCAACAAGTTGAGTAGGCTACCAAGATCAAGGTGATCAGGGTAGTAGAGGTTTTAGGGCCATATGGGCCAGAATGGCCAAGATGGTAAAAGTGTTGGGAGGCATCTGAAATGGGAGGAAAGTGGTGTGTGTGTGTGTGTGTGTGTTTGTGTTTGTTTTTTTTTTTGTTGGGCCATGTGGGCTGAAAAGCCAAGGCTGGGGAATATTTTTGTAAACCACTAAAATCAGATTGATCAAGGTGGTGGGAGTTCAAAGCATCACTAAGTCTGAACAGGCGTGAGTGATAGAGGCTTGTAGCACCATAATCAGAATGGTTAAAGTGGCAATGATTTTCTGAAAAATGTTATGGAAAGGAGGACATAGGGCAACAATATAAGAATGGCCCTCAGTGTGGTCAAGGCCAGGGTTTCAACCTGGAAGGGCTTGCATCCGAGCGTTGTAAATGACCAAGCTTAGAAGGTAGAAGCTCCACTGGGGAAACATTGGTATTTGGTAGCCACATTTGTTTGAGGACTGGGGCAGAGGGTTTGGATCCTTGCCCCCGGTCGGTACGAGAGTCCGCTGTCCGGGGCTCTCGGTGGGGTGTAGCTTGTGCGGGAAACTTGCCACCAATCAGCAATGGTAAGTTCGTAGGATGACCTAAGTGTAGACACGCCAAATTCGCCTAATTCAGAGCATAAAACTCATGTTTTATAGGGTAACATGTATGATTGACCTTATAATGATGCCGGGTCTATTAAAGTTGATTTGGAGCTTCGCCGAACGAAATCGGATGTTTTCCGACGTTTTCCGCAGAAAGCCGTAATTTCCGAGCGAAAGCTGCACGTAAATCGTGTGAACACGGAAATTGGATGAATGACCAATGCCTAATGATCATGCATTGAAGGTTATGGTCATATTCACACTCCGGACAAGTTTTGTTGCATTCCGTGCCTTTCCGGTTTGCCGTCGAAGTCATTTTGAACTATATCGGACCTTCTGTTCACTGCCCTAACTTCCGGATAAAATTCTGAAGTTTTGGAGGATGTGATGGTTGCTCCTATGCTATAGAAATCTTCTTCGGCCTGTTATCTTTCCAACGCAACAAACGGCGTCGACTTCCGAGTTCAGGAGTGTTCGCAATGGCTTCCGGAAGAAGGACGCACGAAACCAGGCCCATGCGCCCGGGTTCCTGGTCACATGCGCCCGGGACCCAGGGCACGTGGCCATGCGCCCTACCAGTGAGGCACGTGGCCTTGTGCCCTCACTTGAGGGCACATGCGCCCCACCTTGGAGGCACGAGGGACCCAGTTTTTCATCCGGACTCCACCACTGAACGGTCGGACCGGATAAGACCATTATCCTCGGGAACAGTGCCATGCGACCTCACTAGGGGGCACATGCGCCCTTCAGTGGGGCGCATGCGCCCAGCACCAGGGTGCATGCGCCCAGGGGTGGGGCGCAATGAGCCCTATTTTTTAGCTCCGATCGCACTGCCCGTTCTCCTATAAATGGACTCTGATTCTGGTCGTTCCAAGGGCATGAGCATGACTCCCCAGGCATCTCAAGACGTCCTAGTACCCTCCTGCATCGATTTTATGATTTTTAGGCAGAGAATTTCGAGTTTTTAGAGAGAGAAAAGTCGGTTCAAGAGAGAGGAAGGCTGTTCTGCAGGTTATCAGCCATCTCTTTCTTCTTCGGCCTCTACAGCAGTGTGTGGACGTCTTCTGCCTAAGCTCCCTTCATCAAAGTTCTTCCTCTCCAAGTCTTCTTGAGTTTACAATCGACGGAACTTGATTCCAAGGTTGGGGCTGGTCTTGACAAGCGCAGAAGCAAAGTCGCGCCTGGCAGATCCTGGACTGCTGCTCGGCTTTTTCGACAACACAGATTTGGCTATATCTTCCTCTATTCAACTCAGAATCTTTCAGTTCTTTTTCCTATCTATTTATTTCGTGATTATACATCCTCCTATAATTTTTTTACAATTTTTTGCATTACTTTTACTCTGTTATTCCGAAAATAAAAAAAGGGGGTTAGAGATAACCCGAATCCGGTCAGTTTCTAGTCAATTGTATGTTTTATGTTATTCTCTTTACATATACTCCACTTTGTCTAGTTATAATAGTATCTTTCACTTGTTTATTTGTCTAGTTGCACAGAATATCAAGCACCCACCGCGTTGAGGACTCTTCTTCATCGGCCGGCCGAAGAAGGAGAAGCTTTAACTCACATTCTTCACGCTAAGGTACACATGGTCAATTTTAATTCTATAAATCGGAACCCACGGTTCCTGGCGACCACATGTCTTAATTTCTTTCTTCTCACCCTTTTCCCACATGACCCGAACCGTCTCTTTGGTGATCGAGCGACGCCAAGGGATGAAAGTTCGGGGATCAATGTGAGTGTGGGACCGAGGTGAGAGTTGCTTTCCGAGTTTTATTCCTTTCTTTTATCATCCCCTATTGAGGTGATGATATGGGTTAACGGACTTCCCTGAAAAGGAGAGGACCCCGTCGAATTTTCAGAGTCGACAGCTTTGTGGCGACCACGGTGGGACAAGCAATGTCTTCAACCGTGGGTGCTTAGTGTTTTGTTTGCAACTAGTTCTAGTTCTAGACCGGTTCCCACGTGAGCCTTTCCTTCCTTCCACCTTTCTTAACTTCATGCCATCTCATAATTTATGATTTCACCCATCTTTCATCAGATCTAAAGTGCCAAGTATGCCATTTAATTTCTGCATGTTATTTAAACTGGTTCCCACGTGAACCACCCTTTTCCATTTAAACCGGTTCCCATGTGAACCAATCTCTTTCTTTACTTCGGTTCCCACGTGAACCAAACCACTTTCCTTCAGATCTATCCCCACTTGGATCAGATCTTTATTCACCTTTAATTGGCCCCACGTGGCCCTCTGTTGACCATTCAAACCGGTTCCCACGTGAACCACCCCTTTTTTACCCAAAACCGGTTCCCACGTGAACCACCTTTACTTTCTACCCCAGTTCCCACATCGGTCCCCACGTGGACCACCCTTTTGCTTGGCTATCAGATCTGAACCCTCTTCTTTCCATCACTTTTCACTATCTCCATTTGGCTCACATAAGAAACAAGTCTAGATTCTAGTTTCTAGTTGCTTGTCTAGTTTCTAATTGCTTGTCTGGTGTTGATTGCTTGTTTAAGTTTATGCTTTGCTCATTACTTGTTTTATTACTTGATTGCATTCTCTGCTCCTTCTCTACCTCCTTCTTTTACACTTTTTTAAGGCGGGAGCTCACTCTCCCATTTACCCCTCCCATCCAAAACACCCTCTTGGTGGATTCTGACCTCTCTTCTAGGATATTCCTTCCTTGTTGACTTGGTTGGCTTTCATCAAGGCCTCCGTAATTCCTCATACGTGGAGTATTCCTCTTCACGATCGGGTTGGTTGTACCACTCCCCAAAACCTGAAGCATCCTACGTTACCTACACGTGGTGAGATTGTGTGAAACCTAGGTCATTGGAGATTGGAGTTAGGATCCTAACCCATTTGTTGAGAGAACAATTCTTAACAAATTCCTAATCCTAAGGTTTAATCAAAATCATTGCGTAATCTTGCTTTCAAGTCTTTGCATAACTTGCTTGTCAAACAAAAAATCAAACCTTTAACTTTTTGCAAAATACTAAAAAAACCAAAAAAATTCTTTGTTTGTTTTGTCAACTTGTTTGTTTTACTTTCTTCTTGAAGTTCAATGCAACTAAGGTCTGGAAGGCACATTGGAATGGCGGAACAAGCTGAACATCGAGAGCACGAGATGGGTCACCAACCGATTCAGTCAGAAGTGCAAGAGGTCCCTCAACCATCTGCTCCCCGTGATGTTGAACAACTCTTTAGGGAGTTGTTTCTCTATACTGACCCAGAAACCTATGCCCGTATACAATCCATGGTGAAGGGCAAAATTGCTTCAGATCAGGCTGAAACCAATCAAGTTGCCTTATCTCCTCGTTCTCTAGTTCGACCACCACTCATTCAATCACCCTTTGTTCAACCACCTGTTGTTCAACAATCTATGATTCAACCACCTGTTGTTCAACAATCTATGATTCAACCATCTGTAGTTCAACCCTCTATAGTTCAACCATCTGTGGTCCAACCCTCATTTGTTCAGCCATCTTATTTTAACCATGTTGCTCCCCCAATCCACCAAGCCATGGCACAATCCTCAAGTCATGCTCCTCAATTCTAAAATCATGTCTCTAACCACATACCCCCACCAGTAAATCAAGAACCTGCTCTCACCCAGGCAATCATGAATCAGCTCACCCAGATGAATGAACGTTATGAAGAGCTGAGATGTCGCCTGGACTCCAAGTCAGTTCCTGAGATTTCCATTCCTTCTCTGCCAGTCCTACATTTGCCACCTTCTGAGCTACCAGTTTATCGCCGCTACAATGGTACTGGCAACCCTTTTCTTCACCTTAAAGATTTTCTCTATGAATCCTCATTCTGGAAAGATGATCGTAGGGTTCTTGCCTTCTTGTTCCGCCGATCACTAGAAGGGTCTGCATTGGAATGGTTCTACTCACTTGACTCCTTTGAGGCAGGAGACTTCGACATTGTCAAGACAAAATTCTTGCAAAGATACAGAGACCGGGTGGCACCAGCATGCTCCATCACGGATTTGATTGCTGAGAAGATGAAGCCCGAAGAGGACTTCATAAAGTTTGCTGATCGCTGGAGGGGAATGGCAGAAAAATTGACAGATGTAATTTCTGAAGGGGAACAAGTGAAGATGCTCATTGGCAACAATACACTTGCCTTGAGGAATGTCTTGATCATGCACCGTCCTACCACAATGAATGAACTCTATGACAGTGCCCGATACTTGCAAGCCCACTTCAAGGATGCCACAATGATAAATCCATTTGATCCCAAACCTAGAAACTTTAGAAAGACCCCCTCTGCACCAGTTGGGCCCACAACCGAGGGAGTGGTCAACAACGAAGCTGTAAATATTATAGGGAACCTGGGAGGGAACCATCAAAACCAGTTCAAAAACCCACCACAGAACCCTTCCTATTACTCACCTCAGCAACAAGTTAGGCCACAACAACCACGACAACCACAACAACCCCCTCAGCCAGTAGCACAACCCCAGCAACCTCGTCAACCTACCTACAATAGGGCACCGCCACCACCCAATCAGGCACTACGAAGGGGAGGTCCTAGGAGAGAGAACTACCAGCAACTCCCTTACTCCTTAACCGACATCTTCAATGTACTCATGGTGGAGAAACAGTTGGAATTGCCCAAGGAAAGAGAGGTTTGGCCAACAAATGTAGATATGTCCCGATACTGCGCTTACCACCGGTGTCCTGGTCACACTGTAGAGGTGTGCTTTCAATTCAAGGATTACATCCACGATCTGAATGACCAAGGCAGCATTGATTGGGTCCAAATGGGGGAATGCATACGAGGTAATGAAGGCTAGGCGGCGCAGCGGCGGCGTCCACCGGCTCAACCTCAACAACAACCCGGCTTGGGGATTGTTCGAATCCGCTCCCATTACATGCTCCCGCTCCAAAGACCGGCACCGGCACATCCAAACCTAGGAATTGGTCTAGTACACTCCATTGCCCAGGGAGATGCCAGCCGTGCTCAAGGTTGGCAACTAGAAAACCAAAATGCAACCATGCCTGTCAACCCAGCTAGGTCTCCTGCTAGGAACCCTCCTAGACAGATAATCCGTGCACCTGCTACTCCACAACCACTACCAAGCTCAATAACCCAACCACTAGCTGCCACTTCTTCTCGCCGACCCATCATTAGGCCAGCCCCCTCCTTAACTACACCTCCTTCAACCATTGCTACACACCGGCCCTTACTCATCCGACCACCACAATCACCACCAAACCTGAACCCCCAGCCTACGAGCTCTTCCACTCCAAAACCCCAACCTATCATACCACCAACACCACAACCAATCCCACAACCTACACCTTCATTAAACTCATCAACCACTTCGCACTCCGGCCTCTTCTTATTAGGCCACCGGTATCACCATCATTACCACCTCCAAATCCTACCCCTCTACCAACTAACCCCATCATCCTAGAACCATCGATCCCATTACCTATCATACACGCACCTACACCACCTGTTCCACCACAACCCACCCCGATTAACCCGTCACCTCTACCCGACCGCCAAATAGCCCCGGTGCTTCGGAGTGGGAGGATGTTCCGCCGGCTCTTTCCCCAAGCTAGTACTCAACCGCGGGATCAAGTGGAGGAGGAACAAGTGGAAGAACCATTGCCGAGCACGTCGTATGATCTGTTAAAACATTTGGATAAGACACCAGCCCGTATTTCTATACTTGAGTTGATCAAAAGATCAAAAGTGCACCAGGAGATTCTACAACGGTACTTACAAAGGGTCATGGTGAGTGAAGATCTCCGACCTGAAAAGATAACTACAGTGTTAGCCCCTAGAAGTGAGCACCCAACACTCACTTTCTCTCAGGAAGAATTAGCAGATCCAGACTTCAGGAGATATGCTTTGCATGTGGCTGTGATTATCTGTAATGTTGAAGTGAAATCATGTTTGGTTGACATTGGAGCCTCTATCAACGTTATGCCGCCAGAAACTTTGCAGTTGTGTGGCATTTAGGAGCAAGAAATCAAGCCATCCTGAGCCATGGTGACGGCCTATGACAACTCCAAGAAGTCTACACATGGGGTGGTCACTCTAGAAGTCAAACTCGGACCATGTACGGTCACAACGGAATTTCATGCTCTAGAATTAGATCCAACTTTTCGGGCTATAATTGGGAGGCCATACTTGGAGGCAATAGGAGCTGTGGCTTCAACAAACCACCAGTGCATAAAATTTCCCTTTAAAGGACAAGTGGTCAAAGTGACTAGCATGCCTATGAGGGATGAGATGAATGATGTTTTTACATCACCCCTAGGTCTGTCAATACAACCTCATATCTCAGTGGGAGAATTGCCAGAGGTCAGATGCATGACCGCCTCTCTACCAGACACACTGGGATGGCGGATGATGATGAAATTGGGCTATCAGCCTGGAAGAGGTTTAGGCAAGGATCTTCAAGGGATCACTCAGCCAATTGAAAATTCGAAAAGGCCACGCAGGCAAGGGTTGGGATATGAAGAGGGTTCCATCCCAAGGAGGATCTTCCAGCCAGGATATGCCATGGGGCTCCACACCTTCTTTATCAAAGGGGAGACCATGATGATGGCTGAAGATGGCAAAAGTTCCATGATAGCTGTCAAGAGAAGAAAGGCTCCAGATGAAGAAGAAGAAGAAATGGAAGACTTATGCTTATCTTTGACTCGTCTGTTCTCAAGTGGGGAAGAGCACCAGGAACCACCCAAGGGCAGACCAATCTTGGATCATCTAGTTAAGCATACCACCCAAGTCAAAACCTTTCCACGAGGCCCAAATACAACAATGTCATGTTTGAACCTCGTACCTTTATTTCTAGATCTTTTGGATGGGCTTCAGGGCCCACTTACCCACTTTGGGCCCATGTGCCCTCTTCAACCTTCCACTCTTACTGGGCCAGCTTGCCCATTTGCTTCCCTCATCAACTTCAGAACTGAGGGCTTTTCCCAACATGGGCTCACATGCCCATTTTTTTCTATGATTGGGTCCACGTACCCGTTTACTTTTTCCATCAGTTTTGGACCCATGTGTCCACTTTCTATTACCATTGGGCCCACGAGCCCCTTTTTCCCTTTTATTCTTAAGTTTTTCTCTCTATTAATTCAGTCATCTTCTAGCAAGCCTCGAGTCACTGAGGCTCATTCTATCTTTTTACTTGAGAATTCCAAAAAAAAAACGTCTTCTCTGAAACTCACATTTCCATCGAGGAGACATCTCTACTCATCCCAGAGGGTGCTCCCAATCAGAGATCCCTCTTTTCTGAATCATTGATCGATTTACTCGATCCCCCCTCCACTGTAAATACCACCTTTCCAGCTTTATCTTCAATAGGTCAAGTTAGGTTAGGAAATAGGAAAGTCAGAGGTAAACTAGTTCCAAATAGGTATCTGCAACAATTGGCACAGAAATGCGTAGAGTGTGCAAGGCTGCCAAACTTTTTGGATAATACCATCCAGCTAGATGAAATCCGATATGAGGATGAGCATAACATAGATCATACTTTGGGAGTATATGAGGTGGTATCAGAGAAGGATCCCGAATCCGAGGATGAAATCGAGGACTTGGCTGATGCATATGCATCTAGACTTAGAAGATTTGAAGAACCATCAGCCACATAGAATTAACCAACCAAGGAACTGAATTTAGGAATCGTGGAAGATCCTAAGACTATCCTCATTAGTGCAAACCTCACTCCCTCAGAAGAACAACGCTTGATCAAAGTTTTAGAAGAATATAAGGACACGTTCGCATGGACATATGAAGACATGCTGGGATTAGATAATTCATTGGTTGAACATAGATTAACCTTGAAACCTGAAACTACCCCGGTTAAACAAAAGCTCAGGAGGTTCCACCCTGATATTGCACTCAAAATGAAAGAAGAGGTCGACAAACTACACCAAGCAAAATTTATTAAGGTTGTCCTATATCCGCAATGGGTGGCTAACATAGTCCCTGTGATGAAGAAGGATGGACGAATTCGGAATTGCGTAGACTTCAGGGACTTGAACCGAGCGTGTCCTAAAGATGATTTTCTTTTACCTCATATCGATGTTTTGGTTGATAACACAGCTGGATTTGAAATGCTTTCATTCATGGATGGCTATTCTGGATACAATCAGATCCGGTTAGCTGAGGAGGACCAAGAAAAGACCTCGTTCACTACACCTTGTGAAACATATTGCTATGTTGTCATGCCCTTTGGGTTAAAGAATGCCGGTGCTACATATCAGAGGGCTATGATGGCTATCTTTCACGACATGATGCACATCCTTGTAGAGGTGTATGTGGATGATTTGGTTATCAAGTCCAAGAATCGGGAAGATCATTCTGAAGTGTTAAGGAAAGTTTTGCAATGAGCTAGAGAATACAAGCTGAAAATGAACCCTAAGAAGTGCACATTTGGAGTTTCATCAGGAAAGTTACTTGGGTTTATAGTAAGCAAAAGGGGCATAGAGATCGACCCAAACAAGGCCAAAGCAATTATTGGTATGCCTCCTCCGAAGAATATGAAAGAGCTTCGAGGATTGATTGGGAGGCTACAATTTGTCCGCCGGTTTATCTCACAACATTCCCAAAGGTGTAAACCTTTCTATGAGTTAACCAAGGCGGGGGCCGAGTTTAAATGGGATTCGAAGTACAAGGAGGCGTTTGATGGGTTGAAAACATACCTGGCAAGTCCCCCTGTACTTAGACCACCAATTCCCGACAAACCTTTGGTCCTCTACATTTCGGTTCTTGAGAACTCTCTTGGGGCAGTCCTTGCACAAGTTGATGAAGAAGGGAAAGAACGAGCTACTTACTACTTGTCTAAGATGTTTGATGCTTGTGAGCTGAAGTACACTCTGGTAGAAAAGACATGTGCTGCTCTTGTTTGGGTGGTTCAGAAACTCAAACATTATTTCCTTGCTCACCAAGTCAAGCTCATTGCTCGTATCAATCCCATTAAGTTTCTGTTAGAGAAGACAGTCTTGAGCGATCGGTTAGGGCAATGGCAGAGTTTTTTATCCCAATTTGATATCACTTATGCCCCACAGAAGGCAATCAAGAGTTATGCTATTGCTGAACACCCTGCCCATCCTCCCATACCCGTCTTTGACCCAGACCGGTCGGAGTTCCCGGATGACGAACTAATGTCAGTCCTATCTTCCAATCTTTGGACATTATATTTTGACGGGGCTCGAACTCTCATGGTAGAGGGATAGGTATTGTCCTTGTCACCCGAAGGTGTCACCATTCCACGGGCTTTTCGGCTTAACTTTCCGGCAACCAACAACATAGATGAGTATGAAGCCTTGCTGGCCGGATCGGAGGCCGCTCATTTCCATGGTGCCACCGAACTGAGGGTGATAGGTGATAGTCAATTGATCCTACGCCAGGTCCTATCCAAGTACCGAACTTCTCATCCAAACCTCAAACCCTACCAGGAGCTCACCACCTGCTACATCAAGCTATTCTTCAAACCCACCTTTGTCCATGTCCCCCGCTCTCAGAATATCCTCGCTGATGCCTTAGCTTCACTAGCTTCATCTCTATCTGTCCCGCTAGGCAGGCAAGTGCGGACTATCCATATTTGTAAGAGGACAATTCCAGCAATTGAGGATGGACGTTTTCTAAAAGTTAAGGAGAGGTTCAACAGAAAAGAATACTTGGAACATAAGGAAGAAATCTCCTTGATTGAGTTCGAAGAATTAGAAGAAGGTGAGAGACCTTGGTATGACGAAATTGCGAGGTATTGTCAAGATCAGTCATATCCGCCTGGATCAACCACCAAGGAAAAGAAGGCAATCAGAAGAGTATCCCAAAGGTATACAATCCTAGGAGGAGTGCTCTATAAGAGAAGCCTAAGTGGAATCTTACTCAGATGTCTTGATGAAGAAGAAGCTGAGTTGGTCTTTGAAGGAAGCACATGCAGGGAGTTTGTGGTGGTCATGTGAATGCCCAAGCCCTTGCTAAGAAAATCATCCGACAAGGGTATTATTGGCCAACTCTAGAAGAAGACTGCTCCATCTTTGTCCGGCATTGTCATTCATGTCAACTCCATGCCGACAAGATTCACTCTCCCGCATCTTCCCTTCATCCAATTCATGCCCCATGGCCTTTCGCCATGTGGGCTTTTGATATCATTGGCCCCTTGAGTGACCTCAACTCCGAAATGCGCTCAAAATCATTCATTCTGACGGCAACGGAGTACTTCACACAGTGGGCTGAAGCGGAAGCATTCGTGGAGATTAAAGCATCAACAGTCTGCTCCTTCATCAAGTGCAACATCCTGGCAAGGTTTGGGATCCCCAGCGACATCGTCACCGATAATGGGCCACAATTTCTTTCTCAAGATCTGCGTGATCTTTGCAACAGGTATTGCATTTCATTGCATCATTCATCACCATACTATCCTCAAGGCAATGGTCAAGCAGAAGCCACCAACAAAACCTTAATCAAAATCATCAAGAAATCTTGTAAGTCTAGCAAATTTGCTGACTGGCCTGATAAGCTTGTAGATGCTCTATGGGCTTATCGTACTTCTGTAAGGACTCCCACTGGACAAACCCCGTATGCTTTGGCATATGGGATGGAAGCAGTGGTCCCTTACGAAGTATTACTTCCATCTCTCCGAGTTCAGCTCGACAGGGATATTCCTGTTGATGAGAGACGAGAATCTCTCATTGCACAGCTTGAACTCTTGGATGAAAGAAGGCTAGCCGCCGCCGAGCATGCCCGGACTTATCAGAATAGACTCAAAAGGTTTTATCAAAAGAGGGTGATCGAGAGAAAATTCGAAATCGGTGAGATGGTAGTCAAACACATATTCGTTAAGCCAGGGGGTCCCTGCTCCAAGATGCAACCTAACTGGGAAGGGCCTTTTGTAATCACTGAAAAGTATCCAGGTAATGCATATGAATTGACTAATGCAGATGGAGAAAAATTGAATCATCCTTGGAATGGAGTTTACCTCAAAAAGTACTTTCCATAAAAGTGGAGAAACCACTGGTATAATCTCAAGTCATCGATCCTAGGTTGTTCGTGAGAAGTCAAGGGTAGGTACCATCCTACACACACAACACTTCCCGATCCTAGAATCCAGACAACCCGACACTTACGAAAGGCAAGGCAGAAATCTAGAAATGGAAAGAGTACCCTTACCCTATTCTCTTCTACTCGGTCCAAGATAGGGAGAGAAGATTAGAGAGGGGTAGTATCGAAAACACTCGCCACCCTAGTAGGAGGCCGTCTCAGAGGGTACAAAAGGGTGCCAAAAGATGGGCAATGAACCCCTCGGGTTAGAAAAAAGAAAAATCATCAACCTGTCTGAATGAGTACCCAGAATGATAGTCAAGGAAAAAGGCACTAAAAGATGGGCAATGTCCCCACGGGTCAAAAAAAACCTGTCCAAATATGTGCCACATAGAAAAGAGCAAAAAAAGAAAGAAAAACCCAAAGAGGCCGAACCCCAATGGGTAATTTGAGTGAGAGTAGAGAAATCCCTCTCAACATCTTCAAACCCTATCAAGGATTTCCTCTATACTCTTCCTCCTTAAAACCCCTTGGGTAGGGTAAACCGACCAAATTCCAGGTGGAACCCAAGCCGATCAAAGTAAGAAGGTTAGAAGGATTCTAGGTAGGGAACTTTATTTTTGCACGTGGCATCTACCACTTGAGTCTTGACAAACTCCAAAGACCGATGAACTGTCTCAAATACCAGCATTTTCTCCACAAAAAGTTGCATATTTCAAAATTTCAAAAAAAATGCATATTTTAAAAAAATGCATATTTCAAAAACAAAAAAATTTGAATATTTCAAAAATTCAAAAAAAAGACATATTTCAAGAATCCAAAAAAATTGAGTACTTTTTCCAAATGATTGTTTTCAAGAAAATCCGAAAAAAAAATTTTTGCTTAGTCATGATCATTGTCTTAATTGCATCCATGCTTATTGTCATGCATATTTTCATTTCTGCATTGCATATCCATTTTTACTTTAATTACCTTGTTAAGAAGGCTCTTCCCCTTGACCTAAGTCAAAGTTGACCATAATGGGCAAAGGGATGAGTCCTGATGAAGATCTAATCACCTTCTGTCAAGTGTTTCAGGCATGTCAATACAGGAGAGGAGAGGATTCACACCATGACAGGTAAGTTCTCTCAACCCTTACCACCATTTCATTTTAAGTCATTTGTTTTATTCCACCTTGTTAAGAAGGCTCCTCCCTTTGACTCAAAATCAAGGCATACGACATACAGGCAAAGGGGTGAGTAATGATAAAAATTTAATCATTTTCATTGAGTATTTGTAGGAGCTGAAGAAGCAAAAAGAGAAGGGCAATCAGGTAGAATTTTTTTTCTGGAAAAAAAAAATTTGGCCTCAGGGCGCATGTGCCCTCATCTGGGGGCACATGGCCAGGTGCCCCACCCCAGGGCGCATAGCCAGGTGCCCCCGATCGGGGGCACATGGACAAAAAATTCGAAAAATTCAGAAAAATCTCAAAAATTCAGAAATTTTCTATAATGTTAAAAATGACATTTTTGATAAACGAACCATCATTAAAAACTTTGTTTTGACATCCAAATGATGGTTCAAATAGTAAAATCTTCAATTGATCATTTCATGAACAATCTGCTTCATATGACAATTACATGCATTGGGTACTAACTAAAATGTGCAGGCAACCTTTTTAGTCCTAACAGGTGAATTGGTGAGATCAATGTTCCCAAGGAACGTCATGCCAACCTTGTGGCCAAAGAGAGGAAGCACCACCTAGCTGAACATTCTTATGGTGTTGTATTCCGTCAGAAGGCAAGACAAGGATGGACCAGAGATGCTGATGAACCAGGCGGTCGATGCAGCTTACCTGAAGATTTCATCCTCAGATTCTCATCAATCTCACATCACATCACCACCATCACTTCATTTTTGCACTTCACATCACTCCTACCACTTGGTCACCTAGCTATGTTAGGTCCATTTGATACATATTATATGCATTAATGTTGAAGACCTTGAGAGTGAAGATGACTGGGCCCGAGGTCCCCTTCAACAAAATCTATGACGGCTTGGTCATTTCTTCACACTCACGGATAAGCCAAAATTGAACATTGGAGGGACGATGGTTCCTAATCAGGTGTCTTGACCTCCAATAGACAATCTATATCTTCAACTATTTTTTTACATAATTTTCTATGTTTTCACATCCATCTCCTTTTCATTCTTCATCATTACTAATTTTATCTCTTCATGTTTTATTCCTTTCTTTTTTGTTCCACCATGTTTTATTCTTTCCTTTCTTTTATCCCACCGTGTCTTTTATCCCACCGTGTCATGGGAATTGTCATCCCATTGTTTCTTTTTTCCCATCATTCTATGTTAGTCCCACCATTATCTTTCAATCCCACTATGGCTTAAATCAGTCTTGTCGTTTTCCGAATACTTGATTTTTCTGCCTGAGCGTGATTCATGGTTTTCACGATTCCCGAGCAATTTTGTTATGCTTAAATGAACCCTTTTAGAATTTGAGATTATTCCACTCAGAATTAAACTGAGTATTTTGGTGAAACTTGAATGAACTTGAGATTCAAAATATGATGGATTGGTATTCTTTTCATTTTAAGATCAATCTCTTTTAAAACTTTAGCCCATCACAGTACAAGAACACCGCAAAGTTCGGGTTGCTGGCTGATGATGAACCTACGAATTCGAGGACTCCTCACCACGCTGAGGGTTGGCTACATCCTTTTATCCTTTATCATTTACTTTTTTATCTCTCGTGCCAAGGGCATGTCTTTTACCAGTCAATTATATGAGGTTTTGAAAGAACATGAAAGTGATTTAGAATACTCAGCGAGATTCATATTGCTGGATCAGGTAGATAAGCGTGTCTATATCTACACCTTGATGCCACCTTTTCAGTCCATCACCATTCCATTCCGCTACATTCATCTACGTTCACTTGCATTCCATTACAGTTCACTCTGAATCATTCCGCTTCATTACATACCACTCCCTTACAAAGCCGACATCAAGGCGAGGCAAGCTGTAGACACGCCAAATTCGCCTAATTCAGAGCATAAAACTCATGTTTTATAGGGTAACATGTATGATTGACCTTATAATGATGCCGGGTCTTTTAAAGTTGATTTGGAGCTTCGCCGAACGAAATCGGATGTTTTCCGACGTTTTCCGCAGAAAGCCGTAATTTCCGAGCGAAGGCTGCACGTAAATCGTGTGAACACGGAAATTGGCTGAATGACCAATTCCTAATGATCATGCATTGAAGGTTATGGTCATATTCACACTCAGGACAAGTTTTGTTGCATTCCGTGCCTTTCCGGTTTGCCGTCGAAGTCATTTTGACCTATATCGGACCTTCTGTTCACTGCCCTAACTTCCGGATAAAATTCTGAAGTTCTGGAGGGTGTGATGGTTGCTCCTATGCTATAGAAAGCTTCTTCTGCCTGTTATCTTTCCAACGCAACAAACGGCGTCGAATTCCGAGTTTGGGAGTGTTCGCAATGGCTTCTGGAAGAAGGACGCACGAAACCAGGCCCATGCGCCCGGGTTTCTGGTCACATGCGCCCGGGACCCAGGGCACGTGGCCATGCGCCCTACCAGTGAGGCACGTGGCCTTGTGCCCTCACTTGAGGGCACATGCGCCCCACCTTGGAGGCACGAGGGACCCAATTTTTCATCCGGACTCCACCACTGAACGGCCGGACCGGATAAGACCATTATCCTCGGGAACAGTGCCATGCGACCTCACTGGGGGGCACATGCGCCCTTCAGTGGGGCGCATGCGCCCAGCACCAGGGCGCATGCGCCCAGGGGTGGGGCGCACTGAGCCCTATTTTTTAGCTCCGATCGCACTGCCCGTTCTCCTATAAATGGACTCTGATTCTGGTCGTTCCAAGGGCATGAGCATGACTCCCCAGGCATCTCAAGACGTCCTAGCACCCTCCTGCATCGATTTTATGATTTTTAGGCAGAGAATTTCGAGTTTTTAGAGAGAGAAAAGTCGGTTCAAGAGAGAGGAAGGCTGTTCTGCAGGTGATCAGCCATGTCTTTCTTCTTCGGCCTCTACAGCAGTGTGTGGACGTCTTCTGCCTAAGCTCCCTTCATCAAAGTTCTTCCTCTCCAAGTCTTCTTGAGTTTACAATCGATGGAACTTTATTCCGAGGTTGGGGCTGGTCGTGACAAGCGCAAAAGCAAAGTCGCGCCTGGCAGATCCTGGACTGCTGCTCGGCTTTTTCGACAACACAGATTTGGCTATATCTTCCTCTATTCAACTCAGAATCTTTCAGTTCTTTTTCCTATCTCTTTATTTCGTGATTATACATCCTTCTATAATTTTTTTACATTTTTTTGCATTACTTTTACTCTGTTATTTCGAAAATAAAAAAAGGGGGTTAGAGATAACCCGAATCCGGTCAGTTTCTAGTCAATTGTGTGTTTTATGTTATTCTCTTTACATATACTCCACTTTGTCTAGTTCTAATAGTATCTTTCACTTGTTTATTTGTCTAGTTGCACAGAATATCAAGCACCCACTGCGTTGAGGACTCTTCTTCATCGGCCGGCCGAAGAAGGAGAAGCTTTAACTCACATTCTTCACGCTAAGGTACACACTGTAAATTTTAATTCTATAAATCGGAACCTATGGTTCCTGGCGACCACATGTCTTAATTTCTTTCTTCTCACCCTCTTACCACATGACCCGAACCGTCTCTTTGGTGATCGAGCGACGCCAAGGGATGAAAGTTCGGGGATCAATGTGAGTGTGGAACCGAGGTGAGAGTTGCTTTCCGAGTTTTATTCCTTTCTTTTCTCATCCCCTCTTGAGGTGACGATCTGGGTTCACGGACTTCCCTGAAAAGGAGAGGACCCCGTCGAATTTTCAGAGTCGACAGCCATGTGGGCTGAAAAGCCAAGGCTGGGGAATATTTTTGTAAACCACTAAAATCAGATTGATCAAGGTGGTGGGAGTTCAAAGCATCACTAAGTCTGAACAGGCGTGAGTGATAGAGGCTTGTAGCACCATAATCAGAATGGTTAATGTGGCGATGATTTTCTGAAAAATGTTATGGAAAGGAGGACATAGGGCAACAATATATGAATGGCCCTCAGTGTGGTCAAGGCCAGGGTTTCAACCTAGAAGGGCTTGCATCCGAGCGTTGTAAATGACCAAGCTTAGAAGGTATAAGCTCCACTGGGGAAACATTGGTATTTGGTAGCCACATTTATTTGAGGACTGGGGCAGAGGGTTTGGATCCTTTCCCCCGGTCGGTACGAGAGTCCGCTGTCTGGGGCTCTCGGTGGGGTGTAGCTTGTGCGGTAAACTTGCCACCAATCAGCAATGGTAAGTTAGTAGGATGACCTAAGGACTAGACCGCTGGTCAGTCAGCTTGTTGGAGAGTGGCTTGGACAAGAAGGCTGCCCTTAGTTGCTTGAGCCGAGCATGGACAATGTTGATCAGCTGGCCCCTCAATTGCTGGAATTTTTCTAATGGTAGGTGTTGCTATCTGCTAGTTATCTTCAAGTCAGACAACTGATCGGTCCAATTTATATAAGGACATGGGCAGAGGGTCTGGAACCTTGCCCTTGGTCGGCATGAGAGTCCACTATCTGGGACCCTAGGCATGGAGTAGCTTGAACGGGAAACTCGCCACCAATCAGTAGAGCAAAGTGTTGGAAGAGTCGGTCGACAGACTAACCAAATGTAAAGAATTTTCTGATGGCAAGTGTTGTGGCCTGCCAACTCTCTCCTGTTCAGACCGCTGATCGGTCTAGTTGAGGAAAACGGGCTAAGAGCTGATCCCTCACGTGGACTGTCACCTTTATAGCCATAGTAGGTTGGCTCGTTTTTTTAAGTTTCAGAGGAGAGGGCTTCCCCCACTCCTTGTCCTGCTTGGCCATTGGTCAACCGATCTTCTAAAGTTGGATTGAATACTTGAGCTTCTATTGTGTAGCTAGTGCAGCAACAATGGTGCGCATGTCATGGGCCCTATCTTTGACACCCAACCACTCGAAAGTAAGAAACTGGTTGTCAAGTAGTAGATCAATGAGTTGAGCTCATCGTGTTTGGATGAAGGCAGCTAGGAGAGTGAGATTCTAAGGGCAATGCACATTGCTAACCATCAGGTGATGGCAAGACTAATTTCTGACTCGAATCTTGAAGAGACTCTACTATTGTTGTTTTGCAGGCGCAGGCTTAGACTGCTGGTGTTTAATTTTACGGCAGGCATTTGCTGTTGAATCCTCGTGGGCCGGACTGCTAGCTAGTCGACGTGAAGAAGGAAAGGACCAACAAGGAGCTTCCCCTAATTAGCTGAGCTGGGGTAGCCTAAACTGCAGTGGAGCATCATGCATGGTACTCAGCAGTGGCAGCTATTAGGATTTCTGCCCGTAAGCCCCTCATCTGGGAATGGTGAACAACAAACCTTGATAGACTTTGGTTCCATTGAGGAGAAGCCAAATTCAGTTAGGGACCATGGTAGAGGGTTTAACACCTTGCCCCCGTCTGCAAGGGGATCCATTGGATGGACTTACCCGTGAGGAATAACTTGTGTGGGGAACATGCCCCCAATCAGCGGAGCTGGGTGCCGAAGTAGTAAGCCAACAGCTGGGCTAATTGATGTTTTCATCATGGCAAGTGGCTGCTGCCAGGTCTTCATGGGCCAGACCACTGATCGGTCAGCCAGGTGAAGGGAATGACCTACGGGGAGTCTACCCACAGTCGATTGAGTAGTGAACTTGAAAAGGTGATCAATGAGCCAACCATTCACAAAGAATTTTTTCCATGGTAGGTGGTGGCACATGCAAGTTCTGTTCAGCTTGGACTGCTGGTCAGTCCGATGCAGGAAGGCTGGTCGAGGGCTGGTCCCTCACCCGAGTTGTCGTCTTTAGAGCTGCTGATCAGCATATGACTTCATAATTTAGAGGAGAGGGCTTCCCCCTCTTCCTGGCATCTCCAACTGCTGATTGGCCAACCCAATGATGAGAGGATCTGACAAGAACGTTGCCCTTGATCAGCTAAGTAGAGAGCTGAAAAAAAATTGGCCAATGGGCTGACCAACTACAGGTGATTCCTGGCTGGTAGGTGGTGGCACCTGCCAGTTCTCCTCATCTTGGACCGCTGATTGGTCGAATGAGGGAAGGTGGGCTGAGGGATGGTTCTTTGCTTGCGCTTCCATTTTTGGAACTGTTGTCCAGCCCCTGCTTTCATAACTCAGAGGAGAGGATTGTTCCCCCGCTCTCCATAGCATTAGCTCATATGGGGATTTTCCCCTAGCTGGCAGAATTGAGTGCCAAGGTGATTCAGTGTCATGGCTGACTACTGATGTCTCTCTCTTTTTTATGGCAGGTGGTTGCTGTCAAGCCCTTGTACATTGAAACACTGATCGGTTAGCTAGATGAAGGGCAAATCCGATGGAGAGGCTGCCCCCAGTTGGATAAGTTGTGGGGTCTTGTCATCTCAGACCACTGCTCAGTCTAACGAAGTATGGCAGGCTGAGGGCTGATCCCTTGCTTGTATTGTCCTTTTTGAGTCTTCCAAGTTCAGAAGGGAGGGCTTCCCCCTCTCCATGGCCTTTCTAGCTGCTGGTTTGTTGGATTTCTTGGGGCAGGCAGAAGGTCTACACTTCCTCCTTGCATCGGTGCATTAACATTAGGCACAACAAGGGTCCCATTGTTGTAATCTAGCCAATCCAGAGTGAAGAACTGTCGACAAGTGGCAAGATAACAGGTTGTAGTCATCTACGCTTCTCTTCCATAAGCTTAGAAGGAGTCTTGATAGGCATCACTTGGTGGGTGTGGTCCCACGAGCAACACACGTTGTTGATGTTGAGGTGCCGAAAGGATCCTCACTCACTCATGTTCTTCCTCAGGTTGAGGGGTGTTGTAGCAGGTGTCAGCATGGCAGCAGGTGCAGGCACAAATGTTGTGGCAGACATAGTAGGTGCCAGGGCAGCAAGTTGAGTAGGTACTATGACTGTGGGTGTGGGTGCGGGCCCAAATTCAAGGGTGAGCTGATTCACCATGAAAGTCTCACGTGGCGGAGACAACAGAACATTTTCTGGGAGCAACTTGGCGGTGTCCAGGCCAAGCTTTTGGAGATGCATTATGGAGTAGAGAGTGAGAGGTAGCATTGCTATGTCCTCAGCAGCAGGTGGTGACTCCAAGATGGTGTCGAGCCAGTCCAGGAGTAACACGATCTTTGCAAACTTGCTGAAATTGATCACCAACGTGATTGAGCCGACACTGCATTGTCAACATAAGTTTTTAGGTAAATGACACCTTCACAAGCCGCCACTGAACCTGTAAAAAGGTTGACTTGATTAGAGTGCTTTTAAGAGGTAGTGGATGTGCACTTTCTCAGATCGCTATGGCAAAGAGATGAAGGTAAAGAGAGCTCCCACTGGGCGTGCCAATTTGTGGGAACCTCGGGAATCGTTTTTGATTCTCTGAAAATGTGTTTAGAAGATTTGTTTTTTTTGAATGTTGAAAATATCGTACTTGAATTTTCTAGTAAAATAGGTGATAGACCATAAAAACTACTAGATAGTCCAGGTGATATTAGAAGAGTATAGAACCGAGGTTCGGGTTCTGTGAAAATATTTTTTGACCTCTCTCCATCGGATGGTGTGAATATCCGATGTTCATTTACATCAAGCAAACACTCGAACACCCTTGATTAACTGCCATAGCGATCTTGTTTGACGAGAGCGTGCACATCCACAGCGTGTAAAGAACACAAAGGGCCCCGGCCTTTCAGGCCCGATGAGATGCAAACAAGCTTGATTAGATTTTGTTTGAAGTTGTTTTATGTTTCATTTATGAATTGATTTGGATGTGGTTTGAAATGTTGATTTCATATTTCCATTTATCTTGGATTTAAATGTTATTTGTTTTGAGCTTGTTTGAATTGTTTGATTTGTTTTACTTCAATTGGTTGAAGTTTATTTTATTTTTTGTTTGAACTTGATATTTTAGATGTGTTGATCAAATTGACTTGTTTAAGTTTAGTTGACATGTGTTGAGTCATTTTAATGTGGTTTTCTCATGTCGGTTGGTGTTTTAGTACCGATTCGGGTGTGTTCGGTATGTTTTAAATGTTTTGAAGTTTGGTTTAAAGTGATTAAACTTTGAACTTCAGATTGTTAATGATCTAAATTTGACATGTTTTAAGATGAATTTCATATACCTTAATGTTTTCTTTATGTGTTCTTTTCAATTGGTTTGATTTGCACTTGTTTAAGCATTTGAATTCAAATGGATTAAATGTATTGAATCAATTTTTCCATATTGTATTAAATCTGATTTTTGTTGGATGTTAAAGCTTTAATGATCTGTTTTAAGCATGTTTTAAGGTTGGTTTGAATGTATTTTTAGATTTAATTAAGTTAACTTCAGATTTGGTTAACTCTTGTTCGGTTTGCATCACATCCGGTTTGTCGGGCTAGTGTCGATGCCCAGTCACATGCAATCAACTCGGCACTTGAAATGTTCATTGAATATTCATGTTCATGCTGGTGTACATCAGATGTGGCAGTTCATATGCTGTCAATGGTGCAAATGTGTGAATGTCCTTCCCTTGGTGTAAAATACCACTTGATCAGTGTGGAATTTTACCCGTCCTACAAGGCATAGTCATTTGACTTTCCAAGTAGTGGGAAGGGTCTGTCTGTAGTGGGAAGCGTGTCCCATGCCTACGCCCAGGTCAACATACTGGATACGGGTCCGGGCTAGCTGCCCAAGGTGGAGCGCCCACGTGGTGGTGCTAACTCCTTATTTAATTTTGGCATTTCGCCTTCAGATTTAATTAAGGTTTATTTTAAGAGTCCAAAGCCCAATGGGCCAGCTTCATCAGCACAATGGGCTGGTCTTCATGCTATGTCGGCCCGGTTGGCCCAATCTTGTGCTTCATGGGTCCTGGCGGCCTGCTTTGAACTTCATGACCCAATGGGCCTGCTTTGAACCTCCATGGCCCGGTTGGCCTGATTTGCCCTCCATTTTTGCACCTTGACATTTTGCTGTGGCAGCGGGCTAGGTGATCCTCAGAGGGGCTGGAATGGGTTGGCTAAGGTGCTGTTTAGGTGAGCTTTGGTAGGACTGCACAAGGGGTAGGTTTAGGTGTGAACTAGGACTGGTTTTAGGAATGCACAAAGGGCATGAGAATTGAAGGCCCGCCAGAGTAGTCTCGGTCCGTCCGGCGGATTCCGAGAGTCTCAAAGAGTCGACCCTCCTTCCACCCATCAAAGAGGATGTTTGGTTTGTTTGGGGGTTCTGTAGAAGCTGTATTGGGTGTGTTGCACATAGGGCAAACTAGGTGACCATCAAAGGGGCCTGACATGGGTGCTCACAAGGGGGCAGAACTTGGGCCAGCAAGGGGGCCTGTTTTGCATGCCATTCGGGGCCTGATTGGGAAAGGCAGGAGGTGCATGTCCAAGTGAACATAAGTGGGGTCAAACCAAGCATGATAGTAGAAGGTTTAGAGGCCAACATGGAGGGCCAAAAGGGTGCACAAAGGGGCTGGTTCAGAGGCCTGTTTTAAGGGGCAGCAAGGGGCTGTTTTTGTGATGGCCAAATAGAGGGTACACTTGGGGATTTCTGTAGACAAACATGAAGGGAACTCAAATGGGCTGAATGGGCATTACTCAGAGGGTATGACACCAAGGAGAGGGGTAGAGAAGAGAAGGGGAAGAGTTGAATTAAAAGGCTACATTGGAACACACTTTTTCAACTCACCGATTTTTTCTTCTCTCTTGCACTGCAGGTTGTGTTGAAGATGATGGGCTGAAGGTGCCACCAAACCCTTATTATCTTGCTGTTGGATAAGAAAAGGGGGTCTTCTCCTTGCTGATGTTGATGTATGGAGCAAAGGAATAAAGAGAGCTTGCTGCACTTGCTGAAGTTAGCACACCAATCAGGTGGGCTGGTTGCACCTGCTACTGGCGCACCTGCTGGAGGGAGGTCTTTTCTCCTTCTTATTCTTCACTTGGCACACAACAAGGGGGCTGGAGAGGTTGCTGACTTGCTGATGAAGTCGTCCAAGCAAGGAGAAGCTGTCTTGGAGCAGGGTAGAGGGAGGAGAGGCAGGGATTCCGCAGGGTGATCAGCTTGTTCTGCACAAGGCCAGTTGAGGGGGCTTTTATAGGGGCTGAGGGGCGCCATCTCCAGGAGGAGATAAGGATGGAGGTTGTTGAGAGAAGATAAGGATAACTCAAGGGAGGTTGGGGATGATAAGGATAACCCATAGTCGGTTGTTGAGGATGATTATGCGCCAACTAGAAAGAGAGGGAGAGAAGGGTGCGCACCATCTCCTCCTTTCAAGGAGGTGTGCGCACATGAAAAGTGGAGAGAGGGCTGGTTCGACCAAGGCTTGGATGAGGATAAGCTTGGTTAGTTGTAGGATTAGTTAGGATGAAGATAAACCAAGGGAGAGATAGGGATAAGCCATGGGAGGTGGTTGAGGGAAGTGGTTGAGTGGGACCCACTAGCCAAGGAAGGAGGAGGTGGGTGCGCCTCCCTCCCCTATTTTCTAGGGCTTTTTGCGCACATATCAGATGAGGGAGGATGGAATTCGACCATGACAGGTTGGGTTAGCCCATCTTGGGTTAGTTTTAACCCTGGTTTAATCAAAGTGCTCCCGATCCAACGGCTAGCATTAACTCCGACCAAAACCAATTAAATAAATATCAAATTGACTTTAAAAAATTCCAGATCATGCCCTGATGGCCATTGATCTTATGCTCCATACTGATTTGTGGTTGAGATCACTTGAATTGCAACGGATCTCCTTATTTAGCTAGTTTCTGCGATCGGTGCGATCTCGGCCGTCGGTAATGCCAGAAATTGTAATTGAATGCAATTGCCTTCTCCCATTGGCCAAATTTATTTTTCATGCATCAATATTCATGAGATCAAAGTTTTGGGTCATGAAAATTGAAATTTTCAGCCCATGGGTCGATCCAGAGCTAATCGGACCATTATGCCCCTGGTGCGAGAACATACGTCTTTCCGTCCGAATTTGCTCTTTCTTGCATATCTCTTCATCCGGGGGTCGGATTTTTGATCCGTTTCGAGCATTGCCTAGCTCTATCCAATATTGACAATGTGGTAAAGTTGGAATGCCATGTTAGAGTCCCAATTTGTCCCAAAGTGTCAGGGGCAAAATGGTCATTTCGGCCTTCCGGTGTCCGTTTTTCATGTTTTGGGCACCGTTGCGAAGCTCTTGACCGGGGCTATGAAATGAGCACATTATCTTGGCCATCTGTAGCATGTAAGGCCATGCCAAGGCATTTCCAAAGCCTATTTACATCATCTATTCACGAATTTTTTGAATCTGGGTCAGATTTTCTGCACCGGCTTCGGCATTGCTGAAACTTGTATCAAGCAAGCTAAGCGGAAAAATTTGATGCCAACAAGTACCTGGAAGAGTAGAAAATAAAAAAGGCACCAAAAAATGGGCAATGACCCCATAGGTCAAAGACTTGTCTAAGTAAGTGCCACATGTAGAAGAGACCCGAAGAGGCCGAACTCCAACGGCCAATTTGGACATGAGTAGAGAAACCCTCCTCAACAGCCCCGAATCCTATCAAAGACTTCCTCTATTATTCTTCCATATTAAAACCCCTAGGGTAGGGTAAACTGTCCAAACTCAGGGGGAATTCAAACCAATCAAGAGAGGAGGGCAAGAAATATTCTGGGCAGGGAACCCATTTTCACGTGGTGTTTATTGCTTGAATCCTGATTAACACTCAAAGACCGATGAATTGTCTCAAGACCGGCACATTCTCCACAAAAACTCCCAAAAAATTGAATATTTTCAAAATCTCAAAACAAAAAAATTAAATAATTTCAAAAATTCAAAAAAATTGAATATTTTTAAAAATCCACAAAATTTGAATATTTTCAAAAATAAAAAAATGAATGAATGTTTTCAAAAATCCTAAATTTTTTTTTGAATATCTTCAAAAACCAAAAAAAAATTGCATCATTTAGTTAGGCATAACCTTGATTTTGCCTTTGCTACAATTCATGTTTATTTTTATGTCTTTCATGTTTCATTTCTACATTGCATATTTATCTTGATTACTACCCCATTAAGAGGGCTTCCCCCTTTGACCTAAGTCAAAGTTGGCCGTAATAGGAAAAGGGATGAGTCATTGTGAAGATCTGATCCTCTTTTATCAAGTGTTTTTAGGAACTTTAAAGTAAGAGGGGAAGATTCTATCAACGATAGGTATGTTCTCTTAGCCGTTTTATTTTGGTTATTTAGGTCATTTTTACACCTTGTTAAGAAGGCTCCTCTCTTTGACCTAAGTCCAGGCAGACAGCAATAGGCAAAGAGATAAGCCATAGTGAAGATTTAATTACCTTTATTAAGTGTTTCAAGATTCTAAGATCAAGAAGGGAGTGACTCTCACCATAGTAGGTAAGCTTTCTAAACCTACATGTAAGCAATGCAAGATGACAATAGGCAAGGGGGTAAGCCATAGAGCATATCTAACCCCTTTATTAAGTATTTCATGAAAGAAACACAAGTCAAGGAGGGGGAAATCTCGCCAATAGGTAAGTTTCTTAACCTTACATCTACTGTTTTCTTTATTATTAACAGTTACCATCTTCAAGAGGCTTCTGCCCCTTGACAAACTTGCAAGGGGCCTAGCCAAAATGTAATGTTAACAACCCTTTTGAGTGATGTTGTGCAGGAAGAACAATGCAAGTGACCCCGGAAAAGACAAAGATCTGATTACACCAACAAGTACTACAACACTGAAACAAAGCAGCTACAACAAAAGAAGATTAAGCCATGCTACAGATATCAATGCCTACTACTACCCTCTCCAGGAGAGCGACCACGTGGAGGAGGCATGGTAGCCGTGTCCGCCAAGGCTGCTGCAGCCGCCTCATTGCGGCGACGCTCTGAAGAAGTGGCCAAGAATGCAGAAGCACCGCGCTCATGGCTCTGGCTCTGGCCACTTTGCCCTGCTGGCTCTGGCCGTGGTGACCCCGGCTATGAGCAGTGCCGCCACTCTGGTGCATACCACTCTGATGAGAGCTACTCTGGTGGGTGCGACTCTGGCTCAGCTGTGGAGGGACACACTGGTGGTAAACCTGCAGTGTCGCCTCTGTTGCTGACAAACAAACCTATGACTACAGGTGCATCTACTCCAAAGACCGCATGGCCTGGCTATGCTAGCGCTCTATCTCGCGCATGGCTCTCTCATGCTGAAGACAGAGATCCGAGACGATCATCTAGGAACGAAGATCGGCCAGGGTAGACCGCCATGTCTCCACCTCAACCTCCAAAGACTGGATACGGGAGGACAAAGTACTCTGAAGCTCAGCAACCGGGAAGAAAAAGAAGAATGTGAACCAAGAAAAATCAACAACCAAAATAGAGAATAATGAAAGATACCTCTGCTTCCTTGGTTGTCAGGGCCTCTCTCGCCTCACTAAGATGTTGGCGGAGCTCAGCCACCTCTTCCCTCGACAGAGAAGGAGGTGAACCCTCGGCATGAGCCTTCCACTACGAACAGAAGAAAAACACATCAGAGCAAGGCAGGTATATGTCGAGAATAGAAATGTAGGTTAAAGGTAGTGTCTACCTCAGTCTCCAGCATGCCACGAAGAGTGGCCACCTCTTGCCGAGGATCAACAATCTCTAGCTATTGGCGTAGCAGTAGAGGCCGAGCCTCCTGAAATGGCACGATGGTCAGAAGAGAACAACAACATAGAATTAAAGAAAAGTTAGAAACATTTACCTGATCCTCTGGAACAAACAAGTGGCCCCTACACCTCAGCGCATCGGTGAAGGTAGTCTCGGCTGTCCTCTGCCCAGCCAATAACTACGTCGCCGCCTTCATACCACAGTGTGATTGAGGCGTGGTACCTCTCCACCTAGTCCACAGAGAGTAGTAGGCATCTGGGACGGGCCTCGACTAGGGGAAGAGGAGGAGGCTCTAGCCAGTCTTGCTCCAGACCGAGGGTGCGTGCCGAGAATCGAAGCCACAGTGGTGCTAGCTCATTGACGCACAGAAGGTGAAGATCGCAGCCGAAGACACGACCCACCTGGGCAATCCAGGGTTGGAGATGGTCATCGGTCATGAGATATGGCCTCCAACACACCTGCAGGTAGCAAAATCATGATTATGATTTCACCAGGAGAATATTGATACACAAATTAAAAACATACCTCAGTGTGTCAGAAGTAGAGAATCTGTGCATGAATAGAAGCCAGCTGGCTCCGATGGCCCCCAGTAGGGCGGATGGACTCCGAGCGAGCCATCAGAGGGAAGAGGTTGGGGTAGGACTGCTGTGCCTGACCCAAGGGGAAGTAGAGGTAGCTCCAGACCTGTAGAAGGCACAACTCGTCAGAACAAAGCAGAACAATACAAACATATAGAAAAGGAAAAACTGCTAAAAGTCACCTGGAGAAAAGGAGAGAAGCCGGCGACCGAAACAGAACCCGCCTCAGGCTGGAGGCCTCAGAACAGATGGGCGAGCATTGCTGCCCCCCATGCGTATGTGCCAACCTGCTCCAGGTCAGCAAGCAAAAGGAGGAACCGCAGATGAATGCGGTACGTCTTCGAGCCCAACAGAAGGCGCCTGAAGAAGAAGAGGAGGAAGCGACGCAGGTCTATGTCCGCCTCCAAAGAGCTAGGTAACCCGGTAAACGCTGTCGCAGCCTGGTCAACCATGCGGCAGAAAAAGCTGTCCTGGCTCTCACCATGGACATGCTCGGCATCTACTAGGCCTACCATCTCACCAGCCTCTTGTCTGGCGATGGTGCGTAGGCGATCCTCTGGGTCGAATTCAGGCTCATATGCAAAAACGGCCTGGAACTCCCGTGAATAATCTGAAGAAGTGGCACACACCACTAGCCTACCATAAACACAGAGACTGGTGATGTGTGCAACATCCTCTAGGGAGGGCACCATGTGCCCCAGGGGAACAGAAATATGAAGGAGTCTGAGTCCCAGGACTCGCGGAGGACCTGCACCAATGGTAGGTCCTCCCAAAATGGAGTCACCTGGAGGATAGGCCCAAACCCCTTCTCCCCTAACCGAACCTACTGGAAGTCCGGTAGGCCAAGGTAGGTGGCGTGCACCAAGTCCCACGAGATCTGAGATTTTATCCAGGCCTACGAAAGATTCATTTCATTAGTTCACATAATTTTATTGTCAAAATGCAAAGGAACTAATCATTAAGTGCAGGATAAAAGAAAATGTACCTCTCAGATTGTCGGGAGCTCGGATCCCTCGGAATTGGAGTCATGGCGACGAACGCGTCTCGGCATCTGCACCAAAAAGGAAAGTTGACATCAAATATTGTTAGATACATTTTATTTTACTTATTTTAAAAAAAGGAAAGAAAAAAAATGCCGAACATGCCCTCCCCCTCTTTGGAGAGGGAGGGCGCGCTCTGCGCATCCTCCTTATGAGGGCATGCTGAGTGCACCCTCAGAACAGGGGTGCGCTCTACGTGCCCCTGTCCTGTGAGGAGAGAGAGGGCGTGCCCCTGTCCCCAAACTGGGGCGCAGTCTATGCGCCCCCGTATTGAGGGTGCGGTCAACACAGGGCGTTGACCACGCCCTCAATACGGGGGCGCACAGACCACACCCTCCTCATGGGGCCACGGTCAGCACGTCCCCAAACCGGGGTGCAGTTTGTGCGCCCTTGTATTGAGGGCGCAATCAATGCCCTGCATTGACCGCACCCCCCTCACTTGCTTAAAATCTTGTTTTCGAGATAACTTGTTCAAATGAACTCGGAATTGTGTGAAACTTGAACCAAATCGAAGAGCATAACATGATCTACATTTCTTGTGATAGGGGCACTAACCTTTGACGATGTTTCAGACTCCGAATCAGAGTTGGAGCTTTGGAGCTTCTAGCGCGAGGAGAGATAGTGTGCAGGTAGAAATGAGAGATTCTTACCCTCAAAAGGTATTGTTAGAGAGTAAAAATATGAAAATAGGAGAAATTTGAAAATGTGACCAAAGTTTCACAAAATAGAGCTAATCACAACGCCACCGAAAGAATCTCGATTCGATGCGTGGTTTGCTCAAAATAATTTTGTGAAAAAAAATTCTTTTTAAATTTCCACCAAAAATCTCTCTTTTCACATAACTTTGAATGTCTCAGGTTCTAAATTAGCTAGGCATATTCATGTTTTTTATCATCACTAGTTAACATTTTTCAGGTGACAGGAGAATATTCCATGCATTTCTTAATCAGAAATGGCTAAAAATGTATTTTTAAGGGTCGAAATTAATAGAAATGGTACAAATTACAGAAAGTGCCATGATGCTCAGAAAATCGAGCTGATCAAGGAGTCACCGAAAGAAAATTCATCAAACTCATGGTTTGCTCTACAAAATTACCTAAATAAAAAAGGCATTTTGAAACCTGTCAAAAATATCTTGTTTCATATTAAAAAAACATTTAATGTGTTGAAAAAATAACAAGGATATTCATCATAATTGTCAACATCTATTTTTTAATTTTCTTAAACAAGGTAAATTTCTATTGAATTTTTACTTAAACTTGCTATAAAAAATTCATTGTTTATTCAAAATAAAAACAATTTGTCTGAAAAGTTAAGGCAGGAAAAGAAGACTCTCAGGCAAGTAAAAGCTTCAACGCGGAGATGTAGCGGCGCTTCCGGTGGGGTCCTCCTCAATCAGGAGGCCTGGGCGGCACACCCGACTCGTCTCCCACAAGGCAATGGCTGAGATCGCCTCCTCTTCGTCATCCGCAAATCCAAGCTGCCTGCCCTTGATAGGTGGTAGGTGGGACAGCTTGGGAAACTCATACCGAGGCAAGCCGATCTAAGAGTGGCAACGATGAGCATTGTACAACACGAAGGCCGAACCTGTAACCAGAGATCAATGTCGGGCACAAAGCACACTTGGAAGTCCTTCTGCATCAAGGCAGCAGAAGAATGCAAGAAGCCAGAATGTTTCATGGAGGCAAAGTGAGCACGCCACTCTGGCCTCTTCTTCACCGATGCACACCTGTTGGTGACTCTCTCGCTGAGGCTAAGTGCAGCAGCATATGGGAACAAGGGGCTACGGCGGAAGAGCTGCAACCTAGTGGCCACCTCATCAGCTGGATCGAACTTGAAGTGGAGATTGGCCCAGCAAGCTAGTAGAAGCGCACTGCCGAAGGGAGGATGACCCATGCAAGTTGTGGACAATCCATAGTACAAGAGGCCCAGAATTGAAGGCCCCAACCGTGCACCGCTCCAAATGCCGCTAATGCACGAGAGTTGATCAGCCTCCAGGAAACCATCCTCCGTAGGGAACAAGAACAACGCGGCAAGGCGAGCTACGAAACCCTTTGGACCGCGCAGAATTTGGTCCTCATCTAGACCAGGAGCCGTCAGAAGAGAAACTGTCCAGGCCACCAACTTGGGAACACTGATTCACTTGTCGGACAACAAAGAGCTGGTTTACCGATCCTCGACGAAATCCTGCAGGAACTCCAGGCAAGAGAGGGGTCCAGAAGAGATGAACATACCTTCAGTTTCTCCCTTCTTAGTCCGAGGAAGGCCGAGAAGGAGCTCCACCTCTTCAAGAAGAACCGTACACTCAAAGCTGCTAAACACGAACGTGTGATTGTTGGGATGCCACAACTCAACAAGAGCTCCCATCAAACCGAAGTCAAGGGAGTAGCATGAATATTGCTTGTCATGGATCAAGAGCCTGGTCAAGCCCCAATCTCGAAGAGTCGCTCTGATCGACAAGCCGAGGACATCAAGCAAGCCAGAAATCCAAGGAGGAGAGCAATACCAGCGAGGCCCAAGGAAGTTTGGGTAATCCTACACCCAAACAGGAGGTAAGAGAGAATTCCTTAAGAGAAAAGAAGGAGAAAAGTGGTTGAAAGCTAAAATTGGCACCAAACTTACCAAATTGGTGCCAATTATGGCATTCAAATGACCCAGGATGCTTGAAATACCTCGAACCAAGCCAACATGCTGCTTTTTCAAAGGAGGAGCCATCCTGGGTGTTGGTAAGACGTTCTGGTCATCCTATGAGGTGTTTATATAGGGGAAATTGGCCCCATTTTGAACCGAATTCAGATCCGGGCGAAACAGGAAACTGGGATCAAACGCAACCTAGGGCACGCAGGCTGCACCCCAATCCCAGGGCGCACAAGCCGCGCCCCCGGTTCGGGGGCATGTTCGGCCAAATTCTTTCAAAATTCCTTAAAAAATCCAAAAAACTCAAAAAAATTCAGAAAAAAATTAAGAAAAAATTGTTAAATCAAATATATTTATATTTTGTCTTTATTGAGGTCGAGTGAACATTATTGTCCATTCATAACTAACATTTTTGATGAAATACATGAATTACTCATGGAAAATAGATGAATCAACATAGGAAACCCCCATAACTTGCCAGCTAGCATATATGTCGTTAGTCGTGTATTATCATCTTATGCATTATCTATTGAAGAACATGAGTGTGGAGAAGACTTGACCGAAGATCCCCTTCATCAAAATCTACGATGGTCGGGTCATCTCCGATGCTCACAGATAAGCCAAAGTTGTGCTATGAGGGACGATGGTTCCCGAATGGGTATCTTGACCTCATAGACAATCTATATCTTCAACTATTTGTTTTATAAGTTTTGTTTTGATTTCTTGAGCCCATCATGCATCATGTAGTGTTAGTTGCATTACATTTTGTTTTGTTATCGCATACATCCTTTCATAATCTTTACCTTCTCACCCTAATCTCTAAATCTTGTATCCTAATTCTGATCATTCTAAATCCCACCGTGTTTTCTAATCCCACCATGTTTTCTAGTCCCACCGACCTTTCTAATATCCCACCGTGTCTGTTAATCTCACTATGTTCAGTAATCACCTTGTGCCTCCAAATCTTTCATTTCTATCCCCCACTGTGACCACTACAACCCTTCTTGCTATTTATCCCACCCTGGCAGTCAATTCATCCCACCAACGGCCTCCTATTCAATCAGAACTTGGACTGTCACTATCTTCACAGTCTGTGCTTCAACATTTACCTTTCGGAATTTGAGATCATTCCATTCCGAATTGAATCTTGTCTCTTGGAAGACATAAATGAATCTAAGAGCTTGAATGTGCTCGATTGGTATTCTTTTACTTTTTCCAAACAAATCTCCTTTTAAAAATACTTTAGCCCATCATAGTACAGGAACACCGCAAAGATCAGGTTACTGACTGATGATGAACCTATGAACCCATGTTTCGGGGACTCCCCACCGCGTTGGGGGTTGGCTATTCTTCTCTCATGCCAATGGCACATCTCTTACCAATCGAACATAGAAAGACTTGATGAAACATGGCAGTTAACTAGGAGACTTGAGGAGATTCGTCTTGCCGAATTTAGTCATTGAGCGTGTCTATATCTACACCTTGATGCCCTTTTCAGTCCATCAACATTTCACTCCACTACATTCTACTACAATTCATCTCGCTTCGCTACACTTTCTCTACATTTCACTCCGCTCTGCTACATGTCATTCCCTTGCAAAGCCAACATCAAAGCGAGGCAAGCTATAGACACGCCAAATTGGCTTGATTTAGAGCCCCAGACTTTTATTCCATTGGCAATATCTATTATTTGACCGATTATCGAATTCGTATTACCTCGTGGAAATGAGCTAAGGACGCTGGTGGAGCCCATTGTGAGTTTGGAATGGACCGATGATTTCAGGAACAATGCCATAACCTTCAAGTGAGAGCCACACGTGAATTGTGAAAACATAAAGCTTGCTCAATGACCGAACTTGAATAGTTCTTAATTGAATGTCTCGGGAGTCCAGCATGTTCCTTAACATTCGGGTTTTTCGACAAAGTCATTTCGGTAGGCGTTGTTCTATAACAGCTTTTCGTTATGGCTTTTTCGAACTATACTGACACAACTATCCTAGACAATGCGTCAGACCTTTCTGGTCATCACTGGGTCTTTTCGAGTCGTCCAGGTC
Source organism: Cryptocoryne crispatula var. balansae (assembly GCA_036172225.1). NCBI lineage: Eukaryota > Viridiplantae > Streptophyta > Magnoliopsida > Alismatales > Araceae > Cryptocoryne > Cryptocoryne crispatula. The sequence goes on from CM069921.1 coordinate 43,526,684, forward strand.
GATCCTAGCCATATATTTCATCAACCGGGGCCATACAGCCATTTCGGTCAATTTTAGGGTTTTACGACTTTTTCGAGTTTCAATTTACGTTTACTGGGTTAATCTCACATTTTTTGATCACTTTGGGTTTTCCCATCATACCATACTTGTTCGGTCATCATTTTAAGTCCTCCTGAGTTGACCGGAGATTCCTCGACCGGAACCGTGCTCTTTTGGATCTTCGCCACGGTTTTTAGCTGTTCGCGACATGATAAACCGGTAGAAAGCCCCATGTGAATGTCTCAAAAGTCATGCCAGCTGGTTTACCAACTTTAGGAGGTGCGGTTGAAGGCCCTCCTTCCAACGCAATAAACGGGAGCCGAATTGGACATCTCGTTTGCAAGTTATGGCCTGCGCAATGTGCGCGTGGGAGAGAGAGTGTACCGCACCCCTACCCCCTTTGAAATGGGAGGGCGTGTTCACCGCGCCCTCAACCTGAGGGTGCACCTTGCATGCCCCCACTTCCTTTGAAATGTGGAGGTGCGGTAAATTTTCGGAAACCGGAAATTACCTCAGTTTACACCTTCTAAACCGGAGTTTTGGAAGGTTTCCGCCTTTGATTATTGTTTATTTTGACCGCGCCCCCGGGTCTAGGGTGCGTTACGTTTGTCAAGTCAATTTTTAGCAATTTACGGAAGATTCCGATGGTTTTTAACAATAAGATGCGTAGCGCGTCCCCAGTTTCTTTGAAACAAGGGGTGCGCAGACCATGACCCCAGGGTGAGGGCGCGCCCTGCGCGCCCTCGCTTCCTTTGGAAGGCAGGGGTGCAGTCGGTCTAGTTTCCATGTTTTGCACCGGTTTCCATTCCCTATAAATTGAGGGCCATTCTCAATGACCCAAGGTTAATACCCCATGCCTATCTCATCCTGAGATCATCCGAGCTCTCTCCCAAAGCCGTCTCGACATCCAAAGCGGATCCGACGTCGAGAGATCGATCCCGAGGTGAAGGAGAAGCCCGATCCGTGCGTTCTGAAGCAACCGACTTCATTGGCTTATGTAGAAAATATGGGACTCTTGCTGCAAAATACTTAAACAGAGGAGTTGTTTCTTTCTTTGTCCTCTTTCATTAGCAACCAGAGGCACTTGATTCTAGCTTACCGTGTGTTCGTGGTGATTGCTGCACTGAGGGCGCGCATCCAGGTTATGTTTTTCATATCTGCCTACTTTCAGATTTTTTACAGGCTTCTACAGACATATTCCTAAGAAGTCATCAACATAATATCTCTTTCACTCTGAGTTTTCCATCCATAGAAACAAACTTCGCTCAATTCTGACATCAGGGTCATCCGTAACATTTTTTGCACCAAGGTCGCACCAGAAGGGTGCAAGGCTACCCGAACCTGCCTTCTTCAACCAACATGGCTTCAACTCAAGCCATACACTTCATAAGTTCTTCTTAACTCATTTCATTCAGTTTATTTACAGTTTTAAAACATCTTTTAGTTTATTTTCTTCATTTTTACATAAATAAAAAAAAGGGGTTAAGGCTCACCCCGAAGCCGGTGAGTTCGATCCCAATTGCTTCCTTTTTTATCTTCTTACTATAGTTACTACACTTCTCACAAGTCTAATCAAACTCTTCACTTGTTTTATTGTCTTATGTTGCACAGATTGATCAAGCTAGCATCAGTTGGACTCTCCCTCATCGGCCGGCCGACGAGGAAGAAGGTTTAATCCACATATCATCTCCCGCGCTATGGTACACACGGTCAACTCATCTCTTGATTTACATTCCCTAAAACAGAGCCCACGGCTCCTTGTGACCACCTCTTTTATGTTATAAGTCATTCTATTCCTCACTCTCCTCCCACATGACCCGAACCGTCTCTGGTGCTTGAGCGACACCGTGAGATGAAGGTTCGGGGATCAACGTAAGTGTGGGACCGAGGTGAGGACTCTTTACCTCTTTCCGAGTGTTTTTCAATTCATTTCCCTTTTTCCCCCATTCTATCTTTCACCTTCTCTTGAGGTGCCGATCTGGAACCCATTTCTGGAGTCGATAGTGGGAAGTGTGTATGATGCCTATGCCCAAGTCAACATACAGAAAATGTGTTCGAGCTAGCCACCCAATGGAGCATCTAGTTGTGGATTAACTCTTTATTTAATGTTAGATTTTGCATTTAAATTTTTGTTAAGTGCAATTTTTATTGTCTAAGGCCCAATGGGCCAGCTTTAAGTGTCATCAGCACAGCAATCTAGTCTTCATGTCATGTCAGCCTAGTTGGCCCATTTTAAACTTCTTGGGCCTTAGTGGCCGGTTTGATCTTCAATGGCCAACAAGGCCTAATTGCACTTCCATGGCCAACAAGGCTTGATTTGCACCATGTTTAGACTAGAATTGAGAGCCACCCTCTCAGCACTTGATCTATCATGTGAGCTAAGGGGGATCAGGTTGTCACCCCCAACCTAGTCCTCACAAGGACATGATTGTAGCCTGTACTTGGATCATCACCTGTTTTGATCATCAATGGCTAGCATGGCTTGTTGTGAACATCGAAGGCCAGCAAGGCCTGTTTTCACAACTTGCTTGGACCTATTTTGCACTTGCTTCCTTGCTGTAGTAGTGAGCAAATGGGGCCTTAGAGGGGCTATTTTGGACTTATGTAGGTGCTGTTTGGAAGGGTTAGAAAGGGGACAGGTTTGGGCATGAGCAGGGACTTGTTTAGGGATGCACAAAGGGTTGGAGAATTGCTGGACTTCTAGGGGTAGTGCGCAAGGGATAGCAAGGGGGCCTGATTGTCTATGTCTAAGGGCTTGATCAGGTTGGCCAAAAGGAGGGCCAAAAGTGTATGCTCAAGTGACCATCAAGTGGGGGGGGGGTCGAACATAAACTATTGATGGTAGGTGTGAGAGCTAAATTGGATGGCCAAAAGGGAGGCCAAAGGGGCTGTTTCAGGTGACCAAGCATGGGGTCCTTCAGGAAGCTAGCAAAGGGGGCTAAATAAGAAACACACAAGGGGCTATATGGGTGGCTAGATAGAATGCTCATGAGGCTGTAGCTGAAGTCATTGAGAATGGCCAAGGAGGAGGCTGAGGGAAAGAGAAAGAAGGGGGAAGAAGAGTAGAGAAGAACTAAAATGAAGCATAGTTCTCCTTCTCTACTCACCTTATCTCTGTTTTTCTTACGCAGAGGACTGCTAGAGAGATGAGACCAGGCCGAACACGAGCCTGATCAGCTGTTGTTACTGTTAGAGCTTGGCATAGAAAGTAAAAGAAAAGGCTCCCCTTCTTCTTCTACTATTGGTGCAAGGATGGCTGCTCCTATTGATATTGTTGATAGAAGAAGGTTGACCTTCACCTTCTTCTTCATCTACTGTTGGCACATAGGTGTTACTACTACTGCTATTATTGGAGAAGGAGGATTCTTCTTCTTCTTCTTCTTCCTCCTCCTCCTCTCCTTGTGTAAGTGGTGCTTGAAGAGGGAGGAAGCTACTAGAGTTGGCATGCAGGTCAGATGGAGGAAGAGAGCTAAAGTTGGCGCATAGGTCAGGTGGGTGTAAAGGGCTAGTTTAGCCATGCCCATGGGTTTAAATAGAAGGCTTGTGCACCATCTTCAAATGAAGATAAGGCTAAGATGAGTGAGCATCCTAATGTATGGAGAAGTCTTCTTCATCAGAACTCCTAGTTCGGAAAGAAGTTTCCCAAGTTGATGAGGTGTGGCCAGATCAAGTGAAGGGTGAACAATAGCCCCTTCTTTTTAGGTGATGTGCACATAAGGCAGCTAGTAGGGAGTTGATGTTCGGCCAGACCAGGGAGAGAAGGGATAAGGTTGAAGGATAAGGATAAGTTGGAGATGGGTGAGAGTCCTAATGCAAGAAGAGGTCTTCTATGGAAGGAGTTCCATGCAAGAGGGAGTGTTACCCATGTGATGTGCACATGGGTGAAGGATTGTGCACACAAGGGCCTAATTTTCAGGTGATGAGCGCATAAGGCCAGCTGGGGGGGGGGGGAGCCGTTTGGCCACACCTGATCATCTTACTCTATCTCCTACTAACTAGGGAGTCTAGGTGATAAGCCAAATAAGAGATAAGATGATGGGAGATAAAGATAAATTTTATATAGGATGATAAGTTGAATGTCCTATCACACAAAGAGGTCTTGACCCGGAGGAATTCCAACCATGAGGAAGTCTTTAAAGGCTGATATGTTCTTAGATCAAGTGAGGACAGAGGATGGTTCAGCAAGGCTAGATGTTGTGTGCTCAAGGATGTAGAGATCCAATACAGTTCGTCAATTTAAATGCTGTCGATCTGACAACTATCATTAACGCTGGCCAAAAATTAATTAAACACACTGAAAAATCTGGAATAAGTTCCGATGACTGTTGATCTTGTGCTCCATTGTGGGAACCTAAAAATTATAATTTACTTTTGTTTTTGGAAAGAGTTTTTTTTATGTGTTTGAAATATTGATGTATCAATTTTCTAGTAAAATAGGTGATAGACCATAAAAGTACTAGATAGTCCTGGTGATATTATAAAAGTATAGAACCAAGATTCGGAATCTGTGAAAATGTTTTTGAACCCTATCCATCGGATGGTGCATATATCTATTGTTCATTTACATCGAGCAACTACTCAAATATCATTGATTAACTACCATAGCGATCTATTTGATAAGGGCGTGCAAATCCACAACTTGTAAAGAACACAAAGGGCCCCAACCTTTTGGTCTCGATGAGATGTAAACAACTTTGAATAAATTTTGTTTGAAGTTGTTTTATGTTTTGATTTGAAGTGTTCATGTTAAGTTCATATTTCAATTTGGTTTGGATTTGAATGTTCGTTTGTTTTGTGTTGTTTGAATTGTTTGGTTTTGATTATTTTACTTCAATTGGTTGAAGCTTGTTTTATTTTTGTTTGAATTTGAAATATTCAGTTGTGTTGATACAATTTGATTGTTAAAGTTTAGTTGGTAGGTATTAAGTCAATTTTATGTTGTTTTCTTATTGGTTGATGCTTTAATATCGATTTTAGTGTGTTTCGTATGTTTTAAATGTTTTCAAACTTTGATTGAACTTAATTAAACTCATTTTTAGATTGTTATATGATTTGATTTTACATGTTTTAATATGGATTTCAAATGTTTTAATGTGTTTTTAATGTTTTTTCCATTGATTATAAATCAATTTGTTTTCACTTGCTTAAATGATTGAACTTCATTGATTTAAGTATGCTAGATTAAATATTTCAGATTGTGTTAATTCTGATTGTTGTTGAATGTTGAGGTGTTAATGGCCTGTTTTAATTGTGTTTAAAAGGAATTGATTTTATTTTTAGATATGGTTGAGTTATATTCAGATTTGATTAATTCTTGTTCGATCCAGTTTAGTTTGCATCCCATCCAGTCCATCGGGCTAGTATCGTTGCCTAGCCATATGCAATCGACTTGACTCTTGAATCTTCATTAAAATGAAATGTTCATACTGGTGTACATTTGGTGTGGCTATGGGTGTTCCATGTTCAATGTTGTCCAAGCTGAATGTGTCCATGTATATATCTTTCCCATGGTGTAAAATCCCACTTGACTCGAAAAAGTTTGGCTACATGTTACCTTATTTTTTAATCGGTGTAAAATTTTTACCAGTCCTACATGACATAGTCTTTTGACTTTCTACATAGTGGGAAGGTTATATCTACAATAAAAAGTGTGTCCCTTGCCAACACTTGGGTTAGCATACTGGAAGTGTGTTTGGGCTAGTAGCCCAAAGGAGCATCCAGTTGTAGACTAACTACTTATTTAGTTTGGCATTTCACGTTGTGAATTTAATTGTTATTTATTTAAAGTTTCCAAAGCCCAATGGGCTAGTTTCATGTGTCATCAGCACAATGGGCTAGTCTTCATGTCTTATGGCTTGGTTGTCCAAATTCAAGCTTAGGCTTCATGGCCCGGTTATCCCAATTTAAGCTTCTTGTTTTTATGGCCCGATTGGCCTATTTTGCACCATGTTTGGATCAAAATTGAGAGCCACCTTCTCAAGCCCTTGACCCATCATTTGAGCCAATGGGGGATTAGGCTATCACCCTCAACCCAGACTCCATAAGGACTTGTCTTGCAGCACATGTTTTGAGCAACAATTGCCAGCATGGCCTGTTTGAACTTCAAAGGGCAACAACGCTTGTTTTTGAAACCTATTTAGATCTATTTTGCATTTGCTTCCTTGTTGTGGCAGTAGGCAAATATAGCCTCAGATGGGTTGGAATGGATCTGTGGAGGTGCTGTTTCAAAGAGTTGAAAAGGGGACTACACAAGGGGTTGATTTAAGACAAGTTTGGAAGGGCTGATTAGGTGCTTCACAAAGGGCATGTATATGGGGATTTCAATGCCTCAAAGGGGCTGTTTGGTATTGAAATAGATAAGGTCACATAAAGGGGGATGTCTTGGTTGGATTTGAGAACTTTCCTGTGGGAAATTTGGCCCATCTTGTGAATTCAAGATGCCTAGAACATCACCCTATCCTCCAGCCAAAATAAGAAATCAAGAGCCTTCCATGGAAGACTTGGCCTATCTTGTGGATTCAATAATGCCCAGGACATTACTCCCTTATCCTCAATAGAAGAAGCAGCTGGGTCATAGATAGAATTAGGGCCAAATGGCTGCTGTTTTAATGGCCAACATGGGAGCTGATGGCAGATTACACAAGGACCTGTTTAGGTGGCCAGCAGAGGGGATGTTTAGAGGACCTGATTGGGAATAGGTTTATGGGCACTCAGGGGGCTTGATTGTTAAGGGTTTAAAGGGAACTCAAGGGGCTTGATTGTGGATGTGTTTAGGGGCACTCAAAGGGCTTGATAGTGAAGAGTCTTATGAGAGCACATAGGGGTTGATTGAAAAGATAGCAAGGCTACTTTTTAGAGCATTTTGAATGGCGAAAGGAGAGGTTGAAGGGTGGAGAAAGAAGTAGTGAAGGATAAGAAGGAAGGCAACATGGAGAACACCTTCACTTACTTTCTCTGTACTTCTTCTTTCTTGTTCTTCCTTGTGCTATAGGTGGAGATGGAGGGGGAAGTGCACTCACTCCTTATTTTTATTCTCCTTACTTTAGATGGTGCTGGTGATGGTAGAATGCTCAGGGAAAAGAAGAAATGATCCTGTTGCTATTGATGGTGAAGTGAGGGCCATAGGTGGTATTCTTCTCCACCTTCTTCTCCATTTGGTGTAGGTGTTGGAGGATGGTTGCTGAACATTAGCGCCCTTTCTTCTCCTTCTCCTTCTGTAGATGATGCTGAAGAAAAGATATCAGTTGCTGATGAATTTGGCATGCCAAAGAGAGAATAGAGAGATAGAGTTGGCACACACTTGCAAGTGGGAGAAGGGAGGAATAGGGCTAGTGCAGAGGTCACTCAAGCTCGATTTGGCCAAGGCCAAAGGGGAGCTCTTTTCTTAGAGAAAAATGGTACCATGTGTAGCTGGGGATAAGGCTGAGGGGTTGAGAATCCTAATGCCTAAAAAGTTCTATTTTTACAACATTCCTAATTGGGTAAGGAGACTCAACCATCTAATGTGTGGAAGGTATAAAATCTAGTGCACCCTTCCTTATATTTTCCGTGAATGTGCACAAAGGCCAAGTAGGATGGGAGGTTTGGCCATATTGGATCATGCTCTATATTCTTTAGATAAGGATAAGGTTGAGGGAGAAAAGGTTTAGATTGAAAAGGATAAGCTGAGGTTGATAGAGTCCTAATGCAAGAAGATGTCTTCCGGGTGAGGACACTGAATCATCACTAAAAGACCCAACATCATTCTCAGATCAATCACTCATATTACCCTATAAAACATGAGTTTTATGCTTTGATTTAGGCAAATTTGACGTGTTTACAGCTTGCCTCACCTTGATGTAAGCTTTGTAAGAAAATTACATGAAATGGAGTGGAGTGGTTCAAGGTGAACCGTAATGAAATGTGAGCACAAATGAATGTAGTGAAATGAAATGGTGTTGGACTAAATAGGTGGCATCAAGGTATATATATAGACATGCTCATCAACTTAATTCAGAAAATGAATCTCATTGAACATTTTAGATCACTTTCATGTTCCATCGAATCCTCATGCAACTGATTGGTAAAAGACATGCCCTTGGCATGAGAGAAATAAAAATGAAAAGGCATCCAACCGTTAGCATGGTGAGGAGTTCCTGAATTCATAGGTTCATCATCAACCAAAAGCCCGATATTTGCGGTGTTCTTCTATTGTGATGGTTTGAGTTTAAAAGAGAAATTATTTTGAAAAATGAAAAGAATATCAATCAACTATATTTGGAATCTCAGGTTCACTCAAGTTTAACTAAAATATGCAGTTTGACTCTAAGTGCTCATATTTTAAAAGGGCCTACATTGAGCACCATAAATACTTGCATGGGTATCATGAAAGTAGCATATTGCATTTTAACAGAAACCCAGTTATTTAGAAAATGAGACACCATAAAATGATAAGATTGTTGAATCTCAAATTACGATGGGATTGGAAGACTTTGGTAGAAGAACATCACCACAATGGTAAAAAGTTGAAAATGAGATTGATGTGACATCATCATTATAATGGTGGAAAAGACAAAAATGAGGTGATGGGAAAACATCAACACGATGATGAAAAAGATAAAAAAGAGGTGATGGGACAACATCATCATGATGGAAAAAAGGATGAAAAAGAGGTGATGGACAACATCATCATGATGATGAAAAAGATGAAACGGAGGTGATGGGACAACATCATCACAATGAAGAAGATGATGAGGCAACATCTTCATGATGATGGAAAAGATAAGACAATGAATTCACAGCGGGATAGGGAATATGAAGAAAATATGGTGGCGTGTAAAAAAAACATAGCAAAGAGGAAGGATTCAATAGGGTTCGGAGGTTATTTGTGAAGAAAAGGTGGATGTTATGCAACAATGCCTATATGATGCTATCTGGGATAAAAAATGTAAAATTATCTAGAAAATAATTGCAGATATAGATCAATCATCAGAGGTTCGGATACTTAATTAGGAACCATTGTCTCTCCAATGTTAGATTTTGGTCTATCTGTGAGCATGAAGGATGACTGAGTCGTCGTAGATATTATTGAAGGGGATCTCGGGCCCAATCCTCTTCAATCCTAAGATCTTCAACATCAATGCATAAATAAATAATAATGAATCTAACATAACTAAATGAAATGACAAATGGTGATAAATAAATGATATGAGGCATTAAATGGAATGCTAATGATGAAGTCTTGCACTTACGTCTCTGATGTGGGGTCGATAAGTGAAGTCACATATTTCAAACTTTGTAGGTACTATCTAACTGAAGTCTTGAGGTGGTGGTCCTAAAATAGTCAATCAACCTACACCGACAGTCTAATTCGTCACCATCATTGGTCCATCCACATCTTGCCTTTTTGATGAAAAATATCACCTTGATAATATTCGGCTTAGTGGAGCTCCCTTTCTTTTGCCATAGGGCTAGTGGCTGACCAAGTGTTACTTTAGGAACACCGATCTCATCATATCACCTATTGGTCTAAAAACATTGCTTGCACATTTTTGATTAGTACCCAATAAACAGATCTGTCATATGAAGCATATTTTTCCAGAAATGGGTATTTAAAGTTTTCACCTTTAGAACAACCATTTGAAGATCAAAACGATGTTTTTAAAGGGTGATTCCTTTAATGAAAATTTTATTTTCAACATTTGCCACATTTTTTGACTGTTTCAAAATTTTTTTTGGAATTTTGGTCTATGTGCCCTCGATCGGGGGCACATGTCCATGTGCCTAGGAGATGAGGCTCATGTCCATGCACCCCCAGTGGAGGGCACATGCACTTCACCCTAAGGTGAATGGTCAAATCCAAATTTTATTCAAAATCAGACAAATTCTCTTCTATTTATACACCCCTTGGTCTGAAAATTGGTCTTATCTTTATGAAAATGGCTCCTCCTTCAAAGAAGAAGTGTTCGAATCTTGGAAGATCAATTTATAGAAACCAAGGGCATGCCAAGGGGAGGATTTCAACAACTCTCATAAAAGGACCTCATTTTCTTTGTTTTGAAAAACTTTTGATTTTTTTTGGAATTTTTGGAATTTTGAGCCCATGAGCCCTCAATCGAGGGTACGTGGCTATGCACCAGGAGGTGGGGCACATGCACCCTGGTCAAAATTATTTAAATTTTTTATTTTTTTGCTATAAAAATGCCTAATGATTATCCTTCCTGTAGAGTTACACCCTATCTCTAGGCCCTCGGAAGTTTTGTTCACCTATCTGGCTCAAATACTTGCTCAGGGTTCTCCATCTATTAGTGAGGTCAATCTTAAGTATCAAGGGCTTGACCGATCTTCTAGTGCATGCAAAGCACTATGCATAGTATCATCTGCATTTCAGGCTGATGGATGCATTAATCGTGCTGTGGCACCCTTATACACATCCTTTTCTTCAATTCTTTTGTATGTACCATGTTGTTGGAGGAGGCAGAGCTATTCCTTAGAATTTCCTAGACTAGAAAAGGCGAGACCATGAACATTTTTATTCCCGCTAGATCAGTGTCTTGCTTTGAGTTCTTATAAGATTTTGTGGAGGATGAGCAGATTGGCTCCCTTATCGCTGGGAAACGGATTATTCTTCTAAAACTAGTAGCTTGAATCATCTTCACTTTATCTTCTCGCAACGTTGACAAGACATGGCCTCTTTATGGTTTCAAGGGTTTTACTAATTGCCTAACTGCAATGTTCTTGTTTCCCACTAAGATGGCTTTTTGAACAAGGCCAATTATCATGTATTCTTGGTATATGGGATGGCAAGTGGCTTTGGTCCTTTTGCGCTTACTTTTCTATACTGTGGCTTGCCTTCTTCCTGCATAGGACATCCTATGTTAGGCAGTGCTCTTCTATTCACTTGTTGGGTAGATCTTCACATCAAGTTTTATCTGGCAAGTAATGTAGCTACCATTTCATGTCTTTCTTAGCACAGTCCTTTGCACCCATATATTGTGGCTCTTGATTTTTCTGACAAAATCTCCAACAAATGTGCTTCTTTGAAGAAATGCATAGAATGGCGGGCTTACCTTGCTACCATGGATAGTTCCTACTTTGTACATAGTCCGATTGTCATGAGAGAAAGAGATATGCATGTTTGCTTTGCTCCCAGCATGGACCTTCGACAGATTATTGGATCTTCCTTTTTTCTATACAATGCACATGGATGCCACTCTTAGATCAATTTGCCTCGCCATGAGTTACCTGTGCTATCACACTTGCCTTCTATAAAAGATGGGAGACTTGGTTCTGTTGATGACTTAGAAGAGCTGGGACTTTCATTGCTTTGTGGATGATGAGCCAACTGCGGTGCCTAGAGACACTGACTGAGGAGAAGTTGGACCAACTTTATCACAACCTTTCCTAGTTACAGCTTCTATGTGATTGATTGTCCTTCTATAGTCTTCTTTATTTCCTTGCTTTCCAGACAATTTTTATGAATAAGAATGAATTTGTTATGTCAATTTCGGAATAAAAATTCAATGGAAATTTACCTTTTGCCTATAAAATTGTTAGTGTATGACCAAAATGATGCTTGATAAACACAACTATTTTACAACATGATTCGTAATTTTTTTCTGTAAGAAATGGATTTATCATGGAATTTAAGCAAGCATTTTTCTTTAGTGTATTTTTAGGACAATTCAGAAGTTTGTTTGAATTTCTTTTAGTGGTGTTGCAATTAGCTTGATTTTATAAACAATAAGGTAATTTTCAAATTTTTTATGATTTTGGTAAATTTTTACTCCTATAAATAGATCTTACTACCTTTACATGTTCACTTTACCATACACACTATCTCTCCTCACCAAAGCCAAAGCCAGATGCACTAGAGCAGCTCTCACTGGAGTCAGAGCCGCACTCCCCAGGTAGGAGCCCTTCCAAAGCAGAGCCATACACTTAGTGTGGCGAATTACTTAGTTTCTTCCCTCGAGCACTAGAGGAATGAGGAGGCTGCTAAATTGTTTGCATCACTACCTCCTCCTTGAGAGTGGTCTCCTAGAGAGGGTGATGGAGAGAGTTGATGTAGATCTGCCTATATCCTGTACTCACATCATGTCATGTTTGAATCTTCTTTGCTTCTATTTGTATGGTATTGCCTTGATTATATAAGCTTGTTCTCCTATGTGACACCACTTTGAACAGGTTGGCTAGTACAAATTTATATCATGGCCTCTTGCATTTTGTCAAGGGGCATAGCCTTCGTAACTTGGCAAAAAAAAAGAAATAACTAAACTAAATAAAATAAAATATGGGTAAGAAGAGAAGACTTACCTGCTTGGTGAGAATCTTCCCCTTTAGCTATCTAGTGCCTAAAAACACTTAGCAAAAAGATAAACTCTATCCATATCTTATCCCTTTGCTTGTTTAATGTCTAGCTTGATTTTAAGTCAAAGTGAGTAGCCTTATCAACAAGGTAAAATAAAGTAAATGTCTAAAATGAAATTGGGGTAAGGGTTGAAATAACTTACCTGTAGCGGTGGGAATCTTCCCCTCTTACTTTAAAGTCCCTAAAACACTTGATAAAAAGAGATTAGATCTTCATGGTGACTCAACCCTTTGCCTATTACAACTGGCTTTGACTTAGGTCAAAGGGAGGAGCCTTCTTAATAAGGTAATAATAAAAAGTGAATATGCAATGCAGAAATGGAAATATGCAAAACATGAACATAAGCATGGATGCAACTCAAGGCAATAATCAAGGTCAAGCTAAGTTAAGTGATGCATCTTTTGGGTTTTCTTGAAACCATGCAACCTTTCTTTTTTTTTAGATTTTTAAAAATATTTATATTTTTATATTTTTAAAATATTAAATTTTTTAGATTTTTATGTTAAAAATACTAGTATTAAGACAATTCATTGGTCTTTAGGGTTAATCAAGATCCAAGTGGTAAACACCATGTGAAAAATAAGGTTCCTTACCCAAAATCCTTCTAGCTTTCTTCATTTGATTGGTTTGGGTTTTCACCTAATTGTTGGTTCACCATCCCTCAGCGATTTAAGAAGGATGAGTAATAAAGAAGGTCCTTAATAGGGTTCAGAGATGCTGAGAGGGATTTCTCTACTCATGCCTAAAATACCCATTGGGGTATCAATGGGTTTTGGCCTATTCAGGTCTTTTCCTATTTTTTTTTACTCTTTATGTGGCACACATTCTGACAGGTTTTGACCCATGGGGATATTGCCCATATTTTGGTGCCTTTTTGCATTGACTATCATTTTGAGTACTCATTCAAACAGGTTGGTCAATTTTTTTGATTTAACCTGATGAGTTTATTGCTCATCTTTTGGCACCCTTTTTGCACCCTCCTTGATGGCCTCCTACTAGGGTGGCGGGTAATTTCGATACTAGCCCTCTCTAATCTTCTCCACCTATCTTGGATCGAATAGGAAAGAATAAGGTGAAGGTGTCCCTTCCACCTTCAAGTTTCTACCTTGTCTCTCGCAAGTGTTAGACTGTCCAGATTCTAGGATCTGGAGGTGTTGTGTGTGTAGGGTGATGTCTACCCTTGACTTCTGGCAAACATCCTTGGATCGATGACTTGAGATCATACTAGTGATTTCTCTAATTTTTTATGGAAATGACTTTTTAAGGTAAACTCCATTCCAAGGATGATTCGATTATTATTCATTTGTATTAGTCAATTCATATGCATTGCTTGAGTATTTTTCAGTGATTACAAAAGGCCCTTCGCAGTTAGGTTGCATTTTAGAGTGGGAACCACCCAACATAACAAATATTCTTTTAACAACCATGTAACTAATTTTAAAATTTCTCTTTACCACCCTCTTTTAGTAAAACCTTTTAAATCTATTTTGATAAGTCCGAGCATGCTCAACTACAACTAGCCTTCTTTTATCCAAGAGTTCAAGCAATGCAAGGAGAGATTCTCGTCTCTCATCAACAAGGGTATCCCTATCGAGCTAAACTCAAAAAGATGAAAGTAATACCTTGTATGGGACCACTACATCCATCCCATATGCTAAGGCATACAAGGTTTGTCTAGTGGGAGTCCTTACAGAAGTACGATAAGCCCATGGAGCATCTTCAAGCTTACCAGGCCAGCCTACAAACTTGCTAGACTAAAAGGATTTCTTGATGTTTATTAGGGTTTTATTAGTGACTTATGTTTGACCATTGCCTTGAGAATAATATGGTGATGAATGATGCAATGAAATGTTGTACCTGTTGCAAGGGTCGCACAAATCTTGAGAGCGGAACTAAGGCCCATTATCGGTGACAATGTCTCCAGGAATTCCAAACATTGCAATGATGTTGCTCTTGATAAAGAAGAAAACTATTGACGTTTATTCTCAATGAATGCATCCACTTTAGTTCACTTTGTGATGTACTTGGTCACTAGTAGAATGAACGATTTAGCATGCACTTCGGAGTTGAAGTTGCTCAGAGGGCTAATGATATCACAAGCCCAAATGGTAAAAGCTATGAGAACATGGATTGGATAAAGAGAGCATGTGGGAGAATGAATCTTGTCTATATGGAGTTATCATGAGTGACAGTGCCTAACAAAGATGAAGCAATCTTATTCTATAGTTGGCCAATAGTACCCCTGTCAGATGAATTTCTTAGTAAGGACTTGAGCATTCATATGATCTCCATAGACTCTAGAATGTGCTTCCTAAACCTCTTGTAGAGCATTCCTTCTAAGATTGTATACCTCTGGGACACTTCTGATTTCCTTCTTCTCCTTGGTAGTAGATCCAGAGAAATATGATTGATCTTGACAAAACCTCGCAATCTCATCATACCGTGGTCTCTCACCTTCTTCTAATTCTCTCAACTATACCGAAAAGATTTCTTTCTTATGTTTCATAGATTATTTTCTGTCAAATCTCTTCCTAACCTTGAGAAAATGTTCATTTTCAATTACTAGAATTGACCTCTTATGGACATGGATAGTCTGCACTTACCTACCTAACAGGATAGATAAAGATGAGGCTAATGAGCCTAAGGCATCGGGCAAGGACATTTTGTGCATGAGGGAAATGGACAAAGGTGAGTTTGAAGAATAAATTGATATAGCAAGCGGTGAGCTCCTGGTAGGGTTTGAGGTTTGGATGGGAAGTTCAATATTTGGACATGACCAAGCATAGGATCAATTGAGTATCAGCTATCACCCGTAGTTTAGTGGCACCATGAATGTGATTAGCCTCCAACTGGCTAGCATGGCTTCATACTCAGCTATGTTGTTGGTTGCTGGAAGGTCGAGCTAAAATGCCTATTGAATGGTGACACCTTCGAGTAATAGAAGAACAATTTCTTTCCCTCTACCATGTGAATTTAGAGCCCCTTAAAAATATAATGTCCAAAGGTTGAAAGATTGGACTGACATTAGTTCATCATCCGGGAACACTGACCGAACTGGGTCAAAGATAGGTATAGGATGATGGGCAAGGTTTTCAGCAATAGCATAGTCCTTAATTGCCTTCTATGAGACATAAGTGATATCAAATTGAAACATTAAGCTTTGCCAATGCCCTAGTTGATCAGTCAAGAAAGTCTTTTCTAGGAGAAACTTGATGGGATTGATATGGGTAATGAGCTTTACCTTATGAGCAAGAAAGTAGTGTTTGAGTTTCTAAACTACCATGACTAGAGCAGCATAGGTCTTTTCTACCATAGTGTATCTCAGCTCATATGAGTCAAAGATCTTAGAGAAGAGTAAATAGCTCACTCTTTCCCATCCTCATCAATTTGTGCAAGGACTGCCCTAAGAGAATTCTCAAGAGCTGAAATGTATAAGACCAGGGGTTCATCAAGAATTGGTGGTCTAAGTATAAAGGGATAGAGGGACTTACTAGGTATCTTTAAAATCTATAAAATTCTTCTTGGCACTTTGAATCCCATTTAAACTCGACCGTGCCTTGGTTAACCCATAGAAAGGTTTGCACCTTTAGTATTGTTGTGAGATAAACCGACGAACAAATTGTAGGCTCCTGATTAGTAATTGAAGTTCTTTCATATATTTGGAGGAGGCATACCAATGAATACCTTGTCCTTGTTTCGGTCGATCTCTATACTCCTTTTACTTACAATGAACCCTAGCAAATTTTTTTATGAGACACCAAATATGCATTTCTTGGGGTTCATCTTTAGCTTGTGTTCTCTAGCTCTTTGCAAAACTTTCCTTAACACTTCAGGATGATCTTCTTGTCTTTTGGGTTTGATGACCAAATTGTTCACATACACCTCTACAAGTGTGTGCATCAAGTCATGAAAAATAGCCATCATAGCTTTTTGGTATGTAGCACCAACATTCTTCAAACCGAAAGGCATAATGACATAGCAATAAGTTTTCCAAGGTGTAGCGAACAAGGTCTTCTCCTAGTTCTCTTTAGCTAACTTAATCTGATTATCTCTAAAATAGCCATCCATGAATGAGAGCATTTCATGTCCAGCTATGTTATCAATTAAAACATCAATAAGTAAAGGGAAATAATCTTTAGGACACTCTCAATTTAGGTCCCAGAAGTCTACAGATTTGAACTTGTCCATCTTTTTTTATAAAAGGGACAATGTTGTAGACATGCGAATTTGGCCTTATTTGGAGCTTAAACCCTTATTTCATTGGCAACATCTATTTTGGACCGTTCAAATCAAGTTGAACCATCCTTTTAGACAAGTTGAAGAGCGAGGATTAGTTGCTAATTTCTAATCAAATCCATGTTTGTCAACCGAGAGCCCATTCTAACTTTCATGTTGCTTTTGGTGGTCTTTGCACCAAGGTCATGCCACTTGTTTGTGTGCCAGATTATGCTTTTCTCAGCATTTACTTTAATTGAATTTTTTTCATAGGATTTTGTGGATGTCTAATGAAGAAGTCTTCAACATAAATAATCTTCCTCTCTGAGTCCTCTTTTCAGTGTGCTAAACAACATTTAATTCTGATATGCCATTTATCTACAGTGCCCTTTAGAAGTCAGACACACAATTCTGTCTGCACGCATCTTGATCAAGCCCAATTGCATGCAAGCCCAGCCCATTGGGTACTTCTTTGACCAATTCATGTCATCGGGATCAACCGTAGAATTTTCTACAGAGGGGACTACCCTCATCTAAGGATAGGTCACCTAGACTAGTTTTCTTTGCTCATCCCGGCACCGATCCGAGCCGCTCTACTCCAATTGTCTTTCTTATCCTTCATTTACAGCTTCCTTAAGTCAATTTCATTTAGTTTTGCATCATCTTTACATAACCACAAATGCAAAAAAGGGGTTAAGGCTGACCCTGAATCTGATGAGTTTGATTTCGATTGCTTCTTTCTTTTATCTTTCTTTTTCAGTTTCTACACTTCTTCCAAGTCTAATCAAACCCTTCACTTGTTTAATTGTTCTAAGTTGCACAGATTCATCAAGTTAGCATCGGTTAGACTCTTCCTCATTGGCCGGCCAAAGAGGAAGAAGGTTGAACTCACACATCATCTCCCGAGCTATGGTACACATGATCATTTCTTGTTTCTATTCCATACAGCAGAGCCCGCGACTCCTGACGACCATAATTTCTTTATTCATATTATAAGTCATTCTACTCCTCCCTCTCCTCCCACATGACCCGAACCATCTCCGGTGCACGAGAGACACTGTGACATGAAAGTTCGAGGATCAATGTGAGTGTGGGACCGAGGTGAGGATTTTACCACTTCTGAGTGTTTTCTGATTCACTCCCTTTCCCCTATTCTATCATCACCTTTTCTTGAGGTGCCGATCCGGAACCCATTTCTAGAGTTGACAGCTTTTTGGTGACAATGGTGGGACAACCAATGTCTTTAACTGTGCTAGCTTGATTTGTTTATGCAACTCATTTCATTCTAATTCAGTTCTAGTCACTAGATTGTTTGTTTTGTTGCATGATTGCTTGTCTCATTTGCATATCACATGTTTGATTTACTTACTTCTTTTTATTTCATGTTTTTGCATATTGATTGCTTCTTCTCCTCTTACCTTCCATTTTTACTTTTAGCATTAGCTTTTTGCATCAGGTGTCAAACTTGTTCCGATTCGTAGGGCATTCGAGGTGGGAGCTCTCTCTCCCAACACACCCTTACCCTCCAAAAACTTTCTTGGTGGATTCTAACCTCTATTCTGGATTATTCCTTCCCAGTTTATTTGGTTGCTTTCATCAAGGCCTCCTTAAATCCCCATCTGTGGAGTATTTCTCTCCTCACGATTGGGCTGGTTGTACCATTTTCCAAAACCCCAAAGAATCCAAGTACCTACTCGTGGTTATTGTGCGACAACCTTAAGTCTTGGTGATTGAAGCAACATGAACCATACCTACTTGAGTGAAAAATTGCTAACAATCTATCTAATCTAAGGTTTGAACCTAAAAATTGTCAACTAGTCATTCTAAAAAGTTGTTTGGACAACTTGCTTGTTAACCAAACTTGAAAACAACCAAAATTCTTTCTTTCAAAACACTTGAAACAAAAAATCTCTTTAATTTTGTGTACTACTTGTTTGCCAACAACAAAACTGAAAAAAATCAAACTAAACAAAACATAACAAAAATTCTTCAATTCTGTGCTCCACTTGCTTTTATTTTTTTAACTATTTTTTGTAGAAAGATCGACATGATGCCCATGATTTTAAGGTCTGGAAGACACATTGGGATGTCGGATTACTACGGGCAAGAAAAAGAGTACGAGAAGGGTCACTATGAGCTACACCAACCCATGGTCCAACTAGAGGGCCACATGAACGCCATCAGGGAACCTGAAATTCAACCTGCTCTGCTTAGCATGGAGCAACTCCTCCAGGGTCTATCTCTCCACCTTGATCCAGAGACCTTTGCAGTCATCCAATCTGCTACTAAGGGCAAGATTCTCGCCAATCAAGGTCTAGTCGGAGAAGATCAAGCCCCCTCACCACCTCAATTGACAGCTAGGTCCCTCATCATCAACTCTCTTACACAATCTTGCCGTGCTACCTTGCCTACTCACCCTGTTATGGGGCACCCACCTGATTCCATGCCAGTTCCTACTTCCAACCCGCCTATTCTAGCCCATTCATCCAAATACCTCGCATCGGTGGCTCAAGAATCCAATCTCACTCAAGCGTTCATGGACAAATTCAACCAAATGAATAAAGCACTTTGAAGAGCTGAGGCACCGTTTGGGCTCAAAGGCCATCGCTGAAATATCTGTTCCATCTTTCCCAATCCAACATATCCCTCCATCACAAAAGCCACCCTACCATCACTATAATGGCTCAGGTGATCCCTTCACCAATGTCAATGATTTCTTGAACAAATCGTCTCGATGGCAAAATGATCGAAGAGTTCTTGCTTTTCTTTCTAGGCGATCTTTAGAGGGTGCAACCCTAGAATGGTTTTTTTTTTACTAGGGGAAATAGAAGCATGGGATTTCGAAATTGTCAAGACCAAATTTTTGCAATGATATGGGCCAGGCTATTCAATAATTAGGGAAGCAAGAGAAGACGCGGAATTAATGCAATATTCTGATTAATTGAGGCCTATGGTTAAGAGGAGAATTGATGCCATGCACCAATCTAGGAGCCCTCCCCAACCGCATCCAAATCATCATTTTTGGCTGACTCCTCAATGTCAATTGATTATGCCCCTACCTCAACCGGTCCTACAACCCGTGTCAATGGCACAACCAACTATGCATAATCAAGCTCTACATGTCAATTGTGCCAACACCTCATTATCAAAATTAGATCCCTAGCCTTTGACTCCACCAACATTTCCAAAGACCTCTCGGCCAAACATCCAGCCCTTGGCTTCTCAGTCTTCTTCACCAATGGATCCTCGACCAACCACATGTAGACACGCCAAATTGACCTGATTCAGAACCTGAGACTCTTATTCCATGGGTGATATCCATTATTTGACCATTATTTGATCCGGATCGCCTTGTGGAAATGAGCTAAGGACGTTGGTGGAGCCCCTCGTGAGTTGGGAATGGATAGATGATTTCCGAAATAATGCCGTAACCTTCAAGTGAGAGCTGTGCGTGAACTGTGAAAGCACAAAGCCTACTCAATGACCGACCTTGAATGGTCCCTCCTTGAAGGTCTCGGTAGTCCCGCGTGTATTCTGTAACATTCAAGGTTTCCAAGAAGTCATTTCGGTAGGCGTTGGTCTGTAATGACTTTTTTTTATGGCTTTTCGATCCGTGTTTACATGGCTATCCCATACCACATGTTAGGCCTTTCCGATCATCACAGGCCTTTTCAGGTTGTATGGGTCGATCCTAGCTGTATATTTTCATCAACCGGGGCCATATGGACATTTCGGTCGATTTTAAGGTTTCCTGGCTTTTCTGAGCTTCGGTTCACATTTACCGCATTAATCTCAGATTTTTCGATGATTTTAGATTTTTCGACCATATTGGACTTGTTCGGTCATCATTTTAAGTCATCCCGAGTTGACTTGAGATTCCTCGATCAGAACCATGCCCTTTTGGATCTCCGCCATGGTTTTTGGCTTTTTGTAAGAGGGTAAACCAATAGAAAGTCCCATGCAAACATCTCAAGAGTCATGCTGACTAGTTTATTGACTTAAGGATCTGCAGTTTAATGCCCTCTTTCCAACACAAATCGGACGTCCCGTTTGCAAGTAATGGCCCGTGGAATGCACACACAGGAGAGAGAGTGTACCGTGCCCCCGTCTCACTTGAAATGGGACGGTGCAGTCACCACGCCCTTACCCTAGGGGAACGCCCTCAGTTCGGAGGCATGCCCTGCATGCCTTCGCTCTCTTTGAAAGGAGAGGGTGCGATCTATTTCTGGAAATCGTAAACTACCCCGATTAGCACCTTGTAAACCAATTTTTGGAAAGTTTATCCCACTAATTATTATTTATTTTGACCACACCCCTGGGTTAGGGGCGCGTTCATCTTGCCAAGTCCGATTTTTAGCAATTTTTGGAAGGTTCCAACGATTTTTACCAATGAGACGTGTAACGCGCCCCCACCCCCTTTAAAACAGGAGGGAGCGTAGACCACGCCCCCAGGGTGAGGGTGCACTCTGCATGCCCTCAGGTGGAGGGCGTGCCCTACGCGCCCTCGCCTCCTTTGAAACGCGGGGGTGCGGTCGGGCCAGTTTCTATATTTTGAACCGGTTCTTCATCTCTATAAATTGAGGGCTATTTATAATCAACCAAGGTGAACCCCCCATGCCTAGCTCATCCTGAGATCATCCAAGCTTTCTCCAGAGGCCGTCCCGATGTCCAAAGCTGATCTGACGTCGAGAGATCGATCCAGAAGTGAAGGAGAAGCCCAATCCGTTTGTTCTACAGCATCCGAACTTTATTAGCTTTTGTAGAAAATCTGGGGATCCTGCTACCAAAGTGGTCAACAGAGGAATCGTTCCACTCCTCGTCCTCTTTCATTTTTAGCTGGCGGCACTCAATTTCAACTTTCTATCTTCCCGTGGAAATTGATGTACTGAGGGCATGCTTCCAAGTTTGGTTCTTCTATATATGTCCAATTTCATATTTTCTACAGGCTTGTACAAATGGATTATGGAGAAGTCATCAACAAGAGATATATTTCTCTCCAAGATCCCCATTCATAGAAGCAAATGGCACTTGATTCTGACATCTGGGTCATCCGTAGAATTCTCTGCACCAAAGTTCCGCCAGAAGGGTGCAAAGCTACCCAACCGGCCTTCTTCAACCAACTCGACTTCAACTCAAGCCAATTTACTTCATAAGTTCTTTTTAACTCATTTAATTCAATATATTTATTTTTTAGAACATCTTTTAGTTTAGTTTACATCATTTTTACATAACCAAAAACACAAAAAAGGGGTTAAGGCTCACCTCGAAGCCAGTGAGTTCAGTTTCAATTGCTTCCTTTCTCATATTCTCTTTAAAGTTACTACACTTCCCACAAGTCTAAACCATCCCTTCACTTGTTTCTTTGTTTAATAGCTGCAAAGATTGATCAAGTTAGCATTGGTTGGACTCTTCCTTATCGGCCGGCCGAAGAGGAGGAAGGGTGAACTCACATCACAGTCTCCCATGCTAAGATACGCATGGTCATCTAACTTAATCTCTTGTTCAATTCCATAAAGTAGAGCATGTTGCTCCAAGCGACCACCTCTTTTATTCATTATTTAAGTCAATTCATTTCTCACTCTCCTCCCATATGACCCGAACCATCTTCAGTGCTCGAGCGACACTGTGAGATGAAAGTTCGGGGATCATTGTGAGTGTTGGACCGAGGTGAGGATTTACCGCTTTCTGAGTGTTTTTAGATTCACTCCCTTTCCCCTATTCTATCATCACCTTTTCTTGAAGTGCCAATCCAGAACCTATTTCTGGAGTCGACAGCTTTTCGGTGACCCCAATGGGAGAAACAATGTCTTCAACCGTGCTAACTTGATTCAACTGTGCAATTAGGTGTTTTCCGATTTGGTTCCTGCTCAAACCGGCTTATCCTTTACCTTTTCCATGTTAATTTACCTTTAAACTTGCTTTTTACTCTTATTTTAAGATTATCCCTCATGTGGATTTGATTTGCTTGTCTTTAATTTCAATTCATTTCTCGCGTGAACCACTCATTTTCTATTATAAACCGGTTCCCGTGTGAACCACCTTTCTTTTCCAACTTTGTTGCCGCATGAACCAACTTATTTTCAGATTAGTCCCCACGTGGACCACCTCTTTACAGCACCTTCATACTGGCCCCACGTGACCCTCTTTCCATTTTTTCATCTTTTACACCGGTTCCTGCATGAACCACTCTTTTCTTCATAAAACCGGTTCCTGCGTGAACCAACCCCTTTTCTAAACCGATTCCCATGTGAACAAACCCACTTTTAGATCAGTCCCTGCATGGACCTCTCCTTTACACCACTTTAGAATGGCCCCACCTGGCCTTCCTTTCATTTTTCCAATCAAACAAATCGGTTCCCACGTGAACCACTCCTTTTCCTTCAAAATCAGTTCCTACGTGAACCACCTACCTTTCCAAAACTCGGCTCCCGCGTGAGCCACCTTATTTACAAATTGGTCCCTACGTGGACCATCCCTTTTACCTTAATTTCAGATTTGTCCCCATTTTGACACTCTATCACAAGCCGGTTCTCGCGCGAACCACCTTTTAGTTGCTAGTTGCTAGTTAATTGTTTTACTTTATCATTGCTTGTCTTGCTTGCATACTCTTACTTGATTTACTTAATAGCTTTCTTTCATTTCCATGCTTGTGCACATTGTTTTCTTCTTCTCCTCTTACCCTCCATTTTTACTTTTGCATTAGCTTTTTGCATCAGGTACCAGACTTGTTCCGATCCGTAGGGCATTCGAGATGGGGCTCTCTCTCCCAACACACCCTCACCATCCAAACACCTTCTTGGTGGATTCTAAGATCTCCTATGGGATATTCCTTCCAAGTTGATTTGTTTGTTTCCATCAAGGCCTCTGTAAGTCCCCATTCGTGGAATATTTCTCTCTGCACAATTGGGCTAGTTGTACCACTTTCCCAAAATTCGAAGAACCCAAGTACTAACTCATGGTGATTGAGTGACAACCTTAGGTCTTGAAGATTGAACCAATAGGAACCATATCTACTTGAGTGAACAATTGCTAACAATCTATCTAATTTAAGGTTTCAACCCAAAAATTGTCGAGTAGTCATTTTTAAAACTTGTTTGCATAACTTGCTTGCGCACTAAAAATTGATAATAAAGAAAAATTCCTTCTTTCAAACACTTAAAAAACAAAACAAAAAACCTCTAATTTTGTGTTTACTTGTTTTACAAACGACCATATTGAAAGAAAAAAATCAAATAAAAACAAATCATAATCTAACAAAAATTCTCTTTACATTTACACCTTTCACTTATTTTCTTTTAACCATCTTGTTAGAAAATTTGACAGGATGCCCATGATGCTAAGGTCCAAAAGACACGTCTAGATGTCGGACTACTACGGGCAAGAAGAGGAGTATGAGATGGGTCACTACAAGCTTTAGCAACCCATGGTCCAACTAGAGGGCTGTGTTAATGCTGTGATGGAACCTGAGGTCCAACATCCCTCTCCCCGATCCACCTCACATAGTATAGAACAAGCTCTCAAGGATCTATCTCTTCACCTCGATCCCGAGACCTTTGCAATCATCCAATCCACCACTAAGGGCAAGATGCCCATCAAACAAATTGAGGGCGACCAAGCCCCCATGCCACCTCAATCAGCAACTAGGCCTCTTATCATCTTTTCTTCTGGGCAACCCTGTCGTGTCTCTACTCACCCAACCATAGAGCACCCATCAAATCCTATGCCAATTTCTCCCTCCAACCCACCACTTCCATTTCCTTCTAACTATCCTGCAACTCACGTGCCAGAACTAGTGGCTCAGGAACCCAATCTCACTCAAGCTTTCATTGATAAGCTCAACCGAATGGATGAGCATTTTGAAGAATTAAAGCACCATTTGGACTCCAAGACTTCTCCTAAAATATCAATCCCATCTTTCCCAGTCTTACACCTTCCTCCTTCAGAGATACTAGTTTTTCAACATTACAATGGGACTGGTAATCTTTTCACCCATCTGAAGAATTTCTTATATGAATCTACCTTCTGGAAAAATGACCACAAAGCCCTTGCTTTTCTATTCTGTCGATCATTGGAGGGATCCGCCATTGAATGGTTTTACTCTTTTAATTCTTTTGAGGCAGCAGATTTTGACATTGTCAAGGCAAAGTTTTTGCAGATGTATAAGGACCAGGTGGGGCCAGCCTACTCGATAAAAGACTTAATTGTTGAAAAGATGAAGCCAGATGAAGATTTTGTCAAGTTTGTTGATCGATGGAGGGAAATGGCTGAGATGCTAGTTGATACCATCTTAGAGGGGGAGCAGGTAAGGATGCTCATTGGGAATACCATGCCTAACCTTCGCAAGCTCCTGATCATGCACCGCTCAATAACCATGAGTGAGCATTGTGATAGTGCACATTACCTCCAAGCCCACATCGAAGACGCATCCATGATCAATCCATTTGACCCCAAACCCCGTAACACTAGAAAGCCTACATCGTAGGGCCCACCACCGAAGGGGTAGTCAATAATGAGGGTATCAATGCCATGGGAAACCAAGGTGGGTATCACCAAAGCCAATACCGTAACCCACCACCCAACCAACAATACCGGCTAGTTCCTCAGCTAGCTCCTCAACCTCAACAGCAACTTGCATACAACTGAGCACTATCACAGCAACCCACCTACAACTGAGTGCCCAAGCAGCAAAATGCTTATAACCAAGTGCCTTAGCAACAACCAGTCTACAACCAACCACAACCACAACAACAAGCTTACAACCAAGTGCCACCACCAGCTGACTGACGTAGGAGGGGGGACCCAAGAGAGAGTATTATCTTCAATTACCATTCCCCCTTACCGATATCTTTAATGCATTAATGGCTGAGTAGCAGTTGGAGCTCCCAAAAGGGAGAGAAGGATGGCCGGCGAATGTGGACATGACAAAGTACTGTGCCTACCATCGGTATCCTGGGCATACAGTGGAAGT
Source organism: Cryptocoryne crispatula var. balansae (assembly GCA_036172225.1). Taxonomy (NCBI): domain Eukaryota; kingdom Viridiplantae; phylum Streptophyta; class Magnoliopsida; order Alismatales; family Araceae; genus Cryptocoryne; species Cryptocoryne crispatula. The sequence goes on from CM069921.1 coordinate 43,552,255, forward strand.
TTGCTTCCAATTTAACGATTATATTCATGACCTTAACGATCAGGGGAATATAGACTGGGCACAGATGGGAGAATCCATACAAGCTATGAAGGCATGATAGAATCAACCACGGTGATAGCAACCACAAGCACAATAGTAGCCCGGCTTGGGCATAGTCCAAGATCCGCTCCCGGTACATGCACCCGCTCAAGCACCGGGACTAGTACCACTAAACCAACGACTCGGCCTCATTCACTTTGCCATTGAGGAGTCAACCCACAACTCCCAGGGTTGGAAGGTTGAGGATCAAACTGCCCCCATGCCTGCCAGACCAATCCCACCTACAAATTGAATCATACTCTCCATACCAAGAGTTTCCCCCAACCCACAAACTACCCAAACACCACAAAGCCCAATATCACCAACACTTCCTCACCAGCTATTAACCCTCCACGATGCCTAATCATTAGACTGCCACCAGCATCCCAACCAGCACCCCAACCATCACCCCAACCTAACCCATCAACCATCATTCCTCCTCGGCGTCTAATCATTAGACCGTCATGAACACCCCAAACAACACCTAACCTACCGGCCTCCACCACCCCTCGGCCTCTCATTATCCGACCATCACCCAACCTACCAATCACCACCACTCTGTGACCTTTAATCATTAGATCATCACCACCAACGCCCCGACCATCACCCAACATACCGGTCTTCACCACTCCACGACCCTTCATCATCCGATCCTCATTGCCCCTACCTACCACAGGCCCCTCAACATCCCAACCAACCCTACCATCACCATCATCACAACTCCTCCTACCACGCTAGCGCTGGTGCTTCGTAGTGGGAGGATGTTGCAAAGGGTCTTCCTCCAGGCTGGGATGCAACCATATAAGCAAGCAGAAGAGGAGGTGGTAGAAGAACCATTGCCCGGCATGGCATATGACTTGTTGAAGCACCTGGACAAAATGTCAGCATAGATTTCAATACTAGAGTTGATAAAGTGGTCAAAGAACCATCAAGACATCCTACAATAGTAATTGCAGCGGGTCATGGTCAATGAGGACCTCCCGCCCGAGAAGATCATTATAGTCTCAACCCCGAGGAGTGAGCATCCGTCACTTACATTACACAGGAGGTGTTAGCATAGCCTGAGATTAGAAAGTATGCCTTACATGTCGCAGTAGTCATCAGAGGTGTGGAGATTAAGTCTTGCTTGATTGACACCAGAGTATCTATAAATGTCATGCCGCCAGAAACATTGCAACTTTGTGGCATCTCCGATGAAGAAAACGAGCCTTCTGCTATCACAGTGAGCATATGACAACTCCCAGAAGCCAACACGAGGGGTGGTTACATTGGAAATAGGGCTCGGGATGTGTACTATCACTATCGAGTGTAGACACGCCAAATTCGCCTAATTCAGAGCATAAAATTCATGTTTTATAGGGTAACATGTATGAATGACCTTATAATAATGCCGGGTCTTTTAAAGTTGATTTGGAGCTTCGCCGAACGAAACCAGATGCTTTCCGAAGTTTTCCGCAAAAAGCCATAATTTTCGAGCGAAAGCCACACGTAAATCGTGTAAACATGGAAATTGGCTGAATGACCAATGCCTAATGATCATGCATTGAAGGTTATGCTTAGTTTCACACTCTGGACAAGTTTTGCTACATACCGTGTCTTTCCAGTTTGTCGTCAGAGTCATTTTGGCCAGTATCAGATCCTATGTTCACTGCCCTAACTTCCGGAAAAAATTCTGAAGTTTTGTATGGTGTTATGGCTGATCCAATGCTATATAAATCTTCTTCAGCCTGTTATCTTTTCAACGCAACAAATGGCGTCGAATTCTGAGTTCGGGAGTGTTCGCAATGGCTTTCGGAAGAAGGACGCGCAAAAACAGTCCCATGCACCCGGGCCCTGGTCACATGCGCCCGGAACCCATGGCACATGCCCATGCACCCTACCCTTGAGGCAAGTGACCTTGTGCCCTGAGTTGAGGGCACATGCGCCCTACCCTTGAGGCACGAGGGAACCAGTTTTTCACCGGGACTCTACCGCTGAACGGATCGAGTGGATAAGACCAAAATTTTCGAATGAATAGCATGCGCCCCCACTTGGAGGCACATGCGCCCTGGGGGTAGGGCACATGCGCCCTGGGGTAGGGCACATGCGCCTTGGGGTAGACCACAAGGTCTCCTATTTTGAGTGTTGATCGCGACAGTTTTCTCCTATAAATAAACTCTGATTCCGGTCATTCCAAAGGCATGAGCACGACCCCCCAGGCATCTCAAGACATCCAACATCCCTCCTGCATTGATTTTGTAATTTTTAGAAAGAGAATTTTGAGTTTTTAGAGAGATAAAATTCAGTTTAAGAGAGAGGAAGGCTAGTCTGCAGGTGATCTGTCAGGTCTCTTTTCTTCATCCTCTACAGCAGTGTGTGGGTGTCTACTGCCCGATCTCTCTTCATAAAAGTTCTTCCTCTCCAAGTCTTATTCAGTTTTAAATTGACGGCACATGATTCCAAGGTTTAGGCTGGTCGTGATGAGCACAAAAGCAAAGTCGCGCCTGGCAGATCCTGGACTACTGCTCGGCTTTTCGACAACCCAGATTTGGCCATATCTCTCTCTATTCTACTCAGAATATTTTTATTCCTTTTACTATCTCTTTTTTTCGTGATTCTCCATCCTCCTATATTTTTTTTACATTTTTTGTATTACTTTTTGTCTATTTATCAAAAAATAGAAAAAAAGGGGTTAGAGATAACCCGAATCTAGTCAGTTTCTAGTCAATTGTGTGTTTCATGTCATTTTATTTACATATACTCCACTTTTTTTAGTTCTAATTGTTTTATCACTTGTTTTTTTGTCTAGTTGCATATAAAATCAAGCACCCACGCATTGAGGACTCTTCTTCATCGGCCGGCCGAGGAAGGAGAAGCTTTAACCCACACTCTTCACACGAAGGTACACGGTCAATTTTAATTCTATAAATCGGAACCCGCGGTTCCTGGCGACCACATGTTTTAATTTTTTTCTTCTCACCCTCCTCCCACATGACCTGAACTGTCTCTTTGGTGATCGAGCGATGCCAAGGGATGAAAGTTTGGGGATCAATGTGAGTGTGGGACCGAGGTGAGAATTGCTTTCCGTGTTTTTCTTCCTTTCTTTCTCATCCCCTCTTGAGATGACGATCTGTATTCGCGGACTTCCCTAAAAAGGAGGAGGCCCTGTCGAATTTTCAGAGTCGACACCGAGTACCATGTATTAGAACTGGACCCCACTTTCAAAGCTATTTTGGGATGCCCGTATCTTGAGGCAATAGGAGTTGTTGCCTCCACTAATCATCAATGCTTGATGTTCCTATACAAGGGCCAGGTAATCAAAGTAACCAACATCCCCATTCTGAATGACATGGATAATCTATCTTCTACATTGCCGATATCAGAACTTGTCCAGCCATTGGTTTCAACTACGGAGCTACCCAGGGTCATGGTCTTAACGATGCCTCCAGAAATAGTTGCCTAGTGGATGATGAAAGGAATGGGTTATCAACCATGAAAGGGGTTGGGAAAATAAATGTAGGGACTTGTGCACCCCATCGAAGCTGTACAAAGATCGAGAAGGCACGGGCTTGGCTATGAGCCCAGTTTCACTCCAAGAATGGTCTACTGGCCAAAAAATGTCATGGGACTCCAAAAATTCTTCATCAAATGGGAGACCATGATGATGGCTGGGGGAAGAAGAAGAACCAACCAAGAGGAGGAAGGCATCAGAGCAAGAGGAAGAAGTGGACAACTTAAGTACATCTTTAGCTTGGTTGTTTATGGAGAACGAAGAACTAGGTAAGGGCTCGTGCATCTCTAAACAACTCATCCATTCAAACTCACCTCCAATCAACATCCCGCGTGAGCCGTATCCTATGGTCATGTACTTTAAAATCCTCACGCTCTCCCTCCTGGATGCACTTGATGGGCTTTCTAGCCTGATTCACACTTTTGAACCAAAATGGCCACCCAAACTGATCACTGAGCCCATTCAAATTTTCTTACTCTACTGGGCTTCTATGCCTATTTCAATTCAACAATATTGGGCTCGCGTGCCCACCAATCGGGCCCACGTGACTGTAGACAAGCCAAATTTTCCTAATTCAGAGCATAAAACTCATATTTTATAGGGTAACATGTTTGATTGATCTTCTAATAATGTCAAATCCTTTTAAAGTTTATTTAGAGCTTTGTCGAACGAAATCAGATGTTTTTCAAAGTTTTCCGTACAAAGCCATAATTTCCAAGTGAAAGCCACACGTAAATGATGTAAACACTGAAATTGGCTTAAAGACCAATGCCTAATGATCATGCATTGAAAGTTATGGTCAGATTCACACTATGGATAAGTTTTGATTCATGCCATGTCTTTTCAGTTGGCCGTCGGAATTATTCTGACCAGTATCGAATCTTCTATTCATTATTCTAAATTCTAGAGAAAAATATGAATTTTAGGAGGTTGTTATGGCTGATCCAATGCTGTAGAAAGCTTCTTCGGTCTGTTATCTTTCCAACACAACAAACGGCGTTGAATTTTGAGTTCGGCAGTGTCCACAATGGCTTCGGGAGGAAAGATGCGCAGAATCAGTCCCATGCGCCCTGGCCCCTGGGCATATGCGCCCTGGACCCAGGGCGCATGTCCATGCGCCCTTCCCCTGAGGCACAAGGCCATGTGCCTCTGATCAAGGGCACGAGGAAACTAGTTTTCAATTGGGACTCTACCACTGACCGGATCGGATCGAATTTTTTGATCAGATCAAACCAAATTTATAGGGTGGATAGCATGCGCCCCCACTTGAAGGCACATGCGCCTAGCACCAGGGTGCAAGGTGCCCTATTTTTGAGGATGGATTGCGACATTTTTCTCCTATATATAGACTTCAGTTCCGGGCATTCCAGTGGCATGTATGCGACCCCCCGGGCATCTCAAGATGTCCAAGCTCCCTCCTGCATCTATTTTGTGATTTTTAGAGAAAGAATTTTGAGTTTTTAGAGAGAGAAAAGTTAGTTCAGGAGAGAGGAAGGCTGGTCTGCAAGTGATCTGCCAGGTCTCTCTTCTTCGGTCTCTACAGCAGCGTGTGGACTTCTTCTGCCAAGCTCTCAACATCAAAGTTCTTCCTCTCCAAGTATTCTTCAGTTTGAAATCGACGGCACATGTTTCCAAGGTTGGGGCTAGTCGTGACAAGCACAGAAGCAGTGACACACCTGGCAAATCCTGAACTGATGCTCGGTCTTTTCGACAACCCAGATTTGGTCATATCTCTCTCTATTCTTTTCAAAATATTTCTATTCTCTTTCCTATCTCTTTGTTTCATAATTTTCCATCCTATTATCAATTTTTTACATTGTTTTGCATTATTTTTAGTCTATTAATCCGAAAATAAAAAAAGAGGGGCTAGAGATAACCCGAATCCGGTCAATTTTTAGTCAGTTGTGTGTTTTATATCATTTTCTTTACATATACTCTACTTTCTCTAGTTCTAATTGTCCTTTTCACTTGTTTGTTTGTCTAGTTGCATAGAAAATCAAGCACCCTTGTGTTGACGACTCTTCTTCATCGGCCGGCCAAAGAAGGAGAAGCTTTGACCTGCACTCTTCACGTTAAGGTACACATAGTCAATCTTATTTCATTAATAGGAACCCGCAGTTCCTGGTGACCACATGTCTTAATTTTCTACTTATCATCCTCCTCCCACATGACCCAAACCATCTATTTGGTGATCGAGCGATGCCAAGAGATGAAAGTTCGGGGATCAATGTGAGTGTGGGCTGAAGCCAACCAAGTTGCCTCATCTCCTTGTCCTATGGTTCGACCACCACTCATTCAATCACCCTTTGTTCAACCACCTATTGTTCAGCAATTTGTGATTCAACCATCACTAGCACAACCATCCGTAATTCAACCATCTATGGTTCAACCATCATTTGTCCAGCCACCTTATTTCAACCATGTTGCTCCCCTGGCCTACCAAGTCATGGGACAATCTTCAAAGAATTTGCCAAGTCATGCTCCTCAATTCCAGAATCATGCCTCAAACCGCATACCCCCACTAGTAAACCAAGAACTTGCTCTCACCCAGGCAATCATGGATCAGCTCACCCAGATGAATGAACGTTATGAAGAGCTGAGATGTTGCCTGGACTCCAAGTCAATTCCTAAGGTCTTTATTCCTTCTTTGTCAGTTCTTCACCTACCACCTTTTGAACTACCAGTTTATCACTGCTACAATTGTACTGTCAATCCTTTTCTCCACCTAAAAGATTTTCTCTATGAGTCCTCATTCTAGAAAAATGATCGTAGGGTTCTGGCTTTCTTGTTCTGCCGATCAGTAGAAGGGTCTGTATTGGAATGGTTCTACTCGCTCGACCCCTTTGAGGCAGGAGACTTTCATATTATCAAGACAAAATTTTTGCAAAGATACAAAGACCAGGTGGCACCATCATGCTTCATTACAGATTTGATTGCTGAGAAGATGAAGCCCGAAGAGGACTTCATAAAGTTTGCTGATCGCTGGAGGGGAATGGTGGAGAAACTCACAGATGTTATTTCTGAAGGGGAACAAGTAAAGATGCTTATCGGGAACACCACACCAGCTCTAAGGAATGTATTGATCTTGCATCGTCGTACCACCATGAATGAACTCCATGACGGTGCCCGATACTTGCAAGCCCACTTCAAAGATGCCACCATGATAAATCTATTTGATCCCAAACCTAGGAACATCAGGAAGACCCCCTCTGCACCAGCTAGGCCTACAACCGAGGGTGTGGTCAAGAATAGCTGTAAACATTGTGCGAAACTAGGGAGGGAACCGTCAAAACCAGTTCAGAAACCCACCACAGAATCTTTCCTTACCCCCCTCAACAACAGGTTAGGCCACAACAACCACGACAACCACAACAACCACCTCCGCCAATAGCGCAACCATAGTGTGGGAACCTCGGGAATCGTTTTTATTCTTTGAAAAGATTTTTTTTTTGTATGTTTTGAAATATCGACATCTGAATTTTCTAGTAAAGTAGGTGATAGACCATAAAAATACTAGATAGTCCGGCTGATATTAGAAGAGTATAGAACCGAGGTTCGGGTTCTGTGAAAATAATTTTTGACCTCTCTCCATCGGATGGTGCGAATATCCGATGTTCATTTACATCGAGCAAACACTCGAACACCCTTGATTAACTGTCATAGCGATCTTGTTTGACGAGAGCATGCACATCCACAACATGTAAAGAACACAAAGGGCCCTGGCCTTTTAGGCCCGATGAGATGCAAACAAGTTTGATTAGATTTGGTTTGAAGTTGATTTATGTTTGATTTAAGAATGTATTTTGATGTGGTTTGAAATGTTAATTTCAGATTTCCATTTGACTTAGATTTGAATGTTAAGTGTTTTGAGCTTGTTTGATTTGTTTGGTTTGTTTTACTTTAATTGGTTAAAGTTTATTTTTTTTTTGTGTGAACTTGATATTTTAGATGTGTTGATCAATTTGACTTGCCAAAGTTTCAATGACATGTGTTGAGTCATTTTCATGTGATTTTCTTATATTGGTTGGTGTTTTAATACCGATTCGGGTGTGTTCGGTATGTTTTAGATGTTTTGAAGTTTGGTTTAAAATGATTAAACTTGAACTTCAGATTGTTAATGATCTAAATTTGAAATGTTTTAAGATGAATTTCATATGCATTAATATTTTCTTTATGTGTTCTTTTCAATTGGTTGTGAATTATTTGATTTTCACTTGTTTAAGCATTTGAATTCCAATGGATTAAGTGTATTGAATCAATTTTTCCAGATTGTATTAAATCTGATTTTGGTTGAATGTTAAAGCTTTAATGACCTGTTTTAAGTGTGTTTTAAGGTTGTTTTGAATGTATTTTCAGATTTAATTAAGTTAACTGCATATTTGGTTAACTCTTGTTCAGTTTACATTACATCCGGTCTGTCGGGCTAGTGTCGATGCCCAGTCACATGCAATCAACTCGGCACTTGAAATGTTCATTGAATATTCATGTTCATGCTGGTGTACATTAGATGTGGCAATTCATATGCCATAAATAATGCTTATCAAAGTGTCAAAGTCCTTCCCTTGGAGTAAAATCCCACTTGACCAGGAGAATTTTTGCAGCATGCTGCCTTATTTTCCGATCGGTGTGAAATTTTACCCGTCCTACAAGGCATAGTCATTTGACTTTCCAAGTAGTGGGAAGGGTCCGTCTTCAGTGGGAAGCGTGTCCCATGACTACGCCTGGGTCAGTGTTCCGGTGCATGCCGGATGAGCTGCCCAATGAAGCGTCCAGTTGTGGACTAACTCCTTATTTAATTTTGGCATTTCACCTTCAGATTTAGTTAAGTGTGCTTTTAAATGTCCAAGACCCAATGGGCCAGCTTCATCAGTACCATGGGCTGGTCTTCATGTCATGTCAGCATGGTAAGGCTCATTCTTGAGCTTCATGGGCCCTGGTGGCCTGATTTGCACTCCATGACCCAATGGGCCTGATTTGCACCTCCATGGCCCAGTTGGCCTGATTTGCACTCCATTTTATGCACCTTGAAATCTTGCTATCGCAGCAGGGTAGGTGAACCTCAGAGGGACTGGAATGGGTTGGCTAAGGTGCTGTTTAGGTGGGCTTTTGGTAGGACTGCACAAAGGGTAGGTTTAGGTGTGAACTAGGACTAGTTTAGGAATGCACAAAGGGCATTTTGACATGTAGAAATCAGGGCCACCTGGCTTAACTCTTGGCCCGTCCGGTGGATTCCAAGAGGCCCGGGTTGTCACCCTTCCTTCCATACATCAAAGAGTCTGATTGGTTTGTTTGGGGTGTCAAATGGGATGTTTATAGGCCACCTATGGGCTGTGCACACATGGGTAATGAGGAGCCAGAATTAGGACAGCAAGGGGTCTGAAATGAAGGGCTCAAAGAGGCTGATTTTTGATGGCTTGTGGGACCAACATAAGAAGGTTGAACATGGGATTTAGGTGGTAACAACAAGGCTGGATTTTTGGAGCTTCTTGAATGGCCATAGAGAAGGCCGAGGGGAAGAGAAAGAAGAGGGGAGGGAAAGAACTAGAAAGTACTACATCTTCCCTCACCTTTTTGGCACAATCCTTGTTGGAGATTTGAAGGAGAAGATGACTGGCCTTATACCCTTTTTCTTCTTCTTCTTTTGTTGCTGAAAATGGGGCTGGAATCAGTGCTCCAAGAAGAAACACCCGCTGTTGGAATCGGTGCACCACCGATTGGGCTGCTGCTGGCGCACCTGCTGGAGGGAGGCCTTTTCTCCTTCTTCTTCTTCACTTGGCACACCACAAAGGGGGATGGAGAGGTGTCTGACTTGCTTATGAAGATGTACAAGAAAGGAGAAGTTGTCTTGGAGTAGGGTAGAGGGAGGAGAGGCAGGGCTTCCGCAGGGTGATCAGCTTGTCCTCACATGGCCAGCAAGGGGGGGTTTATATAGGAGTTGATGGCGCCATCTGTAGGAAGAGATAAGGCTGGAGGTTGTTGAGGGAAGATAAGGATAACTCAAGGGAGATTGAGGATGATAAGGATAGCCCATACTTGGTTGTTGAGAGGGATAAGGATAAACCATGGAAAGTTGAGGTGGTTGAGGATGAGATAAAGATAAACTAAAGAGAGATGGAGAGAGTTGGGAAAGCCTTGTGCACCCTCCCCTACTTTCTAGGGCTGTTTGCACACACATAAGATGAGGGAGGATGGTAGGTTCAGCCATGATAGGTTGGGTTAGCCCATCTTGGGTTAGGTTTAACCTTGGTTTAATCAGAGTGCTCCCGATCCAACGGCTAGCATTAATTCCGACCAAAACCAATTAAATAAATCCCAAATTGACTTTAAAACATTCCAGATCATGCCCTGATGGCCATTGATCTTATGCTCCATCCTGATGTGTGGTTTATATCACTTGAATTGCAACGGATCTCTTGATTTAGCTAGTTTCTCTGATCGGTGCGATCTCGGCCGTCGATAATGCCGAAAAATGTATCTGAGTGCAATTACCTTCTCCCATTTGCCAAATTTATTTTTCATGCATCAATATTCCTGAGATCAAAGTTTTGGGTCATTAAAATTGAAAATTTCAGCCCATGGTTCGATCCGGAGCTAATCGGACCATTATGCCCCTGGTGCCAGAACATACGGCTTTCTGTCCGGATTTGCTCTTTCTTGCATATCTCTTCATCCGGAGGTCAGATTTTCGATCCGTTTTGAGAGTTGCCTAGCTCTATACAATATTGACAATGTGGTAAAGTTGGAATTCCATGTTAGAGTCCCAATTTTTCCCAAAGTGTCAGGGGCAAAATGGTCATTTCGGCCTTCCGGTGTCCGCTTTTCTTGTTTTGGGCACCGTTGCGAAGATCTTGACCGGGGCTATATAATGAACACATTATCTTGGACATTTGTAGCATGTAAGGCCATGCCAAGGCATTTCCAAAGCCTGATTACATCATCTATTCACGATTTTTTCGAATCTGGGTCAGATTTTTTGCACCGGCTTCGGCATTGCTGAAACTTGTATCAAGCAAGCTAAGTGGAAAAAATTTGATGCCAACACATAGCAACCTTGTCAACCTACCTACAATAGGGCACCTCCACCACCCAATCAGGCACCACGAAGGGGAGGTCCTAGGAGAGAGAATTACCAACAACACCCTTACTCCTTGACCGATATCTTCAATGTACTCATGGCAGAGAAACAGTTGGAAATACCCAAGGAAAGAGAGGTTTGGCCAGCAAATGCAGATATGCTCTGATACTGTGTTTACCACCAGTATCCTGGTCACACTGTAGAAGTGTGTTTTCAATTCAAAGATTACATCCACGATCTGAATGACTAAGGTGGCATTGATTGGGCTCAAATGGGGGAATGCATACATGCAATGAAGGCTAGGCAGCAGCAGCGGCAGCGTCCACTGGCTTAACCTTAACAACAACCCGGCTTGGGGATTGTTCAAAATCCGCTCCCGTTACATGCTCCCACTCTAGCACCGGCACAGCACATCCAAACCCAGGAATTGATCACTCCATTGTCCAGAAAGATGCCAGCCGTGCTCAAGGTTGGCAACTAGAAAACCACAATGCAACCACAATGCAACCACAATGAATCCTACAGGTTTAAACAAATATGGGCCTATTTGAATGAGTACCTAGAAGAGTATAAAACAAAGAAAAGGTACCAAAAGATGGGCAATGACTCCATAGGTCAAAGACTTGTCTAAGTGAGTGCCACATGTAGAAAAGACCTGAAGAGGCCAAACCCCAACAAGCAATTTGGGCATGAGTAGAGAAACCCTTCTAAACACCTCCAAATCCTATCAAAGACTTCCTCTATTATTCTTCCATATTAAATCCCTAAGGAAGGGTAAACTATCCAAACTCAGGGGGAATCCAAACCGATCAAAAGAAGAGGGTAAGAAAGATTCTGCGCAAGGAACCTTATATTCACGTGGTGTTTACCACTTGAATCTTGATTAACACTCAAAGACCGATGAATTGTCTCGACATCGGCACATTCTCCAAAAAAATCCAAAAAATTAAATATTTTAAAAATCTAAAAAAAATTTGTATATTTTCAAAATCCAAAAAATTGAATATTTGCATAAATCCAAAAAGATATATGAATGTTTTCAAAAAATTTAATGATTTAAAAAAATCCAAAAAAATGCATCGGTTAACTTGGCATAACTTTGATTTTTGCCTTTACTAGCATTCATGTTTATTTCTATGTCTTGCATATTTCATTTCTGCATTGCATGTTTATCTTTATTATCACCCCGTTAAGGGGGCACCTCTCTTTGACCTAAGTCAAAGTTGGCCATAGTAGGCAAAGGGATGAGTCGTTGTGAAGATATGATCATATTTTATCAAGTGTTTTCAAGGACTTTAAAGTAAGAGAGGAAGGTTCTCTCAATGACAAGTAAGTTCTCTTAACTATTTCCTTTCGGTCATTTAGGTTATTTTTACACCTTGTTAAGAAGGCTCCTCTCTTTGACCTAACTCAAGGCAGATAGTTATAGGCAAAGAGATGAGCCATGGTAAAGATTTAAACCCCTTTTATCAAGTGTTTCAAGATTCTAAGATCAAGAAGGGAGTAACTCTCGCCATAGCAGGTAAGCTCTCTTAACCTTCACATTATTTATTTTCAGTCATTTTATTCATTCTACCTTGTTAATAATGCTTCCCCCCTTAAACAAGGCAGGATGACAATAAGCAAGGGGGTAAGCCATAGAGCGGATCTAACCCCTTTATTGAGTATTTCAGAAAAGAAACATGAGTCAAAGAAGCGGGGAAGATCTCGCCAGCAGGTATGTTTTTTACCATACATCTATTATTTAACTTTATTATTGTTCGCCATCCTTTAGAGGGCTTTGCCCCTTGACAAACTCGCAAGGGGCCAAGTTGGAATGCGATACTGACTATCCTTTCAAGAAATGTCAAGCAGATCAAACAACACTGAAAACAGATAAAGATCTGATTACACCATCAAGTGCTACAACAAGGAAGAAAAGCAGCTACAACATCATAAAAGCTAAAGTTCGCAACATATATCAGTGACCGCTGCCGCCTGCTCCAGGGGATTGACCATGTGGAGGAGGCATGGAAGCCATATCTGCTAATGCCACTGTAGCTGCCTCGTTCTGGCAATGCTCAAAAGAAGTGGCCAAGTACACAGTGGCGCCACTCGTGTGGCTCTGACTCTACACTTGCTAGCTCTGGCCGTGGTGACCGCACCCCTGGTTTGAGGGAATTATGTGCGGAAGCAGAAGAATGGACATGGAAAACCCCCATATCTTGCCAACTAACATATAAGTTGTTTGTCATGCATTATTATTCTATGCATTATTGTTGAAGACTGTGAGTGCGGAGATGACCTGACCTGAGATCCCTTTCATCAAAATCTACAACGGTTGGGTCATTTTTCATTCTCGCGGATAAGCCATTGTTGCGTTGTGAGGGACAATGATTCCCGAATGGGTATCTTGACCCCATAGACAATCTATATCTTGAACTATTCGTTAAACAAGTCTTGTCTTTGTTTTCTTGAGCCCAACATGCATCATATAGTATTAGTTGCATTGCATTCTTCATTATCATTGCATATATCCATTCATGATCTTCTACCTCCATCGGGATATCTCTGAACCCTACCAGGGATATTCTCTTATCATATACCCCAATTCTGATCTTTCTAATATCTCACCATGTTCTCTAATCCCACCGTGTTTGTTAATACCACCGTGTTAAATAATCACCTTGTGCCTCCAACTCTTTCATTTCTATCACCACTGTGGCCATTGCAACACCCTTCTTGCTATTCATTCCACCATGGCAGTCAACTCATCCCACCAAGGGACACCTATTTGATCAGAACTTGCACCGTCATTATCTTCACAGTCTGAGCTTCAACATTGGCCTTTTAGAATTCAAGATCATTCCATTCCAAATTGAATCTTGTCTCTTGGAAGACTTAAATGAATATGAGAGCCTAAATGTGCTCGATTGGTATTCTTTTTTTTACAACACAAATTTTTTCTGAAAACTTTAGCCCATCACAGTACAGGAACACCACAAAGATCGGGTTACCGGTTGATGATGAACCTACGAACCCATGGGGGTTTGCTATTCTTCTCTCGTGCCAATGGAACATCTCTTACCAATCGAATATAGGAAGACTTGATGAAACACGGCGGTTAACCAGGAAAATTGAGGAGATTCATCTTGCCAAATTTGGTCGTTGAGCATGTCTATATCTACACCTTGATGCCACCTTTTCAGTCCATTGCCATTTTGCTCAACAACATTCCATTACGATCCATCTCACTTCGTTGCATTTTCTATACATTTCATTTCACTTCGTTACATGCCATTCCATTGCAAAGTCGACATCAAGGTGAGGCAAGCTGTAGACACTTCAAATTGACCGAGGTAACAAAAAAGCCGTTATAGACCAATGCCTACTGAAATGACTTGTCGGAAACCCCGAATGTCATGGAACACACGTAGGACTCCTGAGATGTTCAAGTATGGACCATTCAAGGTCAATCATTGAGCTGGTTTTGTGTTTTCACGGTTCACGCACGGCTCTTAGTTGAAGGTTACGGCATTATTCCGAAAATCATTGGTCCATTCCCAACTCATGAGAGGCTCCACCAACATCCTTATCTCATCTCCATGAGGTAATATAGATCAGATAAAGATCAGATAATGGGTATTGCCCATGGAATAAGAGTCTAGCACTCCGAATCAGGTCAATTTGGCGTGTCTACAGCTTGCCTCACCTTGATCTCGGCTTTGCAAGAAAATGGCATGTAGTGAAGCGAAGTGAAACGTAAAGAAAACATAACGAAGCGAGATGGATCGTAGTGAATGTAGTGAAGCGAAATGATGATGGACTTAAAAGGTGGCATTAAGGTGTAGATATAGACACGCTTAACAACCAGATTCGACAAGATGAATCTCTTCAAGTGTTCTGGATGACCACCATGTTTCATCAAGTCTTCCTATGTTCGATTGGCACGAGATGTGCCATTGGCACGAGATAAGAATAGCCAACCCCCAACGTGGTGGGGAGTACCCGAAACATGGGTTCGTAGGTTCTTCATCAGCCGGTAACCTGATCATTGTGGTGTTCCTGTACCGTGATGGGCTAAAATTTTAAAAAGAGATTTGTTTTGAAAAATAAAAGAATACTAATCGAGCACATTCAGACTCTCAGATTCATTTAAGTCTTCTAAGAGACAAGACTTGATTCGGAATGGAATGATCTCGAATTCTGAAAGGTAAATGCTGAAGCACAAACCGTAAATATAACGGTGATGCGAGTTTTGATCAAATAGGAGGCCCTTAACAAGATGAGTTGACTGCCACAGTGGGATGAATAGCAAGAATAGTGTTGTAGTGGCAACAGTGGTGATAGAAATGTAAGAGTTGGAGGCACAAGGTGATTACCGAACAAGGTGAAATTAACAGACACTATGGGATTAGAAAGCACGGTGAGATTAGAAAGATCAAATTTGGGGTACATGATGGGAAGAAGGGACCCGATAGGGTTAAGAAATATCTAGACAGAAGTAGAAGATCATGAATGATGTATGCAATGACAATAAAAAATGCAATGCAACTAATATTACATGATGCATGCTGGGTTCAAAAGAAAAAACAAAAACAAAACTTGTATAACAATTAGTTGAAGATATAGATTGTCTATGAGGTCAAAATACCCATTCGGGAACCATCATCCCTCACGGTGCAACTTTTGGCTTATCCATGAGCATCAAAGATGACCCAACTGTAGACACGCCAAATTGGCTTGATTCGGAGCCCCAGACTCTTATTCCATAGGTGATATCTTTTATTTGACCGTTATCTGATCTGGATTACCTCGTGGACATGAGCTAAGGACATTGGTGGAGCTCCTTATGAGTTGAGAATGGACCAATGATTTCTGGAATGATGCCGAAACCTTCAAGCGAGAGCCGCGCGTGAACTGTAAAAAACACGAAGCCTGCTCGATGACCGACCTTGAATGGTCTATAATTGAAGGTCTCGGGAGTCCTGCATGTGTTCCGTAACATTCAGGGTTTCTGAGAAGTCCTTTCGGTAGGCATCGGTCAATGACGGCTTTTGTTATGGCTTTTTCGATCTGTACTGACACGGCTATCTCGGACAACGTGTTAGACCTTCTCGATCATCACTGGGTCTTTTCGGGTCATCTGGGTCGATTCTAGCCAAATATCTTCATCAATCATGGCCATACGTCCGGTTCGGTCAATTTTAGGGTTTCCCGACTTTTCTAAGTTTCGGTTCACGTTTACCGGGTTAATCTCAGATTTTTCGATGACTTCGGGTTTTCCGATCGTACCGGACTTGTTCGGTCATCATTTTGAGTCCTCCTGAGTTGACCTAAGATTTCTCGACCAGAACCTTGCTCTTTCAGATCTTCGCCACGGGTTTTGGCTTTCCACGAGAGGGTAAACCGGTAGAAAGCCCCGTGCCAACGCCTTGGGAGTCATGCAGGCTGGTTTAATGAATTGAGGAGGTGTAGTTGAGGGCCCTCTTTCCAACGCAACAAACGGGAGACGAATCGGACATCCCGTTTGCAAGTTACGGCTCGCGGAACGCGTGCGCAGGAGAGAGAGAGTATACCGTGCCCCCGCTCCCTTCGAAAAGGGAGGGCGCGCCCTGCACTCCCCCGGTTCCTTTAAAAAGTGGGGGCATGGTCACTTTCTTTAAATTGGAAATTAACTCGATTAGCACCTTCCAAACCGGATTTTTGGAAAGTTTCTGCGGATGATTTTCCATTATTTGTACCGCGCTCCGGTTCGGGGGCGCGTTACGTATGTCAAGTCGATTTTTTGCACTTTTTGGAAATTTTCGGTGAATTTTAGCATAAATACACGTACCGTGCCCTCAATTTCTTTGAAACTAGGGGGCGCGCAGACCGCGTCCCCGAAGTGAGGGCGCGGTCTGCGTGCCCTTGGTTTGAGGGCGCGCCCTCGTCCCCTTTGAAAAGCGGGGGCGCGGTCGGTCCAGTTTTCTTTTTTTGCACCGGCTTCCTTCCCCTATAAATTAAGGGCCATTCTCAATGACCCAAGGTTAATCCTCCATTCCTAGATTGTCCAGAGGTCGTCCAAGCTCTTCTCCAAAGCCTTCCCAACATCCAAAGGCGATCCGACATCGAGAGATCGATCCCGAAGTGAAGGAGATGGCTTAATCCGGGCGTTCTGCATCAACCAACTTCATCGACTTCTTCAGAAAATATGGGATTCCTTATGTAAAAGTCTTCAACATATATGTTGTTCCTCTCTTCATCTTCTTTCATCTACAACTGACTGCACTCAATTCCGACATGCCATTTGTTCGTGACGATTGCTGCACTGAGGGCGCGCATCCAGCTTCTGTTTTCTACATCTTCCCACTTTCATAATTTTTACAGACTTTTAAAGGAGGATTTCGTAGAAATTATCAACATAGGAACTCTTTCTCTCTGAGTCTTATCAACATAGGAACCATCTCCGGTGCTCGAGCGACGCCGTGAGATGAAGGTTCGGGGATCAATGTGAGTGTGGTACCGAGGTGAGGACATTTTACCGCTTTCTGAGTGTTTTTTGATTCACTCCCTTTCCCATATTCTATCTTTCACCTTATCTTGAGGTGCCGATCCGGAACCCGTTTCTGGAGTCGACACCAACCATCATAGATTTTGATGAAGGGGATCTCAGGTCAAGTCTTTTCCGCATTCACGATCTTCAACATCAATGCATAGAATAATAATACAAGACTAACAAGTTACATGTTAGCTGGAAAGTTATGGGGGTTTCCCATGTCGATTCTTCCACTTCTATGAGCAATTCCTGGTCACTTCTTTAGAGCTTTGCTGCAATAAAGCAGCTGCGGCAGCTTTAGCGGACACGGCTACCATGCCTCCTCCACGTGGTAGTTTCCCTGTTTACGAGATCTTCCCCCCCTCCTTGACTCGTGTTTCTTTCCTGAAATACTTAATAAAGGGATCTACTCTATGGCTTAGCCCCTTGCGCATTGTCATCTTGCCTTATTTGTATGTCAAGGGGGGAAGCCTTCTTAATCAGGTAGAATGCACAAAATAACTAACAAAATTAACCAGGTAAAAGTTAAGAGAGCTTACCAGTTATGGCAAGAGTCACTCCCTTCTTGATCTCAGAATCCTGAAACACTTAATAAACGAGATTAAATCTTCACCATGGCTCATCTATTTACCTATTGCTGTCTGCCTTAACTTAGGTCAAAGAGAGGAGCCTTCTTAACAAGGTTTAAAAATAACCTAAATGACTGAAATAAAATAGTTAATAGAACTTACCTGTCGTTGATAGAACCTTCCTCTTTTACTTTAAAGTTCCTAAAAACACTTGATAAAATAGGATCAGATCTTCACAATGACTCATCCCTTTGCCTACTACGGCCAACTTTTGACTTAGATCAAAGGGAGGAGCCCCTTAACGGGGTGATAATAAAGATAAACATGCAATGCAGAAATGAAACATGCAAGACATAAAAATAAACATGAATGCTAGCAAAGGCAAAAAATCAAGGTTATACCAAGTTAAATGATGCATTTTTTTATTTTTAAAAGTCATCATTTTTTTTATTTTGAAAATATTTATTTTTTTGGATTTTTGTGGAGAATGTGCTGGTATCGAGACAATTCATCGGTCTTTGAGTGTTAATCAAGATTCAAGCGATAAACACCATGTGAAAATAAGGTTCCTTACCCAGAATCTTTCTTTCCCTCTTCTCTTGATTGGTTTGGGTTCCCCTTGAATTTGGACAATTTACCTACCCTAGGGGTTTAGGATGGAAGAATAATAGAAGTCTTTAATAGGATTTGAGAGTGTTGAGGAGGGCTTCTCTACTCATGCCCAAATTGCTCATTGGGGTTCAGCCTCTTCAGGTCTTTTTTACATGTAGCACTCATTTATACAAGTCTTTGACTTGTGGCGTCATTGCCCATCTTTTGGTGCCTTTTTTCTAATTTCTACTTTTCCGGGTACTCATTTAGACAAGCCCATATTTGTTTAAACTTGTGGGCTTCATTACCCATCTTTTGGCACCCTTTTGCACCCTATGAGACGGCCTCCTACTAAGGCAGCGGGCATCTTCGATACTATCCTACTCCAATACCCTTCACCTATTTTTGACTTAATAGAAGAGAATAGGGTAAGGTTTCTATTCCACCTTTAGGGTTCTGCCTTGCCTCTCTCAAGTGTCGGGCTATCTAGATTCTGGGATCGGGAGGTGTTGTGTGTGCAGGGTGATGTCTATCCTTCACTTCTAGCTAACACCCTTGGATCGATGACTTAATATCAAACCAGACATTCTCCAAAATTTTTTTCTAAGGAAAATATTTTTTGAGGTAAACGTCATTCCATGGATAGTTCAATTTTTATTTATCGGCATTGCTAAGCTCATATGCATTGCCTGGATATTTTTTAGTTATAACAAAAGGCCCTTCCTAGTTAGGTTGCAACTTAGAGCAGGGACCACCCAGCTTAACGAATATGCATTTGACTACCATCTGAACGATTTTAAACTTTCTCTCTACCACCCTCTTTTGATAAAACCTTTTCAATCTATTCTGATAAGCTCGGGCATGCTTGGAGGCGGCCAACCTTCTTTCATCTTGGAGTTCAAGTTGTGCAAGGAGAGATTCTCATCTCTCATCGATAGGGATGTCCCTTTCGAGCTGAACTCGGAGTGATAGAAAGAGTACTTCGTATGGGACTACTGCTTCCATCCTATATGCAAGAGCATACGGGGTTTGTCCAGTGGGTGTCCGTACAGAAGTACGATAAGCCCATAGGGCATCTACAAGCTTATCTGGCCAATCTGCAAACTTACTAGACTTACAGGTTTTCTTAATAATTTTGATCAAGGTTTTGTTGGTGGCTTCTGCTTGACCATTGCCTTGCGGTAGTATGGAGATAAATGATGCAATGAAATGCGGTACCTGTTGCAAAGATCATGCAATTCTTGAGAGAGAAATTGTGCTCCATTGTTAGTAATGATGTTACTGGGGATCCCGAACCTGGTGATGATGTTATGTTTGATGAAGGAGCACAATGTTGATGCCTTGATCTCCACGAACGCTTCCGCTTCTGCCCACTTGGTGAAGTACTCTGTTGCCGTCAGGATAAACGATTTGGAATGGATTTCAGAGTTAAGATCACTTAGAAGGCCAATGATATCAAAAGCCCACATGGCGAAGGGCCGTGAGGCATGAATCGGATGAAGGGAAGATGCAGGAGAATAGATCTTGTCAGCATGAATTTGGCAAGAATGTCAGTGCCAGACAAAGATGAAGCAATCCTCTTCTAGGGTTGGCCTATTATACCCCTGCCTGATGATTTTCTTGGCAAGAGCTTGAGCATTGACATGGCCCTCAATGACCCCGGAATGTGCTTCCGTAAGCACCAACTCTACTTCTTCTTCATCAACACATCTCAGCAAAATTTTCCTCAGGCTCCTCTTGTAGATGGTTTACCTGTGGAATACTCTCCTGATGACCTTCTTTTCTTTTGCATTGGATCTTGGTGGATACAACTGATCTTGACAATACCTTGCAATCTCCTCAAACCAAGGCCTCTCACTCTCATCTAACTCTTCCAACTCAACTAGAGAAATCTCCTCTTTTTGCTCTAGATGTTCCTTTCTGCCAAATCTCTCCTTGATCTTTAGAAATTGACCATCCTTAATTCCTGGCATCGACCTTCTACGGACATAGATAGTCTGCACTTGTCTACTTAGCGGGACTGATAGAGATGAAGCTAAGGTGGCTAAGGCATCGGCAGGAATGTTCTGAGCTCGAGGAACATAAACAAAAGTGAGTTTGGAAAAGCGTTTGATGTAGCAAGAGGTGAGTTCTTGGTAAGGTTTAACGTTTGGATGAGAGGTTTAGTATTTGGTTAGGACTTGGTGAAGGATAAGTTGGCTATCACCTATCACCCTTAGTTCCATGGCACCATAGAAATGAGCGGCCTCCAGCCCGACCAGCAAGGCTTCGTATTCAACTATATTATTGGTTGTTGGGAAGTCGAGTTGAAATGCCTGTGGAATGGTGACACCCTCGGGTGATAGAAAGACGATTCCTATTCCCTTACCATGTGAATTCAGAGCCCCGTCAAAATATAATGTCCAAAGGTGGGAAGATCAGATCAACATTACTTCGTCATTCGGGAGCTTCGACTGGACTGGGTCAAAGAGGGGTATAGGGTGATGGGCTAGATGTTCAGCAATGTCATAGCCCTTAATCGCCTTCTGGGGGACATAGGTGATATAAAACTAGGAAAGGAAGCTTTGCCAATGACCTAACCGATCAGTTAGAACAGTTTTCTCAAGGATGAATTTGATGGGATTGATGCGGACGATAAGATTGACCTCATGAGCTAAGAAATAGTGTTTAAGTTTCTAAACTACCCAGACTAATGTAGCACAGGTCTTCTCTACTATAGAATAATTCTGCTTACATGGATAAAAAATCTTTGACAAATAGTAAGTTGTCCTCTCTTTCCCTTCTTCATCCACTTGTGCAAGGACTACCCGAAGAGAATTTTCCAAAATCGATATGTACAGAACTAAGGGTTTGCTAGGGACTGGTGGTCTAAGCATAGGGGGACTAGCCAGGTGTCTTTTCAAACCATCGAGTGCATCCTGGCACTTTGAATCCCATTTGAACTCAGCCCCCGCCTTGGTCAATTCATAGAAAGGCTTACACCTTTGGGAATGTTGTGAGATGAACCGGCGGAAAAACTGTAGCCTCCTGATTAATCCTCGAAGTTCTTTCATATTTCTCAGATGAGGCATACCAATGATTGCTTTGGCCTTGTTTGGGCCGATCTCTATGACCCTTTTGCTCACTATGAACCCCAACAATTTTCTTGAGGATACTCCGAATGTACATTTCTTTGGGTTCATTTTCAATTTATATTCCCTAGCCCTCTGCAAGACCCTTCTGAGCACTTCAGGATGATCTTCTCACCTTTTGGACTTAACGACTAGGTCGTCCACTTGCACCTCTACAAGGGTATGCACCATGTCATGAAGGATAGCCATCATGGACCTCTGATACGTTGCACCAGCATTCTTTAGTCCAAAGGGCATGACGACATAGCAGTAGGTTCCCCAAGGTGTAGTGAACGAGGTCTTCTCCTGGTCTTCTTTGGCCAACCAGATTTGATTATATCCAAAATAGCCATCTATGAATGGCAGCATCTCGAATCCAACGGTGTTATCGACCAACATGTCAATGTAGACACACCAAATTCACCTAATTCAGAGCATAAAACTCATGTTTTATAGGGTAACATGTGTGATTGACCTTATAATGATGCCGGGTCCTTTTAAAGTTCATTAGGAGCTTCGCCGAATGAAATCGGATGCTTTCCGAAGTTTTTTGCAAAAAGCCATAATTTTCGAACGAAAGCCACACGTAAATCGTGTAAACATAGAAATTGGCTGAATGACCAATGCCTAATGATCATACATTTAAGGTTACGGTTATATTCACACCCCGGACAAGTTTTTTGCATACCGTGCCTTTCCGGTTTGCCGTCGGAGTCATTTTGACCAGTATCGGATCTTCTGTTCACTGTCCTAACTTTCAGACAAACTTCTGAAGTTTTGGAGGGTGTGATCTCTGATCCAATGCTATATAAAGTTTCTGCAGCCTATTATCTTTCCAACGCAACAAACGGCGTCGAATTCCGAGTTCGGGAGTGTTCGCAATGGCTTCCGGAAGAAGGACACGCAAAAACAGTCCCATGCTCCCGGGTCCCTTGTCACGTGCACCCAGAACCCAGGGCACGTGCCCATGCACCCTACCCCTGAGGCACATTACCTTGTGCCCTGACTTGAGGGCACATGCGCCCTACCCCTGAGGCATGAGGGAACCAGTTTTTCACCGGGACTCTACCGCTGAACGGATCGAACTGGATAAGACCAAAATTTTCTAATGGATAGCATGCACCCCCACTTGGAGGCACATGCGCCCCCCCTTGAGGGCACATGCGCCCTGGGGTAGGGCACAAGGTCTCCTATTTTGTAGTGTTGATCGCGATAGTTTTCTCCTATAAATAAACTCTAATTTCAGTCATTATAAGGGCATGAGCACGACCCCACAGGCATCTCAAGATGTTCAACCTCCCTCCTGCATCAATTTTGTGATTTTTAGAGAGAGAATTTCAAGTTTTTAGAGAGAGAAAAGTCAGTTCAAGGGAGAGGAAGGCTGGTCTGCAGGTGATCTTCCAGGTCTCTCTTCTTCGGCCTCTACAGCGGTGTGTGGACATATTCTGCTCAAGCTTTCTTCATCAAAGTTCTTCCTCTCCAAGTTTTCTTCAGTTTTCAATCGACGGCACTTTATTTTGAGGTCAGGGCTGGTCGAGACAAGTGTAGAAGCAAAGTCGTGCCTGGTAGATCCTGGATTGCTGCTCGGCTTTTTCGACAACCCAGATTTGGCCATATCTTTCTCTATTCTTATCAGAATCTTGTTGTTTTTCTCAGGGGAGGGAAGTGACAAGCATTGCCTTGTTGTGCAGTTCTTCTTGTTTGTTCTTCGTGCCTGAAAAACTTAGAAAAATGAGATTAGAATGCCAATATGGCTTATCCCCTTGAAAGGTGTAGTATGTCTTGACCTTTGTCAAGGGCTATAGACTTCTTAGGAGTGTAAAAATCAAGTAGCAAATATGCAATGAAGAATTTGTAACACGAGAGATTGAAAGTGAATATGAATGTAAAGACAAAAATTCAAACCAAGCATGGTGATAAAATATTTTAAAAATTTTAAATTTGAAAAAGAAGTTTTCTTTCTTTTTTTGAAAAGATTCATTTTTTGGGTTTTTTGAAAATATTCTTTTTTTTAGTTTTTGAAAATATTAAATTTTTTGGAGTTTTTGAAGATATTCAATTTTTTTGGAGTTTCTTTTGAAAATATTCAACCTTTTTGAGAGTTTTTTATTGAAAATATTTTTTTGGGGAGCGAAAAATCAATATTGACACAAGTTCTCATCACTTGGTTATTTTTCTAGGTTCGTTGGTAGACACCATATGCAAAATGGGGTTCCTTACCTAGAATCTTTATAACCTTCAACCTCTGATCAGCTAGAGTTTAGCTTTGATTTGGTTGGTCCACCCGCACCTTAGGGTGTTAAGAATGAAGAATTGATAAGGAAGTCCTTGATAGGCTTTGGAAATGTCGAGAGAAATTTCTCTACTCACAGCCAATTGCCCATTGGGGTTCGGCCTCTTCAGGTCTTTTATACATGTGGCACTCACTTAGACAGGTCTTTGACCTGTGGGGCCATTGCCCATGTTTTGATGCCTTTTTTTCATTTTCTACTTTTTTGGGTACTCATTCAGACAAGCCCATATTTGTTTAAACTAGTGGGGTTCATTGCCCATCTTTCAACACCCTTTTCTTTTGAGAAGTTGGACCTTTCAAGACGGCCTCCTACTAAGGCGGTGGATGCTTTCGATACTCTCCCCCTCTAGTCCCCTTTGCCTATCTTGGACCAAACAGAAGAGAGTAGGGTGAGGGTTTTCCTTCCACCTCTGAGCATTGACTAGCTTCTCTCGGGTGTTGGGTCATCCGGATTCTGGGATCAGGACGTGTTGTGTGTGTAGAATGGTATCTACCCTCGACTCCTAGACAACAATCTAGAACATGTGGACTTAAGTCATACTAGTAGTTCTCTCCATTTTTTTTGAGGTAGATTACATTCCATTGGTAAATCAATTGAAAACATGCCTTGCAATGTAAAGAATTTGTTTAATAAGAACAAGGTAGCTACAAATATCGTCACTCAATTAAAATTGTCATGTGAAATTCAAAATCATTTTTTTTTTAAATATTGCTTTACAGATGACATAATGACGATGAATGCAATTTCATGTAATACCTGATAGAAGAAGAAGTTCATTGCTGATGACGGCTTTGCTTGTGCTTGCCTTGCCTTGTTTGCCATGCCTTGCCTTGCCTTGCCCAACTGCTTCCACTTTGATATGTTCCATATTGCATTGGATTGAAGATTCATAGTCACAGGATGAAGTGAAAATGTGGAGTATATGATTTAGCATGGTGGAGTCAAAATTAATGATGTAAAAGGCAAAGATTGTGGTATCACCTAGGAAAATTCTCTACCTTGATTTTTTTGAAAATAAAATTTTGAAAAGGAAAGAGAATGCTTGAAAAGAAAAGTGAATTAAAGTGGGATCTTGGGCCCATGAGTTGATGTGGGATTGCACGCCCGAGAAGGGTTGGAATCAAGGGGCATGTGGTCCCAAGAGTTGAATGCGAGCCATAGGGCGCAATTGATGTTGATGGGCTTGAGGGCCTAACTAAAGGTGATGGGCTCGAGGGCCTAACTAAAGGCAATGGGCACGATGGCCCGATTGAAGGTTGAGCTCGAGGGACCCAACAAAAAGAATGGGCATGTGGACCCGATTTAGGTGATTGGAAGTATGATTGTGATTTGGAAGATTTGTGATGGGCTCGTGGGCACCATCAAAGAGTATGGGTGCACAAGCCCATAGTTGAAGTGGGGGCACAGGGGCCCGATTTCGAAGAAGTATGGGCACGTGGGCCTAATGGTGAAGAAATGGGAACATATAGGCCCAAAGTTGAAGGAGTGTGGGCATGTGTGCCCGAGGTTGATGGAAGGTGGGCTCATGGGCCCGATTTCGAAGAAATTTGGGCACATGGGCCCGGATGCAAAAAAGCATGGGCATGTGAGCCCGGTTGAGGTGAATTACGGGAACGTGGGCCCGATTGAGGTGAGTTGTGGGCACGTGGGCCCAATTTAGAAAAATTAAGGGCATGTGGGCCCGATTGGAGAGAATTATGGGCACGTGGGCCCGATGGAAGGAAAGGGGCACGTAGGCCCAGTTGGGGAAAAGGGGCATATGGGCCCAGTTGAAGGAAAGGGGCATGCAAGCCCGGTTGATTAAAAGGGGCACGTGGGCCTGGTTAAGGAAAAGGGGCATAAGAGCCCAGTTGATGAAGAGGGGCACATGGGCCCAGTTGGATAAAGGGAGCATGTGGGCCTGGCTGATGGAAAGGGGCACCTGGGCCCAGTTGATGAAAAGGGGCATAAGTGCCAGAAAATGAGGCATAAGGGCCCGAAAATGGGGCATAAGGTCCCAATTGAGTGGGATGGGGTGTGGGCCATGGCCCTAAGATTGACAGATTTTGGACCCATGGGCCAGATTGATGGTTTTAAGAAGGATAAAGAAAGGGCAGTGGCTCTAAGATTGAGGAATTGTAGGCCCATGTGCCTGATCATTGCATTGGAGGAGAATAAAGAAAGGGTCATGGCCCTAAGATTTATTGATCGTGGGCCCATGGGCCAGATTGTTGCTTAGGAGGAGAATGGGGTAAGGGTCGTGGCCCTAAGATTGATGCTAAGGGATTTTCCTGCCTATCTGGAGGAGGTCCCAGTATCCCTTTGCTAAGGTCTACATCTTCCATCTGTAGGTTTATAGATTCCTTTCCCACTTCACTGACCAATTCGGTCTCCTTACTTCCAGCTCAGGGGTCAATTCAATCTGACAAACTTCAGGGATCAATTCCAATGATGATGATATTTGATCTATACCTGAAGAATCCTTACCTAGTCCTTGACAATCAATAAAATTTATGATCTCCTCACCTAAGCTCCTTACAGTAGGCTTCTCCTCAGGTTGTTTTGGGGAAGAGGGCATGCCTAGTTTAAGGGATTCTAGAATGATAGAAGAGTTTGGTTCGACCTCCCCTATTGACTGACTTTGATTTTGAGAGAGAGCAAGGATATGTTGAGGAGTTGATTCTTCTGCCATGGTAGGAGCACAAATGGCTGGAGTTATTAATTCTTCTACCAGGGTAGGAGCTTGAAGGGTTGAAGTGTCTAAATCATCTACCATGGCAGGAGCATGAATGATCGGAGTGGCTAGTTCGTCTACCATGGCAGGAGCTTGAAAAGTCGAAGTGTCTGAATCTTCTACTACAGTAGGAGCAAGAATAGTAGGAGTGATTGATTCCTTTGTTGAGGCAAGAGTAATAGATGAAATGATTGGTTGTTGTGCAACCAACTTAGGAGGATCCCTATGCGGTGGGATTGGTTGAGAAGCTGGGGTTTGCTCGATCGGCTCAGGATGAATGATTGGCCGAGGAACCATTAGTGAAGTGGGTTGAGGGGCCAAGACTTGTGTTGCTAGCCGAGGGGTTGTTGTTGGAACAGGCTGAGAAGTTAATGGCCGGATGATTGGCCGATGGACCTTAAGAAATGTTGGTGAAGTTGAAGGTTGGGAGCCAGTTTAGGTAATGAAGTATTGGCACAATTGAGAAGAGGAGCTTGATTGTGCACAATTGATTGTGCCATTGACATGGGTTGCATGACCGACTGAGATTGGGGCATGGGTGGCCTAATCAACTGACGTCGAGGAGTTGGCCGAAGATGATGATCTAAATGGGGTTGCGGAGAGCTCCTAGGTTGGTGCATAGCATCAATGCTCCTCTCGGCCATGGGCCTTAATTCATCAGAATATTGCATTAATTCCACATCTTCTATTGCTTCCCTAATTATTGAATAGCCCGGCCCATATCGTAGCAAGAATTTGGCCTTGACAATTTCGAAATCCCATATTTCTATTTTATTTAATGAAAAAAACCAATCTAGGAATGCACCCTCTAAAGATCTCTTAAAAAGAAAAGCAAGGGTCTTTCTATCATTCTGCCATCGAGATGATTTGCTCAGGAAATCATTGACATGGGTGAGGGATCACCTGAGCCATTGTAATGGTGGTAGGCTGGTGTTTGTGATTGGGGGATCTAGATAGTATAGAGGGGAAATTCAAGGGTTTCCTGATCCTTGGCAATAGGTGGGGAGGAATTCACCAGGGGGTGTGCATGTGGCACTATGATGGAAGGGGGTGGGTTGGTTTGCAAGCTAATGAATGACCCACAATGGGGTGAGTAGGTGAAGTAACATGGCAGGGCTGCCCAGGTGGGGTTATGGTAAGAGGTTGAGCTGCCGACTGGGGAGGTGAGGCACCTCGGTTGACTTTAGCTAGACCTTGATTGACAGACGTCTTATTCTTCACTAGAGATTGTAAGAATGACAAGGTATTGGGATCAAGATGACAAGATATATCCTTAAGAGCTTGTTCTATACTAAATGAAGTGGAATGATAGGCAACCCCTTGCACTTTGGGTTCTTGAATGGCATGGTCCTTTGGTTGGACCATGGATTGTTGTTGAAGTTTCTAGGGACTTGGCTCATACTCTTGCTGCTTGTAGTAGTCCGACCTCCCGATGTGGCTTCCAGACCTTAGCATCATGGGCATCATGTCGATCTTTCTACAAAGATGGTTAAAAAGGAAAAAGAGCAAGCAAAGCACACAATTAAAGATTTTTTTTATGTTTTGTTTTTTTGAATTTTTTTGGTTTCAGTTTTGTTGTTTGGCAAGTACCTTGAACACAAAAATTAAAGGGATTTTTTTTGTTTTGTTTTAGGTGTTTTGAAAGAAAAAAAAATTTTGGTTGTTTTCGGTTGTTGTGAGCAAGCAAGTGATGCAAACAAGTTTTTAAAATGACTACTCGACAATTTTTTGGTTGAAACCTTAGTTAGATTGATTTTTAGCAATTGTTCACTCAAATGGGTATAGTTCCTATTGCTTCAATCTTCAAGACCTAAGGTTATCACTCAATCACCACGAGTAGGTACTTGGGTTCTTCAGGATTTGGGAAAGTGGTACAACCGGCCCAATCGTGCGGAGAGGAATAGTCCATGGTTGGGGACTTACGGAGGTCTTGATGGAAACCACCAAATCAACTATGAAGGAATATCCTAGAAGAGAGGCAAGAATCTACCAAGAAGGTGTTTGGAGGGTGAGGGTGTGCTGGGAGCAAGTCCGGTACCCGATGCAAGAAGCTAATGCAAAAGTAAAAATGGAGGGTAAGAGGAGAAGAAGCAATAAATATGTGCAAACATGAATGAAATCTATTAAATAAATGAAGCAAGTGAATGCAATCAAGGCAAACAATGATAAAGTAAACAAGTAACTAGCAACTAGCAACTAAAAGGTGGTTCGCGTGGGAACCGACTTGAGATGGAGTGTCTAAGTGGGGAAAAATCTGAGGTAAAGGTAAAAGGATGGTCCACGCGGGGACTGATTTGAAAATAAAGTGGCTCACGCAGGAGCTGGGTTTTGGAAAGGTAGGTGGTTCACGCGGGAACCGGTTTTTGAAGGAAAAAGGGGTGGTTCACGTGGGAACCGGTTTGTTTGGTTGGAAAAAGGAAAGGAGGGCCACCTGTGGCCAATTTAAAGTGGTGCAAAAGGGTGGTCCATGCAGGGAACATTCTGAAAGTGGGTTGGTTCACGCGGGAACCAGTTTAAAAAAGTGGTTGGTTCACGCGGGAACCGGTTTTAATGAAGAAAGGGGTGGTTCACACGGGAACCAGGTTGAAATAAAAAACAAGCAAGTCAATTACACATGGGGGATAATCTTAAAGAAAGAGTAAACAGCAAGTTTAAAGGTAAATTGACATGGAAAAGGTAAAGGACAAGCCGGTTCGCGTGGGAACCAAGTTGGAAAATAATTAGTTGCACGTATCAATTAAGCTAGCATGGTTGAAGACATTGGTTGTCCCACCGTGGTCGCCAAAAAACTGTCAACTCCATAAATGGGTTCCGGATTGGCACCTCAAGAGAAGGTGAAATATAGAATGGGGGAAAAAGGGAGTGAATCGAAAAACACTCGGAAAGCAGTAAAAAGTCCTCACCTCGGTCCCACACTCACATTGATCCCTGAACTTTCATCTCACGGCATCGCTCGAGCACTGGAGATGGTTCGGGTCATGTGGGAGGAGAGTGAGGAATGAAATTTACTTAAAGCATGAATAAGAGAAGAAGTGGTTGCCAGGAGCCGCGGGCTCCGCTTTATGAATTTGAACAAGAGATTAAGTTAGATGACCATGAGTACCTTAGCGTGGGAGATTGGGATGTGAGTTCAACCATCTTCTTCTTAGGCCGGCCGATGAAGAAGAGTCCAACCGATGATAGCTTGATGTATTTGTGCAACTAGAAGACAATAAGATAATAAAACAAGTGAAGAAGGATTAGAACTGAGTGAAGTGTAGTAACTTGTAAAAACAATAACATAAAACGGCAATTGGAAACAAACTCACCGGATTCGGGGTTAGCCCTAACCCCCCCTTTTTTGGCTTTTTTGTGATGTATGAAATGATGCAAGATTGAATAAAAATGATGCTTAAATATAAAATAAATGATTTGAATGAAGAGTTAGCAAAGAGAATATGAATGGTTAAAGACAACACAACCCAGGCAAAGTGGCAATCGGGTTGAACAGATACATCGTAAACTGCGCAGCTCTGATACATAGACCGTAACGAATAGCACCAATGTCAGAATAAAGTAATGTTTATTTTAAAATAAATATGACTCACCGATGGTGGTTTTATATGAAGACAAGTTTTCTTGAATTTTAAGATAAGGTATCTGAATTTACCTGATAAGCCGGATCTTGCACAGTGAAGTTCTGGAAACTCCCAGCACAATGTCGATGTAGGATGTACTATGGGCACCATAGATATCAGAATTGAATAATTATTTTTTGAGATAAAAGATAACTCACCATGGGAACAATTTATGTGAAGGATTTATACTCTGAATCCACTATTAAATCTACTTAAATTGACTGAGAAGACGATGACTTAGAAAAGAAGACTTCGGATTTGTTTGTGCAGCACCGGTGTTGAAGCCATAACAAGCCGAGGGAATGTCATAATTGATTTTAGTTTGCTTTATATGAAATATATCTTGATTATTCACACTTTTTATAAAGGAAGTCAGGCCGGAAAATGACTATAAAGATCTGTAGAAGTCGATGATCAGAAGTGCAGCATGTCATAGCATAGACCGGCTTCTTCTTCACTTTGGGATGATCTCCGGGCACTGGGACAAAAGGAGGACGAATTGGGGAGGTTTTGACGATCCAAGGATGGATAGAGGGTGATGATAAGAGTGCTAGAGGATGGGGATGCCCTTCTTAGGTCATTCATATGTGTCTTCCTTTATAAGGGATGAGAACCAGATCAAAAAATAGCAAGTTTAGATACATCCGACCATAGGTTGGATTTCCTCCATTTAATGTTGCTAATTTTTATCCTGAGGCATCTAAAAACTTACCAAAATGATTGAGAGGGATTGGAAATCATGTATCACCTTCCTCATGTTCAAAATATGTCTCCACTTGAAGAGGAAATAAATTTGGTCTAAAAATGGCATGTTTTGATATATATGAGAACAAGTTGTATTGCCATCATTAGATGATGCTAATTTCGACCATAAAGCTTCAATATACTATACCAACTAATATGGAGGAGGAAAAAAGAAGGTAAGGTCATGAATTGGTCAGATATGTGCCCAATGGGCTGGGCTTGCATGCAATTGGGCTTGATCGGTGCTACGTGCGGATAGAACTGCACGTCTGACTTCTAAAAGGCGCTGCAGACAAATGGTAGATCATAATTGAATGTCGTTTATTGCATTAAAAAGAGGACTCATAGAGAAAGATTATTTATGTTGAAGACTTCTTCATTGGATGTCCACAGAATCCTATGAAAAATTTTCAAGTAGAGGATATGCTGGAAAAAGCATAATTTGACACACAACCAAGCGGCGCGACCTTGGTGCAAAGACCACCAAGAGCAACATGGAAGTTAAATGGGCTCTCATTTGGGAAAAATGAATTTTATTAGAGATCAAAACTTTTCCTCAGATTTCTAGTGAACTCCTCGGCTTGTCCAAAATAATGATTCAACTTGATTTTCATGGTCTAAAAGAGATGTTCCCAATGGAATAAGAGTTTAAGCCCCAAATATGGCCAAATTAGCATGTCTACACAAGTATTGTTGTAGAATGTCCTAATGGTTCTTTGACCTCTTTATCAGCTATAGTATTGAAATCCGTGTTGTCATTTTGTCTAGATGATTCAATAGGTCATATGCTGTGCCGGGCAATGGTTCTTTCACTGCCTCTTCTTCTGCCTATTCTTGTGGTTGCATCCCAGCCTGAGGAAAGACCCTTTGGAACATCCTCCCGCTACGAAGTACCGGTGCCAGCATGGTAGGAGTGAGTGGTGATGATGGTGATGGTAGGGTTGGATGGTATGTTAAGGGGCCCGTAGTAGGTAGGGGTGGTGAGGATCGGATGATGAGGGGTCATGGGGTAGTGGAGGCCGGTATGTTGGGTGATGGTCAGGGTGTTGGTGGTGATGGTCAGATGATGAGAGGCCGAGGGTGGTAGCGACTGGTTCGTTGGGTGACAGTCGGATAATGAGAGGCCGAGGGGTGGTGGAGGCCGGTGATGTTTGGGGTGTTGGTGGTGGTCTAATGATTAGACACCGCGGAGGATGAATGGTGGTTGGTAGGTTAGGTTAGGGTGATGGCTGGGGTGATGGTGGTGGTCTAGTGATTAGGTGCCATGGAGAATTAATAGCTGGTGAGGGCAGTGTTGGCGAGATTAGGTTTTGTGGAGGTAGCACTCGGTATGGAGAGAATGGTGTGATTTGTAGATGGGGCTGCTCTGGTGGGCATGGAGGTGGTTTGATCCTCAACCTACCAACCCTGGGAGTGGTGGGATAACTCCTCGATGGCCGAGTGGACAAGACCGAATTGTTGGTTTGGCGGTGCTGGTGCTGGTGCTTGAGCGGGTGCATATACCGAGAGCGGATCTTGGACTATGCCCAGGCCGGGCTACTGCTGTGCTTGTGGTTGTTGTCACCGTGGTTGATTCTGCCGCACCTTCATAGCTTGTATGGATTCTCCCATCTGTGCCCAATCAATGTTCCCCTAATCATTGATGTCATGAATGTAGTCTTTAAATTGGAAGCAGACATCCACCGTGTGCCCAGGATACCGATGGTAGGTGCAATACTTTGTCATATCAACATTCACCGACCATCCTTCTCTATCCTTCTGAAGCTCCAACTGCTGTTCAACCATCAATGCATTGAAAATATCGGTGAGGGGGAATGGCAGTTGAGGATAATACTCTCTCTTGGGTCCCCCCTCCTAGGTCGGTTGGCTGGTGGTGGCACTTGGTTGTAGGCTTCTTGTTGTTGTGGTTGTGGTCAGTTGTAGATAGGTTGTTGCTGAGGTGCTTAGCTGTAGGCATTTTGTTGCTGGTGTGCTCAGTTGTAGGTGGGTTGTTGTGGTGGTGCTTGGTTGTATGCAAGTTGTTGTTGGGGTTGAGGAACTAGTTGAGGTGATGTCTGGTATTGTAGGTTGGGTGGTGGGTTACGGTATTGCCTTTGACGATACCCACCCTAATTACCCATGGCATTGACACTCTCATTATTCACTACCCCTTCAGTGGTGGGCCCTACATGTGTAGGCTTTCTAGCGTTATGGGGTTTGGGGTTGAATGGGTTGATCATGGAAGTGTCCTTAAAATGAGCTTGGAGATATCGGGCGCTATCGCAAAAGCTCACTCATGGTTGTTGGGCGATGCATGATCACGAGGTTGCGAAGGTTATGTGTGGTATTCCTAAGGAGCAACCTCACATGCTCCCCCTCTGAGATGGTATACACTAGCCTCTCAGCCATTCCCCTCCACCGATCAACAAATTTGGCAAAATCTTCATTTGGTTTCATTTTCTCATCAATTAAATCAGTTATCGAGTAGGCTAGCCACACCCGATCCTTATACCTCTGCAGAAACTTTGCCTTGACAATATCAAAATCCGCTACCTTAATAGAATCAAGAGAATAAAACCAATCAAGGGCAGATACTTCCAATGATCGACGGAATAGGAAGGCAAGTGCTTTGCGGTCATTCTTCCAAAATACAGAGTTGTATAGAAAGCTCTTTAGATGGTTAAAGGGGTTCTCGGTCACATTATAGAGTTGAAAGATTGATATTTCAGAAGGAGGGAGATGTAGGATCGGGAAAGATGGAACAAAAATTTCTGGGGTAGCTTTAGAATCGAGGTGGTGCCTCAGCTCCTCAAAGCACTCATCCATCTGGTTAAGTTTTTCCATGAATGCCTGGGTGAGGCTGGATTCCTAAGCCACCAGAGCAAAGTACTTAGGTGAATGGGTTGGAAGAGGTGGGTTAGAAATAGGAGCTGGAATAGCATTATGTGATTGCCCCACAGTGGGGTGAGTGGAGACATTGCAGGGTTGCCCAGGAGAAGAAATGATCAGGGGCTTGACTGCCAATTGAGGTGGTGAGGGGGCTTGATTTCCCTTGACCGGATCTTGATTGGCGGGCATCTTGCCCTTTGTCAAAGATTGCACAAGTGAAAAGGATTCAGTGTCTAGATGGAGAGATAGACCCTGGAGGAGTTTCTCCACACTAAGTGAAGTAGGTTGATGAGTAGGATTTTGAATTTCAGGCTCCCTGACGGTGTTGACATGGTCCTCTTGTTGGACCATGGGTTGTTGCAGCTCGTAGTGGCCCGTCTCATACTCCTCTTCTTGCCCGTAGTAGTCCGACATCCCGATGTGT
This sequence comes from Cryptocoryne crispatula var. balansae, assembly GCA_036172225.1. NCBI lineage: Eukaryota > Viridiplantae > Streptophyta > Magnoliopsida > Alismatales > Araceae > Cryptocoryne > Cryptocoryne crispatula. The sequence goes on from CM069921.1 coordinate 43,586,345, forward strand.
CTTCCAGACCTAAGCATCATAGGCATCCTGTCAAATTTTCTAATAAAATGTTTGAAAGAAAGCAAATGAAAAGTGTAAATGCAAAGAGAATTTTTGTTTGGTTATGCTTTTTTTTGTTTGTTTTTTTTTATTTCACTTTGGTTGTTTGGAAAAAAAAAGTTGAACACAAAAATTAAAGGGATTTTTTGTCTTGTTTCAGGTGTTTTGAAGAAACAAATTTTTTTGGTTGTTTTTAAATTGTTGTGAGCAAGCAAGTTTTGCAAACAAGTTCTTAAAATGACTCCTCAACAATTTTTGGGTTGAAACCTTAGATTAGATAGATTGTTAGCAATTGTTCACCCAAATGGGTATGGTTCCTATTGCTTCAATCTTCAAGATCTAAGGTTGTCACTCAATCACCACGAGTAGGTACTTGGGTTCTTCGGGTTTTGGAAAGTGGTACAACTGGCCCATTCATGCAGAGAGGAATACTCCACTGATGGGGACTTATGGAGGCCTTGATGGAAACAATCAAATCAACTAGGAAGGAATATCCTAGAAGATAGGTTAGAATCCACCAAGAAGGTGTTTGGAGGGTGAGGGTGTGTTGGGAGAGAGAGCCCCCGCCTAGAATGCCCTACGGATCGGAACAAGTCTAGTACTCAATGCAAAAGACTAATGCAAAAATGAAAAATGGAGGGTGAGAGGAGTAGAAGCAATCAATATGCAAACATGAAATGAATGGAAGCTATTAAATAAATCAAGCAAGTGAATGCAATCAAGACAAGCAACGATGAAGTAAAACAAGTAACTAGCAACTAGCAACTAAAAGGTGGTTCGCCCGGGAACTGGCTTGTGATGGAGTGTCCAAGTGGGGAAAAATCTAAAATGAATACAAATGGGATGGTCCACGTGGGGACCGATTTAGAAATAAGGTGGCTCACGTGGGAGCCGATTTTTGGAAAGGTAGGTGGTTCACGCGGGAACCGATTTTTGAAAGAAAAGGGGTGGTTCACGCGGGAACCAGTTTGTTTGATTGGAAAAGGGAATAAGGGCCATGTGGGGCTAATCTAAAGTGGTGTAAAGGGGTGGTCCATGCAGGGACCGATCGGAAAGTGGGTTGGTTCATGTGGGAACCGGTTTGGAAAAGGGGGTTGGTTCACGTGGGAACCGGTTTTAATGAAAGAAGGGGTGGTTCATGCGGGAACCGGTGTAAAAGGTAAAAAAATGAAAAGAGGGCTATGTGGGGCCAATTTGAAGGTGCTGCAAATGGGTGGTCCATGCGGGGACCGATTTGAAAATAAGTTGGTTAACGCAGGAACCAAGTTGGAAAAGAAAGGTGGTTCACGCGGGAACCGGTTTATAAGAAGAAAAGAGTCGTTCATGCGGGAACCGGGTTGAAATTAAAGACAGGCAAGTCAAGTCCACATGGAGGAAAATCTTAATGGAAGAGTAAAAAACAAGTTTAAAATTAAATTGACATAGAAAAAGTAAAGGACAAGCCGGTTCGTGCGGGAACCAAATCGAAAAACAACTAGTTGCACGGATCAATCAAGCTAACATGGTTGAAGACATTGGTTGTCCCACCGTGGTCGCCAAAAAGCTATCGACTCCAAAAAAGGGTTCCATATTGGCACATCAAGAGAAGGTGAAAGATGGAATAGGAGAAAGGGAGTGAATAAGAAAATACTCGGAAAGCGGTAAAATCCTCATCTCGATCCCACATCTCACGGCGTCACTCGAGCACCGGAGACAGTTCAGTCATGTGGGAGGAGAGTGAGGGATGAATTGAATTAAAGCATGAATAAAAGAGGTGGTCGCCAGGAGCCGCAAGCTCTGCTTTATGGAATAGAAACCAGAGATAAGTTGATTTGATCGTGTGTACCTTAGCGTAGGAGATTGAGATGTGAGTTCAACCTTCTTCTTATTCGGCCGGCCAATGAAGAAGAATCCAACTGATACTAGCTTGATTGATCTATGCAACTTAAGAAGAATATAACAAGTGAAGTAATGAATTAGACTTGATTGAAGTGTAGTAACTGAAATAAGTAGATGCGAAATTAGTAATTGAAACCGAACTCACCGGCTTCGGGGTGAGTCTTAACCCCTTTTTTGTATTTTTAATTATGTAAAAATAATGAGAATGAACTAAAATATGATCTAAAATAATAAATAAACTGAATGAAATGAGTTAAGAAGAACTTATGAAGTGTATTAGCTTGAGTTGACACCAAGTTGGTTGAAAAAGGCTGGTTTAGGTAGCCTTGCACCCTTCTGGCGCAATTTTGGTACAGAAAATTTTATGAATGATCCCAATGTTAGAATTGAGTGCTGTTTGTTTCTATAGATGAATAACTCGGAGAGGAAGAGATCTAGTGTTGATGACTTCTCAGAAATCCATCTGTAAGAGTCTGTAAAAAATATGAATGTTGACAGATATGGATGAACAGAACTTGGATGCACGCCCTCAGCGCAACAATCACCACGGACAGACGGAAAGTTAGAATTGAGTGTCGCTAGTTGAAAATGAAAGAGAATGAGAAGAGGAACAACTCTTATGTTGAAGACTATTGCATAAGGATCCCCATATTTTCTACAAAAGCCAATGAAGTTCAGTTGCTGTAGAATGCACAGATCAGGCTTCTCCTTTGCTTCGGGATCGATCTCTCGACGTCGGATCTCCTTTGGACATCGGGACAGCTTTGGGAGAGAACTTGGACAACCTCAATATGATCTAGGCACAGGTGGTTCAACCTTGGGTCGTTGAGAATGGCCCTCAATTTATATAGAATGAGAACCTGTGCAAAGTATGGAAACAGGACCGACCGCGCCCCCAGCTTTCAAAGGAAGTGGGGGTGCGCAGGGCGCCCCCTCCACTTGAGGGCACTCAGGGAATGCCCCCACCTTGAGGGTGCACAGGGCACACCCTCGTGTCAAAATAATCGATAATTAATGATGGAAACCTTCCCAAAATCTGATTTAGAAGGTGCTAATTGGGGTCATTTCTGATTTTCGTAAACTGACTGCACTCCCTCGTTTGAAAGGAAGCGGGGGCGCAGGGCACGCCCTCGGACTAAGGGCACTCAGGGAATGCCCTACCATTTCAAGCGGTGCGGGGGCATGTTACACTCTCTCTCTTACGCGCATGTTCCGTGATCCATAACTTGCAAATGGGATGTCCGATTCGGCTCCCATTTGTTGCGTTGGAAAGAGGACTTTAAAAAGAAACTCCTCAAGTTGGTAAATCAGCTGACATGACTGTTGGCATCAAATTTTTCTGCTTAGCTTGCTTGATACAAGTTTCAGCAACGCCGAAGCCGGTGCACAAAATCTGACCCAGATTCGGAAAATTCGTAAATAGATGATGTAAACAGGCTTTGGAAATGCCTTATCATGGCCTTACATGCTAAAAATGGCCAAGATAATATACTCATTACATAGCCCCAGTCAAGAGCTTCGCAACGGTGCCCAAAACATGAAAAACGGACACCGGAAGGCCGAAGTGACCATTTTTCCCCTGACACTTTGAGACAAATTGGGACTCTAACATGGAATTCCAACTTTACCACATTGTCATGGTTAGATAGAGCTAGGCAACGCTCAAAATGGATCGAAAATCCGATCCCCGGATGAAGAGATATGCAAGAAAGAGCAAATCCGGACGGAAAGCAGTATGTTCTCGCACCAGGGGCGTAATGGTCCGATTAGCTCTGGATAGACCCATGGGCTGAAAATTTCAATTTTCATGACCCAAAACTTTTATCTCATGAATATTTATGCATGAAAAATAAATATGGCCAATGGGAGAAGGTAATTGCACTCAGATACAGTTTTCAGCATTATCAACCACACATCAGGATGAAGCATAAGATCAATGGCCATCAGGGCATGATCTGGATTTTTTTGAAGTCAATTTGGGATTTATTTAATTGGTTTTGGATAGAATTAATGCTAGCCGTTGGATCGGGAGCACTCTGATTAAACCAGGGTTAAACCTAACCCAAGATGGGCTAACCCAACCTGTCATGGCCAAACCTACCATCGTCCCTCATCTGATGTGTGCACAAACAGCCCTAGAATGTAGGGGAGGGTGCGCAAGGCTTTCCCAACTCTCTCCATCTCTCTTTGGTTTATCTTTATCTCATCCTCAACCACCTCAACTTCCCATGGCTTATCCTTATCACCCTAAACCACTCTCTTGGTTTATCTTCATCCTAACTAATCCTACAACTAACCAAGCCTATCCTCATCCAAGTCCTGGCCGAACCAGCCATCTTACCACATGTCATGTGCGCACATCTCCTTGAAAGTAGGAGAGGGTGCGCACCATTCTCTCCCTCTCTTTCTAGTTGGTGCACATTCACCTCAACAACCTCTCTTGAGTTATCCTTATCATCCTCAACCTCCCTTGAGTTATTTTTATCTCCTCTCAACAACTTCCAGCCTTATATCCTCCTGCAGATGGTGCCATCAACCCCTATATAACCCCTCCCCTTGCTGGCCATGTGAGGACAAGCTGATTACCCTGCGGAAGCCCTACCTCTCCTCCCTCTACCCTGCTCCAAGATAGCTTCTCCTTGCTTGGACGTCTTCATCAGCAAGTAATCAACCTCTCCAGCCCCCTTGTGGTGTTCCAAGTGAAGAAGAAGAAGGAGAAAAGGCCTCCCTCTAGCAGGTGCGCCAGCAGAAGCCCAATCGGTGGTGCACCGATTCCAACAGCAGGTGTTCCTTCTTGGAGCACTGATTCCATCCCCATTTTCAGTAACAAAAGAAGAATAAGAAGAAGGGTATAAGGCCAACCATCTTCTCCTTCAATATCCAACAAAAATATTGCCTTCTCATGTTTCAAAATTTTCAATGCATATTTGCTGCTTTATTTTTACACCCATAAGAAGGCAATCTTTTCTTGACAAAGGTCAAGGCATACTGCAACTTGCAAGGGGGATAAACCACAATGTTGTTCTAATCTCTTTCTTTTAAGTGCTTCAAGCATAATGAGAACTTTATACCCCTTGACAATGGTAATGGCAGACTACAACTTGCAAGGGGGATAAGCCATATTGTCATTATAATCTTTTTTTCTAAGTGTTTTAGGTACGGAGAACAAACATGAAGAACTTTGCAAAACAAGGTGATGCTCGCCACTTCCCTTCCCTAAGGATTCTTAGGAGGAGGTGTCACTATAACCTCAGTCTCCACTTTGCCGAGGACCCCTTTGCAAGACTTGAGCAAGGCAATGCTTGCCACTTCCCTCCCATAAGGATTCTTAGGAGGAGGTGTCATCGTAACATTGGCCTCTACTTCACTGAGGACTTTTTGCTCTGTCTTCATCAAGGCACATGAACTCTTTTGTGAGAAATTTTACTGCTTAGCATATATTAGGTGCATTACTACTTATTTTATGCATTGATGTTGAAGACGGTGAGTGCAAAGAAGACCATACCTGAGATCCCCTTCGTCAAAATCCATGATGGTTGGGTCATTCTTTGTGCTCACGGATAAGCCAAAATTAAATATCAAGGGATAATGATTCCTGATTGGGTATCCTGACCTCTGATGTTCAATCTATATCTTCAACTAGTTTGTTAAGTAAAATCTTATGCATCATATAGTTTTACATTAGTTCAATTGCATTCTTACTTATCATCTCTGCATCCCTCTATGGTCATCACATATTTCGAATCTCATCGGGTCTCTTCATCCCACCGTTTATCCCAGTTCTGATCTTTTCAATATCCCACTGTGTTTGTTAATCCCACCATATTCATTAATCCTATTGTATCTGTCATCTATCATAATCACCTTGTGTCCTTCAACATCTTTCATTTATATCCCACTGGGGCCATTGCAACACTATCTTGCTATTCTTGCCATCGTGATAGTCACCTCATCCCACTATGGGCACCCATTTTTATCATCATTCTTGCACCACCATTATCCTCATGCTTTGTTGATTGAGCTTTGTCATTTGTCTTTTGAAATCTAAGGTCATTCCATTTTGAATCAAATCACGTTTCTTGGAAAACATAAAAAAATTTGAGAGCTTGAATATGCTCAATTGAGATTCTTTTATTTTACAAAAAAAAAACTCTTTTTCTAAACTTTTAGCTCATCACAATACAGGAACACCGTAAAAATCAGGTTGCTGGCTGATGATGAACCCACGAATCCATGATTCGGGGACTCCCCACCTCATTGGGAGTTGGCTACTCTTATTGCATGCCCATGGCACATCTTTTACAAATTGAATGTAAGAAGGCTTGACGAAATGTGGTAGTAACCCAAGTAACATGAGAAGGTTATCTTTATCAAATTTGGTTGATGAGCATGTTTATATCTACACCATGATGCCACCTTTTCAGTCCATCGCCATTTCTCTTCACTACATTCTACTATGATCCATCTCGCTTCACTACATTCCTCTACATTTCACTTTGCTTCGCTACATACCATTCCCTTCTAAAGCCGACATCAAGGCGAGGCAAGTTGTAGACATGCCAATTTGTCCTTATTTAGAGCTTAAATCCTTATTTCATTGTAAACATCTCTTTTAGACTGTTAAAATCAAGTTGAATCATCCTTTTGGACAAGCTAAGGAGCTTATTGGAAATCTAAGGATGAGTTGCTAATTTCTAATCAAATTCATGTTTGTCAATTGAGAGCCCATTCTAACTTCTATGTTGCTTTTGGTGGTCTTTGCACCAAGGTCGCACCACTTGTTTGTGTGCCAGATTATACTTTTCTCGACATTTCCTATAAATGAAATTTTTTCATAGGATTCTGTAGATGTCTAATGAAGAAGTCTTCAACATAAATAACCTTTCTCTTTGAGTCATATTTTTAGTGCAACAAACAAGATTCAATTCTGATCTCTCATTTGTCTGCAGTGCCCTTTAGAAGTCAGACATGCAATTCTATCCGTACGCATCTTGATCAAGTCCAATTGCATTCAAGCCTAGCCCATTGGTCACATCTTTGACCAATTCATACCTTACATTTCTTTTTCCTCCTCTATATCACTTGGCAAAGTATCTGTAAACTACATGGTCAAAATTAGGATCATCAAATGATGAAAATCCAACCTGTTGTCTTGTACATCAAAACTTGCTATTCTTAGACTAGATTTGTTTTCTTCTCAAGTTGAGACATATTTTGAACATGGGGAAGGTGATCCATGGTTTTCAACTCCTCTTAAGCATATTTTGAACATGGGTAAGTTTCTAGAAGCCACATGGTAAAAATTAGTAGCATTAAATGGAGAAAATCCAACCTATTGTCAGATGTATCAAAACATGCTATTTTTTGACCTATTTCTCATCCCCTATAAAGGGAGACCCATTTGAATGACCTAAGAGGGCATCCCCATCCTCCAGAGCTCTTCCCCTTGTCTACCACCCATGATCTAGATTGTCCTAAGGTCATCCAAGCTCCCTCTCGAGGCCATCCCGATGTTCAAATTCGAGCCAACGTCAAGGGATCGATCCCGAAGTGAAGAAGGCCCGATCTGTGTGCTCTACATCATCAAATTTCATTGGCTTCTACAGAAATCTCAGGGCATCTCCTGAAAAGGTGGTCAACATTAGAATTGTTCCTCTCTTCGTTCTCTTTCATTTTCAGCTAGAGACATTCAATTCTGACTTGCCGTTTGGCCATGACAATTTCTGGACTGAGAGCATACATCAAGGTTCTATTTTTTCTATCCATTCATTTTTAGAATTTATACTGGCTTGTACAGAAGGATTCTGGAGAAGTCATCAATACTAGATCTTTTTCACTCCAAGATCTACATCCAGAGAAACAAATGGCACTCAATTCCGACATTGGGATCAGCCATACAATTTTCTACCCCAAAGTCACACCAAAGGGTACTGCACTCATCCGAGGACAGGTCACCCAGACCGGTTTCCTTTGCTAGTCCTGTCTCCGATCTGAGCCGCTCTACTCCATAAATCTTTCTTATCCTTCATTTACAACATCCTTAAGTCATTTTCATTTAGTTTTACGTCATCTTTACATAACCAAAAATACCATAAAGGGGTTAAGGCAAACCCTGAATCCAGTGAGTTCGACTCAGATTGCTTCTTTCTTTTATCTTTCTCTTTCAATTTCTACACTTCTCCCAAGTCTAATCAAATCTTTCACTTGTTTTATTATTATAAGCTACACAGATTGATCAAGCTAGCACAGGTTGGACTCTCTCTCATCGGTCAACCGAAGAGAAAGAAGGTTGAAATCACACATCACCTCCCATGCTATGGTACACAATCATCTCTTGTTTCTATTCCATATAACGGAGCCTGCGACTCTTGGCGACCACAATTTCTTTATTCATGTTATAAGTCATTCTACTCCTTCCTCTCCTCCTGCATGATCCGAACCGTCTCCAGTGCATGAGCGACGCCGTGAGATGAAAGTTTGGGGATCAATGTGAGTGTAGGACTGAGGTGAGGATTTTATCGCTTTGCTATAGAATCTCCTGGTGTACCTTTGATCTCTTTATCAGTGCAAGTATGAATATATGGGTTAGCATTTTATTTAAATGTTTCAAGAAATCCTAGGCCATGCCTGGCAATGGTTCCTCCACTTGCTCTTCTTTCACAGGTTCTTATTGTTGCATCCTAGCTTGTGGAAAGAGCCACTGGAACATTCTCCCAGTCTGGAGCATTGAGGCTAACTGGCGATTGGCTAGGTTAGTTGGGTTTGGGTGCAATGTAGGAGAAGTGGGTGTTGGTACAGTGGGGGGTGGGGTTTGTGGTGTTGGTGTGGTGATTGAAGGTTCTAGGACAACTTGGTTTACATGGGGTGGGAAGAGATTTGGATTTAGGGATGATGGAGATGGTGATGGCTTAATAAGAAGAGGTTGTAGTATGACAATGGTTGGAGAGTTTGATGTAGGCAAGCTAGTGGTATGGGGCCTAGCCTAATGATAAATTTATAGGAAGAAGTAGCGGCTATTAGTTGAGGTGTTGAGTTCAGTGGAGGTGGTGATGGAAATAGGTTTATTGGAGGTGGTGGATGGATTAATTATCAACTAGTAGGAGAAGTTCATGGTGTGGAGAGTATGATTTCAGCACGAGGTGTAGCTAGCATGGTGGCATTATGATTTTCTAACCACCAACCTTGAGCATGGTTCATCGCCTCCTAGGTAGAAGAGTGTACTTGGCCGATTATTGGGTTTGCTGGTGCTAGTGCTGGAGTGGGAGGATGCATTAGTAGTGGATTTTGAACAATACCCAAGTTGGGTTGCTACTGTCCCTAAGCTGGTTGTTGTTGTCGTTGTCGTTGATGCTGCCTAGCTTTCATTGCCTATATGCATTCTCTCATTTGGACCTAATCAATACTCCCATGGCCATTAAGATCATGAATATAATCCTTAAACTAAAAGCAAACTTCAACTATGTGACTATGGTACTGGTGTTAAGCACAATATCGGGATATATCTACATTAGTTGGCCAAACCTCTCTTTCCTTGGGAAATTCTAACAGCTTTTCTTTATGCGTACATTGAAGATGTTGGTCAAAGAGTAAGGTAGTTCTAAATAATTCTCTCTTAGGACCTCCCCTTTGTGGTACTTGGTTGGGTGGTGATTGTGCCCTATTATTAGTGGTTGGCCGAGGTTGCTGGTGTTGCACTATTGGCTGAGATGGTTGTTGTTGTGGTTGTGGCCTAACCTAGACTTGTTGTTTAGGGGGGTGGTAAGGTGGGCTCTATTGTGGGTTTCTATACTAGATTTGGCAATTTCCTCCCTGATTCCCCACAATGTTGACATTCTCAAGGTTGACTACTCCATCAGTCGTAGGCCTAGTTGGTTTAGAGGTTGTTTACTTGATGTTTTGGCGTTTAGGATCAAAAGAGTTTATCATGGTGGCATCCTTGAAGTGGGTTTCGAGATATTGGGCACTATTGTAAAGTTCATTATTCATGGTGGTTAGACGGTGCATGATTAAGATATTCCTAAGAGCCAGTGTGTTGTTCCCAATGAGCATCTTCACTTGTTCCCCTATTGAAAAAACATATTTTAACTTTTTTTGCCATTCCCCTCTGTCGACTCCAAAAACAAGTTCTAGATCGGCACCTCAAGAGGTGATGATAGATGGAATAGGGGAAAAGGGAGTGAATCGAAAAACACTCGGAAAGTGGTAAAAAGTCTTCACCTCGGTCCCACACTCACATTGATCCCCGAACTTTCATCTCAAGGCGTGGCTCGAGCAATGAAGATGGTTCGGGTCATGTGGGAGGAGAGTGAAGAGGAGTTAAACTTAAAGCATAAATAAAAAGGTGGTTGCCAGGAGCCGCAAGCTCTGCTTTATGGAATGTAAATCAAGAGATGAGTTGACCATGTGTACCTTAGCGCGGGAGAGAATGTGTGTAGGTTCAACCTTCTTCTTCTTTGGCCAGCCGATGAAGAAGAGTCCAACCGATGCTAACTTGATCAACTTGTGCAACTAGAACAATAAACCAAGTGAAGGAAGCCCATTAGAACTATGGGAAGTGTAGAAACTATAGAAGAAGAGATGAAACAAAGAAGCAATTGGAATAGAACTCACCGGATTGGGGCGAGCCCTAACCCCTTTTTTGTGTTTTTGGTTATGTAAAATAATACAAACTAAGTAAAATATGTTATAACAATTAAATTAACTAAGTTAAAAAAAACTTATAGAATGAAACGGCTTGAGTTGAAGCCGAGATGAGTGAAACAAGCCAGTTCGGGTAGCTTTGCACCCTTCTGGAGCGACTTTGGTGCAGAGAATGTTACAAACGACCCCGATGTCAGAATTGAGTGCCATTTGTTTAAGTGGATGGATAACTTGGAGGGAAAGAGATTTTATGTTGATAACTTCTCTGGAATCTATCAGCAGAAGCCTGTAAAAATTATGAATGCACACCCTTGTAGAGGTGTATGTGGATGATTTGGTTATCAAGTCCAAGAGTCGGGAGGACCATTCTGAAGTGCTAAGGAAAGTTTTGCAAAGAGCTAGAGAATACAAGCTAAAAATGAACCCTAAGAAGTGCACATTTGGAGTTTCATCAGGAAAGCTACTTGGGTTCATAGTAAGCAAAAGGGCCATAGAGATCGACCCAAACAAGGCCAAAGCAATCATTGGTATGCCTCCTCCGAAGAATATGAAAGAGCTTCGAGGTTTGATTGGGAGGCTACAATTTGTCCGCCGGTTTATCTCACGACATTCCCAAAGGTGTAAACCTTTCTATGAGTTAACCAAGGCGGGGGCCGAGTTTAAACGGGATTCGAAGTGCCAGGAGGCGTTTGATGGGTTGAAAACATACCTGGCAAGTCCCCCTATACTTAGACCACCAATTCCCGACAAGCCCTTGGTCCTCTACATTTCGGTTCTTGAGAACTCTCTTGGGGCAGTCCTTGCACAAGTTGATGAAGAAGGGAAAGAACGAGCTACTTACTACTTGTCTAAGATGTTTGATGCTTGTGAGCTGAAGTACACTGTGGTAGAAAAGACCCGTGCTGCTCTTGTTTGGGTGGTTCAGAAACTCAAACAATATTTCCTTGCTCACCAAGTCAAGCTCATTACTCGTATCAATCCCATTAAGTTTCTGTTAGAGAAGACAGTCTTGACTAATCGGTTAGGGCGATGGCAGAGTTTCTTATCCCAATTTGATATCACTTATGTCCCACAGAAGGCAATCAAGGGCTATGCTATTGCTGAACACCTTGCCCATCATCCCATACCCATCTTTGACCCAGTCCAGTTGGAGTTCCCAGATGATGAACTAATGTCAGTCCGATCTTCCAATCTTTGGACATTATATTTCGACGGGGCTCTGAACTCTCATGGTAGAGGGATAGGTTTTGTCCTTCTGTCACCTGAAGGTGTCACCATTCCACAGGCTTTTCAGCTTAACTTTTCAGCAACCAACAACATAGCTGAGTATGAAGCCTTGCTGGCCGGGCTGGAGGCCGCTCATTTCCATGGTGCCACCGAACTGAGGGTGATAGGTGATAGTCAATTGATCCTACGCCAGGTCCTATCCAAGTACCGAACTTCCCATCTAAACCTCAAACCCTACCAGGAGCTCACGACCTGCTACATCAAGCTATTCTTCAAACTCACCTTTGTCCATGTCCCCCGTTCTCAGAATATCCTCGCCGATGCCTTAGCTTCACTAGCTTCATATCAATCTGTCCCACTAGGCAGGCAAGTGGGAACTATCCACATCTGTAAGAGGACAATTCCAGCAATTGAGGATGGACGTTTTCTGAAGGTTAAGGAAAGATTCAACAGAAAAGAATACTTGGAACATAAAGAAGAAATCTCCTTGATTGAGTTAGAAGAATTTGAAGAAGGTGAGAGACCTTGGTATGACGAGATTGCGAGGTATTGTCAAGATCAGTCATACCCACCTGGATCAACCACCAAGGAAAAGAAGGCAATCAGAAGAGTATCCCAGAGGTATACAATCCTAGGAGGAGTGCTCTATAAGAGAAGCCTAAGTGGAATCTTACTCAGATGTCTTGATGAAGAGGAAGCTGAGTTGGTGCTGAAGGAAGCACATTCTGGAGTTTGTGGTGGTCATGTGAATGCTCAAGCCCTTGCTAAGAAAATCATCCGACAAGGGTATTATTGGCCAACTCTAGAAGAAGACTGCTCCATCTTTGTCCAGCACTGTCATTCATGTCAACTCCATGCCGACAAGATTCACTCTCCTGCATCTTCCCTTCATCCAATTCATGCCCCATGGCCTTTCGACATGTGGGCTTTTGATATCATTGGCCCCTTGAGTGACCGCAACTTCGAAATGCACTCAAAATCATTCATTCTGATGGCAACGGAGTACTTCACAAAGTGGGCTGAAGCGGAAGCATTCGTGGAGATTAAAGCATCAACAGTCTGCTCCTTCATCAAGCGCAACATCATTGCAAGGTTCGGGATCCCCAACGACATCATCACCGATAACGGGCCACAATTTCTTTCTCAAGATCTACGTGATCTTTGCAACAGGTATCGCATTTCATTGTATCATTCATCACCATACTATCCTCAAGGCAATGGTCAAGCAGAAGCCACCAACAAAACCTTAATCAAAATCATCAAGAAATCTTGTAAGTCTAGCAAGTTTGTCGATTGTCCTGATAAGCTTGTAGATGCTCTATGGGCTTATCGTACTTCTGTAAGGACTCCCACCGGACAAACCCCGTATGCTTTGGCATATGGGATGGAAGCAGTGGTCCCTTATGAAGTATTACTTCCATCTCTCAGAGTACAGCTCGACAGGGATATTCCTGTTGATGAGAGAAGAGAATCTCTGCTTGCACAGCTTGAACTCTTGGATGAAAGAAGGCTAGCCGCCGCTGAGCATGCCCGGACTTATCAGAATAGACTCAAAAGGTTTTATCAAAAGAGGGTGGTCGAGAGAAAATTCGAGATCGGTGAGATGGTAGTCAAACGCATATTCGTTAAGCCAGGGGGTCCCCGCTCCAAGTTGCAACCTAACTGGGAAGGGCCTTTTGTAATCACTGAAAAGTATCCAGGTAATGCATATGAATTGACTAATGCAGATGGAGAAAAATTGAATTATCCTTGGAATGGAGTTTACCTCAAAAAGTACTTTCCATAAAATGGAGAAACCACTGGTATAATCTCAAGTCATCGATCCTAGGTTGTTCATGTGAAGTCAAGGGTAGGTACCATCCTACACACACAAAACTTCCCGATCTTAGAATCCAGAAAACCTGACACTTGCAAAAGGCAAGGCAGAAATCTAGAAATTGAAGGAGTACCCTTACCCTATTCTCTTCTACTCGGTCCAAGATAGGGAGAGAAGATTAGAGAGGGGTAGTATCGAAAACACTCCCACCCTAGTAGGAGGCATATTTCCATTCCTGCATTGCATAACTATTTTTTTACTTTAATTATCTTGTTAAGAAGGCTCTTCCCTGTGACCTAAGTCAAAGTTGACCATAATAGGCAAAGGGATGAGTCACGGTGAAGATCTAATCCCCTTTCTATCAAGTGTTTCAGGCATTTCAATGCAGAGGAGGAGAAGATTCACACCACGGCAGGTAAGTTCTCTTAACCCTTACCCCTATTTCTTTTAAATCATTTGTTTTATTCCACCTTGTTAAGAAAGCTCCTACCTTTAACTCAAAATCAAGGCATACGATATACAGGCAAAGGGATGAGTAATGATAAAATTTTAATCATTTTCATTGAGTATTTTCAGGAGCTGAAGAAGCAAAAAGAGAAGGGCAATCAGGTACAATTTTTTCTGAAAAAAAAAATTTGCCTCACGGCGCATGTGCCCTCAACTGGGGGCACATGGCCAGGTGCCCCACCCCAGGGCGCATGGCCAGGTGCCCCCGATCGGGGGCACATGGACAAAAAAATTCGAAAAATTCATAAAAAATCTCAAAAATTCAGAAATTGTTCAGAATGTTAAAAATGACTTTTTTGCTAAAGTAACCATCATCAAAAAATTTGTTTTGACATATAAATGATGATTCTAATAGTGAAAACTTCAGTTGTTCATTTCATGAACAATCTGCTTCATATGACAATTCTGTCTGTTGGGTACTAACCAGAAATGTGCAGGCAACCTTTTTAGTCCTAACAGGTGAATTGGCGAGATCAGTGTTCCCCAAGAAAACGTCATGCCAACCTTGTGGCGAAAAGAGAGGAAGCACCACCCAGCTAAGCATTCTCATGGTGTTGTATTCCGTCAGAAGGCAAGACAAGGATGGACCAGAGATGCTGGTCGATGCACCACGCCTGAAGATTACACTCAAATCTACATTCTCATCAATCTTACATCATCACCATCATTGCATTTTTGCACTTCACATCACTCCTACTAGCTGTCACCTAGTTATGTTAGGTCCATTTGATACGTATTATATGCATTAATGTTGAAGACCTTGAGAGTGAAGATGACTGGGCCCAAGGTCCCCTTCAACAAAATCTACGACGGCTTGGTCATTTCTTCACACTCACGGATAAGCCAAAATTGAACATTGGAGGGACGATGGTTCCTAATCAGGTGTCTTGACCTCCAATAGACAATCTATATCTTCAACTATTTTCTACATAATTTTCTATGTTTGCATATCCATCTCTTTTTTATTCTTATCATTACCAATTTTATCTCTTCATGTTTTATTCCTTTCTTTTTGTTCCACCATGTTTTATTCTTTCCTTTCTTTTATCCCACCATGTCTTTTATTTTATCCCACCGTGTCATGGCAATTGTCATGCCATTGTTTCTTCTTTCACATCACTCTATGTTAGTCTCACCATTATCTTTCAATCTCACTATGGCTTAAGTCTGTTTTGTCATTTTCCGAATACTCGGTTTTCTACCAGAGCGTGATTCATGGTTTTCACGATACCCGAGCAATTTTGTTATGCATAAACGAACCCTTTAAGAACTTGAGATTATTCCACTCAGAATTAAACTGAGTATTTTGGTGAAACTTGAATGAACTTGAGATTCCAAATATTATGGATTGGTATTCTTTTCATTTTAAGATCAATTTCTCTTTTAAAAACATTAGCCCATCACAGTACAAGAACACCGCAAAGTTCGGGTTGCTGGCTGATGATGAACCTACGAATTCGAGAACTCCTTACCACACTGAGGGTTGGCTACATCCTTTTATCCGTTATCATTTACTTTTTCATCTCTCGTGCCAAGGACATGTCTTTTACCAGTCAATTATATGAGGTTTTGATAGAACATGAAAGCGATCTAGAATACTCAGCGAGATTCATATTGTTGGATCAGGTAGATAAGCGTGTCTATATCTACACGTTGATGCCACCTTTTCAGTCTATCATCATTCCATTCTACTACATTCATCTACGTTCACTTGCATTCCATTACAGTTCACTAAGAATCACTCCGCTTCATTACATGCCATTCCCTTACAAAACCGACATCAAGGCGAGGCAAGTTGTAGACACGCCAAATTCGCCTAATTCAGAGTATAAAACTCATGTTTTATAGGGTAACATGTACGATTGACCTTATAATGATGCCGGGTCTTTTAAAGTTGATTTGGAGCTTCGCCGAACGAAATCGGATGTTTTCCGATGTTTTCCGCAAAAAGCTGTAATTTCCAAGCGAAAGCCACACGTAAATTGTGTAAACACGGAAATTGGCTGAATGACCAATGCCTAATGATCATGCATTGAAGGTTATAGTCATATTCACACTCTGGACAAGTTTTGTTGCATTCCGTGTCTTTCCGGTTTGCCATCAAAGTCATTTTGACCTATATCGGATCTTCTGTTCACTGCCCTAAATTCTGGACAAAATTATGAAGTTTTGGAGGGTGTGATGGCTAATCCGATGCTATAGAAAGCTTCTTCGGCCTGTTATCTTTCCAACGCAACAAACGTCGTTGAATTCCGAGTTCAGGAGTGTTCGCAATGGCTTCCGGAAGAAGGACGCGCAAAAATAGTCCCATGCGCCCGGGTTCCTGGTCACATGCGCCCGGGACCCAGGGCACGTGCCCATGCGCCCTACCAGTGAGGCACGTGACCTCGTGCCCTCACTTGAGGGCACATGCGCCCCACCCTTGAGGCACGAGGGAACCAGTTTTTCACCGGGACTCTACCGTTGAACGGATCGATCCAGATAAGACCGAAATTTTTGAATGGATAGAATGCACCCCCACTCGGAGGCACATGCACCCTGCCTTGAGGGCACATGCGCCCTGGGGTAGGGCACATGCGCCCTGAGGTAGGGCGCAAGGTCCCCTTTTTTTAGCACGGATAACGCCGTCTGTTCTCCTATAAATTAACTCCGATTCCGGTCATTCCAAAGGCATGGGCACGACCCCCCAGGCATCTCAAGACGTCCAACCACCCTCCTGCATTGATTTTGTGATTTTTAGAGAGAGAATTTCAAGTTTTTAGAGAGAAAAAAGTCGGTTCAAGAGAGAGGAAGGCTGTTCTGCAGGTGATCAGCCAGGTCTCTTTTCTTCGGCTTATACAGCAGTGTGTAGACGTCCGCTGCAAGATCTCTCTTCATCAAAGTTCTTCATCTCCAAGTCTTGTTGAGTTTAAAGTCGACGGCACTTGATTCCGAGGTCAGGGCTGGTCGTGACGAGTGCAGAAGCAAAGTCGCGCCTGGCAGATCCTGGACTGCTGCTCGGCTTTTTCGACAACACAGATTTGACTATATCTTTCTCTATTCAACTCAGAATCTTACTGTTCTTTTTCCTATATCTTTGTTTAGTGATTCTACGTAATCCTATTATTTTTTTACATTTTTTAGCATTACTTTTATTCTGTTATTCCGAAAATAAAAAAAGGGTTAGAGATAACCCGAATCCGGTCAGTTTCTAGTCAATTGTGTGTTTTATGTCATTCTCTTTACATATACTCCACTTTGTCTAGTTCTAATTGTCTATTTCACTTGTTTGTTTGTCTAGTTGCACATAATATCAAGCACCCACCGCATTGAGGACTCTTCTTTATCGGCCGGCCGAAGAAGGAGAAGCTTTAACTAACATTATTCACGCTAAGGTACACACGGTCATTTTAATTCTATAAATCGGAACCCACGGTTCCTGGCGACCACATGTCTTAATTTCTTTCTTCTCACCCTCCTCCCACATGACCCGAACCGTCTCTTTGGTGATCGAGCAATGCCAAGGGATGAAAGTTCGGGGATCAATGTGAGTGTGGGATCGAGGTGAGAGTTGCTTTCCGTGCTTTATTCCTTTCTTTTCTCATCCCCTCCTGAGGTGACGATCTGGATTCACGGACTTCCCTGAAAAGGAGAGGACCCCGTCAAATTTTTAGAGTCGACACTGGCGACCACATGTCTTAATTATTTTCTTCTCACCCTCCTCCCACATGACCCAAACTGTCTCTTTGGTGATCGAGCGACGCCAAGGGATGAAGGTTCGGGGATCAATGTGAGTGTGGGACCGAGGTGAGAGTTGCTTTCCGTGTTTTCTTCTTTCTTTCTCATCTCCTCTTGAGGTGACGATCTGGGTTCGCAGACTTCCCTGAAAAGGAGAAGGCCCCGCCAAATTTTTAGAGTCGACAGGTGGAAGGTGGAGAACTGGGTAAAGATGGAATTGAAACCCTAAGGGTTGACTTGGAATCTAAATGGCATCTCAGTTCTTTGTAATGCCCATTCATCTAATGGAGTTGATCTATGATTTCTTGGTTGAGTGAGGGTTCCTAGACCATAGGTGTATATATATTGTTAGATGACTGAATTGGAGGTCGAGGATCGATTGCCAGACTATTTAAAGAACGACCCATGATAGAATGAGCAGGAGATGCAATATGGTTGGCATAAAATGGACAAACCATAGGTCGAAGAGATGAGGCAACTTAGTTGCCTTCAACAAAGATATGATTAACTAGTGCCTTGTCCTTTATCAAGGCTTGCATTAGTGACAAGGTTTATGGGTCAATGCGAAAAGATAATTTTCTAAAGGTTTATTCAATATTTTGTGGAGTAGATGGGTACACAACCTCCTACGCTTTTGGTTCAAATAGGGGATTGACCAGACCACCTATTTGAATCAATAGTGGTACAACCAACCTAATCATGAAAGAGAATACTCGGTGTATGAGTAATTATAGAGGCCTCAATGAAAACCAACTAAGTCAACTAGGAAGAAATATCCCAGGAGAGGTGTCATAGTCCACCAAGAGGGTGTTTTGGTAGGCAATGGTGTGTGGGATAGTGTGCTCCCACCACAAAAAAAAGTAAAACATTATAGAGGTAGAAAGGAAGAGAAACAAAGAATGCAATCAAGTGATAATACAAATAATAAACAAAGTAGACACACATAAACTTAAATTATCAATTAAACAAGACAAGCAACTAGTGACTAAAAACTAGACCGGTCAACATAGGAGCCGAATGAAGGAGATGAAAGTAGTGGAAAAGTTAGAGGACATATCTAGTAGCCAATCCAAAGTGTGTTCTATGTAGGGACCGATGAAGAATAAGCTGCTTCACATGGGAACCAAGGTAAAAAGTGAAGGTGGTTCACACGAGAACCAGTTTTGGGTAGAAAAGGTAGTTCACATGGGAACCGGTTTGAATATTTGAAAAAAGAGACAAGAGGGACCAATCTGAAGGTGGTGTAAGGTCTGATCCATGTGGGGATAGACCTGAAGAAAGTGATTTTGTTCACATGGGAATTGAAGTAAAGAAAGTAGTTGGTTCACGCAGGAACCTGTTTGTAGTAGAAAAGGGTGGTTCATGCGAGAAATTGTTTAAATGACAATTAATGGAGAAAAGGGGTCACACAGTGACTGATTTGAGAGTGAAATAACCTGCAAGATGGTGATAAAAACTTGGTATGGAAGTCTGAAAATAGACTTTGGTTTACGCAGGAACTGGTTTGTAGAAGAAGGTTGGTTTAGGTGGGAACCAGTTCTAAAAGCAATGGTGGGTGCACAAGGGAACTAGCTAAAAATAAATGAAAAAAATTAAATAAAAGACTTGACACCTCATATCTGATATAAGAAGGTGAAATCAACAAGTTAAATATGATATTGTATTGAAAGAGGTGGAAGGAAAGAAAGGCTCACGTGTGAATCGGTCTAGAACTAGAACTAGTTGCACACAAACACTAAGCACCCATGATTAAAAACATTACTTGTCCCACCATGGTTGCCAAAAGATGGTTATCTATTGACTCCAGAAATGAGGTTCTTTGGTCAACACCCCTCAGATATGGAGAGAAAGGGGAGGAAGGAGGAGATCCCTTCATTAGCCACACTCACATTGGTCCCTAGATACTAGACCTTCAAAATCACCAAGATGTTGAAGGGACCATCCAGGTCTTGTGGGTAAGAATAGATGAAAGAAATTAATGCACCTAATAAAACAACAATGTGGTCACCAGGAACCATGGGTTCCGCTTTATGCAATGGAATTAAATATAAAGTTGACCATGTGTGTACCTGGCGGGAAGAGTGGGGTGGGTTCTAGCTTCTCTTTATTCGGTCGGCCGATGTAAAAGAGTCATCAACATATGAGTGCTTGATTTCGTATAAATTTAGACAATAAAACAAGTGTGACAACTATTATAAGTGGATGGGGAAGAGTAGGTGTAAGTAAAAATAACATAAAACTGACAATTGAATAAAGACTATCTGGATTCAATTTATTTCTAACCCCTTTTTGTTTTGTTAAAAATTAATAGACTAAAACTAATGAAAAAATGTAGAAGGATAGAAGATGAATGAAGAATGGCTAAATAAAGAGATAAGAAGAAGAATGAATCAAATTTGAGCCTGTTTGAAGAAGATATAAATAAATCTTGTTTTGTTGAGAAAGTTGAACAAGAACTAGAATCTGTCTAAAATGACTTTACTTTAGAGCTTGCCATGACCATCTTCTACATTAGAATTGCATGTTGTCTATTGAAAATGAAATAAGACTGGAAAAGGAAGAATGTTTCTTCAGGTGGCTTAGGCAGCATACCCAAAAAATTGTAGAGATCTAAGAAGATAGCCCTGGACATATGAGCTTGAATCAACTTCTATCTCTAAGCACACAAAATTCTCTCTCTAAAAATCACCAAAAAATTGTGAGATGGTAGAAGAACGTATTACAATGCATGGCACCTTATGATACAACCTATTGAATGCCAGAACTTGGCTCAATTTATAAAAGAAAACTAGTGCTATCAATTCTTACATTTGTGGAACAATATGCCCTGGGGTGGGGCACATGCACCTTACCCTAGGGCTCATGCGCCCCCCTCTAGGGGTGCATCCAAATTTGTTGATAATCTTCAAAAAATTTGAAATAATTGAAATGAGTTTTTTGATCTTATTTGGGTAAAAGTAGAATAGAGGTGAAAAACCAGTGCCATGCACTTAGGTTAGGGGCACATGGCCATGTGCCCCTGAGGAAGGGTGCATGTGCCCTGGCCTACATGCATGGTACTATAATTGCATGCTCACATTTTGGTAATTACTATGTGATAGAAATGTATGCCCTAGAAGCTAATTATATATGATATGATTCAACATTTCTAGGAATATCTCATTCTATTTAATAGGCAAAACTTCGTTACTAGCTTTTATTAGAAGCGTATATTATAACGAAGTCCTTGACCACATGCAATGATGATTGAGTCATGATGAGATCATGATAATGAGATCGATCATCTAGAGATATGTGATCTAAATGTTCCTAGTCATAGGATCCTTGAGACAGGACATCAAGAATCCCGGATAGACTAGTGTGTGTGATGTCTTCTCATGTGATGAGATTGACCGATCTCATTGGTCATCAGTGTGAGGACACTGAGATACACAAATAGGTGCTCATTAGTGGAATGAGTTCACTGAACTGACCAATTTAGGAAAATTTGATTTGTATCTTACCGAACTGTCTATCAAGTTATTCTTACATCTCAATAGCACGGTTGGATCTTTGATCTGAGTCACCAAAGATGTCTTATCGGATATATCTTGTATTTTTATTATTGACTTATGGATCACCATCATGATGGTCTAGTATAGTAGATGTATTGGGTGCAAGAGAAACCCGGTGGAGGCAATTGAGCAGTCAATAAGGGATCATTCACTCTCAGTAGGAGAGAGAGAATGTCCTATGAGATAGTACTCTAAATACTTGGCCAAGGTACTTAAGATAATTGGAAAAGGAGTTTTTCAATTGATCCAAAACTAAGTATAGGATCCCATAGAGTTGGAATATTTAGGGGCTGACACTCATTGCCGAACCCCTGACCGATCAAGACATCGTATGAATGAGAATTTAAATCCATGTGGTAATTGATGATGGAAAGACTCAATGGATGTTATTTAACTCCCCAAAGTCATTTGGAATCATAGGATGTGGTTTGCACCCTTTTTTATTAGAAAGCCATAAAATTGTTATCGGATAACAGTTTTTATTTAATTTAAAAGAATCATTTTTAAATTAATTAAGGCTTCAAGAAAATTTACTATTGGGTCTAGTGGGTCACACACATTAGATCTAGTCAATATGATGAGGGCATGAACATAATTTTATAGAAGTTTTGGGTTTTTGTGAAAAAATTCATCTTCGATATATAAATGTCTTATGAAGCCAAACCCTAAAAAGCCATAGGGCTGGAGCACATCCTAAGCAGCCTCTTTTCTTCCTCTATCCTATATAAGGAGATCTCCCATGGTCAAGCTTGGATCGGGAAGGTTTCTGGAGGCCTGAAGGAAGGGAGAACTCATCTATTGAAGTAGATTGTGTGGATACCACTAGAGACCGGACATTTGAATGGTTTTAAGGAAGGAAGAATGTCCTCTCTTCATCCATGGTGAGGGATTCTGAAAATCTCATGAGGTACTCTCGTTCTACTTCATATTCGGTTCCTGGTTTTACTCGTTCGGCATCGACCAAGGCAAAGATAATGGTTTTAAGGAATCAATTTTTTTCCGCTATCATGTAATGATTCCTTACACTATGATCTCTCACAAATTTGAAATTTGAAGTTGTTTGTTGTGTTCAAGAGATAACAAGCCATGGAAACTTTCTACATTGGTTAATAAGTTGACACATAACCCAAAGATTCATAAATTCATCCAAAAGTTAGGGGTAATGAATGGAAGGTCAACACTGGTCGAAATGAACCGTACGACAATTGGAAAAACATAGCACAAATTGAAACACATCCAAAATAGAGATTTTATCATCGCCTTCAATGTTTGATCATTAGGCTTTAACCATGAAATTGATTTCCATGCTTTCACAATTTATGTGTGACTTTCGCTCAAAAATATAGCTTCGCTCGGAAACTACTAGAAAATGTCTACCTATACTCGACAAAGCTCTAAATTATCACTAAAAGACCTAGCATCGTTCTCATATCAATCACACATATTACACAACAAAACATAAGTTTTATGCTATAAATTAGGAAAATTTGACGTGTCTATAGTTTCCTAGTTTGTTATGTTGTTTTATGTTTCCACTTTGAGGAGTGCTACCCTCACCAAGGATAACAAGATCAAGTGAGAAGGATGGTGCCATGATAGGGCTATGACCAATGTTGGGGCCAAAGAAGAGGATTTCTTCATCTTTAGTAGGCTCGTCATAGGTTAGGGTCATGTCTTTTGTAGGTTTGACCAATGCCTCAATATTTTCCTAGACCAGCTCTTGAAGAAGTTTTTAAAGTAAGAGAGAGTCTTGAGGGTGAGAGAACTTGTGTGAAGTGCCACTGGTTTACTAATTCTCTTGTAGACCTTTCTCTACCATGGCATGAAGGATGTAAGAGGAGCTGGTTGGACCCAATTTCCCTAAGGTTGAAGCCAATGAGGAGGTGAAGGTGAAAGAGGCTAGATATTAGGTGGAGCTGGCTGATAGTGTACCACATTGATAGTGAAGTTGGCTTGCCATCTGGGTAACTTGTGTGGTTGTGGGGGTTGTACTAGCCAATTTCCCAAGTTTAGGATGTTGTCTTGAATCGGGGTCTCAACAATGTCTTTGAAGTAGAAACAATCTTTGATATCGTGCCTCAACAATCTATGGTATGAACAAAAGTTTGGCTCTTGACTTTGTGTAGCATCTTCAGAATGTTAGCATATCGATAAAGTGATCAAGCTATTCTCTAAGCAAGCACCGAATAACTTCCTTGTGTAATCTTGAGTGAAGGAGTACAATTCTGTTGTTTGCTCCTCCCATGTGGGCTTCGATGCTAGATTATTTGTCATCTACAGGAGAACTGTAGTATTATTCTTTCCCCATGTGATGCTATCATTTCTCAAGGAGGAGGAGGCGATGTTAGCCACATTGACGTCCTTAGAAGTCGATTGCTTGTCTTTAATTGGCTTTGATTGAGTGGCTGTCTTCAAGGGATTGTTGACATAGAAATGTTCTACGTTCACAACCATGCCATTAAGGTTGTTGAAGGACTAGATTCTCGTTCCCAGCACCTTCTTATAGATCTCTACCTAAAGGCCTTTATTGCACAAAGCCGTTGCTTCCTCAAGCAATGGTAGGTTAGTACACTTCACGCATACATTTCTGTAGCGAAAAATGTAGTCGACCACTTACTTGTTCTACCCCTAGAACATGATAGTAAGCTCCACAGGGTATGTGGCCGCTTAGAGAAGCTAAACCTTTAAATAAATTTTTTCTACATATCGGGCCAATCGGCTATTAACCTAGGCTTCAAGTTGGAATATCACTCAAAGGTTGTGCTTGTCAGAGTAGTGGAGAAGTACCTTAATAAGTATGATTTGTAGTGTGCTAGTTCATCCATAAGTGTGTAGTTGAGTGCCAAGTGCTCCCTAGGGGACCCGTGCCTGTTAAAATTGGAACATGGGCACCTAGGAGACATAAGAGGGGAGTCTAACATATTGGTGGTGCAGTGGGAATGAAACTTGGTAAAGGCTCATGACACCATGGTCATTGTCATGCTGTGCAATCTGCTTGGAAATCATCTAATCTGGTGGTAGATGCATGGCCATCATTGTAATGATAATATTGTAGCTGGTGGGGTGAAAAAAATTGAGTCTTTGTCTGGGCAAGGGTAGCTTCGGGCTGTTGTGGAGATGGCCCTTAGCTGCAAGCATTGTTAAGACTTTATCCCGAAAGGCCCCTCGTCCGAGCATGGCAGATGGTAAACCTTGTAGGGAAGTGGTTCCACAGGGGAATGCTGGCTTTAGGGAGCCAAATCTACTTGGGGACAAGGGTAGAGGGTTTGGCACCTTGCCCTCAGTTAGCACAAGAGTCTACTAGATGGACCTTCTAGTAGGAGTAGCTTGTACAGGGGACTTGTCCCAAGTCAAGTTAGCAGGTGGGCTGACTACTAGAATCTTTATGGCAGTAGGTGGTTGTTGCCGATACTTCATAGGTTGGACTGCTGATTGCTCAACTAGGTGGATAGATGATCCAACGAGGAGTCTACCATCAATCATTTGCGCTAGAAATCAGAATGGATGGTTGGTGAACCAAACATTCACATAGACTTTTTTGGCAGCAAGTGGTGGCACTTGTGGGTTCCTTTTAGCTTGGACTGTTGGTTGGTCCAATGAAGGAAGACGGGCCGAGGGCTGGTCCCTCGCTTGACCTTCTATCTTTGGAGCCACTGATTGGCTCCGATTTTTAGTGTTTAGAATAGAGGGCTGCCCCCTCTCCCGCACAACTTGTACAACTTTAGCAGTGACGGTCACAACAAGGGCCTAGTGATCATCTTCTAGCTGATTCAGAACAACGAATTAGTTAACAAGGGGAAGGATGACAAACTATAGTGATCAAGGATTCTCCTCCCTGATCTTAGAAGGAGCCTAGATGATGGTAGCCAAGAATGTTCAGTCCTAAGGCATGGCTGTGCTGGTGCGGGAGTGTACCCATAGGTGACAGTGACGGTGTTCACCAAGAATGACACTTGTGGAGGAGCCGACTTAGGCATCTTTAGAAAGGAGGCCTTGAAGAATGGAATGACTTCCTCGGCCACCATTTAGAGTTGTTGGAGGGGATGAATCTCCTACTTGATGGAGAATGTTTCTTCTAGCATTGCCCCAAGATGGTTGGGATGCAAGACGATCTTAGGAAAGCATCTGAATGCAATGCCAGTGGTGACGGCACAAATGTTGTGGTAGTTAATGTAAGCCCTAGTGTAGCAAATGCCATTGTCGAGTTCCATTTCACGTACAAAAACAAAACAAGGCAAACTTGATCAGAAAATTTCTAAGAGGTACTTGATGTGCACCCTCTCAGATCCCTATGATAGAGAGATGAATGGAAAAAGTGATCCCCTGGTCATGCCAATTTATGAGAACCTCGAAATAATTTATTTTAAAATGTATGTTTTAAAATATTTTGTTTTAATATTTTTGAAATATCTACATCTGTGTGTAGGTACTTGTAAAGAGAGAAGGCAGAGGAGGAAAAACTAGAACTGACAGAAATTGGGGGGTTTTTCCCTCTTTATGCCTCTCTTGGTGACTTTAGGGATGAATGGTGTTTGTGATGGTGGTTTCTGGGAGCCAAAGGCTCCAAAGTAGTTGATAATGAAAGGAAATAAAGGAAAGAAAGTGACTAGCATACTTTGGAAGAGGAGAGATTGTGAGGATTTTGACTTCTCTTCCCTCAGCCGACCAAAAGAAAAGAGGTTTGTGAGTTCATCTTCTTCAATCCGGTTGAAGCTTCACCTCAGCCGGATCAACTTAAGAATGTCTATAAGAAAACATAGAAACAGGTAAAAGAACCATTATAACTGAAGATAGTAAAGTAACATGCTCAAAATGAAACATAAAAAAACTAAATGTGATAAACTAACCGGATTGGGAGTAGATCCTAACCCTTATTTGAAAGGTTTAAGGATACATGTTATTGCAAGCTAGAATGAAAGAGAATAGTAAAGGATCGAATGGGGGGGGTGAAAAGCCCCAATAGAACACAAAAACAGGGTGTACCCATGTAGGTGCCCTATTGATGGGCATCTCCTCCTATGCCTCATTGATGGGGGAACTTGCCCTTGGTGCCCTATTTATGGGGCACTTGCCCTTGGTACCTCTTGATGGGGTAGTAAGGTCTGGTTTTAGCAAATTTTTTGCCCTTCTCCTAGCTTTGCCCCAAAGTGTTGGTTGATCTCCAAAAAATCTAGAAGGCTTTTGGAGATATCCACTACTGTAAAGAAACCACTGGAAGAGAGATTTGTCCTTGGAGAAGATGGGACAGATTCATGGGGTTGTCTTAAAGTTGTAGAAATATCTATTTTGGAATGAAAATCTGTAGGTTTTTGGGAATTTAGGGGAAGGATTTGGGATTGTTTGAGGGCTTAGGGGAGTGAGTGGGAGTGCTAAACATAGTAGTGACTAAGATAATGTGGGGAGGGGGAGGGGAAGAGCATGGAACCTAGAAACATTGAGGGAGGTGGTCTTTTAAAAGGAGGGTTATATCAAGAAATGTAAAAAGATCTTTCGTGTGGCAAAGTGCTTCCTTATTGGGGTGCTAGCATCATGAGACCCATTTAATCAACAATATGGACTAATAGGGGTTCAAATCAGCCATCAAATCAATGTTGACTCAAGGGTGCATGTGCCCCAACAATAGGGTGCCTGGTGTCGACTCCAGAAAATGGGTTCCGGATCGGCACCTCAAGAGAAGGTGAAAGATGGAATTGGGAAAAAAGAGAGTGAATCGAAAAACACTCGGAAAGCGGTAAAAAGTCCTCACCTCGGTCCCACACTCACATTGATCCCCAAACTTTCATCTCACGGCGTCGCTCGAGCACCGGAGATGGTTCGGGTCATGTGGGAGGAGAGTGAGGAGGAGATGAACTTATAACATGATAAGAGAAATTGTGGTCGCCAGGAGCTGCGGGCTCTGCTTTATGTAATGAAAATAGAAAGAAGTTGACCGTGTGTACCTCAGCGTGGGAGATGATATGTGGGTTAAACCTTCTTCTTCTTCGGCCGGCCGATGAAGAAGAGTCCAACCGATGCTAGCTTGATGTACCTGTGCAACTATTAAACAAAGAAGATAATAAAACAAGTGAGGGGAGGATTATAACTGAGTGAAGGGTAGTAACTGTAAAAACAATAACACAAAACAGCAATTGGAAACAAACTCACCGGATTTGGGGTTAGCCCTAACCCCTTTTTTTGGTTTCTTTTGTGATATATGAAATGATGAAAAACTGAATAAAAAATGCTTAAATATGAAATAAATGATATGAATGAAGAGTTATAAAAGAGAATATGAATGGTTAAAGACAACACAACCCAAGTAAGGTGGCAACTGGGTTGGACATATTCAATGTAAACTGTGCGACTCTGATGCAGAGACCATAACGAATAGCACCAATGTCATAATAAAGTAATGTTTGTTTAAAAATAAAGAGGACTGACCAAGGGTGATTTGATATGAAGACAAGTTTGCTTGAATCTTATGATAAGTAATCTGAATTTACCTGATAAGCCGGATCTTGGACAGTGAAGTTCTGGAAACTCCCAGCACAATGTCGATGTAGGACATGCTATGGGAACCACAGATATCTGAATTGAATGATTCTTGTTGGATATAAAATATAACTCACCGGGGAACAATTTCTATGAAGTATTTATAGGCTGAATCCACCATTAAATATACTTAATTTGACTGATAAGATGATGACTTAGAAGAGAAGACTTCGGATCTGTCTGTGCAGCGCCGGTGTTGAAGCCATAACAAGCAGAGGGAATGTCAGAATTGATTTCCGTTTGTTGGATATGAAATATATATTGATGAATCAAACTTATTCTTAAGAAAGTAAGGCCGTAAAATGACTATAAAGATATGTATAAGCCGATGATCAGCAGTGCAGCACGTCGGAGCATAGACCGGCTTCTTCTTCACTTTGGGATGATCTCCGGGCACCGGGACAAAGATAGAACGATTTGGGGAGGTTGGGAAGAGCCTAGGGTGGCTGGAGGACGAAGAGATGAGTGCTGGATGATGGGGATTCCCTCCTTAGGTCGTTCATTTGAGTCTCCATTTATAGGGGATGAGAACCAGGTCAAAAAATAGCAAGTTTTGATACATCCGACCATAGGTTGGATTTCCTCCATTTAATGTTGCTTATTTTCATACTTAGGCATATATAAACTTACCTAAATTATTTAGAGAGATTGGAAACCATGTATCACCTTTCCCATGTTCAAAATATGTCTCCACTTGAAGAGGAAACAAATCTAGTCTAAAAATGGCAAGTCTTGATATACAAGACAACAAGTTGGATTGCCATCATTAGATGATGCTAATTTTGACCATGAAGCTTTCAGATACTATAAAAAGTGATATGGAGGAGGAAAAAGGAAGGTAAGGTCGTGAATTTGTCAGATATGTGCCCAATGGGCTGGGCTTGCATGCAATTGGGCTTGATAGGTGCTGCGTGCGGACAGAACTGCATGTCTGACTTCTAAAAGCCGCTACAGAGAAATGGCTGATCGGAATTGAATTCCGTTTATTGCATTGAAAAGAGGACTCAGAGAGGAATATTATTGATGTTATAGACTTCTTCATTGGATGTCCAAAAAATCCTGTGAAAAATTTTAAAGTAGAGGATATGCTAGGAAAAGCATAATCTGGCACACCACCAAGAGTCCCTTGTTCGGCAAACATGGATTTGATTAGAAATTAGAAAATCATCCTCATATTTCCAATAAGAACCTCGGATCATCCAAAAGGATGGTTCATCATGATTTTTATGGTCTAAAAGAGATGTTGCCAATGGAATAATGGTTTAAGCTCTAAATAAGTCAAAATTGGCGTGTCTACACCTGGTGCCCTATTGGTTGGGCACTTTGAGCATGGTCAAAACATCTCACTAATGGGGCACTAGGCACTATTTGTTTGGAAAGGCGCGAGAAGCTCCATTTTTAGAAAAAAAATCGATTCCATTGGAGGGATACTCAAATGTACTTAATAAAAAGAAGAATTTGAGCTCTTCAACTAGATAGAAATTGCGTGTCAACATCGAGTTTTCTAGTAAAATAGGTGATAGCCTATAAAGATACTAGATGGTCAGATGGAGCAAATGTTTGACATTCACTTACATTGAGCAACTGCTCGAATATCCTTGATTAACTATCATAGCAACCTTATTTGATGAGAGCGTGCACATCCACAATGTGTAAAGAATACAAAAGGCTTCAGCCTTTCAGGCCCGTTGAGATGCGAACAAGTTTGATTAAGTATTTGTTAATTTTAATGTGGTTTCAAATATTTATTTCAAGTTTGAATTTATTTTGGACTTTAATGTTGTTTGTTTTAAGTTTGTTTGAATTGTATGGTTTTGATTATTTTACTAGAATTAGTTGAAGTTTGTTTTATTTTGTTTTGAGATTGGAATTTTAGAGGTGTTTGAACAATTTAATTTGTGTAGGTTTAGTTGACATGTGAATTAAGATGCTTTATTATTTTGTCATGTTGGTTGATGTTTTAATATCGATTTAGGTGCGTTTAGTATGCTTTAAATATTTTCATAGTTTCATTGAACTTGATTATGATCAACCTTGGATTGTTATAAGATCTAATTCCTCATGTTTTAAGGTGGATTCCATATGCCTTATTGTGTTTTTAGTAATTTTTTGGTTGTTTTTGAAATATTTGATTTTCACTTGCCTAGGAAATTGAATTCCATTAGATCAAGTGTTTAATTGAATTTCCAGATTGCTTTAAGTCTGGTTTTTATTTCATGTTGAGGTGTTAATGATCTATTCTTAATATGTTTTGAGGTTGGTTTGAGTTTATTTTCAGATCTAATCAAGTCTTGTTCAATCTAGTTCGATTCACATCACATCTGGTCTGTTGGGCTAGTATCGATGCCAAAATTACATGAAATCAACTTGGCACTAGAAATGTGAGATGTTCAATGTATTTCCATATCAGTGTACATCTAATTTGGTAGTTCATATGCCATGTTTCCTGCTATCTAAGATGAATGTGTGCATGTCTATGTCCTTACCATGGTGTAAAGTCCCACAAGAACAAAAAAATTTCAGCAACATGCCACCTTCCCTTCCGATCGATGTGAAATTTTTCTATCCTACATGGTTAAGTCCTTTTTTTAATTTTTCATGTAGTGGGAAGGATCCATCTGCAGTGGGAAGCATATCCCATGCCTACGCCTGGAAATGTGTCTGTGCTAGCCACCCAATAGAATGTCCAATTGTGGACTAACAGCTTATTTAATGTTGATTTTGCATTTAGATTTTTGTCAAGTGTGATTTTATTGTCCAAAGCCCAATGGGCTAGCTTCATGTGTCATTAGCATAGCAGGTTGATCTCCATGTCATGTCGGCCCGATTAGCCCACTTTAAGCTTCTTGGGCCGTGGTAGCCGGTTTGATCTTTAAGGGACAGCAAGGCTTGATTTGCACTTCCATGGCCAACTAGGCTAGATTTGCACTTTGTTTGGACCAAAATTGAGAGCCTCACTATCATCCCTTGACTCATCATATGGTAGTGAAAAAGTAGGGCCTCAAAAACGCTATTTTGGACTTGTGGAGGTGCTATTTGGAAGGCTTAGAAAGGGGACAAGTTCAAGCATGAATATACTAGTTTTGGGATGCACAAAGGGTAGGAGAATTGAAGCGTCCAGAGGATTTCAAGAATTTCAACATGTAAAACCTCACCTTAAGTACTAAAAGGAAGAAAAAAATAGACATTCATGCATAATTTAAAAGTAGCATAGGAGGTAGAATAGGCTGACAGTAGGGCTAGTTGAGGGTCCTGGTTAGGGGTTTGCCTAACGGCACACAGGGGCCAGATTGTGGATAGAGTTTAAAGGCACTCAGGGTGCCTGATTGAGGATGGGTTTAAGCGCACTCAAGGGGCCTGATTCAGGTGCTCAGAGGGTCTGAAAATGGGGCACATAGGGGGCCTGATTGTGGACATGTTTAAGAAACACTCAAGGGTCCTTATTGAGGGGTGCATAGAAAGCTGTTTAGGGGACCAGCAGGGTTGGTTTTTAGAGCAAGTTCAAGTGGACTAATGAGGACCAAAAGGAGGTGCACAAGGTGCTAGTTTAAGGGACGAAGAGGGGCTATCTTTGAAGGCCAAATGGCAAGGCTGAAGTAGTTGTTTGTAGGCCATCTAGAGGCTATGTGCAAGGAATAGCAAGGGGGCCTAATTGGCTATGTCTAAGGGCCTAATCAGGTTAGCCGAAAGGGGGACCAAAGGTGTATGCTCAGGTGACCATCAGGGGGGGTCAAACATAGACTGTTGGTGATAGGTTTGAAAGCTTAATTGGACAGTTAAAAGAGAAGCCAAAGGGGCAGTCTCAGGTGACCAAACATGGGGGTCATCAAGAAGCCAGCAATGCGGGCTGAATAGGGGACTCATATGGGACTATATGGGTGGTCAGATAGAGTGCTAATGGGCCTGTGCCTGAAGGTATTGTGAATGGCCAAGGAGAAGATAGAGGGAAAGATAAACAAGGGGGGAAGAAGAGAAGAGAAGAACTAAAATGAAACACACCTCTCCTTCTCTACTCACCTTGTCTCTTTTTTTCTGGCATAGAGATCAACTAGAGGGAAGAGACCAGGCTGAATAAGGGTTCGATCAGTTGCTACTGTTGGAGCTTGGCATGGGAAGTAGAAGAATAGCCTCTCCTTCTCCTTCTTCTTCTTCTTTTTCTTCTTCTTCTTCTTCTTCTTCTTCTTCTTCTTCTTCTTCTTCTTCTGCTATTGGCGCAAGGATGGCCTGCTCCTACTGATGCTACTGATGGAAGAAGGCTAACCTTCATCTACTTCTTCTTCTACTACTACTATTAGTGCATGTGTTTTAGTAGA
Source organism: Cryptocoryne crispatula var. balansae (assembly GCA_036172225.1). NCBI lineage: Eukaryota > Viridiplantae > Streptophyta > Magnoliopsida > Alismatales > Araceae > Cryptocoryne > Cryptocoryne crispatula. The sequence continues at coordinate 43,618,567 of CM069921.1, forward strand.
TGCTACTACTATTGTTGGAGAGGGAGGGCATCTTCATCTTCTTCTTCTTCTTCTTCTTCTTCTTCTTCTTCTTCTTCTTCTTCTTCTTCTTCTTCTTCTTCCTTTCCTTGAGCATGTAGAGCTGGAGGTGGGAGGAAGTTTCTGGTGTTAGCATGTAGATTAGATGCAGAAAGAGAGCTGAAGCTGGCGCACAAGTTAGGTGGGTGTAAAGGGCTTGTTTGGCCAACCCATGGGTTTAAATAGAAGGCTTGTGTGCCATCTTTAGATGAAGATAAGACTGATATGAGTGATAATCCTAATGTATAGAGTAGTCTGCTTCAGAAAAATTCATAATTGGGAAAGAAGTCTCCCAAGCTGATGTGGTGCGGCCAAATCAAGTCAAGGGTGCACACCATTTCCTTCTTTTTAGGTGATGTGGGCACAAGGTAGCTAGAAGGGAGTTGTTGTTTGGCCAGACTAGGGAGAGAATGGATAAGGCTGAGGGATAAGGATAAGCTAGAGATGGGTGAGAGTCCTAATGCAAGAAGAGGTCTTCTATGAAAGGAGTTCTATGCAAGAAGGAGTGTTACCCATCTGATGTGCGCATGGGTTAAGGATTGTGCTCACAAGGACCTAATTTTTAGGTGATGTGTGTACAAGGCCAGCTAGAAAAGAGTTGTTTGGCTGCACTTGATCATCTTACTCCGTCTCCTACTAACTAGGGAGTCTAGGTGATAAGCCAAATAAGAGATAAACTGGAAAAAGGATGAGAAGGTGAGATTCCTATCTCATAAAGAAGTCTTCACTCAGAGAAATTCCATCTGGTTGAGACACTTACAAGGCTGATGTATGTCTAGATCAGGTGAGGAGAGAGGATGGTTTGGCCAAGCCAAGTGCTGCGTGCACAACGATGGAGAGATCCAATCAGGTTTGTCGATATAAATGCTCTCGATATGACAACCATCATTAATTCTAGCTGAAAAGTAATTAAACACACTCTAAATTGATATGGAGAAAGATGGAATAAGCTCTAATGACTATTGATCTTGTGATCCATCAAGATGTGAGGCCAATATGTCTTGAATTGCTTCAGATCTTTTGATTTTGCCAATTTCCTTAATCGGTGCAATCTTGACCATCAAGCATGTCGAAAAATGCAATTGACGGCAAATAAATTCTCCTATTGCCAAATTTTTGTTCTAATGCATCAATATTTCTATGACCAAAGTTATGGACTAGATAATTGAAATATTCAGCCCATAGGTTGATCTGAAAATTATTTGGACAATCATGTCCTTGATGTGACAAGATATAGACTTTGCCGAGATTTGATATTACTTAAATAACTTTCTAATCAGTGGTCCAATTTTCTATTCATTTGAGCATTGTCTAGCTCTATCTTATACCAACAATATGGTGAAATTGGATCTCTTTGATACTGTCCCAACTTGTCCCAAAGTGTTGGGGACAACGTCATTTCAACCCTTCGATGTCCATTTTCTATGTTTTGGCACTGTTGCGAAGCTCTCAACTGGGGCTATGCAATGATCTTGTTGTCTTGGCCATTTGGAGTCTATCAAGCCAAGCCAAGACATTTATAGAGCTTGTTTGTACCATCTGGTCCTTATTTTACCAAATATGGGTTGGATTTCTGGATCGACTTTGGCATTGCTCAAATCTGTATTGAGCAAGCTAAACAAAAAATTTTGGCACCAACAATCATCCATTGTTCTTCCTCTCCACCTCAATTCTTTGCCTCATGCCTTGCTACCAAAGGAGCACTACCTTTCCATTCATGTCACCTCCACTGACATCTTTAGAGCAGGTCACTCCCTACACTAGGTAGTCCCTTGTGTTTCGCAATCGGAGCATCTCATCCATGCTGGTGATCAGATTCTACTAGATATAATTAAAGTAAACAAAATATGTCCCAATAATATTTTAATTTAAATATTTTATTAAACAATATTGATTACTTACATCTTAATAAACTTTTATTTTTTCTATGTACATATTAAGATGTAAGATATGAAATTAAGTGTTTAGTTTTTTGAGATTATGCTAAAACAAATGTTAGTGTAGTCATATAACCATAACATAAGAATTCTCTTAATTGTTCGACTCCACAATTGAGACACAAAGTGGTTAGGAGTACACCATTACATCAACTGGTCCTTGATGCTTGTCTTTGATTTTGTGGGTATTTTCTCCAACTATCAACAAAATGAAACTCTCAAAAGTTAGAGATATCATTATTCAATTATCTAATTGGCTCGTTAAGCAAACAAATAGTTATAGGGTAGTCCAATAATTTTGGATAAATTAATAGTTTAGTTATAGAAAAATTATCAATTTGATGGGTACATTAACATATAAACCATAAATGGTAATCCATATCTAATATCCATATTTCTTAATCAATATAATGATCCAAGAGTTTGAATGTTAAGATAAAAAATATACCCAATAAGGTTATTACCCATTTCTATCTTATAAGTCTATATGATATTGCTATTTTGTTGGCATCCCTATGTGAAAGTGACACTATGCAACTCTTCCTATTCCTTTCTCGACATGTCCTTCCAACCATAGTTCTTGCCTCTTCATCCACCCATAGCTTTGACACCAACCTCTTCTTCCACCAATAATACTTGTATCTTCTTTCTCCTATAACTTCCACTCCCTTTGTTGGCTTTCTCATCTTCCTTAGCTTTCTTCGATGCCTCAACACTCCAATATATTTTAGATACTCATTTAATACTGATTTATGATCAATATAAAAGCACATTTTCAATATATTTGACAAAATAGCCTATTGATTTGGATATTTTATTACAAAATATAACTATCTAAATGTAAAGATAAATATATTTTCTATTGCGAAGAAATCTATTGCAAAAGTTTAAGAGCATGTTTATTTTGAGTGCAATATATTTAAAATTTACTGACAGCCACATGATTCATATTTTTATTTATTAAAAACATGTTTAATGTAAATCTGAAAAAAATGTGATGTGCCTAAACGTCATTGCAGGAAACATATGAATGGGCCGAATAATAATTTTTGGATTTGGATTTAATTTGTGACAATCTATTTGTATGTCAATCTAATAGCATGTTTTATTGGATTTTGTAAAGATTTGAGTTAGGTATTTTATTAATCCAATCCTTTGTCAGGTCTAACCAGATTCATGTATTTATCATTTTATATATCAGTTATTCATTTCCTAATTGCTGACAATTTTATAATAAATAATACAAACGCTTCATGGATATACCATTTTTAACAAATAACAAGTAAACACACATTTTGATTTATAGGTATCAATATGGATATTATGTCACGCCCTAGTTTTTAAACAAGCACAGCGGGATAATCTGACGACCAGACCGGCGAAAATTAACCCCGTAAAAATATCAGTTTGGGAAAAATGATGACAACTAGGTCCCAGTTCATATATTTACACACTATAAATAAATACATCGCTAGTGCTACAATCTAAACAAATCTAATTACCATCTAAATTACAAGAATCATCCAATTTGCTTTCTTGGGAATCAATCCATCACGCTTTTGCTACGCTAAACCTGATTACCTGAAAGTTGATAAGAGGATTGGAATGAGTACGACGACTCAGTAGACACCCCATCATCCGCCAAATCGGATAGCCAAAAGGCCCTAGATGTTAATTAAATAGGTACCCAGACCTACACCCATTATATGCAAATATAGACTAGTCAATACATTCAATATATGACTTAATCCATGTGTTTTACACCACCAACCAAAGCCTATAATCATACTGACCTGCACTTATATGCACCATAACATGACATAAAAAGATAGTATGAACATATGCATAGACACCTACTATATGCTCCATATGATGATATCACTAAAAATGAGACAAATCATGCATACACCATACAACACAACATGATAATTGACAAAATAAAAATACATCACTAGACCACCTATACCATACCATGTAATAAGTGCACCTATCCTCTAATGAAGGACCACATTCACATAGATGCACCTATTATTTGATAGAAACCACACCCTTTTCTTATTAGTAAGGAATGCGTCATCTTACCAACTCAACCAGCTACCACCAAATCTATCATATATAGCAGTACCATATAGCTAAATGAAATCCCATAGTGCACCTAGGCAGTGGTGGCACAGGGACAAACCGCAGTATCTGGGATCGAAGGATGCACCGGACTGTTCTAACCTTCGCTGCCCTCGGGTCACAACTAACTAGTCTGGTGTAGTTGTTTTCATTATAATTTCAATGCATCATGCATCCACATCAATCATGCCATGCCATGATCAAACTTATAAGATAAATGACATACACCATACCATGCTATGACAAATATACCATCAATACAAATACCATGATTAACCACACCTAAACAATATGTTCATGATGCTAAAACCATAAAATGACAAGAATATGTATGAGCTAGTATGATACCACAACAGATATTCAATAAAACATGTCATGAATGGAACCAATCAGATCATACATCTTGGTTTAATGACATAAACGTGGCTGAAAATCAAGTATTTAATTAGGCTAGCTAAACAATATCTAGTTTAGTTAACTATCACCCTAAATATACAATGATATTAAACAGAAAGAATAACCAAGGACTAACTAGATATAGGTTATCAAAAAGGGACTATAATCAGCCAGGAACATGATGATTAACATGCTATAAACAACCTAAAATAACCCTAATACGATCTCCATTACATGCGAAAGAACTAAGAACGCTAACCACGCTAACCACGACATACAATGCCAACTCAGCTAATTAAATCAATAGTAATCACTACAAGTCATGGAGGATTAAATAGAAATTTAAATGATAATAGACACGTCAAGGGTACCTAGAGGATCGACGTGGGAAAAGTCGGAGATCGGCAACCGAAAATGATATCGAACAATGACGACGTGACACACAACTTGAACCAATCGAATAGGCTTTCCCATGGCACCTAGGCTGCTAATAAAGGATATGAAAATGTACCATCGGATCATGGGGGAATAGAGAATAAAATTAAGGGGAATAATGCCCTGAATAATAGAAAGAGAAGGAAATAGATAAGAGAGAGAGTTCACCACGGATAGGGGGGCGCACGGATGGCGCACGGCGCATGGCCGCGCTGGCGTGCGCACGGGTGAGCGGTGGGTGTAGAAGGCGGTTGGCTGCACGGAGGCGCGCGGGTGCTGACGTCGGCGATGGCCGACGGGGCTACGCGGTCAGCGACCGGCAAGGGGTGGCACGGGCAGCGGCTGTCAACGCGTGCAAGCGAGAGCGGGCGTCGGCGGATGCATGGCAGGGCCGCGATGGCTTCATGCAACAAAGCGGTAGCCGACGGCGAGGAAAGAGAGAAGCCGACGGCGGTCTCGCGAACGTCGAAAAGTGAGAGACGACGACGCCCAATGCAATGCATGCATGGATGCATGGCCAACCATGTTGGCCACGCGGGCGGCAGAGGTGAGATGGCGCAGAGAAGAAGAAGAAGCAACCGTGCAGGCGGCAATGCAAAGAGAAAGAGAGAGAGAGAGAGAGAGAGAGAGAGAGAGAGAGAGAGAGAGGCAGATCTGGAGGAGAGAGAGAAGGAAGTGCGATGAAGATAGAGAAAACATGGTGACGGTTACAGTAATAAAAACAATAAAATGTTATTTGATAGGAACAACACTCTCAAATAGGGTAAGACTTTACGTAAAGAGAGAGAGAGATACGGGGAGACGTTGAGAGAAAAATGAATGGATGGGAAGAATTCTTAAGAAATAAAAAATAGTAATTATGCTATTCTTAGGAGTCTCAAATAACGGGGGATAGTTAAAATAAAATAATAATATTTATTATAAATAAAATATAGGGATCCACTCAACTAATAAGATTCAATAAAAAATACCTACTTATCTATATAAATGTCTTAAAAATAATTTAAGCACATTATAAAAATAATTAAAACACCACAATAATAACTTAAATAATACTACAAAAATCTGGAATATTACATATTACACATCTCCCACCCATCCTTACCCAAAACAAAGGTGATCTACTGCCAGTGTAGTTTTGTTAACAGGGTAGATATGGTGTTTTCATGTTTTCTCTGTTTAGGTAATCAGATAATATATCTGAGTCAAATATGGTTACAAATCTATAAGCCATATGATCTTCGAATTCAGAATGCATATGAACAATATCCTCTTTAAAATTTTAATTAAATTTAGTTCATTGATACATTTATTATCATAAAAATATAAAATAAATATAGAATATAAAATATGTTATATATTTATTAAAATTAACTTTGAATGTTGACATAAAATAGAGAATATTTAAATATGTACTTTAAGTAAAATTATTTTAATGTATAATAATATATTTTGTATATATTATAAAGGACTAATTCGGAGTGAATCTAAAATGGAGTGTAGTGAGTAATTTTATTTTCATGTCGACTCCGATTAATATTCAGACAATATCTATATTCACATATCCATTCCGGTAAATATCTTATAATCGGATATTATTTGTCTAGACAGATAAAAATTCAGAGTGGATCCGGATTCCATCCTGATCCGTTTACACCAGTGACTTCTTGTAATCCCTCACCTGCATTTCCTCTTTCACCCATTCTATCGGTACTTGATATGTAGTTATCTCCTTTCGTTCATTTGTCTGCAACCTCAATGCATCTTCATCCCTCTCCCGACCCTTCAAGGCCAATGAGGGGTCCTCACATGGTGGCTGTTTCAGATGGCATTGTAGACTTTGTTGTTTTCTTCCTTTTGCTGTCGATGCCCTATTGTCCCCATCACTAGCTAATCCGCTACCAACACCCTTCTTTATGGCGATGCACATAATTTAATGGTTGATCCACCACCTTCACCAATCCATACTTTTTTGTTTGGTAGTGACATCCTATGCTCGCACTGAAATTTGTGCTATTGGTCATTAGGGAATCTCGTGGTTGATGACATTATGGATGCTTTTCTGCACATTATGCTCCACTCTCCTCCCTCAACTTCTCCTCCCTCAACATCTTCATGTTGCTTCCTGGTGTGAGTCCAACGATATTTATTTCCTACCGTTTTTTCTTTTATTCACCGAATATAAGATCTAATTATGATGTGTATGTATATTTCTTATTTGCATGGCATCTTACCACTGATTGAGTTGGGTTTAGATTGGCTCCATACCCACCTCATTGATTGCAACTACTGGGTACAAATAGGTCATTTTCTCTTTTTCCTTTGTCTAATCATTTGGACAAGCATTAAAACATAGCACCTTCATTTTGGATGATTGTGAGAGCCATATCACCATGAGGGTGGATGACGTTGTAAGTGCCACTTTGGGCCAATTGGCGTTTTACATAGTAGTCCAAAAATCAATTGTATCTCATTTGCTAAATGAAGAGTAGAAATATATTGTTATTTGGTTCCAGTCCTTTCGTTAATCGAGTATATTCCTTTTTTAGTAATACCGTTTTCTCTTCTGTTTGATAATTTCAAGTTTATTTCTTCTTATCACGTCACAACAAATGTGCTACATTTTTAATTACCTAAGGATACAGCTTTTAAACAATTCTGTTAAGTAGTTTTCTCTGGTATCCTCCAGCTGATAAATGAAATCACTTTTAATTAAGGAATTGTATTACATAATGAATTACATTCTCCACAGAAATAATTTTAAGTTTTGCTTTTTTTTTTACAGTACGCTTTCAGCTAATCAATACTTCATTCTTTTATTGTGCTTATGGTTCTTAGTTCACTACAAGAAAAATGTCTGGCCATCCCCAACATGTCAATGGTCATTGCAAAAGTATATTGGCCATGGCTTAACGCACTTGCCAGACCGTCGCAAATAAATTCATTACGAATGTAATTGACAATAGATTCACAACTATCATTGTCGGTAAAAATACAACTAGCAACTTCACAGCCATCCCCATTATTTGCGATGGCTTTACATCCGCAAAGACATTGCAAAAACTAATACGGGTGACGGAAATGGCTTTACGTAACCACAGGTGCCATCACAAAAATTAATACTATTGATAGTGATGGCTTTACATGGCCAATGCCATCACCAATCTCTTTTCATGTAAGAGTACACACATTGGGGATGGCTTAGTCACTCCAACCCCTATTTCGGAGATTGAAGTGATTGTTCTGGTTATGGCTTAAGTCGTTGCCAGTGCTTCTTAAATATCACTAAAATATATTTTAGCAATGGTTTGGAGTAGTCACCGATAATTCTTATTAAAAAATATGTTTTTAAGGTTTTAAAAGAAAAATTCATGCAAGATTATATCCATGCATGATAATACAACCACATGATTATTTTTATCTACAACCCGTAAAGCATAACTTTGTAGAATTTCATACATATTCTCATCCACAATACATAAACCACAAATTAAAATACATTTTCATCCAAAAGTTCATCCACACTAAAGACTATATAATTTCATCCACACACACAATAAACAAACCATAAGCTATACAATTTCATCCACACTTTCATTCACAATGAACATAAACAACAAATCATATCAAATATGCAATGAAAGAACTATAATTATGCAATGAAGAACTAAACAAAACTACATCAAATATCCAAAAACCAAAAAGTATAAACACATTATGAACAAATCACATAGCATATACGTAGAAGATATGTAAGAATCATGTTCATAAATGAAAGATACAATGGTGTCTACCAATCTACCAATCATCATCTCCAAAGAATATCTCATCCTCCTTGTCCTTATTGACCTCATCCTCATCGTCAACCTCTCCATCAAGTCATCACTATATCTTGGAGGTGACATTGAACATGATGGATCAATCGGGCTTTTGATCAATTTTAACTAAAAAATGTTTTGTTAGCCATTTTATTATCTCTGTAAAATGATTTTGTTTGTCAGATATTTGTTGCTTAAGAGATTCAATCTTTAATTTATTCATCAACTCCTGAACTATTGGATTCATAGACGCAATGACATCTTTACTACTTACACCATACTATGTGTTGCTAGTCTATCCTCACCCCTCATATTGGGTGCATCCCAACCTATCTTAGCCCAAAGAAAGTGATGAATGCCTACTTAAGAGTGAACTGATGCTTAGATATCTTAGCATACAATTCCTATGATTGTTAAACATTAATTAATTGCTTCATATTATCCTAAATAAGAATTTGTATTAAGATTTAATTGTATTTAAAGATCATATTTAGAACAAGATATTCACATCCGTTGACAACTTTTGTTATTACTCTAGATGAGCAATCCATACAGCTATTCATACATTTGTGTCATATGGAAGACCTCAGAACATATACGGTGGCATTTTTTATTTTATACCTATCCAAAACAATTAAGATCATTAGAATACATTGAAACTTTACTCAATAACAAACTACAATTAAATTAAATAATTAAAAAATATCCCTTCAGCTAATGAATATTCATCCACACTCTTCTTTAAGGCATTCATAGATTAATTCTATTACTTGCCTATAAAGAAATTTAGGTGAGTTTAATAATTTATAAAAAATGCTCAAATAAAAGAGAATTTAAATGGAAAAGCTTTTTTATCGTACTCTTGTCTCTAGCTCATATGTCACATATATGATGTCTTTGGTCTAGATCACACTGTAAGGCATAACCTCACAGGTCTCCTTTAGTGATCATCTTGTAAAATATAAGATAGACAAATTTTATTAGTGTTAGCAGACAATAATGGAAAAATATAAATGTGTTATTACCTTTTTTTTAAAATGGTTTCATTACATGTCTTAAAATATCAACATCCATAAATGTAGAGGACTCAATTTTAAATTGTTGTTGCACAATGACTATATTCATAATCATTAATAATACACTATTAACTATCATGTATAAATTTAAAATATAAAGAAAATAATATATTTATCTCTAAGGTATCAAAAAATGGCATCTTTCTTCTATTTAAGAAAGGTGATATACTTTTGTCTCAATAAATTATATCACACTATGTTACAAACATCAAGATAGGAGGTAAATCTTAACTATGTGGTCCTTATGTGAGCCTACATCTAACCTCTTTACTAATTCAACATTCAAGGTCTCTCCACAGTCTAATGTTCTTAACTTATATGCATTGGCTAAACCTCCCCCATGTCTATTATACATAGCTCATTAACCACAAAATAAGAGCCACATTAAAAACTAATATGTATATACTAATTCTAAATGATTCAGTAAAAAATATATCTAAGGGGATAACAGATAAATTTTTTATAGACAGGCATTGTTAGAGTAGGATGAGAAACCAATGCATGAGATGATCTAGGCACTATAAACATGCAAAATTGGCCTAATTTGGAGCATAAAACTCTTGTTCCATGGGCAATATGTGTGATAACACCACTTATAATCATGCTAGGTCACCTCTAAAGAAGGTTGGGAAGAGCATGAAATTTTTGGACTATTTGAAATGAACTAAAATCTTTCAATCTAAGCCATACCCTTCGAGTGAGAGCCATATGTTAACCATAGATGCATAAAACTAGCTTGATGATTGATGCTTAATGATCAATCTTTGAGGGTTATGACACCTTTTAAGCCATACTAGCTTTTCTGCTAGATCACTTCTATCGTCACCATGTCATGCCAATTGCCACCATGTCTTGTTGGTTGTCATTCTTAATCTTTTCAGACAAAACCAAGCCTCTTTGGTAGCCACCATGCCTTTATGGTCTGTGGAAACCTTGTTAAATCTTTTCGAGTTTTTGTTATAAAATATTGTTTTTGTTTTGAAATATCGACATTCGAGTTTTCTAGTAAAATAGGTTATTACCTATAAGAACACTAGATAGTTTAGGTGATATTATAAAAATATAGAACCAAGGTTCATGTTCCATGAAAATTTCTTTTTGACTCCACTTTGACGGATGGTGCAAATATCTGACGTTCATTTACATTGAGAAACTGCTCAAACACCCTTGATTAACGGCCATAGTGATCTGTTTGTCAAGAGTGTGCACCTCCACAACATGTAAAAAACATAATGGGCTCTAGCCTTTTTGGCCAGGTGAGATGCAAACAAACTTTGTTAACTATACTTTGAAGTTGATTTTGTTTTTTGGTTTGAAATGTATAATTCATATTTGAGTTACATTAAATTTTTAGTTGTTTGAGATTTTGATTTAGTTTGCTTCTGTTGTTTTTATTTCAATTGGTTGAGTTTGTTTTGTTTTGTTCAAACTTAAAGTTTTAGATGTGTTGAAACAATTTGATTTGTTTGGTTTAGTTGACATGCATTAAGTCATTCTTAAGTTGTTTGTATTTTGATACTGAGCTCGGTATGTTTTAAATGTTTTCGGATTTTGGTTTGACTTGATTAAGTTGAAGTTCAAATTGTTATAAGATCTTTTTTTTTGTTTCAAGATGGTTTTTGGATGTTTTAAAGTGTTTTAACATGTTTTATATGTTTGACTTTAGTTTATTTAGTTTTTACTTGCTTAGGAAGTTGAATTCCATTGGCTTAGGTGTTTTGATTTAAATTTTTAGTTTTTATTAAGTCTGAATTTTTCGTTCACTTCCAGATTTTAGTGACCCATTTTAATGTGTTTCTAAGTTGGTTTAAGTGTGTTTATAGATTTGTTTTATTCTTGTTTATTTATGTCCAGTTCGCATCACATCTGGTTTGTCGAGCTAACATCTGTACCTGGTCATATGTAATCAACTCGGCACTTGAATCTTCAATGTATTTCACTTGTCTATGTCGGTGTAAAGTTTGATTTGGCAATGCATATGCCATGTTCCCTACTGTACAATGTGAATTTATAAATGTCCATGTCCCTCCCATGATGTAAAGTCTCACATGTTAGAGAAATTTAGGCAGTATGCCATCTTATTTTCCAATAGGTATGAAATGTACCATTCCGGTGCAACAAGTACTTTGACTCATCACATCATGGGAAGGATTATTTGCAATGGGAGCCAACCCACACCTATGTCTAGGTTAGTGTTCTGGCGCATAGCCAGCTGAGGTGCCCAAGGTGGAACACCCACAAGGTAGTGCTAATTCCTTATTTAGTTTGGCTATTCATGTTTCAAATTTAATTAAGTTGATGTTGTTGTCTAAGGCCCAATGGGTCAACTTCATGTCATGTCAGCACAACAGGCTGGTCTTTAAGCTGTCAAGGGCACAATGGGTCAGTCTTCAAGTTAAAGGGCTGGAAGGGCTTGTTTTGCACTTCAAGGACCAACAAGGTCTATTTTTGCAACCTATAGGACCTGACATTTTGTACTTTCTTCCTTGCTGTAGTCGTGGGTAAATGGGGCCTTGGAAGGGCTGTAATGGACCTATGGTGGTGCTTTTTGGATGGGCTGGAAAGGGGATTGCACAAGAGGCAGATTTAGGACAGATTTGGGGGACTAATAGGGTGCTATGCAAAGGGCAAGAAGGTGGGGATTTCAATGTCTCAAAGGGGCTGTTTTGGGAATGAATGAGAGAAGGCCACAGAAAGGGGGCTATCTTGGTGGATTTGAGAATCCACTTGGGGAAGACTTGGCCCATTGTGGGAACCTCGGGAATCGTTTTGATTTTTTAAATGTGTTTAAAAGATTTGTTTTTTTTGAATGTTGAAAATATCGTACCTGAATTTTCTAGTAAAATAGGTGATAGACCATAAAAACTACTAGATAGTCCAGGTGATATTAGAAGAGTATAGAACCGAGGTTCGGGTTCTGTGAAAATATTTTTTGACCTCTCTCCATTGGATGGTGCGAATATCCGATGTTCATTTACATCGAGCAAACACTCGAACACCCTTGATTAACTGCCATAACGATCTTGTTTGATGAGAGCGTGCACATCCACAACATATAAAGAACACAAAGGGCCCCGGCCTTTTAGGCCCGATGAGATGCAAACAAGTTTGATTAGATTTTGTTTGAAGTTGTTTTATGTTTGATTTATGAATTCATTTGGATGTGGTTTGAAATGTTGATTTCAGATTTCCATTTAACTTGGATTTATTTGTTATTTGTTTTGAGCTTGTTTGAATTGTTTGCTTTGTTTTACTTCAATTGGTTGAAGTTTATTTTATTTTTGTTTGAACTTGATATTTTAGATGTGTTGATCAATTTGACTTGTTTAAATTTAATTGAAATGTGTTGAGTCATTTTCATGTGATTTTCTCATGTTTGTTGGTGTTTTAGTACCGATTCGGGTGCATTCGGTATGTTTTAAATGTTTTAAAGTTTGGTTTAAATTGATTAAACTTGAACTTCAAATTGTTAATGATCTGAATTTGATATGTTTTAAGATGAATTTCATATGCATTAATGTTTTTTTATGTGTTCTTTTCAATTGGTTTGATTATTTGATTTGCACTTGTTTAGAAAATTGAATTCCAATGGGTTAAGTGTATTGAATCAATTTTTCCAGATTGTATTAAATATGATTTTTGTTGAATGTTAAAGCTTTAATGATATGTTTTAAGCATGTTTTAAGACTTGTTGGAATGTATTTTCAGATTTAATTAAGTTAACTTCAGATTTGGTTAACTCTTGTTCGGTTTGCATCACATCCGGTCTGTCGGGCTAGTGTCGATGCCCAGTCACATGCAATCAACTCGGCACTTGAAATGTTCATTGAATATTCAAGTTCATGCTGGTGTACATCAGATGTGGCAGTTCATATGCCATGAATAATGCTTGTCGAAGTGCAAATGTGTGAATGTCCTTCCCTTGGTGCAAAATCCCACTTGACCAGGAGAATTTTGGCAGCATGCCGCCTTATTTTCCGATCAGTGTGAAATTTTACCCGTCCTACAAGGCATAGTCATTTGACTTTTCAAGTAGTGGGAAGGGTCCGTCTGCAGTGGGAAGCATGTCCCATGCCTACGCCCAGATCAGCGTTCCGGTGCATGCCGGATGAGCCGCCCAATGAAGCGTCCAGTTGTGGACTAACTCCTTATTTAATTTTGGCATTTCTCCTTCAACTTTAGTTAAGTGTGCTTTTTAAATGTCCAAGGCCCATTGGGCCAGCTTCATCAGCAAAATGGACTGGTCTTCATGTCATGTCAGCCTGGTAAGGCTCATTCTTGAGCTTCATGGGCCCTGGCGGCCTGATTTGCACTCCATGGCCCGGTTGGCCTGATTTGCACCTCCATGGCCCGGTTGGCCTGATTTGCACTCCATTTTTTTGCACCTTGAAATCTTGCTATCGCAGCAGGGTAGGTGAACCTCAAAGGGGCTGGAATGGGTTGGCTAAGGTGCTGTTTAGGCGGGCTTTTGGTAGGACTACACAAGGGGCAGGTTTAGGTGTGAACTAGGACTAGTTTATGAATGCACAAAGGGCATTTTGACATGTAGAAATCAGGGCCACCCGGCTTAACTCTTGGCCCGTCCGGCGGATTCCAAGAGGTCCGGGCTGTCACCCTTCCTTACATACATCAAAGAGGGTGATTGGTTGGTTTGGGGGTGCCAAATGGGCTGTTTACAGGCCACCTATGGGTTGTGCGCACATGGGCAATGAGGAGCCAAAATTAGGACAGCAAGGGGTCTGAAATGAAGGGCTAAAAGAGGCTGATTTTTTATGGCTTGTGGGACCAACATAAGGAGGTTGAACATAGGCTTTAGGTGGTACCAACAAGTCTGGGTTTTTGGAGCTTCTTGAATGGCCATAGAGAAGACCGAGGGGAATAGAAAGAAGAGGGGAGGGAAAGAACTAGAAAGTACTACATCTTCCCTCACCTTTTTGGCACAATCCTTGTTGGAGATTGAAGGATAAGATGTCTGGCCTTATACCCTTCTTCTTATTCTTCTTTTGTTGCTGAAAATGGGGCTGGAATCAGTGCTTCAAGAAGGAACACCTGCTGTTGGAATTGGTGCACCACCGATTGGGCTGCTGCTGGCGCACCTGCTGGAGGGAGGCCTTTTCTCCTTACTCTTCTTCACTTGGAACACCACAAGGGGGCTGGAGAGGTTGCTGACTTTCTGATGAAGACGTCTAGCAAAGGAGAAGCTGTCTTGAAGCAAGGTAGAGGGAGGAGAGGCAGGGCTTCCGCAGGGTGATCAACTTGTTCTCTCATGGCCAGCAAGGGGGGGGTTTATATAGGAGTTGATGGCTCCATCTGCAGGAGGAGATAAGGCTGGAAGTTGTTGAGAGGAGATAAGGATAACCCAAGGGAGGTTGAGGATGATAAGGATAACTCAAGAGAGGTTGTTGTGGTGATTGTGCGCCAACTAGAAAGAGAGGGAGAGAAGGGTGCGCACCCTCTCCTACTTTCAAGGAGATGTGCGCACATGAGATGTGGTAAGATGGCTGGTTCAGCCAGGACTTGGATGAGGATAGGCTTGGTTAGTTGTAGGATTAGTTAGGATGAAGATAAACCAAGAGAGTGGTTGAGGGTGATAAGGATAAGCCATGGGAAGTTGAGGTGGTTGAGGATGAGATAAAGATAAACCAAAAAGAGATGGAGAGAATGGGGAAAGCCTTGCACTCCCTCCCCTACTTTATAGGGTTGTTTGCGCACACATCATATGAGGGAGGATGGGGTTCGGCCATGATAGGTTGGGTTAGCCCATCTTGGTTAGGTTTAACCCTGGTTTAATCAGAGTGCTCCCGATCCAACGGCTAGCATTAATTCCGACCAAAACCAATTAAATAAATCTCAAATTGACTTCAAAGAATTCCAGATCATGCCCTGATGGCCATTGATCTTATGCTCCATATGATGTGTGGTTGAGATCACTTGAATTGCAACAGATCTCCTGATTTAGCTAGTTTCTCTGATCGGTGCGATCTCGGCCGTCGATAATGACGAAAACTGTATCTGAGTGCAATTACCTTCTCCCATTGGCCAAATTTATTTTTCATGCATCAATATTCATGAGATCAAATTTTTGGGTCATGAAATTTTAAAATTTCAGCCCATGGGTCAATCCAGAGCTAATCGGACCATTATGCCCCTGGTGCGAGAACATACGGCTTTCCGTCCGGATATGCTCTTTCTTGCATATCTCTTCATCCGGGGATCGGATTTTAGATCCATTTTGAGCATTGCCTAGCTCTATCTAACCATGACAATGTGGTAAAGTTGTAATTCCATGTTAGAGTCCCAATTTGTCCAAAGTGTCAGGGGCAAAATGGTCATTTCGGCCTTCTGGTGTCCATTTTTCATGTTTTGGGCACCGTTGCGAAGCTCTTGACTGGGGCTATGTAATGAGCACATTATCTTGGCCATTTGTAACATGTAAGGCCATGCCAAGGCATTTCCAAAGCTTGTTTACATCATCTATTCATGAATTTTTCGAATCTGAGTCAGATTTTCTGCACCGGCTTCGGCATTGTTGAAACTTGTATTAAGAAAGCTAAGTGGAAAATTTTGATGCCAACACGCATCTTGTGGATCCAAGATTGCCTAGGACATCACCCTCTTCTTCATTCAAACTGAGGGATCGAGAGCTCTCTCAGTAGAGACATGGCTCATCTTGTAGATCCAAGAATGTAAAGATATCACTCTCTCCTCCTCATTCGACAAAGGGGCTGCGTATAGATAGAAATTGGACTGATTTTAGTGTTGAACAGGGGCAATTTAAGGGTCTATTTTGATGAGCCAGCAAAGGAGCTGATTGAGTGGTTTTAAGGGGTGCACTAGGGGCTGTTTTTGGGACCTGTTCGTGAGGCTAGCATGCAGGGCTGTATAGTATGCATTGAGGGCTTCTGTAGCCTGTCTAAGTGGCCTAATTGACAAAGGTTTAAGGGGATACAGGGGCGCCTGATTAGGTGTTGTCCGGGTAGCCTTAAAGGTGAGGTTGAATAGGTGCTTTTGAGGTTTGATTGGAGGGCTGGCTGGGGACAAATTTATAGGCACTCAAAGGGGCCTGATTGGGGATAGCAAGGGCCTAGGCAAGGGGTTGACAAGGACTTGTTTAGGTGATTGGACAATGGCAAAGGAAGGGACAGCACAAATGGTTGATCATGTGGCCAAAATGAAGGCTTAACATGGACTATTGCTAGGGCCTATGTAGAAGATAGAAGGTGGGTCAAAAATGGGTTGTTAGTGGCATGTTTAAGAGCTTGATTAAAATTGGGTGCACAAGGTGCCAGTTTATGGGAACAACAAGGACCTATTTGGTTGGACAAATGGGGTGCACAAAGGGCTTGTTTGATGGGAGGCTCAGCCATGGGAAGAGATGGACAAGAGGAGGAGATGAGGAGAAGAAGAATGAAAGCTACATCATACACCTCCTACCTTTTTGCTACAAGTTTTGCTGAAGATAGAAGGGGAGGTTGCACAGGCCTGAGTGCTCCTCTTGCTATTGAATAACTTTACAACTGGTAGTTGGATTTTCTATATGCCTCGAGCATTGTCTAGCTCTATCTTAGATCGACAATTAGTGAAGTTGGATCTTTCTAATATAGTGCTAACTTGTTCTAAAGTGTCGGGGGCAAAATGGTCATTTTGGTCTTTTGCTGTCTATTTTTCATATTTTGGGCACCGTTGTGAAGCTCTCAATTGGGGATATGAAATGTGCTTATTTTTTTGGCCATTCGTGGCCCATTATACCATATTGAGGCATTTCCAAAGCTTGTTTGTACCCTTTGGTCCTTGTGTTACCAAATCTGGGTCAGACTTTGCCATTGCTGAAATCTAAGTTTAGCAAGTTGAATGGAAAAATGTGGCACCAACATGGTCATCCTTGTACATTTTTGAACAAAGTCAGGTCATCCTCGAAGACTCCAGAAATGTTTTATTGCCAAGCTAGACACATGCCCCAGAGTGGGAGCACACGCATCCCAAGGTGGGGGTGCATCAACACCTGTTGAGGGCTCATGTGCCCTTGGTTACCAATTTTGAATCATGATCTGATTTGATTCAATCTTTATCCAATCCATTACTAAGTTCCATGTGCCTCATGTTTGGTGCACATGCATACCAAATTGAGGGTGCATGCATTCCCTACTGTAGGCACATAGAACCCGTCATTTTCTTATTTTCTACAAGCTTACCTTGCTCAATTTGAAGAGAATTTGTGCCTAAGTTTCATGCACCCCAGGGTGGGAGTGCATGTGCCCTCACTTGGGGGCACCTGATGGTGACTTTCCCTATTTGTCTTCTTTCAACTGTTCTATAAATTAGGACAACCTCTAGACATCTAGAAGGTTGTATGCATGTTCCTCAAAAGTATCAACATGTCTCCACACCCTATTCATGAGCCCCAATGATTTTTAGAGAAGGAATTTAGCAAGTTTTAGAGGGAGATTGATTTTCACCCTCCAGTGTTATTGCTTTTCCTTGATTTATACAAAAGCATCGAAGCATGTACTTATCAAGCTGTCTAAGGATAGATTCTTCCTCTTCCTTTCCTATTTCATTTTAAACAAATGAGATCAATTGTGAATTTTCTGTTGTCTATGGTGAGCTTTAGAGAAAAGTCATGTTGCCATATTCTAGTTTTAGACTCATCATCTACCTCAACATCAAGCTTCATCATTTCTTAATCAAATCTGCTCATATTTATTTTTTAAAAAAATTATAATTTAATTATTTTTTGTCACATCAACAACATTTTATATGACTTTTATGTCATATTAATCTAAGAAAAATAAAAAAAGATGGGTTATGGCTAATTCTAAATCCGCTTAGTTCTTACCTAATTGCTTTCTTTTATGTTATTCTCTGTACATCTACTAGACTCCACATAGTTATAATTTATTATTCGCATGTTTTATTCTCTTTCAGTTTCATAGGCAAGCATTGGTCAAAGACACTTCTTCCTCGGCCAGTAGAAGAAGGAGAAGTTAGGACTCACACCCCTTCTCCCCTTTTTAAGGTACACACTATCATTTTTTAATTACATGCATTTACTTTCTATTAAGTTTTGAGCCCATGGCTCTTGACAACCACTTCAATTCATTTATATCATCTTTAAGTACCTTCTTTTTATTTTTATCTCTTTTCATCACCCACACAACCAAAATTGTCTCTACATTGCCTGAGTGACATCGAGTACCAAATATTCTGGGATCAATGTGAGTGTGTGTGGGTGAGTCCCTTTCATATCTGATGTTCCAACCCATTCATGGAGTGAAGTCTTCTTTATTGACCATGGTGTGACAACTAGTGTCTATAATTGTGCTTGCTTGATGTCTGAGCACAACTAATTTCATTGCTAGATCAATTCTTGTCTGAACTAGCCTTTATTTTGTCTCTTCTAGATTGGTTCCAACAAGAACCTTGTTGTTTACCTTTCATTCTCAGTTCAATCCTCGCATGGACCTCATTTGTTTTTTAATTTTTTAACTGGTTCCCATGTGAACCTCCCTTTTCTCTCCAAAACTGGTTCTTATGTAAACCACCTTGCCTTTCACCAGATTTTTTTAGATCAGTTTTCACATTTACCATGCTGTTTACCCTTCATTCTTAGATCAATTTCCATTTTGACTTTATTTATTTTCTGCCACTTCAGCCAATTCCCATGTGAACCACCCTTTTCTCTCTAAAACTAGTTCCCGTGTTACACCCTTGCCTTTTAACCAACTTTCCACACAAACCACCCCACTTTTAGATAGGTCCTTGAGTATATCATACCTTTGCTTCATTGGTCCCACATGCCCATCCTTTTATTTTCTTAAGCACCAAATTGGTTCTCTCTTGAACAATCCTTTTCTTTTCAAAATTGGTTCCTACATGGACCACCATGCTTTTCCTCTCAGTTTCTATGTGAAACACCTTACTTTTAGATCAGTTTCCACATGGGACACCCTTCTTCCACACTTTCATATCTATCCCTATGTTGACCTTTTACTTAATGGCACTCTCGATTCAATTCCCACATGAATCACCCTTTGATTACTAGTTGCTTATATTAATGCTTAGAAAATTGTCTTGTTTATTATGTTGCTTGCATATTTAATTTTCAGAATTGATTGTTTTCTCATGCCATTCATATTGCTTCTTGCATAGTTAACTTGATTGTTTCTTATCCTTGTCATCTCCTCATTTGCATTAGAGTTACATTGGGTACTAGACTTGTTCGACCCATAGGCATCCGTGGTAGGGGTTCACTCTCTCAACTCACCTTCACATTTCCACACACCTTTTTGGGGCATCCGAGGCGGGGGTTCACTCTCTCAACTCACCTTCACCTTTCCACACACCTTTTTGGTGTTTGCCAACTTCTCTTCCAGGGATTTTATTTTTAGTTGAGATGGTTTTTTTTCTATCAAAGCCTCTGTAAGTCCCCATATGTGGAGCCAGTCTACCATCACTACAATGACGCTTGTAGCCTAATCATTTATCTAATTTTTTCTATGAGTTTTTTTTTATAACAAAGTGACCACAAGGCCCTAGCATTTTTCTTCAGGTGATCTTTAGAAGGGAAAGTTTTAGAATGCTTTACTCACTCAACCTCGCAAAGGTTAGTAACTTTGAAGTGGTCAAAGCAAAGTTTTTAAAGAGATACTTGGACTAGGTTGGGCTTGCCTACTTTATTACTATTTTTATTGTTGAAAGATAAAAACCAATGAGAACTTTGTGAAACTTGCTGACCTTTAAAGAGCAATGGTTGATAGGCTCATGGACACAATCTTAGAGGGTGATCAGGTGAAGATGCTTATAGGGAACACCACTCCAACCCTTAAGATGTTCTGGTGATGCACTACCCAACAACTTTGAGTGAACTCAATTATAATTCCTATTACCTAAGGACCCATTTTAAAGACTCCACCATGGTCAATATTTTTGATCCTAAGCCCTGAGAAGCTAAGAAAACAAAGAACTTGATACCTACTGATCCACACACTAAAGGGGTACTTAATAATGTGTGTATTAATGCCATAAGAAAGCCAGGATGCAACCACCAAACTAGTATATGAACTCACAGCTGAATGAGTTATACTGACCTGCCCCTCAACAACCTCAATCTAGGCAATAACCCATTGTCCACCCCACAGTACAATAGCAGCCACCTTAGCCACCCATTTACAATAGGGTGTCACCACCAAGCAACCAAGTTCCTAGAAGGGGAGGTCCAAGGAGAGAGCACTATCTGTAGTTATGGCAGAGCAACAACTAGAACACAACCCAAGGAGAGGGTTGGCTAGCCAACCAATGTAGAGACATGTCAAGGTATTGCACCTAACATCAGTAATGAGGGCACACAATCAAGGTTTGTTTCCAATCTATAAATTACATCTATGATCACAATGACTAAGGAAGCATCAACTGGACACAGATGGGAGAGTGCATACAATTCATGAAGGCAAGAAGGAATCACCAATGATAGGAGCAATCATAGCAAGCACAAGCTAGTAGTAACCCACTTTGGGCATCATTCAAGATCTGCTATTGGTTCATATATCCACTCTAGCATCGGTACCCACATCCGCCAACCATAGGATTAGTGTAGTTCATTCTATTACTGATGAATTAATTGACCATGCTCAAAATTGGTGAACGGAGAATGTAGATGCCATCATTCCACCTACTTAGCCTATCCTCTCCGTACCCCTAACCACTGTGAATGTTGGTCGATGCCTTATTCGTGCACAACCACCATCAAACCCATCACCACCACCATCAAACCCAACACCACTGCCATCAAACCTATTACTGCCTCCATTAGCAACTATTTGCCCAACCGACTCTTAATCAGGCTGCCTACATCGCCCTAGTCAACACCTGTGCCATGTCATGAAATCATCATCCTTGCACCAAACATATCTAGATGACTCCTTATCATTAGATGATCACCACCTTCACAACCTATAACCCCATCACTCCAACTAACCATAGCTCCCCCACCACCACCACTGGCCAAGCCATTGCTTACACCAACCTCACTACCATCACCATCACTAGTCCAATCCATACACCTTGATTGACCAACCCCCAACTAGCCCTAGTGTTAAGAAGCAAGAGGATATTCTAGCAGCTTTTTCATCAAGTTAGGATGTCAACATAGCCACTAGAACCAATATAATAGGAAGTGATGGAATAACTATTGTCAGGCAAGACAATCGACTTGTTGAAACATCTTGACAAGATACCAGCTAGGATCATGATATTGGAGTTAATTAAAAGGTGTAATGCTCAACAGGAAATTTTGCAATAACACTTATAGAAGGTTATGATTAGTGAGGACCTCCCACCAGAAGAGATCACAATGGTGTTGGTTCCTAGATGTGAGCACTCGACAATCACATTTTCTCAAGAATAGATGATAGTCCAAGAAGTTAGAAGTTATGCATTGCACATCATAATCACTATCAGGGGAGTTGATATAAAGTCTTGTCTATCAACACTTGAGTATCCATCAACATTATTGCATCAAAAACTTTGCAAATATTTGGCATCTTTGAGGATGATATCAAGTCATCTCACATTACTATAATACGATGTAATAATTTTTAAAAGTCCGTGCATGGAGTGATCACACAAGAAGTAGGGCTCGGGCAATGTATAGTCATAGTTGTTCATATTCTGGAACTAGATTCATCCTTCATGGCTATACTTGATGTAGACACGCCAATTTTGCCTTATTTGGAGCCTAAACTCTTATTCCATTGGCAGCATTCCTTTTAGACTATTAAAATCATGTTGAATCATTCTTTTGGATGAGCTGGGGAGCTTATTGGAAATATAAAGAAGAGTTGTTGATCCCTGGTCGAATCCAGGTGTGCCACACACAAACTATTGTGTTGTGTCCTTTCATCGAGTCATTGTACATTTTTTTTGCTTACCGTTAGGGTTTTCCGGTTGCTGTCAAGTCATTCCAATCAACAACGGGGTAGCATAGAGCATACTAGATTTGTCCCATTATTTTCGATCGACAACCCAAGTTGTACGGGTTGCTGCCGACTTTTTTGGTCATTCCAAGTATTCCGGGTCGTCTCGGCTCTTCTGAGTATCTTTTCGAGTTTTCTAATCCCTCTCATCATTTCTTGTCATCAACCCAAGTTGTACATATTGCCACTAGCTTTTCCAATCAATCTGAGTATTTTGGATCATCCCCGGCTCTTATGAGCACCTTTCCAAGTTTTTTGGAATCTTCCGATCATTTCTGATCATCAACCATAGTTGTATAGGTTGCCACTGACTTTTTGGGTCATTCCAAAGTTTCCCATGTTGTTGTCAGCTTTTCTGAATTTCAGATCATCGTCCGGGCCTTCGGTGCCACCGGGAGGATAAACTGGAAGTTACAGTCCCATACAAAAGTCTTGGGTTGTGTACCACTAGTTTACCTATTTGGGGAGATGCATTTGTGAGTCCTCTTTCTAACACAACAAACAGGAATCAAAACGAACCTCCTGTTTGCATGTTACGGAGTGCGCACAAGAGAGAGAGTGGAGCATGCCCCCAAATTGGGGGCACGGTTTGTATGCCCTCACCTTGAGGGTATCGTATGTGAGCCCTGAACTGGGCATGAAGTTAGTGCACCCCCATTATGAGAGCGTGGTCAATTCTAGAAACTGGAAATTACCACGATTTGGGCTTTTCAAATTGATTTTTGAAATGTTTGCTCTTCTTAAAAATGTTTATTTTTACTATGCCCCTGAGTCGAGGGCGCATTCATTTTGTCAACCCCATTTTTAGCAATTTTTAATAATTTTTTGAAATATTTTAGCAATAACACGCTAAACGCACCCCCTAAGTGAGAGCCGTGCATTAATCGTGAAAACACGAAGCCTGCGCAATGACCAACCATGAATGGTCCATACATGAAGGTCTTGATAGTTTCACGTGTGTTCTGTAACATTCGGGGTTTCTGACAAGTCATTTTGGTAGGCGTTGGTCTAAAGCGGCTTTTCGTTATGGCTTTTCGATCCGTGTTGATATGGCTATCCCGAACCACATGTTAGGCCTCTCCAATAATCATCGGGCCTTTTTTGGTCGTTCGGGTCGATCTTAGCATACATTGTCATCATCTGGGGCCATACGACTATTTCTGTCAATTTTAGGGTTTTCCAGTTATTCCCAATTTTTCTAAGGGTCGTCTCACGTTTATCGGGTTAATCTTGTATTTTTTGATGATTTTACAATTTCTGATCATACTAGACTTGTTTGGTTATCATTTTAAGTCATCCCGAGTTGACCCAAGATTCCTCGGCCGAAATCGTGCCTTTGCAGCTTATCGTCTCGATTTTTGACTTTCTACGGCAGGGTAAACCGGTAGTCAAAGCCCCGTGCAAATGTCTCGGGAGTCATGCAATCTAGTTTATTGAATTAAGAAGATGCGGTTGAAGGCCCTCTTTCCAACGCAACAAACGGGAGCTGAATTGAACGTCTCGTTTGCATGTTATGGCTCGTGGAACACGCGCATAGGAGAGAGAGTGTACTGTGCCCTCATACCCCCTTGAAATGGGATGGCACGGTCACCATGACCTCAGTGTGGGGGCGCACCCTGCACACTGTCAGTTTGGGGGCGTGCCCTGCGCGCCCTCGCTCCCTTTGAAAGGGGAGGGCGTGGGTGGTTTCTGGAAACTGGAAATTGCCCCAGTTTACACCTTCTAAACCAGTTTTTTGGAAGGTTTCCCCCACTAAGTTTCATTTATTTTGACTGTGCCTCCAGGTCGAGAGCGCGTTCATCTTGTCAAGTTTTATTTTTAGCAATTTCCATAAGGTTCCAGTGTTTTTTAGTAACAAAACACCGAACGCGCCCCAGCCTCCCTTGAAAGGGGAGGGTGTGCTGACCATGTCCTTAGGGTGAGGGCGCGGTCTGCGCGCCCTCACCTTCTTTGAAATAGGGGGGCACGGTCGGCCAGTTTCCTGGTTTTGAGCCAGTTCACCATCTCTATAAATTAAGGGCTATTCCAAACTAAAGAAGAAGGCCTTATCCTTGTTCTCTACATCACTGAAATTCATTGGCTTCTACAGAAAATTTAGGGCCTTTTCTATGAAAGTGGTCAACAGAAGAATTGTTCTCATCCTCATCCTCTTTCATTTGAAACTAGAAGCACTCAATTCTGACTTTCTGTCTGTCCGTGGCAATTGCTTCACCGAGGGCATACATCTAGGTTCTATTTTTTATATCTATTCACTTCCATATTTTCTACAGGCCTGTACAGGCGTATTCCGGAGAAGTCATCAACATAAAATATCTTCCGCTCTAAGTTCTCCATCTATAGAAATAAGAAACACTCAATTCTAACATCAGGACTGCTCGTTAAGATCTCTTCAATAAAGCCGTGCCACATAGTGCCACTGCGCCCCCGGTCCCGGGGCGCACAAACCGCGCCCTCAACCCTAGGGCGCTCCCACCACGCCCTTAAATCAAGGGGTTAAGGCATCATTCATCTAGAATCATTTATAAAGTATTTTTATTTAATTTTTGCATCATTTCATAAATCATAAAAAAACAAAAAAGGGGTTAAGGCTCACCCCAAATCCGATGAGTTTGATTCCAATTGCTTCTTTCTTTCATCTTTCTCTTACACTTTCTATACTTCTCACAAGTCTAATCAAACCATTCACTTGTTTATAGTTCTAAGTTGCACATATTGATCAAGCTAGCACTGTTTAGACTCTCCCTCATCGGCCAGCTAACGAGGAAGAAGGTTGAACTCATACATCATCTCCCGTGCTAAGGTACACATGGTTAGCTCAATCTTGTCTTTTATTTCATAAAGCATACCCCACGGCTCTTGGCAACCACTTCTTCTCTTATTCTTGTTTTAAGTTTATTTATTTCTGATTCTCCTCCCACATGACCCGAAATGTCTCCGGTGCTCGAGCAATGCCATGAGATGAAAGTTTAGGGATCAATGTGAGTGTGGGACTGAAGTGAAGATTTTACCACTTTCCGAGTGTTTTCCAATTCACTTCCTTTCCCCTATTCTGCCATAACTCTTTTCTTGAGGTGCCGATCCGGAACCCATTTTTGGTGTCAACAACATTTTAGCGACCACGGTGTGACAACAATGTCTTTAATCGTGCTAGCTTGATTGATTCGTGCAACTAGTTGTTTTTTGACTTGGTTCACGTGCGAACTGGCTTGTCCTTTACACTTTTCATGTCATTTTAATTTTAAAAATTGCTGTTTAAGATTGTCCCCCATGTGGACTCGATTTTCTTGTCTTTAATTTCAACCCGGTTCCCGCCTGAACCACTCTTTTCTTCTTATAAATCGGTTCCCGTGTGAACCACCTTTCTTTCCAACTCGGTTCCTGCATAAACCAACTTATTTTCAAATTGGTCCCCGCGTGGACTGTCGACTCTGAAAATTCGACGGGGCCTTTCCTTTTCAGGGAAGTCCATGAATCCAAATAGTCACCTCAAGAGGGGATGAGAAAGAAAGGAAGAAAACCCGGAAAGCAACTCTCACCTCGGTCTCACACTCACATTGATGCCCGAACTTTCATCCCTTGGCGTCGCTCGATCACCAAGAGATGGTTCGGGTCATGTGGGAGGAGGGTGAGAAGAAGAAATTAAGACATGTGGTCGCCAAGAACCGCGGGTTCCGATTTATGAAATTAAATTGACCATGTGAACCTTAGCGTGAAGAATGTGGGTTAAAGCTTCTCCTTCTTTGGCCAGCCGATGAAGAAGAGTCCTCAACACATGGGTGCTTGATCTTCTGTGCAACTAGACAAATAAACAAGTGAAAGATACAATTATTATAACTAGACAAAGTGGAGTATATGCAAATAAAATAACATGAAACTCACAATTGACTAGAAACTGACCGGATTCGGGGTATCTGTAACCCCTCTTTTTTATTTTAGGATTAACAAACTAATAATATTGTTAAAAAATGTAAAACAAATGATAGGAGGATGGACAATCACGAAACAAAAAGATAGGAAAAATAACAGAAAGAATCTGAGTAGAATAGAGAGAGATATGTCCAAATCTGGGTTGTCGAAAAAGCCAAGCAGCAGGCCAGGATCTGCCAGGCGCGACTTTGCTTCTACTCTCGTCACGACCAGTCCATACCTAGGAATCAAGTGCCGTTAATTTAAAACTAAATAGGACATGGAGTGGAAGAACTTTGATGAAGAGAGCTCGGGCATCAGACATCCACACGCTGCTGTAGAGGCCGAAGAAGAGAGACCTGGCTGATCACCTGCAGAACAGCCTTCCTCTCTCTTGAACCGACTTTTCTCTCTCTAAAAACTCGAAATTATCTCTCTAAAAATCAAAAAATCAATGCAGTAGGGATCTTAGACATCTTGAGATGCCTGGGGGGTGGTGCTCATGCTTTTGGAACGACCAGAATCAGAGTTAATTTATTGGAGAATGACCGACCTTATTCGGTGCTAAAAATCAGGGTAATTGCGCCCTACCCCAGGGCGCAAGAGCCCTGGTGCAGGGCGCATGTGCCCCACTAAGGGACGCATGCGCCCCCTGGAAGGGGTGCATCTCATCTTTTCCAAAAAATTCGGTCTTATCCGGTCGATCCGTTCAGCGGTAGAGTCCCGGTGAAAAACTGGTTCCCTCGTGCCTCAAAGGTAGGGCGAATGTGCCCTCAAGTGAGGGCACAAGGTCACGTGCCTCACTGGTAGGGCGCATGGGCACGTGCCCTGGGTTCCGGGCGCATGTGACCAGGGACCCGGGCGCATGGGACTATTTTTGCACGTTCTTCTTCTGGAAGCAATTGCGGACACTCCCGAACTCGGAATTCGACGTCGTTTGTTGCGTTGCCGGTGGACGTTGCCGCTGCTGCTGCCTAGCCTTCATTGCATGTATGCATTCTCCCATTTGAGCCCAATCAATGCTGCCTTGGTCATTCAGATCGTGGATGTAATCCTTGAATTGAAAACACACTTCAACAATGTGACCAGGACATCGGTGGTAAGCATAGTATCGGGACATATCTGCATTAGCTGGCCATACCTCTCTTTCCTTGGGCAATTCCAACTATTTTTATGCCATGAGTTCATTGAAGATGTCGATCAAGGAGTAAGGGAGTTGTTGTTAGTTCTCTCTCCTAGGACCTCCCCTTCGTGGTGCCTGATTGGGTGGTGGCGGTGCCCTATTGTAGGTAGGTTGACGAGGTTGCTGGGGTTGTGCTACTGGTTGAGGGGATTGTTGTGGTTGTCATGGTTGTTGTGGCCTAACCTATTGTTGAGGGGGTTAATAGGAAAGGTTTTGTGGTGGGTTTCTGAACTGGTTTTGACGGTTCCCTCCCTGGTTCCCCACAATGTTTATAGCTTCGTTGTTGACCACTCCTTCGGTTGTTGGACCAACTGGTGCAAAGGTTGTTTTCCTGAAGTTTCTAGGTTTGGGATCAAAAGGATTTATCATGGTGGAATCCTTGAAGTGGGCTTGCAAGTATCGGGCACTATCATAGAGTTCATTCATTGTGATAGGACGGTGCATAATCAAGACATTCCTCAAGGCAGGTGTAGTGTTTCCGATAAGCATCTTTAGTTGTTCCCCTTCAGAGATCACATCTGTCAATTTCTCTAGCATTCCCTCCAGCGATCAGCAAACTTTATGAAGTCCTCTTCGGGCTTCATCTTCTCAGCAATCAAATATGTAATGAAGCATAATGGTGCCACCTGGTCTTTGTATCTTTGCAAAAATTTGGTTTTCACAATATCGAAGTCTCCTACCTCAAAGGAGTCGAGCGAGTAGAACCATTCCAATGCAGACGCTTCTAGTGATCGACGGAACAAGAAAGCAAGAACCCTATGATCATTTTTCCAGAATGAGGACTCGTAGAGAAAATCTTTTAGGTGGAGAAAAGAATTGCCAGTACCATTGTAGTGGCGATAAACTAGCAGCTCAGAAGGTAGCAAGTGGAGAACTTGTAACGAAGGAATAGAGATATCAAGAACTGATTTGGAGTCCAGGCGACATCTCAGCTCTTCATAACGTTCATTCAACTGGGTGAACTGATCCATGATTTCCTAGGTGAGAGTAGGTTCTTGGTTTACTGGTGGGGGTATGTGGTTAGAGACATGGTTTTGGAATTGACTTGGCAAATTCACTGAAGATTGCCCCATGACTTGATGGGCCAAGGGAGCAACATGGTTGAAATAGGGTGGCTGAACAAATAATGGTTGAACCAAAGATGGTTAAACTATAGATGGTTGAACTACAGATGGTTGAACTATAGATGGTTGAACTATAGATGGTTGTACTAATGATGGTTGAATCATAGGTGGTTGAACAAAGGGTGATTAAATGAGTGGTGGTCGAACCAAAGGACAAGGAGATGAGGCAACCTGGTTGGCTTCAGCCTGATCTGAGGCAATTTTGCCTTTCACCTTGGATTGTATGCGGGTGAAGGTTTCTATGTCGGTATAGAGAGACAACTCCTTAAAGAGTTGTTCAACATCACGAGGAGCAGATGGTTGAGGGACCTCTTGCGCTTCTGACTCAAACAATGGATTAACAAGACCATCTGACGGAATTGGTTGCTAACCCATCTCGTGCTCTCGTTGTTTAGCTTGTTCCGCCATTCCAACGTGCCTTCCAGACCTTAATTGCATTGAACTTCAAGGATAAAGTAAAACAAACAAGTTGATAAAGCAAACAAAGAACTTTTTCTGGTTTTTAGTATCTCGAAAAAAAATGTTAGGGGTTTGAATTTTTGTTTGACAAACAAGTGATGCAAGGACGTGAAAACAAGATTATGCAATGATTTTGATTAAACTTTAGGTTTATAAATTTTGCTAAGAATTGTTCTCTCAACAAATGGGTTAGGATTCTAAGTCCAGTCTCCAATGACCTAGGTTTCACACAATCTCACCTCGCGTAGGTAACATAGGATTCTTCGGGTTTTGGGGTGTGGTACAACCAACCCAATCATGAAAGGAATACTCCACGTATGAGGAATTACGGAGGCCTTAATGAAAGCCAACCAAGTGAACTAAGAAAGAATATCCCAGAAGAGAGGTCAGAATACACCAAGAGGGTGTTTTGGATGGGAGGGGTAAATGGGAGAGTGAGCTCCCGCCTTAAAAAAGTGTAAAAGAAGAAGGAAGAGTGAAGGATCAGAGAATGCAATCAAGTAATAAAGCAAGTAATGAGCAAAACATAAACTTAAATAAACAAGCAATCACACAAGACAAGTAATTAGAAACTAGACAAGCAACTAGAAACTAGAATCCAGACCTTGTTTCTTATGTGAGCCAAATGAAGATAGTGAAAAGGTATTGGAAAGAAGAGGGTTCATATCTGATAGCCAAGGAAAAGGGTGGTCCACGCGGGGACCGATGTGGGAATTGGGGTAAAGAGTAAAAGTGGTTCACGCGGGAACCAGTTTTGGGTAAAAAAGGGTGGTTCATGTGGGAACCAGTTTGAATGGTTGAAAGAAGGCCACGTGGGGCCAATTAAAGGTGAATAAGGATTTGATCCAAGTGGGGATAGATCTGAAGGAAAGTGGTATGGTTCACGTGGGAACCGAAGTAAAGAAAGAGATTGATTCACGTGGGAACCGGTTTAAAAGGAAAAGGGTGGTTCACGCGGGAACCGGCTGAAATAAAATGAAAGAAATTAAATGAGATACTTGGAACTTCATATCTGATGAAAGATGGGTGAAATCATAAATTTGAGATGGAATGAAATTAAGAAAGATGTAAAGAAGGAAAGGCTCACGTGGGAACTGGTGTAGAACTAGAACTAGTTGCAAACAAAAGACTAAGTACCCACGGTTGAAGACATTGCTTGTCCCACCGTGGCCCCCACAAAGGCTGTCAACTCTAAAAATTCGATGGGGCCTTTCCTTTTCAGGGAAGTCCGTGAATCCAAATCATCACCTCAAGAGGGGATGAGAAAGAAAGGAAGAAAACATGTAAAGCAACTCTCACCTCGGTCCCACACTCACATTGATCCCTGAACTTTCATCCCTTGGCGTCGCTCGATCACCAAGTGATGGTTCGGGTCATGTGGGAGGAGGGTGAGAAGAAGAAATTAAGACATGTGGTCGCCAGGAACTGCGGGTTCCAATTTATGAAATTAAATTGACCGTGTGTACCATAGCGTCAAGAATGTGGGTTAAAGCTTCTCCTTCTTCTACCGGCCGATGAAGAAGAGTCCTCAACACATGGGTGCTTGATCTTCTATGCAACTAGACAAATAAACAAGTTAAAGAGACAATTAGAACTAGACAAAGTGAAGTATATGTAAAGAAAATAACATGAAACACACAATTGACTAGAAACTGACCGGATTTGGGTTATCTCTAACCCCTCTTTTCTTATTTTCGGATTAACAAATTAAAACTATTGTAAAAAAATGTAAAAATATGATAGGAGGATGGAGAATCACGAAAAAAAGAGATAGGAAAAGGAATAGAATGGTTCTGAGTAGAATAGAGAGAGATATGGCCAAATCTGGATTGTCAAAAAAGTCAAGCAGCAGTCCAGGATCTGCCAGGCGCGACTTTTCTTCTGCGCTCGTCACGACCCGCCCCGATCTCCGAATCAAGTGCCGTCAATTTCAAACTAAATAAGACTTTGTGAGGAAGAACTTTGATGAATAGAGCTCGGGAATCAGACGTTCACACGCTGCTATAGAGGCCGAAGAAGAGAGACCTGGCTTGTCACCTGCATAACAGCCTTCCTCTCTCTTGAACCGACTTTTCTCTCTCTAAAAACTCAAAATTCTCTCTCTAAAAATCACAAAATCAATGCAGGAGGGAGCTTATATGTCTTGAGATGCCTGGGGTGTCATGCTCATGCCTTTGGAACGTCCATAATCAAAGTTAATTTATAGGAGAACGACCGACCTTATCCGGTGCTAAAAATCAGGGTAATTGCGCCCTACCCCAGGGCGCATGTGCCCCCTGGAAGGGGCGCATCTCATTTTTTCCAAAAAATTTGGTCTTACCCGGCCGATCCATTCAGTGGTAGAGTCCCGGTGAAAAATTGGTTCCCTCATGCCTCAAGGGTAGGGCGCAGATGCCCTCAAGTGAGGGCACAAGGTCACGTGCCTCACTGGTAGGGCACATGGGCACGTGCCCTGGGTTCCGGGTGCATGTGACCAGGGACCCAGATGCATGGGACTGTTTTTGTGCTTCCTTCTACAGGAAGCCATTGCGGACACTCCCGAACTCAGAATTCGACGCCGTTTGTTGCATTGGAAAGCTAACAGGCCGAAGAACATCCATAGCATTGGATCAGCCATCACACCCTCCAAAACATCAGAATTTGGTCCGGAAGTTAGGACAGTGAATAGAAGATCCGATACTGGTCAAAATGACTCTGATGGCAAATCGGAAAGGCACGACATGCATCAAAACTTGTCCGGGGTGTGAATCTGACCATAACCTTCAATGCATGATCATTAGGCATTGGTCATTCAGCCAATCTCCATGTTTACATGATTTACGTGTGGCTTTCGCTTGGAAATTATGGCTTTTTGCGAAAAACTTTAGAAAACATCCGATTTCGTTCGGCGAAGCTGCAAATCAACTTTAAAAGACCCGGCATTATTCTAAGGTCAATCACACATGTTACTCTATAAAACATGAGTTTCATGCTCTGAATTAGGCAAATTTGGCATGTCTACATGGACCACCTCTTTGCAACACCATAAGATTTGCCCCACGTGGCCCTCTTTCTATTTTATCATCTTTTACACCGGTTCCCGCGTGAACCACCCTTTTCTTCATAAAAACCAGTTGCCGCATGAACCAACCCCTTTTCTAAACTAGTTGCCGCGTGAACCAACCGACTTTCAGATCGGTCCCTACGTGGACCACCCCTTTGCACCACTTTAGATTGCCCTCATGGCCTTCCTTTCCTTTTACCAATGAAACAAACTTGTTCCTGCGTGATCCACCCCTTTTCCTTCAAAAATTGGTTCCCGCGTGAACCACCCACCTTTCCAAAATGAACCGGCTCCTGCATGAATCATTATATTTTCAAATCGGTCCCCTTGTGGACCATCCCTTTTATCTTCACTTCTGATTTGCCCCAACTTGGACACTCCATTACAAGCTGGTTCCTGTGTGAACCACCTTTTAGTTGTTAGTTTCTAGTTACTTGTTTCTTTGCTTGTCCTGCTTGCATACTCTTGCTTGATTTACTTAATAGCTTTTTTCATTTTTCATGCTTGCACACATTGCTTGCTTCTTCTTCTCTTAACCTCCATTTTTACTTTTACATTAGCTTTTTGCATTGGGTACCGGACTTGTTCCGATCCGTAGGGCATTCGAGGCGGGGGCTCTCTCTCCCAACACATCCTCACGCTCCGAACACCTTCTTGGTGGATTCTAACCTTTCTTCTGGGATATTTCTTCCTAGTTGATTTAGTTGTTT
The DNA here is from genome assembly GCA_036172225.1 of Cryptocoryne crispatula var. balansae. Taxonomy (NCBI): domain Eukaryota; kingdom Viridiplantae; phylum Streptophyta; class Magnoliopsida; order Alismatales; family Araceae; genus Cryptocoryne; species Cryptocoryne crispatula. The sequence goes on from CM069921.1 coordinate 43,651,803, forward strand.
CCATCAAGACCTCCATATGTCCCCATCTGTGGAGTATTCCTCCCTGTACAATTGACCCGGTTGTACCACTTTTCCAAAATATGAAGAACCCAAGTACATACTTGTGGTGTTTATGTCACCTTAGGTCTTGAAGATTGAAGCAATAAGAACCCTACCTAATTGAGTGTACAATTGCTAACAATCAATCTAATCTAAGTTTTGAACCAAAAATTGTCGAGTAGTCATTTTAAGTAGTTGTTTACATAACTTGCTTGCTCACCACAATTGAAAACAACCCAAAAAATTCTTCTTTCAAAACACCTAAAAAACAAATAAAAAATCTCTTTAATTCTATGTTCAACTTGTTTGCCAAACAATAAAACTGAAAAAAACAGAAAAATTGAAACAAAACAAAACACAACAAAATAAAATATTTGCATTTATACCTTTCACTTGCTTTTTTCAACCATCTTGTTAGAAAGTTTGACAGGATACCCATGATGCTAAGGTCTGAAAAACACATCTGGATGTCAAACTACTACAAGAAGGGTCACTACGTGCTACCGCAACCCATGGTCCAACCAGAGGGGCCATGTTAATGCCGTTAGGGAACCCAAAATTCAAGATTCCACCCATCAGCCTACTCCTAAGCATGGAGAAACTTCTCCAGGGTCTATCTTTCCACCTTGATCCAAAATCCTTCTCAATCAGGCAGTCCCTAGAAAAGGGCAAGACGCCTGTCAATCAAGGTCCATCCAAAGTCAACCAATCTGCCTCACCACCCCAATTGGTAGTTCGACCTCTTACCATAACCCCACCTGGGCAGCCCTTCCATGTTACTTCACCTACTCACCCCATTGTGGGTCATTCTTTAACTCACACACCAACCCACCTCCCTCCCATCAAAGTACCAAGTGCAAACCCTCTAGTAAATTCCTCTCCACCCATTGCTAGGGATCAGAAAACCCTTAAATCTCCCATCCATTGTATCTACATTCCTCCATTACAAACACCGGCCTACCTTCGCTACAATGGTTCTGGTGACCCCCTTAGCCATGTCAATGATTTTCTAATCAAATCATATCGATAGCAAGATGATCGAAGAGCTCTTACTATTCTTTTTAGGCGATCATTGGATGGTGCAACCCTAGAATGGTTTTTTCACTAAGGGAAATATAAATATAAGATTTCAAAATTATCAAGGCCAAATTTTTGCAAAGATATGGACCGAGATATTCAATAATTGGAGAAGTAAAAGAAGACGTGGAATTAATGCAATATCATGATGAATTGAGCCCCATGCCTGAGAGGAGCATTGATACTATGCAGAAACCAAGGAGCCCTCCCCAACCCCATCAAGATTATCATCATTAGCCGACTCCTCGACGCCAGTTGATTAGGCCATCCATGCCCTAACCTCAACCGGTCATGCAACCCGTACTAATGGCGAAACCAATTGTGCACAATCAAGCTCTTATTGTCAATTGTGCCAATGCCTCATTACCTAAACTGGCTCCTCAGCCTTTGACTCCACCAACATTTTCAAAGGATCCTTGGCCAATCATATGGTTGTCAACTCCGAAAGACACAATAGGGCTCTCCTTTTTAAGGTAGTCTATGAATCTGGATCGCCACCTCAAGAGGGGATGAGAAAGAAAGGAAGAAAACATAGAAAGCAACTCATCCTAGGTTCCACACTCACATTGATCCCCTAACTTTCATCCCTTGGCATCGCTAGATCACCAAAGAGACAATTTGGGTCACGTGGGAGGAAGATGAGAAGAAGGAAATTAAGACATATGTGGTTGCCAGGAACTGCGGGATCTGATTTATGATGTAAAAATGAGCGTGTGTACCTTAGTAGGAAGAGTGTGGGTCAAAGCTTCTCCTTCTTCGGCCGGCCGATGAAAAAGAGTCCTCAATGCGTGGGTGCTTGATTTCTTGTGCAACTAGACAAACAAACAAATGAAACAGACAATTAGAACTAAACAAAGTGGAGTATATGTTGTTGACTCTGAAAATTCGATGGGCCCTCATCTTTTCAGGGAAGTCCTTGAACCCAGATCATCACCTCAAGAGGGGATGAGAAAGAAAGAAATCACGGAAAGCAACTCTCACCTCGGTCCCACACTCACATTGATCCCCGAACTTTCATCCCTTGGCATCGCTCAATCACCAAAGAGATGGTTCAGGTCATGTGGGAGGAGGGTGAGAAGAAAGAAATTAAGACATGTGCTCACCAGGAACCACGGGTTCGAATTTATGAAATTAAAGATGACCGTGTGTACCTTAGCATGAAGAGTGTGGGTCAAAGCTTCCCCTTCTTCGGCCGGCCGATGAAGAAGAATCCTCAACACGTGGGTGCTTGATCTTCTGTGCAAATAGATAACCAAACAAGTGAAAAAGACAATTAGAACTAAACAAAGTTAATTATATGTAAAGAAAATGACATGAAACACACAATTGACTAGAAACTGACTGGATTCGGGTTATCTCTAACCCCTCTTTTTCTATTTTTGGATTAACAGACTAAAAATAAGGAAAAAAAGAAAATTTTTTATATGAATATGGAGAATCACTAAACAAAGAGATTGGAAATAGAACAGAAAGATTCTTAATAGAATAGAGAGAGATATGGCCAAATCTGGGTTGTCGAAAAAGTCGAGCAGCAGTCCAGGATCTGTCAGGCGCGACTTTTCTTCTGCGCTCGCCATGACCAGCCTAGACATCAGAATCAAGTACTTCCAATTTCAAAATGAAGAAGACTTGGATAGAAAAAACTTTGGTGAAGAGAGCTCAGGCAGAAGACATCCACACGCTTCTGTAGAGGCCGAAGAAGAGAGAACTGACAGATCACCTGCAGACCAGCCTTCCTCTCTCCTGAACAGAATTTTCTCTCTCTAAAAATTCGAAATTCTCTCTCTAAAAATCACAAAATGGATACAGGAGGGAAGTTGGACGTCTTGAGATGCTTGGGGGGTCGTGCACATGCCTTTGAATGACCGGAATCGGAGTTTATTTATAGGAGAATAGACGGTATTATCAGGGCTAGAAAGAAGGGTACCTTGCACCCTACCCCAGGGCGCATGTGCCCCACTGCAGGGCACATGTGCCCCACTGAGGGGCGCATGTCCCTCCCAGTGATGGCGCATACTATCCTTCCGAAATTTTTGGTCTTATCCGGTTCGATACGTTCAGTGGTAGAGTCCCAGTGAAAAACTGGTTCTCTCGTGCCTCAAGGGTAGGGTACATGCGCCCTCAAGTTAGGGCACAAGGTCACGTGCCTCAGGGGTAGGGTGCATGGGCATGTGCCCTGCGTCCTGGGCGCATGTGACCAGGGACCCGGCGCATAGGACTGTTTTGCGCATCCTTCTTCCGGAAGCAATTGCGAACACTCCCAAGCTCGGAATTCATCGCCGTTTGTTGCGTTGGAAAGATAAAAAGCCGAAGAAGCTCTCTGTAGCATTGGATCAGCCATAACACCCTCGAAAACTTCTGAATTTTGTCTGGAAGTTAGGATAGTGAATAGAAGATCCGATACTGGTCAAAATGACTCTGACGGCAAACCGTAAAGGTACGGTATGCAACAAAACTTGTCCGGGCTATGAATATAACTTTAACCTTTAATGCATGATTATTAGGCATTGGTCATTCAGACAATTTCCGTGTTTACATGATTTACATGTGGCTTTCGCTCGAAAATTATGGCTTTTTGCGGAAAACTTCGGAAAACATCCGATTTCGTTCGGCGAAGCTTCAAATGAACTTTAAAAGACCCGGCATCATTTTAAGGTCAATAACACATGTTACCCTATAAAACATGAGTTTTATGCTCTGAATTAGGCAAATTTGGCATGTCTACAGCTTGCCTCGCCTTGATGTCGGCTTTGTAAGGGAATGGCATGTAATGAAGCCGAGTGATTCGTAGTGAACTGTAATGGAATGCAAGTGAATGTAGATCAATGTACTGGAATAAAATGATGATGAACTGAAAAGGTGTAGTTATAGACACGCTTATCTACCCGATCCAGCAAAATGAATCTCGCTGAGTATTCTAGATCACTTTCATGTTCTATCAAAATCTCACATAATTGACTGGTAAAAGACATGCCATTGGCACGAGATATGAAAAATAAAAGATAAAGTATGAAGGATGTAGCCGACCCTCAACGTGGTGAGGTGTCCTCGAATCCGTAGGTTCATCATCAGCCAGCAACCCAAACTTTGCGGTGTTCTTGTACTGTGATGGGCTAAAGTTTAAAAGAAAAATTGATTTTAAAATGAAAAGAATACCAATCCATCATATTTGGAATCTCAAGTTCATTCATGTTTCACCAAAATACTCAGTTTAATTCTAAGTGGAATAACCTCATGTTCTAAAAGGGTTTGTTTAAGCATAACAAAATTACTCGGGTATCGTGAAAACCATGAATCATGCTTTGGCAGAAAATAGAGTCAGAAAATGACAAAATAGACTTAAGCCTTAGTGAGATTGAAAGATAATGGTGGGACTAAAATAGAATGAAGGGACAGAAGAAACAATGGTGTGACAAACATGACACGGTGGGATAAAATAAAAGACACAGTGGGTTAAAAGAAAGAAAAGAATAAAACATGATGGAATAAAAGAAAGAAAAGAATAAAACATGATGGGATAAAATTGGTAATGATGAAGAATGAAAAGGAGATGGATGTGAAAACATAGAAAATTATGTAGAAAATAGTTGAAGATATAGATTGTCTATTGGATGTCAAGACACCCGATTAGGAACCATCGTCCCTCCAATGTTCAATTTTGGCTTATCCGTGAGTGTGAAGAAATGACCAAGCCATCGTAGATTTTTTTGAAGGGGTTCTGGGGCCCAGTCATCTTCATGCTCAAGGTCTTCAACATTAATGCATATAATACATATCAAATGGACCTAACATAACTATGTGACAAATGGTAGGAGTAATGTGAAGTGCAAAATGGAATGCTGATGATGATGTGAGATTGATGTGAAACTGAGTGAAGCCTTCAGACATGATTTATCAACTTGCATCGACTGCCTGATTCATCAGCATCTCTGGTCTATCCTTGTCTTGCCTTATGATGGAATATAGCACCACAATAATGTTCAGTTGGGTGGCACTTCCTCTATTTTCACCACAGGGTTGGTATGTCGTTCCTTCTGGAACACCGATCTCACCACTTCACCTGTTGGACTTAAAAGGTTGCCTGATGGCCCTTCTCTTTTGCTTCTTCAGCTACTGAAAACACTTAACAAAGATGATTAAATTTTCATCATGACTCATCCCTTTGCCTATATATCATTTGTCTCGATTTGAGTCAAAGGGAGGAGCCTTCTTAACAAGGTGGAATAAAATAAATGTCTAAAATGAAATGGAGGAAAGAGTTGATAGAACTTACCTGCCATGGTGTGAATCCTCTCCTCTTCAACATTGAAATGCCTGAAACACTTGATAAAAGAGGATTAGCTCTTCACCACGACTCATCCCTTTGCCTATTATGGTCAACTTTGACTTAGGTCAAACAGAAGAGCCTTCTTAACAAGGTAATTGAAATAAAAAAATGGATATGCAATATAGGAATGGAAATATGCTTGACAATCAAATAAACATGGATGCAACTAAGGCAATGATCATGACTGAGCAATTTTTTTGGATTTTCTTGAAAACAATCATTTTTTAAGATTTTCAAAAATATTCAATTTTTTTAAAATTTTAAAATATGCATTTTATTTGGATTTTTGAAATATGCTTTTTTTGGATTTTTGAAATATGCATTTTTTGGATTTTTGATATATTCTTTTTTTGGGTTTTTAAAAATAATTTTTTGGGTTTTTAAAATATCTTTTTTTGGGTTTTCGAAATATTCATTTTTTGTGGGGAAAATGTTGGTATTTGAGTCAATTCATCGGTCTTCGAGGTTTGTCAAGACTCAAGTGGTAGATATCATGTGCAAAATCAAGTTCCCTACCTAGAATCATTCTAACCTTCTTCCTTTGATCGGCTTGGATTCCACCTGGATTTGGTCAGTTTACCCTACCCAAGGGGTTTAAGGAGGAAGAGTACAGAGGAAATCCTTGATAGGGTTTGGAGATGTTAAGAGGGATTTCTCTACTCTCACTCAAATTACCCATTGGGGTTCGGCCTCTTTGGGTCTTTCTTATTTTTTGCTCTTTTTTATGTGGCACATATTTAGACAGGTTTTTTGACCTGTGGGGACATTGCCCGTCTTTTAGTGCCATTTGCCTTGACTATCATTCTGGGTACTCATTCAGACAGGTTGATCATTTTTATTTTTATTTTTTAACTTGAGGGGTTCATTGCCCATCTTTTGGCACCCTTTTGCACCCTCTAAGACGGCCTCCTACTAGGGTAGCGATTGTTTTCGATACTACCCCTCTCTAATCTTCTCTTCCTATCTTGGACAGAATAGAAGAGAATAAGGTAAGGGTACTCCTTCCGTTTCTAGATTTCTGCCTTGCCTTTCACCAGTGTCGAGTTGTCTGGATTCTAGAATCGGGAAGTGTTGTGTGTGTAGGATGGTACCTACCCTTGACTTCTCACGAACAGCATAGGATCGATGACTTGAGATTATACCAACGGTTTCTCCATTGTTATGGAAAGTATTTTTTAAGGTAAACTCCATTTCAAGGATGATTCAATTTTTCTCCATCTACATTAGTCAATTCATATGCATTGCTTGGATACTTTTCAGTGCTTACAAAAGGCCCTTCCCAGTTAGGTTGCAACTTGGAGCGAGGACCCCCTGGCTTAACGAATATGCGTTTGACTACCATCTCACCGATCTTGAATTTTCTCTCAACCACCCTCTTTGATAAAACCTTTTAAGTCTGTTCTGATAAGTCCGGGCATGCTCGGCAGTAGCTAGCATTCTTTCATATAAGAGTTCAAGTTGTGCAAGGAGAGATTCTCGTCTCTCATCAACAGCAATATCCAGTGAGAGTCCTTACAGAAGTACAAAGCATGCAGGGTTTGTCCAATGGGAGTCCTTACAGAAGTACAATAAGCCCATAAAGCATCTACAAGCTTATCAGGCCAGTCGGCAAACTTGCTAGACTGACAAGATTTCTTGATGATTTTGATTAAGGTTTTGTTGGTGGCTTCTTCTTGACTATTGCCTTGAGGATAGTATGGTGATGAATGATGCAATGAAATGCGATACCTGTTGCAAAGATCACACAGATCTTGAGAGAGAAATTGTGGCCCATTATCAGTGACAATGTCTATGGGGATCCAGAACCTTGCAATGATGTTGTGCTTGATGAAGGAGCAGACTGTTGACGCTTTAATTTCCACGAATGCTTCCGCTTCAGCCCACTTTGTGAAGTACTCCATTGCTGTAAGAATGAATGATTTTGAGCGCATTTCAGAGTTGAGGTCACTCAATGGGCCAATGATATCAAAAGCCCACATTGACGGTTCCCTCCCTGGTTCCCCATAATGTTTATAGTTTCGTTGTTGGCCACTCCTTCTGTTGTAGGCCCAACTGGTGCAGAGGGGGTTTTCCTGAAGTTTCTAGGTTTGGGATCAAAAGGGTTTATCATTGTAGCATCTTTGAAGTGGGCTTGCAAGTATCGGGCACTGTCATAGAGTTCATTCATGGTGGTAGGACGGTGCATGATCAATACATTCTTTAAAGCTGGTGTGGTGTTCCCGATAAGCATTTTCACTTGTTCCCCTTCAAAAATAACATCTGTCAATTTCTTTACCATTCACCTCCAGCGATCAGCAAACTTTATGAAGTCCTCTTCGGGCTTCATCTTTTCAGCAATCAAATCTGTGATGGAGCATGATAGTGCCACCCGGTCTCTGTATCTTTGCAAAAATTTGGTCTTGAAAATATCAAAGTCTCCTGCCTCAAAGGGGTCAAGCGAGTAGAACCATTCCAGTGCAGACCCTTCTAGTGATCGGCGGAACAGGAAGGCAAGAACCCTACAATCATTTTTCAAAATGAGGATTCATAGAGAAAATCTTTAAGGTGGAGAAAAGGATTGCCAATACCATTGTAGTGGCGATAAACTGGTAGTTCAGAAGGCGGCAGGTGGAGAACTGGAAAAGAAGGAATAGAGATCTCAGGAACTGACTTGGTGTCCAGGCGACATCTCAGCTCTTTATAACTTTCATTCATTTGGGTGAGCTGATCCATGATTTCCTGGATGAGAGCAGGTTCTTGGTTTACTGGTGGGGGTATGTGGTTAGAGGCATGGTTCTGGAATTGAAGAGCATGACTTGGCAAATTTACTGAAGATTGTTCCATAACTTGTGAGGTCAGGGGAGCAACATGGTTAAAATAGGGTAGCTAGACAAATGATGGTTGAACCACAGATGGTTAAACCATAGATGGTTGAACTACAGATGGTTGTGCTAATGATGGTTGAATCACAGATTGTTGAACAAAGGGTGATTGAATGAGTGGTGGTCGAACCAAAGGACAAGGAGATGAGACAACTTGGTTGGTTTCAGCTAGATTTGAGGCAATTTTGCCCTTCACCATGGATTGTACGCGGGCATAGGTTTCTGCGTCGGTATAGAGAGATTACTCCCTAAAGAGTTGTTCAACATCACGAGGAGCAGATGGTTGAGGGACCTCTTGCACTTCTGACTCAAACAATGGATTAACATGACCATCTGATAGAATTGGTTGGTGACCCATCTCGTGCTCTCGATGTTCAGCTTGTTCCGCCATTCCAACGTACCTTCCAGACCTTAATTGCATTGTCACCTTCCAACTTTATGGAGAAGGTAAGACAAACAAGTTGGCAAAGCAAACAAAGAACTCCTTTCTGGTTTTTAGTATCTTGCAAAAAATGTTAGGGGTTTGAATTTTTCTTTGACAAACATGTGATGCAAGGACTTGAAAGCAAAATTACGCAATGATTTTGATTAAACCTTAGGTTTATGGATTTGTTAAGAATTGTTCCACAAATGGGTTAGGATCCTAACTCCAATCTCCAATGACCTAGGTTTCACACAATCTCACCACGTGTAGGTAACATAGGATGCTTCGGGTTTTGGAGAGTGGTACAACCAACCTGATCATGAAGAGGAATACTCCACGCATGAGGAATTATGGAGGCCTTGATGAAAGCCAACCAAGTCAACTAAGAAGGAATATCCCAGAAGAGAGGTCAGAATTCACCAAGAGAGTGTTTTGGATGGGAGGGGTAAATGGGAGAGTGTGCTCCTTGCCTCAAAAGAAGTGTAATAGAAAGAGGTAGATAGAAGGAGCAGAGAATGCAATCAAGTAATAAAACAAGTAATAAACAAAACATAAACTTAAATAAACAAGCAATCAAACAAGACAAGCAATTAGAAACTAGACAAGCAACTAGAAACTGGAATCTAGACCTTGTTTCTTATGTGAGGCAAATGGAGATAGTGAAAAGGTGATGGAAAGAAGAGGGTTCAGATCTGATAGCCAAGCAAAAGGGTGGTCCACGCGGGGACCGATGTAAGAATAAGTTGGTTCATGTGAGAACTGGGGTAAAAAGTAAAGGTGGCTCACGTGGGAACCGGTTTGAATGATTGAAAGAAGGCCATGTGGGGCCAATTAAAGGTGAATAAGGATCTGATCCAAGTGGGGATAGATCTGAAGGAAAGTGGTTTGGTTCACGTGGAAACCAAAGTAAAGAAAGAGATTGGTTCATGCGGGAACCGGTTTGAAAAGAAAAAGGGTGGTTCACGTGGGAACCAGTTTAAATGACAACTGAAAATAAAAGAGGGTCACGTGGTGACCAATTTGAGGGTGATAACCTGCAGAAAATACGAAAAATCAGATTTGAATGAATGAAAATAAATGTTGGTTCACGTGGGAACCGGTTTGTAGAAGAGAGATGGTTTGCGCGGGAACCAGGTTTAAAGAAAAGGTGGGTTCACACGGAAACCAATTTAAATAAAATGATAGAAATTAAATGAGGTACTTGGCACTTCAGATCTGATGAAAGATAGGTGAAATCAAAAATTTTGAGATGGCATGAAATTAAGAAAGGTGGAAAGAAGGAAAGGCTCACGCGGGAACCGGTCTAGAACTAGAACTAGTTGCAAACAAAACACTAAGCACCCACGGTTGAAGTTGTCACACCGTGGTCACCACAAAGCTATCGACTCTGAAAATTCAATGGGCCCTCTCCTTTTCAGGGAAGTTCGTGAACCCAGATCGTCACCTCAAGAGGGGATGAGAAAGAAAGAAAACACGGAAAGCAACTCTCACCTCGGTCCCACACTCACATTGATCCCCAAACTTTCATCCCTTGGCGTTGCTCGATCACCAAAGAGACGGTTCAGGTCAAGTGGGAGGAGGGTGAAAAGAAAGAAATTAAGACATGTGGTCGCCAGGAACCACAGGTTCCGATTTATGAAATTAAAGATGACCGTGTGTACCTTAGCATGAAGAGTGTGGGTCAAAGCTTCCCCTTCTTCGGCCGGCCGATGAAGAAGAATCCTCAACACGTGGGTTCTTGATCTTCTGTGCAACTAGACAACCAAACAAGTGAAAAAGACATTTAGAACTAAACAAAGTTAAGTATAGGTAAAGAAAATGACATGAAACACACAATTGACTAGAAACTGACTGGATTCGGGTTATCTCTAACCCATCTTTTTCTATTTTCGGATTAACAGACTAAAAATAATGAAAAAAATGAAAAAAAATTAATAGGAATATGGAGAATCACTAAGAAAAGAGAATGGAAAAAGAACAGAAAGAGTCTAAATAGAATACAGAGAGATATGGCCAAATCTAGGTTGTCGAAAAAGTCGAGCAGCAGTCCAGGATTTGTCAGGCGCGACTTTGCTTCTGCGCTCGTCACAACAAGCCCCAACCTCAGAATCAAGTACCGCCAATTGCAAACTGAAGAAGACTTGTAGGGAAAGAACTTTGATGAAGGAGTTTCGGCAGAAGACGTCCACACGCTGCTGTAGAGGCCAAAGAATAGAGATCTGACAGATCACTTGCAGACCAGCCTTCCACTCTCTTGAACCGACTTTTCTCTCTCTAAAACTTGAAATTCTCTCTCTAAAAATTAAAAAATGGATGCAGGATGGAGGTTGGACGTCTTGAGATGCTTGGGGAGTCATGCACATGCCTTTGGAATGACCGGAATCGGAGTTTATTTATAGTAGAATAGACAGTCTTATCAGGGCGCATGCGCCCCACTGAGGGGCGCATGTGCCTCCCAGTGAGGGCGCATGCTATCCTTACAAAATTTTTGGTCTTATCCGGTTCGATCCGTTAAGTGGTAGAGTCCCGGTGAAAAACTGGTTCCCTCGTGCCTCAAGGGTAGGGCGCATGTGCCCTCATGTCAGGGCACAAAGTCACGTGCCTCAGGCGTAGGGCGCATGGGCATGTGCCCTGGGTCCTAGGCGCATGTGACTAAGGACCCGGGCGCATGGGACTATTTTGCGTATCCTTGTTCCAGAAGCAATTGCGAACACTCCCGAACTCAGAATTCGACGCCGTTTCTTGCGTTGGAAAGATAACAAGACGAAAAATCTCTCTATATTGGATCAGCCGTCATACCTGTAAGCACCCGGAACGGGACATCCGCGGATCTCCCCCCCCGGAACCCCCTTACGCCCGGCCTCGGTGTTCGTCGGTGGGTGGGTGGTGTGTTTTGTGTGTGGTCGCCAGGAACCAAAGGCTCCAAAGTATGATGGGATGAAAGAAAATGAAATAGAAAGATGACCGTCGTACCTCCGGAAGCGGGGAGATTGTTGAGTTCCGACTTCTCCTCTCTCGGCCGGCCGAAAGAAGAGAGCTTAGTGAATCCCTTGCCTTCAATCCGGTTGAAGCTCCGCCTCGATTGGATCTACCTAAGAATGTCCATAAGAAAACATGTAGACAAGTGAAGGTTTCATTAGTTCTAACGAAAGCATAGCATCGAGCTCGAATTTAGATTCAAACATGCAAATGGGAAAAGACTAACCGGATTGGGACGAAATCCCAACCCCTATTTTTGGTAGGTTTTAAACGTATATGAAATGCAAAGATGCTCTAAGACGTGCTAAATAACTTGATGATCGATGCAAAAGCGAAAAAGGGAGACAAAACTCGATTAAACGGACGATCGAAATCTAAAAATAACGAAAACAAGCTTCTGTCCTTCCTGGTGCCCTGTATATAGGGCGCCAGGAGAAGGTGCCCCCTTTATAGGGCGCGTTGACCAAGTCAAAGCGCCCTGTATACGGGGCACTAAGTCTGGCCCGAACAGATTTTCTTCTCCTCTTTACGGCGCTGCTCCGGAGTGCTGGGAGGCTTCCAGGACGAAGTAGGGGCTCCTCCTTGTAGACAATACTCAAATGAAGCCCATGGAAGAGGGTTTGGGTGCTGGATATAAGAGGAGAGACGGGTAGAAGCTCTCAAAGTTGGAGAAAAATCATATTTATGGGTGACAGAAACAGAGGGTTTTGGGGTTTTTGGTGGAAGATTTTGGATCGGTTTGGAGGCTTTTGGAGGGTGAATGTGGCTTGGAATCGTAGTGTTGGATGATATCTAGGGTGGCACGGAGTTGGAACCTCCCCTAAGTTCAAAATGAGGCTCTATTTATAGCCCAAAAGAGGGCACTTTGGCCATTTTCGAAAAACAGTGCCATGTGGCATAGCGCCCTGTATATGGGGCGCTAGCATCATGAGATATGTTAGATCGACAAGACAAGTCACTGCGGGGGGTCAAATCAGCCTGTCAAATCGATCGGATTTGGTTCCAGGCGTGCCCTATATACAGGGCGCCAGGTGCCCTGTATACAGGGCGCCAGGTGCCCTGTTTATAGGGCGCCTGGTGCCCTATAAATAGGGCGCCAGGTGCCCTATATATAGGGCGCCTGGTGCCCTATAAACAGGGCGCCAGGTGCCCTATTCTTGGGGCATTCGGCCGGTCTGGTCGCTTGATGGACCCACTTTCGGAATGTGCCAAAACTCGATTTGTCCGGAAAACACGACGTGCTTTAAATATTCTTTATGAAAACAAGAATTTGAACTATCTGACTGGGCCAAAATTGCGTGTCTACAGCTTGCCTCGCCTTGGCGTTGGCTTTGTAGGGGAGTGTCATGAATGAAGCGTAGGTGAATGTAGCGAAGCGTAATGACGCGTAGCGAAATGAAGTGGTAATGGACTGAAAAGGTGACGCCAAGGTGTAGATTTAGACACGCCCTCATTGGCCTAGTTGAGTAAAACAAAACTTTACCGGACTCCGAGATTACCCTTTGTCTTATCGAAACCTTTCCTCTTGTTGATTGGTTAAAAAGAAGAACAGAAGTAAATAACTAAAATCCCGCGTGGGGGAGAACTGTAACCGGCCAGGACCCGAACTGCATGGTGTGCTGGACTCGGCAGAAATGCAGTGAATTGCGAAAAGTAAAGAGGAAAAGGCCAATCATCCAAGGTTGGGTTCTTCAAATTCATTGGGTTTTACTCAAGAATACTGGTTTAGTTCGACATGGAAAAACTTCTTGTTTCGATGAAATCATTGTTAAAACATGGTGGAAACCAATTCTGCGAAAAATAAAGACCATCTTTAAAAGGGTTCACGATGTGACTGGAAGGAGGTTATGGTAGGATTAGGAAACAGGAAATGGTTGTGGTGGGATGATGCATGATGGTGATGCATGATGCATGCTGGGTTTAAAGAAATAAAAATAAGTATAAGAAAATAGTTGAAGATATAGGTTGAACATAACGGGTCAGGACATCCATGAAGAAACCGTCATCCCCGCATATTCAACTTTGGCCTATCCGCAAGCCTAGGGAATGACTGGGCCCTCACTGATTTTGTTGAAGGGGTTCTCAGGCTCAGCCCCCTCTAGACTTGAGGTCTTCAACGTCTTAAATATTATTTATTTTGATAGATGTAATACTAAATGCAAGTCCTAATAGGGGTCGGGGTAGTCCAGTTTTGGTTTTCAATTTTTTGATTTTTTTGTAGTTTTTGCTTCCTCTAAGTTTCTGAGGATATGAAGCTGTCATGCCTTCTCCTATTCCTGCATCCACTTGAGAGAAGATATTAGAACTTTATTTTGGCTTAGTCCCTTGCAAGGAGAGGGCAAAGTTGCCTTGATCTTTTGTCAAGGGACATCGGCCTTATCAAGGTAAAGACAACAGAAAAACATAAGTATGCACAAAAGGAAATATGCAAGACTGAAATTAAACATGAATGCAAAGGCAGCTAGTCAATCTAGATAGCAAACTTTAGGTGTTTTGAAATTTTTGATGGTTTTATAATGTTTTTGGTGTTTTGGAACTTTTATGATTGATTTTTTTTTGTTGTTTTGAATATTTAATTTTTAAGATTTTTGACTTTGTAGATTTTGTTTGGTGTTTTTGAAGTATTCGATTTTTTTTGTTCGGTGTGAAGGACACGATCATCTCATCCTTTGCTATACTTGCTGTAGGTGCCTATCATCGTCACCTAAGGGTTAAGGGTAGGCAGCACGTGTGAGAAAGTGCCTAGTTCGAGATCTCCTCACCTTCCGCCCTTGATAGGCTATGGCTCTTCTTAGATCCAGTCGGTCAACCTTACCCACGAGGTTAAAGAGGGAAGAGGATTGGTGGTAAGTCCTTAATAGGATTCGGGGGTGTCGAATTTGTTTCTCTACTAGTGCCTGCATTGCCCGTTCGGGATTCGACATCCTTGGGTCTTTCATTCTAGCCCTTTTCTTTGATGGCCCACATTCAGACATGTCTTTTTTCTTTTGCTTGATTTTGACCTGAGCGGTTCATTGCCCATCTTTTGGAGCCTTTTTTCTTTTGGGCTTTTGTCGGTACACATTCAGACAGGTCTATTCTTTTGCTGACCTGAGGGGTCATTGCCCATCTTTTGGCACCTTTTCTTATCAGAGGCATGCTCCTACTAAGGCAACGGGTACTTTCGATACTCCTCATTCTAACCCCTTTCATCTATTCTGGACCGAAACGAGAAGAGAATGGTTTAGGGTCGACCTTCTTTTACCAAGTGTTGCCTAGCTTTCTCTCTGACTTGTGATCATCGGATCTCAAAGCTAGGTGTGTAGTGTGTGCAGTATGATGCCTATCCTTATTTCCCTAAGTGACAAGTTGATGCTCCGGGTAAGTAAGCGTTGGATGCTATCATTATACTTCACACCTTTGGATTTTATAGATTTTTTGTGATTTTTGTTCTAAGGGAAATATTTTTTGAGGTAGACACCATTCCAGGGATGAGCTAGCTCTTCTCCTTCTGCATTAGTCAGCTTATATGAATTACCGGGATAAATGACCGAAATAACATAAGGACCCTCCCAATTTGGTTGAAGTTTGGAGCGGGGACCGCCCGGCTTAACAAATATTCTTTTAAGCACAACCTCACCGACTTCAAATTTTCTCTCCACCACCCTCTTCTGATAAAATCTTTTAAGTCCATTTTGGTAAGATCTAGCATGTTCGGCAGCGGCCAGCCTCCTCTCATCCAAGAGTTCGAGTTGCGTGAGAAGAGAATCTCGACGTTCATCCATTGGGATATCTCGATCGATCTGGACTCGGAGAGAAGGAATGATTACTTCGTATGGAACTACCGCCTCCATCCCAAATGCCAAGGCATAAGGGGTCTGACCCGTTGGGGTTCGAATAGAAGTGCGGTAGGCCCATAGAGCATCAACTAACTTATCCGGCCGGTCTGCGCGAACTTGCTAGACTTACAAGTCTTCTTAATGATTTTTATCGGGGTTTTATTGGTGGCTTCGGCTTGACCGTTGCCTTGAGGATAATATGGAGATGAATGATGCAATTTGATGCAATACTGTTGCAAAGGTCGCGTAGCTCTGAGAGATGAATTGCGGTCCATTGTCGGTGATGATGTCGCTGGGATCCCGAACACGGCAATGATGTTGCGCTTGATGAAGGTGCGGTATCGTTGATGCCTTGATCTCCGCGTATGCTTCCGCTTCGCCCATTTGGTGAAGTACTCCGTTGCAGTTAGGATGAATGATTTGGTTTTGTTTGTGGAGTTTGGGTCACCGAGAGGTCCGATAACATCAAAAGCCCACATAGCGAAAGGCCATGGGGCGTGGATCGGATGAAGGGAAGATGCGGGAGAGTGAATCTTGTCGGTGTGGAGTTGACATTGATGACAGTGCCGGACAAAGATCGAGCAATCTTCTTCCAGAGTAGGCCAATAATACCCTTGCCTGATGATCTTCTTGGCGAGGACTTGAGCATTTACATGGCCTCCGCATACTCCGGAGTGTGCTTCTCCGAGTACCAATTCAGCTTCCTCTTCATCTACGCATCTTAACGAACACCGGCCAAGCTCCTTTTGTAAAGCATCCCGCCTAAGATGGTGTATCTCTGGAGACTCTCCTTATGGCTCTCTTCTCTTCGGCGGTTGATCTGGCGGGTATGTACGATCTGACGGTAATGGTCGCAATCTCATGATACCATGGTTTTTCACCCTCTTCTAGTTCTCCCAACTCGACTAAAGATACTTCCTCCTTTTGCTCAATGTACTCTTTCCTTTCAAACTTCTCCTTAACCTTCAAGAACCGTGCATCTTCTACTGCCGGAATGGTACGTCGGCGAACATAGATCGTCCTAACACCTTTGTACGCCTAGCGGGACGGATAGTGAAGATGCCAGAGAGGCAAGAGCGTCGGAGAGAATATTTTGAGCACGAGGGACATGAATGAATTCGAGTTTGGAGAATAGCTTGATGTAGCAAGTGGTGAGTTCTTGGTATGGTTTGAGCCCAGGATGAGATGTGCGATATTTGGCCAGTACCTGGCGAAGTATCAACTGACTATCACCGATTACCCTTAGTTTAGTGACACCATAGAAGTGAGCGGCCTCCAGTCCGGCCAACAAGGCTTCATACTCAGCTATATTGTTCATTGCTTGCTGGAAAATGGAGCTGAAAAGCCTGTGGAATGGTGACACCTTCGGGAGATAGAAGAACAATCCCTATCCCTCTACCCTGGGAGTTTAATGCCCCATCAAAATATAGAGTCCACAGATTAGAAGATTGAATGGACATCAATTCTTCGTCGGGAAAATCTGACTGGATAGGGTCAAAGGTTGGGAGAGGATGATGGGCAAGGTGCTCGGCAATTGCATAGCCCTTGATTGCCTTACGTTGGGTGTAGGTGATGTCAAATTGGGAGAGGAAACTGCGCCGGCGTGCCAAACGATCAGTCAGGACAGATTTTTCAAGGAGAAATTTGATGGGGTTCATGCGAGCAATGAGATTAACCTCGTGAGCCAGAAAGGAATGTTTGAGCTTCTGGACCACCCAAACCAGGGCGGCCCAAGTTTTCTCCATGGTTGTATACTTTTGTTCACAAGGATCAAAGATTTTGGACGAGATAGTATGCCGCTCGCTCTTTCCCTTCATCATCTACTTGTGCCAACACTGCTCCCAAGGATCCCTCCAAGGCCGAGATGTATAAGATCATGGGTTTGCCAGAACCGGAGGTTTGAGCACGGGTGGGCTTGACAAATATTTCTTCAAACCATTGAATGCCTCTAGACACCTCGAATCCCATCCGAATTCGGCCTTCGCCTTGGTTAACTCATAGAAAGGTTTGCACCTTTGGGAGTCTTGTGAGATAAACCGGCGAACGAACTGTAACCTGCCAATCAACCCTCTCAGCTCTTTTAAGTTCTTTGGTGGAGGCATGTCAAAAAAAGCTTTGGCCTTGTTGGGATCGATTTCGAAGCCTCTTTTCGTGACAATGAACCCAAGAAATTTTCCGGACGATACTCCAAACACACATTTCTTGGGGTTCATCTTGAGCTTATATTCCCGGCTCGTTGCAAAACCCTCTTCAATACCTCGGCATGCTCCTTTTGGGTTCGAGATTTGACCACTAAATCATCCACGTACACCTCTACAAATTTATGCATCATATCATGAAATATTGCTACCATGGCCCTTTGATAAGTTGCTCCGGCATTCTTTAATCCGAAGGGCATGACAACGTAACAATAAGTTCCCCAAGGTGTAGTGAATGAGGTCTTCTCTTGATCCTCTTACGCTAACCGGATTTGATTATACCACGAGTATCCATCCATGAATGATAGGGTTTCGTATCCATTGTGTTGTCAACAAGAACATCGATATGAGGAAGGAAATCATCTTTTGGACACGCTCGGTTTAAGTCCCCGAAGTCAATGCAAATTCGAATCTTTCCATCCTTTTTCATATTTGGGACTATATTTGCCACCCATTGTGGATAGAGGACGACTCTAATGAATTTTGCTTGGTGCAACTTATCGACCTCTTCCTTCATCTTTAATGCCACGTACGGGTGGAATCTTCTTAACCTTTGCTTGACCGGGGTAGCCTCGGGTTTTAAAGTCGGTCGATGTTCTACCAATGATTTATCTAACCCCGGCATATCCTCGTATGTCCAAGCGAACGTGTCTTTGTATTCTTGCAATACCCCCATTAGATTGTTCTTCTAAAGGGGTGAGGTTGGCATTGATGAGGATATTCTTAGGATCTTCCGGTGTTCCAAGATTAAGTTCCTTAGTCGGTTCATCCACCGTGGCTGATGGTTCTTCGAATCTTCTTAAACCGGATGCATAGGCATCAGCCAAATCCTCCTCTTCATCCTCAGTGTCAGGATCCTTCTACGATACAACCTCGTAGACCCCCAAAGTTGGATCAACATTGTTTCTCTCCTCATATCGAATTTCTCCTATCTGGATTGCATCCTCTAAATATTCCGGTAGCTTGGCGCATTTTAAGCTTTTCCGAGCTAGCGATGCGAGATATCTCCCTGGAACTCTTCTACCTCTCGATTTTTGTTTTGCTTTTGCGTAAACTAAACCTAAAGAAGAAGAAGGTAAATAAGGAGGTGAGGAGGAGGTGGATGGAGTGGAATTTATTGACGAAGGGCAAAGGAGATCGATCAGAGATCGGGTGGCCTCCTGATTCGGGTTGTCCTTCGGAGCGAGTTGGGATGTTTCTTCGAGCGAGATTTGGTTTGAGAAAAGGATGTTTTTTGGTCTTTTTGAGAAGTACTCATCATAAATACAGTGGGGGTTTGGTTGGTTGTTGTTTCCGGCGGGGGTTGAGATATTGATAGAGAGGGGATCGAATCAAGCAAAGACAGGTAAAGAGGGCATCCGTCTTTGCTATCTGGACCTGACAATGGATTTGTCGGGAATGAGTACGCTAGATCCGAGGAGATGACACTTGTTGAATGCCCTGGATTCTCGACCGTTAGAAGGCTCGTTGCGAACGATTCATCACTTGACCCTTCTTCACAAATAACCATGATA
The DNA here is from genome assembly GCA_036172225.1 of Cryptocoryne crispatula var. balansae. Taxonomy (NCBI): domain Eukaryota; kingdom Viridiplantae; phylum Streptophyta; class Magnoliopsida; order Alismatales; family Araceae; genus Cryptocoryne; species Cryptocoryne crispatula. The sequence goes on from CM069921.1 coordinate 43,671,040, forward strand.
CGTCAATATGTGTCTCATCCCCTAGGTCGCCCACCTTCTTCCTCTTCACTTGTTCTTGTGGTTCTGCTCTTCAATCATTTGTATTGTTTCTCTTTTATCAAAGAACTTGCGCAGACATCCTTGGAAGTATTTTTGGCCGTTTTACGGCCATTATCACGTGTCCCATCATACCCTACCCCATTCCTTGATGTCGTCTTCACTAGCCGAATGGGTTACGTGATGCCTTGCGGTTCTTTCCCCGGTCCTCGGCCTTCTTGATATCCCGGACTCTCCATCATACGCCACCCAAGGGTTTTGGCGTTATCTTTTTCTTTCTCCAAACTTGCCTAGGCTTGTCTTTTATCCCTTGGTAGATCAAGGATTGTAAATACTGGTTGATTCGGCAAGCCGGGGGGGAGAGTAACCAAGCAATCCACGGGCATACTCACTACTTTGACAACTTGTCCCTTGAAGGGAAATTTGATGCACTGATGATTGGTTGAAGCTACGGCCTCTAATGCTTCCAGGTAAGGCCTTCCCGGGATGGCTTTGTAAGTTGGATCCATATCCAAAACATGGAAGTCGACAGTAACAACCCGGGGTCCGAGTTTGACTTCAAGTGTGACCATGCCATGGGCGGGCCTCTTGGAATTATCGTATGCTGTCACGGTGATTTGCGATGGCCGAATATCTTCTTCTGGGATTCCACACAACTGTAGTGTTTCTGGTGGCAAGACATTAATAGATGCACCGGTGTCAACTAGACAAGACTCAATATCTGTTCTATTGATACTGATAGTGATACATAGTGCATATTTTCTTGTTTCTGGTTCGGCCAATTCTTCATTAGTGAAAATGAGAGCAGGATATTCACTTCTCGGGGTTAAAGCGATGTAATCTTTTACCGGGGGAGAGTTTCATTGACCATCACTCTTTGCGAGATATTGTTGAAGTACTTCTTGATGAGCTTTGGACCTTTTAATTAGCTCCGGAATGGAAATTCGCGCGGGGTTTTATCCGGGTGCTTTAGCAAATCATAAGATGTTCCTGATCTTGGCTCTTCCGGGTGTTCTTCTTCTTCTTCTTGCGGTCCTCCTGGTTGACCGGCCTCGGGAAAAATTCTTTGGAACATACGCCCGCTTCTAACCACCGAGGCGAGCTGGGGAGTTATGGTTGGTGTAGTGGAGATAGACGGAGGGTTAGGTCGGATGATAGGAGGCCTAGGCGGGGGTGTAGTGATGATGGTCCGAGTTGTAGGGGTACGAGTGGATTGTGGTGGCATGGTTGCACGAGGTGGTACAATGATGGGTCCTAGTGGCGGTGGTATTTGTGGGGGCTCGACTGGGCGGATCAAGGTCCTACCCGGTTGGAGTTGTATGGCTGGTGGTGTTATGGTTGGTTGTGGTGGCGTGCGGATAATCGGCGGTTGGCTTCTTCTGGCGGGGATAACTCGGGGTATGGAGTGAACGGTTCGGTTAACGTGGTTTGGAGGGTTGGTGTTTATGAAGGAAGCAGGTCCCTCTATTTGCCAATTTTGACCTCTATCGCGGGGTTCATCAGTGGAGGTTAAGATAGGGTTAACCCTCTGGTTTTCTGGTGTTGTTGCCGGTGCGTGCGCGGGTAGCGGGTTCTGAATAATTCCCAGGCCGGGTTCTGTTGTTGTTGTCGAGGCGGTGCTCGCCGCCGCCGCCGGGGTTGGTTTTTCTTGCTTTGATGTATTCGCCCATTTGGCCCCGGTCAATGCTCCCTTGCTCGTGGAGGTCATGGATGTAATCTTTAAACTGAAAGCAGTTCTCCACTGTATGCCCTGGGAATCTGTGGTACAAGCAGTACTTGTCCGTGTTGGCATTCTGTGGCCACTCCAACTTTTCTCTCGGTAATGAGATCTGCCCTGCCGCCATAAGAGCGTTAAAAATATCTACGAGAGAGTATGGTAATGGCGGGTAATGATTTCTCCTAGGCCCTACTCTTCGTGGTACATAGGTGCCGGGGGGAGGTGCCTGGTTGTAGGTGGTCGGCTGGCGGGGAGGGTGAGGTGCAAAGGTACGTACGGCCAAGCTGCCGGGGTTCTTTGGGGGCGGGTGTCCGTATTGGTTGTTGGGGGTATTGGTTCGGCGCTTGGTGGCGGAGAGGTTGGGGTTGGATGCGGGGGCGAGGTGCCGGTTGGATTTGGCGTGGGTTTCTATCTTGGGGATTCTGTATTCTTGTTGGTGGTTGATGGGCGGGTTCCCTAGGATATTGACGTGTTCATTGGTTACCACGCCTTCAGTCACGGGCCCAGAAGTGGTGGTGGTTGTTTTTTTGGTGACTCGGGGCCTAGGGTCGAAAAGGTTCATAATGGGAGAGTCTCGGAGCTGTGTTTGGATATACCGTGCTCTCTCATAGAGTTCGCTCATCGTGGCAGGGTGGTGTAATGCCAATACATTTTTTAAAGCGGGAGTGGCGTTGGTGATGATCATCTTAACTTGTTCCGATTCGGACAGTGCATTTGTCAATCTTTACGCCATTGCTCTCCACCTATCGGCATACACGATGAAATCTTCATCATTCTTCATCCTTTCAGCCATGAGGTCGGTGATGGAATAAGTTGGTCCGACCCTATCTTGATATCTTTGCAAAAATTTGGCCTTGACGATTTCAAAGTTACTCGCCTCTGAAGGGTCAAGCGAGTAAAACCACTCTAGAGCTGAGCCCTCCAATGATCTTCGGAAAAGAAAAGCCAGGGCCCTCGGATCGTTCTGCCACATTACTGACTCATACAGAAAGTCTTTAACATGAATGAAGGGATTACCGGTTCCGTTGTAGTGACGGTATACCGGCATCTCAGAGGGGGGTAGATGAAAAGTAGGGAGAAAAGGAAGAGAAATTTCGGGGGCTGCCTTGGCGTCGATCAAACGTCGGAGTTCTCTATATTGTTCGTCCATGCGATTGATTTTATTGATCATAGCCGGATCGACGAAGGTTCCCCAAGAGGAGGAGGAGGAGCGGGTGCTTGGTGCACCGGGATCGGGATTTGGTGGGCCGAAGTGACCGGATGAGAAGGGTATATTGGGGGATGTACCAAAGGGGGAGTAGGGTTGAGATGATTAGAAGAATAAACTGGTGGTCTAGAAGGGACGACCACATTCGTATGGGGGTGATCTAGATTAGCCACCGGATGAGGAGAAATTGGGGCTAGGAGCCCGGTATGGGAATGGCCATGAGTGGGCACATTGGGTTGGTGTGCCACTGACCGAGGAGTAGAGATATGAAGGCCACATTCGGTAGGAATGTGGTCGGTGGGGGACTTGCCCTTGAGAATGGCTTTGATAGCCTGGAGTTGGGTAGGGTCGGCATGAGAGAATGCCTCCCAAAGTGAATTTGGATTGGGTCGAGGAGAAGTTTGACTAGGTTCAGGGAGAACTTCAGGTTCGTTGACGGCACATACGGCATCAGGGTAGAAGTAAGACTGGTCGTATTCCAGTTGCAGTTGCTCGCATCTTTGATCGGGCATTCCGATAACTCGACCTGACCTCAAGTTCATAAACACGACGAGAAAAGAAGGTTGGCAAATAAAAGTTCAAGAATTTTTTGGTTTTGATTTTTGACCTCTTTTGTTTTGATTTTCTTTTGTTTGGACAAGCAAGTTGTCAAGCAAATTAACCTCAAGTAAATTTTTTTGTTTTGGTTCTTTTCAGGTGATTTTGGGATTTTTGTTTAGTTTTCAGTTTTTGTTTGCAAACAAGTAATAGCAAAGACTTGGAATGATTAACGCAATTTTTTTGTTTCAATCTCAAATTAATGGCTTGTTAAGAGAAATATTGTCCACTCAAATAAATGGGTAGGACCCTATGCTCTCACAACACCGAGCAATCTAAGGTTGTCACTCTTTTCACAACGATGGGTAATAGGTATTCCGGGTTTTGGGATAAAGTGGTACAACCAGCCCGATCAGTGAAGAGGGAATCCTTCACGTACGGGGACTTATGGAGGCCTTGATGGAAGCTACCCGGTCCTTCCGAGAGGGAATCCCCGGAGGAGGAGTTGGCAACCACCAAGAGGGGTGTTTGGATGTGTGGGGCTTTGGGAGGAGAGAGCCTCCCTTCTCGGATGTCCTAAGGAGACGGGCGGACCCGAAGCTCCGATGCAAACTAAATGCAAGTGAAATTTCAAGGAATAAGAAGCAACCAAGAAGAAAATAAAAGCATACAATGATTAATGAGATGTTTGTAGGAAGCAAGTGAAAAAGGCAATGATATAAAATTAAGCTAGGATGGAAGAAAGAACTAATTTAACTAAGCATGCTTTGAAAGATTTAAAGGAGAACTAGACTTAGCAAAGAAGATGATATCTAAAATACTAAGGTGAAATAAGTTGATTATCAAAGCTGGAAATCAGATGGATATGCTTTTTAAAAGATAAACGGAGAGCAAGTAAACTTGGAAGAGACAAGATGATGCTTCGAAGAAAAGTAAGCAACGTAAACAAGCAACAATGTAAGGAAATGGAAATGACTCACATGGAAATGAAAGTAAACATGATTTTCAGATGGACATTCTTAGGAAAATAAAAGTGGGATTTCACTAAAGCAAAGTCGGTCCCACCGTGGTCGCCAAAAGGTGTAAGCACCCGGAACGGGACATCCGCGGATCTCCCCCCGGAACCCCCTTACGCCCGGCCTCGGTGTTCGCCGGTGGGTGGGTGGTGTGTTTTGTGTGTGGTCGCCAGGAACCAAAGGCTCCAAAGTATGATGGGATGAAAGAAAATGAAATAGAAAGATGACCGTCGTACCTCCGGAAGCGGGGAGATTGTTGAGTTCCGACTTCTCCTCTCTCGGCCGGCCGAAAGAAGAGAGCTTAGTGAATCCCTTGCCTTCAATCCGGTTGAAGCTCCGCCTCGATTGGATCTACCTAAGAATGTCCATAAGAAAACATGTAGACAAGTGAAGGTTTCATTAGTTCTAACGAAAGCATAGCATCGAGCTCGAATTTAGATTCAAACATGCAAATGGGAAAAGACTAACCGGATTGGGACGAAATCCCAACCCCTATTTTTGGTAGGTTTTAAACGTATATGAAATGCAAAGATGCTCTAAGACGTGCTAAATAACTTGATGATCGATGCAAAAGCGAAAAAAGGAGACAAAACTCGATTAAACGGACGATCGAAATCTAAAAATAACGAAAACAAGCTTCTGTCCTTCCTGGTGCCCTGTATATAGGGCGCCAGGAGAAGGTGCCCCCTTTATAGGGCGCGTTGACCAAGTCAAAGCGCCTGTATACGGGGCACTAAGTACGGCCCGAACAGATTTTCTTCTCCTCTTTACGGCGCTGCTCCGGAGTCTTTGGGAGGCTTCCGGGACGAAGTAGGGGCTCCTCCTTGTAGACAATACTCAAATGAAGCCCATGGAAGAGGGTTTGGGTGCTGGATATAAGAGGAGAGACGGGTAGAAGCTCTCAAAGTTGGAGAAAAATCATATTTACGGGTGACGAAACGAGAGGGTTTTGGGGTTTTTGGTGGAAGATTTTGGATCGGTTTGGAGGCTTTTGGAGGGTGAATGTGGCTTGGAATCGTAGTGTTGGATGATCTCTAGGGTGGCACGGAGTTGGAACCTCCCCTAAGTTCAAAATGAGGCTCTATTTATAGCCCAAAAGAGGGCACTTTGGCCATTTTCGAAAAACAGTGCCATGTGGCATAGCGCCCTGTATATGGGGCGCTAGCATCATGAGATATGTTAGATCGACAAGACAAGTCAGCGCGGGGGTCAAATCGGCTGTCAAATCGATCGGATTTGGTTCCGGGCGCCTGTTTATAGGGCGCACGGTGCCCTATATACAGGGCGCCAGGTGCCCTGTATACAGGGCGCCAGGTGCCCTGTTTATAGGGCGCCTGGTGCCCTATAAATAGGGCGCCAGGTGCCCTATATATAGGGCGCCTGGTGCCCTATATACAGGGCGCCAGGTGCCCTGTATACAGGGCGCCAGGTGCCCTGTTTATAGGGCGCCTGGTGCCCTATAAATAGGGCGCCAGGTGCCCTATATATAGGGCGCCTGGTGCCCTATAAACAGGGCGCCAGGTGCCCTATTCTTGGGGCATTCGGCCGGTCTGGTCGCTTGATGGACCCACTTTCGGAATGTGCCAAAACTCGATTTGTCCGGAAAACACGACGTGCTTTAAATATTCTTTATGAAAACAAGAATTTGAACTCTCTGACTGGGCCAAAATTGCGTGTCTACAACACCTTCAAAAACTTCAGAATTTTGTCCTGAAGTTAGGATAGTGAACAGAAGATCTGATACTTGTCAAAATGACTCCGACGGCAAACTGGAAAGGCACGGTATGCAACAAAACTTGTCCTGGGTGTGAATGTAACCGTAACCTTTAATGCATGATCATTAGGCATTGGTCATTCAGCCAATTTCCATGTTTACACGATTTACATGTGTCTTTCACTTGGAAATTATGACTTTTGCGGAAAACTTCAGAAAACATCCGATTTCATTCGGCGAAGCTCCAAATGAACTTTAAAAGACCCGGCATCATTATAAGGTCAATCACACATGTTACCCAGTAAAACATGAGTTTTATGCTCTGAATTAGGCAAATTTGGCATGTCTACATATGCGAGTAAAATAACATAAAACAAAACTGAATAGAAACTGACCGGATTTAGGTTATCTTTAATTCCCTTATTTATTTTTCAGATTAACAATCTAAAAAAATGCAAAAAAATGTGAAAAAATAATAGGAGGATGGAGAATCACAAAACAAAGAGATAGAAAGAATAATAGAAAGATTCTGATAGGAATAGAGAAAGATATGGCCAAATCTAGGTTGTCGAAAATGCCAAGTAGTAGTCCAGGATCTACCTGGCGTGACTTTGCTTCTGCACTCACCACGACCATCTCATACCTTGGAATAATGTGTCATTGATTTCAAACCAAAGAAGACTTGAAGAGGAAGAACTTTGATGTTTGAAGCTCAGGTAGCAGATGTCCACACGCTACTATAGAAGTTGAAGAAGAGAGACCTGACAGATCACCTACAGACTAGCCTTGCTCTTTCCTAAACTGACTTCTCTCTCTCTAAAAACTCAAAATTTTCTTTCTAAAAATCACAAAATCGATGCAGGAGGGAGCTTGGGCATCTTGAGATGCCCGGGGGGTCATGAACCAGCCTCTTGAATGATCTGAATTAAGTCTATTTATAGAAGGAAAATGTTGCAATTCTACCTAGAAATCAGGCTATTTGTACCCTAGCCCAGGGCGCATGCACCCCACTTAGGGGCACATGCGCCCCTCAGAGGTTACGCATCTAATCCTCCCTACAAAAATGGTCCGATCTGGTCAAAATTTTTGATCCGATAGAGTCCCAATCAAAACTAGTTTTCTCGTGCGCTCATTCGGGGGCACATGGCCACGTGCCTTAGGGTGGGGATGCATGGACACGTGCCCTAGATCTAGGGCACATGTGCCCAGAGACTAGGGTTCATGGGATAATTTTTGTGCATTTTCTTCCAGAAGCCATTGTGCACACTCCTGAACTCAGAATTCGACGCCGTTTGTTGTGTTGGAAAGATAACAGGCTGAAGAAGCTTTTTACACCAATGGATCAGCCATCACTCTCCCCAAAATATCATAAATTTATCTGTAAGATAGGCCAGTGAACAGAAGATCCGATACTGGTCGGAATGATTCTGAAGACCAACCAAAGACACAGTATGAAACAAAACTTGTCCGGAGTGTAAATATGACCATAACCTTCAATGCATGATCATTAGGCATTGGTCACCCAACCAATTTCAGTGTTTACATGATTTATGTGTGACTTTCGCTTAGAAACTACGGCTTTGTGCAGAAAACCTTGAAAAACGTCCGATTTCATTTGGCAAAGCTCTCAATAAACATGAAAAGGACCCGACATCATTCTAAGATTAATCATATATGTTACCCTATAAAACATGAGTTTTACGCTCTGAATTAGGCAAATTTGCCATGTTTACAGCTTGCCTCACCTTGATGTTAGCCTTGTAAGAGAATGACATGTGATGAAGCGGAGTGATTCAGAGTTAACTATAATAGAATGTAAGTGAGCATAGATGAATGTAGCGGAATGAAATGGTGATGGACTGAAAAGGTGGCATCAAGGTGTAGATATAGACACGCTTATCTACCTAATCCAACAAAATGAGTCTCATTGAGTATTCTAGATCGCTTTTATGTTCTATCAAAACCTCATATAATTGATTGGTAAAAGACAAGCCATTGGCACAAGATATGAAAAATAAAAGGATAAAGGAGATATTCAACCCTCAGTGCGGTGAGGAGTCCTCGAATTCGTAGGTTCATCATCAGCCAGCAATTCAAACTTTGCAGTGTTCTTGTACTATGATGGGCTAAAGTTTAAACGAGAACTTGATTTTAAAATGAAAAGAATACCAATCCATCATATTTGGAATCTCGAGTTCTTTCATGTTTCACCAAAATACTCAACTTAGTTCTGAGTGTAATAACCTCAAATTCTAAAAGGGTTCATTTAAGCATAAAAAAATTGCTCGGGTATCGTTAAAATCGTGAATCATGCTTTGGCAGAAAACCCGGTTGTTCAGACAATGACAAAATAGACTTAAGCCATAGTGGGATTGATAGATAACGATAGGACTAACATTGAATGATGGGAAAGAAGAAACAATGGCATGACAAACATGATAGAATAAAAGACACGGTGGGATTTTCTTGAAAACATACATTTTTTTGGATTTTCTTGAAAATATTCATTGTTTTGGATTTTAAAAATATTCATTTTTTTGAAATTTTGAAATATGAGATTTTTTTGATCTTTGAAATATGCATTTTTTTGGATTTTTAAAATATGCATTTTTTTTGTTTTTAAAATATTCATTTTTTTGTTTTCAAAATAATCATTTTTTTGTATTTTTGAAATATTCCCTTTTTTGGGGAGTAAAATGCTGGTATTTGAGACAGTTCATCGGTCTTTGGGGTTTGTCAAGACTCAAGTGGTAGATGCCACGTGCAAAATAAAGTTCTCTACCTAGAATCCTTCTAACCTTCTTCCTTTGATCAGCTTGGATACCACCTGGATTTGGTCAGTTTACCCTACCCAAGGGGTTTAAGGAGGAAGAGTATAGAGGAAGTCCTTGATAGGGTTTGAAGATGTTGAGAGGGATTTCTCTACTCTCACTCAAATTAACTATTGGGGTTCGGCCTATTTGGGTTTTTCCTATTTTTTTGCTCTTTTCTATGTGGCACATATTTGGACATGTTTTGACCCGTGGGGACATTGCCCATATTTTAGTGCCTTTTGCCTTGACTATCATTCTGGGTACTCATTCAGGCAGGTTGATCATTTTTTTTTTGTAGCCTGAGGGGTTCATTGCCCATCTTTTGGCACCCTTTTGTACCCTCTTAGACGGCCTCCTACTAGGGTGGTGAGCATTTTTGATACTACCCCTCTCTAATCTTATCTCCCTATCTTGGACCAAGTAGAAGAGAATAGGGTAAGGGTACTCCTTCTATTTCTAGATTTCTGCACTGCCTTTTGCAAGTGTCAGGTTGTCTGGATTCTAGGATCAGGAGGTGTTGTGTGTGTAGGATGGTACCTACCCTTGACTTCTCGCGAACAGCCTAGGATCGATGACTTGAGATTATACCAGTGGTTTCTCCATTTTTATGGAAAGTACTTTTTGAGGTAAACTCCATTCCAAGGATGATTCAATTTTTATCCATCTGTATTAGTCAATTCATATGCATTACCTGGATACATTTTAGTGATTACAAAAGGCCCTTCCTAGTTAGGTTGCAACTTGAAGCGGGGACCCCCTGGCTTAACGAATATGCGTTTGACTACCATCTCACCGATCTCGAATTTTCTCTCGACCTCCCTCTTTTGATAAAACCTTTTGAGTCCATTCTGGTAAGTCCGGGTATGCTCGGCGGCGGCTAGCCTTCTTTCATCCAAGAATTCAATCTGTGCAAGGAGAGATTCTTGTCTCTCATCAACAGGAATATCCCTGTTGAGCTGAACTCGGAGAGATGGAAGTAATACTTCATAGGGGACCACTGCTTCCATCCCATATGCCAAAGCATACGGGGTTTGTGCAGTGGGAGTCCTTATAGAAGTACGATAAGCCCATAGAGCATCTACAAGCTTATCAGGCCAGTCGGCAAATTTGCTAGACTTACAAGATTTCTTGATGATTTTGATTAAGGTTTTGTTGGTGGCTTCTGCTTGACCATTGCCTTGAGGATAGTATGGTGATGAATGATGCAATGAAATGCGATACCTATTGCAAAGATCATGCAGATCCTGAGAAAGAAATTGTGGCCCTTTATCGGTGACAATGTCGCTAGGGATCCCGAACCTTGCCAGGATGTTGCGCTTGATGAAGGAGCAGATTGTTGACACTTTAATCTCCACGAATGCTTCCGCTTTAGCCCACTTTGTGAAGTACTCCATTGCCATCAGAATGAATGATTTTGAGCGCATTTCAGAGTTGAGGTCACTCAAGGGGCCAATGATATCAAAAGCCCACATGGCGAAAGGCCATGGGGCATGAATTGAATGAAGGGAAGATGCGGGAGAGTGAATCTTGTCGGCATGGAGTTGACATGAATGACAATGCCGGACAAAGATGGAGCAGTCTTCTTCTAGAGTTGGCCAATAATACCCTTGTCGAATGATTTTCTTAGCAAGGGCTTGGGCATTCACATGATCACCACGAACTCCAGAATGTGCTTACTTCAGCACAAACTCAGCTTCTTCTTTATCAAGACATATGAATAAGAATCCACTTAGGCTTCTCTTGTAGAGCACTCCTCCTAGGATTGTATACCTCTGGGATACTCTTCTAATTGCCTTCTTTTCATGGTGGTTGATCCAGGCGGGTATGACTGATCTTGGCAATACCTCGCAATCTCATCATACCAAGGTCTCTCACCTTCTTCTAATTCTTCCAACTCAATTAACGAGATTTCTTCTTTGTGTTCCAACTATTCCTTTCTATTGAACCTCTCCTTAACCTTCAGAAAACGTCCATCCTCAATTGCTGGAATTGTCCTCTTACTGATGTGGATAGTCCGCACTTGCCTGCCAAGCGGGACAGGTAGAGATGAAGCTAGTGAAGCTAAGGTATCGGCGAGGATATTTTGAGAACGAGGGGCATGGACAAAGGTGAGTTTGAAGAATAGCTTGATGTAGTAGGTGGTGAGCTCCTGGTAGGGTTTGAGGTTTGGATGGGAAGTTCGGTATTTGGATAGGACCTGGCGTAGGATCAATTGACTATCACCTATCACCCTCAGTTCGGTGGCACCATGGAAATGAGCGGCCTCCAGCCCGGCCAGCAAGGCTTCATACTCAGCTATGTTGTTGGTTGCCGAAAAGTTAAGTTGAAAAGCCTGTGGAATGGTGACACCTTCAGGTGACAAACGGACAATACCTATCCCTCTACCATGAGAGTTCAGAGCCCCATCAAAATCTAATGTCCAAAGATTGGAAGATCGGACTGACATTAGTTCGTCATCCGGGAACTCCGACCAGACTGGGTCAAAGACGGGTATGGGATGATGGGCAAGGTGTTCAGCAATAGCATAGCCCTTAATTGCCTTCTGTGGGACATAAGTGATATCAAATTGGGATAAGAAACTCTGCCATCGCCCTAACCGATCAGTCAAAACTGTCTTCTCTAACAAAAACTTAATGGGATTGATACGAGCAATGAGCATGACTTGGTGAGCAAAAAAATAATGTTTGAGTTTTTGAACCACCCAAACAAGAGCAGCACAGATCTTTTCTACCACAGTATACTTCAGCTCACAAGCATCAAACATCTTAGACAAGTAATAAGTAGCTTGTTCTTTCTCTTCTTCATCAACTTGTGCAAGGACTGCCCCAAGAGAGTTCTCAAGAACTGAAATGTAGAGGACCAAGGGCTTGTCGGGAATTGGTGGTCTAAGTACAGGGGGACTTGCCAGGTATGTTTTCAACCCATCAAACACCACCTGGAACTTCGAATTCCATTTAAACTCGGCCCCCGCCTTGGTTAATTCATAGAAAGGTTTACACCTTTGGGAATGTTGTGAGATAAACCAAGGTCTTCTAGCAATATGTTCCCCAAGGTGTAGTGAACGAGGTCTTCTCTTGGTTCTCTTCAGCTAACCGGATATGATTGTATCCAGAATAGCCATCCATGAATGAAAGCATTTCAAATCCAGCTATGTTATCAACCAAAACATCGATATAAGGTAAAGGAAAATCATCCTTAGGGCACGCTCGGTTCAAGTCCCTGAAATCTATACAAATCTGAACCCGTCTATCCTTCTTTATAACAGGGACTATGTTAGCTACCCATTGCGGATATAAGACGACTTTAATAAATTTTGCTTGGTGTTTTTTGTCGAGCTCTTCTATCATTTTGAGTACAATATAAGGGTGGAATCTCCTGAGCTTTTGTTTAACCGGGTAGTTCCAAGTATCAAGGTTAATCTGTGTTCAACCAATGAATTATCTAATCCCGGCATATCTTCATACGTCCATGCGAACGTGTCCTTATATTCTTCCAAAACTTTGATCAAACGTTGTTCTTCTGAGGGAGTGAGGTTTGCACTGATGAGGATAGTCTTAGGATCTTACAGGGTTCCTATATTCAGTTCCTTGGTTAGTTCATTCCCTGTGGCTGATGGTTACTCAAATCTTCTAAGTCCAGATGTATACGCATCAACCAAGTCCTCAATTTCATCCTCGGATTCAGGATCATTCTCTGATACCACCTCATATACTCCCAAAGTATGATCTATGTTATGCTCATCCTCATATCGGATTTCATCTAGCTGGATGGTATTCTCTAAAAAGTTTGGCAGCTTTGCACACTCTATGCATTTCTGTGCCAATTGTTGCAGATACCTATTTGGAACTCGTTTACCTCTGACTTTCCTATTTCCTAACCTAACTTGACCTACTGAAGATAAAGCTGGAAAGGTGGTATTTACAGTGGAGGGAGGATTGAGTAAATCGATCATTGATTCAGAAAAGAGGGATCCCTGATTGGGAGCACCCTCTTGGATGAGTAGAGATGTCTCCTCAATGGAAATGTGAGTTTCAGAGAAGACGTTTTTTTTTTGGGAATTTCAAGTAAAAATATAGGATGAGTCAGCATGACTCGGGATTTGCTAGAAGATGACTGAATTAATAGAAAGAAAAACTTAAGGATAAAGGGGAAAAAGAGGCTCGTGGGACCAATGGTAACAGAAAGTGGACACATGGGTTCAAAACTGATGAAAAAAGTAAACGGGTATGTGGACCCGATCTTAGAAATAAATGGGCATGTGGGCCCATGTTGGGAAAAGCCCTCAGTTCTAAAGTTGATGAGGGAAGCAAATGGGCAAGTTGGCCCAGTAAGACTGGAAGGTTAAAGAGGGCACATGGGCCTAAAGTGGGTAAATGGGCTCTGAAGCCCATCCAAAAGATCTAGAAACAATGGTACGAGGTTTAAACATGGGATTGTTGTATTTGGGCCTCGTGGAATGGTTCTAACTTGGGTGGTATTCTCAACCAGATGATCCAAGATTGGTCTGCCCTCGAGTGGTTCCTGGTGCTCTTCCCCACTTGAGAACAGACGAGTCAAAGATAAGCATAGGTCTTCCAAGTCTTCTTCTTCATCTGGAGCCTTCCTTCTCTTGACAACTGTAATGAAACTCTTGTCATCTTCAGCCATCATCATGGTCTCTCCTTTGATAAAGAAGGTGTGGAGTCCCATGGCATATCCTGGCAGGAAGATCCTTCTTGGGATGGAATCCTCTTCATATCCCAACCCCTGCCTGCGTGGCCTTTTCACAGTTTGAATCAGCTGAGTGATTCCTTGAAGATTCTTGCCTAAACCTTTTCCAGGCTGATAGCCCAGTTTCATCATCATCCGCCATCCCACTGTGTCGGGTAGAGAGGCGGTCATGCATCTGACTTCTGGTAAATCTCCCATTGAGATCTGGGGCTGTATTGACAGTCCTAAGGGTGAAGAAGCATCGTTCATCTCATCCCTTATAGTCATGCTAGTCACCTTGACCACTTGTCCTTTAAAGGGAAACTTTATGCACTGGTGGTTTGTTGAAGCCACAGCTCCTATTGCCTCCAAGTATGGCCATCCAAGTATAGCCCAGAAAGTCAGATCCAATTCTTGAACATGAAAATCCGTTGTGACCGTAAATGGTCCAAGCTTAACTTCTACAGTGACCACCCCATGTGCAGACTTCTTAGAGTTGTCATAGGCCGTCACCATGGCACAAGATGGCTTGATTTCTTGTTCAGAAATGCCGCACAACAGCAAAGTTTTTAGCGGCATAACGTTGATAGAAGCTCCAGTGTCAACCAAAAATGATTTCACTTCAATATTACAGATGATAACAGCCACATGCAAAGCATATCTCCTTACCTCTGGATCTGCTAATTCTTCCTGAGAGAAAGTGAGTGTTGGGTGCTCACTTCTAGGGTCTAACACTATAGTGATCTTCTGAGGTGGGAGATCTTCACTCACCATGACCCTTTGCAAATATTACTATAGAATCTCTTGTTGCACCTTTGATCTTTTGATCAACTCAAGTATGGAAATACGAGCCGGTGTGTTATCTAAATATTTTAACAAATCATAGGCTGTGCCTGGCAATGGTTCTTCCACTTGTTCGTCCTCCACTAGATCCTGCGGTTGAGTACCGGCTTGGGGAAAGAGCCGCTGGAACATCCTCCCACTCTGAAGCACTGGGGCTATTTGGTGGTCGGGTAGAGGTGATGGGTTAACTAGGGTGGACTGTGGTGGAACAAGTGGTGTAGGTGCAGGTATGGTAGGCAATGGGATTGGTGGTTCTGGGATGATTGGGTTTATGGGTAGAGGGGTAGGATTTGGAGGTGGTAGTGATGGTGATACTGGTGGCCTAATAAGAAGAGGCCGGGGTGCGGGAGTGGTTGATGGGTTTGATGAAGGTGTTAGTAATGTGGTAGGTTGTGGGGTTGGTGGTATGATAGATTGGGGTTTTGGAGTGACAGAGCTCATAGGCTGGGGGTTCAGGTTTGGTGGTGATTGTGGGGGTTGAATGAGTAAGGGCCGGTGTGTAGCAATGGTTGAAGGAGGTGTAGTTAAGGAGGGAGCTGGCCTAATGATGGGTCGGCGAGAAGAAGTAGCGGCCAATGGTTGGGTTATTGAACTAGGTGATGGTTGTGGAGTAGCAGGTGCACGGATTATTTGTCTAGGAGGGTTCCTAGCAGGAGGCCTAGCTGGGTCGACAGGCATGGTTGCATTTTGGTTTTCTAGTTGCCAACCTTGAGCACGGCTGACATCTCCCTGGACAATGGAGTCTACTAGACCAATTCCTGGGTTTGGATGTGCTGGTGCCAGTGCTAGAGCGGGAGCATGTAATGGGAGTCGATTATGGACAATCCCCAAGCCGGGTTGTTGTTGAGGTTGAGCCGGTGGACGCTGCCGCTGCTGCTGCCTAGCCTTCATTGACTATATGCATTCCCCCATTTGAGCCAAATCAATGTTGCCTTGGTCATTCAGATCGTGGATGTAATCCTTGAATTGAAAAGACACTTCTACAGTGTGACCAGGACACTGGTGGTAAGCACAGTATCGGGACATATCTGCGTTTGCTGGCCATACCTCTCTTTCCTTGTGCAATTCCAACTATTTTTCTGCCATGAGTTCATTGAAGATGTTGATCAAGGAGTAAGGGAGTTGTTGGTAGTTCTCTCTCATAGGACCTCCCCTCCGTGGTGCCTGATTGGGTGGTGGCGGTGCCCTATTGTAGGTACGTTGACGAGATTGCTGGGGTTGTGCTACTGGTTGAGGGGGTTGTTTTGGTTGTCGTGGTTGTGGTGGCCTAACCTGTTGTTGAGGGAGTAATAGGAAAGGTTTTATGGTGGGTTTCTGAACTGGTTTTGACGGTTCCCTCCCTAGTTCCCCACAATGTTTATAGCTTCGTTGTTGACCACTCCTTCGGTTGTAGGACCAACTGGTGCAGAGGTGGTTTTCTTAAAGTTTCTAGGTTTGGGATCAAAAGAATATATTATGGTGGCATGTTTGAAGTGGGCTTGCAAGTACTGGGCACTGTCATACAGTTCATTCATTGTGGTAGGACGGTGCATAATCAAGACATTCCTTAAGGCAGGTGTAGTGTTTCCGATAAGCATCTTTACCTGTTCCCCTTCAGAGAACACATCTGTCAATTTCTCTACCATTCCCCTCCAGCGATCAGCAAACTTTATGAAGTCCACTTCGGGCTTCATCTTCTCTGCAATCAAATCTGTAATGAAGCATGATGGTGCCACCCTGTCTCTGTATCTTTGCAAAAATTTGGTCTTCACAATATCGAAGTCTCCTGCCTCAAAGGAGTCGAGCGAGTAGAACCATTCCAATGCAGACCCTTCTAGTGATCGATGGAACAAGAAAGCAAGAACCCTACAATCATTTTTCCAGAATGAGGACTCGTAGAGAAAATCTTTTAGGTGGATAAAAGGATTGCCAGTACCATTGTAGCGGCGATAAACTAGTAGATCAGAAGGTGGAAAGTGGAGAACTTGTAAAGAAGGAATAGAGATATCAGGAACTGACTTGGAGTCCAGGCGACATCTCAGCTTTTCATAATGTTCATTCATCTGGGTGAGTTGATCCATGATTCCCTGGGTGAGAGCAGGTTCTTGGTTTACTGGTGGGGGTATGTGGTTAGAGACATGGTTTTGGAATTGAATTGGCAAATTCACTGAAGATTGCCCCATGACTTGATGGGCCAAGGGAGCAACATGGTTGAAATAGGGTGGCTGAACAAAATATGGTTGAACCACAGATGGTTGAACTATAGATGGTTGAACTATATATGGTTGTGTTAATGATGGTTGAATCATAGGTGGTTGAACAAAGGGTGATTGAATGAGTGGTGGTCAAACCAAAGGACAAGGAGATGAGGCAACCTGGTTGGCTTCAGCCTGATCTGAGGCAATTTTGCCTTTCACCTTGGATTGTATGCGGGTGTAGGTTTCTGGGTCGGTATAGAGAGACAACTCCTTAAAGAGTTGTTCAACATCACGAGGAGCAGATGGTTGAGGGACCTCTTACGCTTCTGACTCAAACAATGGATTAACAAGACCATCTGACGGAATTGGTTGGTGACCCATCTCGTGCTCTCGATGTTCAGCTTGTTCCGCCATTCCAATGTGCCTTCCTAACCTTAATCACATTGAACTTCAAGGAGAAAGTAAAACAAACAAGTTGACAAAGCAAACAAAGAACTTTTTTCTGGTTTTTAGTATCTTGTAAAAAAATGTTAGGGGTTTGAATTTTTGTTTAACAAAAAAGTGATGCAAAGACCAGAAAACAAGCTTACGCAATGATTTTGATTAAATCTTAGGTTTATGAATTTTGTTAAGAATTGTTCTCTCAACAAATGGGTTAGGATCCTAACTCCAATCTCCAATGACCTAGGTTTCACACAATCTCACCACGCGTAGGTAACATAGGATGCTTCGGGTTTTGGGGAGTGATACAACCAACCCGATCGTGAAGAGGAATACTCCGCGTATGAGAAATTACAGAGGCCTTGTTGAAAGCCAACCAAGTCAACTAGGAAGGAATATCCCAGAAGAGAGGTCAGAATCCACCAAGAGGGTGTTTTGGATGGGAGGGGTAAATGGGAGAGTGAGCTCCCGCCTCAAAAAAGTGTAAAAGAAGGAGGTAGAGAGAAGGAGTAGAGAATGCAATCAAGTAATAAAGCAAGTAATGAGCAAAACATAAACTTAAATAAACAAGCAATCACACAAGACAAGTAATTAGAAACTAGACAAGCAACTAGAAACTAGAATCCAGACCATGTTTCTTATGTGAGCCAAATGGAGATAGTGAAAAGGTGATGGAAAGAATAGGGTTCAGATCTGATAGCCAAGCAAAAGGGTGGTCCACGTGGGGACCGATGTGGGAACTGGGGTAAAAAGTAAAGGTGGTTCATGCAGGAACCGGTTTTGGGTAAAAAAGGGTGGTTCACGTAGGAACCGGTTTGAATGATTGAAAGAAGGCTACGTGGGGCCAATTAAAAGTGAATAAGGATCTGATCCAGGTTGGGATAGATCTGAAGGAAAGTGGTTTGGTTCACGTGGTAACCGAAGTAAAGAAAGAGATTGGTTCATGTGGGAACCAGTTTAAAAGGAAAAGTGTGGTTCACGCGGGAACCGGCTGAAATAAAATGACAAAAATTAAATGAGATACCTGGAACTTCAGATCTGATGAAAGATGGGTGAAATCATAAATTTTGAGATGGCATGAAATTAAGAAAGATGGAAATAAGGAAAGGCTCACGTGGGAACCGGTCTAGAACTAGAACTAGATGGAAACAAAACACTAAGCACCCACGGTTGAAGACATTGCCTGTCCCACCGTGGTCGCCAAAAAGGTTGTTGACTCTGAAAATTTGACGGGGCCTTTCCTTTTCAGGGAAGTCCGTGAATCCATATCATCACCTCAAGAGGGGATGAGAAAGAAAGGAAGAAAACACAGAAAGCAACTCTCACCTCGGTCACACACTCACATTGATCCCCAAACTTTCATCCCTTGGCGTCGCTCGATCACCAAGAGATGGTTTGGGTCATGTGGGAGGAGGGTGAGAATAATAAATTAAGACATGCGGTTGCCAGGAACCTTGGGTTCCGATTTATGAAATTAAATTGACCATGTGTACCTTAGCGTCAAGAATGTGGGTTAAAGCTTCTCCTTCTTTGGCCGGCCGATGAAGAAGAGTCCTTAACACATATGTGCTTGATCTTCTGTTCAACTAGACAAATAAATAAGTGAAAGAGACAAGCACATATGGAGTATATGAAAATAAAATAACATGAAACACACAATTGACTAGAAACTGACCGGATTCGGGTTATCTCTAACCCCTCTTTTCTTATATTCGAATTAAAAAACTAAAAATATTGTTAAACATTTAAAAAAATTATAGGAGGATGGAGAATCACTAAAAAAAGAGATAGAAAAAAGAACAGAATGATTCTGAGTAGAATAGAGAGAGATATGGCCAAATCTGGGTTGTCAAAAAAGCTAAGCAGTAGTCCAGGATCTGCCAGGCGCGACTTTTCTTCTGTGCTTGTCACGACCAGTCCCGACATCATAATCAAGTTCCGTCAATTTCAAACCAAATAAGACTTGGATAGGAAGAACTTTGATGAAGAGAGCTTTGGCATCAGACGTCCACACGCTGCCATAGAGTCCGAAGAAGTGAGACCTAGCTGATCACCTGCAGAACAGCCTTCCTCTCTCTTAAACCAACTTTTCTCTCTCTAAAAACTCGAAATTCTCTCTCTAAAAATCACAAAATCAATGCATGAGGGAGCTTAGATGTCTTGAGATACCTGGGGGTTCATTCTCATGCCTTTGGAATGACCAAAATCAGAGTTAATTTATAGGAGAACGACCGACCTTATCCGATGCTAAAAATCATGGTAATTGCGCCCTACCCCAGGGTGCATGCACCCCACTGAGGGGCGCATGCACCCCCCGGAAGGGGCGCATCTCATCTTTTCTGAAAAATTCAGTTTTATCCAGTCGATCCATTCAGCGGTAGAGTACTGGTGAAACACTGGTTCCCTCGTGCCTCAAGGGTAGGGCGTATGTGCCCTCAAGTGAGGGCACAAGGTCACGTGGCTCACTGGTAGGGCACATGGGCACGTGCCCTGGGTTCCGGGCGCATGTGACCAGGGACCCAGGCACATGCGACTATTTTTGCGCATCCTTCTTCCGGAAGCCATTGCGGACACTCCCGAACTAGGAATTCGACGCCGTTTGTTGTGTTGGAAAGCTAACAGGCTGAAGAATATTTATATAGCATTGGATCAGCCATCAAACCCTCTAAAACTTCATAATTTTGTCTGGAAGTTAGGACAGTGAATAGAAGATCCGATACTGGTTAAAATGACTCTGACGGCAAACCAGAAAGGCACGACATGCAACAAAACTTGTCTGGGGTGTGAATCTGACCATAACCTTTAATGCATGATCATTAGGCATTGGTCATTCAGCCAATTTCTAAGTTTACACGATTTACGTGTGGCTTTCACTTGGAAATTATGGGTTTTGGCGGAAAACTTCGGAAAAAAATCCGATTTCGTTCGGAAAAGCTCCAAATCAACTTTAAAAGACCCAGCATTATTCTAAGGTCAATCACACATGTTACCCTATAAAACATGAGTTTTATTCTCTGAATTAGGCAAATTTGACGTGTCTACATGGACCACCTCTTTGCAGCACCATAAGATTTGCCTCACGTGTACCTCTTTCTATTTTATCATCTTTTACACCGGTTCCCGCGTGAACCACCCTTTTCTTCATAAAAACCAGTTGCTGCGTGAACCAACCCCTTTTCTAAACTAGTTTCTGCGTGAACCAACCGACTTTCAAATCGATCCCCGTGTGGACCACCCCTTTGCACCACTTTAGATTGCCCCTCATGGCCTTCCTTTCATTTTACCAATGAAACAAACTTGTTCTTGCGTGAACCACCCCTTTTCCTTCAAAAATTGGTTTCTGCGTGAACCACCCACCTTTCCAAAAAGAACTGGCTCCTGCATGAATCACTATATTTTCAAATCGGTCCCCGTGTGAACCATCTCTTTTATCTTCACTTATGATTTGTCCCCACTTGGACACTCCATTACAAGTTGGTTCCTGTGTGAACCACCTTTTAGTTGTTAGTTTCTAGTTACTTGTTTTATTGCTTGTCTTGCTTGCATACTCTTGCTTGATTTACTTAATAGCTTTCTTTCATTTTCATGCTTGTGCACATTGCTTGCTTCTTCTCCTCTTACCCTCCATTTTTACTTTTACATTAGCTTTTTGCATTGGGTACCAGACTTGTTCCGATCCGTAGGGCATTCGAGGTGGGGGCTCTCTCTCCCAACACATCCTCACCCTCCGAACACCTTCTTGGTGAATTCTAACTTTTCTTCTGGGATATTTCTTCCTAGTTGATTTGGTTGTTTCCATCAAGACCTCCATATGTCCCCATCTGTGGAGTATTCCTCTCCTCACGATTGAGCTGGTTGTACAACTTTTCCAAAATATGAAGAACCCAAGTACCTACTTGTGGTGTTTATGTGATAACCTTAGGTCTTGAAGATTGAAGCAATAATAACCCTACCTAATTGAGTGTACAATTGCTAACAATCTATCTAATCTAAGTTTTGAACCAAAAAATTGTCAAGTAGTCATTTTAAGAAGTTGTTTGCATAACTTGCTTGCTCACCACAATTGAAAAAAACCCAAAAAATTCTTCTTTCAAAACACCTAAAAAACAAATAAAAAATCTCTTTAATTCTATGTTCAACTTGTTTGCCAAACAACAAAACTGAAACAAACATAAAAATTGAAAAAAAACAAAACACAACAAAAAATATCTTTGCATTTATACCTTTCACTTGCTTTCTTTCAACCATCTTGTTAGAAAGTTTGACAGGATACCCATGATGCTAAGGTCTGAAAGACACATCGGGATGTCAAACTACTACAAGAAGGGTCACTATGTGCTACCGCAACCCATGGTCCAACCAGAGGGGCCATGTTAATGCCATTAGGGAACCCAAAATTCAAGATCCCACCCATCAGCCTACTCCTAAGCATGAAGCAACTTCTCCAGGGTCTATCTTTCCACCTTGATCCAAAATCCGTCTCAATTGTGTAGTCGCTAGAAAAGGGCAAGATGCCTATTAATCAAGGTCCAGCCAAAGTCAACCAAGCTGCCTCACCTCCCGAATCGGTAGTTTGACCTCTTACCATAACCCCACCTGGGCAGCCCTTCCATGTTACTTCACCTACTCACCCCATTGTGGGTCATTCTTCAACTCACACACCAACCCACCTCCCTCCCATCAAAGTACCAAGTGCAAACCCTCTAGTAAATTCCTCTCCACCCATTGCTAGGGATTAGGAAACCCTTAAATCTCCCATCCATTGTATCTACATTCCTCCATTACAAACACCGGCCTCCTTAAATCTCCCATCCATTGTATCTACATTCCTCTTCAGACGTGGTCTATCATCATGCATCGACTACCTGATTCATAAGCACCATGATAATACTCGACTGGGTGGTTCTCTCTTCATTTATGATTAGTACCCAACAGATGAAATTGTCATATGAAGCATATTTTTCCCGAAATGCACAACTGAAATTTTTCCTATTATAACCATCATTTGGAGGTCAAAACAATATTTTTGATGATGGTTCCTTTAGCAAAAATGTCATTCTCAACATTTTAGACAATATCTGATTTTTTGAGAAATTTTTTGAATTTTTTGGTCCATGTGCCCCCAATCGGGGGCATGTGCCCACACGCCCGGGGGATAGGGCACCTGGCCATATGCCCCCAAATGAGGGAACATGCGCCCTGGGCCAATTTTTATTTTTTATTTCTTTTTTTTTAAAAAAATGTACCTAATGGTTCTTCTATTTTGCTTCTTCATCTCCTACAAATACTTAATAAAGATGATTAAATTTTCATCATGACTCATCCCTTTGCCTGTTTATCATTTGCCTTCATTTTGAGTCAAAGGGAGGAGCTTTCTTAACAAAATGGAATAAAATAAATGAATGAAATGAAATGGGGGTAAAGGTTGAGAGAACTTACCTGTTGTGGTGAGAATCTTTCCCTCTTACATTGAAATGCCTGAAACACCTGATAAAAGAGGATTAGATGTTTGCCACGACTCATCCCTTTGCCTATTATGGACATGCAATGCAGAAATAGAAATATGTATGACAGAAAAATAAAAATGGATGCAACTAAGACAATGATCATGACTAAGCTAAAAGAGATGCATTTCTTTGGGATTTTCAAAGTTTTCAAAATTTTAAAATATTCAATGTTTTTGGTTTTTTTTTAAAATATTAAATTTTTTTTGGATATTTTTAAAATATTCGAATTTTTTGTTTTTTTTTAATATTCAAATTTTGAAATTTTGAAAAATTCAATTTTTGTATTTTTCGAATATGCAATTTTTCTAGATTTTTGGAAAATTTAATTTTTGTATTTTTGAAATATGCAAAGTTTTTTGATTTTTTGGAAAAAAAAATTTTGTGGAGAAAATATTGATAGTTGAGACAGTTCATCAGTCTTTAAGGTTTGTCAAGACTCAAGTGGTAGATACCACGTGTAGAATAAAGTTCCTTTTCTAGAATCCTTCTAACCTTCTTCCTTTAATTGGCTTGGGTTCCACCTGGATTCATCTGATTTACCCTACCCTAGGGGTTTAAATAGGAAGATTATAGAGGAAGTCCTTGATAGGGTTTGGAGATGTTGAGAGGGATTTCTCTACTCACACTCAAATTGCCTATTAGGGTTTAGCCTCTTTGGGTCTTTCCTATTTTATTACTCTTTTCTATGTGGTACATATTAGGACAGGTTTTTGACCCATGGAGACATTGTCTATCTTTTAGTGCCTTTTGCCTTGACTATTATTCTAGGTACTCATTCAGATAGGTTGATCATTTTTCTTTTTCTAACCCGAGGGTTCTTTACCTATCCTTTGGCACCCTTTTTGCACCCTCTGATATGGCCTCCAACTAGGGTGGCGAGAGTTTTCAATACTGCCCATCTCTGATCTTCTCTCTCTATCTTGGACCGAGTAAAAGAAAATAGGGTAAGGGTACTCTTTCCATTTCTAGATTTCTGCCTTGCCTTTTGCCAATGTCGAGTTGTCTGGATTGTAGGATCAGGAGGTGTTGTGTGTGTAGGATGGTACCTACCCTTGACTTCTCACGAACAGCCTAGGATTGATGACTTAAGATTATACTAGTGGTTTATCTATTTTTAATGGAAAGTACCTTTTGAGGTAAACTCCATTCCAAGGATGATTCATTTTTTCTCCATCTGTCTTATGTTAACTCATTTGCATTGCCTAGATACTGTTCAGTGATTACAAAAGGCCCTTCCCAGTTAGGTTGCAATTTAGAGTGGGGACCCCCCCGGCTTAACGAAAATTCTTTTAATGACCGTCTCACTGATCTCGAATTGTATTTTGACCACCCTCTTTTGATAAAACCTTTTAAGTCTATTCTGGTAAGTCCGTGCATGTTCGGCAGCAGCTAGCCTTCTTTTATCCAAGAGTTCAAAAATGTGCAAGGAAGGATTCTTGTCTCTCATTAACAAGAATATCCCTGTCGAGCTGAACTTGGAAAGATGGAAGTAATACTTTGTAAGAGACCACTGCTTCCATCCCATATGCCAAAGCATACGAGGTTTGTCCAGTCGGAGTCCTTACAGAAGTATGATAAGCCTATAGAGCATCTACAAGCTTGTCAGGCCACTCGACAAACTTGCGAGACTTACAAGAATTTTTGATGATCGTGTTTAAGGTCTTATTGGTGGCTTCTGCTTGACCATTGCCTTGAGGATAGTATGGTGATGAATGATACAATGAAATACGATACCTATTGCAAAGATCACACAGATCTTTAGAGAAATTGTGGCCCATTATCAGTGACGATGTCGCTGGGGATCTAGAACCTTTCCATGATGTTGTGCTTGATGAAGTAGTAGACTGTTGTCGCTTTAATCTTGACGAATGCTTCCGCTTAAGCCCACTTTGTGAAGTACTCCATTGTTGTCAGAATGAATGATTTTGGGCACATTTCGGAGTTGAGGTCACTCAAGGGGCCAATGATATCAAAAGCCCACATGGTGAAAGGCCATGGGGTATGGATTAGATGAAGAGAAGATGCGGGAGAATGAATCTTGCCGGCATGGAGTTGACATGAATGATAGTGCCAGACAAAGATAGAGCAGTCTTCTTCTAGAGTTGGCCAATAATACCCTTGTCGGATGATTTTCCTAGCAAGGGCTTGGGAATTCACATGACCGCCACAAACTCCAGAATGTGCTTCCTTCATCTCCAACTTGGCTTCTTCATCATCGAGACACATAAGTAAGATTCCACTTAGACTCCTCTTATAGAGCACTCCCCCTAAGATTATATACCTCTGGGATACTATTCTGATTGCCTTGTTTTCCTTGGTGGTTGATCCAGGTAGATATGATTGATCTTGGTAATACCTCACAATCTCATCATACCAAGGTCTCTCCCCTTCTTCTAATACTTCCAACTCAATTAAAGAGATTTCTTCTTTGTGTTACAAGTATTCTTTTCTGTTAAACCTTTCTTTAACCTTCAGAAAACTTCTATCCTCAATTGCTAGAATTGACCTCTTACAGATGTGGATAGTCTGCACTTGCTTTCCTAGAGGGACAGATAAAGATGAAGCTAATGATGCTAAGGCATCAACAAGGACATTATGAGCACGGGGGACATGGACAAAGGTGAGTTTGAAGAATAGCTTGATGTAGTAGGTGTTGAGCTCTTGGTAGGGTTTGAGATTTGGATGGGAAGTTTGTATTTGGATAGGACTGGCGTAGGATAATTGACTATAACCTATCACCCTCAGTTTAGTGGCACCATGGAAGTGAGGGGCCTCCAGCTCGGCTAGCAAGGCTTCATACTCAGCTATGTTGTTTGTTGCTGGAAAGTCGAGCTAAAAAGCCTGTTGAATGGTGACACCTTTCGGTTGTCGACTCTGAAAATGGGTTATGGATTGGTACCTCAAGAAAGGTGATGATATAATAGGGGAATGGGAGTGAATTAGAAAACACTCATAAAGTGGTAAAATCTTCATCTCGGTCCCACACACATTAATCCCCAAACTTTCATCTCACGGTGTCGCTCAAGCACTAGAGACGGTTCAGGTCGTGTGGGAGGAGAGTGAGGAATAAATAAACTTAGAACATGAATAAAATATTGGAGTGGTCGCCAGGAGCCGCGGGCTCCACTTTATGAAATTAAAAAATAAAAGATGACTGTGTGTACCTTAGCGCAGGAGATTGAGATGTGAGTTCAACCTTCTTCTTCTTCGGCAGGTCGATGAAGAAGAGTGTCCAACCGATGCTAGCTTGATGTATTTGTTAAACTAGAAGACAATAAGACAAGAAAACAAGTGAAGAAGGATTAGAACTAAGTGAAGTGTAGTAACTTGTAAAAACAATAACATAAAACAGTAATTGGAAACAAACTCACCGGATTCGGGGTTAACCCTAACCTCTTTTTTTCTGGTTTTTTGTGATATACGAAATGATGAAAAATAGCATAAAATGATGCTTTAAATATGAACTAAATAGTTTCAATGAAGAGTTAGCAAAGAGAATATGAATGGTTAAAGACAATACAACCCAGGCAAAGTGGCAACCGGGTTGGATAGATTCAATGTAAACTGTGCGCCTATGATTCAAAAACTGTTAAGAACAGTACCAATGTTAGAATAAAGTGATGTTTCTTTTAAAATAAAGAGGACTCACCAAGGGTGGTTTGATATGAAGACAAGTTTTCTTGAATCTTATGATAACTAATTTGAGTTTACCTGATAAGCTGGATCTTGGATAATGAAGTTCTAGAAACTCTCAACACAATGTAGATGTTGGACGTGCTATGGGCACCACAGATATCTGAATTGAATGATTCTTGTTGTAAATAAGAGAGGACTCACCGGGAAACAATTTCTATGAAGAATGTATAGGTTGAATCCACTATTAAATGTACTGAGATGGACTGAGAAGATGATGACTTAAAAAAGAAGACATCGGATCTGCCTGTGCAGCGCCGGTGTTGAAGCCGTAACAAGCTGAGGGAATGTCAGAATTGATCTCTATTTGTTGTATATGAATTCTTCTGAAGGAAGTCAGGCCGAAAAATGACTAGAAAGATCTGTAGAAGCCGATGATCAGCAGTGCAGCACGTCAGAGCATAGACCGGTTTCTTCTTCACTTTGGGATGATCTCCAAGCATCGGAATGAAGAGAGAACGATTTGGGGTGGTTGGAATGAGCCTTGTGTGACTTTAGGATGAGGAGAAGAGTGCTGGAGGATGGGGATGCCCTTTTTAGGTCATTCATATGAGTCTCCCTTTATAGGGGATGAGAAACAGGTCAAAAAATAGCAAGTTTTGATACATCCAACCTTAGGTTGGATTTCCTCTATTTAATGATGCTAATTTTCATCCTGAGACTTCTATAAACTTACCCAAATGATTGAGAGCGATTGGAAACTATGGATCACCTTCCCCACGTTCAAAATATGTCTCCACTTGAAGAGGAAACAAATTTGTTCTTAAAATAGCAAGTTTTGATATATAAGACAACAAGTTGGATTGCCATCATTAGATGATGCTAATTTCAACCATGAAGCTTAAAAATACTTTACTAAGTGATATGTAGGAATAAAAAAGAAGTTAAGGTCGTGAGTGTGGACACGCCAATTTGGCCTTATTTAGAGCTTAAACCATTATTCCATTGGCAACATCTCTTTTAAACCATCAAAATCACGATGAACCACCCTTTTTTATGAGCCAAGGTGCTTATCGGAAATACGAGGATGATTTGCTAATTTTTAATCAAATCCGTGTTTGCCGTACAAAAGACTCTTGGTTGTGTGCCAGATTATGCTCTACTTTAAATTTTTTCACAAGATTATATGGATGTCTACTAAATAAGTATTCAACATCAATAATCTTCTTATTTAAGTTATCTTTCCATTGCAACAAATGGCATTCAATTCTGATCTCCCATTTGTCCGCAGCGCCCTTTGGAAGTCAGATGCGCAGTTTTGTCCGCACGCAGCACCGATCAAGCCAAATTGCATGCAAGCCCAGCCCATTAGGCACATATCTGACAAATTCACGACCTTACCTTCCTTTTTCCTCCTCCATATCACTTGTTATAGTATCTTGAAGCTTCATGGTTGAAATTAGCATCGTCAAATGATGGCAATCAAACTTGTTGTTTTATACATCAAAACTTGCCATTTTTAGACTAGATTTGTTTCCTCTTCAAGTGGAGACATATTTTGAACATGGTGAATGTGATCCACAGTTTCAAATCCCTCTAAATTATTTGGGTAAGTTTCTAGATGCCTCAGGATGAAAATCAGCAACATTAAATGGAGGAAATCCAACCTAAGGTCGGATGTATCAAAACTTGCTATTTTTTGATCTGTTTTTCATCCCCTATAAAGGGAGACTCATATGAACGACCTAAGGAGGGAATACCCATCCTAAAGCACTCCTCTCCTCATCCTCCAGCCACACTAGGATCATCCCAACCTTCCCAAATCGTTCTCTCTTCGTCCCGGTGCTCGGAGATCGTCCCAAAGTGAGAAAGATGCCGGTCTATGCTCCAACGTGCTGCATTACTGATCATCGGCTTCTACAGATCTATATGTTCATTTTCAGGCCTGACTTCCTTCAGAATAAGTGTGCTTCATCAATATATATTTCATCTCCACCAAACATAGATCAATTCTGACATTCCCTCAGCTTGTTATGGCTTCAACTCTGGCGCTGCACAGACATATTTAAAGTCTTCTCTTCTAAGTCATCATCTTCTCAGTCAATTTTAGTACATTTAATGGTAGATTCAGCCTATAGTTCTCTTTTATCTCCAACAAGAATAATTCAATTCAGATATCTGTGGTGCCCATAGCGCATCCTACATAAACATTGTGCTGGGAGTTTCTATAATGTCATTGTCCAAGATCTGGTTTATCAGGTAAATTCATATTACTTATCATAAGATTCAAGCTAACTTGTCTTCATATCAAAGCACCTTCGGTTAGTTCTATTTATTTTGAAACAAACATCACTTTATTCTGACATTTGTGCTGTTCGTTACGGTCTTTGCATCAGAGCTGCACAGTTTACGTTGAATCTGTTCAACCCGGTTGCCACTCTGCCTGGGTTGTGTTGTCTTTAACCATTCATATTCTCTTTGCTAACTCTTCATTCAAATCATTTAGTTCATATTTAAGCATCATTTTTATTCGGTTTTTCATCATTTTATACATCATAAAAAAACCAAAAAAAGGGGGTTAGGGCCAACCCCGAATCCGGTGAGTTCGATCCCAATTGCTTCTTTGTTTCATCACTTCTTCTATAGTTTCTACACTTCCCATAGTTCTAATCGGCTTCTTTGCTTGGTTTATTGTTCTAGTTGCACAGATTGATCAAGCTAGCATTGGTTGGACTCTTCTTCATCGGCCGGCCGAAGAAGAAGAAGGTTGAACCCGCACACACTTTCTCCCACGCTAAGGTACACACGGTTAAATCAACTCAATCTTGTTTTTATTCCATAAAGCGGAGCCCGCGGCTCCTGGCGACCACTTTTTTTATTCATGTTATAAGTTCATCTCCTCCTCACTCTCCTCCCACATGACCCAAACCATCTCCGGTGCTCGAGCGACACTGTGAGATGAAATTTCGGGGATCAATGTGAGTGTGGGACCGAGGTGAGGACTTTTTACCGCTTTCTGAGTGTTTTCCGATTCACTCCATTTTCCCTTATTCCATCTATCATCACCTTTTCTTGAGGTGCCAATCCGTAACCCATTTTTTGGAGTCGACAGTGAGTTGGTCAGAGATGTTCCTAATGGGCTGGGCTTGCATGCAATTGGGCTTGATCGGTGCTGTGTGCGGACAGAACTACACATCTGACTTCTAAAAGGTGCTGCAGACAAATGGTAGATCGGAATTGAATGCCATTTGTTGCATTGAAAAGAGGACTCATAGAGGAAGATTATTAATTTAAGACTTCTTCATTGAACATCCACAGAATCCTGTGAAAGACTTTTAAGTAGAGGATATGTCGGGAAAACCATAATTTGGCATACCACCAAGAGCAACATGGAAGTTAGGATGGGCTCTCATTTAAGAAAAATAAATTTGATTAGAGATCAACAACTGCTTCTCATATTTCTAATGAACTCCTTGTCTTATCCAAAAGGATTGTTCAACTTGATTTTGACGGACTAAAAGAGATGGTGCCAATGGAATAAGAATTTAAACCCCTAAATAAGGCCAAATTGGCATGTCTGCAGCTTGCCTCGCCTTGATGTCGGCTTTGCAAGGGAATGTTATGTAGTGAAGTGAAGTGAAATGTAGAGAAATGTAGCAAAGTGAAATGAGTTGTAATAGAATGTAGTGGAGCGAAATAGCGGTGGACTGAAAAGGTGGCATCAAGGTGTAGATATAGACACATTCAACGACCAAATTCAGAAAGAGAATCTCTTCATGTTCCTTGGATTACTGCCGCGTTTCACCAAGCCTTCTTACATCCGATTGGTAAAAGATGTGCCACAAGCATGAGAGAAGAATAACCATCCCTCAACGGGGTGGGGAGTCCCCGAATCATGGGTTCGTGGGTTCATCATCAGCCAGCAACCCGATCTTTGCGGTGTTCCTGTACTGTGATGGACTAAGGTTTAAAAAGAGAATTATTTTGAAAAATAAAATAATACCAATCTAGCATATTCAGGCTCTCAGATTTATTTATGTTTGTCAAGAAACATGACTTGATTCTGAATAGAATGAACTCAGATTCCAATAGGCAAATGAAAAAGCTCAATCAACAGACCGTGAGGAAAATGGTGGTGCAAGAATGATGATCAAAATGGGTGCCCATGGTGGGATGAAGTGATTGCCATGGTGGCATGAATAGTGTTGCAATGGTCATGGTGGGATAGAAGTGAAAGATGTTGAGGGACACATGGTGATTGTGATAGATGATGGATGCAGTGACATGGTGGGATTAACAAACATGGTGGGCTATTGAAAGATCAGAATTGGGATAAATGATGGGATGAAGAGACCCAGTGAGATTTAGAGGATGTGATGACCACAAAGAAATGCAGAGATGATAAGCAAGAATGCAATGAAACTAATGTAAAACTACATGATGCATGCTGGGCTAAAAAAGTATAAATTTACTTAACAAACTAGTTGAAGATATAGATTGAACATCGGAGGTCAGGATACCTAGTCGAGAACCATCGTCCCTCGATATTTAATTTTGGCTTATCCATGAGCACAAAGAAAGACCCTGCCGTCATGGATTTTGATGAAGGGGATCTCAGGCCCAATCCTTTTTTGCACTCGAGGTCTTCAACATCAATGCATAAATAAGTAGTAATGCACCAATGGTGAGTGTGGGACCGAGGTGAGAGTTGCTTTCTTGCTTTATTCCTTTCTTTTCTCATCCCCTCTTGAGGTGACGATCTGGATTCATGGACTTCCCTGAAAAGGAGAAGACCCCGTCGAATTTTCAGAGTCGACAGCTTTTGTGGTGACCACGGTGGGACAAGCAATGTCTTCAACCATGGGTGCTAAGTGTTTTGTTTGCAACTAGTTCTAGTTCTAAACCGGTTCCCGTGTGAGCCATTCCTTCTTTCCACCTTTCTTAACTTCATGCCATCTCAAAATTTCTGATTTCACCCATATTTCATCAGATCTGAAGTGCCAAGTATGCCATTTAATTTCTGTCATTTTATTTAAACTGGTTCCCACGTGAACCACCCTTTTCCTTTTAAACCGGTTCCCGCGTGAACCAATCTCTTTCTTTAGTTCGGTTCCCACGTGAACCAAACCACTTTTTTTCAGATATATCCCAACTTGGATCAGATCTTTGTTCACCTTTAATTGGCCCAACGTGGCCTTCTTTCAATCATTCAAACCAGTTCCCACGTGAACCACCCTTTTTTACCCAAAGCCGGTTCCCGCGTGAACCACCTTTACTTTTTACCCTGGTTCCCACGTGAACCAACTTATTCTTACATCGGTCGCCACGTGGACCACCCTTTTGCTTGACTATAAGATCTGAACCCTCTTATTTCCATCACCTTTTCACTATCTCCATATTGGCTCACATATGAAACAAGATTCTAGTTTCTAGTTGCTTATCTAGTTTCTAATTGCTTGTCATGTGTCATTGCTTGTTTATTTAAGTTCATGTTTTGCTTATTACTTGCTTTATTACTTGATTGCATTCTCTGCTCCTTCTCTCTACCTCCTTCTTTTACACTTTTTTGAGGCGGGAGCTCACTCTCCCATTTACCCCTCCCATCCAAAACACCCTCTTGGTGGATTCTGACCTCTCTTCTGGGATATTCCTTCCTAGTTGACTTGGTTGGCTTTCATCAAGGCCTCCATAATTCCTCATGCGTGGAGTATTCCTCTTCATGATCGGGTTCGTTGTACCACTCCCCAAAACCCGAAGCATCCTATGTTACCTATACGTGGTGAGATTGTGTGAAACCTAGGTCATTGGAGATTGGAGTTAGGATCCTAACCCATTTGTTGAGAGAACAATTCTTAACAAAATACATAAACCTAAGGTTTAATCAAAATCATTGCGTAATTTTGCTTTCAAGTCTTTGCATCACTTGTTTGTCAAACAAAAATTCAAACCTCTAACCCTTTTGCAAAATACTAAAAAAAACAAAAAAAGTTCTTTGTTTACTTTGTCAACTTGTTTGTTCCTTGAAGTTCAATGCAACTAATGTCTGGAAGGCATGTTGGAATGGCGGAACAAGCTGGACATCGAGAGCGCGAGATGGGTCATCAACCAAATCCGTCAGATGGTCGTGTTAATCCATTGTTTGAGTCAGAAGCGCAAGAGGTCCCTCAACCATCTGCTCCCCGTGATGTTGAACAACTCTTTAGGGAGTTGTCTCTCTATACTGACCCAGAAACCTACGCCCGCATACAATCCATGGTGAAGGGCAAAATGGCCTCAGATCAGGCTGAAGTTAACCAAGTTGCCTCATCTCCTTGTCCTCTGGTTCGACCACCACTCATTCAACCACCTATTGTTCAACAATCTGTGATTCAACCATCATTGGCATTAGCACAACCATATGTAGTTCAACCATCTGTGGTCCAACCCTCATTTGTTCAGCCATCTTATTTCAACCATGTTGCTCCCTTGGCCCATCAAGTCATGGGACAATCTTCAGTAAATTTGCCAAGTCATGCTCCTCAATTCCAAAATCATGTCTCTAACCACATACCCCAACCAGTAAACCAAGAACCTGCTCTCACCCAGGCAATCATGGATCAGCTCACCCAGATGAATGAACGTTATGAAGAGCTGAGATGTTGCCTGGACTCCAAGTCAATTCCTGAGATTTCTATTCCTACTTTACCAGTTCTCAATCTGCCACCTTCTGAACTACCAGTTTATCACCGCTACAATGGTACTGGCAACCCTTTTATCCACCTTAAATATTTTCTCTATAAATCCTCATTCTGTAAAAATGATCATAGGGTTCTTGCCTTCTTGTTCCGACGATCACTAGAAGGGTCTGCATTGGAATGGTTCTACTCACTCGACTGCTTTGAGGCAGGAGACTTCGATATTGTGAAGACCAAATTCTTGCAAAGATACAGAGACCGGGTGGCACCAGCCTGCTCCATTATAGACTTGATTGCTGAAAAGATGAAGCCTGAAGAGGACTTCATAAAGTTTGCTGATCGCTGGAGGGGAATGGCAGAAATATTGACAGATGTGATTTCTAAAGGGGAACAAGTAAAGATGCTTATTGGCAACACTACACCTGCTCTGAGAAATGTATTGATCATGCACCGTCCTACCACAGTGAATGAACTCTATGACAGTGCCCGATACTTACAAGCCCACTTCAAGGATGCCACCATGATAAACCCTTTTGATCCCAAACCTAGAAACCTCAAGAAAACCCCCTCTGCACCAGTTGGTCCTACAATCGAGGGAGTGGTTAAAAATGAAGCTATAAACATTGTGGGGAACCAGGGAAGGAACCGTCAAAACCAGTTCAGAAACCCACCACAAAACCTTTCCTATTACCCCCCTCAACAACAGGTTAGGCCACCACAACCACGACAACCACAACAACCACCTCAGCCAGTAGGACAACCCCAGCAACCTCGTAAACCTACCTATAATAGGGCACCGCCACCACCCAATCAGGCACCACGAAGGGGAGGTCCTAGGAGAGAGAACTACCAACAACTCCCTTACTCCTTGATCAACATCTTCAATGAACTCATGGCAGAAAAATAGTTGGAATTGCACAAGGAAAGAGAGGTATGGCCAGCAAACGCAGATATGTCCCGATACTGTGCTTACCACCGGTGTCCTGGTCACACTGTAGAAGTGTGCTTTCAATTCAAGGATTACATCCACGATCTGAATGACCAAGGCAGCATTGATTGGGCTCAAATGGGGGAATGCATACAAACTATGAAGGCTAGGCAGCAGCAGCGGCAGCGTCCACCGGCTCAACCTCAACAACAACTTGGCTTGGGGATTGTTCAGAATCCGCTCCCATTACATGCTCCTGCTCCAGCACCGGCACCAGCACATCCAAACCCAGGAATTGGTCTAGTACACTCTATTGTCCAGGGAGATGCCAGTCGTGCTCAAGGTTGGCAACTAGAAAACCAAAATGCAACCATGCTAGTCAACCCAGCTAGGTCTCCTACTAGACAAATAATTCGTGTACCTTATACTCCACAACTACCACAAAGCTCAATAACCCAACCACTGGCTGCCACTTCTTCTCGCCGACCTATCATTAGGCCAGCCCCCTCATCAACTACCCCTCCTTCAACCATTGCTACACACCGGCCCTTGCTCATCCGACGACCACAATCACCACCAAACCTGAACCCCCAGCCTACGAGCTCTACCACTCCAAAACCCCAACCTATCATACAACCAACCCCACAACCTACACCTTCATTAAACCCATCAACCACTTCTGCACCCCGGCCTCTTCTTATCAGGCCACCGGTATCACCATCACTACCACCTCCAAATCCTACCCCTCTACCAACTAACCCCATCATCCCAGAACCATCGATCCCATTACCTATCATACTGGCACCTACACCACCTTTTCCACCACAATCCACCCCAGTTAACTCGTCACCTCTACCCGACCGCCAAATAGCCCCGGTGCTTCGGAGTGGGAGGATGTTCCAGCGACTCTTTCCCCAAGCTAGTACTCAACCGCAGGATCCAGTGGAGGAGGAAAAAGTAGAAGAACCATTGCCGGGCACGGCCTATGATCTGTTGAAACATTTAGATAAGACACCGGCCCGTATTTCCATACTTGAGTTGATCAAAAGATCAAAGGTGCACCAGGAGATTCTACAGCAGTACCTGCAAAGGGTCATGGTGAATGAAGATCTCCCACCTGAGAAGATCACTACAGTGTTAGCCCCTTGAAGTGAGCACCCAACATTCACTTTCTCTCAGGAAGAATTAGCAGATCCAGAGGTCAGGAGATATGCTTTGCATGTGGCAGTTATCATCTGAAATGTCGAAGTGAAATCATGTTTGGTTGACACTGGAGCTTCTATCAACATTATGCCACCATAAATGTTGCAGTTGTGTGGCATTTCTGAGCAAGAAATCAAGCCATCCTGTGCCATGGTGACGGCCTACGACAACTCCAAGAAGTCTGCACGTGGGGTGGTCACTCTAGAAGTTAAACTCGGACCATGTACGGTCACAACGGATTTTCAAGTTCTAGAATTAGATCCAACTTTTCGGGTTATACTTGGGAGGCCATACTTGGAGGCAATAGGAGCTGTGGCTTCAACAAACCACCAGTGCATAAAGTTTCCCTTTATAGGACAAGTGGTCAAGGTGACAAGCATGCCTATAAGGGATGAGATGAATGATACTACTTTTACAACACCCCTTGGTTTGTCAATACAGCCCCAGATCTCAGTGGGAGATTTACCAGAAGTCAGATGTATGACCGCCTCTCTACCCGACACAGTGGGATGGCGGATGATGATGAAACTAGGCTATCAGCCTGGAAGAGGTTTACGCAAGGATCTTCAAGGAATCACTCAGACGATTCAAACTGTGAAAAGGCTACGCAGGCAGGGGTTGGGATATGAAGAGGATTCCATCCCAAGGAGGATCTTCCAGCCAGGATATACCATGGGACTCCACACCTTCTTTATCAAAGGGGAGACCATGATGATGGCTGAAGGTGACAAAAGTTTCGTTACAGTTGTCAAGAGAAGGAAGGCTCTAGATGAAGAAGAAGACTTGGAAGACCTATGCTTATCTTTGACTCGTCTATTCTCAAGTGGGGAAGAGCACCAGGGACCACTTTAGGGCAGACCAATCTTGGATCATCTATTTAAACATGTTACCCAAGTCAAAACCATTCCACGAGGCCCAAATACAACAATGCCATGTTTGAACCTCGTACCATTGTTTCTAGATTTTTTGGATGGGCTTCAGGGCCCACTTACGCACTTTGGGCCCATGTGCCCTCTTCAACCTTGCACTCTTATTGGGCCTGCTTGCCCATTTGCTTCCCACATCAACTTCAGAACTGAGGGCTTTTCCCAACATGGGCTTACATGCCCATTTATTTTTAAGATCGGGTCCACGTACCCATTTACTTTTTTCATCAGTTTTGGACCCATGTGTCCACTTTCTGTTAGCATTGGGCCCACAAGCCCCTTTTTCCCTTTTATTCTTAAGTTTTTCTCTCTGGTAATTCAGTCAGTTTCCATCAAATCCTGAGTCATACTGACTCATTCTATCTTTTTACTTGAAATTTCCAAAAAAAAATGTCTTTTCTAAAACTCACATTTCCATCGAGGAGACATCTCTACTCATCCCAGAGGGTGCTCCCAATCTGGGATCCCTCTTTTCTAAATCATTGATCGATTTACTCGATCCTTCCTCCACTGTAAATACCACCTTTCCAGCTTTATCTTCAGTTGGTCAAGTTAGGTTAGGAAATAGGAAAGTCAGAGGTAAGCGAGTTCCAAATTCCAAATAGGTATCTGCAACAATTGGCACAGAAGTGCGTAGAGTGTGCAAGGCTGCCAAACTTTTTAGATAATAACATCCAGCTAGATGAAATCCGATACGAGGATGAGCATAACATAGATCATACTTTGGGAGTATATGAGGTGGTATCAGAGAAGGATCCCGAATTCAAGGATGAAATCGAGGACTTGGCTGATGCATATGCATCTGGACTTAGAAGATTTGAGGAACCATCAGCCACAGGGAATGAATCGACCAAGGAACTGAATTTAGGAACCTTGGAAGATCCTAAGACTATCCTCATTAGTGCAAACCTCACTCCCTCAGAAGAACAACGCTTGATCAAAGTTTTGGAAGAATATAAGGACACGTTCGCATGGACATATGAAGACATGCCGGGATTAGATAATTCGTTGGTTGAACATAGATTAACCTTGAAACCTGGAACTACCCCGGTTAAACAAAAGATCAGGAGATTCCACCCTGATATTGCACTCAAAATGAAAGAAGAGGTCGACAAACTACACCAAGCAAAATTTATTAAAGTTGTCTTATATCCGCAATGGGTGGCTAACATAGTCCCTGTTATGAAGAAGGATGGACGAATTCGGATTTGCATAGACTTCAGAGACTTGAACAGAGCGTGTCCTAAGGATGATTTTCCTTTACCTCATATCGATGTTTTGGTTGATAACACAGCTAGATTTGAAATACTTTCATTCATGGATGGCTATTCGGGATACAATCAGATTCGGTTAGCTGAGGAGGACCAAGAGAAGACCTCGTTCACTACACCTTGGGGAACATATTGCTATGTGTCATGCCCTTTGGGTTAAAGAATGCTGGTGCTACATATCAGAGGGCTATTATGGCTATCTTTCATGACATGATGCACACCCTTGTTGAGGTATATATGAATGATTTGGTTATCAAGTCCAAGAGTCGGGAAGATCATTCTGATGTGCTAAGGAAAGTTTTGCAACGAGATAGAGAATATAAGCTGAAAATGAACCCTAAGAAGTGCACATTTGGTGTTTAATCAGGAAAGCTACTTGGGTTCATAGTAAGCAAAAGGGGCATAGAGATCGACCCAAACAAGGCCAAAGCAATTATTGGTATGCCTCCGCCGAAGAATATGAAAGAGCTTCAAGGGTTGATTGGAAGGCTACAATTTGTCCGCCGGTTTATCTCACAACATTCCCAAAGGTGTAAACCTTTCTATGAGTTAACCAAGGCGGGGGCCGCGTTTAATTGGGATTCGAAGTGCCAGGAGGTGTTTGATGAGTTGAAAACATACCTGGCAAGTCCCCCTGTACTTAGACCACCAATTCCCGACAAGCCCTTGGTCCTCTACATCTTGGTTCTTGAAAACTCTCTTGGGGTAGTCCTTGCACAAGTTGATGAAGAAGAGAAAGGACGAGCTACTTATTACTTGTCTAAGATGTTTGATGCTTGTGAGCTGAAGTACACTGTGGTAGAAAAGACCTATGCTGCTCTTGTTTGGGTAGTTCAGAAACTCAAACACTATTTTCTTGCTCACCAAGTCAAGCTCATTGCTCGTATCAATCCCATTAAGTTTCTGTTAGAGAAGACAGTCTTGACTAATCGGTTAGGGCTATGGCAGAGTTTCCTTTCCTAATTTGATATCACTTATGTCCCACAGAAGGCAATCAAGGGTTATGCTATTGCTGAACACCTTGCCCATCATCCCATACCCGTCTTTGACCCAGTCCGGTCGGAGTTCCTGGATGACGAACTAATGTCAGTCCGATCTTCCAATCTTTGGACATTATATTTTGACGGGGCTCTGAACTCTCATGGTAGAGGGATAGGTATTGTCCTTCTGTCACCTGAAGGTGTCACCATTCCATAGGCTTTTCAGCTTAACTTTCCAGCAACCAACAACATAGCTGAGTATGAAGCCTTGCTGGCCGGGCTGGAGGCCGCTCATTTCCATAGTGCCACCAAACTGAGGGTGATAGGTGATAGTTAATTGATCCTGCGCCAAGTCCTATCCAAATACCGAACTTCCCATACAAATCTCAAACCCTACCAAGAGCTCACCACCTGCTACATCAAGCTATTCTTCAAACTCACCTTTGTCCATGTCCCTTGTTCTCAGAATATCCTCGCCGATGCCTTAGCTTCACTAGCTTCATCTCTATCTGTCCCGCTAGGTAGGCAAGTACGGACTATCCACATCTGTAAAAGAACAATTCCAGCAATTGAGGATGGACATTTTCTAAAGGTTAAGGAGAGGTTCAACAGAAAGGAATACTTAGAACATAAAGAAGAAATCTTTTTAATTGATTTGGAAGAATTATAAGAAGGTGAGAGACCTTGGTATGACGAGATTGCGAGGTATTGCCAAGATCAGTTATACCCGCCTGGATCAACCACCAAAGAAAAGAAGGCAATTAGAAGAGTATCCCAGAGGTATACAATCTTAGGAGGAGTGCTCTATAAGAGAAGACTAAGTGGAATCTTACTCAGGTGTCTTGATGAAGAAGAAGCCGAGTTGGTGCAAAAGGAAGCACATTCTGGAGTTTGTGGTGGTCATGTGAATGCCCAAGCCCTTGCTAAGAAATCATCCGACAAGGGTATTATTGGCCAACTCTAGAAGAAGACTACTCCATCTTTGTCTGGCATTGTCATTCATGTCAACTCCATGCCGACAAGATTCACTCTCCCGCATCTTCCTTTCATCCAATTCATGCCCCATGGCCTTTCGCCATGTGAGCCATTGATATCATTGGCCCCTTGAGTGACCTCAACTCCGAAATGCGCTCAAAATCATTCCTTCTGACGGCAATGGAGTACTTCACAAAGTGGGCTAAAGCGGAAGCATTCGAGGAGATTAAAGCGTCAACAGTCTGCTCGTTCATCAAACGCAACATCCTGGCAAGGTTCGGGATCCCCAGCGACATCGTCACCGATAATGGGCCACAATTTCTTTCTCAAGATCTGCGTGATCTTTGCAACAGGTATTGCATTTCATTGCATCATTCATCACCATACTATCCTCAAGGCAATGGTCAAGCAGAAGCCACCAATAAGACCTTAATCAAAATCAACAAGAAATCTTATAAGTCTAGCAAATTTGCCGACTGGCCTGATAAGCTTGTAGATGCTCTATGGGCCTATCATACTTCTGTAAGGACTCCCACTGGACAAACCCCATATGCCTTGGCATATGGTATGGAAGCAGTGGTTCCTTACGAAGTATTACTTCCATCTCTCCGAGTTCAGCTCGATAGGGATATTCCTGTTGATGAGAGAAGAGAATCTCTCCTTGCACAGCTTGAACTCTTGGATGAAATAAGGCTAGCCGCTGCCGAGTGTAGACACGCCAAATTCGCCTAATTCAGAGCATAAAACTCATGTTTTATAGGGTAACACGCATGATTGATCTTATAATGATGCCGGGTCTTTTAAAATTGATTTGGAGCTTCGCCGAACGAAATCGGATGTTTTCCGACGTTTTCCACAGAAAGCCATAATTTCCGAGCGAAAGCCACACGTAAGTCATGTAAACATGGAAATTGGCTGAATGACCAATGCCTAATGATCATGCATTGAAGGTTATGGTCATATTCACACTACGGACAAGTTTTGTTGCATACCGTGCCTTTCCGGTTTGCCGTCGGAGTCATTTTTGACCTGTATCGGATCTTCTGTTCAATGCCCTAACTTCCAGAAAAAATTATGAAGTTTTGTAGGGTGTGATGGCTGATCCGATGCTATATGAAGCTTCTTCGGCCTGTTATGTTTCCAACGCAACAAACGGCGTCGAATTCCGAGTTCGGGAGTGTTCGCAATGGCTTCCGGAAGAAGGACGCGCGAAACTAGTCCCATGCGCCCGGGTTCCTGGTCCCATGCGCCCGGGACCCAGGGCACGTGGCCATGCGCCCTACCGGTGAGGCACCTGACCTCGTGCCCTCACATGAGGGCACATGCGCCCCACCTTTGAGACACGTGGGAACCAGTTTTTCACCCGGACTCTACCGCTCAACCGACGGACCGGATAAGATCGAAATTTTCGGAGAAGATAAGATGTGCCCACACTGGGGGGCACATGCGCCCCTCAGTGGGGCGCATGCGCCTGGCACCAGGGCGCATGCGCCTGGCACCAGGGCGCATTTATCCCTATTTTTTAGCTTTGATAAGATTGCCTGTTCTCCTATAAAAGGACTCTGATGCTGGTCGTTCCAAAAGGCATGGGCACGACTCCCCAGGCATCTCAAGATGTCCTATCACCCTCCTGCATGGATTTTTTGATTTTTAGAGAGAGAATTTCGAGTTTTTAGAGAGAGAAAAGTCGGTTCAAGAGAGAGGAAGGCTGTTCTGCAGGTGATCTGCCAAGTCTCTCTTCTTAGGCCTCTACAGCAGTGTGTGGACGTCTTCTGCCAGTCCTCTCTTCATAAAAGTTCTTCCTCTCCAAGTCTTATTGAGTTTGCAATTGACGGCACTTGATTAAGAGGTCGGGGCTGGTCGTGATGAGCGCAGAAGCAAAGTTGCGCCTGACAGATCCTAGACTGCTGCTCGGCTTTTTCGACAACACAGATTTGGCCATATCTTCCTCTTTTCAACTCAGAATCTTTCTGTTCTTTTTCCTATCTCTTTTTTAGTGATTCTCCATCCTCCTATCATTTTTTTACATTTTTTTGCATTACTTTTACTCTTTTAATACGAATATAAAAAAAGGGGTTAGAGATAACCCGAATCCGGTCAGTTTCTAGTCAATTGTGTGTTTTTATGTTATTTTCTTTACATATACTCCACTTTGTCTAGTTCTAATTGTCTATTTCACTTTTTTATTTGTCTAGTTGCACAGAATATCAAGCACCCACACGTTGAGGACTCTTCTTCATCGGCCGGCCGAAGAAGGAGAAGCTTTAACTCACATTCTTCATGCTAAGGTACACACGGTCATTTTAATTCTATAAATCGGAACCCACGGTTCCTGGCGACCACGTTTATTTCTTCTCACCTTCCTCCCACTTGACCCGAACCGTATCTTTGGTGATCGAGCGACGCCAAGGGATGAAAGTTCAGGGATCAATGTGAGTGTGGGATCGAGGTGAGAGTTGCTTTCCGAGCTTTATTCCTTTCTTTTCTCATTCCCTCTTGAGGTGACGATCTGGGTTCACGTACTTCCCTGAAAAGGAGAGGACCCCATTGAATTTTCAGAGTCGACAGCTTTGTGGAGACCACGGTGGGACAAGCAATGTCTTCAACCGTGGGTGCTTAGTGTTTTGTTTTGCAACTAGTTCTAGTTCTAGACCGGTTCCCACGTGAGCCTTTCCTTCCTTCCACCTTTCTTAACTCCATGCCATCTCATAATTTCTGATTTCACCCAACTTTCATCAAATCTGAAGTACCAAGTATGCCATTTATTTTCTGCATTTTATTTAAACCGGTTCCCACGTGAACCACCCTTTTCCTTTTAAACCGGTTCCCACGTGAACCAATCTCTTTCGTTACTTCGGTTCCCACGTGAACCACAACCCTTTTTTCCAGATCTATCCCAACTTGGATCAGATCTTTATTCACCTTTAATTGGCCCCACGTGGCCCTCTTTTGATCATTCAAACCGGTTCCCACGTGAACCACCCCTTTTTACCCAAAACCGGTTCCCACGTGAACCACCTTTACTTTTTACCCCAGTTCCCACATCGGTCCCCACGTGGACCACCCTTTTGCTTGGCTATCA
Source organism: Cryptocoryne crispatula var. balansae (assembly GCA_036172225.1). Taxonomy (NCBI): domain Eukaryota; kingdom Viridiplantae; phylum Streptophyta; class Magnoliopsida; order Alismatales; family Araceae; genus Cryptocoryne; species Cryptocoryne crispatula. Next base: position 43,713,409 of record CM069921.1, read on the forward strand.
GATCTGAACCCTCTTCTTTCCATCACCTTTTCATTATCTCCATTTGGCTCACATAAGAAACAAGTCTAGATTCTAGTTTCTAGTTGCTTGTCTAGTTTCTAATTGCTTGTCTGGTGTTGATTGCATGTTTATTTAAGTTCATGTTTTGCTCATTACTTGCTTTATTACTTGATTGCATTCTCTGCTCCTTCTCTCTACCTCCTTCTTTTACACTTTTTTGAGGCGGGAGCTCACTCTCCTATTTACCCCTCCCATACAAAACACCCTCTTGGTGGATTCTGACCTCTCTTCTGGGATATCCCTTCCTAGTTGACTTGGTTGGCTTTCATCAAGGCCTCCGTAATTCCTCATACGTGGAGTATTCCTCTTCACGATCGGGTTGGTTTTACCACTTCCCAAAACCCGAAGCATCCTACATTACCTACACGTGGTGAGTTTGTGTGAAACCTAGGTCATTGGAGATTGGAGTTAGGATCCTAACCCATTTGTTGAGAGAACAATTCTTAACAAAATTCATAAACCTAAGGTTTAATCAAAATCATTGCGTAATTTTGCTTTCAAGTGTTTGCATAACTTGCTTGTCAAACAAAAATTCAAATCTCTAACTTTTTGCAAAATAATAAAAAAACCAAAAAAGGTTCTTTGTTTACTTTGTCAACTTGTTTGTTTTACATTCTCCTTAAGGTTCAATGCAACTAAGGTCCGGAAGGCACGTTGGAATGGCGGAACAAGTTGAACATCGAGAGCACGAGATGGGTCACCAACCAATTCCGTCAGAAGCGCAAGAGGTCCCTCAACCATCTGCTCCCCGTGATGTTGAACAACTCTTTAGGGAGTTGTCTCTCTATACCGACCCAGAAACCTATGACCGTATACAATCCATGGTGAAGGGCAAAATTGCTTCGAATCAGGCTGAAACCAATCAAGTTGCCCTATCTCCTCGTCCTCTAGTTCAACCACCACTCATGCAGTCACCCTTTGTTCAATCACATGTTTTTCAACAATCTATGATTCAACCTCCTGTTGTTCAATGACCTATGATTCAACCATCTGCAGTTCAACCATCTGTGGTCAAACCCTCATTTGTCCAACCATCTTATTTCAACCATGTTGTTCCCCCAATCCACCAAGCCATGGGACAATCTTCAAATCATGTTCCTCAATTCCAGAACCACGTCTCTAACCACATACCCCAACCAGTAAACCAAGAACCTGCTCTCACCCAGGCAATCATGGATCAGCTCACTCAGATGAATGAGCGTTATGAAGAGCTGAGATGTCGCATGGACTCTAAGTCAGTGCCTGAGATTTCCATCCCTTCTCTACCAGTCTTACACCTGCCACCTTCTGAGCTACCAGTTTATCGCCGCTACAATGGTACTGGCAACCCCTTTCTTCATCTTAAAGATTTTCTTTATGAATCCTCATTCTGGAAAGATGATCATAGGGTTCTTGCCTTCTTGTTTCGTCGATCACTAGAAGGGTCTGCATTGGAATGGTTCTACTCACTCGACTCCTTTGAGGCAGGAGACTTCGACATTGTCAAGACAAAATTCTTGCAAAGATACAGAGACCGGGTGGCACCAGCATGCTCCATCACGGATTTGATTGCTGAGAAGATGAAGCCTGAAGAGGACTTCATAAAGTTTGTTGATCGCTGGAGGGGAATGGCAGAAAAACTGACAGATGTGATTTCTGAAGGGGAACAAGTAAAAATGCTTATTGGCAACACTACACCTTTCCGAGAAATGTATTGATCATGCACCGTCCTACCACAGTGAATGAACTCTATGACAGTGCCCGATACTTACAAGCCCACTTCAAGGATGCCACCATGATAAACCCTTTTGATCCTAAACCTAGAAACTTTAGAAAAACCCCCTCTGCACCAGTGGGCCTACAACCGAAGGAGTGGTCAACAATGAAGTGTAAATATTGTGGGGAACCGGGGAGGGAACCGTCAAAATCGATACAGAAACCCACCACAACCCTTCCTATTACCCCCCTCAACAACAGGTTAGGCCACCACAACCACGACAACCACAACAACCCCCGCAGCCAGTAGCACAACCCCAGCAACCTCGTCAACCTACTTACAATAGGGCACCACCACCACCTAATCAGGCACCACGAAGGGGAGGTCCTAGGAGAGAGAACTACCAGCAACTCCCTTACTCCTTGACCGACATCTTCAATGTACTCATGGCGAGAAAAACAGTTGGAACTGCCCAAGGACAGAGAGCTCTGTCCAGTAAACGCAGATATGTCCCGATAATGTGCTTACCACCGGTGTCCTGGTCACACTGTAGAAGTGTGCATTCAATTCAAGGATTACATCCACGATCTGAATGACCAAGGCAGCATTGATTGGGTCCAAATGGGGGAATGCATACAGGTAATGAAGGCTAGGCAGCAGCAGCGGCAACGTCCACCGGCTCAACCTCAACAACAACCTGGCTTGGGGATTATCCAAAATCCGCTCCCATTACATGCTCCCGCTCCAGCACCGGCACCAGCACATCCAAACCCAAGAATTGGTCTAGTACACTCCATTGTCCAGGGAGATGCCAGCCGTGCTCAAGGTTGGAAACTAGAAAACCAAAATGCAACCATGCCTGTCAACCCAGCTAGGTCTCCTGCTAGGCCTCCTCCTAGACAAATAATCCGTGCACCTGCTACTCCACAACCACTACCAAGCTCAATAACCCAACCACTGGCTGCCACTTCTTCTCGCCGGCCCATCATTAGGCCAGCCCCCTCTCTAACTACACCTCCTTCAACCATTGCTACACACCGGCCCTTGCTCATCCGACCACCACAATCATCACCAAAACCGAACCCCCACCTATGAGCTCCACCACTCCAAAACCCCAACCTATCATACCACCAACACCACAACCAATCCCACAACCTACACCTTCATTAAACTCATCAACCACCTCTGCACTCCGGCCTCTTCTTATTAGGCCACCAGTATCACCATCATTACCACCTCCAAATCCTACCCCTCTACCAACTAACCCCATCATCCCAGAACCATCGATCCCATTACCTATCATACCTGCACCTACACCACCTGTTCCACCACAACCCACCCCAGTTAACCCGTCACTTCTACCCGACCGCCAAATAGCCCCGGTGCTTCGGAGTGGGAGGATGTTCCAGCGGCTCTTTCCCCAAGCCGGAACTCAACCGCAAGATCAAGTGGAGGAGGAACATGTGGAAGAACCATTGCCAGGCACGGCGTATGATCTGTTAAAACATTTGGATAAGACACCAGCCCGTATTTCTATACTTGAGTTGATCAAAAGATCAAAAGTGCACCAGGAGATTCTACAACAGTATTTACAAAGGGTCATGGTGAGTGAAGATCTCCCACCTGAAAAGATAACTACAGTGTTAGCCCCTAGAAGTGAGCACCCAACACTCACTTTCTCTCTGGAAGAATTAGCAGATCCAGACTTCAGGAGATATGCTTTGCATGTGGTTGTTATCATCTGCAATGTCGAAGTGAAATCATGTTTGGTTGACATTGGAGCTTCTATCAACGTTATGCCGCCAGAAACTTTGCAGTTGTGCGGTATTTCTGAGCAAGAAATCAAGCCATCTTGTGCCATGGTGACAGCCTATGATAACTCCAAGAAGTATGCACGTGGGGTGGTCACTCTAGAAGTCAAACTTGGACCATGTACAGTTACAACAGATTTTCATGTTTTAGAATTAGATCCAACATTTCGGGCTATACTTGGGAGGCCATACTTGGAGGCAATAGGAGCTGTGGCTTCAACAAACCACCAGTGCATAAAGTTTCCTTTTAAAGGACAGGTGGTCAAGGTGACTAGCATGCCTATAAAGGACGAGCTGAACGATGCTTCTTTACCCCTAGGTCTGTCAATACAACCCCAGATCTCAGTGGGAGAATTGCCAGAAGTCAGATGCATGACCGCCTCTCTACCAGACACACTCGGATGGTGGATGATGATGAAATTGGGCTATCAGCCTGGAAGAGGTTTAGGCAAGGATCTTCAAGGGATCACTCAGCCAATTGAAAATGCGAAAAGGCCACGCAGGAAGGGGTTGGGATATGAAGAGGGTTCCATCCCAAGTAGAATCTTCCATCCAGGATATGCCATGGGGCTCCATACATTCTTTATCAAAGGGGAGACCATGATGATGGCTGAAGATGGCAAGAGTTCCATGATGACTGTCAAGAGAAGGAAAGCTCCAGATGAAGAAGAAGAAGACTTGGAAGACTTATGCTTATCTTTGACTCGTCTGTTCTCAAGTGGGGAAGAGCACCAGGAACCACTCAAGGGCAGACCAATCTTGGATCATCTAGTTAAGCATACCACCCAAGTCAAAACCATTCCACGAGGCCCAAATACAACAATGCCATGTTTAAACCACGTGCCGTTGTTTCTAGATCTTTTGGATGGGCTTCATGGCCCACTTACCCACTTTGGGCCCATGAGCCCTCTTCAACCTTCCACTCTTACTGGGCCTGCTTGCCCATTTGCTTCCCTCATCAACTTCATAACTGAGGGCTTTTCCCAACATGGGCTTACATGCCCATTTATGTTTAAGATCGGGTCCACGAACCCGTTTACTTTTTTCATCAGTTTTGGACCCATGTGTCCACTTTCTGTTACCATTGGGCCCACGAGCCCCTTTTTCCCCTTTATTCTTAAGTTTTTCTCTCTGGTAATTCAATCAATTTCTAGCAAGCTTCGAGTCACTCAGACTCATTCTATCCTTTTACTTGAAATTTCCAAAACGTCTTCTCTGAAACTCATATTTCCATCGAGGAGACGTCTCTACTCATCCCAGAGGGTACTCCCAATCAGGGGTCCCCCTTTTCTGAATCATTGATCGATTTGCTCGATCCTCCCTCCACTGTAAATGCCACCTTTCCAGCTTTATCTTCTGTAGGTCAAGTTAGGTTAGGAAATAGGAAAGTCAGAGGTAAAGGAGTTCCAAACAGATATCTGCAACAATTGGCACAGAAATGTGTACAGTTTTGACTGATCGGTTTGGGCGATGGCAGAGTTTCTTATCCCAATTTGATATGACTTATGTCCCACAGAAGGCAATCAAGGGTTATGCTATTGCTGAACACCTTGCCCATCATCCCATACCCGTCTTTGACCCAGTCCGGTCGGAGTTCCCGGATGACGAACTAATGTCAGTCCGTTCTTCCAATCTTTGGACATTATATTTTGACGGGGCTCTGAACTCTCATGGTAGAGGGATAGGTATTGTCCTTCTGTCACCATTCCACAGGCTTTTCAGCTTAACTTTCCAGCAACCAACAACATAGCTAAGTATGAAGCCTTGCTGGCCGGACTGGAGGCCGCTCATTTCCATGGTGCCACCGAACTGAGGGTGATAGGTGATAGTCAATTGATCCTACGCCAGGTCCTTTCCAAGTACCGAACTTCTCATCCAAACCTCAAACCCTACCAGGAGCTCACCACCTGCTACATCTAGCTATTCTTCAAACTCACCTTTGTCCATGTCACCCGTTCTCAGAATATCCTCGCCGATGCCTTAGCTTCACTAGCTTCATCCCTATCTGTCCCGCTAGGCAGGCAAGTGCGGACTATCCACATTTGTAAGAGGACAATTCCGGCAATTGAGGATGGACGTTTTCTAAAAGTTAAGGAAAGATTCAACAGAAAGGAATACTTAGAACATAAAGAAGAAATCTCATTGATTGAGTTTGAAGAATTAGAATAAGGTGAGAGACCTTGGTATGACGAGATTGCGAAGTATTGTCAAGATCAGTCATATCCGCCTGGATCAACCACCAAGGAAAAGAAGGCAATCAGAAGAGTATCCCAGAGGTATATAATCCTAGGAGGAGTGCTCTACAAGAGAAGCCTAAGTGGAATCTTACTCAGATGTCTTGATGAAGAAGAAGCTGAGTTGGTGCTGAAGGAAGCACATTCTGGAGTATGTGGTGGTCACGTGAATGCCCAAGCCCTTGCTAAGAAAATCATCCGACAAGGGTATTATTGGCCAACTCTAGAAGAAGACTGCTCCATCTTTGTCCGGCATTGTCATTCATGTCAAATCCATGCCGACAAGATTCACTCTCCCGCATCTTCCCTTCATCCAATTCATGCCCCATGGCCTTTCACCATGTGGGCTTTTGATATCATTGGCCCCTTGAGTGACCTCAACTCCGAAATGTGCTCAAAATCATTCATTCTGAAGGCAACGGAGTACTTCACAAAGTGGGCTGAAGCGGAAGCATTCGTGGAGATTAAAGCGTCAACAGTTTGCTCCTTCATCAAGCGCAACATTCTGGCAAGGTTCGGGATCCCCAGCGACATTGTCATCGACAACGGGCCACAATTTCTTTCTAAAGATCTCCGTGATCTTTGCAATAGGTATTACATTTCATTGCATCATTCATCACCATACTATCCTCAAGGCAATGGTCAAGCAGAAGCCACCAACAAAACCTTAATCAAAATCATCAAGAAATCTTGTAAGTCTAGCAAAATTGCCGATTGGCCTGATAAGCTTGTAGATGCTCTATGGGCTTATCGTACTTCTGTAAGGACTCCCATTGGACAAACCCCGTATGCTTTGGCATATGGGATGGAAGCAGTGGTCCCTTACAAAGTATTACTTCCATCTCTCCGAGTTCAGCTCGACAGGGATATTCCTATTGATGAGAGAAGAGAATCTCTCCTTGCACAGCTTGAACTCTCGGATGAAAGAAGGCTGGCCGCCGCCGAGCATGCCCGGACTTATCAGAATAGACTCAAAAGGTTTTATCAAAAGAGGGTGATCGAGAGAAAATTCGAGATCGGTGAGATGGTAGTCAAACGCATATTCATTACGCCAGGAGGTCCCCACTCCAAGTTGCAACCTAACTGGGAAGGGCCTTTTGTAATCACTGAAAAGTATCCAGGTAATGCATATGAATTGACTAATGCAGATGGAGAAAAATTGAATCATCCTTGGAATGGAGTTTACCTCAAAAAGTACTTTCCATAAAAATGGAGAAACCACTGGTATAATCTCAAGTCATCGATCCTAGGTTGTTCGTGAGAAGTCAAGGGTAGGTACCATCCTACACACACAACACTTCCCGATCTTAGAATCCAGACAACTCGACACTTGCGAAAGGCAAGGCAGAAATCTAGAAATGGAAGGAGTACCCTTACCCTATTCACTTCTACTCAGTCCAAGATAGGGAGAGAAGATTAGAGAGGGGTAGTATCGAAAACACTCGCCACCCTAGTAGGAGGCCGTCTCAGAGGGTACAAAAGGGTGCCAAAAGATGGGCAATGAACCCCTCAGGTTAGAAAAAAAATGATCAACTTGTTTGAATGAGTACCCAGAATGATAGTCAAGGCAAAAGGCACTAAAAGATGGGCAATGTCCCCATGAGTCAAAAACCTGTCCAAATATGTGCCATACAGAAAAGAAAAGAAAGAAAAACCCAAAGAGGCCGAACCCCAATGGGTAATTTGAGTGAGAGTAGAGAAATCCCTCTCAACATCTTCAAACCCTATCAAGGACTTCCTCTATACTCTTCCTCCTTAAACCCCTTGGGTAGGGTAAACCGACCAAATCCAGGTGGAACCCAAGTCGATCAAAGGAAGAAGGTTAGAAGGATTCTAGGTAGGGAACTTTATTTTTGCACGTGGCATCTACCACTTGAGTCTTGACAAACTCCAAAGACCGATGAACTGTCTCAAATACCAGCATTTTCTCCACAAAAAAAATACATATTTCAAAAAATCCAAAAAAATACATATTTCAAAAACCCAAAAAAATGCATATTTCAAAAACCCAAAAAAAAATGCATATTTCAAAAACCCAAAAAAAATGCATATTTCAAAAACCCAAAAAATTGAATATTTCAAAAACCCCAAAAAATGCATATTCCAAAAATTAAAAAACACATATTTCAAAAATCCAAAAAAATGAATACTTTTGAAAATCCAAATGATTATTTTCAAGAAAATTCGAAAAAAAAAAATTGCTTAGTCATGATCAATGTGTTAATTGCATCCATGCTTATTGTCATGCATATTTTCATTTTTGCATTGCATATCCATTTTTACTTTAATTACCTTGTTAAGAAGGCTCTTCCCCTTGACCTAAGTCAAAGTTGACCAGAATGGGCAAAGGGATGAGTCCTGATGAAGATCTAATCTCCTTCTGTCAAGTGTTTCAGGCATTTTAATATAGGAGAGGAGAGGATTCACACCATGACAGGTAAGTTCTCTCAACCCTTACATTTCATTTTACTCATTTGTTTTATTCCACCTTGTTAAGAAGGCTCCTCCCTTTGACTCAAAATCAAGGCATACGACATACAGGCAAAGGGATGAGTAATGATAAAAATTTAATCATTTTCATTAAGTGTTTGCAGGAGCTAAAGAAGCAAAAAAGAGAAGGGCAATCAGGTATAATTTTTTTATGAAAAAAAAAATGGCCTCAGGGCGCATGTGCCCTCATCTGGGGGCACATGGCCAGGTGCCCCACCCTAGGGCGCATGGCCAGGTGCCCCCGATCGGGGGCACATGGACAAAAAAATTTGAAAAATCAGAAAAATCTCAAAAATTCAGAAATTGTCTATAATGTTAAAAATAACATTTTTGCTAAAGGAACCATCATCAAAAACTTTGTTTTGACCTCCAAATGATGGTTTTAATAGTAAAATCTTTCAGTTGATCATTTCAGAAACAATCTGATTCATATGACAATTCTGTCTGTTGGATACTAACCAGAAATGTGCAGGCAACTTTTTTAGTCCTAACAGGTGAATTGGTGAGATCAGTGTTCCCCAAGGAACGTCATGCCAACCTTGCGGTGAAAAGAAATGAAGCACCACCTAGCTGAACATTCTCATGGTGTTGTATTCCGTCAGAAGGCAAGACAAGGATGGACCAGAGATGCTGATGAACCAGGCGGTCGATGCAGCTTACCTGAAGATTTCATCCTCAGCTTCTCATCAATCTCACATCACATCACCACCATCACTTCATTTTTGCACTTCACATCACTCCTACTATCTGTCACCTAGTTATGTTAGGTCCATTTGATACGTATTATATGCATTAATGTTGAAGACCATGAGAGTGAAGATGACTGGGCCCGAGATCCCCTTCAACAAAATCTACGACGGCTTGGTCATTTCTTCACACTCATGGATAAGCCAAAATTGAACATTGGAGGGACGATGGTTCCTAATCGGGTGTCTTGACCTCCAATAGACAATCTATATCTTCAACTATTTTCTACATGATTTTCTATGTGTTCACATCCATCTCCTTTTCTTTCTTCATCATTACAAATTCTATTTCATTATGTTTTCTCTTTCCTTTATTTCATCATGTTTTATTATTTCTTTTATCCCTTCATGTTTTATTCCTTTCTTTTTGTTCCACCATGTTTTATTCTATCATTTCTTTTATCCCACCGTGTCTTTTATTTTACCCACCGTGGCAATTGTCATCCCATTGCTATTCTTCTTTACCATCATACTATGTTAGTCCCACCATTATATTTCAATCCCACTATGGCTTAAATCTGTTTTGTCGTTTTCCGAGTACTTGATTTTCTGCAAGAGCGTGATTCATAGTTTTCACGATACCCGAGCAATTTTGCTATGCTTAAAACGAACCCTTTTAGAACTTGAGATTATTCCACTCAGAATTAAACTGAGTATTTTGGTGAAACTTGAATGAACTTGAGATTCCAAATATGATGGATTGGTATTCTTTTCATTTCAAGATCAACTTCTCTTTTACAAAACTTTAGCCCATCACAGTACAAGAACACCGCAAAGTTCGGGTTGCTGGCTGATGATGAACCTACGAATTCGAGGACTCCTCAGCACGGCGAGGGTTGGCTACATCCTTTTATCCTTTATCACTTACCTTTTTCATCTCTCGTGCCAAGGGCATGTCTTTTACCGATCAATTATATGAGGTTTTGATAGAACATGAAAGCGATCTAGAATACTCGAGAGAGATTCATTTCTTTGGATCAGGTAGATAAGCGTGTCTATATCTACACCTTGATGCCACCTTTTCGGTTCATCACCATTCCATTCCGCTACATTCATCTACGTTCACTTGCATTCCATTACAGTTCACTCCGAATCATTCCGCTTCATTACATGCCACTCCCTTAAAAAGCCGACATCAAGGCGAGGCAAGCTGTAGACACACCAAATTCGCCTAATTCAGAGCATAAAACTCATGTTTTATAGGGTAACACGCATGATTGACCTTATAATGATGCCGGGTCTTTTAAAATTTATTTGGAGCTTCGCCGAACGAAATCGGATGTTTTCCGACGTTTTCCGCAGAAAGCCATAATTTCCGAGCGAAAGCCACACGTAAGTCGTGTAAACACGGAAATTGGCTGAATGACCAATGCCTAATGATCATGCATTGAAGGTTATGGTAATATTCACACTCCGGACAAGTTTTGTTGCATACCGTGCCTTTCCGGTTTGCCGTCGGAGTCATTTTTGACCTGTATCGGATCTTCTGTTCAATGCCCTAACTTCCGGAAAAAATTATGAAGTTTTGGAGGGTGTGATAGGTTATCCGATGCTATATGAAGCTTCTTCGGCCTGTTATCTTTCCAACGCAACAAACGGCGTCGAATTCCGAGTTCGGGAGTGTTCGCAATGGCTTCCGGAAGAAGGACGCGCAAAACTAGTCCCATACGCCCGGGTTCCTGGTCACATGCGCCCGGGACCCAGGGCACGTGGCCATGCGCCCTACCGGTGAGGCACCTGACCTCATGCCCTCACATGAGGGCACATGCGCCCCACCTTTGAGACACGTGGGAACCAGTTTTTCACCCGGACTCTACCGCTCAACCGACGGACCGGATAAGATCGAAATTTTCGGAGAAGATAAGATGTGCCCTCAGCAGGGGCACATGCGCCCCTCAGTGGGGCGCATGCGCCTGGCACCAGGGTGCATTTATCCCTATTTTTTAGCTTTGATAAGATTGCCTGTTCTCCTATAAAAGGACTCTGATTCTGGTCGTTCCAAAGGCATGGGCACGACTCCCCAGGCATCTCAAGAAGTCCTATCACCCTCCTGCATCTATTTTTTGATTTTTAGAGAGATAATTTCGAGTTTTTAGAAAGAGAAAAGTCGGTTCAAGAGAGAGGAAGGCTGTTCTGCAGGTGATCTGCCAAGTCTCTTTTCTTTGGCCTCTACAGCAGTGTGTGGACGTCTTCTGCCAGTTCTCTCTTCATCAAAGTTCTTCCTCTCCAAGTCTTCTTTATTTTTCAATCGACGGAACTTGATTCAGAGGTCGGGGCTGGTCGTGACGAGCGCAGAAGCAAAGTCGCGCCTGACAGATCCTGGACTGCTGCTCGGCTTTTTCGACAACACAGATTTGGCCATATCTTCCTCTGTTCAACTCAGAATCTTTCTGTTCTTTTTCCTATCTCTTTTTTTAGTGATTCTCCATCCTCCTATCATTTTTTTACATTTTTTTGCATTACTTTTACTCTTTTAATCCGAAAATAAAAAAAGGGGTTAGAGATAACCCGAATCCGGTCAGTTTCTAATCAACTGTGTGTTTTTATGTCATTTTATTTACATATACTCCACTTTGTCTAGTTCTAATTGTCTATTTCACTTGTTTATTTGTCTAGTTGCACAGAATATCATGCACCCACACGTTGAGGAGTCTTCTTCATCGGCCGGCCGTAAAAGGAGAAGCTTTAACTCACATTCTTCACGCTAAGGTACACACGGTCATTTTAATTCTATAAATCGGAACCCACGGTTCCTGGCGACCACGTTTATTTCTTCTCACCTTCCTCCCACATGACCCGAACCGTCTCTTTGGTGATCGAGCGACGCCAAGGGATGAAAGTTCGGGGATCAATGTGAGTGTGGGATCGAGGTGAGAGTTGCTTTCTGAGCTTTATTCCTTTCTTTTATCATCCCCTCTTGAGGTGACGATCTGGGTTCACGGACTTCCCTGAAAAGGAGAGGACCCCGTTGAAATTTCAGAGTCGACAGCTTTGTGGCGACCACGGTGGGACAAGCAATGTCTTCAACCGTGGGTGCTTAGTGTTTTGTTTTGCAACTCTCACAAAAACCCCAAAAAAAGGAATATTTCAAAGAAAACAAAAAAAAGGAATATTTCAAAAAATCCAAAAAAATGCATATTTCAAGAACCCAAAAAAATGAATATTTCAAAAATTCAAAAAAAATACATATTTTAAAAATCTAAAAAAAAATTGAATACTTTTGAAAATCCAAAAAAAATTGATTATTTTCAAAAAAAACCAAAAAAAATGCTCAGTCATGATCATTGCCTTAGTTGCATCCATGTTTATTTGATTGTCATGCATATTTCCATTCCTGCATTGCATATCTATTTCTGCTTTAATTACCTTGTTAAGAAGGCTCTTCCCTTTGACCTAAGTCAAAGTTGACCATAATGGGCAAAGTGATGAGTCATGGTGAAGATCTAATTCTCTTTTATCAAGTGTTTCAGACATTTCAATACAGGAGAGGAGAGGATTCACACCACGACAGGTAAGTTATCTCAACCCTTACCCCTATTTACATTTAAGTCATTTGTTTTATTCCACCTTGTTAAGATGGCTCCTCCCTTTGACTCAAAATCAAGGCAAACGATATACAGGCAAAAGGATAAGTAATGATGAAAATTTAATCATCTTTGTTAAGTGTTTTTAGGAATTGAAGAAGCAAAAGAGAAGGGCCATCAGGCAACCTCTTAAGTCCAATAGGTGAAGTAGTGAGATCAGTGTTCCCTAAGGAACGTCATGCCAACCTTGTGGCGAAAAGAGAGGAAGCACTACCTATCGTGGTGTTGTATTCCGTCAAAAGGCAAGACAAGGATGGACCAGAGATGCTGATGAATCAGGCAGTCGATGCAAACAGATAAACCATGCCTGAAGATTCATCAACATTCTTATCAATCTCACATCATCACCAGCATTCCATTTTTGCATTTCACATCACTCCTACTACCTCTCACCTAGTTATGTTAGGTCCATTTGATATGTATTATATGCATTAATGTTGAAGACCTTGAGCGTGAAGATGACTGGGCCCGAGGTCGCCACAAAGCTGTCGACTCTGAAAATTCGACGGGGTCCTCTCCTTTTCAGGGAAGTCCGTGAACCCAGATCGTAACCTCAAGAGGGGATGAGAAAAGAAAGGAATAAAACATTGGAAAACAATTCTCACCTCGGTCCCACACTCACATTGATCCCCGAACCGTCGCTCGATCACCAAAGAGACGGTTCGGGTCATGTGGGAGGAGGGTGAGAAGAAATAAACGTGGTCGCCAGGAACCGTGGGTTCCGATTTATAGAATTAAAATGACCGTGTGTACCTTAGCGTGAAGAATGTGAGTTTAAGCTTCTCCTCCTTCGGCCGGCCGATGAAGAAGAGTCCTCAACACGGTGGGTGCTTGATATTCTGTGCAACTAGACAAATAAACAAGTGAAATAGACATTTAAAACTAGACAAAGTGGAGTATATGTAAAGAGAATGACATAAAAACACACAATTGACTAGAAACTGACCGGATTCGGGTTATCTCTAACCCCTTTTTTTTTATTTTTCGGAATAACAAAGTAAAAGTAGTGCAAAAAATGTAAAAAAATGATTGGATTATGGATAATCACTAAATAAAGAGATAGGAAAAAGAACTGAAAGATTCTGAGTTGAATAGAGGAAGATATAGCCAAATCTGTGTTGTCGAAAAAGCCGAGCAGCAGTCCAGGATCTGCCAGGCGCGACTTTGCTTCTGCGCTCCTCACGACCAGCCCCGACCTCGGAATTGAGTGAAGTCGATTGTAAACTCAAGAAGTATTGGAGAGGAAGAACTTTGATGAAGAGAGCTCAGGCAGCAGACGTCCACACACTGCTGTAGAGGCCGAAGAAGAAAGACTTGGCAGATCACCTGCAGAACAGCCTTCCTCTCTCTTGAACCGACTTTTCTCTCTCTAAAAACTCGAAATTCTCTCTCTAAAAATCATAAAATTGATGCAGGAGGGTGCTAGGACATCTTGAGATACCTGGGGAGTCATGCTCCTGCCATTGGAATGACCAGAATCAGAGTCCTTTTATAGGAGAAAACTGTCGCGATCTGTGCTAAAAAACAGGCTCATTGCGCCCTGGTTCTGGGCGCATGTGCCCTACCCCAGGGCGCATGTGCCCTACCCCCAGGGCACATGTGCCCCCAAGTGGGGGCGCATCCTATCTTTTCAAAAATTTCGGCCTTATCCGGTCCGTCGGTTGAGCGGTAGAGTCCGGGTGAAAAACTGGTTCCCATGTGCCTCAAAGGTGGGGCGCATGTGCCCTCAAGTGAGGGCACAAGGCCACGTGCCTCACTTGTATGGCGCATGGCCATGTGCCCTGGGTCCCGGGCGCATGTGACCAGGAACCCGGGCGCATGGGACTGGTTTCGCGCATCCTTCTTCCGGAAGCCATTGCGAACACTCCCGAACTCGGAATTCGACTCCGTTTGCTGCGTTGGAAAGATAACAGGCCGAAGAAGCTTTATATAGCATTGGATCAGCCATCACACCCTCCAAAACTTCAGAATATTATCCGGAAATTAGGGCAGTGAACAGAAGATCCGATACAAGTCAAAATGACTCCGACGGCAAACCGGAAAGGCACGGTATGCAACAAAACTTGTTCGAGGTGTGAATATGACCATAACCTTCAATGCATGATCATTAGGCATTGGTCATTCAGCCAATTTGCGTATTTACACGACTTACGTGTGGCTTTCGCTCGGAAATTACGGCTTTTTGCGGAAAACATCGGAAAGCATCCGATTTCGTTCGGCGAAGCTCCAAATCAACTTTAAAAGGACCCGGCATCATCATATGATCAATCATGCGTGTTACCCTATAAAACATGAGTTTTATGCTCTGAATTAGGCAAATTTGGCGTGTCTACAGCTTGCCTCGCCTTGATGTTGGCTTTGTAAGGGAGTGGCATGTAATGAAGCGGAGTGATTCGTAGTGAACTGTAATGGAATGCAAGTGAATGTAGATGAATGTAGCGGAATGGAATGGTGATGGACTGAAAAGGTGGCATCAAGGTGTAGATATAGACACGCTTATCTACCTGATCCAGCAATATGAATCTCTCTGAGTATTCTAGATTGCTTTCATGTTCTATCAAAACCTCACATAATTGATTGGTAAAAGACATGCCCTTGGCATGAGAGATGAAAAGTTAAATGATAAAGGATAAAAGGATGTAGCCAACCCTCAGCGTGGTGAGGAGTCCTCGAATCCGTAGGTTCATCATCAGCCAGCAACCCGAACTTTGCGGTGTTCTTATACTGTGATGGGCTAAAGTTTGTAAAAGAGAAGTTGATCTTAAAATGAAAAGAATACCAATCCATCATATTTGGAATCTCAAGTTCATTCAAGTTCACCAAAATACTCAGTTTAATTCTGAGTGGAAGAACCTCAAGTTCTAAAAGGGTTCATTTTAAGCATAACAAAATTGCTCGGGTATCGTGAAAACCATGAATCACGCTCTAGCAGAAAACTCGAGTATTCGGAAAATGACAAGACAGATTTAAGCCATAGTGGGATTGAAAGATAAAGGAGGGACTAACATAGAATGATGGGAAAAAAGAATAGCAATGGGATGACAAATATGACATGGTGGGATAAAATAAAAGACACGGTGGGATAAAAGAAAGGACAGAATAAAATATGGTGGAATAAAAAGAAAGGAATAAAACATGAAGGGATAAAATTAGTAATGATGAAGAATGAAAAGGAGATGGATGTGAAAACATAGAAAATTATGTAGAAAATAGTTGAAGATATAGATTGTCTATTGGAGGTCAAGACACCCGATTAGGAACCATCGTCCCTCCAATGTTCAATTTTGGCTTATCCGTGAGTGTGAAGAAATGACCAAGCCGTCGTAGATTTTGTTGAAGGGGACCTCGGGCCCAGTCATCTTCACTCTCAAGGTCTTCAACATTAATGCATATAATATGTATAAAATGGACCTAACATAGCTAGGTGAACCAAGTGGTAGGAGTGATGTGAAGTGCAAAAAAATGAAGTGATGGTGGTGATGTGATGTGAGATTGATGAGAAGCTGAGGATGAAATCTTCAGGTAAGCTGCATCGACCGCCTGGTTCATCAGCATCTCTGGTCCATCCTTGTCTTGCCTTTTGACGAAATACAACACCATAAGGATGTTCAGCTAGGTGGTGCTTCCTTTCTTTTCACCGAAAAGTTAGCATGACGTTCCTTGGGGAACATTGATCTCACCAATTCACCTGTTAGGACTAAAAAATGTTGCCTCTGAAAATTCGACGGGGTCCTCTCCTTTTCAGGGAAGTCCGTGAACCCAGATCGTCACCTCAAGAGGGGATGAGAAAAGAAAGGAATAAAGCTCGGAAAGCAACTCTCACCTCGGTCCCACACTCACATTGATCCCCGAACTTTCATCCCCTGGCGTCACTCGATCACCAAAGAGACGGTTCGGGTCATGTGGGAGGAAGGTGAGAAGGAATAAACGTGGTCACCAGGAACCGTGGGTTCCGATTTATAGAATTAAAATGACCGTGTGTACCTTAGCGTGAAGAATGTGAGTTAAAGCTTCTCCTTCTTCGGCCGGCCGATGAAGAAGAGTCCTCAACGCGGTGGGTGCTTGATATTTAGTGCAACTAGACAAATAAACAAGTGAAATAGACAATTAGAACTAGACAAAGTGGAGTATATGTAAAGAGAATGACATAAAACACACAATTGACTAGAAACTGACCGGATTCGGGTTATCTCTAACCCCCCTTTTTTTATTTTCGGATTAATAGAGTAAAAGTAAAGAAAAAAAATGTAAAAAAATGATAGGAGGATGGAGAATCACTAAACAGAGAGATAGGAAAAAGAACTGAAAGATTCTGAGTTGTATAGAGGAAGATATAGCCAAATCTGTGTTGTCGAAAAAGCCGAGTAGCAGTCCAGGATCTGTCAGGCGCGATTTTTCTTCTGCACTTGTCACGATCAGCCCCAACCTCTGAATCAAGTGCCGTCGATTGTAAACTCAAGAGGACTTGGAGAGGAAGAACTTTGATGAAGAGATCTCAGGTATCAGACGTCCACACACTGCTGTAGTGGCCGAACAAGAGAGACTTGGCTGATCACCTGCAGAACAGCCTTCCTCTCTCTTGAACCGACTTTTCTCTCTCTAAAAACTCGAAATTCTCTCTCTAAAAATCACAAAATCGATGCAGGAGGGTGCTAGGACGTCTTGAGATGCTTGGGGAGTCGTGCTCCTGCCTTTGGAACGACCGGAATCAGAGTCCTTTTATAGGAGAACAGGCGGTCTAATCGAAGCTAAAAAATAGGGATAAATGCGCCCTTGCCCTGGGCGCATGCGCCCTGGTGCCAGGCGCATGCGCCCCACTGAGGGGCGCATGTGCCCCCCAGGGAGGGCGCATCTTATCTTCTCCGAAGATAAAGGTCTTATCCAGTCCGTCCGTTCAGTGGTAGAGTCCTGGTGAAAAACTGGGTCCCTTGTGCCTCAAAGGTGGGGCGCATGTGCCCTCAAGTGAGGGCACGAGGTCAGGTGCCTCACTGGTAGGGCGCATGGCCACGTGCCCTGGGTCCCGGGCGCATGTGACCAGGAACCCGGGCGCATGGAGTCTGGTTTCGCGCGTCCTTCTTCCGGAAGCCATTGCGAACACTCCCGAACTCGGAATTCGACGCCGTTTGTTGCGTTGGAAAGATAACAGGCCGAAGAAGCTCTCTATAGCATCGGATCAGCCACCACACCCTCCAAAACTTCAGAATTTTATCAGGAAGTTAGGGCAGTGAACAGAAAGTCCGATATAGGTCAAAATGACTTCGACGGCAAACCGGAAAGGCACGGAATGCAACAAAACTTGTCCGAAGTGTGAATATGACCATAAACTTCAATGCATGATCATTAGGCATTGGTCATTCAGCCAATTTCCGGGTTTACACGATTTACGTGTGGCTTTCGCTCGGAAATTACGGCTTTCTGCGAAAAACATCGGAAAACATCCGATTTCGTTCGGCGAAGCTCCAAATCAACTTAAAAGGACCCGGCATCATCATATGATCAATCATGCGTGTTACCCTATAAAACATGAGTTTTATGCTCTGAATTAAGCGAATTTGGCGTGTCTACAGCTTGCCTCGCCTTGATGTCGGCTTTGTAAGGGAGTGGCATGTAATGAAGCGGAGTGATTCGTAGTGAACTGTAATGGAATGCAAGTGAACGTAGATGAATGTAGTGTAATGGAATGGTGATGGACTGAAAAGGTGGCATCAAGGTGTAGATATAGACACGCTTATCTACCTGATCCAGCAATATGAATCTCGCTGAGTATTCTAGATCGCTTTCATGTTCTATCAAAACATCATATAATTGACTGGTAAAAGACATGCCCTAAGCACGAGAGATGAAAAAGTAAATGATAAAGGATAAAAGGATGTAGCCAACCCTCAGCGGGGTGAGGAGTCCTCGAATTCGTAGGTTCATCATCAGCCAGCAACCCGAACTTTGCGGTGTTCTTGTACTGTGATGGGCTAAAGTTTTGTAAAAGAGAAGTTGATCTTAAAATGAAAAGAATACCAATCCATCATATTTGGAATCTCAAGTTCATTCAAGTTTCACCAAAATACTCAGTTTAATTCTGAGTGGAAGAACCTCAAGTTCTAAAAGGGTTCGTTTAAGCATAACAAAATTGCTCGGGTATCGTGAAAACCATGAATCACGCTCTAGCAGAAAATCAAGTATTCGGAAAACGACAAGACAGATTTAAGCCATAGTGGGATTGAAAGATAAAGGTGGGACTAACATAGAATGATGGGAAAAAAGAATAGCAATGGGATGACAATTGCCACGGTACGGTGGGATAAAAGACACGATGGGATAAAAGAAAGGACAGAATAAACATGGTGGAACAAAAAGAAAGGAATAAAACATGAAGAGATAAAAGAAAGAAGAAAACATGATGAAATAAAAGAAAGAGAAAACATAATGAAATAGAATTGGTAACGATGATGAAAGAAAACGAGATGGATATGAACACATAGAAAATCATGTAGAAAATAGTTGAAGATATAGATTGTCGATTGGAGGTCAAGACACCCGATTAGGAACCATCGTCCCTCCAATGTTCAATTTTGGCTTATCCGTGAGTGTGAAGAAATGACCAAGCCGTCGTAGATTTTGTTGAAGGGGACCTCGGGCCCAGTCATCTTCACTCTCAAGGTCTTCAACATTAATGTATATGATATAAATGAACCTAACATAACTAGGTGACAAATGGTAAGAGTGATGTGAAGTGCAAAAATGAAGTGATGGTGGTGATGTGATGTGAGATTGATGAGAAGCTGAGGATGAAATCTTCAGGTAAGCTGCATCGACCGCCTGGTTCATCAGCATCTCTGGTCCATCCTTGTCTTGCCTTCTGACGGAATACAACACCATAAGAATGTTCAGCTGGGTGGTGCTTCCTTTATTTTCGCCGTAAGGTTGGCATGACGTTCCTTGGGGAACACTGATCTCGCCAATTCACCTGTTAGGACTAAAAAGGTTGCCTGCACATTTTTAGTTAGTACCCAACAGACAGAATTGTCATATGAAGTAAATTGTTCATGAAATGATCAACTGAAGATTTTACTATTATAACCATCCTTTGGAGGTCAAAATAAAGTTTTTTATGATGGTTCCTTTAGAAAAAATGTCACTTTTAACATTATAGACAATTTCTGAATTTTTGAGATTTTTTTGAATTTTTCAAATTTTTTTGTCCATGTGCCCCCGATTGGGGGCACCTGGCCATGCGCCCAGGGGGTGGGGCACCTGGCCATGTGCCCCCAGATGAGGGCACATGCGTCCTGAGGCAATTTTTTTTTTTTTTCATAAAAAATATACCTGATTGCCCTTCTCTTTTTGCTTCTTCAACTCCTGCAAACACTTAATGAAAATGATTAAATTTTTATCATTACTCATCCCTTTGCCTGTATGTCGTATGCCTTGATTTTGAGTCAAAGGGAGGAGCCTTCTTAACAAGGTGGAATAAAACAAATGACTTAAAATGAAATGGGGGGTTGAGAGAACTTACTTGTCATGGTGTGAATCCTCTCCTCTTCTGTATTGAAATGCCTGTAACACTTGATAAAAAAGGATTAGATCTTCGCCATGACTCATCCCTTTGCCCATTCTGGTCAACTTTGACTTAGGTCAAGGGGGAGAGCGTTCTTAACAAGGTAATTAAAGAAAAAATGGAATGCAATGCCGGAATGGAAATATGCATGACAATCAAATAAGCATGGATGCAACTAAGGCAAGGATCATGACTAAGCAATTTTTTGTTTTTTTTTTGGATTTTCTTGAAAACAATCATTTGGATTTTCAAAAGTATTCAAAAAAAATTTTTTAGAATTTTTTTGAAATATGTGTTTTTTTGAATTTTTAAATTATTCAATTTTTTTGGGTTTTCGAAATATTCAATTTTTTGGGTTTTTGAAATATGCATTTTTTTGTGGGTTTTGAAATATGCATTTTTTGGGGTTTTTGAAATATGCAACTTTTTTGGTTTTTGAAATATGCAATTTTTGTGGGTTTTGAAATATGTATTGGAAATATGTATTTTTTTGTGGATTTTGAAATATGCAAATTTTTTTGTTGAGAAAATGCTGGTATTTGAGACAGTTCATCGGTCTTTGGAGTTCGTCAAGACTCAAGTGGTAGATGTCACGTGCAAAAATAAAGTTCCCTACCTAGAATCCTTCTAACCTTCTTCCTTTGATCGGCTTGGATTCCACCTGGATTTGGTCGGTTTACCCTCCCCTATGGTTTAAGGAGGAAGGGTATAGAGGAAGTCCTTGATAGGGTTTGAAGATGTTGAGAGGGATTTCTCTACTCTCACTCAAATTACCCATTGGGGTTCGGCCTCTTTGGGTTTTTCTTTCTCTTCTTGTTCTTTTCTATGTGGCACATATTTGGACAGGTTTTTGACCCGTGGGGACATTGCCCATCTTTTAATGCCATTTGCCTTGACCATCATTCTGGGTACTCATTCAGACAGGTTGATCATTTTTTTCTAACCTGAGGGGTTCATTGCCTATCTTTTGGCACCCTTTCATACCCTCTGAGACGGCCTCCTACTAAGGTGGCGAGTGTTTTCGATACTATCCCTCTCTAATCTTCTCTCCCAATCTTGGACCGAGTAGAAGAGAATAGGGTAAGGGTACTCCTTCCATTTCTAGATTTCTGCCTTGCCTTTCGCAAGTGTCAGGTTGTCTGGATTCTAGGATCGGGAAGTGTTGTGTGTGTAGGATGGTACCTACCCTTGACTTCTCACGAACAACCTAGGATCGATGACTTGAGATTATACCAGTGGTTTCTCCATTTTTATGGAAAGTACTTTTTGAGGTAAACTCCATTCCAAGGATGATTCAATTTTTCTCAATCTGCATTAGTCAATTCATATGCATTACCTGGATACTTTTCAATGATTACAAAAGGCCCTTCCCAGTTAGGTTGCAACTTGGAGCGGGGCCCCCGCGGCTTAACGAATATGCGTGTGACTACCATCTCACCGATCTCGAATTTTCTCTCGACCACCCTCTTTTGATAAAACCTTTTGAGTCTATTCTGATAAGTGCGGGCATGCTCGGCAGCGCCTAGCCTTCTTTCATCCAAGAGTTCAAGCCGAGCAAGGAGAGATTCTTGTCTCTCATCAACAGGAATATCCCTGTCGAGCTGAACTCGGAGAGATGGAAGTAATACTTCGTAAGGGACCACTGCTTCCATCCCATATGCCAAAGCATACGGGGTTTGTCCAGTGGGAGTCCTTACAGAAGTACGATAACCCCATAGAGCATCTACAAGCTTATCAGGCCAGTCGGCAAATTTGCTAGACTTACAAGATTTCTTGATGATTTTGATTAAGGTTTTGTTGGTGGCTTCTGCTTGA
Source organism: Cryptocoryne crispatula var. balansae (assembly GCA_036172225.1). Taxonomy (NCBI): domain Eukaryota; kingdom Viridiplantae; phylum Streptophyta; class Magnoliopsida; order Alismatales; family Araceae; genus Cryptocoryne; species Cryptocoryne crispatula. Next base: position 43,735,397 of record CM069921.1, read on the forward strand.
CCATTGCCTTGAGGATAGTATGGCGATGAATGATGCAATGAAATGTAATACCTGTTGCAAAGATCACGCAGATCTTGAGAAAGAAATTGTGGCCCATTATCGGTGACGATGTCGCTGGGGATCCCGAACCTTGCCAGGATGTTGCGCTTGATGAAGGAGCAGACTGTTGACGCTTTAATCTCCACGAATGCTTCCGCTTCAGCCCACTTTGTGAAGTACTCCGTTGCCGTCAGAATGAATGATTTTGAGCGCATTTCGGAGTTGAGGTCACTCAAGGGGCCAATGATATCAAAAGCCCACATGGCGAAAGGCCATGGGGCATGAATTGGATGAAGGGAAGATGCAGGAGAGTGAATCTTGTCGGCATGGAGTTGACATGAATGACAATGCCGGACAAAGATAGAGCAGTCTTCTTCTAGAGTTGGCCAATAATACCCTTGTCGGATGATTTTCTTAGCAAGGGCTTGGGCATTCACATGACCACCACAAACTCCAGAATGTGCTTCTTTCAGCACCAACTTGGCTTCTTCTTCATCAACACATCTGAGTAAGATTCCACTTAGGCTTCTTTTATAGAGCACTCCTCCTAGGATTGTATACCTCTGGGATACTCTTCTGATTGCCTTCTTTTCCTTGGTGGTTGATCCAGGTGGATATGACTGATCTTGACAATACCTCGCAATCTCGTCATACCAAGGTCTCTCACCTTCTTCTAATTCTTCTAACTCAATCAAGGAGATTTCTTCTTTATGTTCCAAATATTCTTTTCTGTTGAATCTTTCCTTAACCTTCAGAAAACGTCCATCCTCAATTGCTGGAATTGTCCTCTTACAAATGTGGATAGTTCGCACTTGCCTGCCTAGCGGGACAGATAGAGATGAAGCTAGTGAAGCTAAGGCATCGGCGAGGATATTCTGAGAACGGGGAACATGGACAAAGGTGAGTTTGAAGAATAGCTTGATGTAGCTGGTGGTGAGCTCCTAGTAGGGCTTGAGGTTCGGATGGGAAGTTCGGTACTTGGATAGGACCTGGCGTAGGATCAATTGACTATCACCTATCACCCTCAGTTCGGTGGCACCATGGAAATGAGCGGCCTCCAGCCCGGCCAGCAAGGCTTCATACTCAGCTATGTTGTTGGTTGCTAGAAAGTTAAGCTGAAAAGCCTGTGGAATGGTGACACCTTCAGGTGACAGAAGGACAATACCTATCCCTCTACCATGAGAGTTCAGAGCCCCGTCAAAATATAATGTCCAAAGATTGGAAGAACGGACTGACATTAGTTCGTCATCCGGGAACTCCGACCGGACTGGGTCAAAGACGGGTATGGGATGATGAGCAAGGTGTTCAGCAATATCATAACCCTTGATTGCCTTACTGTGGGACATAAGTGATATCAAATTGGGATAGGAAACTACTGCCATCGCCCTAACCGATCGGTCAAGGCTTGTCTTCTCTAACAGAAATTTAATGGGATTGATACGAGCAATGAGCTTGACTTGGTGAGCAAGGAAATAATGTTTGAGTTTATGAACCACCCAAACAAGAGCAGCACAGGTCTTTTCTACCACAGTGTACTTCAGCTCACAAGCATCAAACATCTTAGACAAGTAGTAAGTAGCTCGTTCTTTCCCTTCTTCATCAACTTGTGCAAGGATTGCTCCGAGAGAGTTCTCAAGAACCGAAATGTAGAGGACCAAAGGTTTGTCGGGAATTGGTGGTCTAAGTACAGGGGGACTTGCCAGGTATGTTTTCAACCCATCAAACGCCTCCTAGCACTTCGAATCCCATTTAAACTCAGCCCTCGCCTTGGTTAACTCATAGAAAGGTTTACACCTTTGGGAATGTTGTGAGATAAACCGGCGGACAAATTGTAACCTCCCAATCAATCCTCGAAGCTCTTTCATATTCTTCGGAGGAGGCATACCAATAATTGCCTTGGCCTTGTTTGGGTCGATCTCTATGCCTCTCTTGCTTACTATGAACCCAAGTAGCTTTCCTGATGAAACCCCAAATGTACACTTCTTAGGGTTCATTTTTAGCTTGTATTCTCTAGCACGTTGCAAGACTTTCCTTAGCACTTCAGAATGATCTTCCCGACTCTTCGACTTGATAACCAAATCATCCACATACACCTCTACAAGGGTGTGCATCATGTCGTGAAAGATAGCCATCATAGCCCTCTGATATGTAGCACCGGCATTCTTCAATCCAAAGGGCATGACAACATAGCAATATGTTTCCCAAGGTGTAGTGAACGAGGTCTTCTCTTGTTCCTCTTTGGCTAACCTGATTTGACTGTATCTAGAATAACCATCCATCAATGAGAGTATTTCATACCTAGATGTGTTTTCAACCAATATATCGATATGAGGCAAAGGGAAATCATCTTTAGGACACGCTCAGTTCAAGTCCCATGAAATTTATGCAAATCCGAATTCGTCCATCCTTCTTCATAACAGGGACTATGTTAGCCACCCATTGCGGATATAGAACAACTTTAATAAATTTTGCTTGGTGTAGTTTGTCGACCTCTTCTTTCATTTTGAGTGCAATATCAGGGTGGAACCTCCTGAGCTTTTGTTTAACCGGGGTAGTTCCAGGTTTCAAGGTTAATCTATGTTCAACCAATGAATTATCTAATCCCGGCATATCTTCATATGTCCATGCGAACGTGTCCTTATATTCTTCCAAAACTTTGATCAAACGTTGTTCTTCTGAGGGAGTGAGGTTTGCACTGATGAGGATAGTCCTAGGATCTTCCAGGGTTCCTAAATTCAGTTCCTTGGTCGGTTCATTCCCTGTGGCTGATGGTTCTTCAAATCTTTTATGTCCAGATGCATATGCATCAGCCAAGTCCTCGATTTCATCCTCGGATTCGGGATCCTTCTCTGATATCACCTCATATACTCTCAAAGTATGATCTATGTTATGCTCATCCTCATATCGGATTTCAACTAGCTGGATAGTATCATCTAAAAAGTTTGGCAGCCTTGCACACTCTACGCATTTACGTACTTGGCTGTTGCAGATACCTATTTGGAACTCGCTTACCTCTGACTTTCCTATTTCCTAACCTAACTTGACCTACTGAAGATAAAGCTGGAAAGGTGGTATTTACAGTGGAGGGAGGATCGAGTAAATCGATCAATGATTCAGAAAAGGGGGGTCCCTGATTGGGAGCACCCTCTGGTATGAGTAGAGATGTCTCCTCGATGGAAATGTGAGTTTCAGAGAAGACGTTTTTTTTTTGGAAATTTCAAGTAAAAAGATAGAATGAGCCTGAGTGACTCGAGGCTTGCTAGAAGATGACTGAATTAATAGAGAGAAAAACTTAAGAATAAAGGGGAAAAAGGGGCTCGTGGGCCCAATGGTAATAGAAAATGGACACATGGGTCCAAAACTGATGAAGAAAGTAAACGGGTACGTGGACCTGATCATAGAAATAAATGGGCATGTGAGCCCATGTTGAGAAAAGCCCTCAGTTCTGAAGTTGATGAGGGAAGCAAATGGGCAAGCTGGCCCAATAAGAGTGGAAGGTTGAAGAGGGCACATGGGCCCAAAGTGGGTAAGTGGGCCCTGAAGCCCATCCAAAAGATCTAGAAATAAGGGTACGAGGTTCAAACATGGCATTGTTGTATTTGGGCCTCGTGGAATGGTTTTGACTTGGGTGGTATGCTCAACCAGATGATCAAACATCGGTCTGCCCTTGGGTGCTTCTTGATACTCTTCCCCACTTGAGAACAGACGAGTCAAAGATAAGCATAAGTCTTCCAAGTCTTCTTCTTCTTCTTCTGGAGCTTTCCTTCTCTTGACAGTCATCATGGAACTTTTGCCATCTTCAGCCATCATAATGGTCTCCCCTTTGATAAAGAATGTATGGAGTCCCATGGCATATCCTGGCTGGAAGATCCTCCTTGGGATGGAACCCTCTTTATATCCCAACCCCTACCTGCATGGCCTTTTCGCATTTTCAATTGGCTGAGTGATCCCTTGAAGATCCTTGCCTAAACCTCTTCCAGGCTGATAGCCAAATTTCATCATCATCCGCCATCCCAGTGTGTCTGGTAGAGAGGCGGTCATGCATCTAACTTCTGGCAATTCTCCCACTGAGATCTGGGGTTGTATTGACAGACCTAGGGGTGATGTAAAAACATCATTCATCTCATCCCTCATAGGCATGCTAGTCACCTTGACCACCTGTCCTTTAAAGGGAAACTTTATGCACTGGTGGTTTGTTGAAGCCACAGCTCCTATTGCCTCCAAGTATGGCCTCCCAAGTATAGCCCGAAAAGTTGGATCCAATTCTAGAATATGAAAATCTGTTGTGACCGTACATGGTCCAAGTTTGACTTCTAGAGTGACCACCCCACGTGCAGACTTCTTGGAGTTGTCGTAGGCTGTCACCATGGCACAGGATGGCTTGATTTCTTGCTCAGAAATGCCACACAACTGCAAAGTTTCTGGCGGCATAACGTTGATAGAAGCTCCAGTGTCAACCAAACATGATTTCACTTCGACATTGCAGATGATAACAACCACATGCAAAGCATATCTCCTGAAGTCTGGATCTGCTAATTCTTCCTGAGAGAAAGTGAGTGTTGGGTGCTCACTTCTAGGGGCTAACACTGTAGTGATCTTCATTCACCATGACCCTTTGCAAGTCTTCTTGTAGAATCTCCTGGTGCACCTTTGATCTTTTGATCAACTCAAGTATGGAAATACGGGCCGGTGTTTTATCTAAATGCTTTAGCGATCATACGCCGTGCTCGGCAATGGTTCTTCCACTTGTTCCTCCTCCACCGGCTCCCGCGGTTGAGTTACGGCTTGGGGAAAGAGCCGGCTGGAACATCCTCCCACTCCGAAGTACCGGGGCTATTTGGCGGTCGGGTAGAGGTGACGGGTTAATCGGGGTGGGTTGTGGTGGAACAGGTGGTGTAGGTGCGAGTATGATAGGTAATGGGATCGATGGTTACGGGATGATGGGGTTAGTTGGTAGAGGGGTAGGATTTGGAGGTGGTAATGATGGTGATATTGGTGGCCTAATAAGAAGAGGCCGGGGTGCGGGAGTAGTTGATGAAGGTGTAGGTTGTGGGATTGGTTGTGGTGTTGGTGGTATGATAAGTTGAGGTCCTGGAGTAATAGGGCTCATAGGCTGGGGGTTCAGGTATGGTAGTGATTGTGGTGGTCGGATGAGCAAGGGCCGGTGTGTGGCAATGGTTGAAGGAGGTGTAGTTAGAGAGGGGGCTGACCTAATGATGGGTCGGCGAGAAGAGGTGGTGGCAAGTGGTTGGGTTATTGAGCTTTGTGGTGGCTGTGGAGTAGTAGGTGCACGGATTATCTGTCTAGGAGGGTTCCTAGCAGGAGACCTAGCTGGGTTGACAGGCATGGTTGCATTTTGGTTTTCTAGTTGCCAACCTTGAGCACGGCTGGCATCTCCCTGGGCAATGGAGTGTACTAGACCAATTCCTGGGTTTGGATGTGCTGGTGCCGGTGCTGGAGTGGGAGCATGTAATGGGAGCGGATTGGACAATCCCCAAGCCGAGTTGTTGTTGAGGTTGAGCCGGTGGACGCCGCCGGCCTTGCCGCCTAGCCTTCATTACCTGTATGCATTCCCCCATTTGGACCCAATCAATGCTGCCTTGGTCATTCAGATCGTGGATGTAATCCTTGAATTGAAAGCACACCTCTACAGTGTGACCAGGACACCGGTGGTAAGCACAGTATCGGGACATATCAACATTTGTTGGCCAAACCTCTCTTTCCTTGGGCAATTCCAACTGTTTCTCCGCCATGACTACATTGAAAATGTCGGTCAAGGAGTAAGGGAGTTGCTAGTAGTTCTCTCTCCTAGGACCTCCCCTTCGTGGTGCCTGATTGGGTGGTGGCGGTGCCCTATTGTAGGTAGGTTGACGAGGCTGCTGGGGTTGTGCTACTGGTTGAGGGGGTTGTTGTGGTTGTCGTGGTTGTGGTGGCCTAACCTGTTGCTGAGAGGGTTCTGTGGTGGGTTTCTGTACTGATTTTGACGGTTCCCTCCCTGGTTCCCCACAATATTTACAGCTTCATTGTTGACCACTCCTTCGGTTGTAGGCCCAGCTGGTGCAGAGGGGGTTTTTCTAAAGTTTCTAGGTTTAGGATCAAAAGGGTTTATCATGGTGGCATTCTTAAAGAATTTTCTCTTACCTCCTGTTTGGGTGTAGGATTACCCAAACTTCCCTGGGCCTCATCGGTATTGCTCTCCTGCCTGGCTTTCCGGCTTGTTTGACATCCTCGGCTTGTCGGTCAGAGCAATTCTTCGAGATTGGGGCTTAACCGGACTCTTGATCAATGCCAAGCAATATTCAGGCTACTCCCTTGACTTCGGTTTGATGGGAGATCTTGTTGAGTTCGTGTTTGGCAGCTTTGAGTGTACAGTTCTCCTTGAAGAGGCGGAGCTCCTTCTCGGCCTCCCTCGGACTAAGAAGGGAAAAACTGAAGGTATGTTCATCCCTTCAGGACCCCTCTCTTGCTTGGAATTCTTGCAGAATTTGTCAAGGCTCGACAGATTAGTACCTTGTTGGCCGGTAAGCGAATTAGTGTTCCCAAGTTGGCAGCTTGGACAATCTCTCTTCTGACGTCTCTTGGTCTGGACGAGGACCGGATTCTGTGTGGTGCAAAGGGTTTCGCGGCTTGCCTTGCCGCAGTGTTCTTGTTTCCTGCGGAGGATGATTTCATGGAGGTTGATCAACTTTCGTGCATCCGCGGCATCTAGAGCGGTGCACGGTTGGGGCCTTCAGTTCTGGGCATCTTGTACTGTGGATTGTTCAAAGCTTGCGTGGGCCGTCCTCTCTTCGGCAGTGCGCTTCTACTGGCTTGCTGGGCCGATCTTCACTTTAAGTTCGATCCAGCCAGTGAGGTGGCCACCAGGTCGCAGCTCTTCCACCGTAGCCCCTTGTTCCCATATGCCGATGCACTCGGCTTCGGCGAGAGAGTCGCCAACAGGTGTGCATCGGTGAAGAAGAGGCCAGAGTGGCGTGCTAACTTTGCCTCCATGAACCGTTCCAGCTTCTTGCACTCTTCTGCTGCGCCCTGATGCAGAAGGACTTCCAAGTATGCTTTGTGCCTGGCGTTGATCTCCGCCTGGTTACAGGTTCGGCCTTTGTGTTGTACAACACTCACTGTTGCCACTCCCAGATCGGCTTGCCTCGGTACGAGTTGCCCAAGATGTCCCACCTGCCACCTATCAAGGGCAGGCAGCTTGGCTCTGCGGATGACGAGGAGGAGGCGATCTCAGTCATTGCCTTGTGGGAGACGAGTCGGGTGTGCCGCCCAGGCCTCCTGATCGAGGAGGCCCCTGACCAGAAGCGCCGCTACATCTCCGAGTTGAAGCTTTTGCTTGCTTGAGGGTCTTCTTTTCCTGTTTTAACTTGTCAGACATGTTTTTATTTTGAGTAAACAATGAATTATTTATAGCAAATTTGAGTGAAAATTCAATAGAAATTTACCTTGTTTCAGAAAAATGCAAGACAGATGTTGACAATTATGATGAATATTCCTTGTTATTTTTCAACACCTTGAATATTTTTTAATATGAAACAAGATATTTTTGAAAGGTTTTAACATGCCTTTTTTCTTTAGGTAATTTTTCAGAGCAAACCGTGAGTCTGATGAATTTTATTTCGGTGATTCCTTGATCGGCTCGATTTTCTGAACAACATGGTGCTTTCTGAAATTTTCGCCATTTTTATCAATTTTGCTTCTGAAAAATACATTTTCAGCCATTTCTGACTAATAAATGTATAGAATTTTCTCCTGACCCCTGAAAAATGTTAGCTAGTGATGATAAAAAGCTTGAATATGTCTAGCTAATTTAGGAATTGAGACATTCAAAGTTATGTGAAAAGAGAGATTTTTGGTGAGAATTTAAAGAGAATTTTTCTTCACAAAATTATTTTGAGCAAACCGTGCATCAGATCGGGATTCTTTCGGTGGCGTTGCAATCAGCTCGATTTTGTGAACCTTGGGTAATATTTTCAAATTTCTCCCATTTTCACATTTTTACTCTCTATAAATACCCCCTGGGGGTAAGAATATCTCATTTCAACCTGTACACCATCTCTCCTCGCGCCAGAAGCTCCAGAGCTCCATCACAGACCCGGAGTCCGAAAGGCCATCAAAGGTTAGTGCCCCTGTTACAAAAAATGTAGATCGGGTTATGCTCTTCGATTTGGTTCAAGTTTCACGCGATTCCGAGTTGATTCGACGAAGTTATCGCGAAAATAGGGATCAAGCAGGTGAGATGGTGCGGTCAACGCAAAACGTTGACCGTGCCCTCGGACCGGGGGCGCGCAGACCACGCCCTCGGTTTGGCAACGCGCAGACCGCGTCCCTAAAAGGAGGGCGCGGTCTGCGCACCCTCTCTCTCCTCACCAGACAGGGGCGCGCTCTGCGCGCCCCTATTAGGAGGGCGCGCTGAGCGCGCCCTCAAATGGAGGGCGCCCTGCCTCTCGAGAGGAGGGGAGGGCACGTTCGGATGATTTTTTTTTATGAATGAAATAAATAAAAATTGTATGTAACAATGCTTGATGTCAACTTCCCTTTTGGCACAGATGTCGAGACGTGTTCACCGCCACGACTCCGATTCCGAGGAGCCCGAGCTCCCAGCAGTTCGAGAAGTACGTTTTCTTTTCCTGCGCTTAATGATTAGCTCCTTTGCATTTTGGCAATAAAAATTTAGTGAACTAATGAAATGAATTTCTTGCAGGCCCGGATAAAATCTCGGATCTCGTGGGACCTGGTGCATGCTGCCTACCTCGGCCTACCGGACTTCCAGCAGGTTCAGTTTCTGTTCCCATGGGGGCACATGGTGCCCTCCTTAGAGGATGTTGCACACATCACCGGTCTTCGTGTTTACGGTAGGCCGGTGGTGTGTGCCACCTCTTCTGACTATTCGCGGGAGTTCCGGGCCCTCTTCGCATATGAGCTCAAGTTTGACCCGGAGGATGGCCTACGCACCATCGCCAGACTAGAGGCTGGTGAGATGGTAGGCTTGGTGGATGCCGAGCGTGTCCGTTGCGAGAGCGAGGACAGCTTTTTCTGCCGCTTGGTCGGCCAGGCTGCAGTGGCATTTACCGGATTACCTGGCTCCTTGGAGGAGGACGTAGACTTGCGCCGTTTCCTCCTTTTCTTCTTCGGGCACCTTCTGTTGGGCTCGAAGACGGACCGCATCCATCTGCGGTTCCTCCCTTTGTTTGCTGACTTGGAGCAGGTTGGCACGTACGCGTGGGGGGCAGCGATGCTCGCCCATTTGTTCTGTGGCCTCCATCCTGAGGCGGGTTCTATTTCGGTTGCCGGCTTCTCTTCTTTTCTCCATGTGACTTTTAGCAGGTTTCCTTTCTTGTACTCTTGTATTTCTCTGCTTTTGTTCTGACGAGTTGTGCCTTTTACAAGTCTAGAGCTACATCTACTTCCCCCTAGGTCGGGCACAGCAGTCCTACCCCGACCTCCTCCCCCTGATGGCTCATTGGGAGCCTATCCGCCCTACTAGTGGCCATCGCAGCCAGTTGGCTTCGATTCGTGCACAGATTCTCCGCTTCCCACACACTGAGGTATGTGTTTAATTTGTGTATCAATATTCTCCTGTCAAAATAATAATCATGATTTTGCTTCCCACAGGTGTGTTGGAGGCCATATGAAGGCAGCGAGGTAGTTATTGGCTGGGCAGAGGATAGCCGAGACTACCTTCACCGATACGCGGAGGCGTACGGCCACTTGTTTGTTCCAGAGGGTCAGGTAAATGCTTCTTTATTTTCTTCAATTCTGTGTTGTTGTTCTCTTCTGACCCTCATGCCATTTCAGGAGGCTCGGGCTCTACTGCTATGCCAACAGCTGGAGATTGTTGATCTTTGGCAGGAGGTGGCCACTCTTCGTGGCATGCTGGAGACTGAGGTAGACACTTCCTTTGACCTTCATTTGTATCCTCGTCATATGATTGCCTTGCTATGATGTGTTTTTCTTCTGTTCACAGCGGAAGGCTCATGCTGAGGGTTCACCTCCTTCTCTGTCAAGGGAAGAGGTGGCTGAGCTCCGCCAGCGTATTAGTGAGGCGAGAGAGGCCCTGACGACCAAGGAGGCAGAGGTATCTTTCATTGTTGTCTATTCTGGTTGTTGATTTTTCTTGGTTCATATTCTTCCTCTTCTTTCAGGTTGCCGAGATTCAGAGTAGCTTGTCCTCCCGTATCCAGTCCTTGGAGTCTGAGGTGGAGACATTGCAGTCTGCCCCAGCCGATCTTCGTTCCTAGATGATCGACTCGGATCTCCACCTTCAGCACGAGAGAGCCATGCGCGAGATGGAGCACCAGCATAGCTAGGCCATGCGATCTCAGGAGCAGATGCACCTGTAGGCGCAGGTTTGTTTGTCGGCAGCAGAGGTGACATTGCAGGTTTACCGCCAGGGTATCCCTCCTCAGCTGAGCCAGAGTCGTACCCACCAGAGCAGCTCCCATCGGAGTAGTACGCATTGGAGTGGCGGCGCTACTCGTAGCCGGGGTCACCACGGGCAGAGCCAGCAAGGACAGAGTGGCCTGAGCCAGAGCCATGAGCACGGTGCTTCTGCGTTCTTGGCCACTTCTTCAGAGTGTCGCCGCAATGAGGCGGCCGCAGCAGCTTTGGCAGACACGGCTACCATGCCTCCTCCACGTGGTCATTCTCCTGGAGAGGGTAGAAGCAGGCACTGATTTCTGTAGTAGGCTTAGCTTTTCTAATGTTGTAGCTGCTTTTCTTCTTTGTTGAAGCACTTAATGGCGTAATCAGATCTTCACCTGTTTGCTTTAGTGTTTGTTTGATCTGCTTGTCATCGCTCAAAAGGGTAGTTAGTATCACATTTCGGCTTAGCCCCTTGCAAGTTTATCAAGGGGTGAAGCCTTCTAAGGGATGGCAAATAATAAAAGTAAGTAATAGATGTAGGGTTAAGAGACATACCTGTTGGCGAGATTCTCACCCCTCCTTGACTTGTGTTTCTTTTCTGAAATACTTAATAGAAGGGTTAAATCTGTTCTATGGCTTACCCCCTTGCCTATTGTTGACTTGCCTTGCTTATACGTCAAGGGGGGTAGCCTTATCAACCAGGTAGAATGCACAAAATGACAGACAAGGTAAAAGTTAAGAGTGCTATGGCGAGAGTCGCTCCCTTCTTGATCTTAGAATCCTGAAACACTTGATAAAAGGGGATTAAATCTTCACCATGGCTTATCTCTTTGCCTATTGTTGTCTACCTTGACTTAGGTCAAAGAGAGGAGCCTTCTTAACAAGGTGTAATAACCTAAATGACTGAAATGAAATGGTTAAGAGAACTTTCCTGTCATTGAGAGAACCTTCTCCTCTTATTTTAAAGTCCCTGAAAACACTTGATAAAAGAGGATTAGATCTTCACAATGACTCATCCCTTTGCCTATTATGGCCAACTTTGACTTAGGTCAAAGGGAGGAGCCCTCTTAATGGGGTGATAATGAAGATGAATATGCAATGCGGAAATGAAACATGCAAGACATAAAGATAAACATGAATGCTAGCAATGGCAAAAATCAAGGTTATGCCTAGTTAAATGATGCAATTTTTTAGATATTTGGAAAGTATTCAATTTTTATTTTTTCAGATATTCAACTTTTTTTTTGAAATTTTTTGAAAATATTCAATTTTTTTGAATTTTTGAAAATATTTGATTTTTTTTGGATTTTTGAAAATATTTATTTTTATTTGGATTTTTGTGAAGAATGTGCTGATATTGAAACAATTCATCGATCTTTGAGTGTTAATCAATATTTTAGCGATAAACACCACATGAAAAATAAGGCTCCCTACCCAGAATCTTTCTTGCCCTCTTCTCTTGATCGGTTTGAATTCCCCCTGAGTTTGGATAGTTCACCCTACCCTAGGGTTTTAAGATAGAAGATTAATAGAGGAAGTCTTTGATAGGATTTGGGGACGTCGAGGAGGGTTTCTCTACTCATGCCCAAATTTCCCGTTGGGGTTCGGCCTCTTCGGGTCTTTTCTACATGTGGCACTTACTTAGACAAGTCTTTGACCTGTGGGGTCATTGCCCATCTTTTGGTGCCTTTTCTTCATTTTCTATTCTTCCGGGTACTCATTCAGACAGGCCCATATTTGTTTAAACATGTGGGGTTCATTGCCCATATTTTGGCACCCTTTTGCACCCTATGAGACGGCCTCCTACTAAGGCGGCGGGCATTTTCGATACTATCCTCCTCTAGTCCCCTTCACATATTTCGGACCGAATAGAAGAGAATAGGGTAAGGTTTCCTTTCCGCCTTCAGGGTTCTGCCTTGCTTCTCTCAAGTGTTGGGCTATCTAGATTCTGGGATCGGGAGGTGTTGTGTGTGCAGGGTGATGCCTACCCTTGACTTCTTGCTAACACTCTTGGATCGATGACTTAATATCCCACCAGAAATTCTTCATTTTCTCTTCTAAGGAAAATATTTTTTTAGGTAAACGCCGTTCCATGGATGGTTCAATTTTTCTCTATCGGCGTTGGTTAGCTCGTATGCATTACCTGGATACTTCTCAGTTATAACAAAAGGCCCTTCCCAGTTAGGTTGCAACTTGGAGCGGGGACCACTCGGCTTAACGAATATGCGTTTTACTACCATCTCACGGATTTTGAACTTTCTCTCTACCACCCTCTTTTGATAAAACCTTTTCAATCTGTTCTGATAAGTCCGGGCATGCTCGGAGGCGGCCAACCTTCTTTCATCTAGGAGTTCAAGTTGTGCAAGGAGAGATTCTCGCCTCTCATCGACAGGGATCCCTATCGAGTTTAACTCGGAGTGATGGAAGGAGTACTTCGTATGGGACCACCGCCTCCATCCCATATGCGAGAGCATACGGGGTTTGACCAGTGGGGGTCCGTACAGAAGTACGATAAGCCCATAGGGCATCTACAAGCTTATCTGGCCAGTCTGCGAACTTGCTAGACTTACAGGTTTTCTTAATGATTTTAATCAAAGTTTTGTTGGTGGCTTCTGCTTGACCGTTGCCTTGCGGTTAATAAGGAGATGAATGATGCAATGCAATGCGGTACCTGTTGCAAAGATCACGCAGATCTTGAGAGAGAAATTGTGGTCCGTTGCCAGTGATAATGTCGCTGGGTATCCCGAACCTGGCGATGATGTTGCGTTTGATGAAGGAGCACAGAGTCGATGCCTTGATCTCCACGAACGCTTCCGCTTCTGCCCACTTGGTGAAGTACTCTGTTGTCGTCAGGATGAACGATTTGGAACGGATTTCAGAGTTAAGATCACTTAGAGGGCCAATGATATCGAAAGCCCACATGGTGAAGGGCCATGGGGCATGAATTGGATGAAGGGAAGATGCGGGAGAATGGATCTTGTCGGCATGAAGTTGGGAAGAATGACAGTGCCGGACAAAGATGGAGCAATCCTCTTCTAGGGTTGGCCAATAATACCCCTGCCTGATGATTTTATTGGCAAGAGCTTGAGCATTGACATGGCCCCCACAGACCCTAGAATGTGCTTCCTTAAGCACCAATTCTGCCTCTTCTTCATCAACGCATCTCAATTAAATTCCGCTCAGGCTCCTCTTGTAGAGCACCCCTCCTAGGATGCTTAAGTAACATGGCAGGACTGCCTAGGTGGGGTTGTGACAAGAGGTCGAACTGCCGATTGGGGAAGCGAGGCAGCTCGGTTGACTTTGGCTGGACCTTGATTAGTAGGCATCTTGCCCTTCACTATAGATTGTATGAATGACAAGGTATTGGGATCAAGATGAAAAGATAGATCCTTAAGAGCCTGTTCTATACTAAATGAAGTGGACTGATGGGAATCCCCTTGCACTTCAGGTTCCATAGCAGCATTGACATGGCTCTCGGGTTGTTGTTGGAGCTTGTAGAGACCTTCCCCGTACTCTTGTTGCTTGTAGTAGTCTGACATCTTGACATGTCTTTCGGACCTTAGCATCATGGGCATCATGTCGATCTTTCTAGAAAGATGGTTAGAAAAAAGAGCAATTAAAGCACACAATTGAAGATTTTTTTTTTATGTTTTGTTTTGTTTGATTTTGTTTTATTTCAATTTGGTTGTTTGGAAAACAAGTTGAACACAAAATTAAAAAGGTTTTTGTTTTGTTTTGTTTCGGTGTTTTGTAAGAAGAAAAAAAATTATTTTGGTTGTTTTCAATTGTTGTGAGCAAGCAAGTTGTGCAAACAAGTTTTTAAAATGACTACTCGACAATTTTTGGGTTGAAACCTTAGATTAGATAGATTGTTAACAATTGTTCACTCAAGTGGGTATGGTTCCTATTGCTTCAATCTTCAAGACCTAAGGTTGTCACTCAATCACCACGAGTAGGTACTTGGGTTCTTCAGGTTTTGGAAAAGTGGTACAACCGGCCCAATCGTGCAGAGAGGAATACTCCACGGATGGGGACTTACGGAGGTCTTGATGGAAACCACCAAATCAACTAGGAAGGAATATCCCAGAAGAGAGGTAAGAATCCACCAAGAAAGTGTTTGGAGGGTGAGGGTGTGTTGGGAGAGAGAGCCCCCGCCTCGAATGCCCTACGGATCGGAGCAAGTCCGGTACCCGATGCAAAAATCTAATGCAAAAGTAAAAATAGAGGGTAAGAGAAGAAGAAGCAATCAATGTGCAAAAACATGAAATGAAATGAAGTAAATAGAGCATGCGATATGAAAACAAGACAAGTAATCATGCAACAAAACAAACAATCTAGTGACTAGAATTGAATTAGAATGAAACTAGTTGCACAAACAAATCAAGCTAGCACGGTTAAAGACATTGGTTGTCCCACCGTGGTCGCCAAAAAGCTGTCGACTCCAGAAACGGGTTCCGGATCGGCACCTTAAGATAAGAAGAAGGTAAAAGATGGAATTGGGGAAAAAAGGGGAGTGAATTGAAAACACTCGGAAAGCGGTAAAATGTCCTCACCTCGGTCCCACACTCACATTGATCCCCGAACTTTCATCTCACGGTGTCGCTCGAGCACCGGAGATGGTTCGGGTCATGTGGGAGGAGAGTGAGGAGTGAATTAGCTTAGAACATGAATAAAAAGAAAGGTGGTCGCCAGGAGCCGCGGGCTCCGCTTTATAGAATAATAACAAGATTGAGTTGTTTTGACCGTGTACCTTAGCGTGGGAGAGAGTGTGTGAGTTCAACCTTCTTCCTCTTCGGCCGGCCGATGAGGGAGAGTCCAACCAATGCTAGCTTGATGTATTTGTGCAACTAGAAGACAATAAGACAAGAAAACAAGTGAAGAAGGATTAGAACTGAGTGAAATGTAGTAACTTGTAAAAGTAATAACATAAAACGACAATTGGAAACAAACTCACCGGATTCGGGGTTAGCCCTAGCCCCTTTTTTTGGTTTTTTGTGATATATGAAATGATGAAAATAGAATAAAATGATGCTTAAACATGAATTAAATGATATTAATGAAGAGTTAGAAAAGAGAATATGAATGGTTAAAGACAACACAACCCAGGCAAAGTGGCAACCGGGTTGGATAGATTCAATGTAAAATGCGCAGCTCTGATGCAGAGATCATAATGAACAGAACAAATGTCATAATAAAGTGATGTTTGTTTTAAAATAAAGAGGACTCACCGAGGGTGGTTTTATATGAAGACAAGTTTGCCTGAATATTATGATAAGTAATCTGAATTTACCTGATAAGCCGGATCTTGGGCAGTGAAGTTCTGGAAACTCCCAGCACAATGTCGATGTAGGACATGCTATGGGCACCACAGATATCCAAATTGAATGATTCTTGTTGGAGATAAAAGATAACTCACCGGTTAAAAATTTATATTAAGGATTCATAGGTTGAATATACTATTAAATTTACTGAAATTGACTGAGAAGATGATGACTTAGAAGAGAAGACTTCGGATCAGTCTGTGCAGCGCCGGTGTTGAAGCCATAACAAGCAGAGGAAATGTCAGAATCGATCTATGTTTGTTGGAGATGAAAGATATCTTGATTACCCACACTTTGTATGAAGTAATTCAGGCCATAAAATGACTATAAATATCTGTAGAAGCCGATGATCAGCAGTGCAGCACGTTGGAGCATAGACCGGCTTCTTCTTCACTTTGGGATGATCTCCGGGCACCGGGACGAAGATAGAACTATTTGGGGAGATTGGGAAGAGCCTAGGGTGGCTGGAGGACGAAGATAGAAGTGCTGGAGGATGGGGATGCCCTCCTTAGGTCGTTCATATGAGTCTCCCTTTGTAGGGGATGAGAACCAGGTCAAAAAAATAGCAAGTTTTGATACATCCGACCTTAGGTTGGATTCCCTCCATTTAATGTTGCTGATTTTCATACTGAGACATCTAGAAACTTACCTAAATGATTGAAAGAGATTGGAAACCTTGGATCACCTTCCCCATGCTCAAAATATGTCTCCACTTGAAGAGGAAACAAATCTGGTCCAAAAATGGCAAGTCTTGATATACAAGACAACAAGTTGGATTGCCATCATTAGATGATGCTAATTTCGACCATGAAGCTTACACATGCTATAAAAAGTGATATGGAGGAGGAAAAGGGAATATAAGGTCGTGAATTGATCCGATATGTGCACAATGGGCTGGGCTTGCATGCAATTGGGCTTGATTGGTGCTGCGTGCGGACAGAACTGTGCATCTGACTTCCAAAGGGCACTGGGCACAAATGGAAGATCAGAATTGAATGCCGTTTGTTGCATTGAAAAGAGGACTCAGAGGGGAAGATTATTTATGTTGAGGACTTCTTCATTGTATTTCCACATAATCCTGTAAAAATTTTTCAAGTAGATGATATGCTGGGAAAAGCATAATCAGGCACACCACCAAGAGTCTTGTTCGGCAAACGCGGATTTGATTAGAAATTAGCAAATCATCTTCATATTTCCAATAAGCACCTCGGCTCATCCAAAAGGGCGGTTCATCATGATTTTGATTGTCTAAAAGAGATGTTGCCAATGGAATAATGGTTTAAGCTCTAAATAAGGCCAAATTGGCGTGTCTACAGCTTGCCTCGCCTTGATGTTGGCTTTGCAAGGGAATGGCATGTAGGGTAGAGGAGTGAAATGTAGAGGAATGTAGCAAAGCGAAATGAGTTGTAATGAAATGTAGTGGAGCGAAATGGTGGTGGACTGAAAAGGTGGCATCAAGGTGTAGATATAGACACGCTCAACGACCAAATTCGGCAAAGAGGATCTCTTCAAGTCTCCTGGTTAACTGCCATGTTTCATCAAGTCTTCCTATGTTCGATTGGTAAGAGATGTGCCATTGGCACGAGAGAAGAATAGCCAACCCCCAACGCGGTGGGGAGTCACCGAAACATGGGTTCGTAGGTTCATCATCAGTCGGTAACCCGATCTTTGCGGTGTTCCTGTACTGTGATGGGCTAAAATTTAAAAAGAGATTTGTTTTGAAAAAGTAAAAGAATACCAATCGAGCACACTCAGGCTCTTAGATTCATTTAAGTCTTCTAGGAGACAAGGTTTGATTCAGAATGGAATGATCTCAGATTCCGAAAGGCAAATGTTGAAGCACAGACCGTGAAGATAGTGACGGTGCAAGTTCTGATCAAATAGAAGGCCCTTGGCGGAACGAATTGGCTGCCATGGTGGGATGAATAGCAAGAAAGTGTTGCAATGGCCACAATGGTGATAGAAATGAAATAATTGGAGGCACAAGGTGACTACCGAACTCGGTGGGATTCATAGACACGGTGGGATATTTGAAAGATTGGTGGGACTAGAAAACACGGTGGGATTAGAAAACGCAGTGGGATTAGAAAACATGGTGGGATTTAGAAAACACAGTGGGATTTAGAATGATCGAGAGAGTGAGAAGGTGAAGTTTAGTAAAAGATGTATTCAATGATAAAACAAAATGTAATGCAATTAACGCTACATGATGCATGTTGGGCTCAATAAAACAAAACAACACTTGTATAACAAATAGTTGAAGATATAGATTGTCTATGAGGTCAAGATACCCATTCGGGAACCATCGTTCCTCATAGCACAATTTTGGCATATCCGTGAGCACAAAGAATGACCTGACCGTCGTGGATTTTGATGAAGGGGATCTCGGGCCTGGTCTTCTTTGCATTCATGGTCTTCAACATCAATGCATACAATAAATAGTAATGCACCTAATATATGCTAAGAAAGGAAATGATAACGGTGAGTTTGCGATATGATGACATGCATTCTCACAAAAGAGTTCATGTGTCCTAATGAGGACACAGAGTGAAAGTTTCTCGGCAAAGTTGAGGCCGAGGTAATGATGACACCTCCTCCTGAGAATCCTCAGGGGAGGGAAGTGGGGAGCATCGCCTGCAAAAGGTTTCTCGGCAAAATTAAGGCCGAGGTTATGGTGACACCTCCTCCTAAGAATCCTCAGGGGAGGGAAGTGGCGAGCATCGCCTTGCTGTGCAGTTCTCCTTGTTTGTTCTTCGTGCCTGAAACACTTGAAAAATGAGATTAGAATGCCAGTATGGCTTATCCCCCTTGCAAGTTGCAATCTGCGTTGACCTTTGTCAAGAGGTGTAAAGTTTTTCTTGTGCCTGAAACACTTAGAAGGAAGAGATTAGAACAACAATGAGGCTTATCCCCCTTGCAAGTTGTAGTATGCCTTGACCTTTGTCAAGAGGTGTAGCCTTCTTAGGAGTGTAAAAATCGAGAAGCAAATATGCAATGAAGAATTTGAAACATGAGAGATAGAAAGTAAATATGAAAGTAAAGACGAAAATTCAAACCAAGCATGGTGATAAAATATTTTAAAAAGTTTGAAAATTTTTGTTGAATTTGAAAAAGAAGTTTTCTTTTTTGTTGAAAAGATTCATTTTTTTGGGATTTTTGGAAAATGCTATTTTATTTTTTTGAGTTTTTGAAAATATTTATTTTTTTTGAAGTTTTTGAAGATATTCAACTTTTTTTTTTGTAGTTTTTTTTTTTAAATATTTTTTTGGGGAGAGAAAAATCAGTATTGACACAAGTTCTCATCACTTGGTTGTTCTTCTAGGTTCGTTGGTAGACACCATGTGCAAAATGGGGTTCCTTGCCCAGAATCTTTCCGACCTTCAACCTTTGATCGGCTAGAGTTTAGCTTTGATTTGGTTGGTTCACCCACACCTTGGGGGTAAGAATGAAGAATTGAGGGAAAGTCCTTGATAGGCTTTGGAGATGTCGAGAGGGATTTCTCTACTCACACCCAATTGCCCGTTGGGGTTCGGCCTCTTCGGGTCTTTTCTTCTTTATCGACAAACCTATTTTTGTGGCACACATTCGGACAGGTGCTTTGACCTGTGGGGTCATTGCCCATCTTTTGGTGCCTTTTTTCATTTTCTGCATTTTTGGGGTACTCATTCAGACAGGCCCATATTTGTTTAAACCTGTGGGGTTCATTGCCCATCTTTTGGCACCCTTTTTTTTATTTGAGAAGTTGGACCTTCTGAGACGGCCTCCTACCAGGGCTGCGGATGCTTTCGATACTCACCCCCTCTAATCCCCTTCACCTATCTTGGACCGAACAGAAGAGAATATGGCGAGGGTTTTCCTTCCATCTCTAAGCCTTGCCTAGCTTCTCTCGGGTGTCAAGTCATCCAGATTCTGGGATCAGGACGTGTTGTGTGTGTAGAATGGTATCTACCCTCGACTCCTAGACAACAACCTAGAACATGTTGACTTAAGTCATACTGGTAGTTCTCTCCATTTTTGAGGTAGATTACATTCCATGGGCGAATCAATTGAAAACATGCCTTGCATTGTAAAGAATTCATTAGGATAAAACAAAAGGTAGTTATCATCAATCATAAATTTTTCTCAAGTAAGATTGTCATGTGAGATTAAACATCATTTTAAAAAAATTTAATGCCTTGCGGACGACATAATGATGATGAATGCAATTTCATGTAATTCCTGAGAGAAGGAGAAGTTCATTGTTGATGATGGCTTTGCTTGTGCTTGCCTTGCCTTGCCTGCCATGCCTTGCCTTGCCTTGCCCAACTGCTTCCACTTTTGATATGCACCATATTGCATTCGATTGAAGATTCATAGTCATAGTATGAAGTGAAAATATGGAGGATCTGATTTAGCATGGCGGAGTCAAAATTAATGATGTAAAAGGCAAAGATTGTGGTATCACCCAAAAAATTTCTCTACCCTTGATTTTTTTTGAAAATAAAATTTTGAAAAGGAAAGAGAATGCAAAAAGGAAAAAAACATGTTTGAAAACAAAAGTGTGCTAAAGTGGGCTCTTGGGCCGAAGAGTTGATAGTGGGCTTGAAAGCCCGTGAAGGGTTGGAATCAGGGGGCACGTGCGCCTAAGAGTTGAATGCGGGCTAGAGGGCCCAGTTGATGTTGATGGGCATGAGGGCCCAATTGGATGTGATGGGCTCGAAGGCCCGATTGAAGGTTGAGCCCGAGGGACCCAACGAAAAGAGCGGGCACACCAGCCCAATTTAGATGG
Organism: Cryptocoryne crispatula var. balansae; assembly: GCA_036172225.1. Lineage (NCBI taxonomy): Eukaryota > Viridiplantae > Streptophyta > Magnoliopsida > Alismatales > Araceae > Cryptocoryne > Cryptocoryne crispatula. The sequence continues at coordinate 43,755,887 of CM069921.1, forward strand.
TTGGGAGCAAGATTGTGATTTGTGATGGGCTCGCTGGCGCCATTGAAGAGTATGGGTGTGTAATCCCAAAGTTGAAGAAGTGGGGGCACGGGGGCCCGATTTTGAAGAAGTATGGGCACGCGGGCCCGAAGGTGAAGAAATGGGGGCATAAAGGCCCGGAGTTGAAGGAGTGTGGGCTTGTGTGCCCGAGTTTGTTGGAAGGTGGGCACATGGGCCCGATTTAGAATAAATTTGGGCACATGGGCCCGGTTGTAGAAAAACATGGGCATGTGAGCCCGGTTGAGGTGAATTGCGGGCACGTGGGCCCGATTTAGAAAAGTTAAGGGCACATGGGCCTGATTGGGGAGAATTATGGGCACGTGGGCCCGATGGAAGGAAAGGGGCACATAGGCCCAATTGGGGAAAAGGGGCATATGGGCCCAGTGGAAGGAAAGGGGCATGCAAGCCCGATTGATTAAAAGGGGCACGTGGGCCCGGTTGAAGAAAAGGGGCATAAGAGCCCGGTTGATTAAAAGGGGAACATGGGCCCGGTTGGATAAAGGGGGCACGTGGGCCCGGATGATGGAAAGGGGCACATGGGCCCGGTTGGATAAAGGGGGCACGCAGGCCCAGTTGATGAAAAGGGGCACATGGGCCCATTTGATAAAAAGGGGCATACGAGCCTGATTGACGAAAAGGGGCATAAGTGCCCGAAAATGGGGCATAAGGGCCCAATTGAATAGGATGAAGTATGGGTGGTGGCTCCAAGATTGAAGAATTGGGGACCCATAGGTCCATTTTATGGTTGTGGGAATGATAAAGAAAGGGTGGTGGCCCTAAGATTGAGGAACTGTGGGCCCATGGGCCCAATCGTTGATTTGGAGGAGAATAAAGAAAGGGTCGTGGCCCTAAGATTGATTGATCATGGGCCCATGGGCCTGATTGATGGTTGTAAGAAGGATAAATAAAGGGCGTTGGCCCTAAGATTGAGGAATTGTGGGCCCATGGGCTTGATCGTTGATTTGGAGGAGAATAAAGAAAGGGTCGTGGCCCTAAGATTGATTGATCGTGGGCCCATGGGCCAGATTGTTGATTAGGAGAAGAATGGGGTAAGGGTCGTGGCCCTAAGATTGATGCTAAGGAATTTGCCTGCCTAGCTGGAGGAGGTCCTAGTATCCCCCTGCTAAGGTCTGCATCTTCCATCTGTCGGTTTATAGATTCCTTTCCCATTTCACTGACCAATTCGGTCTCCTTACTTCCCAGCTCAGGGGTCAATTTTATCTGACCATCTTCATTGATCAATTCCAATGATGGTAACAGTTGATCAATGCCTGACAAATCCTTGCCTAGTTCATCATTGGATTGACAATCAACTAAGTTTATGATTCCTTCATCTAAGCTCTCTATAGCAGGCTTCTCCTCAGGATGTTCTATGGAAGAGGGCATGCCTAGTCTAGGGGATTCCAAAAAGGTAGAAGGGTTTGGTTCTACCTCCCCTACTGGATGACTTTGATCTTGAGAGAGAGCAAGGATATGTTGAGGTGTTGATTCCCCCCAGGGCAGGAGCACAAATGGTTGGAGTGATTGATTCCTCTGCCAGGGCAGGAGCATGAATGGTTGAAGTGTTTGAATCATCTGCCATGGCAGGAGCATGGATTATCGGAGTGACTAGTTCCTCTGCCAAGGCAGGAGCAATAGAAGAAACAAGTGGTTTGACTGACTGAGGGGGAACCCTATGTTGAGGGATTGATTGAAGTGGTGATGGCATAGAAGTCGGTTCAGGCTGAAGAGCTATTGGTGTAATTAATTGAGGAATCATGGCTTGGATGGTTGACTGAGGAGTTGTTGGTGGAATAGGCTGAGAAGCCAAGGGCCGGATGATTGGCCGAGGGGTTGTTGGTGGAATAGGTTGAGAAGCCAAGGGCCGAATGATTGGCCAAGGGGTTGTTGGCGGAATAGGTTGAGAAGCCAAGGGCCGAATGATTTGCCGAGGGGTTGTTGGTGAAATAGGCTGAGAATTTGATTTTGATAGTGAGGTGTTGGCACAATTGACATGAGGAGCTTGATTGTGCACAATTGATTGTGCCATTGACACTGGTTGCATGTCCGGCCGAGATTGTGGCATGGGTGGCCTAATCAACTGGTGTCGAGGAGTTGGCTGAAGATGATGATCTGGGTGAGGTTGGAGAGGGCTCCTAGGTTGGTTCATAGCATCAATGCTCCTCTCAAGCCTGGGCCTCAATTCATCAGAATATCGGATTAATTTCACATCTTCTTTTGCTTCCCCAATTATTGAATAGCCTGGCCCATATCGTTTCAAGAATTTGGCCTTGACAATTTTGAAATCCCATATCTCTACTTCGTTCAATGAAAAAAACCAATCTAGTGCTACACCCTCTAAAGATCTCCTAAAAAGAAAGGCAAGGGTCTTTCTATCATTATGCCATCGAGATGATTTGCTCAGGAATCATTGAGATGGGTGAAGGGATCACCTGAGCCATTGTAGCGATGGTAGGTTGGCATTTGTGATTGGGGGATGTAGATAGTATAGAGGGGGAATTCGATGGTTTCTTTATCCTTGGCAACAGGTGAGGAGGAATTCACCAGGGGGTGTGCATGTGGCACCTGGATGGAAGGGAGGTGGGTTGGTGTGCGAGCTGAAGAATGACCCACAATGGGGTGAGTAGGTGAAGTAACATGGCAGGACTGCCTAGGTGGGGTTGTGACAAGAGGTCGAACTGCCGATTGGGGAAGCGAGGCAGCTCGGTTGACTTTGGCTGGACCTTGATTAGTAGGCATCTTGCCCTTCACTATAGATTGTATGAATGACAAGGTATTGGGATCAAGATGAAAAGATAGATCCTTAAGAGCCTGTTCTATACTAAATGAAGTGGACTGATGGGAATCCCCTTGCACTTCAGGTTCCATAGCAGCATTGACATGGCTCTCGGGTTGTTGTTGGAGCTTGTAGAGACCTTCCCCGTACTCTTGTTGCTTGTAGTAGTCTGACATCTTGACATGTCTTTCGGACCTTAACATCATGGGCATCATGTCGATCTTTCTAGAAAGATGGTTAGAAAAGAGAGCAATCAAAGCACACAATTGAAGATTTTTTTTTATGTTTTGTTTTGTTTGATTTTGTTTTATTTCAATTTGGTTGTTTGGAAAACAAGTTGAACACAAAATTAAAAAGGTTTTTGTTTTGTTTTGTTTCGGTGTTTTGTAAGAAGAAAAAAAAATATTTTGGTTGTTTTCAATTGTTGTGAGCAAGCAAGTTGTGCAAACAAGTTTTTAAAATGACTACTCGACAATTTTTGGGTTGAAACCTTAGATTAGATAGATTGTTAACAATTGTTCACTCAAGTGGGTATGGTTCCTATTGCTTCAATCTTCAAGACCTAAGGTTGTCACTCAATCACCACGAGTAGGTACTTGGGTTCTTCAGGTTTTGGAAAAGTGGTACAACCGGCCCAATCGTGCAGAGAGGAATACTCCACGGATGGGGACTTACGGAGGTCTTGATGGAAACCACCAAATCAACTAGGAAGGAATATCCCAGAAGAGAGGTAAGAATCCACCAAGAAGGTGTTTGGAGGGTGAGGGTGTGTTGGGAGAGAGAGCCCCCGCCTCGAATGCCCTACGGATCGGAGCAAGTCCGGTACCCGATGCAAAAAGCTAATGCAAAAGTAAAAATGGAGGGTAAGAGGAGAAGAAGCAATCAATGTGCAAAAACATGAAATGAAATGAAGTAAATAGAGCATGCGATATGCAAACAAGACAAGTAATCATGCAACAAAACAAACAATCTAGTGACTAGAATTGAATTAGAATGAAACTAGTTGCACAAACAAATCAAGCTAGCACGGTTAAAGACATTGGTTGTCCCACCGTGGTCGCCAAAAAGCTGTCGACTCCAGAAACGGGTTCCGGATCGGCACCTCAAGATAAGAAGAAGGTGAAAGATGGAATTGGGGAAAAAAGGGGAGTGAATTGAAAACACTCGGAAAGCGGTAAAATGTCCTCACCTCGGTCCCACACTCACATTGATCCCCGAACTTTCATCTCACGGCGTCGCTCGAGCACCGGAGACGGTTCGGGTCATGTGGGAGGAGAGTGAGGAGTGAATTAGCTTAGAACATGAATAAAAAGAAAGGTGGTCGCCAGGAGCCGCGGGCTCCGCTTTATAGAATAATAACAAGATTGAGTTGTTTTGACCGTGTACCTTAGCCTGGGAGAGAGTGTGTGAGTTCAACCTTCTTCCTCTTCGGCTGGCCGATGAGGGAGAGTCCAACCAATGCTAGCTTGATGTATTTGTGCAACTAGAAGATAATAAGACAAGAAAACAAGTGAAGAAGGATTAGAACTGAGTGAAATGTAGTAACTTGTAAAAGTAATAACATAAAACGACAATTGGAAACAAACTCACCGGATTCGGGGTTAGCCCTAGCCCCTTTTTTTGGTTTTTTGTGAAATATGAAATGATGAAAATAGAATAAAATGATGCTTAAACATGAATTAAATGATATTAATGAAGAGTTATAAAAGAGAATATGAATGGTTAAAGACAACACAACCCAGGCAAAGTGGCAACCGGGTTGGATAGATTCAATGTAAACTGCGCAGCTCTGATGCAGAGATCATAATGAACATCAAAAATGTCATAATAAAGTGATGTTTGTTTTAAAATAAATAGGACTCACCGAGGGTGGTTTTATATGAAGACAAGTTTGCCTGAATATTATGATAAGTAATCTGAATTTACCTGATAAGCCGGATCTTGGGCAGTGAAGTTCTGGAAACTCCCAGCACAATGTCGATGTAGGACATGCTATGGTCACCACAGATATCCAAATTGAATGATTCTTGTTGGAGATAAAAGATAACTCACCGTTTAAAAATTTATATTAAGGATTCATAGGTTGAATCTACTATTAAATGTACTGAAATTGACTGAGAAGATGATGACTTAGAAGAGAAGACTTCGGATCAGTCTGTGCAGCGCCGGTGTTGAAGCCATAACAAGCAGAGGAAATGTCAGAATCGATCTATGTTTGTTGGAGATGAAATATATCTTGATGAAACACACTTCGTATGAAGGAATTCAGGCCATAAAATGACTAGAAATATCTGTAGAAGCCGATGATCAGCAGTGCAGCACGTTGAAGCATAGACCAGCTTCTTCTTCACTTTGGGATGATCTCCGGGCACCGGGACGAAGATAGAACTATTTGGGGAGATTGGGAAGAGCCTAGGGTGTCTGGAGGACGAAGATAGAAGTGCTGGAGGATGGGGATGCCCTCCTTAGGTCGTTCATATGAGTCTCCCTTTATAGGGGATGAGAACCAGGTCAAAAAAAAGCAAGTTTTGATACATCCGACCTTAGGTTGGATTCCCTCCATTTAATGTTGCTGATTTTCATACTGAGACATCTAGAAACTTACCTAAATGATTGAAAGAGATTGGAAACCGTGGATCACCTTCCCCATGCTCAAAATATGTCTCCACTTCAAGAGGAAACAAATCTGGTCCAAAAATGGCAAGTCTTGATATACAAGACAACAAGTTGGATTGCCATCATTAGATGATGCTAATTTCGACCATGAAGCTTCCACATGCTATAAAAAGTGATATGGAGGATGAAAAAGGAAGATAAGGTCGTGAATTGATCAGATATGTGCACAATGGGCTGGGCTTGCATGCAATTGGGCTTGATTGGTGCTGCGTGCGGACAGAACTGCGCATCTGACTTCCAAAGGGTACTGCGGACAAATGGAAGATCAGAATTGAATTCCGTTTGTTGCATTGAAAAGAGGACTCAGAGGGGAAGATTATTTATGTTGAGGACTTCTTCATTGTATTTCTACATAATCCTGTAAAAAAATTTCAAGTAGATGATATGCTGGGAAAAGCATAATCTGGCACACCACCAAGAGTCTTGTTCGGCAAACGCGGATTTGATTAGAAATTAGCAAATCATCTTCATATTTCCAATAAGCACCTCGGCTCATCCAAAAGGGCGGTTCATCATGATTTTGATTGTCTAAAAGAGATGTTGCCAATGGAATAATGGATTAAGCTCTAAATAAGGCCAAATTGGCGTGTCTACAGAGTGGACAAGGCCGAGTCATTGGTTTGGTGGTGCTGGTGCCGGTGCTTGTACGGGTGCATGTACCGGGAGCGGATCTTGGACTATGCCCAGGCCGGGCTGCTTTTGTGGTTGCTGTCGCCGCGGCTGATTCTGACGTGCCTTCATTGCTTGAATAGATTCTCCCATCTGTGCCCAGTCAATGTTCCCTTGATCATTGAGGTCATGGATGTAGTCTTTAAACTGGAAACATACATCCACCGTGTGCTTAGGATACCGATGATAAGCGCAGGACTTGGTTGTGTCAACATTGGTCGGCCATCCTTCTCTCTCCTTTGGAAGCTCCAACTGTTGTTCCGCCATCAATGCATTAAAGATATCGGTGAGGAGGAATGGCAGTTGAGGATAGTATTCTCTCTTGGGTCCCCCCTCCTAAGTCGGTTGGCTGGTGGTGGCACTTGGTTGTAGGCTTGTTGTTGTGGTTGGGGTCGGTTGTAGACATGTTGTTGTTGAGGCGCTCGGTTGTAGGCATTTGGTTGCCGGGGCGCTCGGTTGTAGGTGGGTTGCTGTGGTGGTGCTCGGTTGTATGCAAGTTGCTGCTGGGGCCGAGGAGCTGGTTGAGGAGCTGGGCGGTATTGTTGATTGGGTGGTCGGTTACGGTATTGGCTTTGGCGATACCCACCCTGGTTACCCATGGCATTGATGCTCTCATTGTTTACTACCCCTTTGGTGGTGGGTCCTACAGGTTTAGGCTTTCTAGTGTTACGGGGCTTGGTGTCGAATGGGTTGATCATGGATGCATCCTTAAAGTGGGCTTGGAGGTAGCGGGCGCTATCACACAACTCACTCATGGTTGTTGGGCGGTGCATGATCAAGAAGTTGCGAAGGTTGGGCGTGGTGTTCCCTATGAGCATCCTCACCTGCTCCCCCTCTGAGATGGTATCCACTAGCCTCTCAGCCATTCCCCTCCACCGATCAGCAAATCTGGCAAAGTCCTCATCCGGCCTCATCTTTTCGGCAATTAAATCAGTTATCGAGCGGTGGCCCCACCCGATCCTTGTACCTCTGTAGAAACTTTGCCTTGACGATGTCGAAATCTGCCACCTCAATGGAATCATGAGAATAGAACCAGTCCAGGGCGGATCCTTCCAATGACCGACGGAATAGGAAGGCAAGGGCTTTGCGGTCATTTTTCCAGAATGCAGAGTCGTAGAGAAAGCTCTTTAAATGGTTGAAAGGATTACAAGTCCCATTGTAACGTTGGAAGACTGGTATCTCTGAAGGAGGAAGGTGTAGAACTGGGAAGGATGGGATAGAGATTTCAGGGATGGCTTTAGAATCGAGGTGGTGCCTCATTTCTTCAAAGCGCTCATCCATCTAGTTGAGTTTGTTCATTAATGCCTGGGTGAGGCTGGATTCCTGAGCCACGGGAGCAAAGTATTTAGGTGATTGAGTTGGAAGAGGTAGGTTGGAAACAGGAATTGGAACAGTATTATGTGAATGCCCCATAACAGGGTGAGTGGAGAAACGACAGGGTTGCCCAGGAGAAGAGATGATTTGGGGCCTGACTGCTGATTGAGGTGGTGAGGGGGCTTGATTTCCCTCAACCGGATCTTGATTGGAGGGTATCTTGCCCTTTGTCAAGGATTGCACAAGTGAAAAAGATTCGGGGTCTAGATGAAGAGATAGACCCTGGAGTAGTTACTCCACGCTAAGTGAAGCAGGTTGATGAGTAGGATTTTGAATTTCTGGCTCCTAGACGGTGTTGACATGGCCCTCTGGTTGGACCATGGGGTGTTGCAGCTCGTAGTGGCCCGTCTCGTACTCCTCTTCTTGGCCGTAGTAGTCCGACATCCCGACGTGTCTTCCGGACCTTAGTGTTATGGGCATCCTGTCAAAATTTCTTATAAAATGGTTGAAAGAAAGCAAATGAAATGTATAGTTGCAAAGAGAACTTTGTTTGGTTATGATTGTTTGTTTAACTTGATTTGGTTTCAATTTGGTTGTTTAGCAAGCAAGTTAAACACAAAAATTAAAGGGATTTTTTTTTTTTAGGTGTTTTGAAAGAAGAAAATTTTTTGTTGTTTTCAATTGTTATGAGCAAGCAAGTTAAGCAAACAAGGTTTTTAAAATGACTACTCGACAATTTTTGGGTTGAAACCTTAGATTAGATAGATTGTTAGCAATTGTTCACTCAAATGGGTATGATTCCTATTGCTTCGATCTTCAAGACCTAATGTTATCACTCAATCACCACGAGTTGGTACTTGGGTTCTTCGGGTTTTGGGAAGTGGTACAACTGGCCCAATCGTGCGGAGAGGAATACTCCACGGATGGGGACTTACGGAGGTCTTGATGGAAACAACCAAATCAACTAGGAAGGAATATCCCAGAAGAGAGGTTAGAATTCACCAAGAAGGTGTTTGGAGGGTGAGGGTGTGTTGGGAGAGAGAGCCCCTGCCTCGGATGTCCTATGGATCGGAGCAAGTCCGGTACCCGATGCAAAAGCTAATGCAAAAAATGAAAAATGGAGGGTAGGAGAAGAAGAAGCAATCAATATGCAAACATGAATGAAAGCTATTAAATAAATAAAGCAAGTGAATGTAATCAAGACAAGCAATGATAAAGTAAACAAGTAACTAGCAACTAGCAACTAAAAGGTGGTTCGCGTGGGAACCAGCTTGTGTTGGAGTGTCCAAGTGGGGACAAATCTGAAGTAAAGGTAAAAGGATGGTCCATGTGGGGACCAATTTGAAAATAAAGTGGCACACGTGGGAGCCGAGTTTTGGAAAGGTAGGTGGTTCACGCGGGAACCGGTTTTTGAAGGAAAAGGGGTGGTTCACGCAGGAACCGATTTATAAGAAGAAAAGTGGTTCACGCGGGAACCGGGTTGAAATTGAAGACAAGCAAATTAAGTCCACATGAGGGACAATCTTAAATAAAGAGTAAACAGCAAGTTTAAAGGCAAAATGTCATAGAAAAAGTAAAGGACATGCCAGTTCACGCGGGAACCAAGTTGTAAAACAACTAGTTGCACGGTTGGATCAAGCTAGCACGGTTGAAGACATTGGTTGTCCCACCGTGGTTGCCAAAAAGCTGTCGACTCTAGAAATGGGTTCTGGATCGGGACCTCAAGATAATAAGGTGAAAGATGGAATTGGGGTAAAAAGGGGAGTGAATTGAAAACACTCGGAAAGCGGTAAAATGTCCTCACCTCAGTCCCACACTCACATTGATCCCCGAACTTTCATCTCACGGCGTCGCTCGAGCACCGGAGATGGTTCAGGTCATGTGGGAGGAGAGTGAGGAGGAGATGAAATTAAAACATGAAAGATGTGGTCGCCAGGAGCTGCGGGCTCTGCTTTATAGAATAAAAACAAGAGATGAGTTGATTTGACCATGTACCTTAGCGCGGGAGATCGGGATATGGGTTCAACCTTCTTCTTCCTCGGCCGGACGATGAAGAAGAGTCTCCAACTGATGCTAGCTTGATACACCTATGCAACTAGAACAATAAACTAAGTGAAATAAAATGATTTGAACTATGGGAAGTGTAGTAACTGTAGAGAGAATATGAGAAAGAAGCAATTGGAATTGAACTCACCGGATTGGGGCGAGTCCTAACCCCTTTTTTTGTATTTTTGATTATGTAAAAATGATGTAAATAAACTAAAATATGCTTTAAAACAATAAATAAACTAATTTAAGGGAGTTGAGAAAGCTTATGGAATGGATCGGCTTGAGTTGAAGCCGAGTTGGTTGAAGAAGGATGGTTCGGGTAGCCTTTGCACCCTTCTAGTGTGACTTTAGTGAAGAAGATGCTACGAACGACCCTGATGTCAGAATCGAGTGCCGTTTGTTGGAGTAGACAGAGGACTCAAAGAGGAAGAGTTCCTATGTTTATGATTTCTCCTAAATACTCCTGTATAAGTCTTTAAAAATTATGAATGTGGGCGGATATAGAAAACAGAACCTGGATGCGCGCTCTCAGTACAACAATTGCCACGAACAAACGGCAAGTCGGAATTGAGTGCCGTCAGTTGGAGATGAAAGAGGACGAAGAGAGGAAAAAATTATATGTATAAGACTTTTGCATCAGGAGTATCTGATTTTCTTCAGAAGTTTATGAAGTTGGCTGATGCAGAACACCCGGATCGAGCCCTCTCCTTCACCTCAGGATCGATCTCTTGACTTCGGATCGCCTTTGGACGTCGGGACAGCTTTGGAGAATAGATTGGACGACCTCTGGACGAGCTAGGCATGGGGGATTGACCTTGGGTCATTGAGAATGGCCCTCAATTTATAGGGGAAGGAAGCCGGTGCAAAATTTAAAAACAGGACCGACCGCGCCCCCGCTTTTCAAAGGGGATCAGGGCGCGCAGGGCGTGCCCTCAAACCAATGGCGCGCAGGGCGCGCCCCCACTTCGGGGGTGCGGTCTACGTACCCCTCTGTTTCAAAGGGAGCGGGGGTGCGTTACGCGTCTCACTGCTAAAAATCGACGGAAACTTCCGGAAATTACTAAAAATCGACTTGATATACGTAACGCGCCCCCGAACCGGGGGCGCGGTACAAATAATCAAAAATCAGTGCCGGAAACCTTCCAAAAATCAGGTTTAGAAGGTACAAATCGGGGTAATTTGTGATTTAAAGAAACTGACCGCGCCCCCGCTTTTCAAAGGAACCAGGGGCACGCAGGATGTGCCCCCGGTTTGAGGGCGCGCAGGGCGCACCCTCCCCTTTCAAGCTGAGTGGGGGCGCGGTACACTATCTCTCCTGCGCGCGTGTTCCGCGAGCCTTATCTTGCAAACGGGATGTCCGATTTGGCTCCCGTTTGTTGCTTGGAAAGAGGGCCTTCAACCGCACCTCCTCAAGTCGGTAAACCAGCTGGCATGACTCCCGAGATGTTTGCACGGGGCTTTCTACCGGTTTACCCTCTCGTGGAAAGCCAAAACCCATGGCGAAGATCCGAAGGAGCACGGTTCCAATCAAGAAATCTCGGGTCAAGTCGGGATGACCTAAAATGATGAACGAACAAGTCTGGTACGATCGGAAAACCCGAAGTCATCGAAAAATCTGAGATAAACCCGGTAAACGTGAACCGAAACTCGGAAAAGCTGGGAAACCCTAAAATTGACCGAACCGGATGTATGGTCCTGGTTGATGAAAATATTTGGCTAGAATTGACCCAGATGACCCGAAAAGATCTAGGGATGACCGGAAAGGCCTAACGCATGGTCCGGGATAGCCATGTCAGATCGAAAAAGCCATAACGAAAGCCGTTACTGACCGATACCTACCGAAATGACTTCTCGGAAACCCTAAATGTTACAGAACACATGCGGGACTCCCAAGACCTTCAATTATGAACCATTCAAGGTCGGTCATCGAGCAGGCTTCGTGTTTTTATGGTTCATGCGCGGCTCTCACTTGAAGGTTTCGGCATAATTCCAGAAATCATTTGGTCTATTCTCAACTCACAAGGGGCTCCACCAATGTCCTTAGCTCATGTCCACGAGGTAATCCGAATTAGATAACAGTCAAATAAAGGATATTGCCTATGGAATAAGAGTCTGGGGCTTCGAATCAGGCCAATTTGGTGTGCCTACAACGCCCACCGCACCCTCAAGTCAAGGGAGCGGTCACCCCAGTGTGTTGTTTGGCCAGATTGGTGACCTCTCAACAGTTTTAGCTCCAATTTGAGCCGTTCAAGTTTCAACATCTTCATCATGCATCTAGCATCATTTATACATTATTTTTATTTAGTTTTTGCATTATTTCATACATCATAAAAAACCAAAAAAAGGGGTTAAGGCTTACTCTGAATCCAGTGAGTTCGATTCAGCTTGCTTCTATCTTTTATCTTTATCTTACAGTTTCTACAATTCTCACAAGTCTAATCAAACCCTTCATTTGTTTATTGTTCTAAGTTGCACAGATTGATCAAGCTAGCACCAGCTGGACTCTCCCTCCTCGGCCGGCTGACGAGGAAGAAGGTTGAACTCACACATCATCTCCCACGCTATGGTACACACAATCAACTCAATCTTGTCTTTTATTTCACAAAGCGGAGCCCGCAGCTCCTAGCGACCACTTCTTCTCTTTTTTATGTTTTAAGTTCATCTATTTCTTGCTCTCCTCTTACACGACCCGAACCGTTTCCGGTGCTCGAGCGATGCCATGAGATGAATGTTCGGGGATCAATGTGAGTGTCGGACCGAAGTGAGAATCCTACCGCTTTTCGAGTGTTTTCTGATTCACTCCCTTTCCCTTATTCTACCATCACCCTTTTCTTGAGGTGCCGATCCGGAACCCTTTCTCAGAGTCGACACTGGCACAAGCCATTGGGGTATGATCCAGAACTCTTCTCCTCATCCTCCAGCCACTCTATGCTCATCCCAACCTTTTCAATTCGTCCTTTCTTCATTCCAGTGCCTGGAGATCATACCGAAGTAAGAGAGAAGCCGATCTATCCTCCAACGTGCTTCTGTGCTGATCATCGGCTTACACATAATTCTATGAGAATATTATAGACAAGTATTCTTCAAAATAAGTGTTCATAGTCGAGCTAGCTTTCTTCTCCAACAAACAGTGATCAATTCTGACATCTCTACAGCTTGTGATGGCTTCTACACTAGCACTGCGTAGACAGATCTGGATTCTCCTCTTCTAAGTCTTCATTTTCTTAGTCAATTTAAGTACATTTAATATTGTATTCAGCCTATACATCCTTCATAGAAACTGTTCCTCAGTGAGACCTGTTTCATTTACAACAAGACCCAATCAATTCTGATATCTATGGTACCTGTGGTACATCCTACATCAACATTAAATTGGTGGTTTCCAGAAGATCACCCTCTAAGATCCGAATTGTCAGGTAAATTCAGATCATTCATAATAAAATTCAATCCATAGTTATTTATCTTAAATAAGCTTTTTAATTTTTATTTATTTTAAAATAAATAAGAGTTTATTTTGATTTCTGGATTGTCTGTGGTGATTGCTTCAACAAAGTCGTGCAATCTTTAACTATTTCCAATTTCTGTTCAATTCCATAATTTTTACAGGGATGTACATACATATTGAGGAGAAGTTATCAACATACAAACTCTTAATCTCAAAGTCATCTATTAATTCAACAAACAACACTTGATTCTGACATCGGTGTTGTTCGTTGCGGTCTCTACATCAGAGTCATGCCAATGTACATTGAATCTATCAAACTCGGTTGCCACTTTTCCTAGGTTGTGTTATCCTTAATCGTTCATATTATCTTTTCTAACTCATAATTCATAAAATTTAGTTCATATTTCAACATCATTTTTATTAAGTTTTGCATCATTTCATTTATCATAAAAAACCAAAAAAAAGGTTAGGGCTAACCCTAAATCCGGTGAGTTTGTTTCCAATTACCATTTTATGTTATTATTTTTACATTTACTACACTTCACTCAATTCTAATTCTTATTTCACTTGTTTTCGTGTCTTATTTGTCTACTAGTTGCACAGATTTATCAAGCTAGCATTGGTTGGAGACTCTTCTTCATCAGCCGGCAAATGTGTACCCTAGCAAATGTGGATATGTCCCGATACTGTGCTTACCACCGGTACCCTGGTCACACCGTGGAAGTGTGTTTCCAATTCAAAGACTACATCTACAATCTAAATGAATAAGGAAGCATTGATTGGGCCCAATTAGGGGAATGCATACAAGCAATGAAAGCTAGACAGCAGCAGCGATAGCGTCCACCGGCTCAACCTCAACAACAATGGCTTGGGGACTGTTCAGAATCTTCTCCCATTACATGCACCAGCTCCGGCACCAGCACCAGCACATCCAAACCTAGGAATTGGTCTAGTACACTCTGTTGTCCAAGAAGTTGCCAGTCGTGCTCAAGGTTGGCAGCTATAAAACCACAATGCAACCATGCCAGTCAACCTAGCTAGGCCTCCTGCTATGAACCCCACTAGATAGATAATCCATGTACCATCTACTCCACAACCACCGCCAATCTCAATAACCCAACCATTGGCCACCACTTCCTCTCACCAACTCATCATTAGGCTAGCCCCCGCCTTGACTACACCTCCCTCAACCATTGTTACACACTGGCCCTTGGTCATCCGGCCACTACAATCACCACCAAACCTGAGCCCCCAACCCATAAACTTTGTCACCCCAAAACCCCAACCTATCACACCACCAACCCCACAACCTACCACCACTCCTGCACCCCTGCCTCTTCTTATCAGGCCGCCACCATCACCATCATCTCCAAATCCTACCCCTCTTCCTACAAACCCAAACATCCTAGAACCACTGATCCCATTGCCTACCATACCTGCACCTACACCACCTATTCAAAGTGGGAGGATGTTCCAGTGGCTCTTTCCCCAAGCTGGGACTCAACCGCAAGATCTAGTGGAGAAGGAACAAGTGGAAGAACCCTTGCCAGGCATGGCCTATGATTTGTTGAAACATTTGGATAAGACACCAGCCTGTATCTCCATACTTGAGTTGATTAAAAGTTCAAAGGTGCACAAGGAAATTTTATAGCAACATTTGCAAAGGGTCATGGTGAATAAAGATCTCCCACCTGAGAAGATTGCTACAGTGTTAGCCCCTAGAAGTGAGCACCTAACACTCACTTTATCTTAGGAGGAATTAGCAGATCCAGAGGTTAGGAGATACACCTTACATGTCGCTATTATCATCTATAATATTGAAGTGAAATCATGTTTGGTTGACACTGGAGCTTCCATCAATGTTATGCTGCCAGAAACTTTGCTGTTGTGCTGCATATCTGAACAAGAAATCAAGCCATCCTGCGCCATAGTGAAAGCCTATGACAACTCCAAGAATTCCACACATGGGGTGGTCACCCTATAGGTTAAACTTGGACCATGTACGTTCACAACTGATTTTCATATCCTGGAACTGGATCCAACTTTTCAGGCTATACTTGTGAGGCCATACTTGGAAGCAATAGGAGTTGTGGCTTCAACAAACCATCAACGCATAAAATTTTTCTTTAAAGGACAAGTTGTCAAGGTAACTAGCATGCCCATAAGGGATGGGCTAAACAATGCTTTTTCTCCCTTTGGACTGTCAATGCAACCCCAGATCTCAGTGGGAGAGTTGCAAGAAGTTAGATGCATGATCACCTCTCTACTGAACACAGTGGGATGGCAGATGATGATGAAATTGGGCTATCAGGCTGGAAAAGGTTTGGGAAAAGATCCTCAAGGGATAACTTAGCGGATTGAATCTATGAAAAGGCCACTGTCGACTCCAGAAACGGGTTCCAGATCGGCACCTCAAGAGAAGAAGATGAAAGATGGAATTGGGGAAAAAAGGGGAGTGAATTGAAAGACACTCGGAAAGCGGTAAAAACTCCTCACCTCGATCCCACACTCACATTGATCCCCGTACTTTCATCTCACGGCGTCGCTCGAGCACCGGAGATGGTTCGGGTCATGTGGGAGGAGAGTGAGGAGGATATGAAATTAAAACATGAAAGATGTGGTCTCCAGGAGCCGCGGGCTCCGCTTTATGGGATGTAAATTAAGAAGTTGACCGTGTGTACCTTAGCGTGGGAGAAAGGGATGTGAGTTCAACCTTCTTCTTCTTCGGCCGGCCGATGAAGAAGAGTCTAACCAATCAATGCTAGCTTGATAAACTTGTGCAACTAGAACAATAAACCAAGTGAAAGAAAATGATTAGAACTATGGGAAGTGTAGTAACTGTAGAGAGAATATGAGAAAGAAGCAATTGGAATCGAACTCACCGGATTGGGGCGAGTCCTAACCCCTTTTTTTGTATTTTTTTTGATTATGTAAAAATGATGTAAATGAACTAAAAGATGCTTTAAAACAGTAAATAAACAAAGTGAATGGATTTGAAAAAGCTTATAGAATGGATTGGCTTGAGTTGAAGCCGAGTTGGTTGAAGACAGTCGGTTCGGGTAGCTTTTGCACCCTTCTGGCGCGACTTTTGTGTAGAGGATGCTACGGACGACCCCGATGTCAGAATCGAGTGCCGTTTGTTGGAGTAGACAGAGAACTCAGAGAGGAAGAATTCCTATGTTGATTATTTATTCTAAAACCTCCTGTATAAGTCAGTAAAAATTCTGGAATGGATGCGCGCCCAGTCCTGGATGCGCGCCCTCAATACAGCAATCGCCACGAACAAACGGCAAGTCGGAATTAAGTGCCGTCAGTTGGAGATGAAAGAGGACGAAGAGAGAAACGACTTCTATGTTGAAGAATTTTGCAGAAGGAGCCCCGTATTTCCTGCATAAGTCGATGAAGATGGTTGATGTAGAATGCCCGGATCGAGCCTTCTCCTTCACCTCGGGATCGATTTCTTGACATCGGATCGCCTTTGAACGTCGGGATGGCTTTGGAGAAGAGCTTGGACGACCTCTGGACGAGCTAGGCACCGGGAGTTAACCTTGGGTCGCTGAGAATGGCCCTCAATTTATAGGGGAAGGAAGCCGGTGCAAAATTTAGAAACTGCACCTACCGCACCCCCGTGTTTCAAAGAGTAGGAGGGCGCGCAGGGCGCGCCCTCAAACCAGGGGCGCGCAGGGTGCGCCCCCAGTCCGGGGGCGCGGTCTGCGCGCCCCCATGTTTCAAAGGAATCGGGGGCGCGTTACGCGTCTCACTGCTAAAAATCGACGGAAACATCCGAAAATTGCTAAAAATCGACTTGACATACGTAACGCGCCCCCGAACCGGGGGCACGGTACAAATAATCGAAAATACTCCGCGGTAACCTTCCAAAAATCCGGTTTAGAAGGTGTTAATCGGGGTAATTTACGATTTTTGTAAACTGACCGCGCCCCCGCCTTTCAAAGGAACAGGGGGCGCGCAGGGCGCGCCCCCAGTTTGAGGGCGCTCAAGGCGCGCCCCCATGTTGAGGGCGCGCATGGCGCGCCCTCCTCTTTCAAAGGGAGCGGGGGCGCGGTACACTCTCTCTCCTGCGCGCATGTTCCACGAGCCGTATCTTGCAAACGGGATATCCGATTCGGCTCCCGTTTTTTGCGTTGGAAAGAGGGCCTTTAACTGCACCTCCTCAAGTCGGTAAACCAGACGGAGTGACTTTCGATATGTTCGCACGGGGCTTTCTACCGGTTTACCCTCTTGCGGAAAGCCAAAACCCGGGGCAAAGATCCGAAAGGGCATGGTTTCGATCGAGAAATCTTGGGTCAACTCGGGATGACATAAAATGATGACCGAACAAGTCCGGTATGATCGGACAATCCGAAGTCATCGAAAAATCTGAGATTAAACCGGTAAACGTGAATCGAAAGCCGTAAAAGCCGCGAAACCCTAAAATTGACCGAACCGGATGTATGGCCCCGGTTGATGAAAATATTCGGCTAGAATCGACCCGGATGACCCAAAAAGACCCGGTGATGACCGGAAAAGCCTAATACATGGTCCGGGATAGCCGTGTCAGCACAAATCGAAAAAGCCGTAACGAAAGCCGTCATTGACCGACGCCTACCGAAATGACTTCTCGGAAACCCTGAATGTTACGGAACACATGAGGGACTCCCGAGACCTTCAATTATGGACCATTCAAGGTCGGACATCGAGCAGGCTTCGTGTTTTTACAGTTTACGTGTGGCTCTCGCTTGAAGGTTACGGCAATATTCCGGAAATCATTGGTCCATTCTCAACTTGCGAGGGGGCTCCTCCAATGTCCTTAGCTCATCTCCACAAGGTAATCCGGATCAGATAATGGTCAAATAAAAGATATCGCCTATGGAATAAGAGTCTAGGGCTCCGGATCAAGCCAATTTGGCGTGTCTACAGCTTGCCTCGCCTTGATGTCGGCTTTGCAGGGGAATGGCATGTAGCGGAATGGAGTGAAACGTAGAGAAAGCGTAGTGAAACGAGATGGATCGTAGTGGAATGTAGTGGAGTGAAATGGCGATGGACTAAAAAGGTGGCATCAAGGTGTAGATATAGACACGCTCAACGACCGGATTCGGCAAGACGAATCTCCTCAAGTCTCTTGGTTCACCGCCATGTTTCATCAAGTCCTCCTATGTTCGATTGGTAAAAGATGTGCCATTGGCACGAGAGAAGGATAGCCAACTCCCAACGCGGTGGGGAGTCCCCGAAACATGGGTTCGTAGGTTCATCATCAGCCGGTAACCCGATCTTGGCGGTGTTCCTGTACTGTGACGGGCTAAAATTTAAAGAGATTTTTTTTGAAAAAGTAAAAGAATACCAATCGAGCACATTTGGGCTCTCTGATTCATTTAAGTCTTTCAAGAGACAAGATTCAATTCGGAATGGAATGATCTCAGATTCCGAAAGGCAAATGTTTAAGCATAGACCGCGAAGATATTGACGGTGCAAGTTCTGACCAAATAGAAGGCCCTTGGCGGGATGAATTGGTTGCCATGGTGGGATGAATAGCAAGGAAGTTGCAATGGCCATAGTGGTGAAAAGATTTCAGGGCACAAAGTGGTTACCGAACACGGTGGGATTAATACACACGGTGGGATATTAGAGAGGTTGGTGGGACTAGAGATCATGATGGGATTAGAGAACACGATGGGATTAGAAAACACGGTGGGATTTAGAATGATCGAGAGAGTGAGAAGGTGAAGTTTGGGAAATGCTGTATTCAATGATAAAACAAAATGTAATGCAATTAATGCTACATGATGCATGTTGGGCTCAAGAAAACTAAACAAAACTTGTATAACAAATAGTTGAAGATATAGATTGTCTATGAGGTCAAGATACCCATTCGGGAACTATCGTCCCTCACAGCACAACTTTGGCTTATCCGTGAGCATTAGAGATGACACGACCGTCGTAGATTTTGATGAAGGGGATCTCGGGTCAAGTCTTCTCCGTGCTCATGGTCTCCAACAAATAATGTATAAGATAATAACACACGACTAGCGACATATATGCTAGTCGGCAAGTTATGGGGGTTTCCCATGTTGATTCTTCTGTTTCCGCGAGCAATTCCTGTCTTTCATCAAAATATTAGTTTCGAATGAACAATTATGTTCACTCAACCTTAATAAAAATCAAGCATAAATGTATTTGATTTTACAAATTTTTTTATGAATTTTTCTGAATTTTTCTGAATTTTTGAGAATTTTTGGAAGAATATTATCGAGCGCGCCCCCTAAACAGGGGCGCGGCCTGCGCGCCCCCACTTCGGGGGCGCGGCCTGAGCGCCCTGGGTTGGGGGGCGCGGCCTGCGCGCCCCCACTTTGGGGGCGCGTTCAATCCCAGTTTCCTATTTTGACCGGATCCGAATTCGGTTCAAATCGGGACCGATTTCCCCTATATAAACGCCTCTTAGGACGACCAAATTGTCCTACCAACACCCAGAATGGCTCCTCCTTTGAAAAAGAAGCGTGTTGGATCGGTTCGAGGTATTTCAAGCATCCCGGGTCATCTGAAGGCCAGAATCGGCGCCGACTTGGTAAGTTCGCTGCCAATTTTAGCTTTCAACCACTCTCTTCTTCTTTTTCTTAAAAAAAAAATTCTCTTACCTCTTGTTTGGTTGTAGGATTACCCAAACTTCCTTGGGCCTCGCCGGTATTGCTCTCCTCCCTGGCTTTCCGGCTTGCTTGACGTCCTCGGCTTGTCGGTCAGAGCGATTCTTCGCGATTGGGGCTTAACCGGGCTCTTGATCCATGCCAAGAAATATTCAGGCTACTCCCTTGACTTTGGTTTGATGGGAGCTCTTGTTGAGTTGTGGCATCCCGACACTCACACGTTCGTGTTCGGCAGCTTTGAGTATACAATTCTTCTTGAAGAAGCAGAGCTCCTTCTCGGCCTCCCTCGGACTAAGAAGGGAGAAACTGAAGGTATGTTCATCCCTTCAGGACCTCTCTCTTGCTTGGAATTCTTGCAGGATTTTGTCGAGGCTCGGCAGATCAGCACCTTGTTGGCCGGCAAGCGAATCAGTGTTCCCAAGTTGGTGGCTTGGACAATCTCTCTTCTGACGGCTCCTGGTCTGGACGAGGACCGGATTCTGCGCGGTGCAAAGGGTTTCGCGGATTGCCTTGCCGCGGTGTTCTTGTTTCCTGCGGAGGATGGTTTCCTGGAGGTTGATCAACTCTCGTGCATCCGCGGCATCTGGAGCGGTGTGCGGTTGGGGCCTTCTGTTCTGGGCTACTTGTACTGCGGACTGTCCGCAGCTTGCGTGGGCCATCCTCCCTTCGGCAGTGTGCTTTTACTTGCTTGCTGGGCCGATCTTCACTTTAAGTTTGATCCAGCCGGTGAGGTGGCCACCAGGTCACAGCTCTTCCGTCGTAGCCCCTTGTTCCCATATGCCGATGCGCTTGGCTTCGGCGAGAGAGTCGCCAATAGGTATGCATCAGTGAAGAAAAGGCCGGACTGGTGTGCTCACTTTGACTCCATGAACTGTTCTAGCTTCTTGCACTCTTCTGCTTCCTTGATGCAGAAGGACTTGCAGGTGTGCTTTGTGCCCGGCGTTGATCTCCGCTTGGTTACAGGTTCGGCCTTCGTGTTGTACAACGCTCACCGTTGCTACTCCCAGATTGGCTTGCCTCGGTACGAGTTGCCCAAGCTGTCCCACATGTCACCTATCAAGGGTAGACAGCTTGGCTCTGTGGATGACGAGGAGGAGGCGATCTCAGTCATTGCCTTGTGGGAGACGAGTCGGGTGTGCCGCCCAGGCCTCCTGATTGAGGAGGACCCTGACCGGAAGCGCCGCTACATCTCTGCGTTGAAGCTTCTACTTGCCTGAGCGTCTTCTTTTCCTGCTTTAACTTGTCAGCCATGTTGTTTTTATTTTGAATAAACAATTATTTATAGCAAGTTTGAGTGAAAATTCAAAAGAAATTTACCTTGTTTCGGAAAAATGCAAGACAGATGTTGACAATTATAATGAATATGCCTTGTTATTTTTCAACACCTTGAATATTTTTTAACATGAAACAAGATATTTTTGAAAGGTTTTAACATGCCTTTTTTCTTTAGGTAATTTTTCAGAGCAAACCATGAGTCTGATGAATTTTCTTTCGGTGACTCCTTGATCGGCTCGATTTTCTGAACAGCTTGGCGCTTTCTGAAATTTTCACCCTTTTTATCAGTTTTGCTTCTGAAAAATACATTTTCAGCCATTTCTGACTAGTAAATGTATAGAATTTTCTCCTAACCCCTGAAAAATGTTAGCTAGTGATGATAAAAAATATGAATATGTCTAGATAATTAAGGAATTGAGACATTCAAAGTTATGTGAAAAGAGGGATTTTTGGTGAGAATTTAAAGAGAATTTTTCTTCACAAAATTATTTTGAGCAAACCGTGCATCAGATCGGAATTCTTTCGGTGGCGTTGCGATCAGCTCGATTTTGTAAACCTTGAGTGATATTTTCAAATTTCTCCTATTTTCACATTTTTACTCTCTATAAATACCCCCTTGTGGTAAGAATATCTCATTTTCACTTGTTCACTATCTCTCCTCGCGCTAGAAGCTCTAGAGTTCCAACTCAGATCCGGAGTCCGAAACACCGTCAAAGGTTAGTGCCCCTGTTACAAAAAATGTAGATCGGTTTATGCTCTTCGATTTGATTCAATTTTCATGCGATTCGAAGTTGATTTGATGAAGTTATCGTGAAAATAAGAATCGAGCAGGTGAGAGGGTGTGGTCAACGCAAAAATGTTGACCGCGCCCTCGGACCGGGGGCGCGCTGAGCGCGCCCCCGGTTCAGGGACGCGCAGACCGCGCCCCCAAGAGAAGGGCACGGTCTGCGCGCCCTCACTCTTCTCTCAGGGATGGGGCGCGCAGAGCGCGCCCCTAATATTAGGGCGCGCTCAGCGCGCCCTCCCTCTTCAAAGGAGGGGAGGGCGCATTCGGCTATTTTTTTTTATATTTATATGAAATAAATAAAAATGTGTGTAACAATGTTTAATATCAACTTCCCTTTTGGCACAGATGTCGAGACGTGTTCGCCGCCATGACTCCGATTCTGAGGAGCCTGAGCTTCCGGCAGTCCGAGAGGTACATTTTCTTTTCCTGCACTTAATGATTAGCTCCTTTGCATTTTGCCAATAATAATTGAGTGAACTAATGAAATGATTCTATTGCAGGCCCGGATAAAATCCCGGATCTCGTGGGACCTGGTGCATGCTGCCTACCTAGGCCTACCGGACTTCCAGCAGGTTCAGTTAGAGGAGATGGGGTTTGGGCCCATCCTCCGGGTGACTCCTTTTTGGGAGGACCTACCACTGGTGCAGGTCCTCCATGAGTCCTGGGACCAAGACTCCTTCGTGTTTCTGTTCCCATGCGGGCACATGGTGCCCTCCTTAGAGGATGTTGCACACATCACCGGTCTTCGTGTTTACGGTAGGCCGGTAGTGTGTGCCACCTCTTCCGACTATTCGCGGGAGTTCCGGGCCCTCTTCGCATATGAGCCTGAGTTCGACCCGGAGGATGGCCTACGCACCATCGCCAGACTAGAGGCTGGTGAGATGGTAGTCTTGGTGGATGCCGAGCGTGTCCGTGGCGAGAGCCAGGACAGCTTTTTCTTCCGCATGGTCGGCCAAGCTGCAGCGGCATTTACCGGGTTACCTGGCTCTTTGGAGGCGGATGTAGACCTGCGCCGCTTCCTCCTCTTCTTCTTCGGGCGCCTTCTGTTGGGCTCGAAGACGGACTGCATCCATCTGCGGTTCTTCCCTTTGCTTGCTGACCTGGAGCAGGTTGGCACGTACGCGTGGGGGGCAGCGATGCTCGCCCATTTGTTCTGTGGCCTCCAACCTGAGGCGGGTTCTGTTTCGGTTGCCGGCTTCTCTCCTTTTCTTCAGATGACTTTTAGCAGCTTTTCTTTCTTGTACACTTGTAATGCTCTGCTTTGCTCTGACGAGTTGTGCCTTTTACAGGTCTGGAGCTACCTCTACTTCCCCCTGGGTCGGGCACAGCAGTCCTATCCCGACCTCCTCCCCCTGATGGCTCGTTGGGAGCCTATCCGCCCTACTGGTGGTCATCGCAGCCAGTTGGCTTCGATTCGTGCACAGATTCTCCGCTTCCCACACACTGAGGTATGTGTTTAATTTGTGTATCAATATTCTCCTGTTGAAATAATAATCATGATTTTGCTTCATACAGGTGTGTTGGAGGCCATATCTTATTACCGATGACCATCTCCAGCCCTGGATTGCCCACGCTAGTCGTGTCTTCGGCCGCGATCTTCATCTTCTGTGCATCAATGAGCTGGTGCCACTGTGGCTTCGGTTCTCGGCACGTGCCCTTGGTCTGGAGCAGGACTGGTTGGTGCCTCCTCCTCCTCTTCCCCTAGTTGGTGCTCGTCCCAGGCGCCTTCTCCTCCCCGTGGACTAGGTGGAGAGGCACCACGCCTCGATCACTTTGTGGTATGAAGGCGGCGAGGTAGTTATTGCCTGGGCAGAGGATAGCCGAGACTACCTTCGCCGATACGCAG
The DNA here is from genome assembly GCA_036172225.1 of Cryptocoryne crispatula var. balansae. Taxonomy (NCBI): domain Eukaryota; kingdom Viridiplantae; phylum Streptophyta; class Magnoliopsida; order Alismatales; family Araceae; genus Cryptocoryne; species Cryptocoryne crispatula. The sequence goes on from CM069921.1 coordinate 43,779,398, forward strand.
AGGCGTACGGCCACTTGTTCATTCCAGAGGGTCAGGTAAATGCTTCTCACTTTCCTTTAATTCTATGTTGTTGTTCTCTTCTGACCTTCATGTCATTTCAGGAGGCTCGGGCTCTACTGCTACGCCAACAACTGGAGATTGTTGACCTTCGGCAGGAGGTGGCCACTCTTCGCGGCATGCTGGAGACTGAGGTAGACACTGCCTTTGACCTTCATTTGTATCCTCAACATATGATTGCCTTGATGTGTTTTTCTTCTGTTCACAGCGGAAGGCTCGTGCTGAGGGTTCACCTCCTTCTCTGTCGAGGGAAGAGGTGGCTGAGCTCCACCAGCATCTTAGTGAGGCGAGAGAGGCCCTGACGACCAAGGAGGCAGAGGTATCTTTCATTGTTGTCTATTCTGGTTGTTGATTTTTCTTGGTTCATATACTTCTTCTTTTTCCAGGTTGCCGAGCTTCAGAGTAGCTTGTCCTCTCGTATCCAGTCCTTGGAGTCTGAGGTGGAGACATTGCGGTCTACCCCAGCCGATCTTTGTTCCCAGATGATTGTCTCGGATCTCCACCTTCTGCACGAGAGAGCCATGCGTGAGATGGAGCGCCAGCATAGCCAGGCCTTGCGATCTCTGGAGCAGATGCACCTGCAGGCACAGGTTCATTTGTCGGCAGCAGAGGCAACATTGCAGGTTTACCGCCAGGGCATCCCTCCACAGCCGAGCCAGAGTTTCACCCATCAGAGCAGCTCCCATCGGAGTGGCACGCATTGGAGTGGTGGCGCTGCTCGTAGTCGGGGTCACCACGGGTGGAGCCAGCAGGGGCAGAGTGGCCAGAGCCAGAGCCATGAGCACGGTGCTTCTGTGTTCCTGGCCACTTCTTCAGTGCGTCGCCGCAATGAGGCGGCTGCAACAGCTTTGGCGGACACGGCTACCATGCCTCCTCCACATGGTCATTCTCCTGGAGGGGGTAGCGGCGAACGCGATTTCTGTAGCAGGCTTAGCTTTTCTGATGTTGTAGCACTTAATGGCATAATCAGATCTTCACTTGTTTGCTTCAGTGTTTATTTGATCTGTTGGCGAGATTCTCACCCCTCCTTGACTTGTGTTTCTTTTCTGAAATACTCAATAGAAGGGTTAAATCTGTTCTATGGCTTACCCCCTTGCCTATTGTTGTCTTGCCTTGCTTATATGTCAAGGGGGCAGCCTTATCAACCAGGTAGAATGTACAAAATGACAGACAAGGTAAAAGTTGAGAGAGCTTACCTGCTATGGTGAGAGTCGCTCCCTTCTTGATCTCAGAATCCTGTCATTGAGAGAACTTTCTCCTCTTATTTTAAAGTCCCTGAAAACACTTGATAAAAGAGGATTAGATCTTCACAACGACTCATCCCTTTGCCTATTATGGCCAACTTTGACTTAGGTCAAAGGGAGGAGCCCTCTTAATAGGGTGATAATGAAGGTAAATATGCAATGCGGAAATGAAACATGCAAGACATAAAGATAAACATGAATGCTAGCAAAGGCAAAAATCAAGGTTATGCCAAGTTAGATGATGCACTTTTTTTAGATTTTTGGAAAGTATTCAATTTTTTTATTTTTTGAGAATATTCAAAAAAAAATCGGATTTTTTTTTTGAAAATATTCAAATTTTTTTAGATTTTTGACAATATTTGATTTTTTTGGGTTTTTGAAAATATTCATTTTTTTTTTGGATTTTGTGGAGAATGTGCCGGTATTGAGACCATTCATCAATCTTTGAGTGTTAATCAAGATTTAAGTGATAAACACCACGTGAAAATAAGGCATACCCAGAATATTTCTTGCCCTCTTCTCTTGATCGGTTTGGATTCCCCCTGAGTTTGGACAGTCTACCCTACCCTAGGGGTTTTAAGATGGAAGAATAATAAAGGAAGTCTTTGATAGGATTTGGGGGTGTTGAGGAGGGTTTCTCTACTCATGCCCAAATTGCCCGTTGGGGTTCGGCCTCTTCGGGTCTTTTCTACATATGGCACTTATTTAGACAAGTCTTTGACCCGTGGGGTCATTGCCCATCTTTTGGTGCCTTCTCTTCATTTTCTATTCTTTCAGGTACTCATTCAGACATGCCCATATTTGTTTAAACCTGTGGGGTTCATTGCCCATCTTTTGGCACCCTTTTGCACCCTATGAGACGGCCTCCTACTAAGGTGGCGGGCATTTTCGATACTATCCTCCTCTAGTCCCCTTCACCTATCTTGGACCGAATAGAAGAGAATATGGTAAGGTTTCCTTTCCACCTTCAGGGTTCTGCCTTGCCTCTCTTGAGTGTTGGGCTATCTAGATTCTGGGATCGGGAGGTGTTGTGTGTGCAAGGTGATGTCTACCCTTGACTTCTCGCTAAAACCCTTGGATCGATGACTTAATATCATACCAGAAACTCTCCATTTTTTTTTCTACGGAAAATATTTTTTGAGGTAAACGCCGTTCCATGGATGATTCAATTTTTCTCCATCGGCGTTGGTTAGCTCATATGCATTGCCTGGATATTTTTCAGTTATAACAAAAGGCCCTTCCCAGTAAGGTTGCAACTTGGAGCGGGGACCACCCGGCTTAACGAATATACGTTTAACTACCATCTCACCGATTTCGAACTTTCTCTCTACCACCCTCTTTTGATAAAACCTTTTCAATCAGTTCTGATAAGTCCGGGCATGCTCGGAAGTGGCCAACCTTCTTTCATCTAGGAGTTCAAGTTGTGCAAGGAGAGATTCTCGTCTCTCAGCGACAGGGATGTCCCTATCGAGTTGAACTCGGAGTGATGGAAGGAGTACTTCGTATGGGACCACCGCTTCCATCCCATATGCAAGAGCATACGGGGTTTGACCAGTGGGGGTCCGTACAGAAGTACGATAAGCCCATAGGGCATCTACAAGCTTATCTGGCCAGTCTGCGAACTTGCTAGACTTACAGGTTTTCTTGATGATTTTAATCAAAGTTTTGTTTGTGGCTTCTGCTTGAACATTGCCTTGCGGGTAATAAGGAGATGAATGATGTAATACAATGCGGTACCTGTTGCAAAGATCACGCAGATCTTGAGAGAGAAATTGTGGTCCGTTGTCGGTGATAATGTCGCTGGGTATCCCGAACCTGGCGATGATGTTGCGCTTGATGAAGAAGCATAGTGTTGATGCCTTGATCTCCATGAACGCTTCCGCTTCTGCCCACTTGGTGAAGTACTCTGTTGCCGTCAGGATGAATGATTTGGAACGGATTTCAGAGTTAAGATCACTTAGAGGGCCAATGATATCGAAAGCCCACATGGCGAAGGGCCATGGGGCATGTATCGGATGAAGGGAAGATGCGGGAGAATGGATCTTGTCGGCATGAAGTTGGCAAGAATGACAGTGCCGGACAAAGATGGAGCAATCCTCTTCTAGGGTTGGCCAATAATACCCCTGCCTGATGATTTTATTGACAAGAGCTTGAGCATTGACATGGCCAACACAGACCCCGGAATGTGCTTCCTTAAGCACCAATTCTGCCTCTTCTTCATCAACGCATCTCAATAAAATTCCACTTAGGCTCCTCTTGTAGAGCACCCCTCCTAGGATGGTATACCTTTGGGATACTCTCCTGATGGCCTTCTTTTCTTTTACATTTAATCCAGGTGGATATGTCTGATCTTAATAATACCTTGCGATCTCATCAAACCATGGCCTCTCACCCTCATCTAACTCTTCCAACTCGATTAGTGAAATCTCCTCTTTCTGCTCTAGATATTCCTTCCTGCCAAATCTCTCCTTGATCTTCAGAAATCGCCCATCTTTAATCGCTGGCATCGACCTCCTACGGACATGAATAGTCCGCACCTGTCTACCTAGCGGGACTGATAGAGATGAAGCTAAGGAGGCTAGGGCATCAGCAAGGATGTTCTGAGCTCGAGGAAGGTGGACAAAAGTGAGTTTGGAAAAGAGCTTGATGTAGCAAGAGGTGAGTTCTTGGTAAGGTTTGAGGTTTGGATGAGAAGTTCGGTATTTGGTTAGGACTTGGCGAAGAATTAGTTGGCTATCACCTATCACCCTCAATTCCGTGGCACCATAGAAATGAGCGACCTCCGGCCCGGCCGGCAAGGCTTCATATTCGGCTATATTGTTGGTTGCCGGGAAGTCAAGCCGAAATGCCCGTGGAATGGTGACACCCTCGGGTGATAGAAGGACAATTCCTATTCCCTTACCGTGTGAATTCAGAGCCCCGTCAAAATATAATGTCCAAAGGTGGGAAGATCGGATCAACATTAGTTCATCATCCGGGAGCTCCGATTGGACCGGGTCAAAGAGGGGTATAGGGTGATGGGCTAGATGTTCGGCAATGGCATAGCCCTTAATCGCCTTCTGGGGGACATAGGTGATATCAAACTGAGAAAGGAAGCTCTGCCAATGACCTAACCGATCAGTTAGAACAGTTTTCTCCAGAAGGAATTTGATGGGATTGATGCGGGCAATAAGGTTGACCTCATGAGCTAAGAAATAGTGTTTAAGCTTCTGAACTACCCAGACTAGTGCAGCACAGGTCTTTTCCACTACAGTATACTTCTGCTCACATGGATCAAAGATCTTTGACAAATAGTAAGTTGCCCTCTCTTTCCCTTCTTCATCAACTTGTGCAAGGACTGCCCCAAGAGAATTCTCCAAAACCGAGATATATAAAACTAAGGGCTTGCCAGGGACTGGTGGTCTAAGCATAGGGGGACTAGCCAGGTATCTTTTCAATCCATCGAATGCATCCTGGCACTTCGAATCCCATTTGAACTCGGCCCTCGCCTTGGTCAACTCATAGAAAGGTTTACACCTTTGGGAGTGTTGTGAGATGAACCGGCGGACAAACTGTAGCCTTCCGATTAATCCTCGAAGTTCTTTCATATTTCTCGGAGGAGGCATACCAATGATTGCGTTGGCCTTGTTTGGGTCGATCTCTATGCCCCTTTTGCTCACTATGAACCCCAACAGTTTTCCTGAGGATACTCCAAACGTGCATTTCTTTGGGTTCATTTTCAATTTATATTCCCTAGCCCTTTGCAAAACCTTTCTTAACACTTCTGGGTGATCTTCTCGGCTTCTGGACTTAACGACCAGGTCATCCACGTACACCTCTACAAGGGTATGCATCATGTCATGGAAGATAGCCATCATTGCCCTCTGATAGGTAGCACCGGCATTCTTCAGTCCAAAGGGCATGACGACATAGCAGTAGGTTCCCCAAGGTGTGGTGAACGAGGTCTTCTCCTGGTCCTCTTCGGCCAACCGGATTTGATTATATCCAGAATAGCCATCCATGTATGACAACATCTCGAATCCAGCAGTGTTATCAACCAGTTGTCGACTCTGAAAATTCGACAGGGTCCTCTCCTTTTCAGGGAAGTCCGTGAATCCAGATCGTCACCTCAAGAGGGGATGAGAAAAGAAAGGAATAAAGCTCGGAAAGCAACTCTCACCTTGGTCCCACACTCACATTGATCCCCGAACTTTCATCCCTTGGCGTCGCTCGATCACCAAAGAGACGGTTCGGGTCATGTGGGAAGAGGGTGAGAATAAATAAATTAGGACATGTGGTCGGCAGGAAATGTGGGTTCCGATTTATAGAATTAAAATTGACCGTGTGTACCTTAGCGTGAAGAATGTGAGTTAAAGCTTCTCCTTCTTCGGCCGGCCGATGAAGAAGAGTCCTCAACGCGTGGGTGCTTGATATTCTGTGCAACTAGACAAATAAACAAGTGAAATAGACAATTAGAACTAGACAAAGTGGAGTATATGTAAAGAGAATGACATAAAACACACAATTGACTAGAAACTGACCAGATTCGGGTTATCTCTAACCCTTTTTTTTTTTTGGATTAACAGAGCAAAAGTAATGCAAAAAATGTAAAAAAATGATAGGAGGGTGGAGAATCATGAAAAAAAGAGATAGGAAAAATAACATAAAGATTCTGAGTTGAATAGAGAAAGATATAGCCAAATCTGTGTTGTCGAAAAAGCCGAGCAGCAGTCCAGGATCTGCCAGGCGCGACTTTGCTTCTGTGCTTGTCACGACCAGCCCCGACCTCAGAATAAAGTTCCGTCGATTGTAAACTCAAGAAAACTTGGATATGAAGAACTTTTATGAAGAGAGCTCTGGCAGCAGACGTCCACACACTGCTGTAGAGGTCGAGGAAGATAGACTTGGCAGATCACCTGTACAACAGCCTTCCTCTCTCTTGAACCGACTTTTCTCTCTCTAAAAACTCGAAATTTTCTCTCTAAAAATCACAAAATCGATGCAGGAGGGTCCTAGGACGTCTTGAGATGCCTGGGGGGTCGTGCTCCTCCCTTGGAACGACCAGAATCAGAGTCCTTTTATAGGAGAACAGGCGATCTTATCAAAGCTAAAAAATAGGGATAAATGCGCCCTGGTGCCAGGCGCATGCGCCCTGGTGCCAGGCGCATGCTCCCCACTGAGGGGCGCATGTGCCCCCCAGTGAGGGCGCATGGGCACAGTTCCCGAGAAAAGAGGCCTTATCCAGTCCGTCCGTTCAGTGGTAGAGTCTCGGTGAAAAACTGGTTCCCACGTGTCTCAAATGTGGGGCGCATGTGCCCTCAAATGAGGGCACAAGGTCACGTGCCTCACTGGTAGGGCGCATGGGCACGTGCCCTGGGTCCCGGGCGCATGTGACCAGGAACCTGGGCGCATGGGACTTGTTTCGCGCGTCCTTCTTCCGGAAGCCATTGCGAACACTCCCGAACTCGGAATTCGACGCCGTTTATTGCGTTGGAAAGATAACAGGCCGAAGAAGCTTTATACAGCATCGGATCATCCATCACACCCTCCAAAACTTCATAATTTTGTCCGGAAGTTAGGGCATTGAACAGAAGATCCGATACAGGTCAAAAATGACTCCGACGGCAAACCGGAAAGGCACGATATGCAACAAAACTTGTCCGGGGTGTAAATATGACCATAACCTTCAATGCATGATCATTAGGCATTGGTCATTCAGCCAATTTCCGTGTTTACACGATTTACGTGTGGCTTTCGCTCGGAAATTACGGCTTTTTGCGAAAAACTTCGGAAGGCATCCGATTTCGTTCGGCAAAGCTCCAAATCTACTTTAAAAGACCCGGCATCATTATAAGGTCAATCACACATGTTACCCTATAAAACATGAGTTTTATGCTCTGAATTAGGCGAATTTGGCGTGTCTACAGCTTGCCTCGCCTTGATGTCGGCTTTGTAAGGGAGTGGCATGTAATGAAGCAGAGTGATTTGTAGTGAAATGTAATGGAATGCAAGTGAACGTAGATGAATGTAGCGAAATGGAATGGTGATGGACTGAAAAGGTGGCATCAAGGTGTAGATATAGACACGCTTATCTACCCGATCCAGCAAAATGAATCTCTCTGAGTATTCTAGATCGCTTTCATGTTCTATCAAAACCTCATATAATTGGTGGTAAAAGACATGCCCCTGGCACGAGAGATGAAAAAGTAAGTGGTAAAAGGATGTAGCCAACCCTCAGCGTGGTGAGGAGTCCTCGAATTCGTAGGTTCATCATCAGCCAGCAACCCGAACTTTGCGGTGTTCTTGTCCTGTGATGGGCTAAAGTTTTGTAAAAGAGAAGTTGATCTTAAAAAGAAAAGAATACCAATCCATCATATTTGGAATCTCAAGTTCATTCAAGTTTCACCAAAATACTCAGTTTAATTCTGAGTGGAAGAACCTCAAGTTCTTAAAGGGTTCGTTTAAGCATAGCAAAATTGCTCGGGTATCATGAAAACCATGAATCACGCTCTAGCAGAAAATCAAGTATTCGGAAAACGACAAAACAGACTTAAGCCATAGTGAGATTGAAAGACAATGGTGAGACTAACATAGAATGATGGGAAAGAAGAGACAATGGCATGACAATTGCCATGACACGGTGGGATAAAAGAAAGGAAAGAATAAAACATGGTGGAATAAAAAGAAAGGAATAAAACATAAAGGGATAAAAGAAAGAATAAAACATGTTGAAATAAAAGAAAGAGAAAACATGATGAAATAAAATTGGTAATGATGAAGAATGAAAAGGAGATGGCTGTGAACACATAGAAAATCATGTAGAAAATAGTTGAAGATATAGATTGTCTATTGGAGGTCAAGACACCCGATTAGGAACCATCGTCCCTCCAATGTCAATTTTGGCTTATCCGTGAGTGTGAAGAAATGACCAAGCCGTCGTAGATTTTTTTGAAGGGGTTCTCGGGCCCAGTCATCTTCACGCTCAAGGTCTTCAACATTAATGCATATAATATGTATCAAATGGACCTAACATAACTAGGTGATAGATAATAGGAGTGATGTGAAGTGAAAAAAATGAAGTGATGGTGGTGCTGTGATGTGAGATTGATGAGAAGCTGAGGATGAAATCGTCAGGTAAGCTGCATCGACCGCCTGGTTCATCAGCATCTCTGGTCCATCCTTGTCTTGCCTGCTGACGGAATACAACACCATGAGAATGTTCAGCTAGGTGGTGCTTCATTTCTTTCCGCCATAAGGTTGGCATGACGTTCCTTGGGGAACACTGATCTCGCTAATTCACCTGTTAGGACTAAAAATATTGCCTGCACATTTCTGGTTAGTACCCAACAGACAGAATTGTCATATGAAGCAAATTGTTCATGAAATGATCAACGGAAGATTTTACTATTAGAACAATCATTTGGAGGTCAAAACAAAGTTTTTGATGATGGTTTCTTTAGCAAAAATGTCACTTTTAACATTATAGACAATTTCTGAATTTTTGAGATTTTTCTGAATTTTTTTGAATTTTTTTGTCCATGTGCCCTCGATCGGGGTACCTGGCCATGCGCCCTGGGGTGGGGCACCTGGCCATGTGCCCCCAGATGAGGGCACATGCACCCTGAGGCAAATTTTTTTTTTTTTTCAGAAAAAATTGTACCTGATTGCCCTTCTCTTTTTGCTTCTTCAGCTCCTGCAAATACTTAATGAAAATGATTAAATTTTTATCATTACTCATCCCTTTGCCGGTATGTCGTATGCCTTGATTTTGAGTCAAAGGGAGGAGCCTTCTTAACAAGGTGGAATAAAACAAATGACTAAAATGAATTGGTGGTACGGGTTGAGAGAACATACCTGCCGTGGTGTGAATCCTCTCCTCTCCTATATTGAAATGCCTGAAACACTTGACAGAAGGAGATTAGATCTTCACCATGACTCATCCCTTTGCCCATTATGTTCAACTTTGACTTAGGTCAAAGGGAGGAGCCTTCTTAACAAGTTAATTAAAGTAAAAATAGATATGCAATGCAGAAATGGAAATATGCATGACAATCAAATAAACATGGATGCAACTAAGGCAATGATCATGACTAAGCAAAATTTTTTTTTTTGGATTTTCTTGAAAACAATCATTTGTATTTCCAAAAGTATTCAATTTTTTGTGATTTTTTTGAAATATGTATGTTTTTTTTGAATTTTTGAAATATTCATTTTTTTTGGGTTTTCAAAATATTCAATTTTTTTGGTTTTTTGAAATATGCATTTTTTTGTGGGTTTTTAAATATGTATTTTTTTTTGGATTTTTGAAATATGTATTTTTTGTGGAGAAAATGCTGGTATTTGAGACAGTTCATCGATCTTTAGAGTTTGTCAAGACTCAAGTGGTAGATGCCACATGCAAAAATAAAGTTCCCTAGCTAGAATCCTTCTAACCTTCTTCCTTTGATCGACTTGGGTTCCACCTAGATTTGGTCGGTTTACCCTTCCCTAGGGTTTAAGGAGGAAGAGTATAGAGGAAGTCCTTGATAGGGTTTGAAGATGTTGAGAGGGATTTCTCTACTCTCACTCAAATTACCCATTGGGGTTCGGCCTCTTAGGGTTTTTCTTTCTTTTTTTGTTCTTTTCTATGTGGCACATATTTGGACAGGTTTTTGACCCGTGGGGACATTGCCCATCTTTTAGTGCCTTTTTTCTTGACTATCATTCTTGGTACTCATTCAGACAGGTTAATCATTTTTTTTTCTAACCTGAGGGGTTCATTGCCCATCTTTTGGCACCCTTTTGTACTCTCTGAGACGGCCTCCTACTAGGGTGGCGAGTGTTTTCGATACTACCCCTCTCTAATCTTCTCTCCCTATCTTGGACCGAGTAGAAGAGAATAGGGTAAGGGTACTCCTTCCATTTCTAGATTTCTACCTTGCCTTTCGCAATTGTCAGGTTATCTGGATTCTTGGATCGAGAAGTGTTGTGTGTGTAGGATGGTACCTACCCTTGACTTCTCATGAACAACCTAGGATCGATGACTTGAGATTATACCAATGGTTTCTCCATTTTTATGGAAAGTACTTTTTGAGGTAAACTCCAATCCAAGGATGATTCAATTTTTCTCCATCTGCATTAGTCAATTCATATGCATTACCTGGATATTTTTCAGTGATTACAAAAGGCCCTTCCCAGTTAGGTTGCAACTTGGAGCGGGGACCCCCTGGCTTAACGAATATGCGTTTGACTACCATCTCACCGATCTCGAATTTTCTCTCGACCACCCTCTTTTGATAAAACCTTTTGAGTCTATTCTGATAAGTCCGGGCATGCTCGGCGGCGGCTAGCCTTCTTTCATCCAAGAGTTCAAGCTGTGCAAGGAGAGATTCTTGTCTCTCATCAACAGGAATATCCTTGTCGAGCTGAACTCGGAGAGATGGAAGTAATACTTCGTAAGGGACCACTGCTTCCATCCCATATGCCAAAGCATACGGGGTTTGTCCAGTGGGAGTCCTTACAGAAGTACGATAAGCCCATAGAGCATCTATAAGCTTATCAGGCCAGTCGGCAAATTTGCTAGACTTACAAGATTTCTTGATGATTTTGATTAAGGTTTTATTAGTTGCTTCTGCTTGACCATTGCCTTGAGGATAGTATGGTGATGAATGATGCAATGAAATGTAATACCTGTTGCAAAGATCACGCAGATCATGAGAAAGAAATTGTGGCCCATTATCGGTGACGATGTCGCTGGGGATCCCGAACCTTGCCAAGATGTTGCGCTTGATGAAGGAGCAGCCTGTTGACGCTTTAATCTCCACGAATGCTTCCGCTTCAGCCCACTTTGTGAAGTACTCCGTTGCCGTCAGAATGAATGATTTTGAGCGCATTTCGGAGTTGAGGTCACTCAAGGGGCCAATGATATCAAAAGCCCACATGGCGAAAGGCCATGGGGCATGAATTGGATGAAGGGAAGATGCGGGAGAGTGAATCTTGTCGGCATGGAGTTGACATGAATGACAATGCCGGACAAAGATGGAGCAGTCTTCTTCTAGAGTTGGCCAATAATACCCTTGTCGGATGATTTTCTTAGCAAGGGCTTGGGCATTCACATGACCACCACAAACTAGAGAATGTGCTTCTTTCAGCACCAACTCGGCTTCTTCTTCATCAAGACACACGAGTAAGATTCCACTTAGGCTTCTCTTATAGAGCACTCCTCCTAGGATTGTATACCTACGGGATACTCTTCGATTGCCTTCTTTTCCTTGGTGGTTGATCCGGGCGGATATGGTGATCTTGACAATACCTCGCAATCTCGTCATACCAAGGTCTCTCACCTTCTTCTAATTCTTCTAACTCAATCAAGGAGATTTCTTCTTTATGTTCCAAGTATTCTTTTCTGTTGAATCTCTCCTTAACCTTCAGAAAACGTCCATCCTCAATTGCTGGAATTGTCCTCTTACAGATGTGGATAGTTCGCACTTGCCTGCCTAGCGGGACAGATAGAGATGAAGCTAGTGAAGCTAAGGCATCGGGGGACATGAACAAAGGTGAGTTTGAAGAATAGCTTGATGTAGCGAGGTGGTGAGCTCTGGTAGGGCTTGAGGTTTGGATGGGAAGTTCGGTACTTGGATAGGACTGGCGTAGGATCAATTGACTATCACCTATCACCCTCGGTTCGGTGGCACCATGGAAATGAGCGGCCTCCAACCCGGCCGGCAAGGCTTCATACTCGGCTATGTTGTTGGTTGTGGAAAGTTAAGCCGAAAAGCCCGTGGAATGGTGACACCTTCAGGTGACAGAAGGACAATACCTATCCCTCTACCATGAGAGTTCAGAGCCCCGTCAAAATATAATGTCCAAAGATTGGAAGATCGGACTGACATTAGTTCGTCATCCGGGAACTCCGACCGGACTGTGTCAAAGACGGGTATGGGATGATGGGCAAGGTGTTCAGCAATAGCATAACCCTTAATTGCCTTCTGTGGGACATAAGTGATATCAAATTGGGATAAGAAACTCTACCATCGCCCTAACCGATCAGTCAAGACTGTACACAATTCTATGCCAATTGTTGCAAATATCTGTTTGGAACTCCTTTACCTCTGACTTTCCTATTTCCTAACCTAACTTGACCTACTGAAGATAAAGCTGGAAAGGTGGTATTTACAGTGAAGGGAGGATCGAGCAAATCGATCAATGATTCAGAAAAGGGGGATCACGATTGGGAGTACCCTCTGGGATGAGTAGAGACGTCTCCTCGATGGAAATGTGAATTTCAGAGAAGACGTTTTGGAAATTTCAAGTAAAAAGATAGAATGAGCCTGAGTAACTCGAGGCTTGCTGGAAACTGACTGAATTACCAGAGAGAAAAACTTAAGAATAAAGGGGAAAAAGGGGCTTGTGGGCCCAATAGTAACAGAAAGTGGACACATGGGTCCAAAATTGATGAAGAAAGTAAACGGGTACGTGGACCCGATCATAGAAATAAATGGGCATGTGAGCCCATGTTGAGAAAAGCCCTCAGTTCTGAAGTTGATGAGGGAAGCAAATGGGCAAGCAGGCCCAGTTAGAGTGGAAGGTTGAAGAGGGCTCATGGGCCCAATGTGGGTAAGTGGGCCCTGAAGCCCATCCAAAAGATCTAGAAATAAAGGTACGAGGTTCAAACATGGCATTGTTGTATTTGGGCCTCGTGGAATGGTTTTGACTTGGGTGGTATGCTCAACTAGATGATCCAAGATTGGTCTGCCCTTGAGTGGTTCCTGGTGCTCTTCCCCACTTGAGAACAAACGAGTTAAAGATAAGCACAGGTCTTCCAAGTCTTCTTCTTCTTCATCTGGAGCTTTCCTTCTCTTGACAGCCACCACGGAACTTTTGCCATCTTCAGCCATCATCATGGTCTCCCCTTTGATAAAGAAGGTGTGGAGCCCCATGGCATATCCTAGCTGGAAGATCCTCCTTGGGATGGAACCCTCTTCATATCCCAACCCCTGCCTGCGTGGCCTTTTCACAGTTTCAATTGGCTGAGTGATTCCTTGAAGGTCCTTGCCTAAACCTCTTCCAGGCTGATAGCCCAATTTCATCATCATCCGCCATCCCAGTGTGTCTGGTAGTGAGGCGGTCATGCATCTAACTTCTGGCAATTCTCCCACTGAGATCTGGGGTTGTATTGACAGACCTAGGGGTAAAGAAGCATCGTTCAGCTCGTCCTTTATAGGCATGCTAGTCACCTTGACCACCTATCCTTTAAAAGGAAATTTTATGCACTGGTGGTTTGTTGAAGCCACAGCTCCTATTGCCTCCAAATATGGCCTCCCAAGTATAGCCCGAAAAGTTGGATCCAATTCTAGAATATGAAAATCTGTTGTGACCGTACATGGTCCAAGTTTGACTTCTAGAGTGACCACCCCACGTGCAGACTTCTTGGAGTTGTCGTAGGCCGTCACCATGGCACAGGATGGCTTAATTTCTTGCTCAGAAATGCCGCACAATTGCAAAGTTTCTGGCGGCATAACGTTGATGGAAGCTCCAGTGTCAACCAAACACGATTTTATTTCGTCATTGCAGATAATATAAGCCACATGCAAAGCATATCTCCTAAATTCTGGATCTGCTAATTCCTCCTGAGAGAAAGTGAGTGTTGGGTGCTCACTTCTAGGGGCTAACACTGTAGTGATCTTCTCAGGTGGGAGATCTTCATTCACCATGACCCTTTGCAAGTACTGCTGTAGAATCTCCTGGTGCACCTTTGATCTTTTGATCAACTCAAGTATGGAAATACGGGCTGGTGTCTTATCCAAATGTTTTAACAGATCATAGGTTGTGCCTGGCAATGGTTCTTCTACTTGCTCCTCCTCCACTGGCTCTTGCGGTTGAGTTCCGGCTTGGGGAAAGAGCCGCTGGAACATCCTCCCACTCCGAAGCACCGGGGCTATTTGGCGGTCGGGTAGAGGTGATGGGTTAATCGGGGTGGGTTACGGTGGAACAGGTGGTGTAGGTGCGGGTATGATAGGTAATGGGATTGATAGTTACGGGATGATGGGGTTAGTTGGTAGAGGGGTAGGATTTGGAGGTGGTAGTGATGGTGATACCGGTGGCACGATAAGAAGAGGCCGGGGTGCGAAGTGGTTGATTAGTTTAATGAAGGTGTAGGTTGTGGGATTGGTTGTGGTGTTGGTGGTATGATAGGTTGGGGTTTTGGAGTGGTAGAGCTCGTAGGCTGGGGGTTCAGGTTTGGTGGTGATTGTGGTGGTCGGATGAGTAAGGGCCGGTGTGTAGCAATGGTTGAAGGAGGTGTAGTTAAAGAGGGGGTTGGCCTAATGATGGGTCGGCGAGAAGAAGTGGCAGCCAGTGGTTGGGTTATTGTGCTTGGTAGTGGTTGTGGAGTAGCAGGTGCACGGATTATTTGTCTAGCATGGTTCATAGTAGGAGGCCTAGCTAGGTTGACAGGCATGGTTACATTTTGGTTTTCTAGTTGCCAACCTTGAGCACGACTGGCATCTCCCTGGACAATGGAGTGTACTCGACCAATTCCTGGGTTTGGATGTGCTGGTGCCGGTGCTGGAGCGTGAGCATGTAACGGGAGTGGATTTTGGACAATCCCCAAGCCAGGTTGTTGTTTAGGTTGAGCCGGTGGACGCTGTCGCTGCTGCTGCCTAGCCTTCATAGCTTGTATGCATTCCCCCATTTGAGCCCAATCAATGCTTCCTTGGTCATTCAGATCGTGGATGTAATCCTTGAATTGAAAGCACACTTCTACAGTGTGACCAGGACATCGGTGGTAAGCACAGTATCGGGACATATCTACATTTGTTGGCCAAACCTCTCTTTCTTTGGGCAATTCCAACTGTTTTTCTGCCATGAGTACATTGAAGATGTCAGTCAAGGAGTAAGGGAGTTGTTGGTAGTTCTCTCTCCTAGGACCTCCCCTTCGTGGTGCATGATTGGGTGGTGGCGGTGCCCTATTGTAGGTAGGTTGTCGAGGTTGCTGGGGTTGTGCTACTGGTTGCGGGGGTTGTTGTGGTTGTCGTGGTTGTGGTGGCCTAACTTGTTGCTGAGGGTGGTAATAGGAAGGGTTCTGTGGTGGGTTTCTGAACTGGTTTTGATGATTCCCTCCCTGGTTCCCCACAATGTTTATAGCTTCGTTGTTGACCACTCCTTCGGTTCTAGGCCCAGCTGGTGCAGAGGGGGTTTTTCTAAAGTTTCTAGGTTTAGGATCAAAAGGGTTTATCATGGTGGCATCCTTGAAGTGGGCTTGTAAGTATCGGGCACTGTCATAGAGTTCATTCATTGTGGTAGGACGGTGCATGATTAATACATTTCTCAGAAGCGAGGTGTAGTGTTGCCAATAAGCATTTTTACTTGTTCCCCTTCAGAAATCACATCTGTCAGTTTTTCTGCCATTCCCCTCCAGCGATCAGCAAACTTTACGAAGTCCTCTTCGGGCTTCATCTTCTCAGCAATCAAGTCTATAATGGAGCACGCTGGTGCCACCCGGTCTCTATATCTCTGCAAGAATTTGGTCATGACAATGTCGAAGTCTCCTGCCTCAAAGGAGTCGAGTGAGTAGAACCATTCCAATGCAGACCCTTCTAGTGATCGACGAAACAAGAAGGCAAGAACCCTACGATCATCTTTCCAGAATGAGGATTCATAAAGAAAATCTTTAAGATGAAGAAAGGGGTTGCCAGTACCATTGTAGCGGCGATAAACTGGTAGCTCAGAAGGTGGCAGGTGTAAGACTGGCAGAGAAGGGATGGAAATCTCAGGCACTGACTTGGAGTCCAGGCGACATCTCAGCTCTTCATAACATTCATTCATCTGAGTGAGCTGATCCATGATTGCACAGGTGAGAGCGAGTTCTTGGTTTACCGGTTGGGGTATGTGGTTAGAGACGTGGTTACGGAATTGAGGAACATGATTTGAAGATTGTCCCATGGCTTGGTGGATTGGGGGAACAACATGGTTGAAATAAGATGGTTAGACAAATGAGCATTGGAGCACAGATGGTTTTACTGCAGATGGGTGAATCATAGGCCGTTGAAGAACAAGAGATGGAATCAAAGATTGATGAACAACAAGTGATTGAACAAAGGGTATTTGCATGAGTGGTAGTTGAACTATAGGACGAGGAGATAGGGCAACTTGATTGGTTTCGACCGATCTGAAGCAATTTTGCCCTTCACCATGGATTGTATACGGGCATAGGTTTCGGGTCGGTATAGAGAGACAACTCCCTAAAGAGTTGTTCAACATCACGGGGAGCAGATGGTTGAGGGACCTCTTGCGCTTCTGACGGAATTGGTTGGTGACCCATCTCGTGCTCTCGATGTTCAACTTGTTCCGCCATTCCAACGTGCCTTCCGGACCTTAGTTGCATTGAACCTTAAGGAGAATGTAAAACAAACAAGTTGACAAAATAAACAAAGAACTTTTTTGGTTTTTTTTTTTTAGTATTTTGCAAAAAGTTAGAGGTTTGAATTTTTGTTTGAAGGGCAAGTGATGCAAAGACTTGAAAACAAAATTACGCAATGATTTTGATTAAACCTTAGGTTTATGAATTTTGTTAAGAATTGTTCTCTCAACAAATGGGTTAGGATCCTAACTCCAATCTCCAATGACCTAGGTTTCACACAATCTCACCACGTGTAGGTAACATAGGATGCTTTGGGTTTTGGGGAGTGGTACAACCAACCCGATCGTGAAGAGGAATACTCCACGTATGACGAATTACGGAGGCCTTGATGAAAGCCAACCAAGTCAACTAGGAAGGAATATCCCAGAAGAGAGGTCAGAATCCACCAAGAGGGTGTTTTGGATGGGAGAGGTAAATGGGAGAGTGAGCTCCCGCCTCAAAAAAGTGTAAAAGAAGGAGGTAGAGAGAAGGAGCAGAGAATGCAATCAAGTAATAAAACAAGTAATAAGCAAAGCATAAACTTAAACAAGCAATCAACACTTAACAAGCAATTAGAAACTAGACAAGCAACTAGAAACTAGAATCCAGACTTGTTTCTTATGTGAGCCAAATGGAGATAGTGAAAAGGTGATGGAAAGAAGAGGGTTCAGATCTGATAGCCAAGCAAAAGGGTGGTCCACATGGGGACCGATGTGGGAACTGGGGTAAAAAGTAAAGGTGGTTCACGTGGGAACCGGTTTTGGGTAAAAGGGGGTGGTTCACGTGGGAACCGGTTTGAATGGTCAAAAGGGGGGCCACATAGGGCCAATTAAAGGTGAATAAAGATCTGATCCAAGTTGGGATAGATCTGGAAAAAAGGTTGTGGTTCACGTGGGAACCGAAGTAAAGAAAGAGATTGGTTCACGTGGGAACCGATTTAAAAGGAAAAAGGTAGTTCACGTGGGAACTGGTTTAAATAACATGCAGATATTAAATGGCATACTTGGCACTTCAGATCTGATGAAAGATGGGTGAAATCAGAAATTATGAGATGGCATGAAGTTTAAAAGAGGTGGAAAGAAGGAAAGGCTCACGTGGGAACCGGTGTAGAACTATAACTAGTTGCAAACAAAACACTAAGCACCCACGGTTGAAGACATTGCTTGTCCCACCGTGGTCGCCACAAAGCTGTCGACTCTGAAAATTCGACGGGGTCCTCTTCTTTTCAGGGAGATCCGTGAATCCAGATCGTCACCTCAAGAGGGGATGAGAAAAGAAAGGAATAAAGCTCGGAAAGCAACTCTCACCTTGGTCCCACACTCACATTGATCCTCGAACTTTCATCCCTTGGCGTCGCTCGATCACGAAAGAGACGGTTTGGGTCATGTGGGAAGAGGGTGAGAAGAAATAAATTAGGACATGTGGTCGCCAGGAACCGTGGGTTCCGATTTATAGAATTAAAATTGACCGTGTGTACCTTAGCGTGAAGAATGTGAGTTAAAGCTTATCCTTCTTCGGCCGGCCGATGAAGAAGAGTCCTCAACGCGTAGGTGCTTGATATTCTATGCAACTAGACAAATAAACAAGTGAAATAGACAATTAGAACTAGACAAAGTGGAGTATATGTAAAGAGAATAACATAAAACACACAATTGACTAGAAACTGACCGGATTCGGGTTATCTCTAACCCCCTTTTTTTATTTTTGGATTAACAGAGAAAAAGTAATGCAAAAAAATTTAAAAAAATGATAGGAGGATGGAGAATCACGAAAAAAAGAGATAGGAAAAAGAACAGAAAGATTCTGAGTTGAATAGAGAAAGATATAGCCAAATCTGTGTTGTCGAAAAAGCCGAGCAGCAGTCCAGGATCTGCCAGGCGCGACTTTGCTTCTGCGCTTGTAACGACCAGACCTGACCTCGGAATAAAGTGGCGTCGATTTTAGACTCAATAAAACTTGGATATGAAGAACTTTTATGAAGAGAGCTCTGGCAGCAGACGTCCACACACTTCTTTAGAGGTCGAAGAAGATAGACTTGGCAGATCACCTGTAGAACAGCCTTCCTCTCTCTTGAACCGACTTTTCTCTCTCTAAAAACTTGAAATTCTCTCTCTAAAAATCACAAATTCGATGCAGGAGGGTGCTAGGACGTCTTGAGATGCCTGGGGGGTCGTGCTCCTCCCTTGGAACGACCAGAATCAGAGTCCTTTTATAGGAGAACAGGCGATCTTATCAAAGCTAAAAAATAGGGATAAATGCGCCCTGGTGCCAGGCGCATGCGCCCTGGTGCCAGGCGCATGCGCCCCACTGAGGGGTGCATGTGCCCCCCAGTGAGGGCGCATGGGCACAGTTCCCGAGAAAAGAGGCCTTATCCAGTCCGTCCGTTCAGTGGTAGAGACCCGGTGAAAAACTGGTTCCCACGTGTCTCAAAGGTGGGGCGCATGTGCCCTCAAATGAGGGCACAAGGTCACGTGCCTCACTGGTAGGGCGCATGGGCACGTGCCCTGGGTCCCGGGCGCATGTGACCAGGAACCCGGGCGCATGGGACTTGTTTCGCGCGTCCTTCTTCCGGAAGCCATTGCGAACACTCCCGAACTCGGAATTCGACGCCGTTTGTTGCGTTGGAAAGATAACAGGCCGAAGAAGCTTTTTACAGCATCGGATCAACCATAACACCCTCCAAAACTTCATAATATTGTCCGGAAGTTAGGGCATTGAACAGAAGATCCGATACAGGTCAAAAATGACTCCGACGGCAAACCGAAAAGGCACGGTATGCAACAAAACTTGTCCGGGGTGTAAATATGACCATAACCTTCAATGCATGATCATTAGGCATTGGTCATTCAGCCAATTTCTGTGTTTACACGATTTACGTGTGGCTTTCGCTCGGAAATTATGGCTTTTTGCGAAAAACTTCGGAAGGCATCCGATTTCGTTCGGCAAAGCTCCAAATCTACTTTAAAAGACCCGGCATCTTTATAAGGTCAATCACACATGTTACCCTATAAAACATGAGTTTTATGCTCTGAATTAGGCGAATTTGGCGTGTCTATACCAGTACGTCAATATGAGGTAGAGGAAAGTCATCTTTAGGACACGCTCGGTTCAAGTCCCTGAAGTCTATACAGATCCGAACTCGGCCATCCTTCTTCATGACAGGGACTATGTTTGCCACCCATTGCGGATAAAGGACGACCTTAATGAATCTTGCTTGATGTAACTTGTCGACCTCTTCTTTCATCTTAAGTGCAACATCTGGGTGGATCTCCTTTATTTTTGTTTGACCGGGGTAACTCCAGGTTTCAAAGTTAGACGATGTTCAACTAACGAGTTGTCTAACCCCGGCATGTCCTCGTATGTCCATGCAAACGTGTCCTTATATTCTTCCAAGATTTCAATTAAACTCTGTTCCTCAATGGGAGTGAGGTTTGCACTTAGGAGGATTGTCTTGGGATCTTCAGGTGTTCCGAGATTCAATTCTTTTGTCGGTTCATCCACCGTGGCTAATGGTTCTTCAAATCTTTTAAGTCCAGATGCATACGCATCAGCCAAGTCCTCAATTCCATCCTCAAAATCAGGATCTTTTCCTGATAAGACCTTGTAAACTCCCAATGTATGATCTACATTGAATTCATCCTCATATTGGATTTCATCAAGCTGGATAGCATTTTCCAAAAACCTTGGCAGCCTTGCACATTCCTTGCATTTTTGAGCTATTTGTTGGAGATATCTCTGGCACACGTTTACCTCGAATTTTCTTCTTTTCTACCCTAACTACTCCTAAAGAAGATGGAATTGAAAAGGTGGTATTAACAATGGGTGAAGGATCGAGCAGATCGATCAGTGAGTTGGAGAAGAGGGGTCCCTGGTTGGGAGCACCCTCCGAGACAAGTAGAGACATCTCCTCAATGGAAAATTGAGTTTGTGAGAAGACGTTTTTTTTTGGGTATTTTGGGTATTTTCAATAACAAAAAGGGAATGAGACGATGGGGCTCGAGCAGAAATAGAAAGCTTAAGTAAATGGAAGAAAAATGGGCTCGCGGGCCCGATGATGACAAGGAATGGGCATATAGGCCCAAAGCTGGTGAAAAGATCTAAAGGGCACGTGGGCCTGACTGGTGGGCACACGGGCACAAGGGTGTTGGATTGGAATGGGCATAGAAGCCCAGTGGAGTAAGAAGATTTGAATGGGCTCTCAGGCCCATTGATCAGTTCAGGTGGCCATTTTGGCCCAGAAGTGGGAATTGGGCTAGATAGCCCATCAAGCAAATCCAAGAGGGATAGAGTGAGGATTTTGAAATACGTGACCGTAGGATACGGCTCACGCGGGATGTTGTTTGCAGGTGGGTTCGAGTGGACAAGTTGTTTAGAGATGGACTTGCCCTCGACTGGTTCTTCCTCCTCTGTGAACAACCGAGCCAAAGATGAACTCAGGTTGTCCACCTCCTCCTCTTGCTCTGGTGCCTTCTTCCTCTTGACTTGTTCTTCTTCTTTGTCCCCGGCCATCATCATGGTCTCCCCTTTGATAAAGAATTTTTGGAGTCCCATGGCATTTTTTGGCCGGTAGACCATCCGCGGAGTGAAACTGGGCTCATAGCCAAGCCCGTGTCTCTTTGGTCTTTGTACGGCTTCAATGGGGTGCACAACCCCCTGCAGCTCCTTTCCCAACCCTTTTCCTGGCTGATAGCCCATCCCCTTCATCATCTGCCATGCAACGGTATCTGGAGGTGTCGTCAATACCATGACCTCAGGTAGCTCTGTAGTTGAAACCAACGGCTGGACAGATTTTGATATTGGTAGTGCAGAAGAGGGGTCACCCACGTCAATCAGAATGGGGATGTTGGTTACTTTGATCACTTGGCCCTTGTATGGGAACTTCAGACACTGATGATTAGTGGAGGCAACAGCTCCTATTGCCTCAAGGTACGGGCGTCCCAAGATAGCTTTGAATGTAGGGTCTAATTCTAGAACGTGAAACTCGGCGGTGACAGCACACGGCCCGAGCCCTACTTTCAATGTAACCACCCCTCGTGCCGGCTTCCGGGAGTTGTCATATGTGGTCACCGTGACGGCAGAAGGCTCGATTTCTTCATCGGAGATGCCACAAAGTTGCAATGTTTCTGGCGGCATGACATTTATGGATGCTCCGGTGTCAATCAAGCAGGACTTGATCTCCACGCCTCGGATGACTACTGCAACGCGCAAGGCGTACTTTCTGATCTCTGGCCGTGCCAACTCCTCCTGTGTAAAGGTGAGTGCCGGATGTTCACTCCTCAGGGTCAGGATGGTAATGATCTTCTCAGGCGGGAGGTCCTCATTGACCATGACCCGCTGCAAATATTGTTGTAGGATGTCCTGATGGTTCTTTGACCTCTTTATCAGCTCCAGAATTGAAATCCGTGCCGGCATTTTGTCCAGATGCTTCAATAGGTCATATACCGTGCCGGGAAACGGTTCTTCTACTGCCTCCTCTTCTACTTGCTCCTATGGTTGTATCCCTGCCTGGGGAAAGACCCTTTGGAACACCCTCCCGCTATGAAGTACCAGCGCCAACGTGGTAGGGGGAAGTGGTGATGATGGTGATGGTAGGGTTGGTTGGTAGGTTGAGGAGCCCGTGGTAGGTAGGGGAGGTGAGGATCGGATGATGAGGGGTCGTGGATTGGTGGAGGCTGGTATGTTGGGTGATGGTTGGGGTGTTGGTGGTGATGGTCTAATGATGAGGGGTCGTGGAGTGGTGGAGGCTTGTAGGTTAGGTGATGTCTGGGGTGTTGGTGGCGGTATAATGATTAGACGCCGTGGAGGATTAATGGTGGTTGGTGGGTTAGGTTGGAGTGATGGTTGGGGTGCTGGTTGGGAGGCTGGTGGCGGTCTAATGATTAAGCGCCGTGGAGGGTTAATGGTTGGTGAGGGTAGTGGTGTTTGGGTAGTTTGTGGGCTGGGGGCAGCTCTCGATATGGAGAGTATGGTGCGGTTTGTAGGTGGGGTTGGTATGGAGGGCATGGAGGTGATTTGATTCTCGACCTGCCAACCCTGGGAATGGTGGGTTGACTCCTCGATGGCGGAGTGGACGAGGCCGAGTCGTTGGTTTGGTGGTGCTGGTGCTGGTGCTTGTATGGGTGCATGTACCGGGAGTGGATCTTGGGCTATGCCTGTGCCGGGCTGCGTTGTACTTGTTGTCGCCGTGGTTGATTCGACGTGCCTTCATTGCTTGAATAGACTCCCCCATCCGTGCCCGGGCCGATGTTCCCCTGATCGTTGAGGTCATGAATGTAATCTTTAAACTAGAAACAGACATCCACCGTGTGCCCAGGATATCGATGATAAGAGCAGTACTTGGTTGTGTCAACATTGGCTGGCCATCCTTCTCTCTCCTTTCGAAGTTCCAACTGCTCTTCAGCCATCAATGCATTAAAGATATCGGTGAAGGGGAATGGCAGTTGAGGATAGTATTCTCTCTTGGGTCCCCCCCTCCTAGGTCGGTTGGCTGGTGGTGGCATTTGGTTGTAGGCTTGTTGTTGTGGTTGGGGTCGGGTGTAGACATGTTGTTCTTGAGGTGCTCGGTTGTAGGCATTTGGTGGCTGGGGCGCTCGGTTGTAGGCATTTGGTTGCTGGGGCGCTCGGTTGTAGGTGGGTTGTTGTGGTGGTGCTCGGTTGTATGCAAGTTGCTACTGGGGCTGAGGAGCTGGTTGAGGAGCTGGGCGGTATTGTTGATTGGGTGGTGGGTTACGGTATTGGCTTTGGCGATACCCACCCTGGTTACCCATGGCATTGATGCTCTCATTGTTTACTACCCCTTCTGTGGTGGGTCCTACAGGTGTAGGCTTTCTAGTGTTACGGGGCTTGGCGTCGAACGGGTTGACCATGGATGCATCCTTAAAGTGGGCTTGGAGGTAGCGGGCGCTATCACACAACTCACTCATGGTTGTTGGGTGGTGCATGATCAGGAGGTTGAGAATATTGGGCGTGGTGTTCCCTATGAGCATCCTCACCTGCTCCCCCTCTGAGATGGTATCTACTAGCCTCTCAGCCATTCCCCTCCACCGATCAGCAAATCTGGCAAAGTCTTCATCCGGCCTCATCTTTTCGGCAATCAAATTAGTTATCGAGTAGGTTGGCCCCACCCGATCCTTGTACCTCTGTAGAAACTTTGCCTTGACGATGTCGAAATCTACCGCCTCCATGGAATCAAGAGAATAGAACCAGTCCAGGGCGGATCCCTCCAATGACCGACGGAATAAGAAGGCAAGGGCTTTGCGGTCATTTTTCCTGAATGCGGAGTCATAGAGAAAGCTTTTTATATGGTTGAAAGGATTACCAGTCCCGTTGTAACGTTGGAAGACTGGTATCTCTGAAGGAGGAAGGTGTAGAGCGGGAAGGATGGGACGAGAGATTTCAAGGATGGCTTTAGAATCGAGGCGATGCCTCATCTCTTCGAAGCGCTCATCCATCCGGTTGAGTTTGTTCATTAATGCTGGGTGAGGCTAGATTCCTGAGCCACGAGAGCAAAGTGTTTAGGTGATTGAGTTGGAAGAGGCAGGTTGGAAACAGGAATTGGTGCAGAATTGTGTGAATGCCCCACAACGGGGTGAGTAGAGACACGGCAAGGTTGCCCAGGAGAAGAGATGATCAAGGGCATGACTACCGGTTGGGGTGGTGAGGGGGCTTGATTTCCCTCGACCGGATCTTGAGTGGCGGGCATCTTGCCCTTTGTCAAAGATTGCACAAGCGAAAAAGATTCGTGGTCTAGATGAAGAGATAGACCCTGGAGGAGTTGCTCCACGCTAAGTGATGCAGGTTGATGAGTAGGATCTTGAATTTTTGGCTCCCTGACGGCGTTGACATGACCCTCTGGTTGGACCACGGGTTGCTGAAGCTCGTAGTGACCCGTCTCGTACTCCTCTTCTTGGCCGTAGTAGTCCGACATTCCGACGTGTCTTCCGGACCTTAGAGTGGGCATCCTGTCAAATTTCCTAACAAAATGGTTGAAAGAAAGCAAATGAAGGGTGTAAATGCAAAGAGAGTTTTTTTTTGTTTGGTTATGGTTGTTTGTTTGATTTGATTTGGTTGTTTGACAAGCAAGTTGATCATAAAAATTAAAGGGATTTTTTTTAGGTGTTTTGAAAGAGGAATTTTTTTCTTTTCAATTGTTGTGAGCAAGCAAGTTATGCAAACAAGGTTTTAAAATGACTACTCGACAATTAATGTGTTGAAACCTTAGATTAGATAGATTGTTAGCAATTGTTCACTCAAGTAGGTATGGTTCCTATTGCTCCAATCTTCAAGACCTAGGGTTATCACTCAATCACCACGAGCAGGTACTTGGGTTCTTCGGGTTTTGGGAAGTGGTACAGCCGGCCCAATCGTGCGGAGAGGAATACTCCACGGATGGGGGCTTACGGAGGTCTTGATGGAAACCACCAAATCAACTAGGAAGGAATATCCCAGAAGAGAGGTTAGAATTCACCAAGAAGGTGTTTGGAGGGTGAGGGTGTGTTGGGAGAGAGAGCCCCCGCCTCGAATGCCCTACGGATCGGAGCAAGTCTGGTACCCGATGCAAAAAGCTAATGCAAAAATGAAAAATTGAGGGTAGGAGAAGAAGAAGCAATCAATATCCAAACATGAATGAAAGCTATTAAATAAACCAAGCAAGTGAATGCAAACAAGATAAGCAATGAGAAAGTAAAACAAGTAACTAGAAACTAGCAATTAAAAGGTGGTTCGCGCGGGAACCGGCTTGTGTTGGAGTGTCCAATTGGGGACAAATCTGAAGTAAAGGTAAAAGGATGGTCCACGCGGGGACCGAATTGAAAATAAAGTGGCTCACGTGGGAGCCGAGTTTTGGAAAAGTAGGTGGTTCACGCGGGAACCGGTTTTTGAAGGAAAAATGGGTGGTTCATGCGGGAACCGGTTTGTTTGATTGGAAAAAGGAAATGAGGGCCACGTGGGGCCAATCTAATTGGTGCAAAGGTGTGGTCCACGCGGGGACCGATCTGAAAGTGAGTTGGTTCACGCGGGAACCGATTTAGAAAAGGGTTTGGTTCACGCGGGAACCGATTTTAATGAAGAAAGGGGTGGTTCACGCGGGAACCGATGTAAGAGTTGACAAAATAGAAGGAGGGCCACGTGGGGCCAATCTAAAGGTGTTGTAAATAGGTGGTCCATGCGGGGACCGATCTGAAAATAAGTTGGTTCACGCGTGAACCGAGTTGGAAAAGAAAGGTGGTTCACACGGGAACCGGTTTATAAGAAGAAAAGTGGTTCACGCGGGAACCGGGTTGAAATGAAAGACAAGCAAATTAAGTCCACATGGGGGACAATCTTAAAGAAAGAGTAAATAGCAAGTTTAAAGGTAAATTGACATGGAAGATAAAAGAAAAGCCGGTTCACGCGGGAACCAAGTTGGAAAACAACTAGTTGCACGGTTGAATCAAGCTATCACGGTTGAAGACATTGGTGGTCCCACCGTGGTCGCCAAAAAGCTGTCGACTCCAGAAACGGGTTCCGGATCGGCACCTCAAGTGAAGAAGATGAAAGATGGAATTGGGGAAAAAAGGGGAGTGAATTGAAAGACACTCGGAAAGCGGTAAAAACTCCTCACCTCGATCCCACACTCACATTGATCCCCGAACTTTCATCTCACGGCGTCGCTCGAGCACCGGAGATGGTTCAGGTCATGTGGGAGGAGAGTGAGGAGGATATGAAATTAAAACATGAAAGATGTGGTCTCCAGGAGCCGCGGGCTCCGCTTTATGGGATGTAAATTAAGAAGTTGACCGTGTGTACCTTAGCGTGGGAGAAAGGGATGTGATTTCAACCTTCTTCTTCTTCGGCCGGCCGATGAAGAAGAGTCTAACCAATCAATGCTAGCTTGATAAACCTGTGCAACTAGAACAATAAACCAAGTGAAATAAAATGATTAGAACTATGGGAAGTGTAGTAACTGTAGAGAGAATATGAGAAAGAAGCAATTGGAATCGAACTCACCGGATTGGGGCGAGTCCTAACCCCTTTTTTTGTATTTTTTTTGATTATGTAAAAATGATGTAAATGAGCTAAAAGATGCTTTAAAACAGTAAATAAACAAAGTGAATGGAGTTGAGAAAGCTTATAGAATGGATTGGCTTGAGTTGAAGCCGAGTTGGTTGAAGATAGTCGGTTCGGGTAGCTTTTGCACCCTTCTGGCGCGACTTTGGTTTAGAGGATGCTACGGACGACCCCGATGTCAGAATTGAGTTCCGTTTGTAGGAGTAGATAGAAAACTCAGAAAGAAAGAATTCCTATGTTGATTATTTCTCCTAAATCCTCCTGTATAAGTCAGTAAAAATTCTTAGATTTCTCGGATATGGAAAACAGAACCAGGATGCGCGCCCTCATTGCAGCAATCGCCACGAACAAACGGCAAGTCGGAATTAAGTGCCGTCAGTTGGAGATGAAAGAGGACGAAGAGAGGAACGACTTCTATGTTGAAGAATTTTTCAGAAGGAGCCCCAGATTTTCTGCAGAAGTCTATGAAAATGGTTGATGTAGAATGCCCGGATCGAGCCTTCTCCTTCACCTCGGGATCGATTTCTTGACTTCGGATCGCCTTTGGACGTCGGGATGGCTTTGGAGAAGAGCTTGGACGACCTCTGGACGAGCTAGGAACCGGGAGTTAACCTTGGGTCGCTGAGAATGGCTATCAATTTATAGGGAAGGAAGCCGGTGCAAAATTTAGAAACTGGACCTA
Organism: Cryptocoryne crispatula var. balansae; assembly: GCA_036172225.1. Taxonomy (NCBI): domain Eukaryota; kingdom Viridiplantae; phylum Streptophyta; class Magnoliopsida; order Alismatales; family Araceae; genus Cryptocoryne; species Cryptocoryne crispatula. Next base: position 43,806,786 of record CM069921.1, read on the forward strand.
CCACGCCCCCATGTTTCAAAGGAATCGGGGGCGCGTTACGCGTCTCACTGCTAAAAATCGACGGAAACTTCCAGAAATTGCTAAAAATCGACTTGACATACGTAACGCGCCCCCAAACCGGGGGCGCGGTACAAATAATCAAAAATCCTTCGCGGTAACCTTCCAAAAATCCGGTTTAGAAGGTGCTAATCGAGGTAATTTACGATTTTCGGAAACTGACCGCGCCCCCGCCTTTCATAGGAACAGGGGGAGCACAGGGCGCGCCCCCAGTTTGAGGGCGCTCAGGGCGCGCCCCCATGTTGAGGGCGCGCATGGCACGCCCTCCTCTTTCAAAGGGAGCGGGGGCACGGTACACTCTCCCTCCTACGCGCGTGTTCCGCGAGCCGTATCTTGCAAACGGGATATTCGATTCGGCTCCCGTTTGTTGCGTTGGAAAGAGGGCCTTTAACCGCAACTCCTTAAGTCGGTAAACCAGCCGGCGTGACTTTCGATATGTTCGCACGGGGTTTTCTACCGGTTTACCCTTTTGCGGAAAGCCGAAACCCGGGGCGAAGATCCGAAAGAGCATGGTTCCGATCGAGAAATCTCGGGTCAACTCGGGATGACTTAAAATGATGAACGAACAAGTCCGGTACGATCAGACAATCCGAAGTCATCAAAAAATCTGAGATTAACCCGGTAAACGTGAATCGAAAGCCGTAAAAGCTGCGAAACCCTAAAATTGACCGAGCCGGATGTATGGCCCCGGTTGATGAAAATATTCGGCTAGAATCGACCCGGATGACCCAAAAAGACCCGGTGATGACCGGAAAAGCCTAATACATGGTCCGGGATAGCCGTGTCAGCACAGATCGAAAAAGCCGTAACGAAAGCCGTCATTGACCGACGCCTACCCAAATGACTTCTCGGATACCCTGAATGTTACGGAACACATGCGGGACTCCTGAGACCTTCAATTATGGACCATTCAAGGTCGGTCATCGAGCAGGCTTCGTGTTTATACAGTTTACGTGTGGCTCTCGCTTGAAGGTTACGACAATATTCCAGAAATCATTGGTCCATTCTCAACTTGCGAGGGGGCTCCTCCAATGTCCTTAGCTCATCTCCACAAGGTAATCCGGATCAGATAACGGTAAAATAAAAGATATCGCCTATGGAATAAGAGTCTAGGGCTCCGGATCAAGCCAATTTGGCGTGTCTACAGCCACGTAGGTAGGGGTTCGGATACGAAGAGGATTCCATCCCAAAGAGGGTCTTCCAGGCAGGATATGCCATGGGTCTCCACACATTCTTTATCAAAGTGGAGACCATGATGATGACTGAAGATGACAAGGGTTCCATTACAACTGTCAAGAGAAGGAAGGCTCCAGATTAAGAAGAAGACTTAGAAGATCTGTGCTTATCTTTGACTCATTTGTTCTCAAGTGGGGAAGAGCACCAAGATCCACTCAAGGGCAGACCAATCTTGGATCATCCTATTGAGCAAGCTACCAATCAAGTCAAAACCATTCCACGAGGCCCAAATACAACAATTCCATGTTTAAACCTCATGCCATTATTTCTAGATCTATTGGATGGGCTTCCAAGCCCACTCTCTTCCACCAAACTGACAACTCACTTTCAACTTTCTATTCTCACTGGGCCTACTTTCCCATTTACTTCCTAACCAAAGTGGAGTATATGTAAAGAGAATAACATAAAACACACAATTGACTAGAAACTGACCGGATTCGGGTTATCTCTAATCCCCCTTTTTTTATTTTTCGGATTAACAGAGTAAAAGTAATGCAAAAAAATGTAAAAAAATGATATGAGGATGTATAATCAGTAAATAAAGATATAGGAAAAATAATTGAAAGATTCTGAGTTGAATAGAGGAAGATATAGCCAAATCTGTGTTGTCGAAAAAGCCGAGCAGCAGTCCAGAATCTGCCAGGCGCGACTTTGCTTCTGCGCTCGCCACGACCAGCCCCGACCTTTGAATCAAGTGCCGTCGATTGAATACTGAAGAAGACTTGGAGAGGAAGAACTTTTGTGAAGAGAGCTCAGGAAGAAGACGTCCACACACTGTTGTAGTGGCCGAAGAAGAGAGACTTGGAAGATCACCTGCAGTACAGCCTTCCTCTCTCTTGAACCGACTTTTCTCTCTCTAAAAACTCGAAATTCTCTCTCTAAAAATCACAAAATCGATGCAGGAGGGTTCTAGGACGTCTTGAGATGCCTGGGGGGTCGTGCTCATGCCTCTGGAACGACCAGAATCAGAGTCCTTTTATAGGAGAACAGGCAATCTGATCAAAGCTAAAAAATAGGGATAAATGTGCCCTGGTGCCAGGCGCATGCGCCCCACTGAGGGGCGCATGTGCCCCCAAGTGAGGGCACATCGTATCTTCTCTGAAAATTTCGATCTTATCCGGTCCGTCGGTTGAGCGGTAGAGTCCGGGTGAAAAACTGGTTCCCACGTGTCTCAAAGGTGGGGCGCATGTGCCCTCATGTGAGGGCACGAAGTCAGGTACCTCATTGATAGGGCGCATGGGCACGTGCCCTGGGTCCCGGGCGCATGTGACCAGGAACCCGGGCGCATGGGACTGGTTTTGCGCGACCTTCTTCCGGAAGCCATTGCGAACACTCCCGAACTCGGAATTCGACGCCGTTTGTTGCGTTAGAAAGATAACAGGCCGAAGAAGCTTTCTATGGCATCGGATCAGCTATCACACCCTCCAAACCTTCATAATTTTGTCCGGAATTTAGGGCATTGAACAGAAGATACGATACAGGTCAAAAATGACTCCGACGGCAAACCGGAAAGGCACGGTATGCAACAAAACTTGTCCGGGGTGTAAATATGACCATAACCTTCAATGCATGATCATTAGGCATTGGTCATTCAGCCAATTTCCATGTTTACACGATTTACGTGTGGCTTTCGCTCGGAAATTACGGCTTTTTGCGGAAAACTTCGGAAAGCATCCGATTTTGTTCGGCGAAGCTCCAAATTAACTTAAAAAGACCCGGTATCATTATAAGATCGATCACACATGTTACCCTATAAAACACGAGTTTTATGCTCTAAATTAGGCGAATTTGGCGTGTCTACAGCTTGCCTCACCTTGATGTCGGCCTTGTAAGGGAGTGGCATGTAATGAAGCGGAGTGATTCGTAGTGAACTGTAATGGAATGCAAGTGAGCGTAGATGAATGTAGTGAAATGGAATGATGATGGACTGAAAAGGTGGCATCAAGGTGTAGATATAGACACGCTTATCTACCCGATCCAGCAAAATGAATCTCTCTGAGTATTCTAGATCGCTTTCATGTTCTATCAAAACCTCATATAATTGACTGGTAAAAGACATGCCCTTGGCACGAGAGATGAAAAGGTAAATGATATAGGATAAAAGGATGTAGCCAACCCTCAGCGTGGTGAGGAGTCCTCGAATTCGTAGGTTCATCATCAGCCAGCAACCCGAACTTTGCGGTGTTCTTGTACTGTGATGGGCTAAGGTTTTGTAAAAGAGAAGTTGATCTTAAAATGAAAAGAATACCAATCCATCATATTTGGAATCTCAAGTTCATTCAAGTTTCACCAAAAATACTCAGTTTAATTCTGAGTGGAAGAACCTCAAGTTCTAAAAGGGTTCGTTTTAAGCAAATTAAAATTGCTCGGGTAACGTGAAGACCATGAATCACGCTCTAGAAGAAAACCAAGTATTAGAAAAATGACAAGATAGATTTAAGCCATAGTGGGATTGAAAGACAATGGTAGAACTAACATAGAATGATGGGAAAGAAGAAACAATGGCATGACAATTGCCATGGTGGAATAAAATAAAAGACACGGTTGGATAAAAGAAAGAAAAGAATAAAACATGGTGGAACAAAAGAAAGGAATAAAACATGAAGGGATAAAAAAAAAGAAAAAATAAAACATGATGAAACTAAGGAAAGATAAAACATAATGAAATAGAATTGGTAATGATGAAGAAAGAAAAGGAGATGGATGTGAAAACATAGAAAATCATGTAGAAAATAGTTGAAGATATAGATTGTCTATTGGAGGTCAAGACACCCGATTAGGAACCATCATCCCTCCAATGTTCAATTTTGGCTTATCCGTGAGTGTGAAGAAATGACCAAGCCGTCGTAGATTTTGTTGAAGGGGACCTCGGGCCTAGTCATCTTCACTCTCAAGGTCTTCAACATTAATGCATATAATATGTATAAAGTGGACATAGCATAGCTAAGTGACAGATAGTAGAAGTGATGTGAAGTGCAAAAAATGAAGTGATGGTGGTGATGTGATGTGAGATTGATGAGAAGCTGAGGATGAAATCTTTAGGTAAGCTGCATCGACCGCCTGGTTCATCAGCATCTCTGGTCCATCCTTGTCTTGTCCTTTTGACGGAATACAGCACCACGATAGGTAGCGCTTCCTCTCTTTTGCCACAAGGTTGGCATGGCATTCCTTGGGTAACATTGATCTCGCCAATTCACCTGTTAGGACTAAAAAGGTTGCCTGCACATTTTTAGTTAGTACCCAACAGACAGAATTGTCATATGAAGCAAATTGTTCATGAAATGATCAACGAAAGATTTTACTATTAGAACCATAATTTGGAGGTCAAAACAAAGTTTTTGATGATGGTTTCTTTATCAAAAATGTCACTTTTAACATTATAGACAATTTCGGAATTTTTGAGATTTTTATGAATTTTTTTTGAATTTTTTGTCCATGTGCCCCCGATCGGGGGCACCTGGCCATGCGCCCTGGGGTGGGGCACCTGGCCATGCACCTCCATATGAGGGCACATGCGCCCTGAGGTAAAAAAACTTTTGAAATCCGAATTTAACTCAAAATGGGATTAATCCTCTACTATAAATACTTTGTTAAACCCGAAAATTGATCTTATCTTTGTTAAAATGGCTCCTCCTTTTAAGAAGATGTGTTCTGACTTGGGAAGAGCAATTTCAAGCATTCCAGGGCATGTGAAGGGGAGGATTTCAGCAGATCTGGTAAGAGATCGTTATTCTTTATTGATTGTGATTTTTCCAGATTTTTTTCAAATTTTTGACAATTTGGGTCCATGTGCCCCCGATCGGGGGCACCTGGCCATGCGCCCTGGGGTGGGGCACCTGGCCATGTGCCCCCATGTGAGGGCACATGCGCCCTACCCTGGGCAATTTTTTTTTTTAAATATATATATAAAAAAATGCAAGTACCTGACAGCCTGTTTTGATGGTTTTATGCAGAATTACCCTCTCTTTCCGGGTCCTCGAAGATTCTGTTCTCCTGTTTGGTTTAAAGATCTGCTTGGAGTGCTTCATTTGTCAGTGAAATCAATCCTGAGTGGCTGGGGCTTGACCGGTCTTCTGGTTCATGCGAAACACTATGTAGAATATTACTTGGATTTTGGATTGATGGGTGCTTTGGCAGAGTTATGGCATCCTTACACTCACACTTTTGTCTTTAACTCTTTTGAATGCACCATCTTGCTAGAAGAAGCAGAGTTGTTCCTTGGACTGCCGCGTACTAGAAAAGGTGAGATTGCGAACATGTTTATTCCTTACGGATCGGTGTCTTGCCTTGAGTTCTTGCAGGATTTTGTGGAGGCAGAGCAAATCAACTCCTTCATCACCGGAAAACGGATCTATCTCCAAAAGCGGCAGCTTGGACCATCTCTACTCGTCTTCTCGCGGCCTTGATGAGACACAACTTCTTCATGGATCCAAGGGTTTTGCTACTTGCCTTGCTGCTTTGTGTTCTTGTTTCCCACGAGAAGACGGCTTTACGGAGCGAGGACAACTCTCGTGTATTCATGGAATCTGGTGCGGCAAGCGACTTGGTCCTTCAGTGCTTGGCTTTCTCTACTGTGGCTTGTCTTCTGCTTGCGTGGGACGTCCTATGTTTGGCAGTGCTCTTCTGTTTGCTTGCTGGCAGATCTTCACTTCAAGTTTGATCCATCAGGCAGTGCTACTACCACTTCATGGCTTTTCCGGCGCAGTCCTTTGTTCCCATATGCTGCAGCTCTCGGTTTTCCTGACACGGTTTCCAACAAATGTGCTACATTGAAGAAATGAACAGATTGGCGTATCCATCTTGCTTCCATGAGTCATTCAGGCTTTGTGCACAGTCCGGTCATTATGCAACAGAGAGATGTTCAGATCTGTTTTGCTCCTGGCGTGGATCTTCGACTGGTTACTGGCTCGGCTTTTGTTCTATACAATCCGCACAGGTGTCATTCTCAAATCGGTTTGCCTCGTCATGAACTGCCGGTGCTTTCACACTTGACTCTTATCAAAGACAGAAAGCTTGATACAGATGAAGACACGGAGGAAGCTAACACAGCTATTGCCTTGTGGAGTACGAGCCGATTGCGGCGTCCGTGCACGCTTACCGAGGAGAGTCCGGATGATCGGTGTCGCTATCTTTCTCGATTGCGACTTCTTTGTACCTGATCATCCTCTTACTACCATTTTATTTTCTAGCTTGTCAAACAAATTTTTGTCACTTATGAATATAAAATGAATTTTGTTATGTCAATTTTGAAAATAAAAAAATTCACAAAGTTTTACCTTATGCCTGAAAAATTGTAAATGCATGACCAAAATAATGTATGGGAAAAGCAGCTATTTTACACTATGATTTGCAAGATTAAATAGTAAGAAATGAATTTTCCGTGGAATTTAAACTTGCATTTTTTTTTCGGTGAATTTTTACGAGCAATTCAAAAATCTGTTTGAGATACTCTCAGTGGCGTTGTGATCAGCTCAATTTCAAGAGTGGTAAGGTAATTTTTAAAATTTTCATGATTTTTACATATCTTTACCTCTATAAATAGACCAACCGCCTCTACTAGTTCATTTCACCACTCACAGTCTCCCTCCTCACCAGAGCTACTCCGACTTCCTCCACAATTTTGGAGTCCGAATCGCGTACAAAGGTCAGTGCTCTAGTCAAAGAAAATGTAGATCTCTGCATTCTCTTCATTTTGACTGTGATTTCAAGCGATTCCGAGTTCGTTTGAGCTGTTTTTGAGTCAAAAGAAGATTGGTGCACATCTAGGGTCCATGTGCCCTGGAACCAGGGCGCATGTGCCCTCAATCAAGGTCACAAGGGCACGTGCCCTGGGATCAGGGCGCATGTGCCCTCAACCCAGGGCACAAGGGCATGTGCCCTCAAGTCAGGGCGCATGTGCCCTGGACCCAGGGCGCATGTGCCCTCAGACCAGGGCGCATGGGCCCCTGGTCTGGGCACATGTCAACTTCAGCATTCTTGTATTGGTGATTGTTTTAAAAATTGAAAACTGACCAAATTTAAAATTTACAGATGCCGAAGAGGGTTCGACGCGCGCGTGCGCATGACGACGAGGCTGGTCCTTCTGAGCCGACAGCCCGGCGCGATGTAAATGTCCTTTAAACTCTCTATCATCTTTGTGATGTAGTTCTTGACCTGAACAACTTTTCCATTTGCGAGGCACGGATCAAATCGCGTATATCCTGGCGGTGGTACGATTGGCGTACCGTGGTCTTCAACCGTTCCAACGCCGCCGCCCGGATGAGATGGGATTTGGTCTGTCTTACATTTGTCGGTGCTTTGGGAGGACTTGGCCCTGATCTAGGTTCTTAAGGATCGCTGGGATGCCGCGACTTGTTCATTTCTTTTTCCCTGGGGGCATATGGTCCCTACTCTGGAGGACGTGGCCCATATCACGGGGCTGCGGGTCTATGGGCGTGCCGTCACCGGTTGCACGTACGGTGACTATGCCGAGATGGCAGTAGAGCTTCTTTCTTGCTCCCCACCTCGGTCACAAGACGAGGCAGTCTTGTCGATCACTCGGAAGGAGTGTTTCTAGCTAGTGGGCCTGACAGAGGCTCAGATGCAGCGGGGGGAGGTGACCAAGGACTACGAGGACCGCCTGATTGATCAGGTATCTACGACATTATGCGGTCCTTCTGGATCAGCGGAGGCAGATCGGGATCTTCGTCGTTTTCTGCTCTTCTTTTTTGGTCGCTTGTTGCTGGGTAACAAGACCGAGAAGATTCACCTACGGTTCCTTCCGCTTCTAGCTGATGTGGAGTCCATTGGCGACTATGCCTGGGGTGAAGCAGTCCTGGCACATCTGTTTGCTAGTCTCTCTCCTGATAGTGGTACTGTCTCAGTGGGTGGCTTCACACCTTTTCTTCAGGTATTTCTCTTTCTGTTCTTGCTTTGCTGTTGCATGTTATACTTGTACTAACAAAGTTTTAATTTCAGGTGTGGAGTTATCTTTACCTTCCATTAGGCCGAGGCCGAATAGATCACCCCTCTCGCCTGCCTTTGATGGCGCGCTGGTGCGCCATCCGTGACACTTCGTCCCATGCTTTTCAGCTCCTTTGTCTTCGAGGCGAGTTGTTGAGTCTTCCTCCTGCACGGGTACGTCTCCTTGTTCTTCCTTACTTTTGTTTGTTAAATGTTGATTCTCTCCTTTCTCATAGGTATGCTGGTGCCCATATCTGACTACTGATGATGAGAATGCCGAGTGGGTGGTGAAGGGTTCCCATCTCTTCGGCCGTGACATTTACCTACATTGCCTGAACGAGGTGGAGCCACTCTGGGTTCGCCTCGTGATGAGGACATTCGGGGGTTATCAGGAGTGGTGCCCACCTCCTTCGTCCAGACACCGCCGTAGCACAAGGGGGTTGACACACTCGATCGCTTGGGTGGCTCGGTACCAACCGCCTTGGAGGACCGGGAGGCCGAGGGTACCGTGGTTTTCTCGATCGCCGTGGATGACACGGAGTTCACTCGCCAATATGGTGTGGCTTACGGTCATCTTTTTGACCATGCTGGCCGAGGTAAGCCTTTGTCTCTATCTCTTTGTTATCAATGCATTGCCTTGTACGAAAAATTTCTTCTTCTCAGGATTCTCGGGGCATGCTTACCCAGTATCGAGCGCAGATTCGCGAGCTGGAGGAGGAGGTAGCCTCCCTGAAGGCAGCTCTATAGGTAGAGGTATGCGTGTGTCTTGTGCTCTTCAACTAAGTTGCTAGATATTTGACTTGCTTTATGTACTTGCAGCGCATGGCCCGTTCAGAGGGTGTTTCTTCTTCTGAGGAGGTGAGAGCCCTGCGAGACGAGCTGGCTACCGTGAAGCAATCTCTGGCGGAGAAGGAGAGCACGGTAATATCTTGATAGTTGTTGCCAAACTTATTCTTCCACTGTCTAAGCCTCATGCATTGCTTGTAGGTGGCTGCACTGGAGCGATCAGTTGCTGCTTCTTCTTCGGAGTCTTCTTCCAGGATCCAGGCCTTGGAGGCTGAATTGCAGGCTCGTGCGCCTGCTCTTGAAATAACTCAGCTTCGATTGGACTTTGATACAGAGCTATTGGCGCGTGATCGGCGCCACTTTGAGGCCCTTCGTGAGGCGGAGACCTAGCATACAGCTGCCCTTCGTGAGCAAGACGCCGCGATCCGTGCCATGGAGCAGAGGCAGTACCAGAAGCAGATGGATCTTGTTTCTGCCCAAGCGGAACTGCGCTTTCATCGTGAAATGGCCCGACAGTCCACTCGGAGCCGAACCCATCAGAGTGGCACCCATCAGAGTGGTACCCACCAGAGCGGCACACGTACCCATCAGAGCGGTTCGCACCATAGCCGGGGCCGTACAGGACGGGATGGAGTTGATCCGGAGAGAAGCCAGACTCCAAGCGGGGGTGACTACTTAGTTTCTTCCCCTGAGCGTAGGGATGAGTAGGTTTTGATTTGCATGCCCAGCATCATTGTATCAGACCTTTGTCTTGTATCTTGCTTGTTTATGTCTACTTGGCTTGTTTTGGTTGTGTCTGCAACATCACTTCGGCAATTTTGAGTAGTATGACTTAGTGGCATGGCCCTCTGCTTTTGTCAAAGGGCAGCCTTCTTAACATGGCGAAGAAAAATAAAGAGTAAAAGAAAATGAATGTGGAAAAGGTTAGGAAAACTTACCTGTATGGCGAGAATCCATCCTCCTTGTAGTGTCTACCGTGGTGAGAATCCTTCCTTTTTCTATTGAAATGCCTGAAACACTTGATTTGATAAAAGAGGATTAGATCTTCACCATGACTCATCCCTTTGCCTGTATGTCGTTTGCCTTGATTTTGAGTCAAAGGGAGGAGCCTTCTTAACAAGGTGGAATAAAACAAATGACTTAAAATGAAATGGGGTAAGGGTTAAGAGAACTTACCTGTTGTGGTGTGAATCCTCTCATCTCCTGTATTGAAATGCCTGAAACACTTGACAGAAGGAGATTAGATCTTCATCAGGACTCATCCCTTTGCCCATTATGGTCAACTTTGACTTAGGTCAAGGGGGAGAGCCTTCTTAACAAGGTAATTAAAGTAGAAGGATATGCAATGTAGAAATGGAAATATGCATGACAATCAAATAAGCATGGATGCAACTAAGGCAATGATCATGACTAAGCAAATTTTTTTTTTTTGGATTTTCTTGAAAACAATCATTTGTATTTTCAAAAGTACTCAATTTTTTTGGATTTTTTTTGAAGGATGTGTTTTTTTGAATTTTTGAAATATTCAATTTTTTTGGGTTTTTGAAATATTCAATTTTTTTGGGTTTTTGAAATATGTATTTTTTTTGGGTTTTTTGAAATATGTATTTTTTTGTTTTTTTTGAAATATGTATTTTTTTTTGGTTTTTTTAAAATATTCATTTTTTTGAAATTTTGAAATATGCAACTTTTTTGTGGAGAAAAAGCTGGTATTTGAGATAATTCATCGGTCTTTGGGGTTTGTCAAGACTCAAGTGGTAGATGCCACGTGCAAAAATAAAGTTCCCTACCTAGAATCCTTCTAACCTTCTTCCTTTGATCGGCTTGGATTCCACCTGGATTTGGTCGGTTTACCCTACCCAAGGGGTTTAAGGAGGAAGAGTATAGAGGAAGTCCTTGATAGGGTTTGAAGATGTTGAGAGGGATTTCTCTACTCTCACTAAAATTACCCATTGGGGTTCGGCCTCTTTGGGTTTTTCTTTCCTTTTTTCTCTTTTCTATGTGGCACATATTTGGATAGGTTTTTGACCCGTGGGGACATTGCCCATCTTTTACTGCCATTTGCCTTGACTATCATTCTGGGTACTCATTCAGACAGGTTGATCATTTTTTTTCTCTAACCTGAGGGGTTCATTGCCCATCTTTTGGCACCCTTTTGTACCCTTTGAGACGGCCTCCTACTAGGGTGGCGAGTGTTTTCGATACTACCCCTCTCTAATCTTCTCTCCCTATCTTGGACCGAGTAGAAGAGAATAGGGTAAGGGTATTCCTTCCATTTCTAGATTTCTGCCTTGCCTTTCGCAAGTGTCGGGTTGTCTGGATTCTAGGATCGGGAAGTGTTGTGTGTGTAGGATGGTACCTACCCTTGACTTCTCACGAACAACCTAGGATCGATGACTTGAGATTATACCAGTGGTTTCTCCATTTTTATGGAAAGTACTTTTTGAGGTAAACTCCATTCCAAGGATGATTCAATTTTTCTCCATCTGCATTAGTCAATTCATATGCATTACCTGGATACTTTTCAGTGATTACAAAAGGCCCTTCCCAGTTAGGTTGCAATTTGGAGCGGGGACCCCCTGGCTTAACGAATATGCGTTTGACTACCATCTCACCGATTTCGAACTTTCTCTCGACCACCCTCTTTTGATAAAACCTTTTGAGTCTATTCTGATAAGTCCGGGCATGCTCGGCGGCGGCTAGCCTTCTTTCATCCAAGAGTTCAAGATGTGCAAGGAGAGATTCTCGTCTCTCATCAACAGGAATATCCTTGTCGAGCTGAACACGGAGAGATGGAAGTAATACTTCGTAAGGGACCACTGCTTCCATCCCATATGCCAAAGCATACGGGGTTTGTCCAGTGGGAGTCCTTACAGAAGTACGATAAGCCCATAGAGCATCTACAAGCTTATCAGGCCAGTCGGCAAATTTGCTAGACTTACAAGATTTCTTGATGATTTTGATTAAGGTTTTGTTGGTGGCTTCTGCTTGACCATTGCCTTGAGAATAGTATGGTGATGAATGATGCAATGAAATGTAATACCTGTTGCAAAGATCACGCAGATCTTGAGAAAGAAATTGTGGCACATTATCGGTGACGATGTCGCTGGGGATCCTGAACCTTGCCAGGATGTTGCACTTGATGAAGGAGCAAACTGTTGATGCTTTAATCTCCACGAATGCTTCCGCTTCAGCCCACTTTGTGAAGTACTCCGTTGCCGTCAGAATGAATGATTTTGAGCGCATTTCGGAGTTGAGGTCACTCAAGGGGCCAATGATATCAAAGGCCCACATGGCGAAAGGCCATGGGGCATGAATTGGATGTAGGGAAGATGCGGGAGAGTGAATCTTGTCGGCATGGAGTTGACATGAATGACAATGCCGGACAAAGATGGAGCAGTCTTCTTCTAGAGTTGGCCAATAATACCCTTGTCGGATGATTTTCTTAGCAAGGGCTTGGGCATTCACATGACCACCACAAACTCCAGAATGTGCTTCCTCCAGCACCAACTCAGCTTCTTCTTCATCAAGACATCTGAGTAAGATTCCACTTAGGCTTCTCTTATAGATCACTCCTCCTAGGATTGTATACCTCTGGGATACTCTTCTGATTGCCTTCTTTTCCTCGGTGGTTGATCCAGGTGGATATGACTGATCTTGGCAATACCTCGCAATCTCGTCATACCAAGGTCTCTCACCTTCTTCTAATTCTTCCAACTCAATCAGGGAGATTTCTTCCTTATGTTCCAAGTATTTTTCTGTTGAATCTTTCCTTAACCTTCAGAAAACGTCCATCCTCAATTGCTGGAATTGTCCTCTTACAGATGTGGATAGTTCGCACTTGCCTGCCTAGCGGGACAGATAGAGATGAAGCTAGTGAAGCTAAGGCATCGGCGAGGATATTCTGAGAGCGGGGGACATGAACAAAGGTGAGTTTGAAGAATAGCTTGATGTAGCAGGTGGTGAGATCCTGGTAGGGTTTGAGGTTTGGATGGGAAGTTCGGTATTTGGATAGGACCTGGCGTAGGATCAATTGACTATCACCTATCACCCTCAGTTCGGTGGCGCCATGGAAATGAGCAGCCTCCAGTCCGGCCAGCAAGGCTTCATACTCAGCTATGTTGTTGGTTGCTGGAAAGTTAAGCTGAAAAGCCTGTGGAATGGTGACACCTTCAGGTGACAGAAGGACAATACCTATCCCTCTACCATGGGAGTTCAGAGCCCCGTCAAAATATAATGTCCAAAGATTGTTGTCTACTCCGAAAACGGGTTCCGGATCGGCACCTCAAGATAAAAAGGTGAAATATAGAATGGGGTAAAAAGGGAGTGAATCAGAAAACACTCGGAAAGCGGTAAAGACTCCTCACCTCGGTCCCACACTCACATTGATCCCCAAACTTTCATCTCACGGCGTCGCTCGAGCACCGGAGATGGTTCGGGTCATGTGGGAGGAGAGTGAAGAAGAGAGGAAATTAAAACATGAAAGATGTGGTCGCCAGGAGCCGCGGGCTCCGCTTTATGGAATGAAAATAGAAAGAAAGTTGAATTTGACCGTGTACCTTAGCGTGGGAGAAAGTGCGTGCGGGTTCAACCTTCTTCTTCTTCGGCCGGCCGATGAAGAAGAGTCCAACCGATGCTAGCTTGATGTATTTGTGCAACTAGAAGACAATAAGACAAGAAAACAAGTGAAGAAGGATTAGAACTGAGTGAAATGTAGTAACTTGTAAAAGTAATAACATAAAACCACAATTGGAAACAAACTCACCGGATTCGGGGTTAGCCCTAGCCCCTTTTTTTGGTTTTTTGTGATATATGAAATGATGAAAATAGAATAAAATGATGCTTAAACATGAATTAAATGATATTAATGAAGAGTTAGAAAAGAGAATATGAATGGTTAAAGACAACACAACCTGTGCAAAGTGGCAACCGGGTTGGATAGATTCAATGTAAACTGCGCAGCTCTGATGCAGAGATCATAATGAACATCACAAATGTCATAATAAAGTGATGTTTGTTTTAAAATAAATAGGACTCACTGAGGGTGGTTTTATATGAAGACAAGTTTGCCTGAATATTATGATAAGTAATCTGAATTTACCTGATAATTTGGATCTTGGGCAGTGAAGTTCTGGAAACTCCCAGCACAATGTCGATGTAGGACATGCTATGGGAACCAAAGATATCCAAATTAAATGATTCTTGTTTGAGATAAAATATAACTCACCGGGGAAAAATTTATATGAAGGATGTATGGGTTGAATCCACCATTAAATGTACTGAAATTGACCAAGAAGATGATGACTTAGAAGAGAACACTTCGGATATGTCTGTGCAGCGCCGGTGTTGAAGCCATAACAAGCAGAGGAAATGTCAGAATTGATCTCTGTTTGTTGGAGATGAAAGATATCTTGATGAAACACACTTCGTATGAAGGAAGTCAGGCCATAAAATGAATATAAATATCTATAGAATCCGATGATCAGCAGTGCAGCATGTTGGAGCATAGACCGGCTTCTTCTTCACTTTGGGATGATCTCCGGGCACCGAGATGAAGATAGAACTATTTGGGGAGATTGGGAAGAGCCTAGGGTGTCTGGAGGACGAAGAGAGAAGTGCTGGAGGATGGGGATGCCCTTCTTAGGTCGTTCATATGAGTCTCCCTTTATAGGGGATGAGAACCAGGTCAAAAAATAGCAAGTTTTGATACATCCGACCATAGGTTGGATTTCCTTCAATTAATGTTGCTGATTTTAATCCTGAGGTATCTATAAAGTTACCTAAATGATTGAGAGAGATTGAAACTGTGGATCACCTTCTCCATGCTCAAAATATGCCTCCACTTGAAGAGGAAACAAATCTAGTCTAAAAATGGCAAGTCTTGATATACAAGACAACAAGTTGGATTGCCATCATTAGATGATGCTAATTTCGACCATGAAGCTTCCAGATACTATACCAAGTGATATAGAGGAGGAAAAAGGAAGGTAAGGTCGTGAATTGGTCAGATATGTGCCCAATGGGCTGGGCTTGCATGCAATTGGGCTTGATTGATGCTACGTGCGGACAGAACTGCGCATCTGACTTCCAAAGGGTGCTGCGGACAAATGGGAGATCAGAATTGAATGCCATTTGTTGCATTGAAAAGAGGACTCAGAGAGGAAGATTATTTATGTTGAATACTTCTTCATTTTATGTACACATAATCCTGTGAAAAATTTTAAAGTAGAGGATATGCTGGGAAAAGCATAATCTGGCACACCACCAAGAGTCTCTTGTTCGGCAAACACGGATTTGATTAGAAATTAGAAAATCATCCTCATATTTCCAATAAGAACCTCGGATCATCCAAAAGGGTGGTTCATCATGATTTTGATGGTCTAAAAGAGATGTTGCCAATGAAATAATGGTTTAAGCTCTAAATAAGCCCAAATTGGCGTGTCTACAATTGGAAGATCGGACTGACATTAGTTCGTCATCCAGGAACTCCGACCGGACTGGGTCAAAGACGGGTATGGGATGATGGGCAAGATGTTCAGCAATAGCATAACCCTTGATTGCCTTCTATGGGACATAAGTGATATCAAATTGGGATAAGAAACTCTGCCATTGCCCTAACCGATCAGTCAAGACTGTACACATTTCTGTGCCAATTGTAGCAGATATCTGTTTGGAACTCCTTTACCTCTGACTTTCCTATTTCCTAACCTAACTTGACCTACTGAAAATAGAGCTGGAAAGGTGGTATTTACAGTGGAGGGAGGATCGAGCAAATCGATCAATGATTCAGAAAAGGGGGATCCCTGATTGGGAGTACCCTCTGGGATGAGTAGAGACGTCTCCTCGATAGAAATGTGAGTTTCAGAGAAGACGTTTTGGAAATTTCAAGTAAAAAGATAGAATGAGTCAGAGTGACTCGAGGCTTGCTAGAAGATGACTGAATTAATAGAGAAAAAAAATTTAAGAATAAAGGGGAAAAAGGGGCTCGTGGGCCCAATGGTAATAGAAAGTGGACACATGGGTCCAAAATAGATGAAAAAAGTAAATGGGTACGTGGACCCGATATAGAAATAAATGGGCATGTGAGCCCATGTTGAGAAAAGCCCTCAGTTCTAAAGTTGATGAGGGAAGTAAATGGGCAAGCTGGCCCAGTAAGAGTGGAAGGTTGAAGACGGCACAAGGGCCCAAAGTGGGTAAGTGGGCCCTGAAGCTCATCCAAAAGATCTAGAAATAAAGGTACGAGGTTCAAACATGACATTGTTGTATTTGGGCCTCGTGGAAAGGTTTTGACTTGGGTGGTATGCTTAACTAGATGATCCAAGATTGGTCTACCCTTGGGTGGTTCCTGGTGCTCTTCCCCACTTGAGAACAGACGAGTCAAAGATAAGCATAAGTCTTCCAAGTCTTCTTCTTCTTCTTCTGGAGCTTTTCTTCTCTTGACAGCTATCACGGAACTTTTGCCATCTTCAGCCATCATCATGGTCTCCCCTTTGATAAAGAATGTATGGAGTCCCATGGCATATCTGGTGGAAGATCCTCCTTGGGATGGAACCCTCTTCATATCCCAACCCATGCTCGCGTGGCCTTTTCGCATTTTCAATTGGCTGAGTGATCCCTTGAAGATCCTTGCCTAAACCTCTTCCAGGCTGATAGCCCAATTTCATCATCATCCGCCATCCCAGTGTGTCTGGTAGAGAGGCGGTCATGCATCTGACTTCTAGCAATTCTTCCACTGAGATCTGGGGTTGTATTGACAGACCTAGGGGTAAAGAAGCATTGTTCAGCTCGTCCCTTATAGGCATGCTTGTCACCTTGACCACCTGTCCTTTAAAGAGAAACTTTATGCACTGGTGGTTTGTTGAAGCCACCGCGCCTATTACCTCCAAATAAGGCCTCCCAAGTATAGCCCGAAATGTTGAATCTATTTCTAGAACATGAAAATCTGTTGTAACCATACATGGTCCAAGTTTGACTTCTAGAGTGACCACCCCACGTGCAGACTTCTTGGAGTTATCATAGGCTGTCACCATGGAACAAGATGGCTTGATTTCTTGCTCATAAATACCGCACAACTGCAAAGTTTCTGGCGGTATAACGTTGATAGAAACTCCAGTGTCAACCAAACATGATTTTACTTCGACATTGCAGATAATAACAGTCACATGCAAAGCATATCTCCTAAAGTCTGGATCTGCTAATTCTTCCTGAGAGAAAGTGAGTGTTGGGTGCTCACTTCTAAGGGCTAACACTGTAGTTATCTTTTCAGGTGGGAGATCTTCACTCACCATGACCCTTTGTAAGTACTGTTGTAGAATCTCCCGGTGCACCTTTGATCTTTTGATCAACTCAAGTATAGAAATACGGGCTGGTGTCTTATCCAAATGTTTTAACAGATCATACGCCGTGCCTGGCAATGGTTCTTCCACTTGTTCCTCCTCCACTTGATCCTGCGGTTGAGTACTAGCTTGGGGAAAGAGCCGCTGGAACATCCTCCCACTCCGAAGCACCGGGGCTATTTGGCGGTCGGGTAGAGGTGACGGGTTAACTGGGGTGGATTGTGGTGGAACAGGTGGGATTGGTGGTTCTAGGATGATTGGGTTAGTTGGTAGAGGGGTAGGATTTGGAGGTGGTAATGATGGTGATACTGGTGGCCTAATAAGAAGAGGCCGGAGTGCAGAAGTGGTTGATGAGTTTAATGAAGGTGTAGGTTGTGGGATTGGTTGTGGTGCTGGTGGTATGATAGGTTGGGGTTTTGGAGTGGTAGAGCTCGTAGGCTGGGGGTTCAGGTTTGGTGATGATTGTCATGGTCGGATGAGCAAGGGCCGATGTGTAGCAATGGTTGAAGGAGGCGTAGTTAGATAGGGGGCTGGCCTAATGATGGGCCGGCGAGAAGAAGTGGTGGCCAGTGGTTGGGTTATTGAGCTTTGTGGTAGTTGTGGAGTAGCAGGTGCACGGATTATCTGTCTAGCAGGAGGCCTAGCCGGGTTGACAGGCATGATTGCATTTTGGCTATCTAGTTGCCAACCTTGAGCACGGTTGGCATCTCCCTGGGCAATGGAGTGTACTAGACCAATTCCTGGGTTTGGATGTGCTGGTGCCGGTGCTGGAGCGGGAGCATGTAATGGGAGCGGATTCTGGACAATCCCCAAGCCAGGTTGTTGTTGAGGTTGAGCCGATGGACGCTGCCGCTGCTGCTGCCTAGCCTTCATTACCTGTATGCATTCCCCCATTTGGACCCAATCAATGCTTCCTTGGTCATTCAAATCGTGGATGTAATCCTTGAATTGAAGGCACACTTCTACAGTGTGACCAGGACACCGGTGGTAAGCACAGTATCGGGACATATCTACATTTGTTGGCCAAACCTCTCTTTCCTTGGGCAATTCCAACTGTTTCTCCTCCATGAGTACATTGAAGATGTCGGTCAAGGAGTAAGGGAGTTGCTGGTAGTTCTCTCTCCTAGGACCTCCCCTTCGTGGTGCCTGATTGGGTGGTGGTGGTGCCCTATTGTAGGTAGGTTGACGAGGTTGCTGGGGTTGTGCTACTGGCTGAGGTGGTTGTTGTGGTTGTCGTGGTTGTTGTGGCCTAACTTGTTGCTGAGGGGGGTAATAGGAAGGGTTCTGTGGTGGGTTTCTGAACTGGTTTTGACAGTTCCCTCCCTGGTTCCCTACAATATTTACAGCTTCGTTGTTGACCAGTCCCTCGGTTGTAGGCCCAACTGGTGTAGAGGGGGTCTTCCTGAAATTTCTAGGTTTGGGATCAAATGGATTTATCATTGTGGCATCCTTGAAGTGGGCTTGCAAGTATCGGGCACTGTCATAGAGTTCATTCATTGTGGTAGTACGGTGCATGATCAAGACATTCCTCAAGGCGGGTGTAGCGTTGCCAATGAGCCTCTTCACTTGTTCCCCTTCGTAAATCACATCTGTCAATTTTTCTGCCATTCCCCTCCAGCGATCAGCAAACTTTATGAAGTCCTCTTCGGGCTTCATCTTCTCAGCAATCAAATCTGTAATGGAGCATGCTGGTGCCACCTGGTCTCTGTATCTTTGCAAGAATTTTGTCTTGACAATGTCGAAGTCTCCTGCCTCAAAGGAGTCGAGTGAGTAGAACCATTCCAATGCAGACCCTTCTAATGATCGACGGAACAAGAAGGCAAGAACCCTACGATCATCTTTCCAGAATGAGGATTCATAGAGAAAATCTTTTAGATGAAGAAAAGGATTGCCAGTACCATTGTAGCGGCGATAAACTGGTAGCTCAGAAGGTGGCAGGTGTAGGACTGGCAGAGAAGGAATGGAAATCTCAGGAACTGACTTGGAGTCCAGGCGACATCTTAGCTCTTCATAACGTTCATTCATCTGGGTGAGTTGATCCATGATTGCCCTGGTGAGAGCGAGTTCTTGGTTTCTTGGTGGGGGTATGTGGTTAGAGACATGGTTACGAAATTGAGGAGCATGACTTGGCAAATTCACTGAAGATTGTCCCATGACTTGATGGGTCAAGGGAGCAACATGGTTGAAATAAGATGGCTGAACAAATGAGGGTTGGACCACAGACGGTTGAACAATAGATGGTTGAATTACAAATGGTTGTGCTAGTGATGGTTGAATCACAGATTGTTGAACAACAGGAGGTTGAACAAAGGGTGGTCAAACTAGAGGACAAGGAGATAAGGCAACTTGATTGGTTTCAGCCTGATCTAAAGCAACTTTTCCCTTCACCATGGATTGTATACGGGCATAGGTTTCTGGGTCGGTATAAAGAGACAACTCCCTAAAGAGTTGTTCAACATCACGAGGAGCAGATGGTTGAGGGACCTCTTGCACTTCTGACTCAAACAATGGATTAACACGACCATCTGATGGATTTGGTTGATGACCCATCTCATGTTCTCGATGTTCAGCTTGTTCCGCCATTCTAACGTGTCTTCCAAACCTTAGTTGCATTGAACTTCAAAGAGAAAACAAGCAAGTTGACAAAATAAAGAACTTTTTTTTTCTTTTAGTATTTTGAAAAAAGTTAAAGGTTTGAATTTTTGTTTGACAAGCAAGTGATGCAAAGACTTGAAAACAAAATTATGCAACGATTTTGATTAAACCTTAGGTTTATGAATTTTGTTAAGAATTGTTCTCTCAACAAATGGGTTAGGATCCTAACTCCAATCTCCAATGACCTAGGTTTCACACAATATCACCACGTGTAGGTAACGTAGGATGCTTCGGGTTTTGGGGAGTGGTACAACCAACCCGATCGTGAAGAGGAATACTCCACGTATGAGGAATTACAGAGGCCTTGATGAAAGCCAACCAAGTCAACTAGGAAGGAATATCCCAGAAGAGAGGTCAGAATCCTCCAAGAGGGTGTTTTGGATGGGAGGGATAAATGGGAGAGTGAGCTCCCGCCTCAAAAAAGTGTAAAAGAAGGAGGTAGAGAGAAGGAGCAGAGAATGCAATCAAGTAATAAAAAAAGTAACAAAACATGAACTTAAATAAACAAGCAATCAACACCAGACAAGCAATTAGAAACTAGACAAGCAACTAGAAACTAGAATCTAGACTTGTTTCTTATGTGAGCCAAATGGAGATAGTGAAAAGGTGATGGAAAGAAGAGGGTTCAGATCTGATAGCCAAGCAAAAGGGTGGTCCACGTGGGGACCGATGTGGGAACTGGAGTAAAAAGTAAAGGTGGTTCACGTGGGAACCGGTTTTGGGTAAAAAGGGGTGGTTCACGTGGGAACCGGTTTGAATGGTCAAAAGAGGGCCACGTGGGGCCAATTAAAGGTGAATAAAGATCTGATCCAAGTTGGGATAGATCTGAAAAAAAAGGGGTTTGGTTCACGTGGGAACCGAAGTAAAGAAAGAGATTGGTTCACGTGGGAACCGGTTTAAAAGGAAAAGGGTGGTTCACGTGGGAACCGGTTTAAATAAAATGCAGAAATTAAATGGCATACTTGGCACTTCTGATCTGATGAAATATGGGTGAAATCAGAAATTTTGAGATGGCATGAAGTTAAGGAAGGTGGAAGGAAGGAAAGGCTCACGTGGGAACCGGTCTAGAACTAGAACTAGTTGCAAACAAAACACTTAGCACCCACGTTTGAAGACATTGCTTGTCCCACCTTGGTCGCCACAAAGCTGTCGACTCTGAAAATTCGACGGGGTCCTCTCCTTTTTAGGGAAGTCCGTGAATCCAGATCGTCACCTCAAGAGGGGATGAGAAAAGAAAGGAATAAAGCTCGGAAAGCAACTCTCACCTCGGTCCCACACTCACATTGATCCCCGAACTTTCATCCCTTGGCGTCGCTCAATCACCAAAGAGAAGGTTCGGGTCATGTGGGAGGAAGGTGAGAAGAAATAAACGTGGTCGCCAGGAACCGTGGGTTCCGATTTATAGAATTAAAATGACCGTGTATACCTTAGCATGAAGAATGTGAGTTAAAGCTTCTCCTTCTTCGGCTGGCCGATGAAGAAGAGTCCTCAACGTGTGGGTGCTTGATATTCTGTGAAACTAGACAAATAAACAAGTGAAATAGACAATTAGAACTAGACAAAGTGAAGTATATGTAAAAAGACTAACATAAAACACACAATTGACTAGAAACTGACCGGATTCGGGTTATCTCTAACCCCCTTTTTTTATTTTTCGGATTAACAGAGTAAAAGTAATGCAAAAAAATGTAAAAAAAATGATAGGAGTATGTATAATCAATAAATAAAGAGATAGGAAAAAGAACTGAAAGATTCTGAGTTGAATAGAGGAAGATATAGCCAAATCTGTGTTGTCGAAAAAGCCGAGCAGCAGTCCAGAATCTGCCAGGCGCGACTTTGCTTCTGCGCTCGTCACGACCAGACCCGACCTTGGAATCAAGTTCTGTCGATTTCAAACTGAAGAAGACTTGGAGAGAAATAACTTTGGTGAAGAGAGCTCAGGCAGAAGACGTCCACACACTGTTGTAGATGTCGAAGAAGAGAGACTTGGCAGATCACCTGCAGAACAGCCTTCCTCTCTCTTGAACCGACTTTTCTCTCTCTAAAAACTCGTAATTCTCTCTCTAAAAATCACAAAATCAATGCAGGAGGGTGCTAGGACGTCTTGAGATGCCTGGGGGGTCGTGCTCATGCCTCTGGAACGACCAGAATCAGAGTCCTTTTATAGGAGAATGGGCAATCTTATCAAAGCTAAAAAATAGGGATAAATGCGCCCTGGTGCCAGGCGCATGCACCCTGGTGCCAGGCGCATGCGCCCCACTGAGGGGCGCATGTGCCCCCCAGTGAGGGCACATCTTATCTTCTCCGAAAATTTCGATCTTATCCTGTCCGTCGGTTGAGCGGTAGAGTCCGGGTGAAAAGCTGGTTCCCACGTGTCTCAAAGGTGGGGTGCATGTGCCCTCATGTGAGGGCACGAGGTCAGGTGCCTCATTGATAGGGCGCATGGGCACGTGCCCTGGGTCCCGGGCGCATGTGACCAGGAACCCGGGCGCATGGGACTGGTTTTGCGCGTCCTTCTTCCGGAAGCCATTGCGAACACTCCCGAACTCGGAATTCGACGCCGTTTGTTGCGTTAGAAAGATAACAGGCCGAAGAAGCTTTCTATGGCATAGGATCAGCTATCACACCCTCCAAAGCTTCATAATTTTGTCCGGAAGTTAGGGTATTGAACAGAAGATCCGATACAGGTCAAAAATGACTCCGACGGCAAACCGGAAAGGCACGATATGCAACAAAATTTGTCCAGGGTATAAATATGACCATAACCTTCAATGCATGATCATTAGGCATTGGTCATTC
Source organism: Cryptocoryne crispatula var. balansae (assembly GCA_036172225.1). Classification (NCBI taxonomy): domain Eukaryota; kingdom Viridiplantae; phylum Streptophyta; class Magnoliopsida; order Alismatales; family Araceae; genus Cryptocoryne; species Cryptocoryne crispatula. The sequence continues at coordinate 43,829,597 of CM069921.1, forward strand.
AGCAAATTTCCGTGTTTACACGATTTACGTGTGGCTTTCGCTCGGAAATTACGGCTTTTTGCGGAAAACTTCGGAAAGCATCCGATTTTGTTCGGCGAAGCTCCAAATTAACTTAAAAAGACCCGGTATCATTATAAGATCGATCACACATGTTACCCTATAAAACACGAGTTTTATGCTCTAAATTAGGCGAATTTGGCGTGTCTACAAGAACCACCTAATCAAGTATTATCATGGTGCTGATGAATCTGACACTCGATGCAAGTTGATAGACCATGCCTGAGAACTTTACTCAGTTTCACATCAATCTCACATTATCACCATCATTCCATTTGGCCCTTCACATCACTCCTACGATCTGTCACTTAGTTATGTTAGGTACATTTAATATGCATTATATTTATTGATGTTGAAGACTTTGAGGGTGAAAATGATTGAGTCTGAGATCCCCTTCAACAAAATCTACGACAGCTTGTTCATTTCTTCACACTCATGGATAAGCCAAAATTGAACATTGGAGGGACGATGGTTCCTAATCAGGTGTCTTTACCTCCAATAGACAATCTATATCTTCAAATATTTTCTATATAATTTTCTATGATTTCATATCCATCCCTTTTTCATTCTTCATCATTATCATTGTTATCCCACCATGTCTTTTATGTTATCCCACCGTGTCTTCTATTCTATCATGTTTGTCATGCCATTGCTTCTTCTTTCCCATCATTTTGTGTTAGTCCTACCATTATCTTTCTATCCCACTATAGCCTAAGTCTATTTTGTTATTGTTCGAATAACCATATTTTTGATAGAGCGTGATTCACGGTTTTCATGATACCCGAAAAATTTTGTTATGCTTGAATGAACCCTTTTAGAATTTAAGGTTATTCCACTAAGAATTAAGGTTAGTATTTTGGTGAAATTTAAATGAACTTGAGATTTCAAATATGATGGATTGGTATTCCCTTCATTTTAAAATCAATTTCTTTTTTAAACTTTAGCCCATCACAGTATAAGAACAACGCAAAGTTCAGGTTGTCGGCTGATGATGAACCTATGAATTCGAGGACTCCTCACCGCGCTGAGGGTTGGCTACATCCTTATCTTTTTTTTTTTTCATCTCTTGTGCCAATGGCATGTCTTTTACCAATCAATTATATGAGATTTTGATGGAACATGAAAGTGATCTAGAATATTCAGTAAGATTCATTTTGCTAGATAGGGTAGATAAGCGTGTCTATGTCTACACCTTGATGCCACCTTTTAAATCCATCACCATTCCATTCATCTTCACTCACTTGCATTCCATTACTGTTCACTCTGAATCACTCTGCTTCATTACATGTCATTCCCTTACAAAGCCGACATCAAGGCGATGCAAGCTGTAGACACGCCAAATTTGCCTAATTCAAAGCATAAACTCATGTTTTATAGAGTAACATGTGTGATTGATCTTAAAATGATGCATGGTCATTTAATATTGATTTGGAACATTGCAAAATGAAATCAGACGTTTTTTGGAGTTTTCCGTATAAAGCCATAATTTCCAAGCGAAAGCCACACGTAAATCATGTAAACACGAAAATTGGGTAAATGACCAATGCCTAATGATCATGCATTGAAGGTTACGGTCTGATTCACACTCCGAACAAATTTTGTTTCATGCCGTGTCTTTTCGGTTGGCCGTCGGAGTCATTCCGACCAGTATCGGATCTTATGTTCACTATCTTAACTTACATATAAAATTCTGAAGTTTTGGAAGAATTATGGGTGATCCATATTTATAGAAAGCTTCTTCAGCCTGTTATCTTTCCAACGCAACAAATAGCGTCAAATTCTGAGTTCAGGAGTGTTCGCAACAGCTTCTAAAGAAAGACGCGCAGAATCAGTCCCATGCGCCCTGGTCCTTGGGCACATGTGCCCTTGATCCAGGGCATGTGGCCATGTGCGCTAACCCTGAGGCACATGGCCATGTGCCCCCGATCGGGGGCATGAGGTAACCAATTTTTAACCAGAACTCTACCTCTGACCAGATCGGGTTGAATTTTTCAGCCAGATCAGGCCAACTTTGTTGGGTGCATAGGATGCACCCCCTACAGTGGGCGCATGCACCCAGGACCAGGGTGAAAGGTCCCCTTTTCTTAGGATAGATCGTGACATTTTTCTCTTATAAATTAAGATTGATTCCAGTCGTTCTAGAGGCTAGTTCATGACCCCCCGGGCATCTCAAGACATCCAAGCTTCTTCCTGCATCAATTTTGTGATTTTTAGAGAGAAAATTTCAAGTTTTTTGAGAGAGAGAAGTCGGTTCAGGAGAGAGGAAGACTGGTCTATAGGTGATCTGTCAGGTCTCTCTTCTTTGCTTCTACAGCAGCGTGTAGACATTTTGCTGCCCGAGGTCTCAACATCAAAGTTCTTCCTCTTTGAGTGTTCTTCAGTTTTCAATTGACAGCACAAGATTATGAGGTTGGGGCTGGTCATGGCAAGTGCAAAAGCAAAGTCACGCCTAGTAGATCCAGGACTGCTGCTCGACTTTTTCGACAACCCAGATTTGGCTATATCTCTCTTTATTCTTATCAGAATCTTTCTGTTCTTTTTTATATATCTTTTTTTTTTGTGATTCTCCATCCTCCTATAATTTTTTTTACATTTTTTTGAATTATTTTTATTTTTTTAATCCTAAAAATAAAAAAGGGGTTAGAGATAACCCAAATCCGGTCAGTTTCCTTTCAGTTGTGTGTTCCATGTTAATTTATTTACATATACTCCACTTTGTTTAGTTCTAACTATGTTTTCATCTATTTGTTTGTCTAGTTGCATAGGAAATCAAGCACCCATGTGTTGAGGACTCTTCTTCATCGGCCGGCTGAAGAAGAAGAAGCTTTGACCCACACTTTTCCTACTATGTTATGCACGGCCAATTTTATTTCATAAATCGGAACCCGTTCTTGGTGACCACATATGTCTTAATTTCCTTTTTCTCATCCTCCTCCTACATCACCCAAACCATCACATTGGTAATCAAGCGACGCCAAGGGATGAAAGTTCGGGGATCAATGTGAGTGTGGGACCTAGGATGAGTTACTTTTCATGTTTTCTTTCTTTCTTTCACATCCCCTCTTGAGGTGGTGATATGGATTCATGAACTTTCCTGAAAAGGATAGCCCCGTTGAATTTTTTAAGTCGACAGCCGTGTCTTTCCGGTTGGCTATCGGAGTCATTCCGATCAATATCGAATCTTCGGTTCACTATCCTAACTTCCAAATAAAATTATGAAGTTTTGGAGAGTGTTATGGCTGATCTGTTGTTGTAGAGAGCTTCTTCGGCCTATTATCTTTCCAACACAACAAATGACGTCAAATTCCATGATCACGAGTGTCCGTAATGGCATTCAGAAGAAAGACGCGCAGAATCAGTCCCCATGCACCTTGGTCCCAGGGTACATGTGCCCTGGATCTAGGGCATGTGGCCATGCGCCCTAACCCTGAGGCACATGGCCATGTGCCCCCGATCGGGGGAATGAGGTAAGCAATTTTCAACCATGACTCTACCTCTGACAGGATCGGATTGAATTTTTCAGCCATATTAGACTGACTTTGTTTGGTGGATAGGATGCACCTCCTCCAGCGGGTGCATGCACCCAGGACCAGGGTGCACGGTCCCCTATTTTTTAGGACAGATCGCGACATTTTTATCCTATAAATTAAGACCAATTTTTATCATTCCAGAGGATGGTTCACGACCCCCTGGGCATCTCAAGACATCTAAGCTTCCTCTTGCATCAATTTTGTGTTTTTAGAGAGATAATTTTGAGTTCTTTGAGGGAGAGAAGTCAATTCAGGAGAGAGGAAGACTGGTCTACAGGTGATCTATCAGGTTTCTATTCTTTGGCTTCTACAATAGCATGTGGACATTTGCTGCCCGAGGTCTCAACATCAAAGTTCATCCTCTTCAAGTGTTCTTTGGTTTTCAATTAACAGCACATGATTATGAGGTTAGGGCTCATGGCAAGTGCAGAAGCAAAGTCGTGCCTAGCAGATCCTGGACTGCTGCTCGGCTATTTCGACAACACAGATTTGGCCATATCTCTCTTTATTCCTATCAGAATCTTTCTGTTCTTTTTTTTATATCTTTGTTTCATGATTCTCCATTCTCCTATAATTATTTTACATTTTTTAAAATTATTTTTAGTCTATTAATCCTAAAAATAAATAAGGGGTTAGAGATAACCTGAATCCGGTCAGTTTCCTTTCAGTTGTGTTCCATGTTAATTTATTTACATATACTCCACTTTATTTAGTTCTAATTATATTTTCATCTATTTGTTTGTCTAGTTGCATAGGAAATCAAGCACTCATGTGTTGACAACTCTTCTTCATCGGCCGGCCGAAGAAGGAGAAGCTTTGACCCACACTCTTACTGCTATGGTACGCACGGCCAATTTTATTTCAAAAATTAGAACCCATAGTTCCTGGAGACCACATATGTCTTAAATTCCTTTTTCTTATCCTCCTCCCACATGGCCCAAACCATCTCCTTGGTGATCGAGCGACGCCAAGGGATGAAAATTCGGGGATCAATGTGATGTGGGACCTAGGATAAGTTACTTACCGTGGTTTCCTCCTTTCTCTCTCATCCCCTCTTGAGGTGGCAATCTGGATTCATGGACTTCCTTAAAAAGGATAGCCCCATTGAATTTTTGGATTCAACAGTTTTGTCTTTTTGGTTGACCACCGGACTCATTCCGATCAGTATCGAATCTTTCATTTACTATCCTAACATACAAATAAAATTATAGAGAGTGTTATGTCTGATTTGTTATTGTAGAGAGCTTCTTTGTCTTATTATCTTTCCAATGCAACAAACGGCGTTGAATTCTATGTTCGGGAGTGTCCTCAATGGCTTTCGGAAGAAAGGCGTGCAGAATCAGTCCCCACGCGCCCTGGTCCCTGGGCACATATGCCCTGGATCTAAGGCACGTGGCCATGCGCCCCACCCTAGAAAGTAGGGTATTTGCGCCCTGGCCCAAGGCGTATGCACTTCACTTTGGGGTGCATGCACCCCCTGGAGGGGGCGCATCCAATCCTCCCTAAAAAATGACCCAATGTGATCGAAAAATTCGATCCGATCCCGTCAGAGGTAGAGTACTGATTGGAAACTGGTTCTCTCATGTCCCCAGTTGGGGGCACATGACCATGTGCCTCAGGATGGGGGCGTATGGTCATGTGCACTGAGACCAGGGAGCATGTGACTGGTTCAGTGCGTCTTTGTTCCGAAAGCCATTGTTGACACTCCCGAACTCAGAATTCGAAACCGTTTATTGCGTTGGAAGGAAAACAGGCCGGAGAAGCTTTCTACAGCAATGGATAAGCCATCACACTTTCCAAAATTTCAGGATTTTATCTGAAAGTTATGGAAGATTTGATACTAGTCAAAATGATTCCGATGGCCTACCAAAAAGACATAGCATGAAACAAAACTTGTCCGGAATGTGAATCTGACCATAACCTTCAATGCATGATCATTAGGCATTGGTAACCCAACCAATTTCGTGTGTACATGATTTACGTATGGCTTTTGCTCAGAAATTATGGCTTTTGTGGAAAACTCCAGAAAACATCAAATATCATTCGGCAAAGCTCCAACATTAAAAGACTCAGCATCATTATAAGATCAATCACATGTGTTACCCTATAAAACATGAAATTTATGCTCTGAATTAGACAAATTTGGCATTTCTACAGTGGTGAGCAAGTTATGGAAACAAGTTCCTAAAATGACTACTCGACAATTTTTGGGTTCAAATCTTATATTAGATAGATTGTTAGCAATTGTTTACTCAAGTAGGTATGGTTTTTGTTGCTTCAATCTTCAAGACCTAAGATTATCACACAATCACCATGAGTAAGTACTTGGGTTCTTCAGGTTTGGGAAAATGGTACAATTGTCCCAATCGTGCGGAGAGTAATACTCCACGGATGAGGACTTATGGAGGTCTTGATGGAAACAACCAAAGAAACTAAGAAGGAATATCCCATAAGAGAGATTAGAATCTACCAAGAAGGTGATTGGAGGGTGAGGGTGTGTTGGGAGAGAGAGCCCATGCCTCGAATGCCCTACGGATCAGAACAAGTCCAGTACCAGATGCAAAAAGCTAATGCAAAAGTAAAAATTGAGGGTAAGAAGAGAAGAATCAATCAATGTGCAAAAGCATGAAATAAAGAAAGCTATTAAATAAAGCAAGGAAGAGTATGCGAGCAAGTAACTAGAAACTAGCAACTAAAAGGTGGTTCACGCGGGAACCGGCTAGTGATAGAGTGTCCAAGGTAGGGAAAAATCTGAAGTAAAGGTAAAAGGGATGGTCCATGTGGGGACTAATTTGAATATAGGATGGCTCACACGGGAGACGAGTTTTGGAAAGGTGGGTGGTTCACACGGGAACCAATTTTTGAAGGAAAAGGGATGGTTCACGCGAGAACTGGTTTGTTTGGTTGAAAAAAGAAAGGAAGGCCACGTGGGGCCAATCTAAAGTGGTGCAAAGGGGTGGTCCACTCGAGGACATATCTGAAAGTGGGTTGGTTAACGCAAGAACCGGTTTAGAAAGGGGGTTGGTTCACGTGGGAACCGATTTTTATGAAGAAAAGGGTGGTTCATGCGGGAGCTGGTGTAAAAGATGACAAAATGGAAAGAGGGCCATGTGGGGAAAATCTGATGGTGCTGCAAAGAGGTGGTCTGTGTGGGGACTGATCTGAAAATAAGTTGGTTCACGTGGGAATTGAGTTGAAAAGGAAGGTGGTTCACGCAGGAACCGGTTTATAAGAAAAAAAGAGTAATTCATGAAGGAACCGAGTTGAAATTAAAAAAGGCAAGTCAAGTCCACATAGGGGACAATGTTAAAGGAAGAGTAAATAGAAAGTTTTAAAGGTAAATGAACTTGATTTAGGTGAAAGACAAGCCGGTTTGCACGGGAACCAAGTCGAAAAATAACTAGTTGCACGAATCAATCAAGCCAGCACGGTTAAAGATGTTGGTTGTCCCATGGTTGCCAAAAAGCCATTGACTCCAAAAATGGGTTCTGGATTGGCACCTAAAGAAAAGGTGATGATAGAATGGGGGAAAGAGAGTGAATCGAAAACACTTGGAAAGTGGTAAAATCTTCACCTCAGTCCCACACTTACATTGATCCCCGAACTTTCATCTCATGGCATCGCTCGAGCACTGGAGATGGTTCGGGTCATGTAGGAGGAGAGGGAGGAGTAGAATGACATAAAACATGAATAAAGAAATTATGGTCACAAAGAGTCACAGGCTCCGCTTTATAGAATAGAAACAAGAGATTACCTTGTGTACCTTAGAGTGGGAGAAGATGTGTGAGTTCAACCTTCTTCCTCTTCGGCCGGCTGATGAGAGAGAGTCCAACTGGTGCTAGCTTGATCAATCTGTGCAACTTAGAAAAATAAAACAAGTAAAGGGTTTGATTAGACTTGGGAAAAGTGTAGTCACTGGAAGAAAAAGATAAATGAAAGAGGCAATCAGAATCGAACTAACCAGATTTGGGGTGAGCCTTAATCCATTTTTTTGTATTTTTGGTTATGTAAAGATGATGCAAAACTAAATTAAAATGACTTAAGGATGCTGTAAATGAAAGATAAGAAGGATTTATGGAGTAGAGCGACTCGGATCGGAGCTAGGACGAGTAAAGGAAACTGATCCGAGTAAAGGAAACTGGTCTGGGTGACCTGTCCTCAGATGGGTGCAGTCCCCTTTGGCATGACTTTGGTACATAAAATGTTGCAGTTGATCCTGATGTTAGAATTGAGTGCTGTTTTCTTCTATAGATGGAGAAACTTTGAAAGCAACATATCTCCTGTTGATGACATTTCCGGAATCTGTCCGTATGAACCTATAAAAATTCTTAGAATGAATGGATAGGAAAAATAGAACCTGGATGTACACCCTCAGTGCATCAATCATCACGGCCAAACAGCAAGTCAAAATTTAATGTCTCAAGTTGAAAATGAAAGAGGAGGAGGATAGGAACAATTCTTTTGTTGACCACTTTTGCAGAATATGCCGCAAGATTTATGTAGAAGCTGATGAAATTCGGTGCTGTAGAGTGCATGGAATATGCCTTATTCATCGCTTCGGGATCGATCCCTTGACGTCGGCTCAGACGGCTCGGATTTGAATGTCAGGATGGGCTCGAGAGGGAGCTTGGATGACCTCAGGACAAGCTAAAGCATGGGTGGTCCCCTAGGTCATTGGGAATAGCCCTCAATTTATAGAGACAGAGAACCAGTGTAAATTAAGAAAACTGGCCCACCACGCCCTCAGGTTGAGGGCGCACAGGCGCGCCTTCAACTTGATGGCGCAGTCAGCATGCCCCCACCTCGGGGGTGCGTTTGGCATTTTATTTCATAAAATTGGAAGACTTGACAAGATGAACATGCCCCCGACTCGGGTGCGCAGTCAAAATGAACTATTTTTAATAGGGAAACTTTCTAAAAACTAGTTTAGAAGGTGTAACCCGGGGTAATTTCTAGTTACTGAAACCGACTGCACCCTCTGTCTGAGGGCGCACAGGCCGCACCCTCATTGTGACGGCGCGGTGACTGTGCCCTCTCTTTTCAAGGATGTAAGGATGCGGTACACTATCTCTCCTACGCGTGTGTTCCGCGAGCCGTAACTTGCAAATGGGACATTCAATTCGGCTCGCATTTATTGCATTGAAAAGAGGGCCTTCAACTGAGATGATCCTTAGAAAAAATGGGAATCCGAGAAATCGTAAAATCGACCGAAATGGCCGTATGGCCTTGGTTGATGACAATGTATAGCTAGGATCGACTTGGATGTCCTGAAAAGGCCTATGATGACCAAAAAGGCCTAACACATGGTCTGGGATAGCCATGTCAACACGGATCGAAAAGACATAATGAAAAGCCGTTATAGACTGACGCCTACCGAAATGATTTGTCGGAAACCCCGAATGTTACGAAACTCATGCGGTACATCTGAAAACTTCAATTATGAACCATTGAAGGTTGGTCATTGAGCAAGCTTCATATTTTCGTGATTAGCATGTGGCTCTCACTTGAAGGTTACGACATTACTTTGAAAATCATCAGTCCATTTGCAACTTACGAGGGTCTCCACCAACGTCCTTAGCTCATTTCTACAAGGCTATTAAGATCAGATAATGACCAAATAATGGGAATCACCGATGGAATAGGAGTCTGGGGCTCCAAATCTGGCCAAATTGGGGTGTCTACAGAAGGAGATGATCATCTCAAGCTCTTCAAACTGTTCAAGTGTCCGGTCTCCAATAGTATCCACACGAACTTCATCTATAGTAGGTTCTCCCTTCGCACCAGCCTATAGAACTGTTCTCGAACGGAGCTCCATCACCCATAGACACCTTCTAGAGAGAGAAGGAGGTGGGGGAGACTAATGGCATGGTTTACACCCTTGGCTTAATTGGGTTTGGCTAAAACTTTTAGTATTTATAGAGAATTTTAGAATTTTTCATAGAAACATAAAATCTATTTAAATTACACCCTTGCCCCTATACTTGTGGATAAGTCTTTATGTGTGTGATCCACTAGGCCCAATAGCCTATTTAGTTGAAACCTAAATAAAATAGAACAATTGTATTTAATTTAATTTAATCTATTATATAATAATAGATTAATCGGCCTACCAATCATGAAGGGGCTTCCGCAGGGTGATCAGCTTGTCTTTCACATGGCCAGCCGAGGAGGGCTTTTATAGGGGCTGAGGGCGCCATCTGCAGAAGGGTATAAGCCATGGGCTGTTGAGGTTGTTGAGTGGATTAAGGCAAGATGGTTTAGGTTAATATGGTTAAGGTTGTTAAGGTTGTGCGCCAACTAGAAAGAGAGGGAGAGAAGGGTGTTCGGCCAGCCCTTATCTTCTAGGAGATTGAATGCACAAAGGAGTAGGAAGGCTGGTTCGGCCAGCCCCTATATTCTAGGGGATTGAACGCACAAGGGAGTGAGAAGGCTGGTTCAGCCAGCCATCAGATGGGGATAGGCCATGGGTTGTTGAGAGACATAAGGATAAACCATGGGGGTTGTTGAGCTTGTTGAGGTGGTTGACAGAGACAAGCCAAAGTTGCTATCCATGCCATCAGATAGGGAGTTCGGCCAGCTCCCTAACTTGTAGGGGATTGTGCGCATGGAATATGGTGAGGAGTTCGGCCAGCTAAGTGGAGGGAAGAGAGAGAGAGAGAGTGATCCAATCTAGATTGTTCATCTAAAAGACTCCCGATCTGACGGCTTTCATTAATTTTAGCCAAAAATTGATTAAACACAGCCAAAATTAATTCATAAAAATATGGGACAATAATTGATGACCATTGATCTTATGTTCCATCCAAATATGTGTTTTAGATCTCCCAAATTGCCCAGGATCTCATATTTTACCGATTTCTCTTATCGGTGCGATCCTGGTCGTCGATAATGTCGGAAACTGTAATTGAATGCAATTACCTCCTCCCATTGGCCAAATTTATTTTTCAGGCATAAATATTCATGATATAAATGTTTTGGGCCATGAAAATTGAAATTTTTAGCCCATGGGTGGATCCAGGAGCTGATCGGACCATTATGCCCTAGTACGACGACATACAGCTTTCCGTCCAGATTTGATCTTTCTTGCATATCTCTTCATCCGGTGGTCGGATTTTCAATCCATTTAAAGCGTTGCCTAGATCTATCCAACCTTGACAATGTGGTAAAGTTGGAATTCCATGTTAGAGTCCCAACTAGTCCCAAAGTGTTGGGGGCAAAATGGTCATTTTGGCTTTCTAGTGTCTGTTTTTCATGTTTTGGGCACCGTTGCGAAGCTCTTGACCAAGGCTATGCAATGAGAACATTATATTAGTAATTTTTAGCATGTAAAGCCATGCCAAGTCATTTCCAGAGCCTATTTACATCATCTATTCTTGAATTTTTTGAATCTAGGTCAGATTTTCTGCACCGGCTTTGGCATTACTGAAATCTGTATTAAGCAAGCTATGAGGAAAATTTTGGTGCCAACAGTAAGGCTTCAACAAAATTGACTATTGGGCCTAGTAGGTCACACTCATTAGATCCAATAAATAAGATGAAAACATGGGCGTAATTTTATAGACGTTTTGGGTGTTTGTGAAAAATTCTATCTTCTATAAATAAATAGTTTATGAAGCCAAACCCTAACAAGCAATTGAGCTAGAGCACATCCCAAGTATTCTTTCTTCCTCCTTTCTTCTTCTAAAGGTGATCTCTTATGGTCAAACTTGGATCTGGAAGGTTTCTCGAGGCTAGGCAGAAGGAAGAACTCGTCTATTATAACAAATCTTGTGTATATTGCTAGAGACCATCCACTTAAGCAATTTTTAGCAAGGAGAAGCATCCTCTCTTCATCCTTGGTAAAGGATTTTGGAAATCCCATTAGATACTTTGGTTCTACTTCATATTTGGCTCCTAATTTTACTTATTTGGCATCAACCAAGGCAAATCCATTGGTTTTAAGGAATCAAAAAAAAACTTCCACTGCCATATATTGATTCCTTACAATATACCTAAGGCATGTGAAGATGGGCTATCATAATGCTAAGGTGCTATAAATTGAGTAGGATGAGAAGCACTTATTGTGGTGCTAGGGATAAAGTAGGTTGAGAAGGACTTATATAAGCTGGACCTAACCGATCACCACTAGATTGAGATGCATCTAGTCAAGTGGCACCAAATTGAGATCCCCCAACATGAGATGTCTTTCAACTCTTACAAAAAAAAAATTCTACCACATAATAAAATTTATCTAACATTTTTGTTGTAATATAAGGTTTAATTTATGTTAAGTAGGCATGAACAATTTTCTTGGTTTTTATGGGCATCTAGGGTATTCTAAATAGAAAATAGGTTTCGATAGATCTATATGGCAATGACTTGGTTTAATATTATTTTTTTCTTTTTATGGCCATTTTGGCCAATTTAAGTAGGAAACCAACTTGGATTGGCCAAACCTACCACAATTTGGATTACATACTGTTTTTTTACTTTTTCACCATTTAGGGCAATCCAAACCAATAAATGGCTTCAATTGGCCTAAATGGCTATGATTTGGGTTAATACTCTTTTTTTGTTTTTTATAGTTATTTAGACCACTTCAAACTAGTTTCCAGTTTGGATTGGACTAATTAGACACGATTTATGTTCCAACACTTTATTTTTTGGTTTTTATGGTCATTTAGGACAATTCAAATTTGGAACTGATTTTGATTGACCTAAATGGAAATAGTTTAGGTTCATACTCTTATTTTTTTATGTATGTTTAAGACAATCCAAATTAGTTTAGATTGGCCAAAATGATCACAATTTGAGTCTACACTCCTTTTCTTGGCTTTTATGGCCATTTAGGCCAATCCTAAAAGGAAATCAATTTGGATTAGCATAAATAGCCATAATTTGGGTTCTAACACATTTTTTTGTTTTTGTGGCCATTTTGGCTATTCTAAACTTGAAGTTGGTTTAGCCAATTCATGGTTTTATTGTTGTTTAGGCCAATCCAAACATGTTGCAAATAAATAGTGAACTCAACAGGATGTGGTACTTTCTACTAGATGGGTCTACGTAGTACCACATCTTCCTGACGTCAACATGAGGACTAGCCTAAAAGGTCATAGTTCCAATCGGCTTGAATGGCCACGGTTTAGGATTTTTTGGCTATTTAGACAAATTCAAACTAGTAAAAGGCTTGGACTACCCTAAAAGACCATAGTTTTGTTTTTATGGCTATTTATAATCATCTAAATTAGAAAGTAGATTGGATTAGCTTAGCAGGCCTCGATTTGGGTTCATATTACCTTTTGACTTTTAAGGCCATTTGGGCCGATCCAACTAACCCGCTTAGATAGGCCTAACTGGCAACGGTTTGGTTAATACTATCTTTTTACCTTTTATGGCCATTTAGGCCAATCCAAATCACTAAATGACTTGGATTGGCCTAAGCTACCATAGTTTCAATTTCATGATAGTTTAAGCCATTCCAAACTAGAAACTGGGTTTGATTGGCCTAATTGTCCATGATTTGGGTTCATATTATTTTTTAATTATTTATGGCTATTTAGGCTAACATAAACCAGAAACTAGCTTGGATTAGAATAGCCTAAACAATCATAGCTTCAATATTTATTGTTGTTTAAGCCAATCCAAACCAGACACCAGCTCAGATTGGCCTGATGGGCATGGCTTGGGTTCATAATGTTTTATTTTATCTACTATTTATGGCCATTTAGGCCAATTGAAATCAAAGAATGCCTTAAAGTGAACTAAGCCAAGGTTTAGTTTAATACAAATTTTTGCTTTTATGGCTATGTTGGCCAATCCAAATTGATAAATGACTTGGATTGGCCTAAACACCATAGTTTAGGTTTTTATAACCATTTAGGCAAATCCAAACCAAAGACTAGCTTGGATTTACCTAACTAGCCATCGTTTGGCTTCATATCATTTTCTTGCTTTTTATAGCCATTTAGGCCAATCCAAATTAGAAATTGGCTTGGATTGGCTAACTAGCCATGGTTTGCATCAATAGTATTTTTTTGGTCTTTTATTGTCTATTAAGTCAATCCAAACTAGAAACCACCTTAGATTGGCCTAGCCAGCATTGGTGTGGGTTCAAGATTTTCTTAGTTTTATGGTCATTTTGGCCAATCCAAATTGCCAATTTGGATTGGGGAAACTAGCCCAATCTCTATCCTAATATCGGTCTCTATTAATATCCCAATCTCTATCCAAACCAAACTCTATCCCTATCCTAATCATAATCTCTATCTCTATCCCAATCTCTATCCAAACCAAACTCTATACCTATCCTAATCATGATCTCTATCTCTATCTCAATCTCTATCCTAATACTAGCTTCTATCCCTATCTTGATCTTTATGCAAACAGTATCTATCCCTATTTAGATCCTAATCTCTATCTAAACTGGTCTCCATCCCTATCTTGCTTCTGATCTCTATCTCTATCTCTATCCTAATCTCTATTCGAATAGTGGTCTCTATCCCTATCCTAATCTCTATCTATACCAGTCTTTATCCCTATCCCAATCCAGATCTCTATCACTATCCCAATCCCTATCCTAATATAGTAAAATTTCAACATACAACTATGATCATAAATTGTAAAATAAAATTTAAATCTATCAAGAACAATTTAAAGAAACACATTTATTATACATAGATATTTAAGTTGTAAGTCTTCATTGGTTATATACCAAATGCTATTTGTACAACAACACATTATCCTGATATGGTCCTACTTCATGATACCTATCGTTTCTTGATATGTTATAGTAGTTATGAGGTATTAATTGTGTGGATATCATCCATCCCTTGTTTGAGTTACCATTTCTGTGTAAAACTTGTTCCACTTGACTTCTATGTGCAAATGATTCATTGGTCCCTAGTTTGTTTTTTATTTAATAATATAAATATGTAATGTTAACCTTAATACCTCTACCTTTATCATACATATCCCACCATTCATAATCAAAAAACATTAAATGACTACTCCTATGAAACAATGTCTCAAGTATATAATATTCGTCTATAATATATGTCAACCCGATTGAAGTTCAACATTTAGAATGATACCACATAGTTGAGTTGATTTGCTGGAATTTAAATTCATTATTCAAAATTCAAACCCATTACATATATATTCAAAAAATGATAATGCAAATCTTGATGCATCAAGCAACAAAATATCATGCTCTTTAGTGTACCTAGAAGTGCCTACATTTCTTAACACTTGAACATGTGATCTGAACCATATTGAAAAGTTTTACTTTATACTTTCTCTATTATTAAGAGCATCACTATGTTCTTGTTGGCAATAATCTATATCAATAATGATTTGTTTCAACACATGAAATTCACAACGAGGAAATTGAAATATAAAAGACTGAAAGTAAACATGAATGTAAAATTTTCAACCAAGCATTATGATCAAAATTTTTGGATTTGCAATTCAAAATTTTGGGATTAAAAAAAAAAACTTTGTTTTAGGGTTTTGAAAAAATTGGAGTTTTGAAAGAAAGTTTGTTTTCGGGCTTTTGACAATACACAATTTTTTTTGGAGTTTTCAAAATAGTCAATGCGAAAAAAATTTTGGAGTTTTGAAAATATTCAATTTTTTTAGGAGATTTGAGGATAGCCTATCAATTCTTTTGGAGTTCTTAAAAACATTCTTTTTTGGGAGTTTTGAAGATATTTAATTTTTTAGAGTTTTTGAAAATATTAATTTTTTTGGGAGAGAAAAATATGTATTGACAAAAGTTCTCATCACTCAATTGTTATTTTGGGTTCATTGGTAGATACCACGTGCAAAAGAAGGGGTTCCTTTCTAGAATCCTTCTTGCTTTCAACCTTCCATTGGCTAGAGTTTAGCTTTGATTTGGATGGTCCACTCACACCCTGGTGGGTTATGAATGAATAATTAATAAGGAAGTCCTTGACAAGCTTTGGAGATGTCAAGAGAGATTTCTCTACTTGCACCCAATTAGTCATTGGGGTTCGGCCTCTTCGGGTCTTTTCTTCTTTATTGACAATCCTATTTTTGTGGCACACATTCAGATAGGTGCTTTGAGTTGTGGGGTCATTGCCTATATTTTGGCATCTTTTTTCATTTTCTACATTTTGGGTACTCATTCATATAGGCCCATATTTGTTTAAACCTGTGAGATTCATTGCCCATCTTTTGGCACCTTTTTTTTTCCTTTTGAGAAGTTAGACCTTCTGAGATGGCCTCCTACTAGGGCGGTGGATGCTTTTGATACTCTCCCCCAATAATTACGTTCACCAATTTTGGACTGAATAGAAGAGAACAAGGTGAGGGTTTTCCTTCCATCTCCAAGTCTTGCCTCACTTCTCTCAGGTGTCAGGTCATCCAAATTATGGGATCAGGTTGTGTTGTGTATGTAGGATGATATCTTCCCTCAATTCCTAGAGAACAATCTAGGACATGTGGACTCAAGCCATACTGGTATTTCTCTCAATTTTTGAGGTAGATTACATTCCATGGGTAAATCAATTGTAAGCATGCCTTGCAATGTAAAAACATTATTTTGATAAAACAAAAAGTAGTTATAAATACCATCAATCACAAATTTTCTCCCAGTTATGCCTTGCATGTTTGAATAAAAATGTGAGACTTAAAAATATTTTAAGAAAATATTGCCTTGCAAATGACAAGATAATGATGAATGAAAATTCATGTAATATGTAAGAGAAGAAGAAGTTCATTGTTGGTGATGACGTTGCTTGTGCTTGCCTTGCCTTGCTTGTCTTATTGCTTCCACCTTTGATATGCTCCATATCGCATTGGATAGAAGATTCAGAGTCATATGATAAAGAGGAAGGCGCGGGAAATTTTATTTGGCATGGTGGAGTCAAGATTAATCATGTAGAAAGGCAAAGATTGTGGTATCACCTAAAAAATTTCTCTACCCTTTATTTTTGTTAAAAGTAAAAATTTGAAAAAGGAGATTGAATTGTAAAAAGAAGACAATCTATCTGCAGACTGTATGAAATCCTCACCTCCTTTCATCTTCTCAGCAATCAAGTCAATGATAGAGTAAGCAGGTTCTACACAATCTTGATACCACTATAAGAACTTTGCTTTGATGATTTTGAAGTCACTTTCTTCTGTGGAGTCGAGCGAGTAGAACCATTCCAAGGTTGACCCTTCCAATGACCAACAGAAAAGAAAGGCGAGGGCTTTGTGGTCATTTCTCTAGAAGGCAGAGTTATACAAGATGTCCTTGAGGTGTGTGAAAGGATTACCAGTCTCGTTGTAATGTTGGAAGACTGGAATCTCTGAAGGAGGAAGGTGTATAATAAGAAAGGATGGAACAGATATCTCAGGAGTGGCTTTGAAATCTAATCGGTGCTTGAGTTCTTCAAAGTGTTCATCCATTTGATTGAGTTTATCCAAGAATGCTTGGGTGAGGTTGGGTTCCTGAGCTAATGGTGCTGGTACATAATGTGCAAGATGTTTAGAGAAATAAGCCGGAAGTGGCAGGATGAAAATAGGAATTGGCACGAAACTTGAGGGATGCCCCACAATGGGTGAGTGGGAAAAGTAACATGGCAGGATTGCCTAGGAGAGGTGATGATGAGAGGCCTAGCTACTGATCAGGGTGGTGAAGGGGCTTGGTCACCCTCGACTTGGTTGATGAGCATCTTGCCCTTAGTGGAGGATTGGATGATTGCAAAGGTCTTGGGATCAAGGTGAAGAAATAGATCCTTGAGAGCTTGTTCTATACTACGTGAAGCAGACCAGTGGGTAGGATCTTGGACTTCGAGTTCCATCACAATGTTAATACGGCTCTCTGGTTGGACCATAGGTTGCTGAAGCTCATAGTGACCCATCTAGTACTCTTTTTTCTTATAGTAGTCTGACATCCCAATGCATCTTCTAGACCTTAGCATCATGGGCATCCTATTGAACTTCTTACAAAGAGGAGATGAAAAGGGAGATGTTTTCAATCATGCAAGTTTGAACACAACATCTTTTTTGTTATTTTGGTGTTTTGAAAATTTTTCTTATTTTCAATTTGGGTTTGACAAAAAAGTTTTAACACAAAATTAAAATGTTTTTTTGTTATTTTGGTGTTTTAAAATTTCTTTTGTTGTTTTCAATTGTTGTTAATAAACAAGTTAAGCAAAGACTCTTGAATGATTATGCAATGATTTTGTTCAAACCTTAGATTAGGTGTATTGTTAGCAATTGTTCACTTGACCTGAATGGGTTTGATTCCTATTGCTCTAATCACAAAAGACCTATGATTCTCACAAAATCACCACGAATAGGTACATGTGTTCTTTAGGGTTTTAGGGTGAATTATACAACCAACCTGATCATATGGAGAGGAATACTCCATAGATGGGAATTTACGAAGGTCTTGATAGAAAAAACTAGATCAACTAGGAAGAAATATCTCAAAAGAAAGGTTAGAATCCACCAAGAAAGTGTTTGGAGGGTGAGGGTGTATTGCGAGAGAGAGCTCCTTGTAGACACGCCAAATTGGCCTAATTCGGAGCCCCAGACTCTTATTTCATAGGCAATATTCTTATTTGACCATTATCTGATTCAGATTACCTCATGGAGATGAGCTAAAGACGTTGGTGGAGCCTCTTGTAAGTTGGGAATGCACCGATGATTTCCAGAATAACGCTGTAACCTTCAAGTGAGAGCCATACGTGAATTGTGAAAACACGTAGCTTGCTCGATGACCGACCTTGAATAGTCTTTAATTGAAGGTCTTGGGAGTCCTGCATGTGTTCCGTAATATTTAGGGTTTCCAAGAAGTCATTTCGGTAGTCGTCGGTCAATGACGGCTTTCGTTATGGCTTTTTCGATCTATACTGACATGGCTATCCTGGACCACGCGTTAAGCCTTTTCGATCATCACCAGGTCTTTTCAAGTTGTCTGGATCGATCCTAGCCATATATTTCATCAACCGGGGCCATATGGCCATTTCGGTCGATTTTAGGGTTTTATGGCTTTTCCGAGTTTCGTTTCACGTTTACCAGGTTAATCTAAGATTTTTTGATGATTTCGGGTTTTCCATCCATACCAGACTTGTTTTGTCATTATTTTAAGTCATCCCGAGATTCCTCGACCGGAACTGTGCCCTTCCGGATCTCCGCCGCGTTTTTCGGCCTTTCACGAAACGGTAAACCGGAAGTAAAAGCCCCGTGCAAACATCTCGGGAGTCATGCCAGCTGGTTTACTGACTTGAAGAGGTGCAATTAAAGTCCCTCTTTTTAACGCAACAAACGGGAGCCGAATCGTACATCTCGTTTGTAGGTTACGGCTTGTGGAACACACGTGCAGGAGAGAGAGTCTACTGCGCCCCCGCTCCTCTTGAAAGGGGGGGCGCACCGTCAAACTGGGGACACGCCCTGCGCGACCCCACTTCCTTTGAAATGCGGGGGCATGGTACATTTTTGAAAACCAGAAATAACTCCAATTAGCACCTTCTAAACCGGTTTTTTGGAAGATTTTCGTCGCTGATTTTCGCTTATTTTGACCGCTCCCCCGGTTCGGGGGCACGTTACGTTTGTCAAGTCAATTTTTAGCAATTTTTGGAAGATTACGATGAATTTTAACAATAAGACGCATAACACACCCCCGGTTTCTTTAAAACCGGGGGGCGCGCAGACTGCGCCCCCAAGGTGAGGGCGCGCCTGCGCGCCCTCGCCTCCTTTGAAAGGTGGGGGCACGGTCGGTCCAGTTTCCATATTTTGCACCGGTTTCCATCATCTATAAATTGAGGGCTATTCTCAATGACCCAAGGTGAATCCCCCATGCCTAGCTCCTCTTTAGGTCATCCAAGCTCTCTCCCAAAGCCGTCCTGACGTCCAAAGCCGATCCGACGTCGAGAGATCGATCCTGAAGCAAAGGAGAAGCCTGATCTGTGTGTTCTACATCAACCAACTTCATCGACTTCTGTAGAAAATTTAGTTCTCCTGCTACAAAATTCTTCAATAGAGGAGTTGTTTATATCTTCATCCTCTTTCATTTTCAACCAACGGCACTCAATTCTGACTTGCCGTCTGTTGGTGGTGATTGCTGCACTGAGGGCACGCATCCAGGTTCTGTTTTTCACATCCGTCCACTTTCAGAATTTTTACAGACTTATACAGACAGATTACGAAGAAGTAATCAACAGAATATCTCTTCCTCTTCGAGTTTTCTGTCTACTCCAACAAACGGCACTCTATTCTGACATCAGGGTCATCCGTAACATTTTATGTACCAAAGTTGTGTTAGAAGGGTGCAAAGCTACCCGAACCGGCCTTCTTCAACCAACTTGGCTTCAACTTAAGCCACACACTTCATAGGTCCTTCTTAAATCATTTCATTTAGTTTATTTACTGTCTCAGAACATATTTTACTTTATTTGTATCATTTTTACATAATTAAAAAAACATAAAAAAGTGGTTAGGGCTCACCCCAATCCGGTGAGTTCTATTCCAATTGCTTCTTTCTTCCATCTCCTCTTCTATAGTTTCTTCACTTTTTATAGATCTAATCGGTTTCTTTCACTTGGTTTATTATTCTAGTTGCACAAGTCTATTAAGCTAGCATCGGTTGGACTCTTCTTCATCGGCTGGCCGAAGAAGAAGAAGGTTGAACTCACATCCCTATCCCCCGCGCTAAGGTACGCACGGTCAAATCAACTCAATTTTGTTTTTATTCCATAAAGCAGAGCCCGCGGCTCCTGGTGACCACCTTTTTATTCATGTTACAAGTTCATCTCCTCCTCACTCTCCTCCCACATGACCCGAACCATCTCCGGTGCTCGAGAGATACCATGAGATGAAAGTTCAGGGATCAATGTGAGTGTGGGACCGAGGTAAGGACTTTTACCGCTTTCTAAGTGTTTTCCGATTCCCTCCCCCTTTTTCCCTATTCCATCTTTCACCTTCTCTTGAGGTGCCGATCCGGAACCCATTTTTGGAGTCGACAACTTTTTGGCGACCACGGGGGACAACCAATGTCTTCAACCGTGCTAGCTTGATTGATCCGTGCAACTAGTTTTTTTCCAACTTGGTTCCCACGCGAACCGGCTTGTCCTTTACCTTTTCCATGTCAATTTACCTTTAAAGTTTACTCTTTCTTTAAGATTGCTCCCATGTGGACTTGACTTACTTATCTTTAATTTCAACCCGGTTCCCGCGTGAACCACTCTTTTCTTCTTATAAATCGGTTCCCGCGTGAACCAACCCACTTTTAGATCGGTCCCCACGTGGACCACCCTTTTGCACCATCTTAAATTGGCCCCAAGTGGCCCTTCTTCATTTTTCCAATCAAACAAACCAGTTCCCGCGTGAACCACCCCTTTTCTTTCAAAAATCGATTCCCGCGTGAACCACCTACTTTTCCAAAACTCGGCTCCCGCGTGAGCCACTTTATTTTTAAATCGGTCCCCGCGTGGACTATCCTTTTAACTTTACTTCAGATTTGTCCCCACTTGGACACTCCATCACAAGCCGGTTCCCACGCGAACTACCTTTAGTTGCTAGTTGCTAGTTATTTGTTTTACTTTATCATTGATTGTCTTGCTTGCATTCACTTGTTTGATTTATTTAATTGCTTCCATTCATGTTTGCATATTGATTGCTTCTTCTCCTCCCTCCCTTCATTTTTCACTTTTGCATTAGCTTTTGCATAGGGTACCGGACTTGCTCCGATCCGTAGGGCATTCGAGGCAGGGGCTCTCTCTCCCAACACACCCTCACTCTCCAAACACCTTCTTGGTGGATTCTTACCTCTCTTCTGGGATATTCCTTCCTAGTTGATTTGGTGGTTTTCATCAAGACCTCCGTAAATCCCCATCCATCGAGTATTCCTCTCCGCACGATTGGGCCGGTTGTACCACTTTCTCAAAACCCGAAGAACCGAAGTACCTACTCGTGGTGATTGAGTGACAACCTTATGTCTTTAAGATTGAAGCAATAGGAACCATACCTACTTGAGTGAACAATTGTTAACAATCTATCTAATCTAAGGTTTCAACCCAAAAATTGTTGAATTGTCATTTTAAAAACTTGTTTACGTAACTTGCTTGCTCACCAAAAATTGAAAGCAACCAAAAATTTTTTCTTGCAAAAAACCTAAAAAAACAAAACAAAAACCTCTTTAATTTTGTGTTCAACTTGTTTTCCAAACAACAAATTGAAACAAAAAAAATAAAACAAAAAAGAATATAACAAAAAAAATCTTCAATTGTGTGCTTGACTTGCCCTTCTTTTTTTAACCATCTTTGAAGAAAGATCGACAAGATGCCCATGATGCTAAGCTCCGAAAGACACATCGAGATGCTGGACTACTACAAGACGGGTCATTACATGCTACAGCAACCCATGGTCCAACCAGAGGGTCATGTTAATGCCATCAGGGAACCCAAAATTCAAGATCCCACCCATCAGCTTGCTCCGCCCAGCGTGGAGCAACTCCTTCAAGGTCTATCTTACCACCTTGATCCTAAATCCTTCTCAATTGTGTAGTCCCTAGCAAAGGGCAAGACATTTATCAATTATGGTCCAGCCAAAGTCAACCGAGCTGCCTCACCTTTCCAATCGGCAGTTCAACTTCTTACCATAACCCCACCTGGGCAGTCCTGCCATGTTACTTCATCTACTCACCTCATTGTGGGTCATTCTTTAGCTTGCACACCAACCCACCCCCTCCCATCCAAGTGCCACATGTACACCCCCTAGTGAATTCCTCCCCACCTGTTGCCAAGGATCAGGAAACCCTTGAATTTCCCCTCTATACTATCTACATCCCCCAATCACAAATGCTAACCTACCATCGCTACAATGGCTCAGGTGATCCCTTCACCCATTTCAATGATTTTTT
Source organism: Cryptocoryne crispatula var. balansae (assembly GCA_036172225.1). Lineage (NCBI taxonomy): Eukaryota > Viridiplantae > Streptophyta > Magnoliopsida > Alismatales > Araceae > Cryptocoryne > Cryptocoryne crispatula. The sequence goes on from CM069921.1 coordinate 43,852,034, forward strand.
GAGCAAATCAAGTCGATGGCAGAATGATAGAACGACCCTTGCTTTTCTATTTAGGAGATCTTTAGAGGGTACAACCCTAGATTGTTTTTTTTCATTGAACAAAGTAGAGATATGGGATTTCAAAATTGTCAAGGCGAAATTCTTGAAACGTTATGGGCCAGGCTATTCAATAATTGGGGAAGTAAAAGAAGATGTGGAATTAATGCAATATTCTGATGAATTGAGGCCCAGGCTTCAGAAGAACATTGATGCTATGAACCAACCTAGGAGCCCTCTCCAACCTCATCCAGATCATCATCTTCAGCCAACTCCTCGACGCCAGTTGATTAGGCCACCCATGCCACAATCTCAGTCAGACATGCAACCCGTGTCAACGACACAATCAATTGTGCACAATCAAGCTCCTTATGTCAATTGTACCAACAACTCATTATCAAAATCAAATTCTCACGCTATTTCACCAACAAACCCTCGGCCAATCATCCGGCCCTTGACTTCTCAACCTATTCCACCAACAACCCCTCAGCAAATCATCCGGCCCTCGGCTTCTCAACCTATTCTACCAAAAACTCCTCAGCCAACCATCCAAGCCATGACTCCTCAACTAATTAAACCAATAGCTCTTTAGCCTAAACTGACTTCTATACCAGCACCAATTCAATCAATAACTCAACATAGGATTCCCCCTCATTCAATCAAACCACTTGTTTCATCTATTTCTCCTACCATGGTAGAGGAAGCAGTCACTACGATCATCCATGCTCCTACTGTAGTAGAAGATTCAGACACTTCGACCCTTCAAGCTCCTGCCCTAGCAGAAGAATCAACTCCTCAACATATCCTTGCTCTCTCTCGAGATCAAAGTCAGCCAGTAGGAGAGGTTGAACCAAACACTTCTATCATTCTAGAATCCCCTAAACTAGGCATGCCCTCTTCCCCAGAACAACATGAGGAGAAGCCTACTGTAAGGAGCCTGTAGACACGCCAAATTGGCTTGATTCGGAGCCCCAGACTCCTATTCCATAGGCATTATCTTTTATTTGACCGTTATCTAATCCGGAATACCTCGTGAAGTTAAGCTAAGGATGCTGGTGGATCCCCTTGTGAGTTGGGAATGGACCGATGATTTCTGGAACAATGCCATAACCTTCAAGCGAGAGACGCACGTGAACCGTAAAAACATAAAGCCTACTCAATTACTGACCTTGAATGGTCCATACTTGAACATCTTGGGAGTCCCGCGTGTGTTCTGTGACATTTGGGGTTTCCAACAAGTCATTTCGGTAGGCGTTAGTCTATAACGGTTTCTTCGTTATGGCTTTTTGATCTGTATTGACATGGCTATCCCAGACCACGCGTTAGGCCTTTCCAGTCATCACCGGGTCTTTTCAGGTCATCCGGGTCAATCCTAGTCGAATATTTTCATTAATCATGGCCATATGGCCATTTCGGTCAATTTTAGGGTTTCTCGGCTTTTCCGATGTTCGGTTCACATTTACCGGGTTAATCTCAGATTTTTCGATGATTTTGGGTCTTCTGACCGTACCAGACTTGTTCGGTCATCATTTTAAGTCATACCGAGTTGACCCGAGATTTCTCGACCAAAACTGTGCTTTTTCGAATCTTCACCATGGTTTTTGGCTTTTCGCAAGAGGGTAAATCAGTAGAATGCCCAGTGCAAACATCTCAAGAGTCATGCTAGCTGGTTTACCAACTTGAGGAGGTGCGGTTAAAGGCCCTCTTTCTAACGTAACAAACGGGAGCCGAATCGGACATCCCGTTTGCAAGTTACGGCTCGTAGAACACATGTGCAGGAGAGAGAGTCTACCGCGCCCCCCCACTGCCCTTGAAAGGGGAGGATGCGCCCTGCTCGCCCTCAACCCTGGGGCGCGCCCTGCGCGCCCTCAAACTGGGGGCATGCCCTACGTGCCCCCGCTTCCTTTGAAACGCGGGGGCGCGTTACATTTTCGGAAACCAGAAATAACCCCGATTAGCACCTTCTAAACCGGATTTTTGGAAGGTTTCCGTCGATGATTTTTGATTATTTGTATTGCACCCCCGGTTCGGGGGCGCATTACGTTTTTCAAGTCAAATCTTTAGTAATTTTTGGAAGATTCTGTCAATTTTTAGCAATGAGACGCGTAATGCGCCCTCGCTTCCTTTGAAATAGGGGGGCGCGCAGACCGCGCCCCCAGGTTGAGGGCGCACCCTGAGCACCCCTGGTTTGAGGGCGCGCCCTGTGCGCCCTCGCCTCCTTTGAAAGACGGGGGCGTGGTCAGTCTAGTTTCTATATTTTGCACTGGTTTCTCTCCTCTATAAATTGAGGGCCATTCTCAATGACCCAAGGTTAATCCCTCGTAACTAGCTCATCCTGAGGTCATCCAATATCTCTCCCAAGGCCATCCCGATGTCCAAAGGTAATCCGACATCGAGAGATCGATCCCGAGGTGAAGGAGAAGCCCGATCCATGCGTTCTACATCAACCAACTTCATCGGCTTCTGTAGAAAATATGGGGCTCCTGTTGCAAAAGTCTTCAACATATAAGTTGTTCCTCTCTTTGTACTCTTTCATTTTCAACCGACAGCACTCAATTCCGACTGCCGTATGTTCATGGCAATTGCTGCACTGAGGGCACACATCCAGGTTTTGTTTTCTATATCCGCCCACTTTCAGAATTTTTACAGACTTCTACATGCAGATTCCAGAGAAGTCATCAATAGAAGATATCTTCCTCTCCAAGTTAAGTTCTCTATCCATAGAGATAAACGACACTCAATTCTGACATTGGGACTATCCATGGCGAGCTCTGCACTGAAGTTGAACCAGACAGTGTAACACGCCCCCGAACCAAGGGCGCGCAGACCGTGTCCTTACACCTAGGGCGCGCCCACCGCACCCTTAAACCCAGGGCACATTCAGTCCAGTGCGTTGTTCGGCCATATTGGTGATATCTTCTCTATTTTAGCTCCGATTTGAGCCGTTCAAGTTTCTATGTCTTCGTCATTCATCCATAATCATTTTAACATCATTTTTATTTAGTTTTTTGCATAATTTTATATCACAAAAAATTATACAAAAATGGGGTTAGGACTCGCCCCATTCCGGTGAGTTCTATTCCAATTGCTTCTTTGTTTCATCTCCTCTCCTATAGTTTCTACACTTACCATAGTTCTAATCGGTTTCTTTCACTTGGTTTATTGTTCTAGTTGCATAGGTTGATCAAGCTAGCATCGGTTGGACTCTTCTTCATCGGCCGGCTGAAGAAGAAGAAGGTTGAACCCCGCACACACTCTCTCCCACGCTAAGGTACACATGGTCATCTAACTTAATCTCTTGTTCAATTCCATAAAGTGGAGCTCGCGGCTCCTGGTGACCACCTATTTTATGTTCTAAGTTTGTCTCCTCCTCGCTCTCCTCCCACATGACCCAAACCATCTTCGGTGCTCGAGCGACGCCGTGAGATGAAAGTTCGGGGATCTATGTGAGTGTGGAACCGAGGTGAGGACTTTTTACTACTTTCTGAAGTGTTTTCTTATTCACTCCCTCTCCCCTATTCTATCTTTCACTTTTTCTTGAGGTGCCGATCCAGAACTCGTTTCTGGAGTCAATAGCTTTTTAGCGACCACAGTAGGACAACCAATGTCTTCAACCGTTCTAGCTTCATTGATCCGTGCAACTAGTTGTTTTCCAATTTGGTTCCCGCACGAACCAGCTTGTCCTTTACCTCTTCCATGTCAATTTACCTTTAAACTTTCTGTTTACTCTTTTTTTTTAGATTATCTCCCATGTGGACTTGACTTGCTTGTTTTTTATTTCAACCCGGTCCCCGCGTGAACCACCCCTTTCTTCATTAAAACCGGTTCCTGCATGAACCAACCCTTTTTCTAAACCGGTTCCCGCATGAACCAACCCACTTTCAGATCGGTCCCCGCATGGACCACCCTTTTGCACCACTTTAAATTGGCCCCAAGTGGCCCTTCTTCATTTTTCCAATCAAATAAAACCGGTTCCCACGTGAACCACTCCTTTTCCTTCAAAAACCGGTTCCCGCGTGAACCACCTACCTTTCCAAAACTCTGCTCCCGCATGAACCACTTTATTTTCAAATCGGTCCCCACGCGGACCATCCTTTTACCTTTACTTCAGATTTTTCCCCACTTGGACACTCCATCACAAGCCGGTTCCCGCGCGAACAACCTTTAGTTGCTAGTTGCTAGTTGCTAGGTCTTGCTTGCATTCACTTGTTTGATTTATTTAATAGCTTCCATTCATGTTTGCATATTGATTGCTTCTTTTCCTCCTACCCTCCATTTTTCATTTTTGCATTAGCTTTAGCTTTTGCTTCTTTTCCTCCTACAAGCCGGTTCGACAAGATGCTCATGATGCTAAGGTCCAAAAGACATGTCGGGATGTTGGACTACTACAAGACAGGTCATTACATGCTACAACACCGCATGGTCCAACCAGAGGGCCATGTCAACGCCATCAGGGAGCCTGAAGTTCAATATCCCACCCATCCACCTGCTTCACTTAGTGTGGAACAAGTCCTCCAGGGTCTATCCCTCCATCTAGATCCTGAATCCTTTTCAATTGTGCAGTCTTTAACAAAGGGCAAAATGCCTGCCAATCAAGATCTGGTCGAGGGAAATCAATCCCCCCTCACCACCCCAATCGACAGTCTGGCACCTCATCATCTCCTCTCCTGGGCAACCCTATCGTGCCTCTACTCACCCTGTTGTGGGGCATTCATATAATTCTATACCAGTTCCTACTTTGAAGCCACCTTTTCCAACCCATTCATATAAATACCTTGCACTGATGGCTCAGGAACCCAGCCTCACTCAAGTATTCATGGACAAAGTCAACCAAATGGATGAGCACTTTGAAGAGTTGAGGCACCATTTGGAATTGAAGGCCATCCCTGAAATATCTGCTCCATCTTTCCCAGTCCCATATATCCCTCCATCATAAACACTAGTCTACCATCGCTACAATGGCTTAGGTGACCCCTTTAGCCATGTCAATGATTTTTTGAGCAAATCATCTTGATGGTTAAATGATCGAAGAGCTCTTGTTATCCTTTTTAAGCGATCATTGGATGGTGCAGCCCTAGAATGGTTTTTTTCACTAGGGTAAATAGAGATATGGGATTTCAAAATTATCAAGACCAAATTTTTGCAATGATATGGGCCGGGTTATTCAATAATTGGGATGCAAAAGGAGGCGTGGAATTAATACAATATCATGATGAATTGAGCCCCATGGCTAAGAAGAACATTGATGCTATGCACCAACCTAGGAGCTCTCCTCAACCCCATTTAGATCATCATTATCAGCCAACTCCTCGACACTAGTTGATTAGGCCACCCATGTCCCAACCTCAGCCAATCATGCAACCCATGTCAATTGCACAACCAACCACGCTTAATAAAGCTCCTCTTGTTTCTTGTACGAATACTCCATTATTTCAACTGGCTCCTCAGCCTTCGACTCCACCAACATTTCTTAAGGTCCATCGGCCAATCATCCGACCATTGGCTTCTTAGCCTATTCCAACAACAACCCCTCGGCCACACAAGCCTTTGCCTCTCAACCCACTTCACCAATGGTCCCTCGTCAAATCATTCATCCTAAGCCGATCGAGCAAACCCTGGCTTCTCAACCAATCCCACCGCATAGGGATCCTTTTCAGTTGGTTGCACAACAACCAATCATTTATTCTATTACTCTTGCCTCAACAAAGTAATCAATCACTCCTACTATTCTTGCTCCCGCTGTGGTAGATGATTCAGACACTTCGAACCTTCAAGCTCCTGCCCTGGCAGAGGAATTAATAACTCCAACCATTTGTGCTCCTGCCCTAGCAGAGGAATCACCTCCTCAACATATCCTTGCTCTCTCTCAAGATCAAAGTTAGCTAGTAGTGGAGGTCAAACCAAACTCTTCTACCTTTTTGGAATCCCCTAGACTAGGCTTGCCCTCTTCCATAGAACATCCTGAGGAGAAGCCTGCTATAGGGAGCTTAGATGAAGGAATCATAAACTTAGTTGATTGTCAATCCGATGATGGACTAGACAAGGATTTGTCAGGCATTGATCAACTGTTACCATCATTGGAATTGATCAATGAAGATGGTCAGACTGAATTGACCCCTGAACTGGGAAGTAAGGAGACCGAATTGGTTAGTGAAATGGGGAATGAATCGACAAGCCTCATGAAGCATGTAGACCTTAGCAAAGGGATACTAGGACCTCCTCCAGATAGGCAGACAAATCCCTTAGCATCAACCTTAGGGCCACGACCCTTACCCCATTCTTCTCCTAAGAAACAATCCGGCCCATGGGCCAACAAATCATCAATCTTAGGGCCACGACCCATTCTCTACCCTCCTCCCAATCAAAAATCAGGCCTATGGGCCTACAATTCCTCAATCTTAGGGCCACCACCCTTTCTTTATTCTTCTCACAATCATCAATTGGGCCCATGGGCCCAAAATCTGTCAATCTTAGGGCCACGGCCCACACCTTGTCCCACTCAACTAGGCCCTCATGCCCCTCTTCTACAATGGGGCCCTTATGCCCCTTTCATCCAACCAGGCCCATGTGCCCCTTTCCATCAACGGGTCTCTTGCGCCCCTTTCCTTCAATCGGGCCCATGTGCCCCTTTTCATCAACCGGGCCTGTGTGCCCCCTTTATCCAATCGGGCCCATGTGCCCCTCTTCATCCACCGGGCTCTTATGCCCCTTTTCTTCAACCAGGCCTATGTGCCCCTTTTAATCAATCAGGCTTGCATGCCCCTTTCCTTCAACTGGGCCCATATGCCCCTTTTCCCCAACTGGGCCTACATGCCCCTTTCCTTCCATCGGGCCCACGTGCCCATAATTCTCCCCAATCGGGCCCACGTGCCCACAATTCACCTCAATCGGGCCCACGTGCTCGCAATTCACCACAACCAGGCTCACATGCCCATGTTTTTCTGCAACCGGGCCCATGTGCCCAAATTTCTTTTAAATCGGGTCCACGTGCCCACCTTCCATCAACCTCGGGCACACATGCCTACACTCCTTCAACTTAGGGCCTGTATGCCCCCCATTTCTTCACCATTGGGCCCGCATGCCCATACTTCTTCGAAATCAGGCCCCTGTGCCCCCACTTCTCCAACTTTGGGATTGCGCACCCATACTCTTCAATGGTGCCAGCGAGCCTATCAGAAATCACAATTAGGTCCATGTGTCCGCTCTTTTCGTTGGGTCCCTCGGGCTCAACCTCCAATCGGGCCTTTGATCCCATCACCTCCAATCGGGCCCTCATTCCAATCAACAACAAATGGGCCCTCTGGCCAGCATTTTACTCTTGGGCCCACATGCCTCTTGATTCCAACCATATTTGGGCCTTCAAACCCACTATCAACTCCCGGGCCCAAGAGCCCATTTTAACTCACTTTTGTTTCCAAGCATATTTATTTTCTTTCAAATTCTCTTTCATTCTCTAAATTTTACTTTCAACAAAAAAAATCAAGGTAGATAAATTTCCTGGGTGATACCCCAATCTTTGCCTTCTACATCATCAATCCTTGTTCCACCATGCCAAATCAAATCTACCACATCTTGCACCTCACTGTATGATTCTTACTCTTTGATTCAATGTGAAACATATCAACAGTGGAAGCAGTTGGGCAAGGCAAGGCAAGGCATGGCAGGCAAGGCAAGGCAAGCACAAGCAAAGCTGTCATCAGCAATGAACTTCTTCTTCTCTCAGGTATTACATGAAATTGCATTCATCATCATTATGTCATCTGTAAAGCAATATTTTAAAAAAAATGATTTTGAATTTCACATGTCAATTTTAATTGAGAGAAATTCCTGATTGACGATATTTGTAGCTACCTTGTTCTTATTAAACAAATTCTTTACATTGTAAGTAATGTTTTCAATTGATTCACCTCTGGAATGTAATCTACCTTAAAAATGGAGAGAACTACTAGTATGACTTGAGTCCACATGTCCTAGGATGTTCTCTAGGATTCGAGGGTAGATATCATACTACACATACAACACGTCTCTATCTCAGAATCTAGATGACCTGACACCCGAGAGACGCTAGGCAAGGCATAGAGATGGAAGGAAAACCCTCACCATATTCTCTTCTATTCAGTCCAAGATAGGCAAAGGGGACTAGAGGGGGAGAGTATCGAAAGCATCCACCGCCATAGTTGGAGGCCGTCTCGAAAGGTCCAACTTCTCAAAGAAAAAGGGTGTCAAAAGATGGGTAATGAACCCCACAAGTTTAAACAAATATGGGTCTGTCTGAATGAGTACCCGAAATGTAGAAAATGAAAAAAAGGCACCAAAAGATAGACAATGACCCCATAGGTCAAAGACCTGTCTGAATGTGTGCCACAAAAATAGGTTTGTCAATAAAGAAGAAAAGACCCGAAGAGGCCGAATCCCAACGGGCAATTAGGTGCAAGTAGAGAAATCCCTCTCGACATCTTCAAAGCCTATCAAGGACTTTCTCGCAATTCTTCATTCTTAACCCCTAAGGATTGGGTGGACCAACCAAATCAAAGCTAAACTTTGGCCGACCAAAGGTTGAAGGTCGGAAAGATTATGGGTAAGGAACCCCATTTTGCACATGGTATCTACCAGTGAACCTAGAAAAACAACCAAGTGATGAGAACTTGTGTCAATACTGAAATTTTCTCTCCAAATAATTTATTTTCAAAAAACTCAAAATAAAATATTAATATCTTCAAAACTCCAAAAAAAATTTCAAAACTCAAAAAAATGAATATTTTTAAAATCCCAAAAAAAAATTTAATCTTTTCACAAAACGTCTTTGTCAAATTTAAAAAAATTTTCAAAACAAAAAAAAAATTCACCATGCTTGGTTTGAATTCTTGTCTTCACATTCATATTTATTCTTAGTCTCTCATGTTTCAATTTTTTCATTGCGTATTTGCTACTTTATTTTTTTTACACCTTTAAGAAGGCTATTACACCTTGACAAAGGTCAAGGCATACTGCAACTTGCAAGGGGGATAAGCCGCATTGTTGTTCTAATCTTTTAGGCACAAGAAAAACTTTACACCCCTTGACAAAGGTCAAGGTATACTGCAACTTGCAAGGGGGATAAGCCACATTGTTGTTCTAATCTCTTCCTTCTATGTGTTCCAGGCACAAGAAAAACGTTACACCCCTTGACAAAGGTCAAGACATACTACAACTTGCAAGGGGGATAAGCCATATTGGCATTCTAATCTCTTTTTTCGAGTGTTTCAGGCACGAAGAACAAACGAGGAGAACTACACAACAAGGCGATGCTTGCCACTTCCCTCCCCTAAGGATTCTTAGGAGGAGGTTTCACCATAACCTCAGCTTCAACTCTACCGAGGAGCTTTCTTTGCAAGACTTCAATAAGGCGATGCTCGCCACTTCCCTCCCCTGAGGATTCTCAGCAGGAGGAGTCATCATTACCTCGGTCTCAACTTTTCCGAGAAGCTTTTGCTCTGTGTCCTCATTAGGACACATGAACTCTTTTGTGAGAATGCATGTCAACATCGTAAACTCACTGTCGACTCCAGAAATGGGTTCCGGATCGGCACCTCAAGAGAAGGGTGAAAGATAGAAGAGGGGGAGAAAGGGGAGTGAATCGTAAGACACTCGGAAAGCGGTAAAGAATCCTCACCTCGGTCCCACACTCACATTGATCCCCGAACTTTCATCTCACGGTGTCGCTCGAGCACCGGAGATGGTTCGGGTCATGTGGGAGGAGAGTGAGGAGAAGATGAAATTAAAACATGAAAGAATGTGGTCGCCAGGAGCCGCAGGCTCCGCTTTATGGGATCTAAATTAAGAGATGAGTTGAATTGACCGTGTACCTTAGCGTGGGAGATCGGGATATGGGTTCAACCTTCTTCTTCTTCGGCCGGCCGATGAAGAAGAGTCTCCAATCAATGCTAGCTTGTTCAACCTGTGTAAATAGAACAATAAACCAAGTAAATAAAATAATTAGAACTATGGGAGGTGTAGTAACTGTAGTAAGAAGATGAGAAAGAAGCAATCGGAATCGAACTCACCGGATTGGGATGAGCCTTAACCCCTTTTTTTGTATTTTTGATTATGTAAAAATGATGCAAATAAACTGAAATATGCTTTAAAACAGTAAATGAACTGAGTTAAATGAGTTGAGAAAGCTTATGGAATGGATTGGCTTGAGTTGAAGCCGAGTTGGTTGAAAAAGGCCGGTTCGGGTAGCTTTGCACCCTTCTGGCGCGACTTCGGTGCAGAGGATGCTACAGACGACCCCGATGTCAGAATTGAGTTATGTTTGTTGGAGTATACGGAGGACTCAGAGAGGAAGAGTTACTATGTTGATGACTTCTCCTAAATCCTCCTGTATAAGTCATAAAAAATTTTGAAATTTGGAAGATATAGAAAACAGAACCTGGATGCGCGCCCTCAGTGTAGAAATCGCCACGAACAAACGGCAAGTCGGAATTGAGTGCCGTCAGTTGGAGATGAAATAGGACGAAGAGAGGAACAATTTATGTATTGAAGACTTTTGCAGTAGAAGCCCCGGATTTTCTGAAGAAGTCGATTAAGATGGTTGATGAAGAACACCCGGATCGAGCCTTCTCCTTCACCTCGGGATCTTGACTTCGGATCGCCTTTGGACGTCGGGACAGCTTTGGAGAAGAGCTTGGACGACCTCTGGACGAGCTAGGTACCGGGGGTTAACCTTGGGTCGTTGAGAATGGCCCTCAATTTATAGGGGAAGGAAGCCGGTGCAAAATTTAGAAACTAGACCGACCGCGCCCCCGTGTTTCAAAGAGGACGAGGGCACTCAGGGCGCGCCCTCAAACCAAGGGCGCGCAGGGCGCGCCCCCAGTTCGGGGGCGCGGTCTGTGAGCCCCCCTGTTTCAAATGAAGCGGGGGCGCGTTACGCGTCTCACTGCTAAAAATCGATGGAATCTTTCTGAAATTGCTAAAAATCGACTTGACATACGTAACACGCCCCCGAACCGGGGGCGCAGTACAAATGATCGAAAATCCTCCGCGGAAACCTTCCAAAAATCCAGTTTAGAAGGTGCTAATCGGGGTAATTTCCGATTTAAAGAAACTGACCGCGCCCCCGTCTTTCAAAGGAACTGGGGGCGCGCAGGGTGCGCCCCCAGTTTGAGGGCGCGCAGGGTGCGCCCTCCTCTTTCAAAGGGAGCAGGGGCGCAGTACACTCTCTCTCCTGCGTGTGTGTTCCGCGAGCCGTATCTTGCAAACGGGATGTCCGATTCAGTTCCCGTTTGTCGAGTTGGAAATAGGGCCTTCAACCGCACCTCCTCAAGTCGGTAAAGCAGCCGGCATGACTCCCGATATGTTCGCACGGTGCTTTCTACCGGTTTACCCTCTCGCGAAAAGCCGAAACCCGGGGCGAAGATCCGAAAGAGCACGGTTCCGATCGAGAAATCTTGGGTCAACTCGAGATGACTTAAAATGATGACCGAACAAGTCCGGTACGACCGGAAAACCCGAAGTCATCGAAAAATTTGATATTAACCCAGTAAACATAAACTGAAACTCGGAAAAGCCGGGAAACCCTAAAATTGACCAAAATGGCCATATGGCCCCGGTTGATGAAAATATTTGGCTAGAATCGACCAGGATGACTGGAAAAGACACGGTGATAACCAGAAAGGCCTAACATGTGGTCCGGTATAGCCATGTCAGCACAGATCGAAAAAGTCGTCATTGACTGACGCCGACCGAAATGACTTCTTGGAAACCCTGAATGTTACGGAACACATGCGGGACTTCCGCGACCTTCAATTATGGACCATTCAAGGTCGGTCATCGAGCAGGCTTCGTGTTTTTACAGTTCACGTGCGGCTCTCGCTTGAAGGTTACGGCAATATTCCAAAAATCATCGGTCCATTATTAACTTGCGAGGGGCTCCACCCATGTCCTTAGCTCATCTCCGCGATGTAATCCGGATCAGATAACGGTCAAATAAAGGATATCGCCTATGGAATAAGAGTTTGGGGCTCCGAATCAAGCCAATTTGGCGTGTCTACACTCACTGCCATCATTTCATTTTAGCATATAAGCATTACTACTTATTTTATGCATTAATGTTGAAGACCGTTGTCGACTCCAAAAACGGGTTCCAGATCGGCAACAAGAAAAGGTGAAATATAGGATAGAATATGAAAAAAAGGGGAGTGAATCGGAAGACACTCGGAAAGCGGTAAAAAGTCCTCACCTCGGTCCCACACTCACATTGATCCCTGAACTTTCATCTCACAGCGTTGTTGACTCTGAAAATTCGACGGGGTCCTCTCCTTTTCAGGGAAATCCGTGAATCCAGATCGTCACCTCAAGAGGGGATGAGAAAAGAAAGGAATAAAACATCGGAAAGCAACTCTCACCTCGGTCCCACACTCACAATGATCCCCGAACTTTCATCCCTTGGCGTCGCTCGATCACCAAAGAGACGGTTCGGGTCATGTGGGAGGAGTATGATAAGAAAGAAATGTGGTCGCCAGGAACCGTGGGTTCTGATTTATGAAATAAAGTTTGACCGTGTGTACCTTAGCATGAATAATGTGGGTTAAAGCTTCTCCTTCCACGGCCGGCCGATGAAGATGAGTCCTCAACGCGTGGGTGCTTGATATTCTGTGCAACTAGACAAACAAACAAGTGAAAGAGACAATTAGAACAAGACAAAGTGGAGTATGTGTAAGGAAAATAACATGAAACACACAATTGACTAGAAACTGACCGGATTCGGGTTATCTCTAATCCATTTTTTTCTATTTTCGGATAAATAGACTAAAAATAATGAAAAATGTAAAAAAATTTATAGGAGGATTGATAATCACTAAACAAAAAGATAGTAAAAAGAACAGAAAGATTCTGAGTTGAATAGAAAAAGATATAGTCAAATCTGTGTTGTCGAAAAAGCCGATAAGCAGTCTAGGATTTGCCAGGCGCGACTTTTCTTCTACGCTCGTCACGACCAGCCCCGACCTCAGAATCAAGTACCGTCGATTGAAAACTCAATAATACTTAGATATGAAGAACTTTTATGAAGAGAGCTCAGGCATCAGATGTCTACACACTGCTGTAGAGGCCGAAGAAGAGAGACCTGACAGATCACCTACAGAACAGCCTTCCTCTCTCTTAAACCGACTTTTCCATCCCTAAAAACTCTAAATTATCTCTCTAAAAATCACAAAATCAATGTAGGAGGGAGGTTGGATGTCTTGAGATGCCTGGGGGGGTCGTGCTCATGCCTTTGAAACGACCGGAATTGGAGTTAATTTATAGGAGAATGAACAGACTCATCCAGGCTAAAAGAAAGGCCACCTTGCGCCCTACCCCAGGGCGCATGTGCCCTGGTGCGGGGCGCTTGCGCCCCACTGAGGGGCGCATGGCACTTTTCCCCAAAAAGTTGTCCTTATTCGGTCAATCGGTTCAGTGGTAGAGTCCTGGTGAAAAACTGGTTCCCTCGTGCCTCAAGGGTAGGGCGCATGTGCCCTCAAGTGAGGGCACGAGGTCACGTGCCTCACTGGTAGGGTGCATGGGCACGTGCCCTGGGTCCCGGGCGCATGTGACCAGGAACCCGGGCGCATGGGACTATTTTTACGCGTCCTTCTTCCGGAAGCCATTGCGAACACTCCCGAACTCGGAATTCGACGCCGTTTGTTGCGTTGGAAAGATAAAAGGCCGAAAAAGCTTTATATAGCATTGGATAAGCCATCACATCCTTCAAAATTTTATAAATTTTTCTGGAAGTTAGGGCAGTGAACAGAAGATCCGATACTGGTCAAAATGACTCCGATGGCAAATCGGAAAGGCACGGTATGCAACAAAACTTGTCTGGGGTGTGAATATGACCATATCCTCCAATGCATGATCATTAGGCATTGGTCATTCAGCTAATTTCCGTGTTTACATGATTTATGTGTGGCTTTCGCTCGAAAATTATGGCTTTTTGCAGAAAACATAGGAAACATCCGATTTCGTTCGGCGAAGCTCCAAATCAACTTTTAAAGACCCGGCATCATTATAAGGTCAATCACACATGTTACCCTATAAAACATGGGTTTTATGCTCTGAATTAGGCAAATGTGGCGTGTCTACAGCTTGCCTCGCCTTGATGTCGGCTTTGTAAGGGAATGGCATGTAATGAAGCGGAGTGATTCGGAGTGAACTGTAATGAAGTGCAAGTGAACGTAGATGAATGTAGCAGAATGCAATGATGATGGACTGAAAAGGTGGCTCAAGGTGTAGATATAGACACGCTTATCTACCTGATCCAGCAAAATGAATCTCTCTGAGTATTCTAGATCACTTTCATGTTCTATCAAAACCTCATATAATTGACTGGTAAAAGACATGCCCTTGGCACGAGAGATGAAAATTAAAGGATAAAGGATAAAGGATGTATCCAACCCTCAGCGTTGTGAGGAGTCCTCGAATTCGTAGGTTCATCATCAGCCAGCAACCCGAACTTTGCGGTGTTCTTGTACTGTGATGGGCTAAAGTTTTTAAAAGAGAAATTTGATCTTAAAATAAAAAGAATACCAATCCATCATATTTGGAATCTCAAGTTCATTCAAGTTTCACCAAAATACTCAGTTTAATTCTAAGTGGAATAACCTCAAGTTCTAAAAGGGTTCATTTTAAGCATAACAAAATTGCTCGGGTGTCATGAAAACCATGAATCATGCTCTGGTAGAAAACTGAGTATTCGGAAAATGACAAAACTGACTTAAGCCATAGAGGGATTGAACGATAATGGTGGGACTAACATAGAATAAAGGGACAGAAGAAACAATGGCATGACAATTGCCATGACACGGTGGGATAAATTAAAGACATGGTGGGATAAAAGAAAGGATAGAATAAAACATGATGGAATAAAAAGAAAGGAATAAAACATGAAGGTATAAAATTAGTAATGATGAAAAATGAAAAGGAGATGGATGTGAACACATAGAAAATCATGTAGAAAATAGTTGAAGATATAGATTGTCTATTGGAGGTCAAGACACCCGATTAGGAACCTTCGTCCCTCCAATGTTCAATTTTGGCTTATCCGTGAGTGTGAAGAAATGACCAAGCCGTCGTAGATTTTGTTGAAGGGGATCTCGGGCCCAGTCATTTTCACTCTCAAGGTCTTCAACATTAATGTATATAATATGTATCAAATGGCCCTAACATAACTAGGTGACAGATAGCAGGAGTGATGAGAAGTGAAAATTGGAATGTTGGTGATGATGTGAGATTGATGAGAAACTGAGGTTGAAATCTTCAAGTAAGCTGCATCGACCGCCTGATTCATCAGCATCTCTGGTCCATCCTTGTCTTGCCTTTTGACGGAATACAGCACCACGATAGGTAGTGCTTCCTCTCTTTTTGCCACAAGGTTGGCATGACGTTCCTTGGGGAACACTGATCTCACTACTTCACCTGTTGGACTTAAGAGGTTGCCTGATGGCCCTTCTCTTTTGCTTCTTCAGCTCCTGAAAGCACTTACAAAGATGATTAGATTTTCATCATGACTCATCCCTTTGCCTGTATATTGTTTGCCTTGATTTTGAGTCAAAGGGAGGAGCCTTCTTAACAAGGTGGAATAAAACAAATGACTTAAATGAAATGGAGGTAAGGGTTGAGAGAACTTACTTGTCATGGCGAGAATCTTCTCCTCTTCTACATTGAAATGCCTGAAACACTTGACAGAAGGAGATTAGATCTTCATCATGACTCATCCCTTTGCCCATTACGGTCAACTTTGACTTAGTTAAAAGGGAAGAGCCTTCTTAACAAGGTAATTAAAGTAAAAAATGGATATGCAATGCAGAAATGGAAATATGCATGACAATCAAATAAGCATGGATGCAACTAAGGCAATGATCATGACTGAGCAAATTTTTTTTTGGGTTTTCTTAGAAATATCATTTTTTGTAGATTTTTGAAATATTAAATTTTTTTGGATTTTTGAAATATGCATTTTTTTGGGTTTTTTAAAATATGAATTTTTTGGGGGTTTTTGAAATATGCAAAAAAAAATTGGAATTTTGAAATATGCACTTTTTTGGAGAAAATGCTGGTATTTGAGACAGTTCATCGATCTTTGGAGTTTGTCAAGACTCAAGTGGTAGATGCCACATGCAAAAATAAAGTTCCCTACCTAGAATCCTTCTAACCTTCTTCCTTTGATCGGCTTGGGTTCCACCTAGATTTTGTCGGTTTACCCTCCCCAAGGGGTTTGAGGAGGAAGAGTATAGAGGAAGTCCTTGATAGGGTTTGGAGATGTTGAGAGGGATTTCTCTACTCTCACTCAAATTACCCATTGGGGTTCGGCCTCTTTGGGTTTTTCCTATTTTTTTGCTTTTTCCTATGTGGCACATATTTATATAGGTTTTTGACCCGTGGGGACATTGCCCATCTTTTAGTGCCGTTTGCCTTGACTATCATTCTGGGTACTCATTCAGACAGGTTGATCATTTTTTTCTTTTCTAACCTGAGAGATTCATTGCCCATCTTTTGGCACCCTTTTGCACCCTCCGAGACGGCCTCCTACTAGGGTGGCGAGTGTTTTCGATACTACCCCTCTCTAATCTTCTCTCCCTATCTTGGACTGAGTAGAAGAGAATAGGGTAAGGGTACTCCTTCCATTTCTAGATTTCTGCCTTGCCTTTCGCAAGTGTCGGGTTGTCTGGATTCTAGGATTGGGAAGTGTTGTGTGTGTAGGATGGTATCTACCCTTGACTTCTCCCGAACAACCCAGTATCGATGACTTGAGATTATACCAGTGGTTTCTCCATTTTTATAGAAAGTACTTTTTGAGGTAAACTCCATTCCAAAGATGATTCAATTTTTCTCCATCTGCATTAGTCAATTCCTATGCATTACCTTGATACTTTTCAGTGATTACAAAAGGCCCTTCCCAGTTAGGTTGTAACTTGGAGCGGGGACCCCCTGGTTTAATGAATATGCGTTTGACTACCATCTCACCGATCTCTAATTTTCTCTCGACCACCCTCTTTTGATAAAACCTTTTGAGTCTATTCTGATAAGTCCGGGCATGCTCGGCGGCGGCTAGCCTTCTTTCATCCAAGAGTTCAAGCTGTGCAAGGAGAGATTCTCTTCTCTCATCAACAGGAATATCCCTGTCGAGCTGAACTTGGAGAGATGGAAGTAATACTTCGTAAGGGACCACTGCTTCCATCTCATATGCCAAAGCATACGGGGTTTGTCCAGTGGGAGTCCTTACAAAAGTACGATAAGCCCATAGATCATCTACAAGCTTATCAGGCCAGTCGGCAAATTTGCTAGACTTACAAGATTTCTTAATGATTTTGATTAAGGTCTTGTTGGTGGCTTCTGCTTGACCATTGCCTTGAGGATAGTATGGTGATGAATGATGCAATGAAATGCGATACCTGTTGCAAAGATCATGCAGATCTTGAGAAAGAAATTGTGGCCCATTATCAGTGACGATGTCGCTGGGGATCCCGAACCTTGCCAGGATGTTGCGCTTGATGAAGGAGCAGACTATTGATGCTTTAATCTCCACAAACGCTTCCGCTTCAGCCCACTTTGTGAAGTACTCCATTGCCGTCAGAATGAATGATTATGAGCGCATTTCGGTGTTGAGGTCACTCAAGGGGCCAATGATATCAAAAGCACACATGGCGAAAGGCCATGGGGCATGAATTGGATTAAGGGAAGATGCGGGAGAGTGAATCATGTCGGCATGGAGTTGACATGAATGACAATGCCGGACAAAGATGGAGCAGTCTTCTTCTAGAGTTGGCCAATAATACCCTTGTCGGATGATTTTCTTAGCAAGGGCTTCGGCATTTACATGACCACCACAAACTCCAGAATGTGCTTCCTTCAGCACCAACTCGGCTTCTTCTTCATCAAGACACCTGAGTAAGATTCCACTTAGGCTTCTCTTATAGAGCACTCCTCCTAGAATTGTATACCTCTGGGATACTCTTCTAATTGCCTTCTTTTCCTTGGTGGTTGATCCAGGTGGATATGACTGATCTTGGCAATACCTCACAATCTCGTCATACCAAGGTCTCTCACCTTCTTCTAATTCTTCTAACTCAATCAAGGAGATTTCTTCTTTATGTTCTAAGTATTCCTTTCTGTTGAACCTCTCCTTAACTTTCAGAAAACGTTCATCCTCAATTGCTTGAATTTTTCTCTTACATATGTGTATAGTCCGAACTTGCCTGCCTAGCGGGACAGATAGAGATGAAGCTAGTGAAGTTAAGGCATCGACGAGGATATTCTGAGAGCGGGGGACATGGACAAAGGTGAGTTTGAAGAATAGCTTGATGTAGCAAGTGGTGAGCTCCTGGTAGGGCTTGAGGTTTGGATGGGAAGTTCGGTACTTGGATAGGACCTGGCGTAGGATCAATTGACTATCACCTATCACCCTTAGTTCAATGGCACCATGGAAATGAGCGGCCTCCAGCCCGGCCAGTAAGGCTTCATACTCAGCTATGTTGTTGGTTGCTGGAAAGTTAAGCTGAAAAGCCTGTGGAATGGTGACACCTTCAGTTGACAGAAGGACAATACCTATCCCTCTACCATGAGAGTTCAGAACCCCGTCAAAATATAATGTCCAAAGATTGGAAGATTGGACTGATATTAGTTCATCATCCGGGAACTCCGATCAGACTGGGTCAAAGACGGGTATGGGATGATGGGCAAGGTGTTCAGCAATAGCATAGCCCTTGATTGCCCTCTGTGGGACATGAGTGATATCAAATTGTGATAAGAAACTCTACCATCGCCCTAACCATTCAGTCAAGACTATCTTCTCTAACATAAACTTAATGGGATTGATACGAGCAATGAGCTTGACTTGGTGAGCAAGGAAATAATGTTTGAGTTTCTGAACCACCCAAACAAGAGCAGCAACTCATAGAAAGGTTTACACCTTTGGGAATGTTGTGAGATAAACTGGCGGACAAATTGTAGCCTCCCAATAAATCCTCGAAGCTCTTTCATATTCTTCGGAGGAGGCATACAAATAATTGCCTTGGACTTGTTTGGGTCGATCTCTATGCCCCTTTTTCTTACTATGAACCCAAGTAGCTTTCCTGATGAAACTCCAAATGTACACTTCTTAGGGTTCATTTTCAGCTTATATTCTCTAGCTCGTTGCAAAACTTTCCTTAGCACTTCAGAATGATCTTCCCGACTCTTGTACTTGATAACCAAATCATCCACATACAACTCTACAAGGGTGTGCATCATGTCGTGAAAGATAGCCATCATAGCCCTCTGATATGTAGCACCAGCATGCTTTAACCCAAAGGGCATGACAACATAGCAATATGTTCCCCAAGGTGTAGTGAATGAGGTCTTCTCTTGGTCCTCCTTAGCTAACCAGATCTGATTGTATCCAGAATAGCCATCCATGAATGAAAGCATTTCAAATCCAGCTGTGTTATCAACCAAAACATCGATATGAGATAAAGGAAAATCATCCTTAGGACACGCTCGGTTCAAGTCCCTGAAGTCTATACAAATCTGAATTCATCCATCCTTCTTCATAACAGGGACTATGTTAGCCACCCATTGCGGATATAAGACAACCTTAATAAATTTTGCTTGACGTAGTTTGTCGACCTCTTCTTTCATTTTGAGTGCAATATCAGGGTGGAACCTCCTGAGCTTTTGTTTAACCGGGGTAGTTCCAGGTTTTAAGGTTAATCTATGTTCAACCAATGCATTATCTAATCCCGACATATCTTCATATGTCTATGCGAACGTGTCCTTATATTCTTCCAAAACTTTGATCAAACGTTGTTCTTCTAAGGGAGTGAGGTTTGCACTGATGAGGATAGTATTAGGATCCTCCAGGGTTCCTAAATTCAGTTCCTTGGTCGGTTTGTTCCCTGTGGCTGTTGGTTCTTCGGATCTTCTAAGTCCAGATGCATATGCATCAGCCACGTCCTCGATTTCATCCTTGGATTCAGGATCCTTCTCTGATACCACCTCATATACTTCCAAAGTATGATCTATGTTATGCTCATCCTCATATCGGATTTCATCTAACTGGATGGTATTATCTAAAAAGTTTGGTAGCCTTGCACACTCTACGCATTTCTGTGCCAATTGTTGCAGATACCTATTTGGAACTCGCTTACCTCTGACTTTCCTATTTCCTAACCTAACTTGACCTACTGAAGATAAAGCTGGAAAGGTGGTATTTACAGTGGAAGGAGGATTGAGTAAATCGATCAATGATTCAAAAAAGGGGGATCCCTGATTGGGAGCACCCTCTGGGATGAGTAGAGATGTCTCCTCGATGGAAATGTGAGTTTTAGAGAAGACATTTTTTTTTGGAAATTTCAAGTAAAAAGATAGAATGAGTCAGCATGACTTGAGGTTTGCTGGAAACTGACTGAATTACCAGAGAGAAAAACTTAAGAATAAAAGGGAAAAAGGGGCTCGTGGGCCAAATGGTAACAGAAAGTGGACACATGGGTCCAAAATTGATGAAAAAAGTAAACGGGTACGTGGACCCGATCTTAAAAATAAATGGGCTTGTAAGCCCATGTTGGGAAAAGCCCTCAGTTCTGAAGTTGATGAGGTAAGCAAATGGGCAAGCAGGCCCAATAAGAGTGGAAGGTTGAAGAGGGCACAGGGCCCAAAGTGGGTAAGTGGGCCCTGAAGCCCATCCAAAAGATCTAGAAACAATGATACGAGGTTCAAACATGGCATTGTTGTATTTGGGCCTCGTGGAATGGTTTTGACTTGGGTAACATGTTTAACTAGATGATCCAAGATTGGTTTGCCCTTGAGTAGTTCCTGGTGCTCTTCCCCACTTGAAAACAGACGAGTCAAACATAAGCATAGGTCTTCCAAGTTTTCTTCTTCATCTGGAGCCTTCCTTCTCTTGACAACTGTAATGAAACTCTTGTCATCTTCAACCATCATCATGGTCTTCCTTTGATAAAGAAGGTGTGGAGTCCCATGGCATATCCTGGCTGGAAGATCCTCCTTGGGATGGAATCCTCTTCGTATCCCAACCCCTGCCTTCGTAGCCTTTTCACAGTTTGAATCGGCCAAGTGATTCCTTGAAGATCCTTGCCTAAACCTCCTCCAGGCTGATAGCCTAGTTTCATCATCATCCGCCATCCCACTGTGTCAGGTAGAGAGGCGGTCACGCATCTAACTTCTAGTAATTCTCCCACTGAGATCTGGGGCTGTATTGACAAACCTAGGGGTGATGTAAAAACATCATTCATCTCATCCCTTATAGGCATGCTAGTAACCTTGACCACTTCTCCTTTAAAAGGAAACTTTATGCACTGGTGGTTTGTTGAAGCCACAGCTCCTATTGCCTCCAAGTATGGCATCCCAAGTATGTAGACACGCCAAATTCGCCTAATTCAGAGCACAAAACTCATGTTTTATAGGGTAACATGTGTGATTTACCTTATAATGATGCCGGGTCTTTTAAAAGTTGATTTGGAGCTTCGCCGAACGAAATCGGATGCTTTCCGAAGTTTTCTGCAAAAAGCCATAATTTCCGAGCGAAAGCCACAAGTAAATCGTTTAAACACGTAAATTGGCTGAATGACCAATGCCTAATGATCATGCATTTAAGGTTATGTTCATATTCACACTCCGGACAAGTTTTGTTGCATTCCGTGCTTTCCGGTTTACCGTCGGAGTCATTTTGACCTGTATCGGATCTTCTATTCACTGCTCTAACTTCCGTACAAAATTATGAAGTTTTGGAGGGTTTGATGGCTGACCCGATGCTATATAAAGCTTCTTTGGCCTGTTATCTTTCCAACGCAACAAACGGCGTCGAATTCTGAGTTCGGGAGTGTTCGCAATGGCTTCCAGAAGAAGGACGCGCGAAACCAGTCCCATGCGCCCGGGTTCCTGGTCACATGCGCCCGGGACCCAGGGCATGTGCCCATGCGCCCTACCAGTGAGGCACGTGACCTTGTGCCCTCACTTGAGGGCACATGCGCCCCACCTTTGAGGCACGAGGGACCCAGTTTTTCACCCGGACTCTACCACTGAACGGCCGGACCAGATAAGACCATTATCCTCAGGAACAGTGCCATGCGCCCTCACTGGGGGGCACATGCGCCCTTCAGTGGGGCGCATGCGCCCAGCACTAGGGCGCATGCGCCCAGGGGTGGGGCGCAAGGCCCCCTATTTTTTAGTATAGATCGCGCCTTCTGTTCTCCTATAAATTAAATCCGATTCCGGTCGTTCCAAAGGCATGAGCACGACTCCCCAGGCATCTCAAGACGTCCAAACTCTCTCCTGTATCGATTTTGTGATTTTTAGAGAGAGAATTTCGAGTTTTTAGAGAGAGAAAAGTCGGTTCAAGAGAGAGGAAGGCTGTTCTGCAGGTGATCTGCCAAGTCTCTCTTCTTCGACCTCTACAGAAGTGTGTGGACGTATTCTTCCCGAGCTATCTTCATCAAAGTTCTTCCTCTCCAAGTCTTCTTGAGTTTAAAATCGACGGCACTTGATTCCGAGGTTGGGGTTGGTCGTGACTAGCGCAGAAGCAAAGTCGCGCCTGGCAGATCCTGGACTGCTGCTCGGCTTTTTTCGACAACACAGATTTGGCTATATCTTCCTATATTCAACTTAGAATCTTTCAGTTCTTTTTCCTATCTCTTTATTTCGTGATTCTCCATCCTCCTCTCATTTTTTTACCTTTTTTTCATTACTTTTAATCTGTTATTCCGAAAAATAAAAAAAGGGGGTTAGAGATAACCCGAATCCGGTCAGTTTCTAGTCAATTTGTGTGTTTTATGTTATTCTCTTTACATATACTCCACTTTGTCTAGTTCTAATTGTCTATTTCACTTGTTTATTTGTCTAGTTGCACAGAATATCAAGCACCCACCGCGTTGAGGACTCTTCTTCATCGGCCGGCCGAAGAAGGAGAAGCTTTAACTCACATTCTTCATGCTAAGGTACACACGGTTATTTTAATTCTATAAATAGGAACCCACGGTTCCTGGCGACCACGTTTATTTCTTCTCACCCTACTCCCACATGACCCGAACCATCTCTTTGGTGATCGAGCGACGCCAAGGGATGAAAGTTCGGGGATCAATGTGAGTGTGCGACTGAGGTGAGAGTTGCTTTCCGAGCTTTATTCCTTTTTTTTCTCATCCCCTCTTGAGTTGACGATCTGGGTTCACGGACTTCCCTGAAAAGGAGAGGACCCCGTTGAATTTTCAGAGTCGACAGCTTTTTGGCGACCACGGTGGGACAAGCAATGTCTTCAACCGTGGGTGCTAAGTGTTTTGTTTGCAACTAGTTCTAGTTCTAGACCGGTTCCCACGTGAGCCTTTCCTTCCTTCCACCTTTCTTAACTTCATGCCATCTCAAAATTTCTGATTTCACCCCTCTTTCATCAGATCTGAAGTGCCAAGTATCCCATTTAATTTCTGCATTTTATTTAAACCGGTTCCCACGTTAACCACCCTTTTCCTTTTAAACCGGTTCCCACGTGAACCAATCTCTTTCTTTACTTCGGTTCCCACGTGAACCAAAACCCTTTTTACCAGATCTATCCCAACTTGGATCAGATCTTTATTCACCTTTAATTGGCCCCACGTGGCCCTCTTTTGATCATTCAAACCGGTTCCCATGTGAACCACCCCTTTTTACCCAAAACCGGTTCCCACATGAACCACCTTTACTTTTTACCCCAGTTCCCACATCGGTCCCCACGTGGACCACCCTTTTGCTTGGCTATCAGATTTGAACCCTCTTCTTTCCATCACCTTTTCACTATCTCCATTTGGCTCACATAAGAAACAAGTCTAGATTCTAGTTTCTAGTTGCTTATCTAGTTTCTAATTGCTTGTCTTATGTCATAGCTTGTTTATTTAAGTTCATGTTTTGCTCATTACTTGCTTTATTACTTGATTGCATTCTCTGCTCCTTATCTCTACCTCCTTCTTTTACACTTTTTTTGAGGCGGGAGCTCACTCTCCCATTTACCCCTCCCATCCAAAACACCCTCTTGGTGGATTCTGACCTCTCTTCTGGGATATTCCTTCCTAGTTGACTTGGTTGGCTTTCATCAAGTCCTCCGTAATTCCTCATACGTGGAGTATTCCTCTTCACGATCGGGTTGGTTGTACCACTCCCCAAAACCCGAAGCATCCTACGTTACCTACACGTGGTGAGATTGTGTGAAACCTAGGTCATTGGAGATTGGAGTTAGGATCCTAACCCATTTGTTGAGAGAACAATTCTTAACAAAATCATAAACCTAAGGTTTAATCAAAATCATTGCGTAATCTTGCTTTCAAGTCTTTGCATCACTTGCTTGTCAAACAAAAATTCAAACCTCTAACTTTTTGCAAAATACTAAAAAAAAAAAAGTTCTTTATTTACTTTGTCAGCTTATTTGTTTTCTCCTTGAAGTTCAATGCAACTAAGGTCTGGAAGGCACGTTGGAATGGCGGAACAAGCTGAACATCGAGAGCACGAGATGGGCCATCAACCAAATCCGTCAAATGGTCGTGTTAATCTATTGTTTGAGTCAGAAGCGCAAGAGGTCCCTCAGCCATCTGCTCCTCGTGATGTTGAACAACTGTTTAGGGAGTTGTCTCTCTATACCGACCCAGAAATCTATGCCCGCATACAATCCATGGTGAAGGGCAAAATGGCCTCAGATCAAGCTGAAGTTAACCAAGTTTCCTTATCTCCTCGTCCTCTAGTTCAACCACCACTCATTCAATCACCCTTTGTTCAACCACCTGTTGTTCAACAATCTATGATTCAACCACCAATTGTTCAACAATCTATGATTCAACCTCCTGTTCAACCATCTGTAGTTCAACCCTCTATAGTTCAACCACCTGTGGTCCAACCCACATTTGTTCAACCATCTTATTTTAACCATGTTACTCCCTTGGCCCATCAAGTCATGCTCCTCAATTTCAGAACCATGTCTCTAACCACATACCCCCACCAGTAAACCAAGAACCTGCTCTCACCAGGGCAATCATGGATCAGCTCACCCAGATGAATGAACGTTATGAAGAGCTGAGATGTCGCCTGGACTCCAAGTCAGTTCCTGAAATCTCCATTCCTTCTCTGCCAGTCCTACACCTGCCACCTTCTGAGCTACCAGTTTATCGCCACTACAATGGTACTGGCAACCCTTTTCTCCACCTTAAAGATTTTCTCTATGAATCCTCATTCTGAAAAGATGATCGTAGGGTTCTTGCTTTCTTATTCCGTCGATCATTAGAAGGGTCTGCATTGGAATGGTTCTACTCACTCGACTCCTTTGAGGCAGGAGACTTCGACATTGTCAAGACAAAATTCTTGCAAAGATACAGAGACCGGGTGGCACCGGCATGCTCCATTACTGATTTGATTCTTTGAGAAGATGAAGCCCGAAGAGGACTTCATAAAGTTTGCCGATCGCCGGAGGGGAATGGCGAGAAAAATTGACGGATGTGATTTACGAAGGGGAACAAGTGAAGATGCTCATTGGCAACACTACACTGCCTTGAGGAATGTCTTGATCATGCACCGTCCAACCACAATGAATGAACTCTATGACAGTGCCCGATACTTGCAAGCCCACTTCAAGGATGCCACAATGATAAATCCATTTGATCCCAAACCTAGAAACTTCAGGAAGACCCCCTCTACACTAGTTGGGCCTACAACCGAGGGAGTGGTCAACAACGAAGCTGTAAATATTGTAGGGAACCAGGGAGGGAACCGTCAAAACCAGTTCAGAAACCCACCACAGAACCCTTCCTATTACCCCCTCGGCAACGAGTTAGGCCACCACAACCACGACAACCACAACAACCCCCGCAACCAGTAGCACAACCCCAGCAACCTCGTCAACCTACCTACAATAGGGCACCACCACCACCCAATCAGGCACCACGAAGGGGAGGTCCTAGGAGAGAGAACTACCAGCAACTCCCTTACTCCTTGACCGACATCTTCAACGTACTCATGGCAGAAAAATAGTTGGAATTGCCCAAGGAAAGAGAGGTTTGGCCAGTAAACGCAGATATGTCCCAATACTGTGCTTACCACCGGTGTCCTGGTCACACTGTAGAGGTGTGCTTTCAATTCAAGGATTACATCCACGATCTGAATGACCAAGGAAGCATTGATTGGGTCCAAATGGGGGAATGCATACAGGTAATGAAGGCTAGGCAGCAGCAGCGGCAGCGTCCACCGGCTCAACCTCAACAACAACCTGGCTTGGGGATTGTTCCTAATCCGCTCCCATTACATGCTCCCGCTCCAGCGCCGGCACCAGCACATCCAAACCCAGGAATTTGTCTAGTACACTCCATTGTCCAGGGAGATGCCAGCCGTGCTCAAGGTTGGCAACTAGAAAATCAAAATGCAACCATGCCTGTCAACCTGACTAGGTCTCCGCTAGGAACCCTCCTAGACGGATAATCCGTGCACCTGCTACTCCACAACTACCACAAAGCTCAATAACCCAACCACCGGCCGCCACTTCTTCTCGCCGGCCCATCATTAGGCCAGCCCCTCTCTAACTACGCCTCCTTCAACCATTGCTACACACCGGCCCTTGCTCATCCGACCACCACAATCATCACCAAACCTAAACCCCCGACCTACGAGCTCTACCACTCCAAAACCCCAACCTATCATACCACCAGCACCACAACCAATCCCACAACCTACACCTTCATTAAACTCATCAACCACTCCTGCACCCCGGCCTCTTCTTATTAGGCCACCGGTATCACCATCATTACCACCTCCAAATCCTACCCCTCTACCAACTAACCCCATCATCCCAGAACCACCAATCCCATTGCCTACCATACCTGCATCTACACCACCTGTTCCCACCCCAGTTAACCTGTCACCTCTACCCGACCGCCAAATAGCCCCGGTGCTTCGGAGTGGGAGGATGTTCGAGCGACTCTTTCCCCAAGCCAGTACTCAACCGCAGGATCCGGCGGAGGAGGAACAAGTGGAAGAACCCTTGCCAGGCACGGCGTATGATCTGTTAAAACATTTGGATAAGACACCAGCCCGTATTTCTATACTTGAGTTGATCAAAAGATCAAAAGTGCACCAGGAGATTCTACAACAGTACTTACAAAGGGTCATGGTGAGTGAAGATCTCCCACCTGAGAAGATCACTACAGTGTTAGCCCCTAGAAGTGAGCACCCAACACTCACTTTCTCTCAGGAAGAATTAGCAGATCCAGACTTTAGGAGATATGCTTTGCATGTGGTTGTTATCATCTGCAATGTCGAAGTAAAATCATGTTTGGTTGACACTGGAGCTTCTATCAACGTTATGCCGCCAGAAACTTTGCAGTTGTGTGGCATTTCTGAGCAAGAAATCAAGCCATCCTGTGCCATGGTGACGGCCTACGACAACTCCAAGAAGTCTGCACATGGGGTGGTCACTCTAGAAGTCAAACTTGGACCATGTACGGTCACAACAGATTTTCATGTTCTAGAATTGGATCCAACTTTTCGGGCTATACTTGGGAGGCCATATTTGGAGGCAATAGGAGCTGTAGCTTCAACAAACCACCAGTGCATAAAGTTTCCCTTTAAAGGACAAGTGGTCAAAATGACTAGCATGCCTATAAGGGACGAGATGAATGATCCTACTTTTACACCCCTTGGTTTGTCAATACAACCCCAGATCTCAGTGGAAGAATTGCCAGAAGTCATATGCATGACCGCCTCTCTACCAGACACACTGGGATGGCGGATGATGATGAAATTGGGCTATCAGCCTGGAAGAGGTTTAGGTAAGGATCTTCAAGGGATCACTCAGCCAATTGAAAATGCGAAAAGGCCACGCAGGCAGGGGTTGGGATATGAAGAGGGTTCCATCCCAAGGAGGATCTTCCAGCCAGGATATGCCATGGGACTCCATACATTCTTTATCAAAGGGGAGACCATGATGATGGCTGAAGATGGCAAAAGTTCCATGATAACTGTCAAGAGAAGGAAAGCTCCAGATGAAGAAGAAGAAGACTTGGAAGACTTATGCTTATCTTTGACTCGTCTGTTCTCAAGTGGGGAAGAGCACCAGGAACCACTCAAGGGCAGACCAATCTTGGATCATCTAGTTAAGCATACCACCCAAGTCAAAACCATTCCACGAGGCCCAAATACAACGATGCCATGTTTAAACCTCGTGCCGTTGTTTCTAGATCTTTTGGATGGGCTTCAGGGCCCACTTACCCACTTTGGGCCCATGAGCCCTCTTCAACCTTCCACTCTTATTGGGCCAGCTTGCCCATTTGCTTCCCTCATCAACTTCAGAACTGAGGGCTTTTCTCAACATGGGCTCACATGCCCATTTATTTCTATGATCGGGTCCACGTACCCGTTTACTTTCTTCATCCATTTTGGACCAATGTGTCCATTTTCTGTTACCATCGGGCCCACGAGCCCCTTTTTCCCTTTTATTCTTAAGTTTTTCTCTCTATTAATTCAGTCATCTTCTAGCAAGCCTTGAGTCACTCAGGCTCATTCTATCTTTTTACTTGAAATTTCTAAAACGTCTTCTCTGAAACTCACATTTCCATCGAGGAGACATCTCTACTCATACTAGAGGGTGCTCCCAATCAGGGATCCCTCTTTTTTGAATCATTGATCTATTTACTCGATCCTCCCTCCACTGTAAATACCACCTTCCCAGCTTTATCTTCAGTAGGTCAAGTTAGGTTAGAAAATAGGAAAGTCAGAGGTAAGCGAGTTCCAAATAGGTATCTGCAACAGTTGGCATAGAAATGCGTAGAGTGTGCAAGGCTGCCAAACTTTTTAGATGATACTATCCAGCTAGATGAAATCCGATATGAGGATGAGCATAACATAGATCATACTTTGGGAGTATATGAGGTGGTATCAGCGAAAGATCCCGAATCCGAGGATGAAATAGAGGACTTGGCTGATGCATATGCATCCGGACTTAGAAGATTTGAAGAACCATCAGCCACAGGGAATGAACCGACCAAGGAACTGAATTTAGGAACCCTGGAAGATCCTAAGACTATCCTCATTAGTGCAAACCTCACTCCCTCAGAAGAACAACGCTTGATCAAAGTTTTAGAAGAATATAAGGACACGTTCGCATGGACATATGAAGACATGCCGGGATTAGATAATTCATTGGTTGAACATAGATTAACCTTGAAACCTGGAACTACCCCGGTTAAACAAAAGCTCAGGAGGTTCCACCCTGATATTGCACTCAAAATGAAAGAAGAGGTCGACAAACTACACCAAGCAAAATTTATTAAGGTTGTCCTATATCCGCAATGGATGGCTAACATAGTCCCTGTTATGAAGAAGGATGGACGAATTCGGATTTGCATAGACTTCAAGGACTTGAACCGAGCGTGTCCTAAAGATGATTTTCCTTTACCTCATATCGATGTTTTGGTTGATAACACAGCTGGATTTGAAATGCTTTCATTCATGGATGGCTATTCTGGATACAATCAGATCCGGTTAGCTGAGGAAGACCAAGAAAAGACCTCGTTCACTACACCTTGGGGAACATATTGCTATGTTGTCATGCCCTTTGGGTTAAAGAATGCCGGTGCTACATATTAGAGGGCTATGATGGCTATCTTTCACGACATGATGCACACCCTTGTACAGGTGTATGTGGATGATTTGGTTATCAAGTCCAAGAGTCGGGAAGATCATTCTGAAGTGCTAAGGAAAGTTTTGCAACGAGCTAGAGAATACAAGCTGAAAATGAACCCTAAGAAGTGTACATTTGGAGTTTCATCAGGAAAGCTACTTGGGTTCATAGTAAGAAAAAGGGGCATAGAGATCGACCCAAACAAGGCCAAGGCAATTATTTGTATGCCTCCTCCGAAGAATATGAAAGAGCTTCGAGGATTGATTGGGAGGCTACAATTTTTCCGCCGGTTTATCTCACAACATTCCCAAAGGTGTAAACCTTTCTATGAGTTAACCAAGGCGGGGGCCGAGTTTAAGTGGGATTCGAAGTGCCAGGAGGCGTTTGATGGGTTGAAAACATACCTGGCAAGTCCCCCTGTACTTAGACCACCAATTCCCGACAAACCTTTGGTCCTCTACATTTCGGTTCTTGAGAACTCTCTTGGGGCAGTCCTTGCACAAGTTGATGAAGAAGGGAAAGAACGAGCTACTTACTACTTGTCTAAGATGTTTGAGGCTTGTGAGTTGAAGTACACTGTGGTAGAAAAGACCTGTGCTGCTCTTGTTTGGGTGGTTCAGAAACTCAAACATTATTTCCTTGCTCACCAAGTCAAGCTCATTGCTCGTATCAATCCCATTAATAGCATGTTTGGATACGTTTTTTTTCTCACTTTTGACATTAATTTTAAAAATAGAAGAGGAGTCATGTTTTGTTACTCTCTTTTTCTTCTTTCTTTTTTTCAAAATCGGTGCACTCCCCTTCGTAACTCTCTTTTGAAAACAAAACAGCAAAGCACATGTTTTGTTTTCGAGACAGACGCGGGCGGAGCATGCGGTCGACCCGGGGGGGGGCCTTCGTGGGCTGGGGGGAGCACCGCGCCGCCGGGGGGTGGGGGGCTTTGCGGGCGGGGCGAGCGCCACCGGGGGTGGGGACTTCGCGGGTGGGGGGAGCATCGCCGTGGGGAGCACCGCGCCGGAGGGGAGTGCCTTCGAGGGCGGGGCTGTGCGGGGGGGGGGGGGGGGGGGGGGGGGGGGGAGGGCCGCGGGGGGTGGGGACTTCGTGGGCTGGGAGGGAGCACCGCGCCGCCGGGGGGTGGGGGCTGTGCGGGCGGGGCGAGCACCGCCAGGGGTGGGGACTTCGCGGGCGGGGGGAGCATCGCCGGGGAGCACCGCACCGGAGGGGGAGTGCCTTCGAGGGCGGGGCTGTGCGGGGGGTAGGGCCTTCGTGGGGCGGGGGGGAGCACCGCGCCGCCGGGGGGTGTGGGGGGGCTTTGCGGGCGCGGGGGGTGGGGGGGGGCTTTGCGGGCGGGGCGAGCACCGTCGGGGGTGGGGACTTCGCGGGCGGGGGGAGCATCGCCGGGGAGCACCGCGCGGAGGGGGAGGGCCTTCGAGGGCGGGGCTGTGCGGGGGGGGGGGGGGGGGGGAGGGCCTTCGTGGGCTAGGGGGAGCACCGCGCCGCCGGGGGTGGGGGCTTTGCGGGCGGGGCGAGCGCCGCCGGGGGTGGGGACTTCGCGGGCGGGGGGAGCATCGCCGGGGAGCACCGCGCCGGAGGGGGAGGGCCTTCGAGGGCGGGGCTGTGCGGGGGGGAGGGCCTTCGTGGGCTGGGGGGGAGCACCGCGCTGCCGGGTGTCGACTCTGAAAATTCGACGGGGTCCTCTCCTTTTCAGGGAAGTCCGTGAACCTAGATCGTCACCTCAAGAGGGGATGAGAAAAGAAAGGAATAAAAACTCGGAAAGCAACTCTCACCTCGGTCCCACACTCACATTGATCCCCGAACTTTCATCCCTTGGCGTCGCTCGATCACCAAAGAGACGGTTCGGGTCATGTGGGAGGAAGGTGAGAAGAAATAAACGTGGTCGCCAGGAACCGTGGGTTCCGATTTATAGAATTAAAATGACCGTGTGTACCTTAGCATGAAGAATGTGAGTTAAAGCTTCTCCTTCTTCGGCCGGCCGATGAAGAAGAGTCCTCAACGTGTGGGTGCTTGATATTCTGTGCAACTAGACAAATAAACAAGTGAAATAGACAATTAGAACTAGACAAAGTGGAGTATATGTAAAGAGAATAACATAAAACACACAATTGACTAGAAACTGACCGGATTCGGGTTATCTCTAACCCCCTTTTTTTATTTTAGGATTAACAGAGTAAAAGTAATGCAAAAAAATGTAAAAGAATGATAGGAGGATGGAGAATCACTAAACAAAGAGGTAGGAAAAAGAACTGAAAGATTCTGAGTTGAATACAGGAAAATATAGTCAAATCTGTGTTGTCGAAAAAGCCGAGCAGCAGTCCAAGATCTGTCAGGCGCGACTTTGCTTCTGCGCTCGTCACGACAAGGCCCGACCTCGGAATCAAGTGTCGTCAATTGAAAACTCAAGAAGACTTGGAGAGGAAGAACTTTGATGAAGAGAGCACTTGCAGAAGACGTCCACACACTGCTGTAGAGGCCGAAGAAGAGAGACTTGGCAGATCACCTGCAGAACAGCCTTCCTCTCTCTTGAACTGACTTTTGTCTCTCTAAAAACTCAAATTTCTCTCTCTAAAAATCATAAAATCGATGCAGTAGGGTGCTAGGACGTCATGAGATGCCTGGGGAGTCATGCTCCTGCCTTTGGACTGACCAGAATCAGAGTCCATTTATAGGAGAACGAGCAGTGCGATCAGAGCTAAAAAATAGGGCTCAATGCGCCCCACCCCTGGGCGCATGCGCCCCACTGAAGGGCGCATGCGCCCCCCAGTGGGGGCGCATGGGCACAAACTTCGAAAAAAAAGGGCTTATCCGGTCGGCGGTTCAGTGGTAGAGTCCGGGTGAAATACTAGGTCCCTCGTGCCTCAAAGGTGGGGCGCATGTGCCCTCAAGTGAGGGCACAAGGCCACGTGCCTCACTGGTAGGGCGCATGGCCACGTGCCCTGGGTCCCGGGCGCATGTGACCGGGAACCCGGGCGCATGGGACTGGTTTCGCGCGTCCTTCTTCCGGAAGCCATTGCGAACATTCTCGGACTCGGAATTCGACGCCATTTGTTGCGTTGGAAAGATTACAGGCCGAAGAAGCTTTATATAGCATTAGATCAGCCATCACACCCTCCAAAACTTCAGAATTTTATCCGGAAGTTAGGGCAGTGAACAGAAGATCCGATACAGGTCAAAATGACTTCGACGGCAAACCGGAAAGGCACGGAATGCAACAAAACTTGTCCGGAGTGTGAATATGACCATAACCTTCAATGCATGATCATTAGGCATTGGTCATTCAGCCAATTTCCGTGTTCACATGATTTACGTGCAGCTTTCGCTCAGAAATTACGGCTTTTTGTGGAAACATCGGAAAACATCCGATTTCGTTCGGCGAAGCTCCAAATCAACTTAAAAGGACCCGGCATCATCATATGATCAATCATGCGTGTTACCCTATAAAACATGAGTTTTATGCTCTGAATTAGGCGAATTTGGCGTGTCTACACCGGGGGTGGGGGGCTTTGCGGGCGGGGCGAGCGCCGCCGGGGGTGGGGACTTCGCGGGCGGGGGGAGCATCGCCGGGGGGAGCACCGCGCCGGAGGGGAGCACCGCGGGGGGAGCACCGCGGACGAGGAGTCTTCTTCTGCTGCTGCTGCTTGGCGGCCCGCAACGGCGGCCCCTCCTTGAGGTCGGGCCGGAGGTAGTCGGCGGGAACCCGTGTCGACCAGGTCGCAGGGATGAAGTCGGAGATGATTGCCCCACCTCACATGTCGACCGATCTCAGACGGAATCAATCAAACCTTGCTGCAGAACAGCAAAAGATGGGCTCGATGCCGCCGGCGCTCGGAAAGGGGGGGGAAGGGTCGGCCTCGTGTGAGTATTGTGCGGTGTTGAAGGGATTGAAGCTCTCGTCGACAAAGAGGTGTGGAGAGAACTGGGCGAAGGCAGCCGGGTCTCTTTATTGCCGGAAGGAGGAGCGAGCGGGGAGGAGGGGGCGGTAAGAGGTATCGGCGGAGGCGGGGGGGGGATAAAGGACCGACCTTTGGATGGGGGGAGGTGGGGCTGTGCGGCGGGGGTGGGGAGGCGGCGGCGGACTCTGGCAGGTGGCGCGGCTGTCCGTGGGGCAGGAGTGGACGGCCACTGTTGCGGAGGGGGCGGCGGACTCCAGCAGACGACGGCGGGGGGTGGACGACGTCGGCAGTCACGGAGGGGGCGGCGGACTCCGGCCGATGGAGGTGCCGGTGTAACCAAACAGTACTCTATAAATTTTAAAAATTGTGACAGTTTTGCCAAACATAAAATGGTTAGACACTTTTGATTTTAAAATTAAAAATAAGAATTCAAATAATCTTGTTTTTAAAAACGAGATTGACTCAAAATTAAAAGAGCTACCAAACACCCTATAAGTTTCTGTTAGAGAAGACAGTCTTGACTGATCGGTTAGGGCGATGGCAGAATTTCTTATCCCAATTTGATATCACTTATGTCCCACAGAAGGCAATCAAGGGTTATGCTATTGATGAACACCTTGCCCATCATCCCATACCCGTCTTTGACCTAGTCCGGTCGGAGTTCCCGGATGACGAACTAATGTCAGTCCGATCTTCCAATCTTTGGACATTATATTTTGACGGGGCTCTGAACTCTCATGGTAGAGGGATAGGTATTGTCCTTCTGTCACCTGAAGGTGTCGCCATTCCACAGGCTTTTTAGCTTAACTTTCCAGCAACGAACAACATAGCTGAGTATGAAGCCTTGCTGGCCGGACTGGAGGCCGCTCATTTCCATTGTGCTACCGAACTGAGGGTGATAGGTGATAGTCAATTGATCCTACGCCAGGTCCTATCCAAGTACCGAACTTCTCATCCAAACCTCAAACCCTACCAGGAGCTCACCACCTGCTACATCAAGCTATTCTTCAAACTCACCTTTGTTCATGTCCCCCGCTCTCAGAATATCCTCGCCGATGCCTTAGCTTCACTAGCTTCATCTCTATCTGTCCCGCTAGGCAGGCAAGTGCGAACTATCCACATCTGTAAGAGGACAATTCCAGCAATTGAGGATGGACGTTTTCTGAAGGTTAAGGAAAGATTCAACGGAAAAGAATACTTGGAACATAAGGAAAGATTCAACGGAAAAGAATACTTGGAACATAAGGAAGAAATATCCTTGATTGAGTTCGAAGAATTAGAAGAAGGTGAGAGACCTTGGTATGACGAGATTGCGAGGTATTGTCAAGATCAGTCATATCCACCTGGATCAACCACCAAGGAAAAGAAGGCAATCAGAAGAGTATCCCAGAGGTATACAATCCTAGGAGGAGTGCTCTACAAGAGAAGCCTAAGTGGAATCATACTCAGGTGTCTTGATGAAGAAGAAGCCGAGTTGGTGCTGAAAGAAGCACATTCTGGAGTTTGTGGTGGTCATGTGAATGCCCAAGCCCTTGCTAAGAAAATCATCCGACAAGGGTATTATTGGCCAACTCTAGAAGAAGACTGCTCCATCTTTGTCCGGCATTGTCATTCATGTCAACTCCATGCCGACAAGATTCACTCTCCCGCATCTTCTCTTCATCCAATTCATGCCCCATGGCCTTTCGCCATGTGGGCTTTTGATATCATTGGCCCCTTTAGTGACCTCAACTCCGAAATGCGCTCAAAATCATTCATTCTGACGGCAACGGAGTACTTCACAAAGTGGGCTGAAGCGGAAGCATTCGTGGAGATTAAAGCGTCAACAGTCTGCTCCATCATCAAGCGCAACATCCTGGCAAGGTTCGGGATCCCCAGCGACATCGTCACCGATAATGGGCCATAATTTCTTTCTCAAGATCTGCGTGATCTTTGCAACAGGTATTACATTTCATTGCATCATTCATCGCCATACTATCCTCAAGGCAATGGTCAAGCAGAAGCCACCAACAAAACCTTAATCAAAATCATCAAGAAATCTTGTAAGTCTAGCAAGTTTGCCGACTGGCCTAATAAGCTTGTAGATGCTCTATGGGCTTATCGTACTTCTGTAAGGACTCCCACTGGACAAACCCCGTATGCTTTGGCATATGGGATGGAAGCAGTGGTCTCTTACGAAGTATTACTTCCATCTCTCCGAGTTCAGCTCGATAGGGATATTCCTGTTGATGAGAGACGAGA
Organism: Cryptocoryne crispatula var. balansae; assembly: GCA_036172225.1. NCBI lineage: Eukaryota > Viridiplantae > Streptophyta > Magnoliopsida > Alismatales > Araceae > Cryptocoryne > Cryptocoryne crispatula. Next base: position 43,887,854 of record CM069921.1, read on the forward strand.
ATCTCTCCTTGCACAGCTTGAACTCTTGGATGAAAGAAGGCTAGCCGCCGCCGAGCATGCCCGGACTTATCAGAATAGACTCAAAAGGTTTTATCAAAAGAGGGTGGTCGAGAGAAAGTTCGAAATCGGTGAGATGGTAGTCAAACGCATATTCGTTAAGCCAGGGGGTCCCCGCTCCAAGTTGCAACCTAACTGGGAAGGGCCTTTTGTAATCACTGAAAAGTATCCAGGTGTCGACTCCAGAAACGGGTTCCGGATCGGCACCTCAAGATAAGGTGATGAAAGATGGAATTGGGGAAAGGGGAGTGAATCGTAAGACACTCGGAAAGCGGTAAAGACTCCTCACCTTGGTCCCACACTCACATTGATCCCCGAACTTTCATCTCACGGCGTCGCTCGAGCACCGGAGACGGTTCGGGTCATGTGGGAGGAGAGTGAGGAGGATATGAATTTAGAACATGAATAAAAAAGAAAGTGTGGTCGCCAGGAGCTGCGGGCTCCGCTTTATGTAATGGAAATGGAGTGAAGTTGACCGTGTGTACCTTAGCGTGGGAGAAAGGGATGTGAGTTCAACCTTCTTCTTCTTCGGCCGGCCGATGAAGAAGAGTCTCCAATCCAATGCTAGCTTGATAAACCTGTGCAACTAGAAAAATAAACCAAGTGAAGAAAATAATTAGAACTATGGGAAGTGTAGTAACTGTAGAGAGAATATGAGAAAGAAGCAATTGGAATCGAACTCACCGGATTGGGGTGAGTCCTAACCCCTTTTTTTTGTATTTTTGATTAGGTAAAAATGATGTAAATAAACTAAAAGATGCTTTAAAACAATGAATAAACAGAGTTAATGGAGTTGATAAGGCTTATAGAATGGATCGGCTTGAGTTGAAGCCGAGTTGGTTGAGAAAAGGCCGGTTCGGGTAGCTTTGCACCCTTCTGGCGCGACTTCGGTGCAGAGGATGCTACGGACGACCCCGATGTCAGAATCGAGTTACGTTTGTTTGAGTAGACGGAGGACTCAGAGGGGAAGAGTTCCTATGTTTATGACTTCTCCTAAATCCTCCTGTATAAGTCAGTAAAAATTATGAAAGTGGGCGGATATCAAAAACAGAACCTGGATACGTGCCCTCAGTGTAGCAACCGCCACGAACAAACGGCAAGTCGGAATGGAGTGCCGTCAGTTGGGGACGAAAGAGGACGAGGAGAGGAACAATTTGTATGTTGAAGACTTTTGCAGTAGAAGCCTCGGATTTTCTCCAGAAGTCGATGGAGATGGTTGATGAAGAACACCCGGATCGAGCCTTCTCCTTCACCTCCGGATCGGTTTCTTGACTTCGGATCGCCTTTGGACATCGGGACGGCTTTGGAGAAGAGCTGGGACGACCTTGGGACGAGTTAGGCACCGGGGGTTCAACCTCGGGTCGTTGAGAATGGCCCTCAATTTATAGGGGAAGAGAGCCGGTGCAAAATTTAGAAACTGGATGTACCGCGCCCCCGCGTTTCAAAGGAGACGAGGGCGCGCAGGGCGCGCCCTCAAACCAAGGGCGCGCAGGGCGCGCCCCCAGTTCGGGGGCGCGGTCTGCGCGCCCCCCTGTTTCAAAGGGGGCGGGGGCGCGTTCGGCGTCTCACTGCTAAAAATCGACGGAAACTTCCGGAAATTGCTAAAAATCGACTTGACATACGTAACGCGCCCCCGAACCGGGGGCGCGGTACAAATAAGTGAAAATCCTCCCCGGAAACCTTCCAATAACCCGGTTTAGAAGGTGCTAATCGGGGTAATTTCCGATTTAAAGCAACTGACCGCGCCCCCGCCTTTCAAAGAGACCGGGGGCGCGCAGGGCGCGCCCCCAGTTTGAGGGCGCGCAGGGCGCGCCCTCCACTTTCAAGCGGAGCGGGGGCGCGGTACACTCTCTCTCCTGCGTGCGTGTTCCGCGAGCCGTATTTTGCAAACGGGATGTCCGATTCGGCTCCCGTTTGTCGCGTTGGAAAGAGGGCCTTCAACCGCACCTCCTCAAGTTGGTAAACCAGCCGCATGACTCCCGAGATGTTCGTACGGGGCTTTCTACCGGTTTACCCTCTCGCGGAAAGCCGAAACCCCTGGCGAAGATCCGAAAGAGCACGGTTCCGGTCGAGAAATCTCGGGTCAACTCGGGATGACTTGAAATGATGACCGAACAAGTCCGGTACGATCGGACAATCCGAAGTCATCGAAAAATCTGAGATTAACCCGGTAAACGTGAATCAAAAGCCGTAAAAGCCGCGAAACCCTAAAATTGACCGAACCGGCCTTATAGCCCCGGTTGATAAAATATACGGCTAGAATCGACCCGGATGACCTGAAAAGACCCGGTGATGACCGGAAAGGTCTAACATGTGGTCCGGGATAGCCGTGTCAGCACGGATCGAAAAAACCGTAACGAAAGCCGTCATTGACCGACGCCTACCGAAATGACTTCTCTGAAACCCTGAATGTTACGGAACACGTGCGGGGCTCCCGAGACCTTCAATTATGGACCATTCAAGGTCGGTCATCGAGCCGGCTTCGTGTTTCTACGGTTCACGCGCGGCTCTCGCTTGAAGGTTACGGCAATATTCCGGAAAACATTGGTCCATTCTCAACTTGCGAGGGGCTCCACCCATGTCCTTAGCTCATCTCCACGAGGTAATCCAGATCAGATAACGGTCAGATAAAAGATTTTGCCTATGGAATAAGAGTCTAGGGCTCCGAATCAGGCCAATTTGGCGTGTCTACAGCTTGCCTCGCCTTGATGTCGGCTTTGCAAGGGAATGGCATGTAGCGGAGCGAAGTGAAACGTAGAGAAAGCGTAGCGAAGCGAGATGAATCGTAGTGGAATGTAGTGGAGCGAAATGGCGATGGACTGAAAAGGTGGCATCAAGGTGTAGATATAGACACGCTTAACGACCAGATTCGGCAAGACGAATCTCTTCAAGTCTCCTGGTTAACAGCCATGTTTCATCAAGTCTTCCTATGTTCGATTGGTAAGAGATGTGCCATTGGCACGAGAGAAGGATAGCCAACCCCCAACGCGGTGGGGAGTCCCCGAAACATGGGTTCGTAGGTTCATCATCAGCCGGTAACCCGATCTTTGCGGTGTTCCTGTACTGTGATGGGCTAAAGTTTAAAAGAGATTTGTTTTGAAAAAGTAAAAGAATACCAATCGAGCACATTCAGGCTCTTAGATTCATTTAAGTCTTCCAAGAGACAAGATTTGATTCGGAATGGAATGATCTCAGATTCCGGAAGGCAAATGTTTAAGCATAGACCGTGAAGATAATGACGGTGCAAGTTCTGATCAAAGTTGAAGGCCCTTGGCGGGACGAAATGGTTGCCACGGTGGGATAAGTAGCAAAAGAAGTTGCAATGGCCTCTGTGGTGAAAAAAAATTGAAAGATTTGAGGGCAAAAAGTGGTTACCGAACACGGTGGGATATTAGAGAGGTTGGTGGGACTAGAAATCATGGTGGGATTAGAGAACACGATGGGGTTTAAAAACATGGTGGGATTTAGAATGATCGAGAGAGTGAGAAGGTGAAGTTTTGGAAATGATGTATGCAATGACAAAACAAAATGTAATGCATTTAATGCTACATGATGCATGTTGGGCTCAAGAAAACAAAACAAAACTTGTATAACAAATAGTTGAAGATATAGATTGTCTATGAGGTCAAGATACCCATTCGGGAACTATCGTCCCTCACTGCACAATTTTGGCTTATCCGTGAGCACAAAGAATGACCTGACCGTCGTGGATTTTGATGAAGGGGATCTCGGGCCTGGTCTTCTTTGCATTCACGGTCTTCAACATCAATGCATAAAATAAATAGTAATGCACCTAATATATGCTAAGAAAGGAAATGATAACGGTGAGTTTGCGGTGTGATGACATGCATTCTCACAAAAGAGTTCATGTGTCCTAATGAGGACACGAGTGAAAATTCCTCGGCGAGTTGAGGCCGAGGTAATGCGACACCTCCTCCCGAGAATCCTCAGGGGGGGGAAGTGGGGAGCATCGCGTGGAAAAGGTTTCTCGGCAAAATTAAGGCCGAGGTTATGGTGACACCTCCTCCTAAGAATCCTCAGGGGAGGGAAGTGGCGAGCATCGCCTTATTGAAATCTTGAAAATGCTCCTCGACGAAGTTGAGGTCGAGGTCATAGTGGCACCTCCTCCTAAGAATCCTTGGGGAGGGAAGTGGCGAGCTTCGCCTTGTTGTGAAGTTATCCTCATTTGTTCTTCGTGCCTGAAACACTAGAAAAAGGAGATTAGAATGCCAATATAGCTTATCCCCCTTGCAAGTTGCAGTATGTCTTGACCTTTGTCAAGGGGTGATAGCCTTCTTAAGGGTGTAAAAATAAAGCAACAAATATACAATGAATGTAAAGACAAGAATTCAAACCAATCATGGTGATGAAAAAGAAATTTTTTTTTTGGAAATTTTGGTTGGGATTTGAAAAAGAAGTTTTTTTTTTAAAAGATCCAATTTTTTGGGATTTTTGAAAATGCTATATTTTTTTTGAGTTTTTGAAAATATTTTTTTTTTTTGGAGTTTTTGAAAATATTCAACTTTTTTTTGAGACCTTTTTTTTTTTTGAAAATATTTTTTTGGGGAGAGAAAAATCAGTATTGACACAAGTTCTCATCACTTGGTTGTTTTTCTAAGTTCGTTGGTAGACACCATGTGCAAAATGGGGTTCCTTGCCCAGAATCTTTCCGACCTTCAACCTTTGATTGGCTAGAGTTTAGCTTTGATTTGGTTGGTTAACCCACACCTTAGGGGTAAGAATGAAGAATCGAGGGAAAGTCCTTGATAGGCTTTGGAGATGTCGAGAGGGATTTCTCTACTCACACCCAATTGCCCGTTGGGGTTCGACCTCTTTGGGTCTTTTCTTCTATATTGACAAACATATTTTTGTGGCACATATTCGGACAGGTGCTTTGACCTGTGGGGTCATTGCCCATCTTTTGGTGCCTTTTTTTCATTTTCTGCATTTTTGGGTACTCATTCAGACAGACCCATATTTGTTTAAACCTGTGGGGTTCATTGCCCATCTTTTGGCACCCTTTTTTTTATTTGAGAAGTTGGACCTTCTGAGATGGCCTCCTACTAGGGCGGTGGATGCTTTAGATACTCTCCCCCTCTAATCCCTTTCACCTATCTTGGACCGAATAGAAGAGAGTAGGGTAAGGGTTTTCCTTCCATCTCTAAGCTTTGCCTAGCTTCTCTCAGGTGTCAAGTCATCCAAATTCTGGGATCAGGACGTGTTGTGTGTGTAGAATGGTCTCTACCCTCGACTCCTAGACAACAACCTAGAACATGTTGACTTTAGTCATACTGGTAGTTCTCTCCATTTTTGAGGTAGATTACATTCCATGAGCAAATCAATTGAAAACATGCCTTGCATTGTAAAGAATTCATTAGGATAAGATAAAAAGTAGTTATCATCAATCAAAACTTTCTCTCAAGTAAGATTGTCATGTGAAATTCAAAATCATTAAAAAAAAATATTGCCTTTTGGATGAAATAATGATAATGAATGCAATTTCATGTAATACCTGAGAGAAGGAGAAGTTCATTGTTGATGACGGCTTTGCTTGTGCTTGCCTTGCCTTACCTGCCATGCCTTGCCTTGCCTTGCCCAATCGCTTCCACTTTTGATATGCTTTATATCACATTGGATTCAAGTTCAAAGTCATAGGATGAAGTGAAAATGTGGAGGATCTTATTTAGCATGGCGGAGTTAGGATTGATGATGTAGAAGGCAAAGATTGTGGTATCACCCAGGAAATTTCTCTACCTTGATTTTTTTGTTGAAAGTAAAACTTGGAAAAAGAAAGAGAATTCAAAAAGGACAAAAACATGCTTGGAAACAAAAGTGAGTTAAAATGGGCTCTTGGGCCCGTGAGTTGAAAGTGGGCTTGAAGGCCCAGGAGTAGTCGGAATCAGGGGGCACGTGGGGCCAATATTTGAATGTGGGCTAGAGAGGCCGGTTGATGTTGATGGGCATGAGGGCCCGATTGGAGGTTGAGCCCGAGGGACCCAATGAAAAGAGCGGGCACATGGACCCGATTTAAATGGTTGGGAGCAAGATTGTGATTTGTGATGGGCTTGCTGGTGCCATTGAAGAGTATGGGTGCGTAATCCCAAAGTTGAAGACGTGGGGGCACGGGGGCCCGATTTTGAAGAAGTATGGGCACGCGAGCCCGATGGTGAAGAAATGGGGGCATACAGGCCCGAAGTTGAAGGAGTGTGGGCATGTGTTCCCGAGTTTGTTGGAAGGTGGGCACGTGGGCCCGATTTAGAAGAAATTTGGGCACATGGGCCCGGTTGTAGAAAAACATGGGTATGTGAACCCGGTTGAGGTGAATTGCGGGCACGTGAGCCCGATTTAGGTGAATTGTGGGCACGTGGGCCCAATTGTGGTGAATTGTGGGCATGTGGGCCCGATTTAGAAAAATGAAGGGCACTTGGGCCCGATTTGGGAGAATTATGGGCTCGTGGGCCCGATGGAAGGAAAGGGACACGTAGGCCCAGTTGGGGAAAAGGGGCGCGTGGGCCCGGTTGAAGTAAAGGGGCAAGCAAGCCTGATTGATTAAAAGGGGCACGTGGGCCCGGTTGAAGAAAAGGGGCATAAGAGCCCAATTGATTAAAAGGGGAACATGGGCCCGTTTGGATAAAGGGGGCACGTGGGCCCGGATGATGGAAAGGGGCACATGGGCCCAGTTGATAAAAAGGGGCGTAAGAGCCTGATTGATGAGAAGGGGCATAAGTACCTGAAAATGGGGCATAAGGGCCGGATTGTAGAAGTGGGGCATAATGGCCCAATTGAGTGGGATGGGGTGTGGGCCATGGCCCTAAGATTGACAGATTTTGGACCCATGGGCCTGATTGATGGTTGTAAGAAGGATAAAGAAAGGGCGGTGGCCCTAAGATCGAGGAATTGTGGGCCCATGGGCCTGATTTTTGATTGGGATGAGGGTAGAGAAAGGGTCGTGGCCCTAATATTGATTGATCGTGAGCCCATGGGCCGGATTGTTGCTTAGGAGAAGAATGGGGTAAGGGTTGTGGCCCTATGATCGATGCTAAGGGATTTACCTTCCTAGTTGGAGGAGGTCCCAGTATCCCCTTGCTAAGGTCTACATCCTTCAGGAGGCTTGTCGATTCACTTCCTATTTCAATGACCAATTCGGTCTCCTTACTTCCCAGTTCAGGGGACAATTCAATACGACCATCTTCATTGATCAATTCCAATGATGGTAACAGTTGATCAATGCACGACAAATCCTTGCCTAGTCCATCATTGGATAGACAATCAACTATGTTTATGATTCCTTCATTTAAGCTCTCTATAGCAGGCTTCTCCTCGGGATGTTCTATGGAAGAAGGCATGCCAAGTTTAGGGGATTCCAAAAAGGTAGAAGGGTTTGGTTCGACCTCCCCTACTGGCTGACTTTGATCTTGAGAGAGAGCAAGGATATGTTGAGGAGTTGATTCTTCTGCCATGGCAGGAGCACAAATGGTTGGAGTTATTAATTCCTCTGCCAGGGCAGGAACTTGAGGGGTCGGAGTGACTAAATCATATACCATAGCAGGAGCATGAATGATCAGAGTGACTGGTTCCTCTACTATGGCAGGAGCAACAGACGAAACAAGTTGTTTGACTGACTGAGGGGGAACCCTATGTTGAGGGATTGATTGAAGTGGTGCTGGCATAGAAGTCAGTTCAGGTTGAAGAGCTATTGGTGTAATTAATTGAGGAGTCATGACTTGGATGGTTGGCTGAGGAGTTGTTGGTGGAATAGGCTGAGAAGCCAAGGGCCGGATGATTGGCCGAGGGGTTGTTGGTGTAATAGGTTGAGAAGCCAAGGGCCGGATGATTGGCCGAGGGGTTGTTGGTGGAATAGGTTGGGAAGCCAAGGGCCATATGATTGGCTGATGGACCTTAAGAAATGTTGGTGGAGTCGAAGGCGGGGGAGCCGGTTGAAGTAATGGAGTATTCGCACAAGCAACAAGAGGAGCTTTATTAAGCATGGTTGGTTGTGCCATTGACATGGGTTGCATGGTAGGCTGAGGTTGGGGCATCGGGGGCCTAAGCAACTGGCGTCGAGGAGTTGGCCAATGATGATGATCTGGACGTGGTTGGGGGGGGCTCCTACGTTGGTGCATAGCATCAATGCTCCTCTCAAGCCTGGGCCTCAATTCATCAGAATATTGTATTAATTCCACATCTTCTTTTACTTCCCCAATTATTGAATAGCCCGGCCCATATCGTTGCAAGAATTTGGCCTTGACAATTTCGAAATCCCATATCTCAACTTCGTTCAATGAAAAAAACCAATCTATTGCTACACCCTCTAAAGATCTCCTAAAAAGAAAGGCAAGGGTCTTCTATCATTATGCCATCGAGATGATTTGCTCAGGAAATCATTAACATGGGTGAAGGGATCACTCGAGCCATTGTAGCGATGGTAGGCTGGTGTTTGTGATGGAGGGATATGTGGGATTGGGAAAGATGGAGCAGATATTTCAGGGATGGCCTTCGAGTCCAAACGGTGCCTTAGCTCTTCAAAGTGCTCATCCATTTGGTTGAGTTTGTCCATGAATGCTTGAGTGAGGTTGGGTTCTGAGCCACCGGTGCAAGGTATTTAGATGAATGGGTTGGAAGTGGTGGCTTCAAAGTAGGAGGCGGCATAGAATTATATGAATGCCCCACAACGGGGTGAGTAGAGACACGACAAGGTTGCCTAGGAGAAGAGATGATCAAGGGTCTGACTGCTGATTGGGGTGGTGAGGGGGCTTGATTTCCCTCGACCGGATCTTGATTGGCGGGCATCTTGCCCTTTGTTAAAGATTGCAAAAGTGAAAAGGATTCGGGATCTAGATGGAGGGATAGACCCTGGAGGATTTGTTCTACACTAAGTGAAGTAGGTAGATGAGTAGGATTTTGAACTTCAGGTTCTCTGACGGCATTAACATGGCCCTCTGGTTGGACCATGGGTTGTTGCAGCTTGTAGTAGTCCGACCTCCCAACGTGGCTTCCGGACCTTAGCATCATGGGCATCATGTCGATCTTTCTACAAAGATGGTTAGAAAAGAGAGCAAGCAAAGCACACAATTGAAGATTTTTTTTTATGTTTTGTTTTGTTTGATTTTTTTTGTTTCAATTTGATTGGTTGGAAAACAAGTTGAACACAAAATTAAAGAGTTTTTTTATGTTTTGTTTTTTTAGGTGTTTTGCAAGAAGAAATTTTTGGTTTTTTTCAATTTTTGGTGAGCAAGCAAGTTATGCAAACAAGGTTTTAAAATGACTACTCGACAATATTTGGGTTGAAACCTTAAATTAGATAGATTGTTAGCAATCGTTCACTCAAATGGGTATGGTTCCTGTTGCTTCAATCTTCAAAACCTAAGGTTATCACTCAATCACCACGAGTAGGTACTTGGGTTCTTCGGGTTTTGGGAAAGGGTACAACCGGCCCAATCGTGCGGAGAGGAATACTCCACGGATGGGGACTTACGGAGGTCTTGATGGAAACCACCAAATCAACTAGGAAGGAATATCCCAGAAGAGAGGTAAGAATCCACCAAGAAGGTGTTTGGAGGGTGAGGGTGTGTTGGGAGAGAGAGCCCCCGCCTCGAATGCCCTACGGATCGGAACAAGTCCGGTACCCGATGCAAAGCTAATGCAAAAATGAAAAATGGAGGGTAGAAGGAGAAGAAATAATCAATATGAAAACATGAATGAAAGCTATTAAATAAATCAAACAAGTGAATTCAAGCAAGACAAGCAATGATAGAGTAAACAAGTAACTAGCAACTAACAACTAAAAGGTGGTTCGCGCGGGAACCGGCTTGTGTTTGAGTGTTCAAGTGGGGACAAATCTGAAGTAAAAGTAAAAGGATGGTCCACGCGGAGACCGATTTGAAAATAAAGTGGCTCACGCGGGAGCCGAGTCGGAAAACAACTAGTTGCACGGATCAATCAAGCTAGCACGGTTGAAGACATTGGTTGTCCCACCGTGGTCGCCAAAAAGCTGTCGACTCCAGAAACGGGTTCCGGATCGGCACCTCAAGATAAGGTGATGAAATATGGAATTGGGGAAAGGGGAGTGAATCGTAAGACACTCGAAAAGCGGTAAAGACTCCTCACCTTGGTCCCACACTCACATTGATCCCCGAACTTTCATCTCACGGCGTCGCTCGAGCACCGGAGACGGTTCGGGTCATGTGGGAGGAGAGTGAGGAGGATATGAATTTAGAACATGAATAAAAAAGAAAGTGTGGTCGCCAGGAGCCGCGGGCTCCGCTTTATGTAATGGAAATGGAGTGAAGTTGACCGTGTGTACCTTAGCGTGGGAGAAAGGGATGTGAGTTCAACCTTCTTCTTCTTCGGCCGGCCGATGAAGAAGAGTCTCCAATCCAATGCTAGCTTGATAAACCTGTGCAACTAGAAAAATAAACCAAGTGAAGAAAATAATTAGAACTATGGGAAGTGTAGTAACTGTAGAGAGAATATGAGAAAGAAGCAATTGGAATCGAACTCACCGGATTGGGGTGAGTCCTAACCCCTTTTTTTTGTATTTTTGATTAGGTGAAAATGATGTAAATAAACTAAAAGATGCTTTAAAACAATGAATAAACAGAGTTAATGGAGTTGAGAAGGCTTATAGAATGGATCGGCTTGAGTTGAAGCCGAGTTGGTTGAGAAAAGGCCGGTTCGGGTAGCTTTGCACCCTTCTGGCGCGACTTCGGTGCAGAGGATTCTACGGACGACCCCGATGTCAGAATCGAGTTCCGTTTGTTTGAGTAGACGGAGGACTCAGAGGGGAAGAGTTCTTATGTTGATGACTTCTCCTAAATCCTCCTGTATAAGTCAGTAAAAATTATGAAAGTGGGCGGATATCAAAAACAGAACCTGGATACGCGCCCTCAGTGTAGCAACCGCCACGAACAAACGGCAACTCGGAATGGAGTGCCGTCAGTTGGGGACGAAAGAGGACGAGGAGAGGAACAATTTGTATGTTGAAGACTTTCGCAGCAGAAGCCTCGGATTTTCTCCAGAAGTCGATGGAGATGGTTGATGAAGAACACCCGGATCGAGCCTTCTCCTTCACCTCCGGATCGGTTTCTTGACTTCGGATCGCCTTTGGACGTCGGGACGGCTTTGGAGAAGAGCTGGGACGACCTTGGGACGAGTTAGGCACCGGGGGTTCAACCTCGGGTCGTTGAGAATGGCCCTCAATTTATAGGGGAAGAGAGCCGGTGCAAAATTTAGAAACTGGATGTACCGCGTCCCCGCGTTTCAAAGGAGACGAGGGCGCGCAGGGCGCGCCCTCAAACCAAGGGCGCGCAGGGCGCGCCCCCAGTTCGGGGGCGCGGTCTGCGCGCCCGTTTCAAAGGGGGCGGGGGCGCGTTCGGCGTCTCACTGCTAAAAATCGACGGAAACTTCCGGAAATTGCTAAAAATCGACTTGACATACGTAACGCGCCCCCGAACCGGGGGCGCGGTACAAATAAGTGAAAATCCTCCCCGGAAACCTTCCAATAACCCGGTTTAGAAGGTGCTAATCGGGGTAATTTCCGATTTAAAGCAACTGACCGCGCCCCCGCCTTTCAAAGAGACCGGGGCGCGCAGGCGCCCCCAGTTTGAGGGCGCGCAGGGCGCGCCCTCTGGTTGAGGGCGCGCAGGGCGCGCCCTCCACTTTCAAGCGGAGCGGGGGCGCGGTACACTCTCTCTCCTGTGCGCGTGTTCCGCGAGCCGTATTTTGCAAACGGGATGTCCGATTCGGCTCCCGTTTGTCGCGTTGGAAAGAGGGCCTTCAACCGCACCTCCTCAAGTTGGTAAACCAGCCGCATGACTCCCGAGATGTTCGTACGGGGCTTTCTACCGGTTTACCCTCTCGCGGAAAGCCGAAACCCGGGGCGAAGATCCGAAAGAGCACGATTCCGGTCGAGAAATCTCGGGTCAACTCGGGATGACTTGAAATGATGACCGAACAAGTCCAGTACGATCGGACAATCCGAAGTCATCGAAAAATCTGAGATTAACCCGGTAAACGTGAATCAAAAGCCGTAAAAGCCGCGAAACCCTAAAATTGACCGAACCGGCCTTATAGCCCCGGTTGATAAAATATATGGCTAGAATCGACCCGGATGACCTGAAAAGACCCGGTGATGACCGGAAAGGTCTAACATGTGGTCCGGGATAGCCGTGTCAGCACGGATCGAAAAAGCCGTAACGAAAGCCGTCATTGACCGACGCCTACCGAAATGACTTCTCTGAAACCCTGAATGTTACGGAACACGTGCGGGGCTCCCGAGACCTTCAATTATGGACCATTCAAGGTCGGTCATCGAGCCGGCTTCGTGTTTCTACGGTTCACGCGCGGCTCTCGCTTGAAGGTTACGGCAATATTCCGGAAAACATTGGTCCATTCTCAACTTGCGAGGGGCTCCACCCATGTCCTTAGCTCATCTCCACGAGGTAATCCAGATCAGATAACGGTCAGATAAAAGATTTCGCCTATGGAATAAGAGTCTAGGGCTCCGAATCAGGCCAATTTGGCGTGTCTACACCAGGTAATGCATATGAATTGACTAATGCAGATGGAGAAAAACTGAATCATCCTTGGAATGGAGTTTACCTCAAAAAGTACTTTCCATAAAAATGGAGAAACCACTGGTATAATCTCAAGTCATCGATCCTAGGTTGTTCGTGAGAAGTCAAGGGTAGGTACCATCCTACACACACAACACTTCCCGATCCTAGAATCCAGACAACCCGACACTTACGAAAGGCAAGGCAGAAATCTAGAAATGGAAGGAGTACCCTTACCCTATTCTCTTCTACTCGGTCCAAGATAGGGAGAGAAGATTAGAGAGGGGTAGTATCGAAAACACTCGCCACCCTAGTAGGAGGCCGTCTCAGAGGGTACAAAAGGGTGCCAAAAGATGGGCAATGAACCCCTCAGGTTAGAAAAAAAATGATCAACCTGTCTGAATGAGTACCTAGAATGATAGTCAAGGCAAAAGGCACTAAAAGATGGGCAATGTCCCCACGGGTCAAAAACCTGTCCAAATATGTGCCACATAGAAAAGGGCAAAAAAAGAAAGAAAAACCCAAAGAGGCCGAACCCCAATGGGTAATTTGAGTGAGAATAGAGAAATCCCTCTCAGCATCTTCAAACCCTATCAAGGACTTCCTATATACTCTTCCTCCTTAAACCCCTTGGGTAGGGTAAACCGACCAAATCCAGGTGGAACCCAAGCCGATCAAAGGAAGAAGGTTAGAAGGATTCTAGGTAGGGAACTTTATTTTTGCACGTGGCATCTACCACTTGAGTCTTGACAAACCCCAAAGACCGATGACTTGTCTCAAATACTAGCATTTTATCCACAAAAAAGAGAAATATTTCAAAAAAACTAAAAAAAAGGAATATTTCAAAAACTCAAAAAAACATATTTCAAAAAATCCAAAAAAAATGCATATTTCAAAAACCCAAAAAAATTGAATATTTTGAAAACCCAAAAAAAATGAATATTTCAAAAATTCAAAAAAACACATATTTCAAAAATATAAAAAAAATGAATACTTTTGAAAATCCAAATGATTGTTTTCAAGAAAATCCAAAAAATATTTGCATAGTTCAAAAATCCAAAAAAAAAGTTGAATATTTTCATTAAATCCACAAAAAAATGATATTTCTAAGAAAACCAAAAAAAATTGCTTAGTCATGATCATTGCCTTAGTTGCATCCATGCTTATTTGATTGTCATGCATATTTTCATTTCTGCATTGCATATCCATTTTTTACTTTAATTACCTTGTTAAGAAGGCTCTTCCCTTTGACCTAAGTCAAAGTTGACCATAATAGGCAAAGGGATGAGTCATGGCGAAGATCTAATCCCCTTTTATCAAGTGTTACAGGCATTTCAATACAGAAGAGGAGAGGATTCACACCATGACAGGTAAGTTCTCTCAACCCCCCATTTCATTTTAAGTTATTTATTTTATTCCACCTTGTTAAGAAGGCTCCTCCCTTTAACTCAAAATCAAGGCATACGACATACAGGCAAAGGGATGAGTAATGATAAAAATTTAATCATTTTCATTAAGTGTTTGCAGGAGCTGAAGAAGCAAAAAGAGAAGGGCAATCAGGTACAATTTTTTCTGAAAAAAAAAAAATTTGGCCTCAGGGCGCATGTGCCCTCATCTGGGGGCACATGGCCAGGTGCCCCACCCCAAGGCGCATGGCCAGGTGCCCCCGATCGGGGGCACATGGCCAAAAAAAAAATTGAAAAATTCAAAAAAAACTAAAAAAATCAGAAATTGTCTATAATGTTAAAAATGACCTTTTTGCTAAAGGAACCATCATCAAAAACTTTGTTTTGACATTCAAATGATGGTTATAATAGTAAAATTTTCAGTTGATCATTTCATGAACAATCTGCTTCATATGACAATTCTGTCTGTTGGGTACTAACCAGAAATGTGCAGGCAACCTTTTTATTCCTAACAGGTGAATTGGCGAGATCAGTGTTCCCCAAGAAAACGTCATGCCAACCTTGCGGCAAAAAGAAAGGAAGCACCACCCAGCTGAACATTCTCATGGTGTTGTATTCCGTCAGAAGGCAAGACAATGATGGACCAGAGATGATGGTCGATGCACCACGCCTGAAGATTTTACTCAAATCCACATTCTCATCAATCTTACATCATCACCATCACTTCATTTTGCACTTCACATCACTCTTACCATTTGTCACCTAGTTATGTTAGGTCCATTTGATACGTATTATATGCATTAATGTTGAAGACCTTGAGAGTGAAAATGACTGGGCCCGAGATCCCCTTCAACAAAATCTATGACGGCTTGGTCATTTCTTCACACTCACGGATAAGCCAAAATTGAATATTGGAGGGACGATGGTTCCTAATCAGGGGTCTTGACCTCCAATAGACAATCTATATCTTCAACTATTTTCTACATAATTTTCTATGTGTTCACATCCATCTCCTTTTCATTTTCATCATTACTAATTTTATCCCTTCATGTTTTATTCCTTTCTTTTTTGTTCCACCATGTATTATTCTGTCCTTTCTTTTATCCCACCGTGTCTTTTATCCCACCGTGTCATGGTATTTGTCATG
The DNA here is from genome assembly GCA_036172225.1 of Cryptocoryne crispatula var. balansae. NCBI lineage: Eukaryota > Viridiplantae > Streptophyta > Magnoliopsida > Alismatales > Araceae > Cryptocoryne > Cryptocoryne crispatula. The sequence goes on from CM069921.1 coordinate 43,903,018, forward strand.
CCATTGTTTCTTCTTTCCCATCATTCTATGTTAGTCCCACCATTATCTTTCAATCCCACTATGGCTTAAATCTGTCTTGTCGTTTTCCGAATATCGAGTTTTTTGCTAGAGCGTGATTCATGGTTTTCACAATACCCGAGCAATTTTGTTATGCTTAAAACGAACCCTTTAAGAAATTGAGAATATTCCACTCAGAATTAAACTGAGTATTTTCGTGAAACTTGAATGAACTTGAGATTCCAAATATGATGGATTGGTATTCTTTTTGTTTTAAGATCAATTTCTCTTTTAAAAACTTTAGCCCATCACAGTACAAGAACACCGCAAAGTTCGGGTTGTTGGCTGATGATGAACCTAAGAATTCGAGGACTCCTCACCGCGCTGAGGGTTGGCTACATCCTTTTATCCTTTATCATTTACTTTTCATCTCTCGTGCCAAGGGCATATCTTTTACCAGTCAATTATATGAGGTTTTGATAGAACATGAAAGCGATCTAGAATACTCAGCGACATTCATTTTGCTGGATCAGGTAGATAAGCATGTCTATATCTACACCTTGAGGCCACCTTTTCAGTTTATCACCATTCCATTCTGCTACATTCATCTACACTCACTTGCATTCCATTACACTTCACTACGAATCACTCCGCTTCATTACATGCCATTCCCTTACAAAGCCGACATCAAGGCGAGGCAAGCTGTAGACACGCCAAATTCGCCTAATTCAGAGCATAAAACTCATTTTTTATAGGGTAACATGTGTGATTGACCATATAATGATGCCGGGTCTTTTAAAAGTTGATTCGGAGCTTCGCCGAACGAAATCGGATGCTTTCCGAAGTTTTCCTTAAAAAGCCGTAATTTCCGAGCGAAAGCCACACGTAAATCGTGTAAACACGGAAATTGGCTGAATGACCAATGCCTAATGATCATGCATTGAAGGTTATGGTCATATTCACACTCCGCACAAGTTTTGTTGCATTCCGTGCTTTCCGGTTTGCCGTCGGAGTCATTTTGACCTGTATCGGATCTTCTGTTCACTGCCCTAACTTCCGTACAAAATTCAGAAGTTTTGGAGGGTGTGATTTCTGACCCGATGCTATATAAATCTTCTTAGGCCTGTTATCTTTCCAACGCAACAAACGGCGTCGAATTCCGAGTTCGAGAGTGTTCGCAATGGCTTCCGGAAGAAGGACGCGCGAAACCAGTCCCATGCGCCCGGGTTCCTGGTCACATGCGCCCGGGACCCAGGGCACGTGCCCATGTGCCCTACTAGTGAGGCACGTGACCTTGTGCCCTCACTTGAGGGCACATGCGCCCCACCTTTGAGGCACGAGGGACCCAGTTTTTCACCCGGACTCTACCACTGAACGGCCGGACCGGATAAGACCATTATCCTCGGGAACAGTGCCATGCGCCCTCACTGGGGGGCACATGCGCCCTTCAGTGGGGCGCATGCGCCCAGCACTAGGGCGCATGCGCCCAGGGGTGGGGCGCAAGGCCCCCTATTTTTTAGTATAGATCGCGCCTTCTGTTCTCCTATAAATTAAATCCGATTCCAGTCATTCCAAAGGCATGAGCACGACTCCCCAGGCATCTCAAGATGTCCAACCTCTCTCCTGCATCTATTTTGTGATTTTTAGAGAGAGAATTTCGAGTTTTTAGAGAGAGAAAAGTCGGTTCAAGAGAGAGGAAGGCTGTTCTGCAGGTGATCTGCCAAGTCTCTCTTCTTCGACCTCTACAGCAGTGTTTGGACGTCTTCAGCCCGAGCTCTCTTCATCAAAGTTCTTCCTCTCCAAGTCTTCTTGAGTTTAAAACCGACGGCACTTGATTATGAGGTCGGTGTTGGTAGTGACTAGCGCAGAAGCAAAGTCGCGCCTGGCAGATCCTGGACTGCTGCTCGGCTTTTTTCGACAACACAGATTTGGCTATATCTTCCTCTATTCAACTCAGAATATTTCAGTTATTTTTCCTATCTCTTTATTTCGTGATTATCCATACTCCTATCATTTTTTTACATTTTTTTGCATTACTTTTACTCTGTTATTCCGAAAAATAAAAAAGGGGATTAGAGATAACCCGAATCCGGTCAGTTTCTAGTCAATTGTGTGTTTTATGTTATTCTCTTTACATATACTCCACTTTGTCTAGTTCTAATTGTCTATTTCACTTGTTTATTTGTCTAGTTGCACAGAATATCAAGCACCCACCGCGTTGAGGACTCTTCTTCATCGGCCGGCCGAAGAAGGAGAAGCTTTAACTCACATTCTTCACGCTAAGGTACACACGGTCATTTTAATTCTATAAATCAGAACCCACGGTTCCTGGCGACCACGTTTATTTCTTCTCTCCCTACTCCCACATGACCCGAACCGTCTCTATGGTGATCGAGCGACGCCAAGGGATGAAAGTTCGGGGATCAATGTGAGTGTGGGACTGAGGTGAGAGTTGCTTTCCGAGCTTTATTCCTTTCTTTTCTCATCCCCTCTTGAGGTGATGATCTGGGTTCACGGACTTCCCTGAAAAGGAGAGGACCCCGTCGAATTTTCAGAGTCGACAAAGTATAGCCCGAAAAGATGGATCTAGTTCTAGAACATGAAAATCCGTTGTGACCGTACATGGTCCAAGTTTAACTTCTATAGTGATCACCCCACGTGCATACTTCTTGGAGTTGTCGTAGGCTATCACCATGGCACTGGATGGCTTGATTTCTTGCTCAGAAATGCCACACAACTGCAATGTTTCTGGCGGCATAACGTTGATAGAAGCTCCAGTGTCAACCAAACATGATTTCACTTTGACATTGCAGATGATAACGGCCACATACAAAGCATATCTCCTGACCTCTGGATCTGCTAATTCTTCCTGAGAGAAAGTGAGTGTTGGGTGATCACTTCTAGGGGCTAACACTGTAGTTATCTTTTCAGGTGGGAGATCTTCTCTCACCATGACCCTTTGTAAGTACTGCTGTAGAATCTCCTGGTGCACCTTTGATCTTTTGATCAACTCAAGTATGGAAATATGGGCCGGTGTTTTATCTAAATGCTTTAACAGATCATAGGCTGTGCCTGGCAATGGTTCTTCCACTTGTTCCTCCACCACTGGATCCTGCGGTTGAGTACTGGCTTGGGGAAAGAGCCGCTGGAACATCCTCCCACTCCGAAGCACCGGGGCTATTTGGCAGTCGGGTAGAGGTGACGAGTTAACTGGGGTGGATTGTGGTGGAATAGGTGGTGTAGGTGCAGGTATGATAGGTAATGGGATCGATGGTTCTGGGATGATGGGGTTAGTTGGTAGAGGAGTAGGATTTTGAGGTGGTAGTGATGGTGATATCGGTGGCCTGATAAGAAGAGGCCGGGGTGCAGAAGTGGTTGATGAGTTTAATGAAGGTGTAGGTTGTGGGATTGGTTGTATGATAGGTTGGAGTTTTGGAGTGGTAGAGCTCGTAGGCTGGGGGTTCAGGTTTGGTGGTGATTGTGGTGGTCGGATGAGCAAGGGCCAGTGTGTAGCAATGGTTGAAGGAGGTGTAGTTAGAGAGGGGGCTGGCCTAATGATGGGTCGGCGAGAAGAAGTGGCGCCCAGTGGTTGGGTTATTAAGCTTTGTGGTAGTTGTGGAGTAGAAGGTGCACGAATTATTTGTCTAGGAGGGTTCCTAGCAGGAGACCTAGCTGGGTTGACAGGCATGGTTGCATTTTGGTTTTCTAGTTGCCAACCTTGAGCACGACTGGCATCTCCCTGGACAATGGAGTGTACTAGACCAATTCCTGGGTTTGGATGTGCTGGTGCCGGTGCTGGAGAGGGAGCATATAATGGGAGCGGATTCTGAACAATCCCCAAGCCAGGTTGTTGTTGAGGTTGAGCCGGTGGACGCTGCTGTTGCTGCTACCTAGCCTTCATAGCTTGTATGCATTCCCGCATTTAAGCCCAATCAATGCTGCCTTGGTCATTCAGATCATGGATGTAATCCTTGAATTGAAAGCACACTTCTACAGTGTGACTAGGACACTGGTGGTAAGCACAGTATCAGGACATATCTACATTTGTTGGCCAAACCTCTCTTTCTTTGGGAAATTCCAACTGTTTCTCCGCCATGAGTACATTGAAGATGTCAGTCAAGGAGTAAGGGAGTTGTTGGTAGTTCTCTCTCCAAGGACCTCCCCTTCGTGGTGCCTGATTGGGTGGTGGCGGTGCCCTATTGTAGGTAGGTTGACGAGGTTGTTGGGGTTGTGCTACTAGTTGCGGGGGTTGTCGTGGTTGTTGTGGCCTAACCTGTTGTTGAGGGGGGTAATAGGAAAGGTTTTGTGGTGGGTTTCTGAACTGGTTTTGACGGTTCCCTCCCTGGTTCCCCACAATATTTATAGCTTCGTTGTTGACCACACCCTCAGTTGTAGGACCAACTAGTGCAGAGGGGGTTTTCCTGAAGTTTCTAGGTTTAGGATCAAAAGGGTTTATCATGGTGGCATCTTTGAAGTGGGCTTGCAAATATCGGGCACTGTCATAGAGTTCATTCATGGTGGTAGGACGGTGCATGATCAATACATTCCTCAAGGCCGGTGTAGTGTTTCCGATAAGCATCTTTACTTGTTCCCCTTCAGAAATCACATCTGTCAATTTCTCTGCCATTCCCCTCCAGTGAACAGCAAACTTTATGAAGTCCTCTTCGGGCTTCATCTTCTCAGCAATCAAGTCTATAATGGAGCATGCCGGTGCCACCCGGTCTCTGTATCTTTGCAAGAATTTGGTTTTCACAATATCGAAGTCTCCTACCTCAAAGGAGTCGAGCGAGTAGAACCATTCCAATGCAGACCCTTCAAGTGATCGGCGGAACAAGAAGGCAAGAACCCTATGATCATTTTTCCAGAACGAGGACTCGTAAAGAAAATCTTTTAAGTGGATAAAAGGATTGCCAGTACCATTGTAGCGGCGATAAATTGGTAGCTCAGAAGGTGGCAAGTGGAGAACTGGCAGAGAAGGAATAGAAATCTCAGGAACTGACTTGGAGTCCAGGCGACATCTCAGCTCTTAATAACGTTCATTCATCTGGGTGAGCTTATCCATGATTGACTGGGTGAGAGCAGGTTCTTGGTTTACTGGTGGGGGTATGTGGTTAGAGACATGATTCTGTAATTGAGGAGCATGACTTGGCAAATTTACTGAAGATTGTCCCATGACTTGATGGGCCAAGGGAGCAACATGGTTAAAATAAGATGGCTGAATAAATGAGGGTTGAACCACAGATGGTTGAACTATAGATGGTTGAACTACAGATGGTTGCACTAGTGATAGTTGTGTTAATGATGGTTGAATCATAGATTGTTGAACAATAGGTGGTTGAACAAAGGGTGACTATATAAGTGGTGGTCGAACCATAGGACAAGGAGATGAAGCAACTTGGTTGGCTTCAGCCTGATCTGAGGCACTTTTGCCCTTCACCATGGATGGTATGCGGGCGTAGGTTTCTAGGTCGGTATAGAGGGACAACTCCCTAAAGAGTTGTTCAACATCACGGGGAGCATATGGTTGAGGGACCTCTTGCGCTTCTAAATCAAACAATGGATTAACACGACCATCTGACGGATTTGGTTGATGACCCATCTCGCGCTCTCGATGTTCAGCTTGTTCCGCCATTCCAATGTGCCTTCCAGACCTTAGTTGCATTGAACTTAACGGAACAAACAAGTTGACAAAGTAAACAAAGAACTTTTTTTTTGGTTTTTAGTATTTTGCAAAAAGTTAGAGGTTTGAATTTTCGTTTGACAAGCAAGTGATGCAAAGACTTGAAAGCAAGATTACACAATGATTTTGATTAAACCTTCGGTTTATGGATTTGTTAAGAATTGTTCTCTCAACAAATGGGTTAGGATCCTTACTCCAATCTCCAATGATCTAGGTTTCACACAATCTCACCACGTGTAGGTAACGTAGGATGCTTTGGGTTTTGGGGTGTGGTACAACCAACCCGATCGTGAAGAGGAATACTCCATGTATGAGGAATTACGGAGGCCTTGATGAAAGCCAACCAAGTCAACTAGGAAGTAATATCCCAGAAGAGAGGTCAGAATCCACAAAGAGGGTGTTTTGGATGGGAGGGATAAATGGGAGAGTGAGCTCCCACCTCAAAAAAAATGTAAAAGGAGGTAGAGAGAAGGAGCAGAGAATGCAATCATGTAATAAAACAAGTAATGAGCAAAACATAAACTTAAATAAACAAGCAATCACACAAGACAAGCGATTAGAAACTAGATAAGCAACTAGAAACTAGAATCCAGACTTGTTTCTTATGTGAGCCAAATGGAGATAGTGAAAAGGTGATGGAAAGAAGAGGGTTCAGATCTTATAGCCAAGTAAAAGGGTGGTCCACGTGGGTACCGATGTAAGAATAAGCTAGTTCACGTGGGAACCGGGGTAAAAAGTAAAGGTGGTTTATGCGGGAACCGGTTTTGGGTAAAAAGGGTGGTTCACGTGGGAACCGGTTTGAATGGTCAAAAGAGGGCCACGTGGGGCCAATTAAAGGTGAATAAAGATATGATCCAAGTTGGGATAGATCTGAAAGAAAATGGTTTGGTTCACATGGGAACCGAAGTAAAGAAATGGATTGGTTCACGCGGGAACCGGTTTAAAAGGAAAAGGGTGGTTCACGTAAGAACCAGTTTAAATAAAATGACAAAAATTAAATGGCATACTTGGCACTTCAGATCGGATGAAAGATGGGTGAAATCAGAAATTTTGAGATGGCATGAAGTTTAAGAGAGGTGGAAAGAAGAAAAGGCTCACGTGGGAACCGGTCTAGAACTAGAACTAGTGGCAAACAAAACACTAAGCACCCATGGTTGAAGACATTGCTTGTCCCACCGTGTTTGTCACAAAGCTGTCGACTCTGAAAATTTGACGGGGTCCTCTCCTTTTTAGGGAAGTCCGTGAATCCAGATTGTCACCTCAAGAGGGGATGAGAAAAGAAAGGAATAAAACATCGGAAAGCAACTCTCACCTTGGTCCCACACTCACATTGATCCCCGAACTTTCATCCCTTGGCGTCGCTCGATCACCAAAGAGACGGTTCGGGTCATATGGGAGGAGTATGAGAATAAATAAATGTGGTCTCCAGGAACCGTGGGTTCCGATTTATGAAATAAAGTTTGACCGTGTGTACCTTAGCGTGAAGAATGTGGGTTAAAGCTTCTCCTTCCTCTGCCGGCCGATGAAGAAGAGTCCTCAACGCGTGGGTGCTTGATATTCTGTGCAACTAGACAAACAAACAAGTGAAAAATACTATTAGAACTAGACAAAGTGGAGTATATGTAAGGAAAATAACATGAAACACACAATTGACTAGAAACTGACCGGATTCGGGTTATCTCTAACCCCTTTTTTTCTATTTTCGGATAAACAGACTAAAAATAATGCAAAAAATGTAAAAAATTATAAGAGGATGTATAATCACTAAACAAATATATAGGAAAAAAAACATAAAGATTCTGAGTTGAATAGAGAAAGATATAGTCAAATATGTGTTGTCGAAAAAGCCGAGCAGCAGTCCAGGATCTGCCAGGCCCGACTTTGCTTCTGTGCTCGTCACGACCATCCCTGACCTCGGAATCAAGTGCCGTTGATTGTAAACTCAAGAATACCTATAGATGAATAACTTTTATGAAGAGATCTTGGGCATCAGATGTCCACACACTGCTGAACAGGCCGAATAAGAGAGGCTTGACAGATCACCTGCAGAACAACCTTCCTCTCTCTTAAACTGACTTTTCTCTCTCTAAAAACTCGAAATTCTCTCTCTAAAAATCACAAAATCAATGTAGGAGGGAGTTTGGACGTATTGAGATGCCTGGGGGGTCGTGCTCACGCCTTTGGAACGACCGAAATCGGAGTTAATTTATAGGAGAACGAACAGTCTCATCCGGGCTAAAAAAGAGGCCACCTTGCGCCCTACCCCAGGGCGCATGCGCCCTGGTGCCGGGCGCATGCGCCCCCTGGAAGGGGTGCATGGCACTATTCCTGAAAAAGTTGTCCTTATCCGGTCGATCGGTTCAGTGGTAGAGTCCCGGTGAAAAACTGGTTCCCTCGTGCCTCAAGGGTAGGGCGCATGTGCCCTCAAGTGAGGGCACGAGGTCATGTGCCTCACTAGTAGGGTGCAAGGGCACGTGCCCTGGGTCCCGGGCGCATGTGACCAGGAACCCGGGCGCATGGGACTATTTTTGCATGGCCTTCTTTCGGAAGCCATTGCGAACACTCCCGAACTCGTAATTCGACGCCGTTTGTTGCGTTGGAAAGATAAAAGACCGAAGAAGCTTTCTATAGCATTGGATAAGTCATAAAACCCTCCAAAATTTCAGAAATTTGTCTGGAAGTTAGGGCAGTGAACAGAAGATCCGATACTGGTCAAAATGACTCCGACGACAAACCGGAAAGGCACGGTATGCAACAAAACTTGTCTGGGGTGTGAATCTGACCATATCCTTCAATGCATGATCATTAGGCACTGGTAATTCAGCTAATTTCCGTGTTTACACGATTTAGGTGTGGCTTTCGCTCAGAAATTACGGCTTTTTGCAGAAAACTTCGGAAAACATCCGATTTCGTTCGGGCGAAGCTCCAAATCAACTTTTAAAGACCCGACATCATTATAAGGTCAATCACACATGTTACCCTATAAAACAAGAGTTTTATGCTCTGAATTAAACGAATTTGGCGTGTCTACAGGCATCGCTCGAGCACCGGAGACGGCTCGGGTCATGTGAGAGGAGAGTGAGGAGAAGAATAACTTAGAACATTGTAAGAGAAATTGTGATCACCAGGAGCTGCGGGCTCCGCTTTATGTATTGAAAATAGAAAGAAGTTGACCGTGTGCACCTTAACGTGGGAGAGAGGGATGTGAGTTCAACCTTCTTCTTCTTCGTCCGGCCGATGAAGAAGAGTCCAACCGAAGCTAGCTTGATGTACTTGTGCAACTAGTAGACAAAGAAGACAAGAAAACAAGTGAAGGGAGGATTAGAACTAAGTGAAGTGTCGTAACTGTAAAAATAATAACACAAAAGGGCAATTGGAACAAACTCACCGGATTCGGAGTTAGCCCTAACCCCTTTTTTGTTTTTTATGATGTATGAAATGATGAAAAAAATGAATAAAAAAAGATGCTTAAATATGAACTAAATGATATGAATGAAGAGTTAGCAAAGAGAATATGAATGGTTAAAGACAACACAACCTAGGCAAAATGACAACCGGGTTGGACATATTCAATGTAAATTGCGCGGCTCTGATGTAGAGACTGTAACGAACAGCACCAATGTCAAAATAAAGTGATGTTTGTTTCAAAATAAAGAGGACTCACAGAGGGTGTTTTGATATGAATACAGGTTTTATTGAATCTTATGATAAATAATCTGATTTTACCTGATAAGCCAGATCTTGGACAGTGAAGTTCCAAAAACTCCAAGCACATTGTTAATGTAGGATGTGCTATGGGCACCACAAATATATGAATTGAATGATTCTTGTTGTAAAAAAAAGGACTCACTGGATAACAATTTCTATGAAGGATGTATAGGCTGAATCCACCACTAAATTTACTGAAATAGACTTAGAAAACGATGACTTAGAAGAGAAGACTTCGGATCTGTCTGTGTAGCGCCGGTGTTGAAGTCGTACCAAGCCAAAAAAATGTCAGAATTTATCTACGTTTGTTGGAGATGAAATATATCTTTATGATACACACTTCCTATGAAGGAAGTTAGGCCGTAAAATGATTGTAAAGATCTGTAGAAGCCGATGATGAGAAGTGCAACATGTTGGAGTATAGACCGGCTTCTTCTTCACTTTGGGATGATCTCCGGGCCCCGGAACAAAGAGAGGATGATTTGGAGAGGTTGGGATGAGCCAAGGGTGTCTGTAGGATGAGGAGATGAGTGCTGGAGGATGAGAATTCCCTTCTTGGGTCGTTCATATGGGTCTCCCTTTATAGGGGATAAGAAACAGGTCAAAAATAGCAAGTTTTGATACATCCGATCATAGGTTGGATTTCCTCTATTTAATATTGCTAATTTTTATCCTAAGGCATCTAGAAACTTACCCAAATGATTGAGAGGGATTGGAAACTGTGGATCACATTTCCCATGTTCAAAATATGTCTCCACTGGAAGAGGAAACAAATCTGGTCTAAAAATAGCAAGTTTTGATATACAAGACAACAAGTTGAATTGCCATCATTTAATGATGCTAATTTTAACCATGAAGCTTCCAGATACTTTACCAAGTGATATGGAGGTGTAAAAAGGAAGGTAAGGTCATGAATTGGTCATATATGTGCCCAATGGGCTGGGCTTGCATGCAATTGGGCATGATCGGTGCTGTGTGCGGACAAAACTGCGTGTCTGACTTCTAAACGGTGCTGCGGACAAATGGTAGATCATAATTGAATGCCATTTGTTTCATTGAAAAGAGGAATCATAGAGAAGTATTATTCATGTTGAATACCTTTTTAGTATAAGTCCACATAATCTTGTTAAAAAATTTCAATTAAAGGATATGCTGGAAAAAGCATAATTTGGCACACAACCAAGCGGCGCGACTTTGGTGCAAAGACCACGAAGAGCAACATGGAAGTTAGAATGAGCTCTAATTTGGAAAAATGAATTTGATTAGAGATCAAAAACTCTTCCTCATATTTCTAGTGAACTCCTCGACTTGTCCAAATTAATGATTCAACTTGATTTTCATGGTCTAAAAGAGATGTTGCCAATGGAATAAGAGTTTAAGCCCCAAATAAGGCCAAATTGGCGTGTCTACAGCTTGCCTCGCCAAGATGTCGACTTTGTAAGGGAATGTTATGTAGTGAAGCAAAGTGAAATGTAGAAGAATGTAGTGAAGCGAAATGAGTTGTAATGGAATGTAGTGGAGCGAGATAGCGATTGACTGAAAAGGTGGCATTAAGGTGTAGATATAGACACGCTCAACAACCAAATTCGTCAAAGAGAATCTCTTCAAGTCTCCTGGTTAACAGCCATGTTCCATCGAGTCTTCCTATGTTCGATTGGTAAGAGATGTGCCATTGGCACGAGAGAAGAATAGCCAACCCCCAACGCGGTGGGGAGTCCCCGAAACATGGGTTCGTAGGTTCATCATCAGTCGGTAACCCGAACATTGCGATGTTCCTATACTGTGATGGACTAAATTTTTAAAAAAAGATTTATTTTGAGAAATAAAAGAATACTAATCGAGAACATTCAGGCTCTTAGAGTCATTTAAGTCTTCCAAGAGACAAGATTTGATTCGGAATGGAATGATCTCAGATTCCGAAAGGAAAATGTTGTAGCACAGACCGTGGAGATAGTGACGGTGCATGTTCTGATCAAATAGGAGGCCCTTGGCGGGATAAGTTGACTGCCACAGTGGGATAAATAGTAAGAATGTTGTTGCAGTGGCCACAGTGGTGATACAAATGAAGGAGTTGGAGGCACAAGGTGATTACCGAACACGGTAGGATTAACAGACATGGTGAGATATTAGAAGGGTCGGTGAGACTAGAAAACACGGTGGGATTAGAAAACACGGTGGGATTCAGAATGATCGCAATTAGGATACAAGATTTAAAGATTATGGTGAAAAGGTGAAAATTATGAAAGGATGTATGCAATGACAAAACAAAATGTAATGCAACTAATGCTACATGATGCATGTTGGGCTCAAGAAAATAAAACAAAACTTGTATAATAAATAGTTGAAGACATAGATTGTTTATGAGGTCAAGATACCTATTCGGGAACCATCGTTCCTCACAATACAACTTTGGGCTTATCCATGAGCATCGGAGATGACCTGATCATCGTAGATTTTAATAAAGGGGATCTCGAGTCAAGTCTTATCCGCACTCACGGTCTTCAACATCAATGCATAAAATAAGTAGTGATGCACCTATGATATGCTTAAAAGGAAATGATAACGGTGAGTTTGCAGTGTTATGACATGCATTCTCAAAAAAGAGTTCATGTGCCTTGATGAAGACATAGAACCAAAATTTCTTGACAAAGTAAAGGCCGAGGTTATGATGACACCTCCCTGCTGAGAATCCTCAAGGGAGGGTAGTGGCGAGCATTGCCTTGTTATGTAGTTCTCCTTGTTTGTTCTTCGTTCTTGAAACACTAGAAAAAAGGAGATCAGAATGCCAATATGGCTTATCCCCCTTGCATGTTATAGTATGCCTTGACTTGTCAAGGGGTGTAAAGTTTTTCTTGTGCCTGAAACACTTAGAAGAAAGATATTAGAACAACAATGTGGCTTATCCCCCTTGCAAGTTACAGTATGCCTTGACCTTTGTCAAGGGGTAATAGTCTTCTTAAGGGTGTAAAAAAAAAGTAGCAAATATACAATGAATGTAAAGACAAGATTTCAAACCAAGCATGGTGATGAAATATTTTTTTTGAAAATTTTGTTGGAATTTGACAAAGAAGTTTTGTGAAAAGATTCAAAAAAAAATTTGGATTTTAAAAATCTTCATTTTTTGGAGCTTTGAGATTGTTTTTTAGACTTTTAAAGATATTCAACTTTTTTTGGAGTTTTTTTGAAAATATTTTTTTGGAGAGAAAATTCAGTATTTACACAAGTTCTCATCACTTGGTTGTTTTTCTAAGTTCATTGGTAGATACCATGTGCATAATGGGGTTCCTTACCCAAAATCTTTCCGACCTTCAACCTTTGATCTGCTAGAGTTTAGCTTTGATTTGGTTGGTCCACCCGCACCTTGGGGGTTAAGAATGAAGAATTGATAAGGAAGTCCTTGATAAGCTTTGGACATGTCAAGAGGGATTTCTCTACTTGCACCTAATTACCCGTTGGGGTTCGGTCTCTTCGGGTCTTTTATTCTTATGGTACTCACTTAGACAAGTCTTTGACCTGTGGGGTCATTGCCCATCTTTTGGTGCCTTTTTTCATTTTCTACTTTTATGGGTACTCATTCAAACAGGCCCATATTTGTTTAAACCTATGGGGTTCATTACCCATCTTTTGGCACCCTTTTCTTTTAAGAAGTTGGATCTTTCGAGACAGCCTCCTACTAAGGCAGTGGATGCTTTCGATACTCTCCCCCTCTAGTCCCCTTTGCCTATCTTGGACCGAACATAAGAGAGTAGGGTGAGGGTTTTCCTTCCACCTCTGAGCCTTGACTAGCTTCTCTCAGGTGTTGGGTCATCCAGATTCTGGGATCAGGACATGTTGTGTGTGTAGAATGGTATCTACACTAGACTCCTAGACAACAATCTAGAACATGTGGACTTAAGTCATACTAGTAGTTCTCTCCATTTTTTTAAGGTAGATTACATTCGATAGGTGAATTAATTTAAAACATGCCTTGCAATGTAAAGAATTTGTTTAATAAGAACAAGGTAGCTACAAATATCGTCAATCATGAATTTCTCTTCATTAAAATTGTAAAGTTCAAAATCATTTCAAAAAATATTGCCTTGCGGATGACATAATGATGATGAATGCAATTTCATGTAATACCTGAGAGAAGAAGAAGTTCATTACTGATGACGGTTTTGCTTGTGCTTTCCTTGCCTTGTCTGCCATGCCTTGCCCAACTACTTCCACTGTTGATATGCACCATATTGCATTGGATTGAAGATTCATAGTCATAGGATGAAGTGAAAATGTGGAGGATCTGATTTAGCATGGTGGAGTCAAAATTAATGATGTAAAAAGCAAAAATTGAGGTATCACCCAGGAAATTTCACTACCTTGATTTTTTTTTTGGTGAAAGTAAAACTTAGAGAATGAAAGAGAATTTTAAAATAAACATGCTTGGAAACAAAAGTAAGTTAAAATGGGCTCTTGGGCCTGTGAGTTAAAAGTGGGCTTGTAGGCCTGGGAGTAGTTGGAATCAACAGGCACGTGAGCCCAAGATTTGAATGTGGGATAGAGGGCCCGGTTGATGTTGATGGGCATGAGAGCCCGATTGGAGGTTGAGCCTGAGGGACCTAATGAAAAGAGTGGGCACATGGACCCGATTTAAATGGTTAGGAGAAAGATTGTGATTTGTTATGGGCTCGCTGGCGCCATTGAAGAGTATGGGTGCGTAATCCCAAAGTTTAAGAAGTGGGTGCACGGGGCCCGATTTCGAAGAAGTTTAGGCACGTGGGCCTGATGGTAAAGAAATGGGGGCATACAGGCCTGAAGTTAAAGGAGTGTGGGAATGTGTGCCCGAGTTGGTTGGAAGGTGGGCACGTGGGCCTGATTTAGAAGAAATTTGGGCACATGGGCCCGGTTGTAGAAAAACATGAGCATGTAAGCCCAGTTGAGGTGAATTGCGGGCACGTGGGCCCGATTTAGAAAAATTAAGGGCACATGGGCCCGATTGGGGAGAATTATGGGCACGTAGGCCCGATGGAAGGAAAGGGGCACGTAGGCTCAGTTGGGGAAAAGGGCATATGGGCCCAGTTGAAGGAAAGGGGCATGCAAGCCCGATTGATTAAAAGGGGCACATAGGCCCGGTTGAAGAAAAGGGGCATAAGAGCCCGGTTGATTAAAAGGGGCACATGGGCCCGGTTGGATAAAGGGGGCACGTGGACCCGGCTGATGGAAAGGGGCACATGGGCCCAGTTGATGAAAAGGGGCATAAGAGCCCGATTGACGAAAAGGGGCATAAGTGCCCGAAAATGGGGCATAAGGGCCCAAAAATGGGGCATAAGGGCCCAATTGAGTGGGATGGGGTGTGGACCATGGCCCTAAGATTGACATATTTTGGACCCATGGGCCTGATTGATGGTTGTAAAAAGGATAAAGAAAGGGTAGTAGCCCTAAGATTGAGGAATTTTGGGCCCATGGGCCCAATCGTTGATTTAGAGGAGAATAAAGAAAAGGTTGTGGCCCTAAGATTGATTGATCATGGGCCCATGGGCCGGATTGTTGCTTAGGAGAAGAATGGGGTAAGAGTCATGGACCTAAGATTGATGCTAAGGGATTTACCTGCCTAGCTGGAGGAGGTTCTAGTATCCCCTTGCTAAGATCTGCATCTTCCTTCTGTAGGTTTATAGATTCCTTTCCCATTTCACTGACCAATTCGGTCTCCTTACTTCTCAGCTCAAGGATCAATTCAATCTGACAAACTTCAGGGATCAATTCCAATGATGATGATAGTTGATCTATACCTAAAAAATCCTTGCCTAGTTCTTGACAATCAACTAAATTTGTGATCTCCTCACCTAAGCTCCTTACAGTAGGCTTCTCCTCAGGTTGTTCTGAAGAAGATGGCATGCCTAGTCTAAGGGATTCCAAAAAGGTGGTAGGGTTGGGTTCAATCTCCCCTATTGGCTAACTTTGATCCTGAGATATAGCAATGACAAGATGAGAAGCTGATTCATCTGCCATGGTAGGAGCACAAATGGTTGGAGTGATTGATTCCTCCCCCAAGGCAGGAGCATGAAGGGTCAAAGTGACTGAATCATCTGCCATGGCAGGAGCATGGATGATCGGAGTGACTAGTTCCTCTACCATGGCAGGAGCATGAATGGTTGAAGTGAATAAATCATCTACTGTAGTAGGAGTAGGGATGATCAGATTAATTGGTTCCTCTACCGGGGCAGGAGCATGAATGATAGGAGTGACTAGTTCCTCTGCCAAGGCAGGAGCAATAGAAGAAACAAGGGCCTTAACCAACTTAAGGTGAACCCTATTTTGAGGGGTTGATTGAATAGCCAAGGGTTGTTCAATTGGTATCGGCATAGAAGTCGGTTCAGGCTGAGGATATATTGATAAAATTGGTTGAGAGGCCAAGGCTTGTGTGGTTGGCCGGGGAGCTGTTGGTTAAGTAGACTAAGAAGCTAAGGGCCGGATGATTGGCTAAGGGGCCTTTGGAAATGTTGGTGGAGTCAAAGGCTGGGGTAGCGATTTAGGTAACTAAGTATTTGCACAAGCGACAAGAAGAACTTGATTGTGCACAGTTGGTTTCGTTATTAGCATGGGTTGCATGACCGGCTGAGGTTGGGGCATGGGTGGCCTAATCAACTGGCATCGAGGAGTCGGCTGAAGATGATGGTCTGGATGAGGTTGGAGAGGGCTCCTAGGTTGGTGCATAGCATCAATGCTCCTCTCAAGCCTGGGCCTTAATTCATCAGAATATTGCATCAATTCCACATCTTCTTTTACTTCCCAAATTGTTGAATAGCCTGGCCCATATCATTTCAAGAATTTGGCCTTGAGAATTTCGAAGTCCCATATCTCTTCTTCATTTAATTAAAAAAAAACAATCTAGGGCTGCACCCTCTAAAGATCTCCTAAAAAGGAAGGCAAGGGTCTTTTTATCATTCTGCCATCGAGATGATTTGCTCAGGAAATCATTGACATGGGTGAAGGGATCACCTGAGCCAATGTAGCGATGGTAGGTTGGCATTTGTGATTGGGGGATGTAGATAGTATAGAGGGGAAATTTGACAGTTTCTTTATCCTTGGCAATAGGTGGGAAGGAATTCACCAGGGGGTGTGCACGTGGCACCTAGATGGGAGGGAGGTGGGTTGGTGTGCGAGCTGAAGAATGACCCACAATGGGGTGAGTAGGTGAACTAACATGGCAGGGCTACCCAGGTGGGGTTATAACAAGAGGTCGAACTGCTGATTGGGGAGGTGAGGCAGCCCGGTTGACTTTGGTTGAACCCTGATCGACAGGCATCTTATTCTTCACTAGAGATTGTATGATTGACACTGCCTTGGGATCAAGATGAAAAGACAAATCCCTAAAGAGTTGCTGCCATACTAAATGAAGAGGACTAATGGGCATCCCCTTGCACTTCAGGTTCCATAGCAGCATTGACATGGCTCTCGGGTTGTTGTTCGAGCTTGTAGAGACCCTCCCCGTACTCTTGTTGCTTGTAGTAATCTGACCTCCCAACATGGCTTCCAGACTTTAGCATCATGGGCATCATGTCGATCTTTCTTCAAAGATGGTTAAAAAAGAGAGCAAGCAAAGCACACAATTGAAGATTTTTTGTTATCTTTTGTTTTATTTGAATACTTTGTTTTAATTTGGTTGTTTGAAAAACAAGTTGAACACAAAATTAAAGAATTTTCTTTTGTTTTTAGGTGTTTTGAAAAAAGAAATTTTTGGTTGTTTCAATTGTGGTGAGCAAGCAAGTTATACAAATAAGTTCTTAAAATGACTACTTGACAATTTTTGGGTTCGAACCTTAGATTAGATAGATTGTTAGCAATTGTTCACTCAAGTAGGTATGGCTCCTATTGATTCAATCACCACGAGTAGGTACTTGGGTTCTTTGGGTTTTGAGAAAGTGGTACAACCGGCCCAATCGTGCGGAGAGGAATACTCCACGGATGGGGACTTATGGAGGTCTTGATGGAAACCACCAAATCAACTAGGAAGGAATATCCCAGAAGAGAGGTTAGAATCCACCAAGAAGGTGTTTGGAGGGTGAGGGTGTGTTGGGAGAGAGAGCCCCCGCCTCGAATGCCCTACGGATCGCAGCAAGTCCGGTACCCAATGCAAAAAGCTAATGCAAAAGTAAAAATGGAGGGTAAGAGAAGAATTAGCAATAAATATGTGCAAACATAAAATGAAAATAAGTAAGTAAATCAAGCATGCAATATGCAAACAAGACAAGCAATCATGCAACAAAACAATCAAGCTAGTGACTAGAGCTGAATTAGAATGAAACTAGTTGCACAAACAAATCAAGCTAGCATGGTTAAAGACATTGGTTGTCCCACCATGGTTGCCAAAAAACAGTCGACTCCAAAAATGGGTTCCAGATCGGCACCTCAAGAGAAGGTGAAATATAGGATAGAATATGGGAAAAAGGGGAGTGAATCGGAAGACACTCGGAAAGCGGTAAAAAGTCCTCACCTCGGTCCCACACTCACATTGATCCCTGAACTTTCATCTCACGGCGTCGCTCGAGCACCGGAGACGGCTCGGGTCATGTGGGAGGAGAGTGAGGAGAAGAATAACTTAGAACATGATAAGAGAAATTGTGGTCGCCAGGAGCCGCGGGCTCCGCTTTATGTATTGAAAATAGAAAGAAGTTGACTGTGTGCACCTTAGCGTGGGAGAGAAGGATGTGAGTTCAACCTTCTTCTTCTTCGGCCGGACGATGAAGAAGAGTCCAACCGATGCTAGCTTGATGTACTTGTGCAACTAGTAGACAAAGAAGACAAGAAAACAAGTGAAGGGAGGATTAGAACTAAGTGAAGTGTAGTAACTGTAAAAATAATAACACAAAAGGGCAATTGGAACAAACTCACCGGATTCGGGGTTAGCCCTAACCCCTTTTTTTGTTTTTTATGATGTATGAAATGATGAAAAAACTGAATAAAAAAAGATGCTTAAATATGAACTAAATGATATGAATGAAGAGTTATCAGAGATAATATGAATGGTTAAAGACAACACAACCCAGGCAAAGTGACAACCGGGTTGGACAGATTCAATGTAAATTGCGCGGCTCTGATGTAGAGACTGTAACAAACAGCACCAATATCAGAATAAAGTGATGTTTGTTTAAAAATAAAGAGGACTCACCGAGGGTGTTTTGATATGAAGACAAGTTTTATTGAATCTTATGATAAGTAATCTGATTTTACCTGAAAAGCCAGATCTTGGAAAGTGAAGTTCCAGAAACTCCAAGCACAATGTTAATGTATGATGTGCTATGGGCACCACAAATATATGAATTGAATGATTCTTGTTGCAAAAAAAATAGGACTCACTGGAGAACAATTTCTATGAAGGATGTATAGGCTGAATCCACCACTAAATTTACTGAAATAGACTTGGAAAATGATTACTTAGAAGAGAAGACTTCAGATCTGTCTGTGCAGCGCCAGTGTTGATATTGTAACAAGCCAAAAAAATGTTAGAATTGATCTCCGTTTGTTGGATATAAAATATATCTTGATGATACACACTTCCTATGAATAAATTTAGGCCGAAAAATGATTGTAAAGATATGTAGAAGCCGATGATCAGAAGTACAGCACGTTGGAGCATAGACTGGCTTCTTCTTCACTTTGGGATGATCTCTGGGCACCAGGACGAAAAAGAAGGATGATTTGAAGAGGTTGGGATGAGCCAAGGGTGTTTGAAGGATGAGAATAAGAGTGCTAGAGGATGGGGATTCCCTTCTTAGGTCGTTCATATGGGTCTCCCTTTATAGGGGATGAGAAACAGGTCAAAAAATAGCAAGTTTTGATACATCCGATCATAGGTTGGATTTCCTCTATTTAATGTTGCTAATTTTTATCTTGAGGCATCTAGAAACTTACCCAAATGATTGAGAGATATTGGAAACCATGGATCACCTTCCCCATGTTCAAAATATGTCTCCACTGGAAGAGGAAACAAATCTGGTCTAAAAATAGCAAGTTTTGATACACAAGACAACAAGTTGGATTGCCATCATTTGATGATGCTAATTTCAACCATGAAGCTTTCAGATACTTTATGCCCTGTTTGGTTAGAGTTTCAATTTTGGTACTATATCAATATTGATATTAATATATTCAAATGTTGGAGTATCAATATCAAAAGTAATACAAGTGGACATTTGTATTACATAATATGCTTCGTTACACTGCAAAATTTAAAATTGATACAATTAACCAAACACTTCTTTATGGTTCCTATCAATATTAATTTTAAAATTGATAGTGATAGAGGTATCTAATAGTGTTACCAAACTGGGCATTAACAAGTGATATGGAGGTGGAAAAGGGAAGGTAAGGTCGTGAATTGATCAGAGATGTGCCTAATGGGCTAGGCTTGCATGCAATTGGGCTTGATCGATGCTGCGTGTGGACAGAACTGCACGTCTAACTTCTAAAAGGCGCTGCGGACAAATGGTAGATCAGAATTGAATGCTATTTGTTGCATTGAAAAGAAGACTCATAGAGAAATATTATTCATGTTGAAGACTTCTTTAGTATAAGCCCACTTAATCTTTTGAAAAATTTTCATTTAGAGGATATGCTGGAAAAAGCATAATTTGGCACACAACCAAACGGCGCGACTTTGG
The DNA here is from genome assembly GCA_036172225.1 of Cryptocoryne crispatula var. balansae. Taxonomy (NCBI): domain Eukaryota; kingdom Viridiplantae; phylum Streptophyta; class Magnoliopsida; order Alismatales; family Araceae; genus Cryptocoryne; species Cryptocoryne crispatula. The sequence goes on from CM069921.1 coordinate 43,923,040, forward strand.
TGCAAAGACCACGAAAAGCAACATGGAAGTTAGAATGGGCTGTCATTTAAGAAAAATGAATTTGATTAGAGATCAAAAACTCTTCCTCAGATTTATAGTGAACTCCTCGGCTTTTCAAAATAATGATTCAACTTGATTTTCATGGTCTAAAAGAGATGTTGCCAATGGAATAAGAGTTTAAGCCCCAAATAAGACCAAATTGGCGTGTCTACTACCGTGACTACGAAGAAGACTTGACCTAAGATCCCCTTTCTAAAATCTACGACGGTCGAGTCATTCTTTGTGCTCACGGATAAGCAAAAATTGTGTATGAGGAACGATGGTTCCCAAATGGGTATCTTGACCTCATAGACAATCTATATCTTCAACTATTTGTAATATAAGTTTTGTTCTATTTTCTTGAGCCCAACATGCATCATGTAGCATTAGTTACATTACATTTTGTTTTATCTTTGCATACATCTTTTCATAATCTTTACCTTCTCACCCTAATCTCTAAATCTTGTTTCCTAATTCCGATCATTCTGAACTCCACCGTGTTTTCTAATCCCACCGTGCTTCCAAGTCCCACCGACCCTTCAGATATCCCACCGTGTCTGTTAATCCTACCGTGTTCAGTAATCACCTTGTGCCTCCTACTCCTTCATTTCTATCACCACTGTGGCCACTGCAACAACATTCTTCCTATTTATCCCACTGTGGCAGTCAACTTATCCAACCAGGGGCCTCCTATTTAATCAGAACTTGCACCGTCACTATCTTCATGGTCTAAGCTTCGACATTTGCCTTTTGAAATTCGAGATCATTCCATTCCAAATCAAATCTTGTCTCTTGGAAGACTTAAATGAATCTAAGAGCCTGAATGTGCTCGATTGGTATTCTTTTACTTTTTCAAAACAAGTCTCTTTTTAAACTTTAGTCCATCACAGAACAGGAACACCGCAAAGATCGGGTTATCGGCTGATGATGAACCTACAAACCCATGTTTCGGGGACTCCCCACCGTGTTAGGGGTTGGCTATTCTTCTCTCGTACCAATGACACATCTCTTACCAATCGAACATTGGAAGACTTGATGAAACATGGCAGTCATCCAGGACACTTGAGGAGATTCATCTTGCCGAATGTGGTCGTTAAGCGTGTCTATATCTACACTTTGATGCCACCTTTTCAGTCCATCACCATTTCACTCCACAACATTTCACTATGATCCATCTTGCTTTGCTATGATTTATCTACATTTCACTTTGCTCCGCTACATGTCATTCCCTTGCAAAGCCGACAACAAGGCGAGGCTAGTTGTAGACAAGCCAAATTGGCCTGATTCGGAGCCCCAGACTCCTATTCCATAAGCAATATCTTTTATTTGACCGTTATCTGATCCGTATTACATCGTGGAGATGAGCTAAGGACGCTGGTGGATCCCCTTGCGAGTTGGGAATGGACCGATGATTTCCGGAACAAAGCAAGTAACCTACAAGCGAGAGCCACGCGTGAACTGTAAAAACACGAAGCCTGATCGATTACTGACCTTGAATGGTCCATACTTGAACATATCTGGAGTCCCGCGTGTGTTCCGTGACATTTGGGGTTTCTGGCAAGTCTTTTCGGTTGGCGTTAGTCTATAATGGTTTCTTCGTTATGGCTTTTCGATCTATACTGACACGGCTATCTCAGACCACGCGTTAGGCCTTTCAGGTCATCACCGGGTCTTTTCGGGTCATCCGGGTCAATCATGGCCATACAGCCATTTTGGTCAATCTTAGGGTTTCCTGGCTTTTTCGATGTTTGGTTCACGTTTACCGGGTTAATCTGAGATTTTTCGATGATTTCGGGTCTTCTGACCGTACCAGACTTGTTCGTTCATCATTTTAAGTCATCCCGAGTTGACCCGAGATTCCTCGACCGGAACCGTGATCTTTTGGATCTTCACCATGGTTTTTGGCTGTACACGAGAGGGAAACCGATAGAATTCTCCGTGCGAACGTCTCGGGAGTCATGCCGGCTGGTTTACCGACTTAAGGAGGTGCGGTTGAACGTCCTCTTTCCAACACAACAAACGGGAGCCGAATCGGACATTCCATTTGCAAGTTACGGCTCATGGAACACGCGCGCAGGAGAGAGAGTCTACCGCGCCCCCGCTCCCCTTGAAAGGGGAGGGCGCGCCCTGCGCGCCTCAACCCCGGGGCGCGCCCTGCACGCCCTCAAACTGGGGGCACGCGTTGCGCACCCCCGCTTCCTATGAAACGCGGGGGCGAGGTACATTTTCGAAAACCGGAAATAACCATGATTAGCACCTTCTAAACCGGATTTTTGGAAGGTTGCCGTCGATGATTTTTGATTATTTGTACCGCGCCCCCAGTTCGGGGGTGCGTTACGATTGTCAAGTCAATTTTTAGTATTTTCTAGAAGATTCCGTCGATTTTTAGCAGTGACACGCGTAACGCACCCTCGCTTCCTTTGAAACAGGGGGCGCGCAAACCGCACCCCCGGGTTGAGGGTGTGCCCTGAGCGCCCGTGGTTTAAGGGCGCACCCTTTGCGCCCTTGCCTCCTTTGAAAGACGGGGGCGTGGTCAGTCCAGTTTCTATATTTTGCACCGGTTTCTCTCCTATATAAATTGAGGGCCATTCACAATGACCCAAGGTTAATCCCCCATAACGAGCTCATCCTGAGGTCATCCAAGCTCTCTCCCAAGGTCGTCCCGATGTCCAAAGGTGATCCGACGTCGAGAGATCGATCCCGAGGCGAAGGAGAAGCCCAATCCGTGCGTTCTACATCAACCAACTTCATCGGATTTTGCACAAAATCTGGGGTTCCTGATGCAAAAGTCTTCAACATATAAGTTGTTCCTCTCTTCGTCCTCTTTCATTATCAATAGACAGCACTCAATTCAGACTTGCCATCTGTTCGTGGCTATTGCTGCACTGAGGGTGCACATCCAGGTTCTGTTTTCTGTATCCACCCAATTTTATAATTTTTACAGAATTCTACATGCAGATTAAAAAGAAGTCATCAACATAAGATATCTTCCCCTCCAAGATTTCTATCCATAGAAAAAAAACAGCACTCAATTCTGACATTGGTACTATCCGTAGTGAGCTCTGCACCGAAGTTGCGCCAGACAGTGTAGTGCGCCCCTGAATCAAGGGTGCGCAGACCGCGCTCTCACACCTAGGGTGCGCCCACCGCACCCTTAAACCCAAGGCACGTTCAGTCCAGTGCGCTGTCCGGCCATATTGGTGATATCTTCTCCATTTTAGCTCTGATTTGAGCTGTTAAAGTTTCTATGTCTTCGTCATTCATTCATAATTATTTTAGCATCATTTTATTTAGTTTTTTGTATAATTTTATATCACAAAAAATATACAAAAAGGGGGTTAGGGCTCGCCCCAATCCAGTGAGTTCTATTGCAATTTCTTCTTTGTTTCATCTCCTCTCCTATAGTTTCTACACTTCCCATAGTTCTAATCGGTTTCTTTCACTTTGTTTATTGTTCTAGTTGCACAGGTTGATCAAGCTAGCATTGGTTGGACTCTTCTTCATCGGCCGGCCGAAGAATAAGAAGGTTGAACCCGCACACACTTTCTCCCACACTAAGGTACACACAGTCATCTAACTTAATCTCTTGTTCAATTCTATAAAGCAGAGCCCGCGGCTCTTGGCGACCACCTCTTTTATGTTCTAAGTTTGTCTCCTCCTCACTCTCCTCCTACATGACCCAAACCATCTCCAGTGCTCGAGCGACGCCGTGAGATAAAAGTTCGGGGATCAATATGAGTGTGGGACCAAGGTGAGTATTTTTTACCGCTTTCTGAAGTGTGTTTTGATTGACTCCCTTCCCCCTATTCTATCTTTCACCTTCTCTTGAGGTACCGATCCAGAACTCGTTTCTGGAGATGACAGAGCCTAGGTGAGGAGATCATAAATTTTGTTGATTGTCAAGGACTAGTCAAGGATTCTTCAGGTATAGATCAACTATTGTCATCATTGGAATTGATCCCTGAAGTTTGTCAGATTGAATTGACCCCTGAGCTGAGAAGTAAGGAGACCGAATTGGTCAGTGAAATGGAAAAGGAATCTATAAACCTACAGATGGAAGATGCAGACCTTAGAAAGGGGATGCTAGGACCTCCTCCAGTTAGGCAGGTAACTCCCTTAGTATCAATCTTAAGGCCATGACCCTTACCCCATTCTTCTCCTAAGCAACAATTCGGCCCATGGGCCTACAATTCCTCAATCTTAGGGCCACTGCCCTTTCTTTATCCTTCTTACAACCATCAATCAGGCCCATGGGTCCAAAATTTGTCAATCTTATGGCCATGGCCCACACCCCATCCCACTCAATTGGGCCCTTATGCCCCATTTTTGGGCCCTTATGCCCCATTTTCGGGCACTTATGCCCCTTTTCATCAATCGGGCTTCTATGCCCCTTTTCATCAACTAGGCCCATGTGCCCCTTTCCATCAGCTGGACCCACGTGCCCCCTTTATCCAACCGGGCCCATGTGCCCCTTTTAATCAACAGTGCTCTTATGCCCCTTTTCTTCAACCGGGCCCATGTGCCCCTTTCAATCAATCGGGCTTGCATGCCCCTTTCCTTCAACTGGGCCCATATGCCCCTTTTCCCCAACTGGGCCTACGTGCCCCTTTCCTTCCATCGAGCCCACGTGCCCATAATTCTCCCCAATCGAGCCCATGTGCCCTTAACTTTTATAAATTGGGCCCACGTGCCCGCAATTCACCTCAACTGGGCTCACATGCCCATGTTTTTCTACAACCGGGCCCATGTGTCCAAATTTCTTCTAAATCGGGCTCACGTGCCCACCTTCCAACAAACTCAGGCACACATTCCCACACTCCTTCAACTTTGGGCCTGTATGCCCCCATTTCTTCACCATCGGGCCCACATGCCCAAACTTCTTCGAAATCGGGCCCCGTGCACCCACTTCTTCAACTTTGGGATTACGCACCTATACTCTTCAATGGGGCCAACAAGCCCATCACAAATCACAATCTTTATCCCAACCATTTAAATCGGGTCCATGTTCCCACTCATCTCATTGGGTCCCTCAAGCTCAACCTCCAATCGGGCCCTCATGCCCATCAACATCAACCGGGCCTTCTATCCCACATTCAAATCTTGGGCTCATGTGCCTCTTGATTCCAACTACTCTCAGGCCTTCAAGCCCACTTTCAACTCATGGTCCCAAGAGCCCATTTTAACTCACTTTTGTCTCCAAGCATGTTTATTTCCTTTCGAATTCTCTTTCATTCTCTAAGTTTTACTTTCAACAAAAAAATCAAGGTAGAGAAATTTCCTGGGTGATACCCCAATCTTTGCCTTCTACATCATCAATCCTAGTTCCGCCATGCTAAATCAGATCCTCCACATTTTTCACTTCATCCTATGACTATGAATCTTCAATCCAATGTGACATGGAACATATCGAAAGTGGAAGCAGTTGGGCAAGGCAAGGCAAGGTATGGCACTCGGCAGGCAAGGCAAGGCAATCACAAGCAAAGCCGTCATCAACATTGAACTTCTCTTTCTCTCAGGTATTACTTGAAATTGTATTCATCATCATTATGTCATCCGCAAGGCAATATTTTTTTTAAAATGATTTTCAATCTCACATGACAATCTTACTTAAGAGAAATTTATGATTGACGATAACTACTTTTTGTTTTATCCTAATAAATTCTTTACAATGCAAGGCATGTTTTCAATTGATTCACCTATGAAATGTAATCTACCTCAAAAAAATGGAGAGAACTACTAGTATGACTTAAGTCCACATGTTCTAGGTTGTTGTCTAGGAGTCGAGAGTAGATACCATTCTACACACACAACACATCCCGATCCTAGAATCCGGATGACCTAACACCCGAGAGAAGCTAGGCAAAGCTTAGAGATGGAAGGAAAACCCTTACCCAACTCTTTTATATTCGGTACAAGATAGGCAAAGGGGACTAGAGGGGGAGAGTATCGAAAGCATCCACCACCTTAGTAGGAGGCAGTCTCAGAAGGTCCAACTTCTCAAAAGAAAAGGGTGCCAAAAGATGAGCAATGAACCCTGTCGACTCCAAAAATGGGTTTCGGATCGGCACCTCAATAAAAGGTGAAAGATGGAATTGGGGGGAAAGGGAGTGAATCGGAAAACACTCGGAAAGCAGTAAAGACTCCTCACCTCGGTCCCACACTCACATTGATCCCCGAACTTTCATCTCATGGCATCGCTCGAGCACCAGAAATAGTTCGGGTCATGTGGGAGGAGAGTGAGGAATGAATTTACTTAAAGAATGAATAAGAGAAGAAGTGGTCGCCAAGAGCCGCGGGCTCCTCTTTATGGATTTGAACAAGAGATTAAGTTAGATGACCGTGTGTACCTTAGCGTGGGAGATTGGGATGTGAGTTCAACCTTCTTCTTCTTCGGCCAGCCGATGAAGAAGAGTCTCCAACCGATGCTAGCTTGATGTATTTGTGCAACTAGAAGACAATAAGACAAGAAAACAAGTGAATAAGGATTAGAACTGAGTGAAGTGTAGTAACTTGTAAAAACAATGACATAAACGACAACTGGAAACAAACTCACTAGATTCGGGGTTAGCCCTAACCCTTTTTTTTGGTTTTTTGTGATATATAAAATAATAAAAAATAGAATAAAATTATGCTTAAATATGAATTAAATGATATGAATGAAGAGTTAGCAAAGAGAATATGAATGGTTAAAGACAACATAACCCAGGCAAAGTGGCAACCGGGTTGGACAGATTCAATGTAAACTGCGCGGCTCTGATGTAGAGATCCTAACGAACAGCACCAATGTCAAAAAAAAGTGATATTTGTTTCAAAATAAAGATGACTCACCGAGGGTGGTTTGATATGAAGACAAGTTTTCTTGAATCATATGATAAATAATCTGAATTTACCTGATAAGTCGGATCTTGGACAGTGATGTTATGGAAACTCCCAGCACAATGTCGATGTAGGATGTGCTATGGACACTAAAGATATTGGAATTGAATAATTCTTGTATTAAATAAAAGAGGACTCACCAGGAAAAATTTTATATAAAATATGTATAGGCTGAATCCACCATTCAATATACTGAAATTGACTGAGAATATGATGACTTAGAAGAGAAGACTTCGGATCTGTCTGTGCAGCGCCAGTGTTGAAGCCGTCACAAGCCAAGGGAATGTCAGAATTGATCTTAGTTTGTTGGATATGAAATATATCTTGATGAATAACACTTATTCTGAAGGAAGTCAGGCCAGAAAATGACTATAAAGATATATAGAAGCCGATGATTAGCAGTGCAGCATGTCGGAGCATAGACCAGCTTCATCTTCACTTTGGGATGATCTCCGGGCACCGGGACGAAGAGAGAACAATTTGTGAAGGTTGGGATGAGCCAAGGGTGGCTGGAGGATGAGGATAAGAGTGTTGTATGATGGGGATGCCCTCCTTAGGTCGTTCATATGAGTCTCCCTTTATAGGGGATGAAAAATAGGTCAAAAAATAGCAAGTTTTGATACATCCAACCATAGGTTGGATTTCCTCCATTTAATGTTGCTGATTTTCATCCTGAGGCATCTAGAAACTTACCCAAATGATTGAGAAGGATTGTAAACCGTGGATTACCTTCCCCATGTTCAAAATATGTCTCCACTTGAAGAGGAAACAAATCTAGTATAAAAATGGCAAGTTTTGATATACAAGACAACAAGTTGGATTGCCATCATTTGATGATGCTAATTTCGACCATGAGGCTTCTAGATACTTTACCAAGTGATATGGAGGAGGAAAAAAGAAGGTAAAGTCATGAATTGGTCATATATGTGCCCAATGGGCTGGGCCTGCATGCAATTGGGCTTGATCGGTGCTGCGTGCAGACAGAACTGCGCATCTGACTTCCAATAGGCGCTGCGGACAAATGGGAGATCAGAATTGAATGCCGTTTGTTTCAATGGAAATATAACTTAGAGTGTAAGATTATTTATGTTAAAGACTTATTTATTATACGTCCATATAATCCTGTGAAAAATTTTCAAATAGAAGATATGCAGGGAAAAGCATAATCTGGCACACCACCAAGAGTCTCTTGTTCGGCAAACACAGATTTGATTAGAAACTAGCAAATCATCCTCATATTTCCAATAAGAACCTCGGCTCATCCAAAAGGGTGGTTCATCATGATTTTTATGGTCTAAAAGAGATGTTGCCAATGGAATAATGGTTTAAGCTCTAAATAAGGCCAAATTGGCGTGTCTACAGCTTGCCTCGCTTTGATGTCGGCTTTGCAAGGGAATGGCATGTAGCGAAGTGGAGTGAAACATAGAGAAAGCGTAGCGAAGTGAGATGGATCGTAGTGGAATGTAGTGGAGCAAAATAGCGATGGACTGAAAAGGTGGCATCAAGGTGTAGATATAGACACGCTCAATGACCAGATTCGGCAAGACGAATCTCCTCAAGTCTTCTAGTTAACCGCCATGTTTCATCAAGTCTTCCTATGTTCGATTGGTAAAAGATGTGCCATTGGCACGAGAGAAGAATAGCAAACCCCAACGCGGTGGGGAGTCCCCGAAACATGGATTTGTAGGTTCATCATCAGCCGGTAACCCGATCTTTGCGGTGTTCCTGTACTGTGATGGGCTAAAGTTTAAAAAGAGATATGTTTTGAAAAATAAAAGAATACCAATCAAGCACATTCAGGCTCTTAGATTCATTTAAGTCTTCCAACAAACAAGATTTGATTCGGAATGAAATGATCTCAGATTCCGAAAGGCAAATGTTGAAGCATAGACCGTAAGGATAGTGACGGTGCAAGTTCTGATTGAATAAGAGGCCCTTGGCGGGACGAATTGGCTGCCATGGTGGGATGAATAGTAAGGAAGTGTTGCAATGGCCACAGTGGTGATGGAATATTTGGAGGCATAAGGTGATTACCGAACACGGTGGGATTAACAGACACGGTGGGATATTAGAAAGGTTGGTGGGACTAGAAAACACGGTGGGATTAGAAAACACAGTGAGGTTCAGAAAACATGATGGGATTCAGAATGATCAGAATTATGATACAAGAGGGTGAGAAGGTGAAGCTTATGAAAGGATGTATGCGATAACAAAATGTAATGCAACTATCACTACATGATGCATGCTGGGCTCAAGAAAACAAAACAAAACTTGTATAACAAATAGTTGAAGATATAGATTGTCTATGAGGTCAAGATACCCATTCGGGAATCATCGTCCCTCATACACAACTTTGGGCTTATCCGTGAGCACAAAGAATGACCCGACCATCGTGGATTTTGATGAAGGGGATCTCGGGCCTGGTCTTCTTTGTTTTCATGGTCTTCAACATCAATGCATAAAATAAATAGGAATGCACCTAATATATGCTAAGAAAGGAAATGATAACAGTGAGTTTGCAGTGTGATGGCATGCATTCTCACAAAAGAGTTCATGTGTCCTAATGAGGACACAGAGAAAAAGCTTCTCGATAAAGTTGAGGCCAAGGTAATGATGACTCCTCCTGCTAAGAATCCTCAGGGGAGGGAAGTGGCAAGCATCGCCTTATTGAAGTCTTGCAAAGAAAGCTCCTTGGTAGAGTTGAAGCCGAGGTTATGGTGACACCTCCTCCTAAGAATCCTTAGAGGAGGGAAGTTGCGAGCATCGCCTTGTTGTGTAGTTCTCCTCATTTGTTCTTCGTGCCTGAAACACTCGAAAAAGGAGATTAGAATGCCAATATGGCTTATCCCCCTTGCAAGTTGCAGTATGTCTTGACCTTTGTCAAGGGGTGTAAAGATTTTCTTGTGCCTGAAACACTTAGAAGGAAGAGATTAGAACAACAATGCGGCTTATCCCCCTTGCAAGTTGCAGTATGTCTTGACCTTTGTCAAGGGGTATAGCCTTCTTAGGAGTGTAAAAATAGAGTAGAAAATATGCAATGAATAATTTCAAACATGAGAGATTGAAAGTAAATATGAATGTAAAGACGAAAATTCAAACCAAGCATTTTAAAATTTTTAAAAAATTTTGTTGAATTTGAAAAAGAAGTTTTCTTTTTTGTTGAAAAGATTCAATTTTTGGGGATTTTTGAAAATGCTATTTTATTTTTTTGAGTTTTTGAAAATATATTTTTTTAAGAGTTTTTGAAGATATTCAACTTTTTTTTGAGAGTTTTTTTTTGAAAATATTTTTTTTGGAGAGAAAAGATAGTATTGACACATGTTCTCATCACTTGGTTGTTTATCTAGGTTCACTGGTAGATACCATGTGCAAAATGGGGTTACATACCCAGAATCTTTCTAACCTTCAACCTTTGATCGACTAGAGTTTAGCTTTGATTTGGTTGGTCCACCCGCACCTTGGGGGGTTAAGAATGAAGAATTGATAAGGAAGTCCTTGATAAGCTTTGGAGATGTTGAGAGGGATTTCTCTACTCACACCTAATTGTCCATTGGGGTTCGGCCACTTTAGGTCTTTTCTACATGTGGCATTCACTTAGACAAGTCTTTGACCTGTGGGGTCATTACCCATCTTTTGGTGCCTATTTTCATTTTTGACTTTTCGGGGTACTCATTCAGACAGGCCCATATTTGTTTAAACCTGTGGGGTTCATTGCCCATCTTTTGGCACCCTTTTCTTTTGAGAAGTTGGACCTTTCGAGACGGCCTCCTACTAAGGCGGTGGATGCTTTCGATACTCTCCCCCTCTAGTCCCCTTTGCCTATCTTGGACCGAACAGAAGAGAGTAGGGTGAGGGTTTTCCTTCCACCTCTGAGCCTTGACTAGCTTCTCTCGGTTGTTTGGTCATCCGGATTCTAGAATCAGGACGTGTTGTGTGTGTAGAATGATATCTACCCTCGACTCATAGACAACAGTCTAGAACATGTGGACTTAAGTCATACTAGTAGTTCTCTCCATTTTTTTGAGGTAGATTACATTCCATAGGTGAATCAATTGAAAATTTTGCCTTGCAATGTAAAGAATTTGTTTAATAAGAACAAGGTAGCTACAAATGTCGTCAATCATGAATTTCTCTCAATTAAAATTGTCATGTGAAATTCAAAATCATTTTTTAAAAAATATTGCTTTGCAGATGACATAATGATGATGAATGCAATTTCATGTAATACTTGAGAGAAGAAGAAGTTCATTGCTGATGATAGTTTTGCTTGTGCTTGCCTTGCCTTGTCTACCATGCCTTGCCTTGCCTGCCATGCCTTGCCTTGCCTTGCCCAACTACTTCCACTGTTGATATGCACCATATTGCATTGGATTGAAGAATCATAGTCATAGGATGAAGTGAAAATGTGGAGGATCTGATTTAGCATGGAGGAGTCAAAATTAATGATGTAAAAGGCAAAGATTGTGGTATCACCCAGGAAATTTATCTACCTTGATTTTTTTGGTGAAAGTAAAACTTAGAGAATGAAAAAGAATTTGAAAGGAAATAAACATGCTTGGTAACAAAAGTGAGTTAAAATGGGCTCTTGGACCCGTGAGTTGAAAGTAGGCTTGAAGGCCTGGGAGTAGTTGGAATCAAGAGGCACGTGAGCCCAAGATTTGAATGTGGGATAGAGAAACCGGTTGATGTTGATGGGCATGAGGGCCCGTTTGGAGATTGAGCCCAAGGGACCTAATGAAAAGAATGGGCATATGGACCCGATTTAGGTGATTGGAAGTATGATTGTGATTTGTAAGATTTGTGATGGGCTCGTGGGCACCATCGAAGAGTATGGGTGCGTAATCCCAAAGTTGAAGAAGTGGGGGCGTAATCCCAAAGTTGAAGAAGTGGGAGCACGGGGGCCCGATTTCAAAGAAGTTTGGGCACGCGGGCCCGATGGTGAAGAAATGGAGGCATACAGGCCCAAAGTTGAAGGAGTGTGGGCATGTGTGCCCATGTTTGTTGAAAGGTGGGCACGTGGGCCCAATTTAGAAGAAATTTGGGCACATGGGCCTGGTTGTAGAAAAACATGGGCATGTGAGCCCGGTTGAGGTGAATTGCGGGCACGTGGGCCCAATTGAGCTGAATTGTGGGCATGTGGGCACGATTTAGAAAAATTAAGCGCACATGGGCCCGATTGTGGAGAATTATGGGCACATGGGCCTGTTGGAAGGAAAGGGGCATGAAGGCCCAGTTGGGGAAAAGGGGCATATGGGCCCAGTTGAAGGAAAGGGGCATGCGAGCCCGATTGATGAAAAGGGGCACATGGGCCCGGTTGAAGAAAAGGGGCATAAGAGCCCGGTTGATTAAAAGGGGCACGTGGGTCCGGTTGGATAAAGGGGGCACGTGGGCCCGGCTGATGGAAAGGGGCACATGGGCCCAATTGATGAAAAGGGGCATAAGAGCCCGATTGACGAAAAGGGGCATAAGTGCCCGAAAATGGGGCATAAGGGCCCAAAAATGGGGCATAAGGGCCCAATTGAGTGGTATGGGGTGTGGGCCATGGCCCTAAGAGTGACAGATTTTGGACCCATGGGCCTGATTGATGGTTGTAAGAAGGAGAAAGAAAGGGTAGTGGCCCTAAGATTGAGGAATTGTGGGCCCATGGGCCCGATCGTTGATTTGGAGGAGAATAAAGAAAGGGTCGTGGCCCTAAGATTGATTGATCATGGGCCCATGGGCCGGATTGTTGCTTAGGAGAAGAATGGGGTAAGGGTCGTGGCCTTAAGATTGATGCTAACGGATTTGCCTGCCTATCTGGAAGAGGTCCCAGTATCCCTTTGTCTATGCCCTTCTGGAGGCTTGTCGATTCATTTTCCATTTCACTGACCAATTCTATCCCCTTATGTTTTCGTTCACGGGTCAATTTTATCTCCCCAACTTCAGGGATCAATTCTAATGATGGAAACATTTGATCTATACCTGGATAATCCTTGCCGAGTCCTTGACAATCAACTAAAATTATGATCCCCTCATCTATGCTCCCTATAGTAGGCTTCTTCTTAGGTTGTTCTATAAAAGGGAGCATGCCTAGTCTAGGGGATTCCGGAAGTATTGAAGGGTGTGGTTCAACCTCCCCTACTGGCTGACCTTGATCTTGAGAGAGATCAAGGATATGTTGAGGAGTTGATTCCTCTGCCAGGGCAGGAGCACAAATGGTTGGAGTGATTGATTCCTCTGCTAGGGCAGGAGCATGAATGTTCAAAGTGTCTGAATCATCTACCACAACAGGAGCAAGAATAGTAGGAGTGATTGATTCCTTTGTTGGGGCAAGAGTAATAGAAGAAATGATTGGTTGTTGTGCAACCAACTGAGGAGGAACCCTATGTGGTGAGATTGGTTGAGAAGCTGGGGTTTGCTCGATCGGCTTAAGATGAATGATTGGCCGAGGGACCGTTGGTGAAGTGGGTTGAGGGGCCAAGGCTTGTGTGGCTAGCCAAGGGGTTGTTGTTGGAATAGGCTGAGAAGCCAATGGTCGGATGATTGGCCGATGGACCTTAAGAAATGTTGGTGGAGTCGAAGGTTGGGGAGCCGGTTGAAGTAATGGAGTATTTGCGCAAGCAACAAGAGGAGCTTTATTAAGCGTGGTTGGTTGTGCCATTGACTCGGGTTGCATGACTGGCTGAGGTTGGGGCATGGGTGGCCTAATCAACTGGCATCGAGGAGTTGGCCGATGATGATGATCTGGATAAGGTTGGAGAGGGCTCCTAGGTTGGTGCATAGCATCAATGCTCCTCTCGGCCATGGGCCTTAATTCATCAGAATAATGCATTAATTCCACATCTTCTTTTACTTCCCCAATTATTGAATAGCCTGGCCCATATCGTTTCAAGAATTCGGCCTTGACAATTTCGAAATCCCATATTTCTATTTCCCCTAGTGAAAAGAACCATTCTAGGCTGCACCATCCAATGATCGCTTAAAAAGAATAGCAAGAGCTCTTCGATCATTTAGCCATCGAGATGATTTGCTCAAGAAATCATTGACATGGGTGAAGGGATCACCTGAGCCATTGTAGCGATGGAAGGCTGGTGTTTGTGATGGAGGGATATGTGGGACTGGGAAAGATGGAGCAGATATTTTAGGGATGGCCTTCGAGTCCAAACGGTGCCTCAGCTCTTCAAAGTGTTCATCCATTTGGTTGAGTTTGTCCATGAATGCTTGAGTAAGGCTGGGTTCCTAAGCCACCGGTGCGAGGTATTTAGATGAATGGGTTGGAAGAGGTGGCTTCAAAGTAGGAACTGTCATAGAATTATATGAATGCCCCACAACGGGGTGAGTAGAGGCACAACAGGGTTGCCCAGGAGAGGAGATGATGAGGGGCCTGACTGTCGATTGGGGTGGTGAGGGGGCTTGATTTCCCTTGAACGTATCTTGATTGGTGGGCATCCTGCCCTTTGTTAAAGATTGCACAAGTGAAAAGAATTCAAGATCTAGATGGAAGGATAGACCCTGGAGAATTTGTTCTACACTAAGTGAAGCAGGTGGATAAGTAGGATTTTGAACTTCAGGTTCTCTGACGGCGTTGACATGGCCCTCTGATTGGACCATGGGTTTTTGCAGCTCGTAGTGGCCCGTCTTGTAGTAGTCCAGCATCCCAACATGTCTTTCAGACCTTAGCATCATGGGCATCCTGTCGATCTTTCTTCAAAGATGATTAAAAAAGAAGGGCAAGTCAAGCACACAATTGAAGATTTTTTTGTTCTGCTTTGTTTTGTTTGATTTTTTTTTTTGGTTTCAATTTGGTTTTTTTGGAAAACAAGTTGAACACAAAATTAAAGAGGTTTTTGTTTTGTTTTTTAGGTGTTTTGCAAGAAGAAATTTTTTTTTGTTTTCAATTTTTAGTGAGCAAGCAAGTTATGCAAACAAGGTTTTAAAATGACTACTCGACAATATTTGGGTTGAAATGTTAGATTAGATAGATTGTTAGAAATTGTTCACTCAAATGGGTATGGTTCCTATTGCTTCAATATTCAAGACCTAAGGTTGTAACTCAATCACCACGAGTAAGTACTTGGGTTCTTCGGGTTTTGGGAAAGTGGTACAACCAGCCCAATCGTGCGGAGAGGAATACTTCATGGATGGGGACTTACAGAGGTTTTTATGGAAACAATCAAATCAACTAGGAAGGAATATCCCATAAGACAGGTTAGAATCCACCAAGAAAGTGTTTGAAGGGTGAGGGTGTGTTGGGAGAGAGAGCCCCCGTCTCGAATGCCCTACAAATCGGAGCAAGTCCGGTACCCAATGCAAATGCTAATGCAAAAGTACAAAATGGAGGGTAGGAGGAGAATAAGCAATCAATATGCAAACATGAATGAAAGCTATTAAATAAATCAAGCAAGTGAATGCAATCAAGACAAGCAATGATGAAGTAAACAAGTAACTAGCAACTAGCAACTAAAAGGTGGTTCACGTGGGAACCGGCTTGTAATGGAGTGTCCAAGTGGGGACAAATCTGAAATGAAGGTAAAAGGATGGTCCATGTGGGGACCAATTTGAAAATAAAGTGGCTTACACGGGAGCTGGGTTTTGGAAAGGTAGGTGGTTCACGCGGGAATCGGTTTTTTTTTAAGGAAAAGGGGTGGTTCACGTGGGAACCGGTTTGTTTGGTTTGAAAATGAAAAGGAGGGCCACGTGGCGCCAATCTAAAATGGTGCAAAGGGGTGGTCCATGCGGGGACCGATCTAAAAGTGTATTGGTTCACACGGGAACCGGTATAGAAAATGGGTCGGTTCACGTGGGAACCGGTCTTTGTGAAGAAAAGGGTGGTTCACGTGGAAGCCGGTGTAAGAGTTGACAAAATAGAAAGAGGGCCACGTGGGGCCAATCTGAAGGTGCTGTAAAGAGGTGGTCCATGCGGGGACCGATCTAAAAATAAGTTGGTTCACACGGGAACCAAGTTGGAAAAGAAAGGTGGTTCACGCGAGAACCGGTTTATAAGAAGAAAAGTGGTTCATGCGGGAACCGGGTTGAAATTAAAGACAAGCAAATTAAGTCCACATGGGGGACAATCTTTAAAGTAAGAGTAAACAGCAAGTTTAAAGGTAAATGAACATGGGAAATATAAAGGACAAGCCGGTTCGCGCGGGAACCAAATCGGAAAACAACTAGTTGCATGGATCAATCAAGCTAGCACGGTTGAAGACATTGGTTGTCCCACCGTGGTCGCCAAAAAGTTGTCAACTCCAGAAACGGGTTCCGGATCGGCACCTCAATAAAAGGTGAAAGATGGAATTGGGGGAAAAGGGAGTGAATCGGAAAACACTCAGAAAGCGGTAAAGACTCCTCACCTCGGTCCCACACTCACATTGATCCCCGAACTTTCATCTCACGGCGTCGCTCGAGCACCGAAAAAGGTTTGGGTCATGTGGGAGGAGAGTGAGAAATGAATTTACTTAAAGCATGAATAAGAGAAGAAGTGGTCACCAGGAGCCGCGGGCTTCGCTTTATGGATTTGAACAAGAGATTAAGTTAGATGACCATGTGTACCTTAGCGTGGGAGATTGAGATGTGAGTTCAACCTTCTTCATCTTCAACCGGCCGATGAAGAAGAGTCTCCAACCGATGCTAGCTTGATGTATTTTTGCAACTAGAAGACAATAAGACAAGAAAACAAGTGAATAAGGATTAGAACTGAGTGAAGTGTAGTAACTTGTAAAAACAATAACATAAACGACAACTGGAAACAAACTCACCGAATTTGAGGTTAGCCCTAACACTTTTTTTTGGTTTTTTGTGATATATGAAATGATGAAAAATATAATAAAATGATGCTTGAATATAAATTAAATGATATGAATGAAGAGTTAGCAAAGAGAATATGAATGGTTAAAGACAACATAACCCAGGCAAAGTGGCAACCGGGTTGGACAGATTCAATGTAAACTGCGTGGCTCTGATGCAGATATCGTAACGAACAGAACCAATCTCAAAATAAAGTGATGTTTGTTTCAAAATAAAGATGACTCACCGAGGGTGGTTTTATATGAAGACAAGTTTTCTTGAATCTTATGATAAATAATCTGAATTTACCTGATAAGCCGGATCTTGGATAGTGATGTTCTGAAAACTCCCAGCACAATGTCGATGTAGGATGTGCTATAGGCACCAAAGATATTGGAATTGAATAATTCTTGTTGTAAATAAAAGAGGACTCACCGGGGAAAATTTATATAAAGTATGTATAGGCTGAATCCACCATTCAATATACTGAAATTGACTGAGAATATGATGACTTAGAAGAGAAGACTTCGGATCTGTCTGTGCAGCGCCAGTGTTGAAGAAGTCACAAGCTGAGGGAATGTCAGAATTGATCTCAGTTTGTTGGAGATAAAATATATCTTGATGAATAACACTTCTTCTGAAGGAAGTCAGGCCGGAAAATAACTATAAAGATATATAGAAGCCGATGATCAGCAGTGCAGCAAGTCGGAGCATAGACCGGCTTCTTCTTCACTTTGGGATGATCTCCAGGCACCGAGATGAAGAGAGAACGATTTGAGAAGGTTGGGACGAGCCAAGAGTGGCTGGAGGATAAGAATAAGAGTGTTGGATGATGGGGATGCCCTCCTTAGGTCGTTCATATGAGTCTCTCTTTATAGGGGATGAAAAACAGGTAAAAAAGTAGCAAGTTTTAATACATCCGACCATAGGTTGGATTTCCTCCATTTAATGTTGCATATTTTCATCCTGAGGCATATAGAAACTTACCCAAATGATTGAGAAGGATAGGAAACCGTGGATCACCTTCTCCATGTTCAAAATATGTCCCCACTTGAAGAGGAAACAAATCTAATATAAAAATGGCAAATTTTGATATACAAGACAACAAGTTGGATTGCCATCATTTGATGATGCTAATTTAGACCATGAAGCTTCCAGATACTTTACCAAGTGATGTTAAGGAGGAAAAGGGAAGTTAAAGTCATGAATTGGTCAGATATGTGCCCAATGGGTTGGGCTTGCATGCAATTGGTCTTGATCGGTGCTGCGTGCGGACAGAACTGCGCATCTCACTTCCAAAAGGCGCTGCGGACAAATGGGAGATCAGAATTGAATGTCGTTTGTTGAAATGGAAAGATAACTTAGAGTGTAATATTATTGATTTTGAAGACTTATTTAGTAGACGTCCATAGAATCCTGTAAAAAATTTTCAAATAGAAGATATGCAGGGAAAAGCATAATCTGGCACACCAGCAAGAGTCTCTTGTTCGGCAAACACAGATTTGATTAAAAATTAGCAAATCATCCTCATATTTCCAATAAGAACCTCGGCTCATCCAAAAGGGTGGTTCATCATGATTTTATGGTCTAAAAGAGATGTTGCCAATGGAATAATGGTTTAAGCTCTAAATAAGGCCAAATTGGCGTGTCTACAAACCCCACAGGTTTAAAAAAATATGGGCATGTCTGAATGAGTACCCAAAAAATGTAGAAAATGAAAAAAGACACCAAAAGATGGGCAATAACCCCACAAGTCAAAACACCTATCCGTATGTGTGCCACAAAATTAGGTTTGTCAATAAAGATGAAAAGACCCAAAGAGGCCGAACCCCAATGGGAAATTAGGTGTGAGTAGAGAAATCCCTCTCGACATCTCCAAATCTTATCAAGGACTTCATTATCAATTCTTAATTCTTAAACCCCCAAGGTGCGGGTGGACCAACCAAATCAAAGCTAAACTCTAGCCTATCAAAGGTTGAAGGTCGGAAAGATTCTGGGAAAGGAACCCCATTTTGCACATGGTATCTACCAGTGAACCTAGAAAAACAACCAAGTGATGAGAACTTGTGTCAATGCTGAATTTTCTCTCCAAAAAAATTATATTTTCAAAAAACACCGAAAAAAAGAATATGTTCAAAACTCCAAAAAAATCTCAAATCTCCAAAAAAAATAATATTTTCAAAATCCCAAAAAAATTTATGAATTTTTTCACAAAACTTCTTTGTCAAATTCCAAAAATATATATATACCATGCTTGGTTTGAATTCTTGTCTTTACATTCATATTTATTCTTAGTCTCTCATGTTTCAAATTTTTCATTGCGTATTGCTGCTTTATTTATTTTACACCCTTAAGAAGGCTATTACCCCCTTGACAAAGGTCAAGGCATACTACAACTTGCAAGGGGGATAAGCCGCATTGTTGTTCTAATCCCTTCCTTCTAAGTGTTTCAGGCACAAGAAAAACTTTACACCCCTTTGACAAAGGTCAAGATATATTGTAACTTGCAAGGGGGATAAGACATACTAGCATTCTAATCTCATTTTTCGAGTATTACAGGCCTGAAGAACAAACAAGGAGAACTTCTCAACAAGGCGATGCTCACCACTTCCCTCCCCTAAGGATTCTTAGGAGGAGGTGTCACCATAACCTCAGCTTCAACTTTACCGAGGAGCTTTCTTTTTCAAGATTTCAATAAGGTGACACTCGCCACTTCCCTCCCCTAAGGATTCTTAGGAGGAGGTGTCATCATTACCTTGGCCTCAACTTTGCCGAGGAACTTTCATTCTGTGTCTTCATTAGGACACATGAACTCTTTTATGAGAATGCATGTCATCACATTGCAAACTCACCATTATCATTTCCTTTCTTAGCATATATTAGGTGCATTACTATTTATTTTATGCATTGACGTTGAAGACCGTGAATGCAAAGAAGACCAGGCCCGAGATCCCCTTCATCAAAATCCATGATGGTCGGGTCATTCTTTGTGCTCACGGATAGGCCAAAATTGTGTTGTGAGGGACAATGGTTCCCAAATGGGTATCTTGACCTCGTAGACGATCTATATCTTCAACTAATTGTTACACAAGTTTTGTTTTGTTTTCTTGAGCCCAGCATGCATTAGTTGCATTACATTTCATTTTTTCATTGCATACATCCTTTCATAATCTTCACCTTCTCACCCTAATCTCTGAATCATGTATCCTAATTCTGGTCATTCTGAAACCCACCGTGTTTTCTACTCCCACCGACCTTTCTAATATCCCACCGTGTCTATAAATCCCACCATGTTTGGTAATCACCATGTGCCTCCAACTCCTACATTTCTATCACCACTGTGGCCACTGCAACAACCTTCTTGCTATTTATCCCACCGTGCCAGTCAACTCATCCTGCCAAGGGCCTCCTATTTGATCAGAACTTGCATCGTCACTATCTTCACTGTCTGTGCTTCAACATTTGCCTTTCGGAATCTGAGATCATTCCATTCCGAATCAAATCTTGTCTCTTGGAATACTTAAATGAATCTAAGAGCCTGAATGTGCTCGATTGGTATTATTTTACTTTTTCATAACAAATCACTTTTTTAACTTTAGCCCATCACAGTACAGGAACACCGCAAAGATCGGGTTACCGGCTGATGATGAACCTACGAACCCATGTTTCGGGGACTCCCCACCGCGTCGAGGGTTGGCTATTCTTCTCTCGTGCCAATGGCACATCTCTTACCAATCAAACATAGGAAGACTTGATGAAACATGACAGTCATCTAGGACACTTGAGGAGATTCGTCTTGCCAAATATGGTCGTTGAGTGTGTCTATATCTACACCTTGATGCCACCTTTTCAGTCCATCACCATTTCACTCCACTACAATCCACTACGATCCATCTCGCTTCGCTACGCTTTCTCTAAGTTTCACTCCACTTCGCTATGCTTTCTCTACGTTTCACTCTGCTTCGCTACATGCCATTCCCTTGCGAAGCTAACATCAAGGCGAGGCAAGCTGTAGACACACCACATTGGCCTAATTCGGAGCCCCAGACTCTTATTCCATAGGCGATATTCTTATTTGACCATTATCTGATTCAGATTACCTCGTGGAGATGAGCTAAGGACGTTGGTGGAGACCCTTGTAAGTTGGGAATGGACCGATGATTACCGGAATAATGCCATAACCTTCAAGCGAGAGCCACACGTGAATTGTGAAAACACAGAGCTTGCTCGATGACTGACCTTGAATAGTACTTAATTGAAGGTCTCGAGAGTCCCACATGTGTTCCGTAATATTTAGGGTTTCTGAGAAGTCATTTCGGTAGTCGTCGGTCAATGACGGCTTTCGTTATGACTTTTTCGATTTGTACTGACACGGCTATCCTGAACCATGCGTTAAGCCTTTCCGGTCATCACCGGGTCTTTTCGAGTCATCCGGGTCTATCCTAGCCATATATTTCATCAACCGGGGCCATACGGTGATTTTGGTCGATTTTAGGGTTTTACGGCTTTTTCGAGTTTTGGTTCACGTTTACTGGGTTAATCTCAAATTTTTAGATCATTTCGGGTTTCCCGACCATACCGAACTTGTCCGGTCATCATTTTAAGTCATCCTGAGTTGACTCAAAATTCCTCGACCGGAACCGTGCCCTTCCGGATCTCCACCACGGTTTTTGGCCTTTCGCAAAACGGTAAACCGGAAGTCAAAGCCCCGTGCAAACATCTCGGGAGTCATGCCAGCTATTTTACCAACTTGAGGAGGTGAGGTTGAGGGCTCTCTTTCCAACGCAACAAACGGGAGCCAAATCGGACATCGCGTTTGCAAGTTACGGCTTGTGGAACACACGTGCAGGAGAGAGAGTATATTGCGCCCCCGCTCCTCTTGAAAGGGGAGGGCGCGCCCAACCCGGGGGCGCACCCTGCGTACCCTCAAACTGGGGGCACACCCTGCGCACCCCCGCTTCCTTTGAAACACGGGGGCATGGTACGTTTTCGGAAACTGTAAATAACTTTGATTAGCACCTTCTAAACAGGTTTTTGGAAGGTTTCCGTCGCTGATTTTCGCTTATTTTGACCGCGCCCCCGGTTCGGGGGTGCGTTACGTTTGTCAAGTCAATTTTTAGCAATTTTCAGAAGATTCCGATGAATTTTAACAATAAGACTCGTAATGCGCCTCCGGTTTCTTTAAAACTGGGGGGCGTGCAGACCGCAGGGCGCGCCTTGCGCGCCCTCGCCTCCTTTGAAAGGTGGGGGCGCGGTCGGTCCAGTTTCCATATTTTGCACCGGTTTCCATCCTCTATAAATTGAGGGCCATTCTCAATGACCCAAGGTGAATCCCCTATACCTAGCTCATCCTGAGGTTGTCCAAGCTCTCTCCCAAAGCCATCCCGACGTCCAAAGCCGATCCGACGTCGAGAGATTGATCCCGAAGTGAAGGAGAAGCCTGATATGTGTGTTCTGCATCAATCAACTTCATTGACTTTTGTAAAAACTTTGGTGTTTCTGATGCAAAATTTTTTAACATAATAGTTGTTTCTATCTTCGTCCTCTTTCATTTGCAACCAACGACACTCAATTCCGACTTTCCTTCTGTTCGTGACGATTGCTACACTGATGGCATACATCCAGGTTCTGTTTTCCACATCCGCCCACTTTCAGAATGGTTACAGGCTTATACAGATAGATTCCAGAGAAGTCATCAACAGAAGATCCCTTTCTCTCTTATTTCTCCATCCATATAAACAAACGGCACTCGATTCTAACATTAGGGTCGTCTGTAACATTTTCTTCACCAAAGTCGCGCCAAAAGGGTACAAAGCTACCCGAACCGGCCTTCTTCAACCAACTTGGCTTCAACTTAAGCCACACACTTCATAAGTCCTTTTTAACTCATTTCATTCAGTTTATTTACTTCCTTAGAACATCTTTTACTTCATTTGCATCATTTTTACATAATTAAAAAAACACAAAAAAGGGGTTAGGGCTCGCCCCAATCCGGTGAGTTCTATTCCAATTGCTTCTTTCTTCCATCTCCTCTCCTATAGTTTCTACACTTCCCATATTTCCAATCTGTTTCTTTCACTTGGTTTATTGTTCTAGTTGCACAGGTCTATTAAGCTAGCATCGGTTGGACTCTTCTTCATTGGCCGGCCGAAGAAGAAGAAGGTTGAACTCATCCCTATCTCCCGCGCTAAGGTACACACGGTCAAATGAACTCAATCTTGTTTTTATTTCATAAAGTGGAGCCTGCGGCTCCTGACGACCACCTTTTTATTCATGTTACAAGTTCATCTCCTCCTCACTCTCCTCCCACATGACCCGAACCATCTCTGGTGCTCGAGCAACACCATGAAATGAAAGTTCGAGGATCAATGTGAGTGTAGGGTCGAGGTGAGGACTTTTTACCGCTTTCCGAGTGTTTTCCGATTCACTTCCCCTTTTTCCCTATTCCATCTTTCACCTTCTCTTGAGGTGCCGATCTGGAACCCATTTTCGGAGTCGACACTCCTGCCTCCAATGCCCTACGGATCAAAACAAGTCTGATACCTGATGCAAAAAGCTAATGCAAAAATAAAAATAGAGGGTAAGAGGAGAAGAAGCAATCAATATGTGCAAACATGAAATGAAAGAAAGTAAGTAAATTGAGCATGTGATATGCAAACAAGACAAGTAATCATGAAACAAACAAACAATATAGTGACTAAAGGTAGTTCGTACGAGAACCGAATTAGAATGAAACTAGTTGCACAAACAAATCAAGCTAGCATGGTTAAAGACATTGGTTGTCCCACCGTGGTTGCCACAAAGTTATCGACTCCAAAAATAGGTCTATCATATTCCGAATCGCCACCTCAAGAGGGGATAAGAAGAAGGAAGAAAATGTGAAAAACTCTCACCTCTATCCCACACTTATATTGATCCCCGAAGCTTCATCTCCCGACATCGCTCGAGCACCGGAGAGACAATTCGGGTCGTGTGGGAGAAGAGTGAGTACAGAATAAAATAAATTAAAGCATGAAAGGATTGAAGTATGTTGTCGCTCCGATTTAAATGAAATAAAGTGCAAATTGAGTAAAGGATGACCATGTGTACCTTAGCGTGGGAAAAGTGTGTGCTGGTTCAACCTTCTTCTTCTTTAGTCAACTGATGAAGAAGAATCTCCAACCGATGCTAGCTTGATAAACTTGTGCAACTAGAATAATGAACCAAGTGAAAAAAAAATGATTCGAACTAGGTGAAGTGTGGAAACTATAAAAAGAAAGATAAGGAAAGAAGCAATTGGAATTGAACTCACTAGAATGGGGGGGAGCCTTAACCCTTTTTTGTTTTTTACAAGATAAATTAATGAAAAATTGAATTAAAATGACCTAAAGGTGCTCTAAATGAAATATAAAAGACTTAGGGAGTAGGATGGCTCAGATCGGAGCCAGAATGAGCAAAAGAAGCCGGTTCAGATGGCATGCTCTCGGGTGAGTGCAGTATCCTGCCAGCTTTACATCGGTGTAGGAGCTTCTACGGTCGACCCCAATGTTGTAATCAAGTGATGTTTGTTTCTACAGATAGAGAACTTGTAGAGGAAGAGATCTTAAGTTTAAAACTTCACCAATATGCACCCGTATAGATCTGAAGAATTTCTGTAATTGAATGGATGTAAAAACAGAACCTGGTTGCATGCCCTCGATGCAGCAATCACCATAAACAATCCAGAAATCAAAATAGACTTCCATTTGTTTTAAAATAATTTCAAAGTATTATTTTTGTTGAAGACAATTTGTATTGAATCTTATGAGAAGTAATCTAAATTTACCTGATAATTTGGATCATGGACAGTAAAGTTCTAGAAACCACCATGGCAACATTGATGTAGGACATGATATGGGCACCACAAATATCAGAATTGAATGATTCTTATTGGAAATGAAAGATGACTTAGCATGGAATAGTTTCTTTGAAGGATGTATCGTCTTAATCCATCGATATATGTACTGAAATTGACTGATAAAACAATGACTTAGAAGAGAAGACTTTGGATCTGTCTGTGTAGCGCCGGTGTAGAAGCTGTCATGAGCTGAGGCGATGTTAGAATTGATCTCCATTTGTTGGATATGAAAGATAGCTCGATGAAGAACACTTCTTCTGAAGGTAGCCTAGCCAAAGAAATGATCGGAGAAATCTATGGAAGCCGATGATCAGTAAAGCAGCACGTTGGAGCATAGATTGGCTTCTCCTACACTTCGGGATGATCTCTAGGCACTGAGATGAAGAGAAGACAATTTGGGGAGGTTGGGACAAGCCTAGGATTGCTGGAGGATGAAGAGAAGGATCCTGGATCATACCTCAATTTCCATAATTTATAGAGGATCAAAACTGGTGCAAAACATAGAAACAAACCGATCATGCCCCTTGGTTGGTGGCACGTAGGCCGCACCCTCAACCCGAGGGTGCTCAGGCCGTGCCCTCAGGTTGAGGGTGCGGCGAGCGAACCCCCACTTTAGGGGCACATTCGGTGTGTTATTGCTAAAAATCTTCGGAAAATTATGGAAAATTTTTAAAAATGGGGTTGACAAAATGAACGCTCTCCTGACTCAAGGGCGCGGTCAAAATAAATGTTTTTAAAAAGAGGAAACTTCCCAAAAATATGTTTGGAAAGCCCAAACTGGGGTAATTTTTAATTTCCGAAATCAAATGCACCCTTAGACTGGGGGTGCGTTGACCACGCCCTTGGTCTGAGGGCACGCAGACTGTACCCCCAGTTCGGGGGAGCACTCCATTATCTCCTATGCACGTTTCGTTCGCGAGCCATAACCTACAAACAGGAGGTCCGTTTCGACTCCCGTTTGTTGCATTAGAAAGAGGACTCGCAAACGCAACTCTCAAAATAAATAAACTGGCTAGTACACATTTCAAGGCTTCTTTATGGAACTGTAACTTCTGATTTATCCCCTCGGTGACGCCGAAGGCCCGGATGGTGATCCGAAACTCGAAAAAGCCTATGACAACATGAAAAACTTCAAAATGACCTAGAAAGTTGGTGGCAGCCCATACAACTTGGGTTGATGACTAGAAATGAGGGGAGGAATCCAGAAAACTTGGAATGGTGCTCGGAAGAGCTGGGGATGACCCGAAATACTCAAAATGATCAGAAAAGGAGGGTGGCAACCCGTATAACACGGGTTGACGACAGGAAACAATGAGAGAATCCAAAACCTTAAAAAGATACCCAAAAAAGCTAGGGATGACCTGGAATACTCGGAATGACCGAAAAAGCTGGCGGTAACCAATACAACTTGGGTTGATGACTGAAAATGATGAGAGGGATCCAAAAGCTCGAAAAGATACCCAGAGGAGCCGAGATGACCCGGAATACTCAGAATGACTGAGAAAGCTAGCAACAACATGTGCAACATGGCTGATGACTAAAAACATTGGGACAAATCTGGTATGCTCTGTGCCAACCCATTATTGATCGGAATGACCTGATGGCAACTGAGAAACCCTAACGGTAAGTAAAAAAAAATGTACAATGACTTAGTGAAAGGACACGACACAATGGTCCTCGTGCGGCACACCCAAATTTGACCAAGGATCAACAACTCGTCTTTAGACTTTCAGTATGCTCCTCAGCTTATTCAAAAGGGTAGTTCAACTTGATTTTAATGGTCCAAAAGGGATGTTGCCAATGAAATAAAAATTTAAGCTTTAAATAAGGCTAAATTGGCATGTCTACAATCCCGATTCTAGAATCTAGATGAGTTGACACCTGGTAGAAGCTAGGCAAGGCTCAAAGGTGAAAGAAAAATCCTTACCGTATTCTCTTCTATTCAGTCCAAGATAGGTGAAGGAGACTAAGGATGGATAGTATCAAAAGCATCCATCACCTTAGTAAGAGGCTATCTTGATAGGCCATATTTCCAAAGCCCAAAAGGAAGTGTGTTAAAAAATCACGAAATCCAAAAACCATAAAAAGACATAGCAAGATAAAGAGAGAAAGAACCCCATAGGCTTCAAACTAAACAATTAGTTGCACCATGTCATAATCTCAAAATAAAGCATTATTAAAAATCCTAAAGAGGCTGAACCCCAATGGGCAATTGGATGCCAGTAAAGTAATACCGCTCTGCATCTCCAAAGCCTGTGCAAGATCTATTATCATTTCCTTTTTCTTAATCCAAGGGTACAGGTTGACCAACCAAGTCAAGATAGAATTCTAGCTGATCAAAGGTTGTAGGTTGCAAAGATTTTGAATAAGGAACTTTTTTTACATGTGGTTTCTATCATTTTACTTAGAATAACAACCAACTGACAGAAGACTATTGTTAGTATGGATATTTCTCACTCCAAAAAATGCCTATTTTTATATTTAAAAAGTATATTTTTAAAAATCTAAAAAATATATGCATATTTTTTATAAATTCCAAACAATTGCATATTTTCCAAACCCAATAAAATTTAAAAACTCAAAATCAAAAAAAAATGCATCATTATATTTGGCATAACATTGATCTTCACCTTAGCATTCATATTTTTTTTATGTCTTGCACGTTTCAATCCTTACAATGCATATATATTATGTTTTATTTTCACTTGATTAAAAGGGCCCTCTCCCCCTTTGACAAAGGTCAAGGTAGAGACTATACTTTGCAAGGAGCTGAGCCATCTGGAGGATCTAAACTCCTTTTCCAAGTGTTTCAGGGTGCTCAACAAGACAATGAAATTTTCATACAAAGACCAAATTATTTGCAATGGCGGCAATAAGGGATACATCAGTGTTCACCACTTCCCAACCCTAGGCATTCTTAAGAGGCGATGTCACCACAACCTCGGCCTCAGCTTTGTTGAGGGCCTTGCATCATAATAATTTCCACAACACATTGTGCCCTCTTCAGGGCATATGAATCTCTTATGTGAGAATGTATGTTGCAACATCACACTCTCACTTATATCCTTTCTCTTTTATCATATATTAGGTGCATTAATATATGTGTATACATTGATGTTGAAGACCATAATTATGGAAAATAAAAGTTGACTCGAGATCCCCTTCAACAAAATTCATGATGATCTAGTTATTTGTCATACTCACAAATATACCAAAATTGAATATCCAAAGATGGTGGCTCCTAGTCAGGTGTTCTAACCTCTGATGTATAATCTATATCTTCAACTATTTTTAAAATAATTTTTATTTTTATCCAAACACGCATCATATATGATTTGCATTAGTAGCATCTCGCACATCACATATCATGTGCATTGCACTTTGTTCTTCATTTATGATCTTTTATCGGACCCCACCTTGTTTCTTCTTGCTATCGATGCCATCCCATTTGTTATCTTCTTTCCCACCATGGGTGTCGACTCCGAAACGGGTTCCGGATCGGCATCTCAAGATAAGAAGGTGAAAGATAGAATGGGGTAAAAAGGGGAGTGAATCAAAAGACACTCGGAAAGCGGTAAAGACTCCTCACCTCGGTCCCACACTCACATTGATCCCCGAACTTTCATCTCACGGCATCGCTCGAGCACCGGAGATGGTTCGGGTCATGTGGGAGGAGATGAAATTAAAACATGAAAGAGTGTGGTCACCAGGAGCCACGGGCTCCGCTTAATGGATTGAAAATAGAAAGAAAGTTGAATTTGACCGTGTACCTTAGCGCAGGAGATCTGGATATGGGTTCAACCTTCTTCTTCTTCGGCCGGCCGATGAAGAAGAGTCTCCAACCGATGCTAGCTTGATAGACCTGTGCAACTAGAATAATAAACCAAGTGAAGAGATTGATTAGAACTATGGGAAGTGTAGTAACTGTAGAGAGAAGATGAGAAAGAAGCAATCGGAATCGAACTCGCCGGATTGGGGTGAGCCTTAACCCCTTTTTTTGTATTTTTGATTATGTAAAAATGATGCAAATAAACTGAAATATGATTTAAAAACAATAAATGAACTGATTTAAATGAGTTGAGAAAGCTTATGGAATGGATCGGCTTGAGTTGAAGCCGAGTTGGTTGAAAAAAGGCCGGTTCGGGTAGCTTTGCACCCTTCTGGCGCAACTTCGGTGCAGAGGATTCTACGGATGACCCCGATGTTAGAATCGAGTTAAGTTTGTTGGAGTAGACGGAGGACTCAGAGAGGAAGAGTTCCTATGTTGATGACTTCTCCGAAATCCTCCTGTATAAGTCAGTAAAAATTCTGAAAGTGGGCGGATATAGAAAACAGAACCTGGATGTGCGCCCTCAGTGTAGCAATCGCCACGAACAAACGGCAAGTCAGAATTGAGTGCCGTCAGTTGGAGATGAAAGAGGACGAAGAGAGGAATAATTTGTATGTTAAAGATTTTTGCAGCATAAGCCCCGTATTTTCTGCAGAAGTCGATGAAGATGGTTGATGAAGAACACCCGGATCGAGCCTTCTCCTTCACCTCGGGAACGATTTCTTGACTTCGGATTGCCTTTGGACGTCGGGACGACTTTGGAGAAGAGCTTGGACGACCTCTGGATGAGCTAGGCACCGGGGGTTAACCTTGGGTCGTTGAGAATGGCCCTCAATTTATAGGGGAAGGAAGCCGGTGCAAAATTTAGAAACAGGACCGACCGCGCCCCCGCGTTTCAAAGAGGACGCAAACCAAGGGCGCGCAGGGCGCGCCCCCAGTTCGGGGGCGCGGTCTGCGCGCCCCCCTGTTTCAAAGAAAGCGGGGGCGCGTTACGCGTCTCACTGCTAAAAATCGACGGAAACTTCCGAAAATTGCTAAAAATCGACTTGACATACGTAACGCGCCCCCGAACTGGGGGTGCGGTACAAATAATCGAAAATTCTCCGCGGAAACCTTCCAAAAATCCGGTTTAGAAGGTGCTAATCAGGGTAATTTGAGATTTAAAGAAACTGACCGCGCCCCCGCCTTTCAAAGGAACCTGGGGCGCGCAGGGCGAGCCCCCAGTTTGAGGGCGCACAGGGCGCGCCCCCGGGTTGAGGGCGCGCAGGGCGCGCGCCCTCCTCTTTCAAGTGGAGTAGGGGCGCGGTACACTCTCTCTCCTGCGCGCGTGTTCCGCGAGCCGTATCTTGCAAACAGGATGTCCGATTCGGCTCCCGTTTTTCGCATTGGAAAGAGGGCCTTAAACCGCACCTCCTCAAGTCGGTAAACCAGCAGGCATGACTCCCGATATGTTCACACGGTGCTTTCTACCGGTTTACCCTCTCGCGGAAAGCCGAAACCCGGGGCGAAGATCCGAAAGAGCACGGTTCCGATCGAGAAATCTCGGGTCAACTCGGGATGACTTAAAATGATGACCGAACAAGTCTGGTACGACCGAAAAACCCGAAGTCATCAAAAAATTTGATATTAACCCGGTAAACGTGAACCGAAACTCAAAAAAGCCGGGAAACCCTAAAATTGACCGAAATGGCCATATGGCCCCGGTTGATAAAAATATTCGGCTAGAATCGACCCAGATGACTTGAAAAGTCCCGGTGATGACCGAAAAGGCCTAATATGTGGTCCGGGATAGCCATGTCAGCACAGATCGAAAAAGCCATAACGAAAGTCGTCATTGACCGACGCCTACCGAAATGACTTCTCGGAAACCCTGGATGTTACAGAACACATGCGGGACTCCCGAGCCTTCAATTATGGACCATTCAAAGTCGGTCATTGAGCAGGCTTCGTGTTTTTACAGTTCACGTGCGGCTCTCGCTTGAAGGTTACGGCAATATTCTGGAAATCATCGGTCCATTCTCAACTTGTGAGGGGCTCCACCCATGTCTTTAGCTCATCTCCACGAGGTAATCCAGATCATATAACGGTCAAATAAAGGATATCGCCTATGGAATAAGAGTCTGGGGCTCCGAATCAAGCCAATTTGGCGTGTCTACAATGGGCATCTTTCCATTTTTATTCTTTATCTCACCATGGATGCCATTTCTATTTTATATACTTTATCCCACCATGGATGTCACTCCATTTTTATCCTTTTCATCATTACACTTCATCCCGTTGTGACTCTTCACCCTACCTTTTCTTCAACCACCACCCATCTCCTAGACACCCATTTTATTTAACCCACCATGACTTTATATTTCACCACAATTTTTGTTTCTAAATCCCACCGTGTCTTTTAAAGTCTCACAATGCTAAATCATCTTTTATCCCATTACAATAGCCTCTGTCCCACTGTGTATATCAATTTCATCATGATCAAGCCCTCTAATTTGTTTATCTTTTTCAATCTATCCCACCAAGCTTTTCTTAGTGTGTCCCATCATTTTCTACATGTATGTGTCTTGTTCTAGCATGGCCACATGACTCAATGCATTTATGACACCCAAATAGCTTTTTATCGTGACTCTTGAGAGTCCTCTTAGAACATTAGATTATTTGATTTTGAACTTAATCAAGTAATCCAAGAAACTCGAGTAAACCCAAAAAGCTAATTATGGTTGATTAGTATTATTTTGATTTTCATACAGGTTCACTCTTTTATCACTTCATCCCATCACAGTACAAGCACACCAAACAACTTTGTCTACTAACCGCTAATGAATCTACTAGTCTGTGACTCGAGGTTACCCCACCATGCTACAAGTAGATTGCATTTTTATTTTTAGTCTCTCATGCTTGCAGCACTCCTCTTTGCCTATTAAACAAAAGATAGTTGTACAAAACATATCAGTTGTTTAAAAGACATGAGAAAGTTCACCTTGCCAAAGAAAATTTTAGATTGATACCATATCTACATCCTGACACTACCTTTTCAGTTCATCACCATTTCACTCTGTTACTTTCTACTATGATTTATCTTTATTTCACTACATTCCTCTATAATCCTTTTTTCTTTACTCATGTCATTCCCTTGCAGAGCCAACATCAAGACGAGAAAAGCTATAGACATGCAAAATCAACCAAATTTAGAGCTTAAAGTAGTCGTTATATGGGCAGTATGTGCCATTACACCACTTAAAATTATGCCTGGTATTTTCTTGAACCAAAGACTCCTCAACTTGGGTCAAGAGCTTCCCAATTATAGTTAGTAGAACTGAACACTTTTCGAAGATTTTCGAACAGAGTGAGAGTTGCACATTAACCATAGATGTATGAAACCATGTTGATGATCAATATTCAAAGCTCAATCAAGGAGAGTTACAATCAAGCTTTTAGCACACCAAGTGCATTTTAGGCCATACCTCATCTTTCCAATTGCAATCAGATCTCTTCTATGTCACTAGGTTATTTTTGTCATTACCATGTCTTGCCGGTTGTCATTCTACAATGTTCCGATCAAGGCCATGCCTTTTCGGTTTCCACTTGGTCTTTTTGATTGCTGTTAGGTCATTTATAGAACAAACTAGGTGCTTTTTAAGTTTTCCATTTGTATTCATTGAAACTGTGAAGATGTGCCCCGACATAAGAGAAGTGTGGTCCTGTGCCATGGGTCAAGGATGATAGAAATGTATGTCCTGAAAGCCAATCATATATGATATGATTCAACATTTCTAAAAGTATCTCACTCAAATAATTAGGCAAATTTTTAATACTAGCTCTTATTAGATACAATGATTATTGAATAATGAGAGTCCTTGGTCTCCACGCTAGATGGGACATCAAGATTCCAAATAGACTAGCATTTGTGATATCTTCTCATATGATGAGCATGGTCAATCTCATTAGTCATTAGTGTTAAGACACTAAGATACACATGCAATACTCATTAGTTGAATGAGTTCATTAAAATGACTAAACTAAAAACCTGAAATAATATCTTACTAAACTATTAATTAGAGTTTTCAATCATCACAGTTCCATAATTGGACCTTGAACTTGAGTCTCCAAAGATGTCTTGTTAGATGAAACTTGTTCTTTGACCATTGAATTATGGATCACCGTTTAGATAGTTCCATATAGCGATGAATCTGGTATAAGAAAAACTCGATGGAGGCAAATGAGCAGACAACAATGGATCATCCACTCTTGATAAGTGAGAGTCAATGTCCTATGGGATAGTACTCTAAATCCCTGGCCAGTGTTGAGAAGATAATTGGAAAAGGAGTTTTCCAATTGATCTGATTTTAAGTACAAGATCCTATAAAGTCAATATACCAAGAAGTTGACAGTTGATGCCATACTCCTTTTCACCCAGGACATTGAATGGACAGGGTTTATGTCCAACTTGTAACTAATGATGGAGAGGCTCAATGAAGATAAGATTATCCCCATATCCATTTGGGATCATGGGATGTGGCTTGTATCCTTCATGATCGATAAGTTGATTAATCTACTATCAAATAATAAATTAAATAAATTAAATTATTCTATTTTATTTTATTTAAGTCTCAACAAAATAAGTTATTGGGTCTAGTGGGTCACACACATAAGGACTTATCCATAAGCATAGGGACAAGGACGTAATTTATGAAGATTTTGGGTTTTTTTAAAAAAAATTCAACTTCTCTATAAATATTAAGGTTTCAACCAAACCCTATCAAGTCAAGAGTGAAAACCACATTCTCAGCCTTCTCCCTACCTCATCTTCTCTTTTTAAGGTTTCCATGGTCGATGGAGCTTTATCCAAGAACAGTTCTTGTAGCCAACGCTAAGGGTGAACCTACTATGGATGAAGTTCGTGTAAGAACCGTTGAAGACTAAACATTTAAATAGTTTAAATAGATTCATAAGCTTATTTTATTTATATACATAGGATTAGATAATTTTCTAATAGGTATATTTGAACTTGTTTTGATCGATTTTTAATTTGTCATTTAGTTCTGACTGAGATAGGTTCTACATGAACCCATAGGAATCATCACTTTCACTGCACTAAATTTTGTAAGATAAATTCTTATAGTGGTATCAGAACTTGTTATAGGTCTCGATCGAAACTAACAACAAATAAATGTTATTTCGTGTACTTTTTGTGTTCTTGAATCTGTACAAGCATTTGTATTGTCGAAACCACCATAATTTGTATGTGATTTAGATATGAGATTGGTTTACTTTGGTAAAATCTCATGATATAGGGCTTTCTAACTCCATAAACTGTTTGAATTTTGGAGCTTTGTGGAATTCGGGAGAAGCCTCAAAATTTGGTGTTTCTGTCATGCTCAAATTGTCACCTAGATTTGGGAATTTTGTGAAATTTCCATCCATAAATAAATTTGAAGCTTGATAAGGCTTTATAATATGGTTAATGAGATTACTTAACATTTACCTATGTTCTCCTACATAGAACGGTCGTAGCGGAAGAGAATTTGAATTTTTCTGGTGATTAGGGTGCTACTAGTTTTGGCGGTGCCATCCTAATCCTCCCAGAGTTCCCATCAATATAATTTTTTTATATAAATGTATATATATACATATTTGGAAATGTCATTATATTAGGATGTCATATTGTATTTTTGGAGAATTTTTGGCCACTTGGATAAGGAGTTATCTTCATTGCAAGTTGGTGATTTCTACTATGAAGTTCAATCGACCGCCTCCTCTTCTTCCTCATTTTCCAAGCAATTTTTCCTGGAGATAACCTTAACTTTTTTGGGATCCTCATTTGATAAGGATTCCAACCATATTTTATTGTATTTTTTAGACGGTGGGATAAGGAGAAAAGTCTGATTTAAGGGGAGCTACTTCCTCCCTATCAAATGTGCTATTGGGGGAGGGGCGGCCATGAAACTGTAGGCTCATCTGCAGCGCATCGGCGCACTGCGCCAATAGATGGTGATGGTGCTGGGCGACGCAATGCACTAGTATTATTTCTATTTAGATATTTAAATGGTTTAACTATTTATAAAAATCCAAAAATTTTCCAAAAAAATCCAAAAAAAATAGAAACAAATTTGTACTAATATTTGACTTTTTTAAAGTATTTAAGTACATGTTAAAAGATATTTAACCTTATTCACATAGATTCATTCATTGTTAAGGTTTAAATTTGTTTTAAAGGTTTAACTTAATTAATTAATGCCTTAATTAATTTTTTAAAATGAAATGTTATAGAATATAAATTAAGACATTTATTTATGAATTTGCATTATATTTAGAATTTATAAATGTTCTTGATAGTCTAGATATGCTTGTATGATTTATATAAATTGTTTATATGTTAATTTCATGCTATTTATTTTATGAAAATTTTGGCATGCATGAAATTGGGAATTTAAAAATTATAGTATATAATTTTATGTTGATATATATGATATATCTTATATAGCTATCACATATGCACTCTATGTTCATGTGATGAATGTTAGTGTGTATATGGAGGTGATCATGGACTTAAATGTGATTGGCTTGTGAATGCTTATTTAATTGTGTTGGTTATGTTATCAAATATGGTTTGCATGTGCCTCCTCTCTCTCTATACAATCTGATTGCAAATTCTACCTGTCTCCATTAATGTACTCCCCATGGTTAAAACCAAGATTTCTTGTAAAGTTATGTACATATATGAGTCCACGTGCCCTTAAACCACCTGTAATAGTTAAAAGTTTGTTCGTAGAAGGTTAGAAAGTGGGATGACTTGGTGAAGCACCCTTTTGAAGTGGAAACATGCCAACTCCAGCTTTTAAAGCAAGGATTTGAACCTATAGGGGTGCCTTAGGTGTATACTTATGGTTAAGTCCAAGATCACCTATTCTTTTGTATATTTGATATGTTGATGCGTGCTATAGGTTATACCCTAGCTATATGATATTCCAAAGGTATTATATATACCTAGCTCATATTATTGATGAGATTAAAACAAAATCCTTCATTGTTTTCATTAGGTCAATAAATGTGAGAAATTAAGAATGACTCATGCAACCTTCTGTTGTTATGATCTTGATGAGCCAATCATAGATTGAATGGGCTTGTTATGCCACCACAATGCCCATTCAACAAGGGATTGGTGATCATGGCTAAGGTATTTCCCGAATATTGGGGTAGACCATTTGCATAGCTTTTTTGTGCTACTACAAGGGCTGTGTGAAGAATCCATTCTCATAACATAACAAACCAGTTTGACCTAATTAGAATATATGGCTTGTTGTGCTACCACAAGGTCATCATCATAAAGCTAATAGGGTCTTAGTCTCCACTAGGATTTCATTGTGATATCCTATCTTTGCATCATAAGGGTTATAAAATTCGTCAAAAAATAATGGGAGCATAAATTAGGATGAAAGACCATATCTTAATTTTTTAATGAATGTCTATAATTTTGCTAGTTTGATCCGATTTCAAATAGAATTTCAATGATCCTAAATAATATGACACTTGTTGAACAACCTAGGTGTTTTCTAGAATGTCCCCACACCCTTTTCATAAGCTTTAATGATATTTTAAGGAATTTTATGATTTTTAGAGAGAGTTTTGTTTGTGCCCATTTTTGTTGCTCAAATTGCAAATTTCGTATAGAATTTGCATCACATCAAATGAAAGATTGAGAATGTTTCTATCCTTTTTATTTAAAACAAATGGAGGTCAAATCTGATCTCTTGATTGTCTATGGTGAGCCTCGCAGTAAAGTCACCTTGTCGACCATATTCATTGACATCGCCTTTCTCCTTTTTATTCAAACTTACCAAAGCATGAGTTGGTTGATCCACCTAAAAATTGCTTCATCTTCTTATCCTCTTTTATTTGCAGCAAACAGTACCAAATTTTGACCTGCTATTTTCTCATGTAGGATGCACCCCTGATTAAGGGCACATGCATCCACCAAGTAGACCATGTGACTATATGCCCCTAGAGCATATCACATGCCTGCATGCCCTCAACTAGGGTCATATGGAGCTAGAGTTCATGTTTCTTCATTGTTTTCAATTAAATTTGATTTCTTTTACTTCCAACTTCACCCTTTATTCATTTAGCATCATTTGTACTCATCTTTGCATTCCATCATACTTAAAAAATCCAAAAAAGGGGGTTTAGGACTAACCCCAAATCCAGTTAGTCCTAACCTGATTGCCATTTTATAGCATTTTTTTATATTTACTACACTTCATTTAGTTATAATCAATTTTCTTACTTGTTTTGTTATCCTTGTGTTGCATAGGAACACAAACAAACCTGATGAAGGACTCTTCTTCCTTGGCCTATCAAAGAAGGGGAAGTTCAAACTTTACCCATCTCCCCATGATAAGGTACACATGATCAACCTTTAACTACTCCATACTTCATTTTTATTCACTTTTAGATGTTGCAGCTCCTTTAGACCATGCATTTTTATTTCCATCTCCTCCCCTAATCCTCTCTTATTCTTTTATTTTTCTCTCTTTGATCTCCTCCCACACAACCCGAATCATATCTCTAATGTCAAAGTGACGCCGAGAACCAAATGTTCATGGAGTGTGGGCAGTTTCTTAAAGATTAGAGGTGGAAGGTTTCTTAAATATTTGAGGTGTCAACCCATTCCCGATGTCGACACATATCTCTTTTTAAAATAAAAATGTTGTAACATCTTTTACAACGACATTGATTTAAATTATAGTTTAAGCTATATCTAAATTGGATCCTACATTCATTAAAAGCATAATCTAAAAAGTCTTATATTCTTTGAATATACCTTGGATCTAATCTATTAGAGATATCTATCCAAAACTTACCTTACTGATCTAAACTGAAAGTTTTTTAATTATAGATAGAAATATATGAAAATTTGGACAACTGAATGTTAAAAAGAAATGTTAATTCACAATTAATTCTAACATTACCTCCGCTAGATGAAACAAGCCTCAATCCAGGATCTCTATTGAAAATTCCTAAAAATAAAAAATAAAGATATGATTAGATAAATACTTGATTGGTTCAATTTGAAAGGCCTTGAAATTAAATATTTCTTTTATTAGGTTCATCAATTTAGCTTGCTTTGAAAGAGCTTATAAACCAAGCTAAATTAGTTATCAGTGTAGCTTGGTTTAAAAGAGTTTAGAAATGAAATGAAACTAAACTAAAATGAGTTGATTTGAAATTAAAAATCAAACCAAACCGGTTCACTCAATTTACTGGTTTGCTTTCATTTGAAATGGCTTATAAGCCAAACCAAATCAATTCAATAATTTTACCAGTTTGGTTGTCCAACAGTTAAAATTCTAGTTAATAACGACATCTTAAGTCCTCACTAAAAAATTACATTCATGATAATTTTTAGCAACTATCATAAATGACCATTCCCTTTCTCCAAGATCCCTTCTAATTTTTTTTAGTATTTTTAAAATGGTCACTACAATCAATAATATCATATCTGGTGGTGATGACCTACACAAGCTGTTGTTGATGTTTTTATAGTTGTTGTAATATTTAACAATTTACATACTGATAAAGAAAATTAAAATATTTATTTAATTATATCGCCATCACTTTTCTTATTTATATCTCATCTACATCGAAATCTTTTTGTACCTTATGGCCTGTTTGTTTAGAGTATCAAAAATGATACTATATCAATTTTGATATTAATATTTTAAGAAGATGAAATATCAATATCAAAAGTGATAGTATTAAATCTCTTTAAGTGTTTGGTAATACTTTAACAATAATAAAATTGATATTAGGTGTTTGGTAATACAATATCAATATCAAAATCATTATTAAGTATTTTGATTGATTAGATTAAAATTTATTATTAATATAAAAATATGTTATTAAATATATATATTTTTATATTTACAAAAATATAAATATATACTTACATATTTTAATTTAAAATAATAAAATTAATGCAAAAATAAGAAAAAGGATACAAACTTGACCGTTTTCAACACATTGAAATATCAAATTCTCATATTTTGTTGGTCATGCTCGGTATAGATGTACAAAACTACTTATGATGACAAATTGAAATGTCTAACTACGGCAAGACCCTCCTAGCAATTGAAGGGTTTATTTTTTCTGCATATATAAACAACAATTTAAAATAAAGGACTCTGCTTATAAATTGTGAGAAAGACCATGATCTTGAAGCACAGTTCCATCCAGTTGGAGGAAATAAAATCACCTGTAAAAAGTTGAAGAAATGCTCAAGACCACTCAAATGATTTTTACAATAACAAATGGTTATATTTCAGATACCCAGTAAAAGCTTCCAGTATGAAATTTTGGCAGTACTCTTAACAAAGACAGAAAATAAAATTGGACAACTTTCTTTGCTACAATTTGAACATATTACATGAAGATACATGACTAATGACAAGAGAATAAATAATAGGACATGGAGAGACTAGACTCAAATGATCCAAACTATTACAAACAGTGGGAGAGTCTAGAGAGGTGTCGATCCAAATCAACTACTTCAAAATTTGACAAAAGGATCTTTTGTTGAACAAAATTTGCACCCATTGCATATTCCATAAGCAACCCATCAGCAAAACCAAACATGGCGCATCTGCAAAGTAGAAAAAATTCCAATGATATGACATATGAAATAATCCAAATCTTTATAACCAAAGCAAAGTATTTTTCACTGACCAACTCCAACTTGTCATAAACAGTGAAGGAAAAGAAAGAGAAGTCCCAAATTTTACTTGCATAGTAGACTTGGTATTAGTGATCACTCAACCATATCTAACATAATTTATGACTTTGTATTTTTTATTGTACAAGTTCATGTAATTAATGTAAAGGGAATGAGAGAAATCTAGAACATGAATCAAAAGCAGGTGAGATGACAAATATGACAGTGCACATGATTTCGGATTTAACATAAACAGAGCATCTAAAATAGAAATTTAAAGCAAGAACCAAGGGATGTTCTCTGTTCCTCTTAGGAGAGGATATGGATCGAATCCTCTAGAAGCATGCACCTCTACCTACAAGGGTAGGAGCTTTCACCTTTTCCTTGAGGAATTGAATGATGTGCTCCAGCTTCCAATTGTTAATCATGTGCCAAAGAGAGACAACATGCAACATTCAAGACCCATAGCATGAGAAATCCACACCATAATATCTTAATATAAGGAAATCTACTTTCTAATTTGTGGTCACCATTTATTTCTATATCATTTATGCTTCTCTTATCCAAGTGGAACTGAAAGTAGTGTAAAAATAGAAAGAAACAATTTATAATTTATATACTTATTATGCTGAATAAATTTGATGTCCCATTTGACTATGACGATAAGATCTCATAGTGACAAGAAAATAGCTACATAAGAACATTAGATGTGCTGACTTGGAAATGAATTGCCCCTCTAGCGTAACTACGTATTAAAGCGCACAATCAAAAGAAAATCAAGCAACTAGACAAACCAATAAGAATGAAAATACACCAACCTTTGGCCAATAAGAGGTCAATGTTGAATAAAACAATAAAAAATCAATTCTATAAGAGTGAAGTTGCATTATCAACTATCATAAGAGCAAACATTTCAATAAAACTACCAGACATTCTTATTAATAATTTGCTCCACATGATTACATCTTAATAGTTTTATACTCTGTATCTTATATCGCCTTGTACATATTATTGTAGTATACTTCCTCAAATATGTTGTTTGTGAGGCATATCATAAAATTACCTAGTATGTTTATGCCATAAAGTAGTATGCCTTGAGCGGTGACAATCCACCGGACAACATTACAAATGAAAGAGATCAAAATTCATAATCTTCCAAACAGAAAGCTAAACATCAGAAATATGTAGAGGTAAAAGCTTTCATACAAATTTATTCATGTAACCAAAAAGTTGATAGCATTTTTGTACCATGAAATTTAGGTAAGATTGCCGATGGCTATCGAAATCCCACTAGTGAACTAGTTGTGTAAAAGATCAAGTGCCAGGAGGCATTTCAAGCCCACAATCCCCATAAAAATCTCACCAGAGAAGTGATTTCTTGAAAGATCAAAGAACAACAGCCCGAACTGATCTGACGCTCCAGTAATTTCCCCAGGGATCTAGCCGATAAGCTAGTTGGAGCTTAGGTCGAGCACCTGAAGTGCGCCAGAGAAGGCGAGGCGGGGGAAAGTGCGAATTGCAAGGCATTGCTGGAAAGGTTGAGCTTGGACAACACCCAAAGGCAAGAAAGACAAGTGGGAATCCCACCGATGAGCAAATTTCTAGAGACGTCGAGGAAGGCCAGAGAGAGGGAGCTGGCTGACAAGCAGGGGAGAGTGCCGGAGATGGCTGGTGAAACTCCTGTAGCTCTCCAGACAGGCAGTTGCCAGAGAGATCGAGGTGGCGGAGGGATGGCTGGTGGCATAGGCCTGCTGGTGGCTCCCCTTCAAAGGAGGCAGATGAGACATCTAGCTTCCGGAGCTGAGAAATGTTGGCAAACCACCTGGGAAAGGGGCCACCCAAACTGTGGTTCTCGGCGATGGTGAGCTCCTGGAGGAGGCGAAGGGCTCCGAGCTCCGGCGGCAGCAGCCTGTGGAACTGGGGGAGAGCTTCTACAGGAGCTAGGGCACCAAGGTCCATCGAGCCACCGGTCAATATCGATTTTAAAACAAGTAAAGAGCTGTATTGATTTTGAGATAACATTGCACTATTAATTTTACAATTGATACGAGTATCCAAACACCTATTATTACTACTCATCAATATCAATTTTAAAACTAATATTGATATGGATACTTAATACAGTTACCAAACAGGCCATTAGCCTCTCCTCTTCTCTCTTTTCCTCTCTGTCGCTATAAGCCGCCGCCCTCTGTTTTCCTCCTCACCTCATTGCCACGTTGGAGATGGCACCGCCTCGTCACTGCAGCCTGCTGCATGGCCCCTCGCCAGTGCCATGTAGCCACTTGTACACCATCCACGTGACCGACCTCCAGCTAACCATGACCCCCTGCTCGCGACAGCACCAACCACGTGTGCCGCCCAGCGATGTTGGTTGCTTGCTGTCATTGTCTCCTCCGCCAGTCGACGTCATTGCCCCGCTCACCGTGTTGGTCGACAATGCCACTGGGCACCCGCACGACACATGGGCCCTTCCTAATCGAGAGATCGCCCGGCCGCCATGACCAGTGCTATTATCGGCACTGACCTCTCTTTACCTAGTGTGACGTAGTGAAGCCTTGCGTCATCGCCACCCTGTTAGTGGTAACTCAGTCGCCCATGTGCGAGAGCGGCCGCCGCTACCATTCTCTATGTACCGCCTGCCGGTGCACCGCCGTGTGCTACCCCTAGGGGTGGGCACGGTTTGATTTTTTTCCAGTTTAAACTATTTTTTTCAAATCAAAGGAAAGTGAATAAATCTCTTAAATCGAATTTAACCAAATCGATTTCAATTCGTGATCCGATTTGGTTCGATTTAAATCGAAAAAATCTAAAAGTATTTAAATTAATTATTTTACATATATATAATAAATTTATGTCAAAAATAATCAAAATAAATATTATTTTTATTATAAAACGTATAAAAATATCATTTTTATTAATACTATAATAATTTTTTAAAATTTTTTGGTTAAATTGGCTTAAATCGATTTGGTTTGGCTTAAATCGATTTGGAGAATTTCCAAATCAAACCGAACCAAACCAAAAGAGATCCAAATCAAACCAAACCAAACTCAGTTTAAATCGTTTTGTGCCCACCCCTAACTACCCCCCAACAACCACTACAAGAAAATAGCTTTTTACCCACTAAAACACTGCCCGTAAGTAAGAATCGGTAGGTAAAAATACCATTTACTTACCCCTTTTACCTACTAAATTAGGACTCTGTAGGTAAATCTATCAATACTTACGAACTACCTACAAACTCACCTCCGTTGATAAATATAATGTTAAATAACATATATAAATAAATATATGTTATTTATTAATTCATCATATATTAATTCATCATATATTACTATAAATAAATAACATAATGAAATAAAATAACATAATATAATG
Organism: Cryptocoryne crispatula var. balansae; assembly: GCA_036172225.1. Lineage (NCBI taxonomy): Eukaryota > Viridiplantae > Streptophyta > Magnoliopsida > Alismatales > Araceae > Cryptocoryne > Cryptocoryne crispatula. Next base: position 43,965,514 of record CM069921.1, read on the forward strand.
ATATAAATAGTTTATTAATAACTTAATAATATATAAATAACATAATATAATAATTTAAATAGTCTAAAAAAATTTTAATAATATATACATAATATTATAATTTAATATAGTTTAGTAGTATTTTAATATTATATTATAATATATAATATAAAAATATTTCACTATTTAAAAATAATATATTAATATATAATTTAATAATGATACTAATGTAAAATAATATATTATAATAAATAAAATAAATAATGTAATAAATAAAATAATAAAATAGTTCTCAATCTAAAAATCTCTTTCATTATTGACTGTCTAATATTAAATAAATCTTAACACAATCTTTTTTACAGCTCCATTGTTTTAAAATCTCATGTTTGTCATAGGAAAATCATGAGATGCCAACACCCATTTCATACTTATTAATGTTCTTGCTGGGACTTGTGAACTGTCGGTATCAATTATTTTAGTGAATGAATAAACATTAATTTTTAGTATATTTAAAATATATTTTAATATATATAAAATATTTTAATTTTAAAATACATTACAAGTCGTTAAATACAAATCTATCATGTCATTTTAATTGTATTTCATTTATAATATAAAATATTATTATGTTTGAGTAAAATATATTTCAATTACAAATATATTTATTAATTATATTTGATTTATGACTCTAAAAGTGTTAATATATTCAGTGTAAAAAGTATGACATTTAATTTACATCAATATTTAAAAATAGTATAAAATATAAAATAATTATTTAATTTAGGATGATATGGAGTAAATAATTATTACATTTAATTTATTTAAAGATTTAAATTAATAGAAAATGTTAATATATTTTTATGTTATATTGATTTTATTTTATTTATAATTATAAGTTATTATACGTACGAAATAAAAATTATTAAATCAAATTTATATCAAGATTTAATTTATACAATTTTGTTACATATGGAATATAATTTATTAAATATTATATACAATATAAAATATATTATACAATATCTTAATTCAAATAATAATTAATAATTAATAAAATAGTAATAAAAATGCTATTCCCTCCCCAATCTCTCGTTGCCATCTCACTATATTTTTCATCTCCCGCTCCTTCCCCCCAAAATGCAACCCCGCTCCTATTTTCCCCCTCCTGCTGCTCCTTCTCCCGAAACTCCCCCTCCTCTTCCCTCTTCCATCCACCCACCCCCCACATTGCGAACCCATGGAGGACATCTTTGACAGCAATAGCATCAGTTGGGCGCATGGATCCCCATAGACATTTTGGCAGTAGCAGCAATAGCAGTGGCAGCACACATCCCTGCCCCGCCTCCCGCAGAAGCTACTCAAAGGAAGAGGAAAAATGTTCTCGAAGCTTATGACGGCGGCATCTTGCACGTTGAGGGCTCGCGCCAGGCCACCCATGAGCACAAGGGGTGGCAGCGATCTTGCTCGCTTCACCCTCAAGTGTCTCCAGGCCTAAAAGCAACCGCAGACCGATGCAATGGAGTGAAACCCTCAGATCTACAAGCAATGACACTTTGTTCTGTTTATGGAGTCTTCTTCATACTTTCTTTCCTGGAATAAGGTGCCACTGATGGGCACATCAAAGGAACGCAGGTGCGAGCTTCCATTCAAGATGACAATGGAGGGGCATTCTTACGCTACTTGGGTAGTGCCCGCCGTCGTAGGTGCCAGGCCGTTCTGCCTTTCAAATGTCAATTGTGGCTTTACCATATATGTATGGCTGTCTTGATTGACCAGTTTTCCCTCAAATCCGTATAGGTTTGGCGTCTGTGGGGAGCTTGGTGATAGCAGGTGCGGCGAACGCATTCCCCTTGGATTATGCTCTTGTAAGGTGTTCCCATGCTGCTACTTTTATGGGTGAGCATTCAAATTCTTTTCTTCTGAGGTGGTAAATTATTCTAGATTTATGGTCATCCTTGATTGATCCCCCGTGTTTACTTGTGATGTATTTTATTCTCTTCCTTCACAATAAATGAGAATGGCGTATACTTAGGGTGGTATATATACACGTACATGTGGAATAGGAAACGACACTAAAGACGTGGTGAGCAAAAATATTTGTGAAAGAAGTCTTTGACATCACTTTTTTTATTTAATTTAAGAACCATGTTTTGGAGCTGGGAAAATAATCTTCTAAAACGATCACACTCACTATAATATGCATTCAGAATGGTCAACTTTTGATTGAAAGCCCTGAGCACCTTTTCCTTTGCAAGACCGAATGCTTCTTCGCGAACAGGTGAAAGGGTCAAACAAGTTTGTTATTAGCATAACATTTACATGTTTATGCTCATAATACCCTCCTACGTTCCTGGTTTCTTGTGATACATGTATTAAGAGAAATGAACCCTATTTGTGTAATTTCTTAGAAAAATGACAGCTACTTGGTATGTGTTATTTTTGTAGGTGAAAGAACTAAGATCTAATTTACATATAATCAATGATGCATCTATTGAGGTAGCCATATTGATTGTTTCTTCCCAAATACAATATTTTATAATTCTGATTGCCTTTAATCTTTATCCTTTTATGCAGGTGAAAAGCTAAAAAAAACCAAGGCAAATAATGAAGACAATTCTGACAGTAGAGAATGTCTTAAATCAAGGCATAGCTCAAAGGAGAAAAGCTTACTTGAGTATGCTTTTCTTTTTTCTTACCCATCACCTTATTTCATTTTGTCTTTAATTTTAAACTTGTAGTCTTGAGATGAAATGGTGATGTGGGTAGGTATTATGAACACATTGTCCTGTTAGAAATCAAATCTTATGGAAAATTGTGCTAGTAACATTTACCAGTAATAACTTGAAAGATGAGTGTCGGAGGATTTATACTTGTGATACCCATGAAAAGGATGAAGAAATTGAGCAATGACATTATCAATGTTTTGTTAATACTTTGGGGTTTTCCATGATGGGATTCACTGATAAAGTTCTTTTATTACAATTTACAAAAATTTGAACATGTTGATGCAATAGTAAGATATTTGGCATATGATCCTGATTGTTATTTGTGCAGTATTTTGTTAGCTAGAATCAAGAGGAAATTTGAGTGGTCCTTTAATATGTGAACACATTGTTCCAAATTGATTGAAACTTTGAAGTTGTTTGAAGTAAATTAATTCTGCTAATCAGAGACATGGTCAATTTTTTTTCAAGTGGTTTTAAGTGTTATGAATTTGCTTATGCTCAAACCCAAACTAAAATGAAGTAAAAGAGTAGTTCTTGGGTTGGGAAGGACTTTGCTCATCGAAGCTGCTAGCAAATGAGAAAATAATGCTACAACTAAATAGAGGATTGGATATGTCTCAAAGCTTGAGCTAGGTGTAGATAAAACTAAAATGGTTTTGCACTTTAGATGGACAAATTCCCAGGGTAAGTTATGAACTCTTGCATATCACTTAAGGTAATTTTTTAAAAATTTCCAGGGTAATATTTGTGTATATGTGCCCTTGTTTTACTCATTTATATAATTCTGAAATTTCAAAAAATTTGAAATCTGATAGTTTTTAAACAACGATACATAATAATTATGAGCATATTTTATTGACATTATGTGAAGAACAAGATGTGATCTCATTTTTACTTTCTTTTCACTGTTGTTCAAATTTATTGATTTGGTAATAACTTATAATCTCGACAACATATTTCACATTAGATACTACACAAGGGTGTATTATATATATGCCTGCATGGATGTCCAGCAGTAGCCCACAGATCAGTTAGGTACCCTACATAATGCTATGTGTTAGTTTTTTGAAGGGAAGAACAGTGAGGGGGAAGGGGATAAACCATATCTAATCTTAAATCTTATGAAGGTGAATTAAAAAATTTCTAAGTTAGTCTTATAGCAACCAAGTTTCTAATTACAAGACTATTTGGCACGTACGTTTCATTGTGTTCATATAATAAATTTTAGGATGTGTAATCAAAATTGAGAAAGTTTATTTTGTTGGCTAGAAGAAGAATGAAAGATGTCATAGGAAGTCACATAGTATGATTGAGAGATTATGTAAGTAATTTACTTTACATCTTTAAATTAGTTATAATCATTGTATGTCAACTAATTTTGATTAATTCATATCTATCAATTGCAGGTGGTTATAGAAGATAAATGAATGAAGATTCTTGTTGGGTTGTCCAATTTCTTTTTATCTTCTGTATTCTGAGGTGTTGCATACTGATCTTTGCTTGTTTTGGAATAGGTGATCTTTTCATTGTAGTTGTGGCTGGAAGTCTTCTATCATGATGCATAGTCACCTGTTATCATAGATCATAGTTATAGCTAAACTCCCCAATCCCTTTTTGGTCATACAACTAACCTTTTATGAATGTTTCTGATGTAATATGGTGTCATATAACTAACCCTTTTTGTTAATTTCTTGTAAAGGTTGACCACCTATTCCAACAAACTTTGCAACAAATGTCATATCAATAGCTTGAACATTGTTATCTTTTATATTTTTTTTTCATTACAGTTTGTGCTAAATTGTTATTCTTTAAATTTAGTGCTAAAAATTGATTTTCTTGTCGTAGGAGGGGTCCAGTCTATGTGTTGGTTAGACAAATATATGTCCCTATTTAGTTTGTTATTTTATTTTATTTTTGAACTTTACTCCAATGTTGACTTATTTTAGTGTTTTAGGTAATGGGGTATTTAAAGATTTTTTTAAAATATCATTTTTTTGTCCATTTGTTAGATGAAAGGGGCTATAGTTTTGGATTTATTTTTTATAGATAGTTATTATCTCTTGTGCATGATCAATTCAAGTAATACTTCCTCCTACGATGCTAACAAAGTGACAATGATCTCTTTATTTTTTTAGAGAATAATATGACGTGGTTGAATTGTTGATGACCACACAGTGACTCTTATTTGTAATCTTTTTTCATGTATTAATCCATTTTTGTTAGCCATAGTGGAGAGTGTGTAGGTGATAATCTATTTAATCCACGCCTAGGACCTTCAACAGCTAGTTTCTATAAAAGTTGATATTCAGTAGGAATTTCTTATTTACAAAATTTTTACACATCTTACTGTTGAATGAAGAGAACCTCCAACATTTGATCTTCCTTTACATTTACTACTTTAAAAATAAATGGGCATAAAGAGGTTTATTCAGTTCCTAGAAGCCAGGAAGGTTGGATTGAAATTGGGATTAGACTGGTCGACATGGCCCATGTGACAATAGAAGCCTAGATTGGACCTTTTTTAATGTGACAATCGAATATGTAAGTTATCTTTAGTTGTATACTTATATATTTTTTAATTACAAAGATTATATATATTTTTGTAATTTTCTTAACTTGTCATTGCAGGTTACCTTTGTTGGCATATGATTAATGAAGATTCTCAATGGTTGATAAAGTATTCTGTTTTAGAGTGTATACATGGATTTGTTCAATGTAATTTTTCTGGTCGTCATGTAGTTGATACTCTTAAAAATTGTTTATTTTAGTTTCATGGTTGAAGTTTGAAAATTTTTAACTCACTGTGTTGTATGTTTATAAAACAAGTTACTTTTTAAATTGTATGTTTTTATGCAGTCAAACTGTCGATTGTCTTTGTAAGTTTAATATTTTTTAAAAAAAATTGTTCTTGAATTGTATATTTACTTTACATCTTTAAATTAGTTATAATCATTTGATGCTATGTATTTTGATTAATTCCTATCTTCCAATTGCAGGTGGTTATAGAAGATAAATGAATGAAGATTCTAGATGGGATGTCCAATTTATTTTCATCTTCTCGTTGGGTTGTCTAATTGCTTGTGGTGGGATCTTTGCTTGTGGTGAGAAATAGATGATTTTTTCATTGTGGTTGTGGCTGGAAGTCTGAAACAATTGAAAACTTTGTATATTTAACATCTTATTCACTAATGTGTGTTAATTGTAAAATATTTTATGTTAACATGTCATACTTTATATTTGTGGACAAAGTAAATTTAATGCTTAATGAATGTCTTTGTGATGCTATTTTTGTTGTATGTGTAGATGTGGATTGTTGTGACTGTCTAGTAGGTTCATTGACATGGGTTGTTGTGAGTCCAACAAGTGTACGAATTGAATGTATGTCTTGAATTGGTTGCACAGCCAGATTTTAGAGTTAGTTATGTATGGTGTGGATTGTTGATTCCAAGAATTGTGAATGTATTGTTGATTGTATGGATGGGTAAATGTTTGTGCCCAAACTGTAAATGAAAGAGACGTTGTAATAGTAAACATTTACCTACGACTAAACATCCGTAGGTAAATGTAACTTGTGATATATTACAATATTTTTTTCAGGTACGTAACATTTACCTACGGGAGCCCCGTAGGTATAAATCTGGCATGAGGAGCCAGTTTCATTCGTATGTTTTATATGTACCTACGGGTCAGTTTGTTGGTAAAAGTCGGTACTATACCTACGGGACATGGCCGTAGGTAATACATTTACCTACTTGTACTAGGCTTACGGACCCCCCTACGGGATGGTCCGTAGGTAAATCTATTTACTTATGAAAAAATGATCTATTCCTACGATTTTTAGCGTAGGTATAAAACGATTTTCTTGTAGTGAACGGTAAGGCACTCTCTCCTATAGCTCTCTTTCATATTTCTCTCTATCTCTCTCATCTTCCAATTATCCTTCTCTGCTTGATAGATTTTACCGGAGGTTAATATCTCACCAGTTTCTTCGTCGTCATTGTTGTTCCACATCCATTTTTTCTAGCCGGATTTTTTTGGACATTGATTAGTCAATTTCCATCTTTGAGGTAGGCATTCTAGACATGTTTAATATCACTAAAGTTAATGTTTAATAATAACTAACCACTTGTAGTTGAGTTATATGTATCAGTTTGATATTGGACGTGGTGATTGTTTATTGTTGTATGTATATTTGGTTAGTCTTGTATATACATACCACCTAATTAGTGATCTTAGTAGTTGATTATTCTGATTATGTCCTAGATATATATGTTGCTTAATGTCTACCCCTTGGTGTGGGTGGTATGTGAATCTGATAGTTCATGTTTAACTCGATTTGGTTATGTTATATATCTATAGTTGCTGGTTGATCAAATTAGATGTTGTGATGATTAGCTTTTCAACATCTAATTACATTCATGTTTAATCATGTTTAGATGTTTAGATGTGGATGTTGTTTCATTTTACTTCATTTTAAGCATAGTCGTCTAATATGACTTTATTTGTGTATATAATCATGTTAATGATCACAGTTTGCATACTTAGTATCATAGAATGACATAAGTTTTCATGTGTGCATGATGCATTAATTGAATTGGAAGACTGAGCTACACTAGACTAGTTAGTCGTGACTCAAGGACAGCTAAGGTTAAAACCATCTAGTGCATCCTTAGATCCCAGATCTCGCTAGCGTTCTAAGTGTCACCACTACTTAGGTGCATTATGAGATTTTGTTTAGCTATACAGTACTTATATATATGGTAGATCTGGTATTAGCCAGTTGAGATAGCAAGACGACACATTCTTTGCCAATAAGAAAAGAGGTGATCACTTATTAGAAGATAGGTGCATAATGTATGTTATTGTGAATGTGGTCTTTCATTAGAGGATAGGTGCATCTATTACATAATCTTGTGAATGTGGTCTTTCATCGGAGGATAAGTGCATATATTGCATGATGTTGTAAATGTGGTCTGGTGATGTATTTTATTTTGTCCTAATCAGGTTGTGTTGGATGGCATGTATGGTCTATCTATTTGTTGTGAATGCATCATATAGAGTATGTAGTGTGTCTTCATGCATGTGTTATCCCTTTTGACCCAAGTTGGTTTTAGGTTCCTATAAGTGTTGGTTGGTCAGCTTATAGGTGCTGATTTGTGTGCTTTTAGAGGCTGGTTATGTAAGGAATCAATTTATAACAGCGAAAACAATTTTGATTCCTTAAAAGCATGATCTTTGCCTTGGTTGATAATGAACTAGTATAATAGGGAACCAAATATAAAGTAGAACGAGAGTACCTCATGAGATTTCCAAATCTCTCACCATGGATGAAAAGAGGATGTTCCTCCTTGTTGAAAATCGTTCGAGTGGACAGTCTCTAGTGGTATCCACATGATCTGCTTTAATAGCCGAGTTCTCCCTTCCTTCAAGTCTTAAGAAACCATCCAGATCCAAGCTTGACCATGAGAGATCATCTTCTAGATGAGAGAGAAGGGAGAGATACTTCTTGGTATGTGCTCTAGCCTTTATGGCTTGTTAGGGTTGGTTTCATATGACTTTTATTAGCCCTATGGCTTGTTAGGGTTGGTTTCATATGACTTTTATTTAAAGAAGATCGGATTTTTCACAAAAAACCAAAACTTCTATAAAATTACGCCCATGCCCTCATCTTACTAACCATATCTAATGTGTGTGACCCACTAGATCCAGTAGTCAATTTGATTGAAGTCTTAATTAATTTAAAAGAATAATTCTTTTAAATTAAATTAAAACTGTTATCCAATAACAATTTTTATGACTTTGGGTTGTTAAATAACATCCATTGAGCCTTTCCATTATCAATTACCACACGGATTTAAAGTTTCATTCATAAAATGTCCTAATTGGTTAGGGATTCGGCATCAACTGTCGACTCCTAAATGATCCGACTCTATGAAATATTGTACTCAGGTTTAGATCAATTGAAAAACTCATTTTCCAATTATCCTAAGTAGCCAATGATTTAGAGTACCATCCCATTGAACATTCTCTCTCTCCTACTGAGAGTGAACGATCCCTTGTTGTCCACTCAATTGCCTTCACCGTGTTTCTCCCACACCCAATACATCAACTATATTGGACTATCAAGATGGTGTTTCGTAAGTAAATAATCAAATAACAAGATATATATGGTACGATATCTTTGGCGACTCAGGTCAAAGATCCAACCACACTATTGAGATGTAATAATAACCTGATAGATAGTTCGATAAGATACCAATCAAGTTCTCTTAACTTAGCCAGTTTAGTGAACTCATTCCACTAATGAGCACCTATATGTGTATCTCAGTATCCCCACACTAATGACCAATGAGATTAGTCATCCTCATCACATAAGAATACATCACACACACTAGTCTATCAAGATCCTTGATGTCCCGTCTCAAGGATCCTATGACTAGGAACATTTAGATCACATACCTTTAGATGATCGATCTCATTATCATGATCTCATCATGATTCAATCATCATTCTATGTGATTAAAGAATTCATTACAATATTCGCATCTAACAAGAGCTTATAATGAAGTTTTGCCTAATTAACTGAATAGGATATTTTTAGAAATGTTGAATCATATCATATATGATTGGCTTGTATGGCATACATTTCTATCAATATCCCACTTGCACCAAAGACAACTACCCATCTAGCTGATCTCTATCAGTTAAAGGGGAAGCTCGAACACTCTTTGAATAATTGCTACCATTAGGGGATTAGTAATTTTATTAATGGAAAATACTCTATCTTTAATTATATCTTTATAAGTTGTAATCTCTCTGATTCTTTGGTATTACCATAAAAGTTTTAAACTTCTAATGAGACTTTGGCTCTACCCCATTGTTTTTCCAAAACAATGATACATTTTCAGAGAAGGTTGGGACAATTTCATAAGTCAGATGAACATCTTCATCTAGTCTGCTTCTGAAAAAATATACAACCATTATGTAATCTAACTTAGATTAGTTGTAGAATTAGTAGTGTTCTCTTGCATGAAACTCTTCCAGCTCATTGCACCACCATTATTTAGACTTATTATCAAACTTATCTGACTAAAAACTTGTGTTTATAAAACCACAAGATTTCAAGTCTTATCCTCAATACGTTAGAGATACATCCTTAGTGCTTCTCAAGTGTGTAGACACGCCAAATTGGCTTGATTCGGAGCCACAGACTCTTATTCCATAGGCGATATCCTTTATTTGACCGTTATCTGATCTGGATTACCTCGTGGAGATGAGCTAAGGACATAGGTGGAGCCCCTCGGAAGTTGAGAATGGACCAATGATTTCCGGAATATTGCCGTAACCTTCAAGCGAGAGCCGCACGTGAACTGTAAAAACACGAAGCCTGCTCGATGACCGACCTTGAATGGCCCATAATTGAAGGTCTCGGGAGTCCCGCATGTGTCTCGTAACATTCAGGGCTTCCGAGAAGTCATTTCGGTAGGCGTCGGTCAATGACGGCTTTCGTTACGGCTTTTTCGATCTGTGCTGACACGGCTATCTCGGACCATGTATTAGGCTTTTCCGGTCATCACCGGGTCTTTTCGGGTCATCCGGGTCGATTCTAGCCGAATATTTTCATCAACTGGGGCCATACATCCGGTTCGGTCAATTTTAGAGTTTCGCAGCTTTTACGGCTTTCGATTCACGCTTACCGGGTTAATCTCAGTTTTTTCGATGACTTCGGATTGTCCGATTGTACTGGACTTGTTCGGTCATCATTTTAGGTCATCCCGAGTTGACCCGAGATTTCTCGATCGGAACCGTGCTCTTTCGGATCTTCGCCCCGGGTTTCGGCTTCCGGCGATAGGGTAAACCGGTAGAAAGCCCTGTGTAAACATATCGGGAGTCACGCCGGCTGGTTTACCGACTTGAGGAGGTGCGGTTGAAGGCCCTCTTTCCAACGCAACAAACGGGAGCCGAATCGGACATCCCGTTTGCAAGATACGGCTCGTGGAACACGCGCGTAGGAGAGAGAGTGTACTGCGCCCCCGCTCCCTTTGAAAGAGGAGGGCGCGCCCTGCGTGCCCTCAACACGGGGCCGCGCCCTGCGCGCCCTCAAACTGGGGGTGCGCCCTGTGCGCCCCCGGTTCCTTTGAAAAGCGGGGGCGCGGTCGGTTTCTTTAAATCGCAAATTACCCCGATTAGCACCTTCTAAACCGGATTATTGGAAGGTTTCCGCGGAGGATTTTCGATCATTTGTACCGCGCCCCCGGTTCGGGGGCACGTTACGTATGTCAAGTCGATTTTTAGCAATTTCCGGAAGTTTCCGTCGATTTTTAGCAGTGAGACGCGTAACGCGCCCCCGCTCGCTTTGAAACAGGGGGGCGTGCAGGGCGCGCGCCCGAACTGGGGGCGCGCGCTGCGCGCCCCTGGTTTGAGGGCGCGCCCTGCGCGCCCTCCTCCTCTTTGAAACACGGGGGCGCGGTAGGTCCAGTTTCTAAATTTTGCACCGGCTTCCTTCCCCTATAAATTGAGGGTCATTCTCAGTGACCCGAGGTTAACCCCCGGTGCCTAGCTCGTCTAGAGGTCTTCCAAGCTCTTCTCCAAAGCCGTCCCGACGTCCAAAGGCGATCCGAAGTCAAGAAATCGATCATGAGGTGAAGGAGAAGGCTCGATCCGGGCGTTCTACATCAACCATCTTCATAGACTTCTGCAGAAAATCCTAGGCTCCTTCTGCGAAAGCCTTCAACATAGAAGTCGTTCCTCTCTTCGTCCTCTTTCATCTCCAACTGACGGCACTTAATTCTGACTTTCCGTTTGTTCGTGGCGATTGCTGCATTGGAGGCGCGCATCCAGGTTCTGTTTTCGATATCCGCCCAATTTCATAATTTTTACTGACTTATACAGGAGGATTTTGGAGAAGTCATCAACATAGGAACTCTTCCTCTCTGAGTCCTCCGTCTACTCCAACAAACGGAACTTGATTCTTACATCAGGGTCGTCCTTAGAATCCTCTGCACCGAAGTCACGCCAGAAGGGTGCAAAGCTACCCGAACCGGCCTTTTCTAAACCAACTCGGCTTCAACTCAAGCCGATCCATTCCATAAGCTTTCTCAACTCATTTAACTCAGTTCATTTATTGTTTTAAAGCATATTTCAGTTTATTTGCATCATTTTTACATAATCAAAAAAACTACAAAAAAAAGGGTTAGGACTCGCCCCAATCCGGTGAGTTCGATTCCAATTGCTTCTTTCTCATATTCTCTCTACAGCTACTACACTTCCCATAGTTCTAATCATTTTCTTTCACTTGGTTTATTGTTCTAGTTGCACAGGTTTATCAAGCTAGCATTGATTGGTTAGACTCTTCTTCATCGGCCAGCCGAAGAAGAAGAAGGTTGAACTCACATCCCTTTCTCCCACGCTAAGGTACACACGGTCAACTTCTTAATTTACATCCCATAAAGCGGAGCCCGCGGCTCCTGGCGACCACATCTTTCATGTTTTAATTTCATATCCTCCTCACTCTCCTCCCACATGACCCGAACCATCTCCGGTGCTCGAGCGACGCCGTGAGATGAAAGTTCGGGGATCAATGTGAGTGTGGGATCGAGGTGAGGAGTCTTTACTGCTTTCCGAGTATTTTTTTATTCACTCCCTTTTTCTCCCATTCTATCTTTCACCTTCTTATCTTGAGGTGCCGATCCGGAACCCATTTCTGGAGTCGACAAATTGCACAAGGATACATCTCTTAATTATCTAGTGACTCTCACATGTATTTACTTAATGAATGTTGATAACACTTACAACATTAGTCAAGTCATGTACGTAGCATCACAAATGCGATAGACCCATTTGTAAAAGCATAAGGGCACTACTCATGTGATCTCTTTATCTCTCAAAAAAATCATTTTCTTAAGGACATCAACTCCATACTACATAGGTAAGAAACTCATCTTGGAGTTTACCATGTCAAACTCTTTGACTATGGTAACTATGTACATTATATGGGTAAGGTCAAGTAACCTTTTAGATCTATCTATATAGATCTTAAAGCCCATATTCAATTTGGAGGATGAATTTGATAGTTAGGCTCACTTATGATTACATACCTAATTCATACTCAATTAGTAGTATGTCATCCACGTATAAAGTCAAGAAAATAATAGCACTCCCACTTATCTTATTTGAATACACAAGGAAACTCTTCGTTCACAATGAAATCGTAAGATTTAATCTCATTAAACCTTATCTACCATCAATAAGAATTTGACTCTAGTCTATAAATAGATCTAATACACACTAGGGCTGTAAACGGGTCAGATTTGGTAGAGAAATCACCAGAATCCGATTCCCTTAAGGGTTAAGAGGTTCCGATTCTGATTCTGATAATTTCAAAATCACTATGTTTCGATTTCAATCTGATTTTGATTTCTTTATCAAAATCGAAACCGAATCCAATAATTTTTGAAATACATAATAAATATTAATTTTTATTCATAAATAAGTTAATAATTCACAAATAATTACTAAAATCGGATTAATCTCTCTAAAATTTTATTTTTATTATTTTATATATTATATTTGGTAATTTATTTAGTTTTATTTATTATAATTTTATTTATATATGTTTTTTTATCAAAATTGGATTAATGAAAATGAAATCAACTGATTCTGATTCCGATTCTGATAAGCTACTAGAATATCCAATTTCGATTCCAATAGCTTATAGAAAACAAAATCAAGTTCCAAACCTGTTAATTTTTATCGAAATCGAATCGGAATATCGAAATATTGGATTCCATTTACACCCCAATGCACTATTTGGATGTTATTGGAACCTAATTTCCAAAGGATGTGGCATATACACCTATTTCTCTAAGTACCATACAGAAACACTATCTAAACATCTAATTGAAAATTCCTATAGTCAAAGTGTGTAACAATCAAATATTTGAATAGATTAAATCCACGGCATAGGTAAAAGGTCTTATCATAGTCAACTATTTGACTTAGATGATATCCCTTTTAACTATCCTTATCTTGAAGGTCTCTACTTTTCAATCCACTTCAATCTATTCCTTAGTGATCCATTTATAGCTTATGGATATTAATCCTTAGGTGGATCAATCATGTTCTAAACTTAATTATAATAGATAAAGTTTATATAGGATTTTATTATCTCTTCCCGTTTTAGAATCAATATCTTATATTGCTTCTAAATTAATCTCAGTACCATTATCCTTTTATCTTATGCCTCATTTCTTCCAATAAAGATATGTCTCACATATCTCTTAGTTTTATTGTACATAAGAAAAGATCTATGATTTGCCCTTGTGTAATTATTAACTAGTACCTTAATAAAAATGTCATTAGGTTCCATTTATCCTTTGCTTTCACTATCTCTCTTAAGCAGGGACTCTTCCTCTAGAAATATGGTGAGATGAGCAACTAGGTGGCATATATATTATTCTTATATATACTTAGGATATCTCACAAGCCAACACTTGTTAGTCATATATTCCAACTTGATAGGGTTATATTTCTTCACTAGGTCAGACAATTTGAAACATTAACTTGCTTAAGGTTAAGCTTTAACCCCTTTTCCATATCCTATATGGAATAATTGGAATAGACTCAGAAGATACCAATTTAAGATCAAGTGCCTATATGAGTACTAACCCCTAAATAAATAAAGAAGAATTTTACAAAGGTTGTCATCGTCCATGTTATGTTCTACACAATACGGCTTCTCATTTTAGCTACTCAATTAAGCTAAAATGTATAAGAGGTGTCCTTTAAAATTAGATTCTACTATCCTTTATTTATGTGTTAATTATGTACTTAATATTTTTCTCCTTGAACTCATCAAAGAGTTCTAATACCCTTTCCAATAATATCTCTACTTCATTCTTAATCTCAAATAATTTTTCAAAGGTTTTGGATTTGTACTGCATAAAGTACATATGTCCATACCTAGAGAAGTCATCTTTGAAAATTAATGAAGTTGAAATGTTATCCTTTAACTTTAATAGATATTGTCTAACATGCATCTAGATGCATGAGTTCTATAAATTCATTAGTCCTTTCTCCATGTCTAAATATGGAGAGTAATACTTACATATAGTTAATGATTCCAAATCATTTACCTATATGTTTTCATCCAAATGGTACTCCTTAAGTATTTTCTTACAAATATGACCCTACTACTAAAGGATAGATTGATAAATATCAATCTATTCATCTAAAAAGGATTATTCACACATATTATAAGTGCATACATATTAAATATGAATAAGCACTTTATTAAGCTCCCACTGGTAAACACTTTATCATTTATTATAGAACAATTACCATTTCCAAACCATAGAATAAATCATCATTTATTCAACTAGGAAATGAAAACAATTTTCTTTTGTAAGAATAATGTGGGAACCTTGAGAAATTATATTTTTATTTTTGAAAAAAGAGTTTTGTTTTTGTATTTGAAATATCAACATCCAAGTTTTGTAGCAAAATATGTGACAGCCTATAAAGATACTAGATAGTCGAGTGATATTAAAAGAACATAGAATCGAGGTTTGGATTCTGTGAAAATAATTTTTGACCTCTGTCCATCTGATGGTGCGAATTTCTGATGTTCATTTACATCGAGAAAGAACTTGAATACCCTTGAGTAACTACCATAGCGATCCTTTTGCTAAGGAACGTGCACATCCACAACATGTAAAGAACACAAAGGGCACCGACCCTTCGGGCCTGATGAGATGCAACCAATTTTGGTTAAGTCTCTGTTTAAGTTTGTTAAAAGCTTATTAAAAGTTTGATTTATTCAAAGTTGTTTTGAATATAAGTTTGAATGTTGAATGTTAAGTGTTGGTTTTTGTGTTCAAGTTGCATGACATGATTTTTATTTAGTTGAATTTCGAATTAGTTTTAGTTGAAGTTGTTGATGAAATTTGTTTAAGTGTAAATGAACTTAAGATGCTTTGAGCAATGTGATTTGTCTATGTCTGATTAACATGTGTTAAATCTTTTATCATGTTGGTTGGTGTTTTAATACCGGTTTGAATGTGTTCAGTATATTTTAAAAGTTTTGAACTTTAACTCAACTTGGTTAAGTTCAAGTCAATATTGTTAAGAACTTGATTTCTCATTTGTCTTGAAATAAATTCTAAGTGTTTTGAATTGTTTTTGGCATGTTTTACTTGTCTTCTTTGAGAAATTGACTCTCATTTGAGTTGAATGTTTTGAATTAGTTATTAAAATTTGTCTAAGTGTTTTTTATGTTTGGCTAAGTGTTTTATACTTAGGTTTTATATTAAGACTTGATTAAATATGTCTTCAAATTTAGTTAAGTGTTCTTTATATGTGATTCCATCCGATCCGTAAGGCTAGCATTGATGCACGATCACATATAGTCCAGTCATCACTGAAGTTCACAATATTTGTTCAAGTCTGAGTACATGGTACATAGGCAGTTCATATGCCAAGTTCATCAATGTGGGCAGTTCATATGCCATGTTAAGAAATGACTAGGTGTTGAAATCTTCAACTTGTCAAGGGAGATTTCTTTCCCAAGGTGTAAACTCCCAAGAGATCAAGAAAATTTTGACAGCATGGGAGTTATCCTACCAATGGGCCAGTTCATGAACTGGCCTAAACTTAGCCATTTTGCCTATTGCCCAATGGGCCAGTTCATGTCTCATCAACACAATGGGCCGGTCTTCCAGTTCTTGGGATAAAGAGGCCAGTTCCTATCTTCCTAGGCCAGCAAGGCCTGTTCTTTGTACTTCAAGGCCAAAATGGCCAACTTTATAACCTGTATGTCTTAGCCTTTTTTTGTTTGCTTTCTACAGCAGAAGATGGTGCACACCTCCATAGAAAGAGCTAAAGTGACCTGTTTTGTTGCTGTTTTGAGAGCTGCCAATATGCTGACTTCTTTAGCCATTCAGGTGTTCTGTTGAAGAGCCATTAAAGGGGCACACAAGAACCTGATTGGGGGGGGGGGTATTTTGATAGGCCAAATGGGGCTAAAAGGGGCTGCTGTTCAGTTGTAGTACAAGTGGGCAGAACTTGGGCTATTTCAATGGCCAACTAGAGAAGCCAAAGGGCTATCCAAGGGAGCCTGATTGAGGAGATCAAACAAGAGCTGATCAAGGGTAGGCTTAATGGGAACTCAAAGAGGCTTGATTGGGTATATGAATGGGGTGCTTTAGGACCTGTTTAGGGGACCATCAGAGGGGCTAAATAGGGGCTGGTTTCAAAGCCATTAAAGAGGCCTGATTTGTGTGTGTTCTGAAATTTGTCCAATTGGATAGTAGAATGCGTAGAACATGGCCTGATTAAAGGCAGGTTCAGGATTCTAAAAGGCTGATGGACTGGTGGCAACAAGGGACCTGATGTCAGGTGACAGCATAGGTCTATTTGGAGATGGCCAAAGGGCTGTTTACTGGCCATCAATGGGTTGTGTGCACATGGGCAACAAGGGTACTGGAATTAGGAGGTCTGAAATGAAGCTGAATTGGAGTGCTCATGGGGCTATGTATGGAGGCACTGTGAATGGCCAAAGAGGAGGCAAAGGGAAAGAGAAAGAAGAGGAGATGAAGAAAATAAATTGCACTCCTTTCTTTCTCTACTAATCTTGTTTTTTTTTTTGTAGTGCAGAAAGTGCTGAAAATGGGAGGGCTGTGTCCCCCTCTTCTCCATATTTTTCTTCTTCTCCTTGGTGTGAAGGTGCTGGAGAAGGAATATAAAGCTTTTTGGTGTTGAAGACCTCCCAAAGGATGAAGAAGACTGTTGTTGCTGCTGGATTTGGCACAGAAGTTAGATGGGCTGGCTGTACTTGCTGTTGGCACACCTACTAGAGGAAGCTCTTTTCTTCTTCTTCTTCTTCACTTGGCACACCCAAAATGGGAAATAAAGATATATTACTTGATGCTAAAGATTTTACAAGCAAGAATAGGAGAAATTAGAGCAAGGCGGATGGCGCACCAACAAGAGGAGTGGACTGGAGCAGAGTTGATGCACAGGTCAGGTGAGCTAGTGTTGACCAAGGCCAGATGGGGGGCCTATTCATAGAAGAATGGGGCACCGTATGATCGGTATGAAAAGTATGAGTAGTTAATAGTCCTAATGCCCAAACATTTCTATTTTTACAAGACTTTTAATTGGGCAAAGGAGACCTAACCATCTGATGGGTGTAAGATGACATTTAGCGTACCCTTCCCTATCTTTTAGGTGATTATGCGCACACACCAGATGAGAATGGGTTGAAATTCAATCAAAATATGCCCATATGATGGTTAAGATAAGCCTTAGATGGGTTATGGATAATGGTCAGCTGGGAAGAGTCCTAGTGCAAGAAGACCTCCCATCAGCTAGGTGTGTGTAAGGTGAGCAGCTGGCGCACTTTCCCTACTTTGTAGGGTGTTGAGCACACAAGGCAGCTGAGAGAAGGCTGAATTTTGGCCAAAAGATAGTCATCTGATGGGGTAATATGTTATTTAAAAGTTATTGTTCAATTAAAATGAAGATAATGCTCATGAGGATGATGATAAGTTGGAGATAGAATAAGAGAGCAAGAGTCCTATCTCATGAAGATAAATTTAACCAAAAGTACTCCAACCTAAAGAGAAGTGTGGGGAAGGTTGAATGTCACCAAAATCATATGAGTATGAAGAAATTTTAGCCAAGAGATGATGTGTTGGATGCAAGAGATGAAGCTCATTTCAATCCATCCATCTAAATGCTCCCGATATGACGACAATCATTAATTCTGGCCGAAAATTGATTAAACACACTCAAAATTAAATAAATAAATATGGGATAATCCATTATAACCATTGATATTTTGCATCATCAACATGTGTGGCCATGATGCCCTGAATTACACGAGATCTTCTGATTTTACTGATTTCCTCGATCAGTGCGATCTCGACCGTCGATAATGTTAGAAATAGTAATTTGATGCATTTAAATTTACCCACTAGAAAAATTTATTTCTCATGCACCAATATTCCTATGACTAAAGCTTGGACCAGGAAATTGGAATTTTTAGTCCATGGTTCGATCCGAGAGCAGATTGGACCATTATGCCCTTTGTGTCATTTAATACAGACTTTGGCCAAATTTGATATTCTTTCCATATCTTTTCAAATGGTGGTAGAATTTTTGATATATATTGAGTGTTGTATATATCTATCTAACACTGAAAATGTGATAAAGTCCCAACTTGTCCTGAAGAGTTATGGACAAAATGGTCATTTCAATCTTTCGTTGTCCGTTTTCGATGTTTTTGGCATCGTTGCGAAGCTCTCGAATGGGGCTATGCAATGAGCACGTTATCTTAGCCATTTTTAGCCTATAAAGCTATGAAAAGGCATTTCCATTGCCTGTTCACATCTTCTGGGTGTTATTTTATCAAATTTGGGTCATATTTTTCATACTAGCTTCGGTATTTCTCAAATCTGTGTTTAGCAAGCTAAGCAGAAAATTTTGACGCCAATAGATAATTAAGACAACTCTAGAAGGCTATAGAAAATTTGTTTCTCCCATCAGTAATGATGCAACATTTTGCGACATTTCATATGTAGGTCAACAATCATCTTTAAGTCTTCATTTACTTGCTATTCTCTACAACCCATTGTAGATTTAAGATGCATATTTGGTATCTCATACTATCATGTGCATCCCTAGTATCTTATACTATGATATACACATATAGTACCCAATACTAGTGAATGTGTATTTAAGACAAGTAAATATTAATGACTTAGATACAAGAAGCTTCTCAAGCTTCACCTTTGCATTATGTGCAATACACTTTTCTCTTCATCTTTCACTTACGATCATCATGATTGTGGAAGAATTCTATCTCTTATTTGAGTTTTAATATCTTGACTTACTTCTTTGACTTTTAACTATCTCCTTTTATTTCTATCTAATGATCTTTCTTCTTTCTATTAGTCTCACCACCAAGAAGTATTTAAGATGTATTATTCTTATTTACCTTTAATTAGCTCATCACCATGAGCCATGATAGATCTCATATCTATCATTCTATGTTGCCACTACAATTTTTATCTCATAGAGGTAACATCTAGTATAAGGCAAATAATACATCTTTTCAATATTATGAGATAAGATATTATCTTCTCTCACTTTATTAAATAGTATAGCAGACACCTACTTCTCAAGTAGGATAGTTAATAGGTAAACTATTAGAACAATTTTCTTAATTCTAAACTAATATAATAAGTGTGAGCCATTAAGCTACTTAACATCTTTCATACTACACTAATGATGGTTTATCATTATATTCTACAACTGAGATATAATTATATTATCATTATAGGCATTCATTAAAATGAAGATATGGTCTTTCATCCTAATTTATGCTCCCACTAATTTTCGACAAATTTGCATAACCCTCACGTTGGAACCTTAAGAAATATTTCTTTTAAAGTGTTTAAAAGATTTGTTTTTGAATGTTGAAATATCATACCCGAATTTTCTAATAAAATAGGTGATAGACTATAAAAATACTAGATAGTCTGGGTGATATGCAAAGAGTATAGAATCGAGGTTCGGGTTGTGTGAAAATATTTTTGACCCCTATCGATTGGATGATGTAAATATCGGATGTTCATTTAGATTGAGCAAACACTCGAACACTCTTGATTAACTACCATAGTGATCTTGTTTGACGAGAGCATGCACATCCACATTGTGTAAAGAACACAAAGATCCCCAGCCCTTCGAACCCGATGAGATGCGAGAAGAACAAGTTTGTTATTTAATTCATTGAAAAAAAATTTATTTTGTTTGAGTTTGTTTTCATTTGATTTGAAATGTAGATTTCAAGTTTGATTTGAATTTGAATGTTGATTCGTTTTGATTTGGCTTGTTTCATTTGTTTTTATTTCAATTGGTTGTATTTTGTTTTATTTTGTTTTAAGTTTGGTATTTTAGATGGGTTGAGACAATTTGACTTATTTAGGTTTAGATGACATGAGTTAAGTCATTTTTATGTTGTTTTCTTATGTCGGTTGAGGTTTTAATACTGATTTGGGTGTGTTCAATATGTTTTTAAACATTTTGAACTTTAGTTCCACTTGATTAGGCTTGATCTTAAGATTATTAATGATCTAAATTTATGTGTTTTAAGATGGATTTTAGTTGTTTTGAGGTGTAGTTAACATGTCCTACTTGATTGATTTTGAATTATTTGATTTCTACTTGTTTAAAGAGATTAAGTTCTAATGGTTTAAGTGTATTGAATTTGAATGTTCAAATTATATTAAACCTGATTTTTATTACACTTTTAGATTTAATAACATGTTTTAAAGTGTACTTAAAGGTTGATTTAAGAGAGATTTCAAATTTGAATTGTTCTTATTCGGTTCAGTTTGGTTCGCATCACATCCGGTCAGTCGAGCTAGACGATGCCCGGACACATGTCAAGCCGTGTTGGCACTTGCGTCTTCATTGAGTTGCAATATTCATACTGATGTACATAGTTCAATTGGCAGTTCATATGCCATAAATGATGTTGTCCAATGTGAATATATCAATTTTTCGACTCCAGAAATGGGTTTCGAATCGGCACCTCAAGAAAGGATGATGGTAGAATAGGGGAAAGGGAGTGAATTAGAAAACACTCAGAAAGTGGTAAAATCCTCACCTCAGTCCCACACTCACATTGATCCCCGAACTTTCATCTCACGGCGTTGCTCAAGATGGTTCGGGTCATGTGGGAGGAGAGGGAGGAGTAGAATGACTTAATGTATGAATAAGAGAAGAAGTGGTTGCCAGGAGCCGTGGGCTCCACTTTATGGAATAAAAGACAAGATTGAGTTGATTGTGTGTACCTTAGCATGGGAGATGATATGTGAGTTCAACCTTCTTCCTCTTCGGCCGGCTAATGAGGGAGAGTCCAACCGGTGCTAGCTTGATCAATCTATGCAACTAGAATGATGAAACAAGTGAAGGATTTGATTAGACTTGGGAGAAGTGTAGAAATTGAAAGGAAAAGATAAAAGAAAGAAGCATTTGGATTTGGACTCACCGGATTGGGGTGAGCCTCAACCTTTTTTTTGTATTTTTGGTTATGTAAAATGATGCAAAAACTAAATTAAAATGCCTTAAGAATGCTGTAAATGAAAGATAAGAAATACTTATGGAGTAGACCGGCTCAAATCGGAGCCAGGATGAGCAAAGAAGATCGGTCTGGATGGTCTACCCTCGGATGGGTGCAGTCCCCTCTTGTGCGACTTCGGTGTAGAAAATTCTACGGCTGATCCTGATGTCGGAATCAAGTGCCATTTGTTTCTATGGATGGAGAACTCGGAGAGGAAGAGATATCTTGTTTTATGACTTCTCTGGAATCTGTCCGTATGCATTTGTAGAAATATGGAAGTGAACGGATATAAAAAATAGAACCTGGATATACGCCCTTGGTGCATCACCACGAACAGACGGAAAGTCGGAATTGAGTGCCGCTAGTTTCAAATAAAATAGTATGAGGAGGTGAACAACTCTTCTGTTGACCACTTTGATAGAAGAAGACCCTAATTTTCTGTAGAAGCCAATGAAGTTCGATGATGTAGAGCCCACAGATCAGGCCTTCTTTTTCACTTCGGGATCAATCCCTCGACGTCAACTCAGATTTAAATGTTAGGATGGCCTTGGGAGAGAGCTTGGACGACCTTAGGATGAGCTAGAGCGTGGGTGGTAACCCTGGGTCATTGGGAATAGCCCTCAATTTATAGAGATGGAGAACTGGTTCAAAACAAGAAAATTGGCCGACCATGCCCCCTGTTTCAAAGGAGGTGAAGGCGCACCCTCCAACTGAGGGCACGCAAACCGCGCCCTCACCTTGAGGGCACAATCAATGCGTCCTCCTCTTTCAACGGAGGCGGGGTGTGTTCAGCATTTCATTACTAAAAATTGTCAAAACTTTCCAGAAATTGTTAAAAATTGGACTTGACAAGATGAACGCACCCCCAACCCAGGGGCACGGTCAAAATAAATGAAATTTAGCGGAAGAAACCATTCAAAAAACCAGTTTAGAAGGTGTAAATTCGGGTAATTTTTTGTTTCCAAAAACTGATCATGCCTTCCTCTTTGAAAGGAAGCGAGGGCGCATAGGTCGCGCCCCCGGACTGAGGGCATGGTGACCGCGCCCTCCCATTTCAAGCGGGGTGAGGTGCAATACACTCTCTCTCCTACGCACGTGTTCAACGAGCCATAACATGCAAATGGTACATCCAATTCAGCTCCCGTTTGTTGTGTTCGAAAGAGGGCCTTCAACCGCATCTCCTCAAGTCAGTCAACCAGCCGGCATGACTCCTAAAGCATTTTCACGGAGCTTTGACTACCGGTTTACCGTTCTGCGAAAAGCCAAAAATCACGGTAGAGATCCCAAAAATATAGTTTCGGTCGAGGAATCTTGGGTCAACTCGGGATGACTTAAAATGATAACTGAACAAGTATGGTATGCTTGAAAAATCCAAAATCATCGAAAAATTTGAGATTAACCCGGTAAATGCAAGACGAACCTCAAAAAAACTGGGAAACCCTAAAATTGACCGAAACGGCCGTATGGCCTTGGTTGATGAAAATATATGGCTAGGATTGACCTGGACGACATGAAAAGGCCCGGTGATGACCATAAAGGCCTAACATGTGGTCCGGCATAGCTGTGTTAGTACAGATCGAAAAGCCATAATGAAAGTCATTATTGACCTACACCTACCGAAATGACTTGTCGAAAATCCTGAATGTTATGGAACACACGCAGGACTCCCGAGACTTTCAAGTATGGACCATTCAAGGTTGGTCATTGAGCAGGCTTCATGTTTTCACGATTAATGCGCAGTTCTCGCTTGAAGGTTATGACATTACTTCAGAAATCATCGGTCCATTCCCAACTTACAGGGGTCTCCACCAACATCCTTAGCTCATCTCCACGAGGTAATCCAGATTAGATAATGGTTAGATAAAGAATATCGCCAATGGAATAGTAGTCTGGGGCAACCAATCAAGCCAAAATCGCATGTCTACAAATGTATGCATGCCCTTCCCTTGGTGTAAAATCCCACTTGACTGGGAAAATTTTGGCAGCATGCTGCCTTTATTTCCGATCGATGTGGAAGTTTTACCCATCCTACATGGTGTAGTCTTTTGGCTTTCCAAGTAGTTGGAAGGGTCTATCTGTAGTAGGAAGCATGTCTCATGCCTATGCCCGGGTCAACATACTAGAAATGTGTCCGGGCTAGCCACCCAATGAAGCATCTAGTTTTGGACTAACTCCTTATTTAGTTTTGGCATTTCACCTTCAAATTTAGTTAAGTTTTATTTTAAATGTCCAAGGCCCAGTGGGCCAGCTTTGTGTCATCAGCACAATGGGCTAGTCTTCATGTCTCATAGCCTGAGAAGGCCAGCTTCATGTCATGTCGGCCGAGTTGGCCTAACTTTGCACTTCCATCGCCCAGTTGGCCTGATTTGCACCCTGTTTGGACTAGAATTGAAAGCCACCTTCTCAAGCTCTTGACCCATCATGTGAGACAAGAGGGATCAGGCCGTCACCCTCAACCCAGTCTTCACAAGAACCTTCTGTAGCCTTGGTTTGTTGCACTTGTTTGTAGCACCTGTTTTGAGCATATCTTCACAGCACCTGTTTGCTTATTGTGGCAGCAAGCTAAATAGTTCTGGAAGGGGATAAAATGAGCTGGTTTAGGTGCTGTTTAGATGAGTTGGAAAAAGGAATGATGAAAATGTGTTTTGGGATCTGTTTTAAAGGCAACACAAAGGGCTGGATAGGTTGTTATGGACCTAATTAGTGCGGCCAGCAGGTGGGCTAGGACAGGTGCTGTTTAGGGGCAGCGAAGGGCAAGTTTAGAACCTTATCAGGGGATGTTTTAAGACCTGTTTGTGGGGCCAATGAGGGGTCTTAACAGGTAGTGTTAAAGGATCCATCAAAGGGGCTGTGAATGAGGGCATTTGATGGGTAGAAATTTGGGCCTCATTGAGGTATGGAAAGGGGTTCTTTTAGGGCCTGTTCAGGTGGTCATCTAAGGGGTTAGACATGTTCAGGTTTTAGGCCAGCAGAAGGGGCCTGATCTGAGCATGTCTTAGTGTCTATCCAATTGGCCTACGAGGAGGGTCAAATTACACCTTGTTGGAGGCATGTTTAGGAGCCTAATTAGATGATGAAATGGCATCAGAGAACCCTATGTTGGTACTTGCAAGGGGCTGTTTAGAGGTGACCAGAAAATGGACTGCTGTGAACTGTGTGCACATGGACAGCAAGAGTATTCAACTTGGGGCAACAAAGGGTCTGATTGAGGAGATAAAAGGGGCTGATTTTTTCTGGTTTATGGGTCCAAAATATGGAGGTCAAACATGGGCTTTAAGGGGTACCAGCAAGGCTAGCTTTTCGGAGCTTCTTGAATGGTCAAGGAGGCCAGGGAGAAGAAAAAGAAGAGTATTAAAATTACATATTTCCTCACCTTTTTTTGGCACAATTCCTGCTGTAGATTGAAGGAGGTTCTTATTTTTCTTCTTCTCCTACTGCTGATGATGCTGGAATTGGCACCCCAAGAAGAAGGCTTGCTGCTGAAGTTGATGCACTACAGAAGACTACTGCTGGCGCACCTGCAAGATGGAGCATATTTCTCTTTCTTCCTCTTCACTTGGCACACCACAAATGGGCTGGAGAGGTTGCTGACTTGCTGATGCAAACTTCCAAGCAAGGAGAAGATGACTTGGAGCAAGGTTGATGGTGCACCAAGTTGAGGGAATGCTGGAGCAGAGCTTCAGCAGGGAGCAGATGAACTTGTGTTCGGCCAAGGCTAGATGGAGGGCTTTATATAAAGGATTGTAGAGCCTGGAGAGCCATCTTCAGATGAGGATAAAGCTGAGCACCACAATAGCAACTATCTACAACCAAGTGCCACCGCTAGCAAACCGACCTAGGAGGGGGGACCAGAGAGAAAATACTACCCTCAGCTGCCCTTCCCCCTCACAGATATGTTCAATGCATTGATGGCTGAACAGTAGCTGGAGCTCCCGAAGGAGAGAGAGGCATGGCCGACAAATGCAGATATGTCAAAGTACTATGCCTACCATCGGTACCCAAGGAACACTGTGAAAGTTTTCTTCCAGTTCAAAGACTACATTCATGATCTTAACAATCAAGGCAACATCGACTAGGTGTAGATGGGGGAGTCTATATAGGCAATGAAAACACAGCAGAATCAACCACAGTGCCAACAATAGCAAGCATAGTAGCATCCTGG
This sequence comes from Cryptocoryne crispatula var. balansae, assembly GCA_036172225.1. Classification (NCBI taxonomy): domain Eukaryota; kingdom Viridiplantae; phylum Streptophyta; class Magnoliopsida; order Alismatales; family Araceae; genus Cryptocoryne; species Cryptocoryne crispatula. The sequence goes on from CM069921.1 coordinate 43,991,507, forward strand.
CCTGGGCATGGTTCAAGACCGACTCCAAGTACATGCACCCACTCAAGCACCGGCACCAACCCCATCAAACCCATGAATCGGTCTTGTCCACTCTGCCATTGGGGAGTCAACCAACCACTCCCAGGGTTGGCAGGTAGAGAATCAAACTACCACCATGCCCACAAGACCAACTCCAACCACAACCCAAACCATACTCTTCATACCAAGATCCACCACCCACCGACAACTTACCCAAGTACTCCAATACCCAACCTTTCCAACATTGCCATCACCAACCATTAACCCTCCCTAGCGCCTAATAATTAGACCGCCCCCGGCCCACCACCTAACCCACCAACCACCACCACTCCACAGCCCCTCATCACCCGACCATCACCCAACCTACCAACCACCACCACTCCATGACCTCTCATCATCCAATCATCAACACCAACACCTCAACCACCACCTAACCTATCAACCACTACCATAATCTGACCCTCACAACCCTTACCTACCTTAGGCCCCTCAACATCCCAACCAGCCATACCACCACCACCTTCACCACTTCTATCGGTACTAAGTAGCAGAAGGATGTTCCAATGGGTCTTCCCCTAAGCTGGTGTGCAGTCATAGGAGTAGACAGAAGAGGAGGCGATAGAAGAACCATTGCCTGACATGGCATATGATTTATTGAAGCATCTGGATATAATGTCTGTATGGATCTCAATTCTGGAGCTTATAAAAAGGTCAAAGACTCACCAAGAGATTTTATAGCAGTACTTATAGAGGGTCATGGTCAATGAGGACCTCCTACCTGAAAGGATCATCCTATATTGACCCCTAGGAGTGAACACCCATCACTCACATTCACACAGGAGGAGTTGGCATAGCCTTATGCATTGCAGTTGTCATCAAAGGCATAGAGAAGTCCTGCTTGATTGACATCGAAGCATCTATAAATGTTATGCTGCCAGAAATGTTGCAGCCATGTAGCATCTCTAATAAAGAAATTGAGCCTTTCGTCATTACAGTGACCTCCTATGACAACTCTAGAAAGCCAGCACGAGGGGTGGTCACATTGGAAGTAAGGCTCGGATCGTGTACTATCACTACCAAGTTCCATGTTCTAGAATTAGACCCCACATTTAAAGCCATACTAGGATGTTCATATCTTGAGGTAATAGGAGCTATTGCCTCGACTAATCATCAATGGGTAAAGTTCCCATACAAAGGGTAGGTCATTAAGGTAACCAACATCCCTATTTTGATCAACGTGAGTAATCTTTCTTCTGCATTGCCACTGTCAGAATCTATTCAACCGTTAGTCTCAACTACAAAGCTACCTAGGGTAATGACATTGAGAACCTCACCTCTAGATATAGTTGTTTGGAGGATGATGAAGAGCATGGGATATCAACTAGGAAAGGGGTTGGGAAAGGAGTTGCAGAGGGTTGTACACCCCATCAAAGATGTGCACAGACCAAGAAGGCAAGGGCTCAGTTATGAGCCAAGTTTTGTTCTGATGATGGTCTACCGGCCAAAACATGCCATGGATGTTCAAAAATTCTTCATCAAGGGAAAGACCATGATGATGGTCATAGACGAAGAAGAACCAGCCACTACAACCAAGAGGAGGAGGGCTCCAGTATATAAGGAAGAAGTGGATAACTTGAGCTCATCCCTGTTCATGGAGGAGGAAGAACAGAAAGAACCACTCAAGGACGAGTATGTTTCTAAATAGCTCATCGACTCGAGTAAACCTCCATTTAATGTCCCACAAGAGCTATAACCTTTGGTCACGTATTTCTAGGTCATCACACCTCTCCTCTTAAATTTGATTGATGGCCTTTCTAGCCCAATTCTCACCTCTAGGCCAATATGACCACCTAAATTGATCATCGGGCCTAAAAGCCCATTCAAATCTTCCTACCTCGCTGGGCTTCTACACCCGCATGAAGCCAACACTGGGCTCGCATGCCAACCAATTGGGCCCATGTGCTCCTTAGAATTTATCCCTAGTTTTGGGCCTGTATGCCCATTTCTTGTTATTGTGGGGCACACAAGTCCATTTTTTTATTTCTACTTAAGTTTTTCATTTCTACTCGAGTCCCATCAGCTCATCCACTTTTTCTTGTTGAAAACACCAAAAAATGTCATCTTGCAAGCTCACCTTTCCGTTGAGGAGACATCTCTACTTGTCTCGAAGGGTGCTCCTAACCAGGGATCACTATTCTCTAAACCACCAATCAATCTGCTCAATCCTTCACCCATTGTAAATACCACCTTTTTAATTCCATATTCTGTAGGAGTAGTTGGGTTAGAAAAAAATTTCATGGTAAGCGAGTTCTAGAAAGATACATCCAATAATTAGCTCAGAAATGCAAAGAATGTGCAAGGCTGCCAAATTTCTTGGAAATGCTATCCATCTTGATGAAATCCAATATGAGGATAAACTTAATGTAGATCATACACTGGGAGTCTATGAGGTGGTATCGGAAAAGGATCCTGATTTCGAGGAAGGAATTGAGGACATGGCTGATGCGTATGCATCTAAACTTAAAAGGTTTGAGGAACCATCAGCCATGGTGGATGAGCCAACAAAAGAATTAAATCTTGAAACACCGAAAGATCCCAAGACCATCCTCCTAAGTGCAAACCTCACTCATATTGAAGAATAGAGCTTAATTAAAATCTTGGAAGAATACAAGGACATGTTTGAATGGACATATGAAGATATGATGGGGTTAGACAACTCATTGGTTGAACATCATTTAACTTTGAAACCTGGAGCTACCTCGGTCAAATAAAATTAAGGAGATTCCGCCCTGATGTTGCACTTAAGATGAAGGAAGAGGTCGACAAGTTACATCAGAAAAATTTATTAAGGCCATCCTTTATCAACAATGGGTGGCAAACATAGTCCCTATCATAAAGAAGGATGGACTAGTTTGGATCAGTATAGACTTCAGGGACTTAAACTGAGCATGTCCTAAAGATGACTTTTCTCTACGTCATATTGATGTATTGGTTGATAACACTGCTAGAGTTGAAATGCTTTCATTCATGGATGGCTATTCCAAGTATAATCAAATCTGGTTAGCCGAAGAGTGTAGACATGCCAATTTGGCATTATTTGGAGCTTAAAACTCTTATTCCATTAACGACATATTTTTTAAAACATTAAAAATCAAACTGAACCACCCCTTTGGATGAGCCAAGGAGCTTAATGGAAATCTAAAGACGAGTTGTTGATCCTTGGTCGAATCTAGGTTTGCCAAGCGAGGACCATCGTGTCGTGTCCTTTAGTTGAGTCATTGTACATTTTTTGCTTTTCATTAGGGTTTCTCGGTTGCCGTCAGGTCATTTCAATCAATAATGGGGTGGCATGAGCATAACAGATTTGTCCCATTGTTTCCAGTTCTCAACCTGAGTTGTACAGGTTGCCACCAGCTTTTTCGATCATTCTGAGTTCTCCGAGTTGTCACCGGCCATTTTAGGTATCTTTCCAAGTTTTATGGGTTCCTCCCATCATTTCCGGTATGCAACCTAAGTTGTATGAGTTCTCGCTAACTTTTTTGGTCATTCCAAGTTCTCCGGGTAGTCCCGGGTCTTCGCAGCATCTTCTGAAGTTTTCCGGGTTCCTCCCGTCATTTCCAGTAGTCAACCCAAGTTGTACTGGTTGCCACCGGCTTTTTTTGATCATTTTGAGAATTTTGGGTCATCTTGGCTCTTTCGAGCATCTTTCAAAGTTTTTTTGGGTTCCTCCCATCAGTTTACTTCTTAGCATATATTAGGTGCATTACAATTTATTTTATGCATTGATGTTGAACATCGTGAGTGCAAAGAAGATTGGACCCAAGATTCCCTTAATCAAAATCCACGATGGTCAAGTCATTTTTCGTGCTCACAGATAAGCAAAAATTAAATATTGAGGGATGATGGTTCCCGATTGGGTATCCTGACCTCTAATGTTCAATCTATGACTTCAACTAGTTTGTCAAGTAATTTTTTTACTTTTTTAGCCTAGCATGAATCATATAGTTTTGCATTAGTACCATTACATTCTTACTTATCATTTCTGAATCCTCTAGGGTCATCACATCCTCTAAATCTCACCGGGTCTCTTCATCCCATCATTTATTCCAATTATGATCTTTTCAATATCCGACCGTGTTTATTAATCCTACTATGTCAGTCACCTAGTAATCACCTTATGTCCTTCAACATCTTTCATTTCTATCCCACCGTGGTCGTTGCAATAGTTTATTGCTATTCATCCCACCATGGCAGTCACCTTATCTCACCATGGGTACCTATTTAATCATCATTCTTGCATCTAAACCTTTGCCTTTTGGAGTATGAGATCATTATATTCTGTATCAAATCATGTCTTATAAAAAACATAAATGAATTTGAGAGCCAGAATATTCTCAATTACTAATATTTTATTTTGAAAAATAAATATATTTTAAAACTTTTAGCCCATCACAATACAAGAACACCACAAAGATCGGGTTGTTGGCTAATGATGAACCTACGAACCCATGATTTGGGGACTCCCAACCGCGTTGAGGGTTGGCTATTCTCTCTCATGCCCATAGTACATCTTTTACCAATCGGATGTAAGAAGGCTTGATGAAATATGGCAATAATCCATGGAACATGAGGAGAGTCTCTTTGCCGAATTTGGTCGATGAGCTTGTCTATATCTACACCTTGATGCCACTTTTCAGTCCATCGTTATTTCACTCCACTGCATTCTGGGTTTCTCCTGTCATTTTTGGTCATCTACCTGAGTTGTAAGGTTTGTTGTAGGCTTTCTTCAATCATTCTGAGTATTCTAGGTCATCTCGGCTCTTACGAGCATCTTTTGGAGATTTATGGGTTCCTCCCGTCATTTCTGGTCGTCAATCTGAGTTGTACAGGTTGCCACCAGCTTTTTTGGTCATTCCGAGTATTCCGGGTCATCCCTGGCTCTTCCAAACATCTCTCCAAGCTTTTCAATTTCTTCTCATCATTTCCGGTTGTCAACTCGAATTGTACATGTTGCTGCCGACTTTTCGGGTCATTCCGAGTATCCTGGGTCATCCCCGACTCTTCTGACCACCTTTCTGAGTTTTCCAGATTCTTTCCATCATTTCTAGTCATCAACCCGAGTTGTACAAGTTGCCACCAACTTTCTGGGTCATTCCAATGTTTTCCACGTTGTCGTCGGGTAATCCATGATAGAGATCTAACCCCTTTATTAAGCATTTTAGAAAAATAAACACAAGTCAAGGAGGGGAAAGTCTCACCAATAGGTATGTTTATTTCCCTACATTTTCTATTTGATTTTATTATTGTTGTTTACCATCTTTTAGGAGGCTTCTGCCCCTTGACAAACTCTCAAGGGGACAAGCAAGAATGTGATGCTAACTAGCATTTTGAGTGATGTAAAGTAGGGAAAAGTGGTTCAAACAACTCTAAAGAAAATAACTGATTACATCATCAAGCACTATATCAAGGAAGAAAAGTAGCTACAACAACAGAAGAGCTAAGCCTGCTACAAATATCAGTGCCCATTGTTGCCCTCTCTAGGGGAGAGACCACGTGGAGGAGACATGGAAGTCGTATCTGCTAATGCCGCTGTAGTCACCTTGTTCCAGTGACACTCAGAAGAAGTGGCCAAGTATGTAGTGGCACCACTCGAGTCGCTCTTACTCTGCCCCTACTGACTCTGGCCATGGTGACTCTGGCTACGAGAGGTGCCACCACTCCTATGTGTGCAGCTCTAGTGGGAGCTGCTCTAATGTGTACAGCTCTGGCTCAGTTGAGCGGGAATGCCCTGGTAGTAAACCCACAATGTCGCCCCCATCATCGCCAAATGAACCTGCACCTACAGGTGCAACTGCTCTATGGACCAGATGGTCTGGCTATGCAGGCACTCCATCTCGCGTATGGCTCTCTCATGCTAAAGGCAGAGATCCGAGACGATGATCTGTTAGTGAAGGTCAGCCAGGGCAAACCTCCATGTATCCAACTTGGTCTCTAAAGACTAGATGCGAGTAGATGAGGAAGCAACAACACCCTGAAGTCGGCAACTTGGAAGAAGAGAGAACAACATGAGCCAATAAGAACAACATTCATAAAAAATATTCAATTAGGGATACTACAGACATGCATATTTGGCGTTATTTGGGGCTTAAACTCTTATTCCATTGGCAACATCTCTTTTAGATCATCAAAATCAAGTTGAACGATTCTTTTGGATGAGCCAAGGAGTTCACTAGAAATCTAAGAAGAGTTGTTGATCTCTAATCAAATCCATTTTTTCTAAACAAGAGTCCATTCTAACTTCCATGTTGCTCTTGGTGGTCTTTGCACCAAAGTCGCGCCGCTTGATTGTGTGACAAATTATACTCTTCCCAGCATATCCTCTAATTTAAAATTTTTCACATGATTTTGTAAACATACAATGAATAATTATTCAACATAAATAATCTTCCTCTATGAGTCCTCTTTTCAATGCAACAAACGGCATTCAATTCCGATCTACCATTTGTCTGCAGCGCCTTTTAGAAGTCAGACGTGCAGTTCTGTCCGCACGCAGCACTGATCAAGCCCAAATGCATGCAAGCCCAGACCATCGGACACATATCTGACCAAATCATGACCTTACCTTCCTTTTTTCTCCTTTATATTACTTGGTATAGTATCTATAAGCTTCATGGTCAAAATTAGCATTATCAAATGATGGCAATCCAACTTGTTGTCTTGCTATTTTTAGACCAGATTTGTTTCCTCTTCAAGTGAAGACATATTTTAAACATGGGGAAAGTGATCCACGGTTTAAAATCCCTCTAAATCATTTGGATAATTTTTCAGAAGCCTCGTGATAAAAATTAGCATCATTAAATGAAGAAAATCCAACCTAAAGTCGGATGTATCAAAACTTGCTATTTTTGACCTATTTCTCATCCCCTATAAAGGGAGACTCATATGAACGACCTAAGAATGGCATACCCAGCCTAAAGTGCTCCTATACTCATACTAAAGCCACCCTAGGCTCATACAAACCTCCCAAAATAGTCCTCTCTTCGTTTCAGTGCCCGGAGATCATCCCAAAGTGAAGAAGAAGCCGGTCTATGCTCTGACATGCTGCACTGCTAATCATCGGCTTCTACAGATCTTTATAGTCATTTTCCGGCCAGACTTCCTTCATAATAAGTGTGGTTCATCAAGATATATTTCATATCCAACAAACGAAGATTAATTCTGACATTTCCTTGGCTTGTTACAGCTTTAACACCAGCGCTACGCAGACAGATCCGAAGTCTTCTCTTCTAAGTCATCATCTTCTCAATCAATTTCAGTACATTTAATGGTAGATTCAGCCTATACATCTTTCATAGAAATTGTTCCCAGATGAGTCATTTTATTTACAATAAGAATCATTCAATTTAGATATCTGTTGTGCCTATAGCACATCCTACATCATCATTATGCTGGGAGTTTCCAGAACTTCACTATCTAAGATCCTGCTTATCAGGTAAATTAATATTACTTATCACAAGATTAAAAAAAACTTGTCTTCATGTAAAACCATCCTCTGTGAGTCCTCTTTATTTTGAAACAAACATCACTTTATTCTGACATTGGTGCTGTTCGTTATGGTCTCTGCATCAAAGCTGCGCAGTTTACATTGAATCTGTCCAACCCGGTTGCCACTTTGCCTGGGTTGTGTTGTCTTTAACCATTCATATTCTCTTTGCTAAATCTTCATTCATATAATTTAGTTCATATTTAAGCATCATTTTTATTCTATTTTTAATCATTTCTTATATCACAAAAAAACCAAAAAAGGGGTTAGGGCTAACCCCGGATATGTTGCACAAATACATCAAGCTAGCATCGGTTGGAGACTCTTCTTCATCGGCCGGCCGAAGAAGAAGAAGGTTGAACTTGCACACATTCTCTCCTGCGCTAAGGTACACACAGTCAATTCAACTTAATCTTGTCTTTTATTCCATAAAACGGAGCCCGCGGTTCCTGGCGACCACCTTTTTATTAATGTTCTAAGTTCTTCTCCTCCTCACTCTCCTCCCACATGACCCGAACCGTCTACGGTGCTCGAGCGACGTCGTGAGATGAAAGTTCGGGAATCAATGTGAGTGCGGGACCTAGGTTAGGACTTTTTATTGCTTTCCGAGTGTTTTCCGATTCACTCCCTTCCCCATATTCCATCATCACCTTTTCTTGAGGTGCCAATCCGGAACCCATTTTCGGAGTCGACAGATACCTCTACCTCCTTGGTTGCCAGGGTCTCCTTTGCCTCACATAGATGCTGAAGAAGCTCGACTACCTCATCCCTCGACAAAGAAGGAGGTGAACCCTCGGAGTGGACCTTGCACTAGAAGCAGAATAAAGAGAACATGTCAAAGCTTGGCAAGTAGTACAACACAAAACGAAAGAGGTAGTCAAAGCTAAATCTTTACCTCGGTCTCCAAAGTAGTTCAAACAGAAGCCACCTCCTACTGTAGACCAACGAACTCCAGCCTTTGGTGCAGCAGCAAAGCCCAAGCTTCCAAAAATGTCATAGAGGTTAAAATAAGTTAACAGTGCAGAGTTACGTTATAGACAAGAAAAACATTACCTAACCCTCAGGGATTAACAGGTGTCCATATGCCTCCTCGTTGCAGCGAAGGTAGTCTAGGTTGTCCTCCACCTAGCCAATAACTACCTCGCCACCCTTATACCAAAGTGCAATAGAGACCTGGTACTTCGTCACTCAGTCCACTGGGAGGATCAGATGCCTGGGGTGGCCCTAACTGGTGGGAGATGGAGAGGAAGGTCCAACCGGTCCTGCTCCAAGCCCAGGGAGCGTGCCGAGAAGCAAAGCAACAATGGTGCTAGCTCGTTGATGCAGAGGAGATGAAGATCTTGACCAAAGACATGAATCGAATCAGCAATCTGAGGCTGAAAGTGGTCATTGGTCGTGAGATGGATTGCCAACACACCTGAAGAAAAAAGAAGCATGATTATCAATTCAGCAAAAGAAGATTAATGCATTGATTGAATGTTCCTCAGTGTGTGGGAAGCAGAACATTTATGTGCGGATGGATGCTAGTTGGCTCCGTTGGCCCTTAGAAGGGTGGATAGGCTCCCAATGAGCCATCAATGAGAGAAGGCCTAGGAAGGACTGTTGTGCACGGCCCAAGGGGAAGTAAAGATAGCTCCAGACCTACAAAAGGCACAACTCATTAGATAACATGTACAAGAATAGAGCAAAGCATACAAGCAAAGAAACGAGAAAGCTGCCAAAGTCACTTGAAGAAAGGGAGAGAAGCTGGCAATGGAAACAGAGCATGACTCAGGCTGGAGGCCACAAAATAGGTGAGCAACCATGGCTGGCCCCCATGCGTATGTGCCCACCTAGTCCAGGTCAGCAAGCAAGGGAAGAAGCTGCAAATGGATGCAATCCGTCTTCAAGCCTAGCAGTAGATGCCCGAAGAAGAAGAGGAGGAATCAACATAGGTCCATGTCTGCCTCCTCAGTGCCAGGTAAGATGGTGAAAGCTGCCACGGCCTGGCCGACCATGCAGCAGAAGAAGCCATCATGGCTCTCGCCCTGGACTCGCTTGGCATCCACCAAGCCCATCATCTCGCTAGTCTCTAGTATGGTGATGGTGCATAGACCCTCCTCAGTGTCGAACTCGAGCTCTTAGGCAAAGAAAGCCAGGAACTCCTGTGAATAATCCAAACAGGTGGCACACACCACCAGCCTGCCGTCAACACGGAGATTGGTGATGTGTGCAACATCCTCCAGGGATGGCACCATGTGTCACCAAGAAAAAATAAAAACGAAGGAATTCAAGTCCCATGACATGTGGAGGACATGCACTAGGGGTAGGTCCTCCTAGAAGGGGGTCACCCAAAGGAGGGGTCCAAACCCCATCTCCTCCAACCGAACCTACTAGAAGTCTCGAAGGCCGAGGTAAGCTGCATGCACCATGTCCCATGAGATTCGGGATTTCACCTGGGCCTACAAGAAATTCATTTCATTAGTTCATTCAATTCTACTATTGAAAGGCAAAATAGCTAATCATAAAGTGTAGGGCAAAAGAAAATGTACCTCGCGGTAAATCGGGAGGTCAAGCTCCTCGGACTCGGAGTCATGCTGACAAGCACGTCTCGACATATGCATCAAAAGGGAAGTTAACATCACATCATCTCATGAATAAATACATTAATTAATTAATTAACAAATCAGTTACTTAATTAATTGATTAAAAAAATTGCATGCCGAGTATGCCCTTGAGGTGAAGGCATGCCCAGTGCGCCCTCAACCTACAGGTGCGGTGGTCACGCCCTTGCTCCTGTTGGAGTGCGGGGGCACAATGACTGCACCCTCCTACTAGGGGCATAGTGAATGCACCCCCACCTGATGGCCTAGTGACCGTGCCTCGGGGTTAAGGGCACGGTCAACACCCGGTGTTGACCACACCCCCTCAACTCCAAATTTATTGTTTTCACAATAACTTGAGCAAATGAAATTCGAATCATGTAAAACTTGAACCAAATCGAAGAGAAAGTCCTGATCTACATTTCATATAACAAGGGCACTGATCATTGAAGGTGTCTTAGATATCGAAAATGAGCTGAAACTAACAAAGCTTCTAAGCGAAAAGTTAGAGCAAAAAAATGTGAAAATGGGAGAAAATTTGAAAAATCACCCAAGGTTCAAAAAATTGAGTTGTTCATGAAGCCACTGAATGAATGTCAATCCAACACACGGTTTGCTTTGGAAAATTTTGTAAACAAAAAATCTCTTTTAATTTCCACCAAAAATTTCTCTTTTCACATAACTTTGAATGCCTTAGGTCCTAAAATAGCTAGACATAGTAGTGCTTTTTTTCATCACTAGCTAACATTTTTTTGGGTGACAGGATAAAATTTTATGCTTTTCTTAGCCGAAAATGGTTAAAAATATATTTTTCAAGGTCAATATTGAGAAAAATGGCAAATATTTCTGAAGGCGCCATGCCGTTTAGAAAATTGAGTTGATCAAGGAGCAACAGAAAGAAGAGTCATCGGACTCACGGTTTACTCTGAAAAATTAGTTGAAGAAAAAAGGCACTTTAAAATTGGTGGAAAATACTTCATTTCATATTAAAAAATATCCATGGGGTTGAGAAAAATAAAGGCATATTCATCATAATTGTCAACATCTGTCTTTTAATTTTCTTAAACAAAATGAATTTTCATTGAATTTTCACTCAAACGTACTATGTAAAATTCATTGTTTAAACAAAAATAACCACAATTTATCTAACAAATAAGAATAAGGAAGAAGACTCTTAGGAAAGCACAAGCTTCAACTTGGAGATGTAACCATGCTTCTGACCAATTTCTTTCTCAATCAAGAGACCCAGGCGACATACCCAACTCGTCTCCCATAAGGCAATGGCTGAAATCGCCTCCTCCTCCTCATCTGCAAAACCAAGTTGCCTACCCTTGATGTGTGGAATGTGGGACAACTTGGGCAACTCATAGCGAGGTAAGCTGATCTAAGAGTGACAATGGTGGGCATTGTACAACACAAAGGCTAAACCAGTGATCAAGCAGATATCCATGCCGGGTGCGAAACACATCTGGAAGTTATTCTGCATCATGGCAACAGAAGAGTGTAGAAAGTTGGAACGGTTCATGGAGACAAAATGTGCACGCCACTCTGGCCTCTTTTTCACTGAAGCACACCTGTTAGCAACCCTCTTGCCAAAGTTGAGTGTACCAGCATATGGAAACAAGGAGCTATGGCAAAAAAGTTGCGACTAGGTGGTCACCTCACCGGCTGGATCAAACATAAAATGGAGATTGGCCCAGCAAGCTAGTAGAAGATGGCCCACGCAAGCTATAGACAACCTGCAGTATAGGAAGCCCAGAACTGAGAGACCAAGACGTGTGCTGCTCCAAATGCCACTGATGCATGGAAGTTGATCAGGCTCCAGGAAGCCATCCTCTGCAGGGAACAAGAACACCATGGCTAGGCAAGCCGTAAATCCTTTTGCACCCCTCAGAATTCAGTCCTCATCCAGGCCAGGAGCTGTTAGAAGAGAGATCATCCAAGCTACCAACTTGGGAATGCTGATTCGCTTGCCGGCCAACATGGAACCAATCTGCCGAGCCTCGACGAAATCCTGTAAGAAATTCAAGCTAGAGAGTGACCCAGAAAAGATGAACATACCATCAGTTTCTCCCTTTCGAGTTTGGGGAAGGCCAAGAAGGAGCTATGCCTCCTCAAGAAGAACTGTGTACTCGAAGCTACTAAACACGAATGTGTGAGTGTCGGGATGCCACATCTCAACAAGAGCTCCCCATCAAGCCGAAGTCGAGGGAATAGTCGGAATATTGCTTTGCATGAATCAAGAATAAATCGAATTGATAAAAATTAAGTAAATTTTAGGAAAAATTAAGTAAATTCTATAAAAATAAGTAAATTTTAGATAAAATTGATAAAAATTAATAAATCAAATTTGTTCATGTTTTTTCTTTACTAAGGCCAAGTGGGCATCATTGTCCCTTCAAAACTAACATTTTGATGAATGTCAAGAATTGCTCATGGAAACAGAAGAATGGACATAGGAAACCCCCATGAGATGCCGGCTAACATATAAGTCGTTAGTTGTATATCATTATTTATGTATTATTGTTGAAGACCATAGGTGTAAGGAAGACCAGACCTGAGATCCCCTTCATCAAAATCTATGATGGTCGAGTCATTCTTCGTGCTCACAGATAAGCCAAACTTTTGTAGTGAGGGACAATGGTTTCCAACTAGGTTTCCTAACCTCACAGACAATCTATTTTTCAACTAATTGTTAAGCAAGTCTTGTTTTTTTTTTAGCCCAGCATGCATCATGTAGTATTAGTCTCATTGCATTTTTCATTGTCATTGCATACATCTCATCATGATCATCACCTTCTCACCGTAATCTCTGAACCACACTGTCGACTCTGAAAATTCGACGGGGCCTTCTCCTTTTCAGGGAAGTCCGTGAATCCAGATCATCACCTCAAGAGGGGGATGAGAAAGAAAGAAGAAAACATGGAAAGCAACTCTCACCTCGGTCCCACACTCACATTGATACCCGAACTTTCATCCCTTGGCGTCGCTCGATCACCAAAGAGACAGTTCGGGTCATGTGGGAGGAGGGTGAGAAGAAGGAAATTAAGAAATGTGGTCGCCAGGAACCGCGGGTTCCAATTTATGAAATTAAATTGACCGTGTGTACCTTAGGGTGAAGAATGCGGGTTAAAGCTTCTCCTTCTTCGGCCGGCCGATGAAGAAGAGTCCTCAACACGTGGGTGCTTGATCTTCTGTTCAACTAGACAAATAAACAAGTGAAAAATACAATTATAACTAGACAAAGTGGAGTATATGTAAGGAGAATAACATGAAACACACAACAGACTAGAAACTGACAAGATTCGGGTTATCTCTAACCCCTCTTTTTTTATTTTAGGATTAACAGATAAAAAATAATGAAAAAAATTTAAAAAATGATAGGATGATGTATAATCACTAAACAAAGAGATAGGAAAAATAACAGCAAGATTCTGAATAGAATAGAGAGAGATATGGCCAAATCTGGGTTGTCGAAAAAGCCGAGCTGCAGTCCAGGATCTGCCAGGCGCGACTTTTCTTCTGCGCTTGTCACGACCAGCCCAGACCTTAGAATTAAGTGCCGTCAATTTAAAACTGAAGAAGACTTGGAGAGGAAGAACTTTGATTAAGAGAGCTCTGGTAGAAGACGTCCACATGCTTTTGTAGAGGCCGAAGAAGAGAGACCTAATAGATCACCTGCAGACCAGCCTTCCTCTCTCTTGAACCGACTTTTCTCTCTCTAAAAACTCGAAATTCTCTCTCTAAAAATCACAAAATCAATGTAGGAGGGATTTTTGACGTCTTGGTATGCCTGGGGGGTCATGCACATGCCTCTGGAGTGACCAGAATCAGAGTCAATTTATAGGAGAACGGACGATCTCATCAAGGCTAGAAAATAGAGCACATTGCGCCCTACCCCAGGGCGCATGCACCCTGGTGTAGGGCGCATGCACCCCACTGAGGGGAGCATGTGCCCCCTGGAAGGGGCGCATCTTATATTTTCCAAAAAATTTCGTCTTATCCGCTCGATCCGTTCAGTGGTAGAGTCCCGGTGAAAAACTGGTTCCCTCGTGCCTCAAAGGTAGGGCGCATGTGCCCTCAAGTCAGGGCACGAGGTCACGTGCCTCAATAGTAGGGCGCATGGGCACGTGCCCTGGGTTCCGGGCGCATGTGACCAAGGACCCTGGCGCATGGTTCTGTTTTTTGCACGTCCTTCTTCCGGAAGCCATTGCGAACACTCCCGAACTCGGAATTCGACGCCGTTTGTTGCGTTGGAAAGATAACAGGCCGAAGAAGCTTTATATAGAATTGGATCAGCCATAAAACCCTCCAAAACTTTATAATTTTGTCCTAAAGTTAGGATAGTGAACAGAAGATCCGATACTGGTCAAATTGACTCCGATGGCAAACCGGAAAGGCACGGTATGCAACAAAACTTGTCCGGAGTGTGAATCTGACCATAACCTTCAATGTATGATCATTACGCATTGGTCATTCAGCCAATTTCCGTGTTTACACGATTTACGTGTGGCTTTCGCTCAGAAATTATGGCTTTTGTGCTGAAAACTTTGGAAAGCATTTAATTTCGTTCGGCAAAGCTCCAAATCAACTTTAAAAGACCCGGCATTATTCTAAGGTCAATCACACATGTTACCCTATAAAACATGAGTTTTATGCTCTGAATTAGGTGAATTTGGCGTGTCTACACGCACTAGGTACGTTCTCACATCATTTACCTCAATTCTGATCTTTTCAATATCCCACCATGTCTGTTAATCCTACCATGTCCATCACCTGTCGTAATCACCTTTTTGCTCTGCTACATCTTTCATCTCTAACCCACCATGGCCATTGCAATACTTTCTTGTTGTTCATCCCACCGTGACAGTCATCTCATCTCACCGTGGGTACCTATTTGATCATCATTCTTGTGTCACCATCATTCTCATGCTTTATTAATTCAACTTCAATTGCTTGCCTTTTAGAATTCGAGATCGTTTCATTTCTAAATCAAATCTTGTCTCTTGGAAAACTTAAATGAATCTGAGGGCCTAAATATGCTCGATTGGTATTCTTTTATTTTACAAATAACTATACTTTTAAACCTTAGCCCATCACAATACAAAAACACCGCAAAGATTGGGTTACTGACTGATGATTAACCTACGAACCCTTTATTTAGGGACTTTACACGGTGTTGGAGGTTGACTATTCTTATCTCATGTCCGTGGCACATCTCTTACCAATCGGACATAGGAAGACTTGATGGAACATGGCAGTGATCCAGGAAGCTTGAGGAGATTCACTTTGCCAAATCTGGCCGTTGAGCTTGTCTATATCTACACATTGATGCCACCTTTTCAATACATCACTACTCCACTCCAATGCAATTCATTACAATTCATTTCACTTTGCTACATTTCTTTACATTCTGTTCTGTTACATTGCATACCATTCCCTTGCAAAGCCGACATCAAGGCGAGGTAAGCTATGAACATGCCAAACTGGATTGATTCGAGGCTCCAAACTCTTATTCCATTGGAAATACTCTTTATCTGACTATTATCCAATCAAAATCACCTAGTGGAGATGAGCCAAGGATGTCAATGGAAAGCCGCGTGAGTTGAGAATGGACCAAAGATTTTTGATGTAATGTTGTAACCTTCAAGTGAGAGCCACTCGTTAATCGTGGAAACACGAAGCCTACTCAATGACCGACCCTTAATGATCCATAATTGAAGGTCTTGGAAGTCCAGCAAGAATTCTGCAACATTAGGGTTTCCGACAAGTCATTTCGATAGTCACGTGTCTATATCAAATTTTATCATGGCTTTCTGATCCATACTATAATGCCTATCCCAGACCGTGTGTTATGTCTTTCCAATCATCACCAGGCCTTTTTGGGTCCTTTGGGTCAACCCTAGAACATTATTGTAACCAACCGGTGTCGTACAATCATTTCGGTCAATTTTAATTTTTCTCCATTCTTCCTGGCTTTTCTGAGGTTCGTTTCACGTTCGCCAGGTTATTCTTGACATTTTCGATGGTTGTGAATTTTTTGATCATACTGGACATGTTCAATCATTGTTTTAAGTCATCTCGAGTTGACTCTAGGCTCCTTGATCAAAACCGTGTCTTTTTGGATCATCGCTCTGACTTTCGGCATCCTCAAAATCATAAATCGGAAGTTAAAATATTATACAAAAGTTTTGAGATGTGTGCTAGCTGGTTTATCAAGTTTGGTAGCTACTTTTGCAAGTCCTCTTTCAGTTGCAATAAACAAGACTTGAAATGGACATCCCTTTTGTAGGTTATGACTCGTGGATGTAGGGCGCATAGGAGAGAGAACTTAGTGTGCCCCCGAACAGGGGGCATGGTCAGTGCACCCTCAAAGTGAGGGTGTGGTTTGCATGCCCTCAAACGGAGGGTGTGGTTAGCAAGCCCCTGGCCTGAGGGCGCGGTTGTTTCTAGAAACTGGAAACTTTCTTGGTTTGGGCTTTCCAAAACAATTTTTGAAAAGTTCCCCCCTCTTAAAAACATTTATTTTGACCGTGCCCCCAAGTCCGGGGTACGTTCATTTTGTCAAGCCAATTTTTAGCAATTTACTAGAATTTTATAAAGATTTTTAGTAATAATGTGCCTGACGTTCCCTCGAACTAAGGTGCACTCATCGCACCCTCAACCTGAGGGCACAGCTTGTGCATCCTCAGGTTGAGGGTGTGGCCTACGTGCCCCCAACCCTAGGGCGCGGTCAGTTTCTTTTTATACTTTGCACCGGGTATGTTTCTCTATAAAATGAGGGCCATTATCAATGGCTAAGGGTTACCACGCATGCTCTAGCACATCCAGAGGTTGTCAAAGCTCTTCCCCAGGCTCTCTTTCATGTTCTACTCCGATCCATTGGTGAGAGATCAACCCCGACATGAAAAAGGAGGCCCGATTTGTGCTCTCAACATCGATGTTCTTCATTGACCTCTACTGAATTCTCGGGACTTGTTCTATAAAAGTGGTCAACATAAGAAAGCTTTATCTCTATGTCCTCTTTCATTTTCAACCTACAGAAATCGATTCTGACGTGTCATTCTTTTGTAGTGATTGCTACATCGAGGGCGTGCAACCAGGTTCTGCTTTTACATCTGTTCATTTCCACAAATTATACAAGTCTACACAAATGTATTATAGAAAAGTCACCAACATAATATATCTTCCTCTCCAAGTTATCTATTTGTATAAAAAAGTATAACCCAATTCTGATATCTGGGTCGATAGTGGCAGCTTCTGTACCAAAGTCATGCCAGTAGGTTACTACACTCACCCGAGAGCAGGCTATCCGAACTTGCTTCTTTTGCTCATTCTAGCTCCGATCTGAACCATCCAACTCTCTAAGTCTTTTATATTTAACTTAGAGCATTTTTAGGTTATTTTAATTAAGTTTTTATCATTTTTATCATATAAAAATATAAAAAATGGTTAGTACTTGCCCCAATCTGGTGAGTTCAGATTCAATTGCTCTTTTTCTTATTTTTATTCATATAGTTTCTACACTTCACCTAGTTCTAATCATTTTTTTTCACTTGGTTTATTATTCTAGTTGCACATGTTTATCAAGCTAGTAGTAGTTGGGGACTCTTCTTCATCGGCTGGCCGAAGAAGAAGGTTGAACCCGAACACTCTTTTCCCACGCTAAGGTACGCATGGTCATCCTTTACTCAATTAGCATTTTATTTCATTTAAATTGGAACCCATGGTTCTTGGCGATCACATCTTCTAATGTCCTTTATGCATTCAGTTCTTTCTATTTCATCCTCACTCTCCTACCATATGATACAAACAGTCTCTTCGGTGCTTGAGTGATGCCAAGAGATGAAAGTTCGGAGACTAATGTAAGTGTGGGACCAAGGTGAGTGTTTTTTGTAAGGAATCGTCCATACAAATATGGTGTAGCGGAAGTGACGAATCCTATGGGTTCTTTAAGAATCTGTCTCAATCAGAACTGAACAACGAAAATTGAAAATCGATCAAATCATGTTCGAATATACTTGATAGGGATTAAAATAATCCCATGAGAGGAAAGAGATGAGATTCTTAAGCACTTTAAACCGTTCAAATGTCCAACCTCCAGCAGTATCTACACGAACTTCATTCACAGCAGGTTCTCCCTTCGTGCCGGCCTCGAGAACTCTTCCGGAACGGAGCTCCATTGGCCATGGACACCTTTTAGAGAGAGAAGGAGGTAGGAAGGAGGCTAGGGATGTGGTTTTCACCCTTGGCTTGATAGAGTTTGGTTGAAACCATTATTATTTATATAGAATTTTGAAATTTTTTATAAAAACCCAAAATTACTTGTGGATAAGTCCTTTTGTGTGTGACCCACTAGGCCCAATAGCCTATTTAATTGATGTCTAAATGAAATAGAACAATTATATTTAATTTAATTTAATCCATTATCTGATAACAGATTAATCTACCTACCGATCATGAAGGGTACAAGCCACATGCCATGATCCCAAATGGCTATGGGGATAATCTCATTTCCATTGAACCTTTCCATCATCAGTTACCGTATGGATATAAACCCTTGTCCATCCAATGTCCCAGTTGGAAAGGAGTATGGCATTTGACTGTCAACTCCTTAGTATACCGACTCTATAGGATCCTGTACTCGAAATTGGATCAATTGGAAAACTCCTTTTCTAATTATCCTATCTATCCTAGCTAGGGATTTAGAGTACTATCTCATAGAACATTCACTCTCACTTACCGAGAGTGAACGACCTTGTTGTCCGCTCAATTGCCTCCATCAGGTTTCCCTTGTACCCGATCCATTGCTATACTAGACCATCTAAACGATAGTCCATAAGTCAATGGTCAAAGCACAAGTTCCACCCAATAAGGTATCTTTGACAACTCAGGTCAAAGGTCCAACCATGCAACCATGATGATAGATAACCCTAATTGATAGTTCGATAAGATATCATTTAGGGTTTCTGATTCGGTTAGTTTAGTGAACTCATTCAACTAATGAGCACTTGTATGTGTATCTTAGTTTCTCCACACTAATGACCAATGAGATCGGTCATCCTCATCACATAGGAAGATATTACATACACTAGTCTATCTAGATCCTTGATGTCCCGTCTCAAGTATCCTATGACTAGGAACATTTAGATCAATTACCTATAGTTGATCAATCTCACTATTATGATCTCATCATGATTTAATCATCATTGTATTTAATCAAGGACTTCATTATGATATTCACATCTAATAAGAGCTTTTAATAAAGATCTGCCTAATTAATTGAATGAGATATATCAAGAAATGTCAATTCATATCATATATGATTGGCTTGTAGGGCCTACATTTCTATCAATCTTCCACTTGCAGTAAAGCCAATCACCCATCTGGCTGATCTCTATCAGCTCGAGGTGAAGCTCAAACACTCTTTAAGTAACTACTTCAATTAGTGGATTTGCAATGTTATTAGTGGTATATACTCTATCTTTAATTATATCTCTATAAGTTACAATCTCTCTGATTTTATGGTATCGCAACAGAATTTTTAAACTTTTGATGAGATATTGGCTCTACCCCATTATTTTTTCAAAATAACGGTACACTTTCAGAGAAAATTGGGACAATTTCATATCTAAGATGTAGATGAAAATCTTCATCTATACTACTTCTCAAGTAGTATGCAACCACTATGTAAACTTTTTTACATATGTTGTAGAATTTACAGTGTTCTATCGCATAGAACTCTTCCATCTCACTACACTACCATTATTCTAACTTAATATCAAACTTATTTGATTAGAAGCTTATGTTTGTATGACTACAAGTGTTATCCTCCAGTGTATAGAGATACATTCACAGTACTTCTCAAATACTAAATGATATATCTCTAAAAAGTATCTAGTGACTCTCACCTGGATCTTCCTGATGAATATTCAAAACACTTAGAGCATTTATCATATCATGTACGTAGCATCACATTAATGATAGGCTCTATGACAAAGGCATAAGGGCTCTATTAATGTGATCTTCTTATCTCTCAAGAAGTCTTTATAGATATCACTTTAGAGAGATCAACTCCACACCACATAGGTAAGAAACCTATCTTAGAGCTTATCATGTCAAACCCTTTGACTATGGTGATTACGAACATTAACTGTGTATTGCTTTTAGATCTATTTCCATAGATCTCAAAACTCAAATTATGTTTGGAGGACAAATTTGATAGCTAAGCTCACTTATGATAACATACCTACTTCATTCTTAATGAGTAGTATGTTATCAACATAAAATGTCAAGAAAGTAATAGCACTTCCACTTATCTTCTTGAATACACAAGGCTCCTCTTCATTCTTAACATAAACATAAGATTTAATCTCATTAAACCTTATATTTGATCTATGGGAAGTTTTACTTCAGTCCATAAATGAACTTAATACACACCCTTCTTGGATGTTATTGGGACTTGATTCCCTATATTTGTATCATATACACTTGTTCCTCAAAATACCTTAGAAGAGCACGATCTTAACATCCAATTAGTTTATCTTATAATCAAAGTGTGTAACAATAAAAATCCGAATGGATTAATCTATGGAATAGGTAAAAGATCTCATCATAGTCAACCATTTGACTTAGATGATATCCTTTTCAACTATTTTCACCTTTGAAGGTCTATACCTTCTAATCCACTCCAATCTATTCTTTAGTGATCCATTTATTCCTTATGGATACTATACCCTTAGGTGGATCTATCAAGTTCTAAACTTGATTAGAATAGATAAAGTTTATATTAGATTTTATTGTCTCTTCCCATTTATGAATCATATCTCATATTGGTTCTATATAGATCTTAGGATCAATATCCTTATTATCTTATGTCTCATTTCATCTATCAAAGATATGTCCCACATATCTCTTAGGTTAAATGGACATAAAAATAGATCTATAAGTTGCCAATGTGTAATTATTAACTAGTACCTTAATAGAAGTGTCCTTGGGTTGTGGAATTGGAACATCTTCCATATATACCTTGCTCCCACTATGTTTCTTAAAAAGAAACTTTTCCTTTAGAAGTATAGTGAGCTGAGCAACACATACCCTTATTCATAAGGGTCGTATATTTAATATCCATAAGTTTCTTTAGGATATCCCACAAGCCAACACTTCATAGTCTTATATTACAACTAATAAGGGTTATACTGCTTCACTATGTCAAACATTCTGAAACCTTAACTTGCTTAAGTTCAAGTTTTAACTCCTTTTCCATATCCTATATAGAATAATCAGAACAGACTTAGAAGGTATCTATTAAGATCAAGTGGTTATAACGAGTTCTTAGCCAAAAATAGATAAAGAGAAATTTTGCAAAGCTTGTCATTGTTCATATTATGTCCTACATAAGATGACTTCTCATTTTACCTACTCAATTAAGCTAAAATGTGTAAAAAGGTGTCCATTAGATTCTATTACCCTTCAATTATATGTGAATTATATATTTAAGTGTTCCCCTCCTTGATCTCATCAAAGAGTTTTAATACTCTTTCCATTAGTAGAAATATTCTTCTTTAGCCTTACTAAATATGGGCTAACATACACCTAAATGTATAAGTTCTAATAACTCATCAACCCAGTCTCCATATCTACATTAAGCTAAAGTGTATATTGATCTAAATCAACCCATTTCCTCTTAAAAGGAGTATTCACACAAAACATGGGAGCTAACATATCAAATATGATTAAACAATTCATTTAGCTCTTACTGTCAAACACTTTGTCATTCAATCTTTTAGAACATATATCAATTTCATCGCTTAGAATAAATCATCATTTATTCAAGCAGGAAATCATATAATGTTCTTATAGAAGGATATAATAGCAATCTTAATTATTAAGACATCTCCATAAGGCTATTAAAGATTTGTACCTCCCACTCGTAATGATGCAACTTTTGCACCATTTCATATGTTGGTCAACATCTTCTTTATTAAGCCTTCATTTACTTGTCATCATCTACAACTCCTTGTAGATATAAGATCTATATCCTGTATCTCATACCATTAGATTCATTCAATGTATCTAATATTACGATATACACATATAGTATCTAATAATATTAAGTGTATATTTAAAACAAATAAATGCCAATGACTTGGATACATGAAGTTTCTCAAGCTCCACCTTTGCATTATGTACAATACAATTTTTACTTCCTCTTCCACTTACCATCATCGTGATAATGTAAGAATTCTGTCTTATTCTGACTTTATTATCTTGACCACATTCTTTTACTATTAACTATCTCCTATTTCTATCTAACGATTTTTACTTCTTTCTATTGATCTCACCAACTAGAAGTAATTAATATGTATTGTTGTTCTAACTTGCCTTTAGTTAGCTCTTCACTATGAACCATGATGGATCTCATATCCATTTATCCAAGTTGCCTCTACAACTTATGTCTCATAGAGACTAACATCTAGTTTAAGGCAAACAATGCATCTTATATACAAGATAAGATTTTATCTTTCTTTCACATCATTAGATAATCTAGGAGACACCTACTTCTCAAGTAGGATAGTTAATTGGTCAACTATGTGAACAATTCTCTTAGTTCTAAACCATTTTAAGAAATGTGAGCCATTAAACTATTTGGCATCTAGTATGCCATACAAATGGTGGTTTATCATCATATTCTACAACTGAGATATAATTTTATTAATATAACATTGCAGAAATTCATTGAAATTAAGATATGGTCTTTGATCCTAATTTATGCTCCCACTAATTTTTGACAAATTTGTATAACCCTCATTATGCAAAGATGGGATATCATGATGAAATCCTAGTAGGAACTAAGACCTTATTAACTTTATGGTGATGACCTTGTGGTAGCAGAACAAATCACCCCATCCTTAACAGGTACACAACTATTGCCAGTTGCAACTCTTGAAACTCTTAGTCATTTAGCCTCTAGAGTTATGACCTTGTGGTAGCACAACAAATCACCCCATACTTAACATGTACGCAACTATTGCCAGTTGCAACTCTTGAAACTCTTAGTCATTTAGCCTCTAGAGTTATGACCTTGTGGTAGCACAACAAGCCATATACTCTAGTTAGGTCAATTCCGCTTGTTTCGTTATGAGAATGGATTCTTCTCACAACCCTTGTGGTAGAACAACAAAGCCATGCAAATGGTCCACTCCAAGGTTTGGCAAATGCCTTAGCCATGATCACCAATCCCTTGCTGAATGTGCCTTGTGGTAGCACAACAAACCCATCCAATCTAAGATTGGTTCATCAAGACCATAACAACGGAAGGCTAGTGAGTCATTCTTAATGTCACACGTTTATCAACCTAATTATAACAAGGAGGGATTTTATTTTAGTCTCATTAATAATATGTGCTAAGTATATATAATATTTTTGAAATATCATATATCTAAAGTATAACATGTAGCACACATCCACATATCAAATATGGATAAAAATAGGTGATCATGGACTTAACCTTAAGCATACACCTAAGGCACCCTTATAGATGCAAATCCTTGCTTTAGATGCTTGAGTTGGCATGCTCCCACTTCAAAAGGTTGCTTATCCAAGTGAACTTGCTCTCCAACCGTCCACGAACCGGCTGCTAACTCCTACAAGCGGCTTAAGGGTATGTAGACCCATAAATGTACATAACTTAATAAGAAACCTTACTTTTAATTAAGGGGAGTACATTAATGGAGAAAGGTAGAATGTACAATCAGATTATATAGAGAGAGAGAGGAGACATACACAGGCCCCATTTAATAACATAACCAATACAATTGAAAGCAATCACAAGTCAAGCGTAATTAAGTCCATGATCACCTCTATACACACACTAACATTCATCACATGAACATAGAGCGCATACGTGATAATTATATAAGATATATCATATATATCAGCATAAAATTATATACTTTATTTTTTAAATTCTTAATTTCATGCACGTCAAATTTTTATGAAATAAATAACATGAAAATAACTTGACAACAACATATAAATAATTTATATGAAATAAACATACACACCTAAGCTATTTAGAACATTCATGCATTCTCAATACTGTGCAAAGTCAGAAATTAATGTCCCAATTTCTATTTTATAAAATTTCATTTTACAGAATTAATCAAGACACTAATTATATAAGTTAAACCTTTAAAACAATTTTAAAATTTAACCATGAGTGAATCTATATAAATAGGGCTTAAAATTATCTAACATGCCATTAAACACTTTAAAAAATGTTAAATAATAATATATAATTTTTATAATTTTTTTGAAATTTTTTGGTAAATTTTAGAATTTTTCTATGATTTTAAACACTTTAAAATCATTTGAAAGAGAACTGGTGCATTACGCCAAGCTCACCGACACATAGCACCCATTCAGCGTGCGCCCGCATGCGCCGCCAGGTGCGCCGGCCATCCACAGGCACTAAGCCGCCTCCCGTGCACCCGTCAATGCACCGCTCTCTGGCTATGTAGCAATAGGGTCCGAATCGGACCTAATCATCTTCTCCGCCTGATAAGGGCCGGGGTAGGGCACTATTCATCCGTAGAAGAGTTTCCAATAAAAGCAGGTCATTATCTCCTTATCCCGGACTCCAAAAAATCCAATCAAATATGCATTGGAATCCTCATAAAATAAGGAATCGAAAAAAACCATCCTCATATGCATTAAAAATCTCAATCGACCGCAAAATGAGGTAGAAGAGGAGGCGGTCAAGTAGATTCCGTAGCAGAAATCACTATTTTGTAACGAAGATAACTCCTTATCTCGAAAGCCAAAAATGCTACAAAAATACAATTTAGAATCCTAATCAAATGAAGTTGCCAAATATGTATATATACCTTCATAAAAAATTTCTCTAGAAACAATAAAACAAGGAGAAACTAGTCAATGCCGCCAGACTCTACAGAACCTTAGTTTGCTGGAAAAATCTAAAATTCTCTCTCTCCGCCGCCGTTCAAAGCTGGAGATCAAAAGAAAAGTTTAGGTAATCATATTACCCATCTCCTAAAACACTTTCCAAGTCCCAATTTTTTCTTTGGATGGAGATTTCACAAAATCCCTAAATCTGGGTGACGGTTCGAGCAAGACAGAAGCTTGAAATTTTGAAGCTTCTCCCGAACTCTATGGAGATCGAAACTTCTAACGGTTTATGGCATTGGAAATCCCTATATCACGAGATTCTACCTGAGCCAACAAATATTTTATCTGATTCATACATAGATAATAGTAGCCTCATCAAAACAGACATTTGCATAGATTCAAGAACACGTAAATTACATGAAATAATGTCGATTCGATGTTGATTTCGACCGAGACTTGAACTGGGCTCTGACACCTTTGTAAGTAATCTTTCATAAAAATATGGTGCAACGAAAGTGACGATTCCTATGAGTTCTTTAAGAATCTGTCTCAATAAGAACCGTACGACCAAAATTGAAGACCGATCAAATCGGGTTTGAATATACCTGATCGGGATTCAAATAATCTCATGAAGAGGAAAGAGATGAGCTTCTCAAGCTCTTTCAATCGTTCAAATGTCCAGTCTCCAACAATATCTACATGAACTTCATCCACAACAGGTTCTCCCTTCGTGCCGGCCTCGAGAACTCTTCTTGAACGGAGCTCCATCGGCCATGGATACGTTCTAGAGAGAGGAGGTAGGAAGGAGGCTAGGTTCATGATTTTCACCCTTGGCTTGATAAGGTTTGACTGAAACCATTAGTATTTATAGAGAATTTTGAAATTTTTCATAAAAACCCAAAATCTCTATAAATTATGCCCTTGCTCCCGTACTTATGGATAAGTCCTTTTATGTGTGACCCAATAGCCTATTTGGTTGATGCCTAAATGAAATAGAACAATTCTATTTAATTTAATTAAATTCGTTATCCAATAACAGATTAATCGACCTACCGATAATGAAGAGTACAAACCACAAACCACATCCCATGATCCCAAATGGCTATGGAGATAATCTCATTTCCATTGAGCCTTTCCATCATCGGTTACCGCATGGATATAAACCCTCGTCCATCCAATGTCCCGGTCGGAAAGGAGTACGGCATTAACTCCTTAGTATATTGACTCTATAGGATCCTGTACTCGAAATTGGATCAATTGGAAACATCCTTTTCTAATTATCCTATCTATCCTGGCCAGAGATTTAGAGTACTATTCCATGGACATTTGCTCTCACTTACCGAGAGTGAACAATCCCTTGTTGTCCGCTCAATTGCCTCTATTAAGTTTCCCTTGTACCTGATCCATCGCTATACTAGACCATCTAAACGGTGGTCCATAAGTCAATGGTCAAAGCACAAGTTCCACCCAACAAGGTATCTTTGGCAATTCAAGTTAAAGGTCCAACCATGCAACTATGATGATAGAATATCCTAATTGACAGTTCGGTAAGATACCATTCAAGGTTTCTAATTCGGCCAGTTCAATGAACTCATTCAACTAATGAGCACCTATATGTGTATCTCAATGTCTCTACACTAATGACTAATGAGATTGGTCATTCTCATCACATGAGAAGATATCACATACATTAGTCAATCTGGATCCTTGATATCCCATCTCAAGTATTCTCTAACTATGAATATTTAGATCAATTATCTCTAGATGATCAATCTCATTATTATAATCTCATCATGATTTAATCATCATTATATTTAATCATAGACTTCATTATGATATTCGCATCTAATAATAGCTTATAATGAAGATTTACCTAATTAGTTGAATGAGATATATCAAGAAATATTGAATCATATCATATCTGATTGACTTGTATGGTCTACATTTCTATCATTTTTTACGTTTTCCTTCTTTCTTTATCATCCCCTCTTGAGGTGGCGATCTGGATAACGATAAACCCATTTTCGGAGTCGACAATGATCAAGGACTTCATTACGTTATTCACTTCTAACGAGAGCTTGTAATGAAGTTTTGTCTAATTAATTGAATGAGATATTTCTATAAATATCGAATCATAACATATGTGATTGACTTGTAGGGCATAAATTTCTATTAGGTTGGTGGTGTAAAACATGTGATTAAGTCAAATATTTAATATATTGTTTAGTTCTATACATGGATATAATTGATGTTGGTCTGGGTACATACTTATCTATCTTGTAGTACTACTTTGGCCATAAAATTTGGTGAATGATAGGATGTCTATTGAGTCATCATACTCATGTTAATCCTCTTATCATTCTTTTTTAAATATTCACGTTTAGCACAACAGCAGAATGGTGGTTTGGACTTCATGGAGTTTATTGGAAGATCTTTATGTAGCATAAACTACTATATGATTTGTTAGATTATAATATTAGTATGATATTTTAGAAACAATCATTGGAATTGTGATATTTAATATGATATTACTTTTATCTTGTTTCAAATCAATATCATTTTAGGATTATTTATCCGGTTATGTCATCGGATTATGTTCCGCTATGTAGGTTAAAATTTGAGTCATGACACTTGCGACAACTTCCCTACTACTGCCGCTACTATTCTTATTCGAGGACAAAATTTTGAGATTGTCGTCATTAACTTCTTCGCCAATAACATGTTTTCTTGTAGTGAGGTGGTTTGGAACAAGATTAATCAAGGGATAAACATGATTTTTATCCTCAAAGAATAAGGGATAAACCTGGTATATCCCATAAATAATTTGATAGCAAATAGGTCCTTATGGTTGAACCCACTTAATCCTTTCTGTATCCTTGTTACCTTGTATTGGTGTTCTATATCCAAATTGACTTGACTCTGATGGGAATTCACAATATTCAAATGAGTTTCTATCCAATTCTATGAATTCTACTAAATATAACACAATTTATGTGCCTTGATCAGTCAACTGACCAAATAACTTCTCGGTCGATCGTTGCTCATCAGTTATCGTAGTTGACAAAGAGCATTCTTGAAAACATGGCTTGACCCATTTTGTCGACCGGTTTGAGTCTTGTACAATAAACCTCTGATTTTGACTGGTTGGCCAATCATAGTGCCTGATCAATCTGCTGTAAAAATTTTGATCACCAATACGTTTTGAGAGAAACTACATGCTATCGAAAAATTGGTCAACCGCCAAGGGCAGACCAGTTGACCACTGCACAGTAAGCAATAGCAGAACTTTCAGCCGAGCTTTCTATTCATTATTTACACCGATCTTAAAGGTACTCTTTTCTCCTATAATTGAACAATCATTAGAATCACCAAAAAATGGTTTTAATTCTCATTAAAAAATACTAGAGATATCTCAACCACCTCGGGAGCCACCAAAGGCTTGTCAAAGGCCACTATGACCAGCAAATCCCGACAGATCCAGCGTTGCACCATGGCAGCTCTCAAAGTGCACTATTGAGTGGCAAAATGACACAATTGAGTGTTCTGACCGAGTAAGATGAGATTTGCAGCTTAAGTTAAAGATCTTATCGTATCTGGTCAGAGACCAAGACAACCCGTAGGGGTTCCTATCCTCTTTATAGAAATTAACAAGTAAAATTCTAGAAAACACCTCTACAATGTAGGTACTTACATGAGAGGCATCTATTCGTTGAGAACCCTACGTTGTACAAACAATGATGGAAGAAAGAAAGATGAGAAATATTTATACATCATTTATGCCCGGTTTGGTTTGAGTTTCATTTTATGTATTATATCAATATTGATATTAATACTTTCAAATGTTAGAGTATCAATATCAAAAGCAATACAAATTGACACTTGTATTACATAATATACTTTGTTTGCACTATAAATTTTAAAATTGATACAATTAGTCAAACATCTCTTAATGATTCCTATTAATATTAATTTTAAAATTGATAGTGACAGAGATATTTAATAGTGTTACCAAACAGGGTGTTAGTTAGAGTATCAAAATTAATACTACGTCAATTTTGATATTAATATTTTTAATGATTAAAATATTAATATATATCAAAATTGAAACAGTGGAAACCTGTATTATATCTAATGTTTTATTTGTGTTATAAATTTTAAAATTAATATTATTAACTAAACAGCTCCGGGAGATGGGTTTTGCATTGAAGATGACGGCAGATTTGGGTTTTGCATTTAAGGTTTCAGAAGTTCTGCTCCGTCTGCAGGTCCGTCACATCTGTACAAGTCAATGTGACAAGCTGTACAGGTAGAGCTTTGTCATTGTTTGATGATGTAATCGCAGCCTGAATAAAGAGACGAGAGAATATCATAAGAAGGCTTCGGAGATGAGTACGAAGGGTGAGACATGGGCAGAAAAGATATGTGCGCCGGATGAAAATATTGCTGGCGAGGAGCAAGGCCCATGAATGACCCTCTCTGGTGCCATTGCCACCTACTGTTGTCTTGGAAGACACTAATTTTCGTACAACATTTTTTAAAAGATATATGTATCATCCATTTCTCCATTTACCTATCATAGGTATACAACTTTCTCTCTCTCTCTCGCTGGCTATGTAATCTCCGATGTTTGGTTAGAGTATTGAAAATGATACAAAATTAATCTTCGTATTGTTGATAGACACATCAGCAGTAAATGTGATGCTGCTCGGTATCAAATGTAATATTAATACAAAAGGGGCATTAATGTGATAACCAAATAGGATCTAATTAGGGCTACAATTCAAATAAGTCAAATTTCATAATGAAATCATATGTATTTGATCATAGTTCTGATGTTTTGATTCTAAAATATAATTCAATAATTTCCAAATTACATATTACATATTATCTTCAATTTATACATAATTTTTAAAATTTAATATCAATTTAAAACTTTTATTTTATTATTTTATTATATTACATATTTTATTGTATATTTTTAAATTTTATTTTAATTAATTTTACTTATATATATTATGTTTATTGATGTAAGATAAATGGAAATAGAACCAACTAATTCCAATTCCAATAGATACAAAACCAAGTTTCAAACATAATGATTTTTATTGGAATTCATTATAGAATATTTGATTCCCTTTGCCCTTCTAGACCTAATGCTTTTTATTTTTCATGAGAATCAACTATCGGAATCAATTTTTAGCTTGATATTTCTAGATGTAAAAAAGCTGTAAGTAAATTTATCTAATATTTACCTTGCCTTTATTAATGTTATATTGGGATCCTAATTATTCATCTTGCTTTAAAAAAGATAAAACCCTCGCTAATTCTCAGATTATTTGGCTTTCAATAACACTCCAACAAATGCTGGGTATTAAAATTTTGATGTATACCAATTCTAAGCTATCCCTTATTTTTAAGTTTTTGGCACTTTAATCAGCTGCATTGTTCATCCAAACATTCAGAAAATGACTTCAGATTTCATCCAGAGAACATACAAAATATTTTCTGTGTTTCATGATATCAAAGAGGGTATCATTTTTTGAAGATAACATGTATAAGACTTGGACTGGGCACCTAGCTCTCAACCCTAATGCATACGTATCTGCTGAGACGACAAACGGTGGTCACATGCGGGGGAGGGGAGGCGCTGCTCGGCTCACCCAAGTGAGGCGCACAGGCTCCGGCGCGCATGGGGTCGAAGTACGGCTTCCGTGGCCGGAATCATACACAAGACGCAGCCAAATGCGCGATGCGGCCAAAGGAGAAAAGGCAGAATCCGGCGGGGACCCACGGGATACGCCGCGCTAGGGGAACTGCCCGGGGAACGTCGCCGTCCGACGTCTTTCAGCCGGGTGCGGGACCGGCGCCCACCACCGCTTCCGCTGCAGAGGTATTACCGGACCTGTGCCGCACGCCATGGGGCGGAGGAAGACGACGGGGGGTGCATCTTTAGCTTTGTTGTATGTTGGCATCACGTAATCTTTTAGAAGAGGGTGTGATTGCTCACGTGGGACAAGGAAACAAGGCTATGCGGGTTTCCGAGAATATTGTTTTGTTAATAACCGCATATTTTAACTAGGGGTGTCAATGGGTTGGGCCCGGCCGGCCCGCAGCTGGCCCAACAAAGCCCGCTCCAATATATAATGGGCCGGCCCGGCCCGGCCCGTATTACATTTCGGCCCGACCCGGCTCGGCTCAGAAAAAATATAAGTTTGGCCCGGCCCGACCCGGCCCGGCCCGTTCTTTTCAACTTATTATAAGATATATTTTATATTTTTTAAATTTTTTAAACATCAATCCAAAAAACTTTAATAACTTCTATGATCTTACCAATGATGTGTCTTATTAATGGTGATCTCTGTATTTGTGATAAAAAATAATACCAACTAAAAAAATGTAAAATTAATTTAATTATTTAATTATTATAACAACTGAGTGACTAGAGATATAAATATTGATTTAATTTAGATAAAAATCAATAACTACATGATCTATTAATAAATCAGAATCAAAATTAGATAATTAATAAATTAATAAATTTGTGATTATTAATAAATAAGAATCAAAATTAGATAATAAATAAGAATTGACAAGAATTAATCGCACACCATCAACCTGATAAAAGCCCGTTATATATAACAACGGTGCAATATGAAGAAACCTTATATATATATATATTTTACACATTTTAGGACATATAAAATAATTTCTAGAGTGCGCAATCAAAATTCCAACGTTCTATATCAACTTCAGAAAAAAACCATTTTTAGCGTAAAACAGTCCCGCATCGCTCTTCTATTTTCGGATTCTATGCACATCAAGCTTTTAAAATTATTAATGTAAATTATTTTACGGCGCATGTATGGATATAAATATGTGATAATGTAATGGATAAAAAAAGGTAATACGGAATTATATATAATCCGGCTCCAGCCGATCGCGACGCCCGAGGGCCGGAACCACCGACGGCGGCGCCTCTGATATATTCGGCATCCGTCCGAGCGGACGAAGGCGAGCTGCCCGCCACCGCCGTGCATTCCGTCTTCTCCGATCACCACCGGTGCTTGTCGTCCGTGCAGGAGAAGAAGCTCGGCCGGGGAGGCAGAGAAAGATGTGCGGAGGATCCATCATCTCCGAGTTCGTCGCCTTCAAGGAGGAGGCCCGCCGCCGCGCCAGCGCCAGCGCCGCGCCGGACGACCTACGGTCCGACTTCGACGCCCTCTCCGGCTTCCTGGACCCTTCCCCACCCTCGCCCAAAGGCAACAGCGCCGTCGGCGGCTGCAGAAGCCTCGGAGCTCATCCTTCCGCGCACTCCTCCGCCCACGGTAAAAGCTTCGCTCTCCGCCATCACGCCAGACGGGAGGGAAAGCAGCTCGCGAGTTGGGTTCTTCCGTCGGCCCGAGAACTGGCCCGACTTCAGCCCGCGGGCTATTTCTCTTGGCCCGAAACAAGGCCCGATGCTAACCCGGCCCGAGAGTCCATGGGCAAACCCGGCCCATTGCCGCCCCTAATTTTAACCACGCGCTTATTGACTCCACTTTTGGTTACATTCAAATAATCTTTGGTAGTGAATTGAGGGAGAGCGGTAATTTAAACCTGAACATTAGACATCATACTTTCTCGAGTGTGATCGAATCAAACACGCATATTGTAACGGTTGGTGTTTTAATTTAAATAAATAATAGTTGTTTATTTATTATGAGTTCAATTGTATTTAATATGTGTTATCTCTCTCCTTTTCTCTCCCTTTCCGTTTTTTTCCTCTCCACATCGTTTCCTATTTTTCCTCTTTTCGGATGCCCTATCTTCTTCCTCCTCTAGGTTGCCGCCGCCTGCTGCCTCGCCGCGTCAACACCCCCTTTCAGCCGCCGCAGCATCCTGCCGTTGCACCCGCACGCGCAAGTGCCGCGCCGCCTCGCCGCCGCCCCCCTGCGCGCACCCGCAGCCTCGCCGCGTGGGCCTCGTCGCCGTGCCACCGCGTCCCCCCTCGCCGCGGCCGTCTACCCGAGCGCCCGTTTGACATCGCCTCCCGCCGCGCCTCCGCCGCTGCGGCAATTGCCACCGCCCCCCTCGGCCCGACTCTCTGCACGGCCGCCGTCCACCGCCTCTCTCCGCCGCCTTGACACCGCGCGTCGGCGCAAGCCCGCGGCCCCGCCGCCTCCTTCCGCTCGGCGCCCACCCGCCGGCGCCGCCGCCGCCGCCCGTCGAACCCCCTCCGGCCCGCCGTCGCCGCGACCCCCGCTGACCCGGCCGGCCCCGCCCGAGCGCCGCCCGCGCGTTGGCCGCCGCCTGCCCGCGCACACGCGGCCGCCGCCACGCCGCCCGCAGCCACCGCGCACGCTGTCTCCCGTTGACCGCCGCCGCGATCACGGCCGCCCGCTGCCCGCCTGCGCGCGCCCGCGGCCAACCGCAGCACCGCCATCCCGTTGACCCCCCTCGGGCGTTGCCGCGCGACCGCGCGCCTTAACCGCCTCGGCCGCCCGCCGCCCTCCCCGTCGTCGCACCCGCTCGCGGCAGCGCCGCCCATGGCATGACCCCCCTCGCGGCTTCGGCCGCCGCCGTGCCGCGACCGCGGCTATTCCCCCCCCTCTCCGCGGTAGCCCTCTCTCTCTTCTCTCATATCCCCTCTCTCTCTCTCCTATCATAGATCTCTCCTATTCTTCTATATATTCTACTTAATTTATTCTTCTTCCTTTCAACAGATCGATTGCGGACTATTCATCTCAGTTTTTCGTCGCCGTCGTGACCGCGGCATTCTCGTCATCCAGATCGATCCTTTTCGAACTCCGTGAGCCGTTCGTCGTCGCCGTTAAGGTAGGCGTCTCGGCTATTTTTAGCACTCTAATATACTTGATTAAATGGTAAAAATCATGCTTAGATCAGCAGGATTAGAAGATTGTAATTATTGGGCAGTTTTGGATTTATTAGCATGTTTAGATAGAGTTAGATTAATCTGTTTAAACCGTGCATGTTTAGATTAAATTAGTTATTCATGTATGTTGGTCATCATGATAGGTGTGTATATGTTTAAATCTAGCTTGTTTAGCATGTTTACATCACGATAAACCTTAAGCATGTATATCCCGATTTGATAAAAAGACGATGTAAGGATTAGGCACAGTGTTGGTAGAGTTTAGTTTATTTTCTTTTATGTAATAGATAGTTCTGTCTAAGCATGTGATTGATATGTTTAGGTTGTAACTTGCATGATCCTATTTATATGCATCTAGTTTATGCTAGATTGTGGTGTGGTATGCAAATATGTGGTGCATAGAACCATGGGTGTTCATCTATGTATTTCATGTTTGGATTGCCAATTTCATATTCATGGTTACTATCTGAGTTATTTATATGCTTGCATTGTGTGAAATGTGGTTAAGGACCTGTTTGGTAACACTATTTGACACCTCTATCACTATCCATTTTAAAATTGATATTCCAAGTAATCACCAAGAAGTGTTTGGTTAGTAATATCAATTTTGAAATTGGTAGTGAAAATAAAACACATTATGTAATACAAGTGTCAACTTGTATCAATTTTGATATTGATACTCCAACCTCTAAAATGATCAATATCAATATTGATATAGTATCAAATTTAAAACTCTAACCAAACGGGCCATAATGCAGTGAGATGCATTGTGATGGAAATGTACTTCACCAGACTATAATTCGGTTCTGTGGGCAGCAGATGAATTAGAACAATTCGGAGCATCCGTCGATCCCGGATACCGCGGTTTATCCTAAGTACTCCCCTGCCTATGGGGTACTATGGGATTTAGCTTACTATATGTTACTTCCTACTATATGGTAAATCTGGTGCTAGTTTTGTGATGTGGCTACATTATTCAAATGGAGCATGATATTTACTCAGACAGGTGTTTAGTTGTGCATTTGGCAGAGATATTAGTGTTCTAGTTGTGTCTTTGGTTTTATGTCAGGTGTAGGTGTTATGAGCATACCTAGAGTTGTCTAATGTGCAGGATATGTTGGTTTTAGTGCATATGGAGTCATTTTATCATATGGGGTAGTAGAATGACATTGTAATCACTTAATTGAAGATATATAATTAGCTTAAATCCTATGTATTATAATCTGATTTTTAGGCTTAAAATGTATTGTATATCAATAGAAATAACTATTATAGTGGGGTAGTTCGGGTGTAAGTCCTACTGAGTCTGTGGTGACTCACCCCTTCCGGTTTTAATATTTTCAGGAGTGCAGGTTTAGCGCAGCAGAAGCGTAGTGGTGTTTTGGAGTCCGAGGAGCTAGTGGAGTACTCATTCAATGTTGGTATTTAATTTGTTAGATAGATGTTTGATTATTATGTTATTAAGTTGTAAAGTTTGGAATTATGAATTTGGATTATGATTTTTAGTCTTTTTTTGTTCCAGACCGATATCCTTCCCCGTTTCGTCGCCGGATTATCTTCCGCTGTGCATGTTAAAAATCCGGGTCGTGACAGCTTGGTATCAGAGCATTAACTCGGCCTGAATGTCTATATTGACATGCCCGTGTTTATGATATCGGTTTGGATTAGACGGAATTGATATTCGGAAGAACATGATGGCAGAAAGAATAATTTAGATTTTCTATTGGATTGAGAATCTTATATGACATAGAAATTTGATGATAGATTATTGGAGGTCTATATTAGATATTTGATAGTGTCATTTTATGATGATTCAACTTTCAGATTTAGTGGATTTTGGAGTTTGGATTTATGTTTATAGGATAAGACTATCACTTTAGATTTGTTAGATTTTAATATTAGATAGTGATTGGGTGATTAGAGATTGGATTGAATAATTAAAAATGCAATGACCAATTTTCAGATTGGGTGGATATTATGGATTTGTTTGATGAAGAATTATTTTCACTAATCTTAAGACATCATCAAGATATACACATTGGATTATCAAATGTTTGATAGGTGATGGTTGATCGTTGTCATGTTGGTTTATGGTTTGATGAGGAAAATTTCAGATTTAGTACTTTTAGTAATTTAGATAGATTGGTGAATCTTTTGGAGGATTTAGTTGAGTGACATATGTGAAATAATTAGAATGATTCATTTTGAGATTAAATCTGATTTAATTATGAGATGATTGGAAGGATACTTATGGGTGGTATAAGGATATGATGACATGTGTTAATTAGATTTGGTATCGGTCCTACCCAAGATGTGAAATGAATTGATGATTGAATTATTATTTGAGTATATGGTTCTAAATGAAAAGGAATGTGATATAAGAATGAGATTATGAATATGAAATTTTAGAGTAAGAATTAAGATAATTTTAGCATGTTTTGTATAAGTGATATTTTTTTTTTGTGCTATCAAGGATGGAATATAAATCAAGTGCAACTCTTGAGGAGAGATATTTAGTTGATATATTATGAGTTTGAGAATTAGAGTTAGTGTGAGTTGTATTATAGTAAGGTGCTATCTACTATTTGATTGTATTAATATACTCTCCCCGATCACAATCTTTTGATCTTTATTATCCAATTTTGAACTCATTTATCTCTCCATATCTTGTCTATTCAATTTAGCCAAATATTGATTGTGGATGATTTTAATTATATGTTATGTCTAAGCATAGGTTGATCATATGTGGAGTATGGACCTTAGTTCATTAGATGTGATCTTTTAGATTGGAAAGAGATAAGATGTGCATCTTGCTAGTCGTTTGGAAATGATTAGAATATGAAATTAAAAATTTATTTTAAGGAAGAGATGAGAACATATCTTGCAAGAGAGGTAGAGATTCATATATATTTGAAAAGTATGAGAAAGAATAGAAGACTTAAAAACTCATTGAGAATGAGAATCATTCGCTAATTATATGTGATTACAATTAGATATTATTCATATGATGGAATTTAGAGATAAAATTTCTTGGATGATAATTTGATAGCAAGCAATTTAGACAAAGAGATAATGTGATTGATTAAAGTTTGAAAGAAAGTGATAATAAGAGGATGATTATAGTTTAAGTGTTTTTAATAATGTTAGGAGTAGTTGACTCATTAGAAATATTTTGTTGGAAGTTAGAGATTTGATAATCTTGTGAACTTATATCATATAGATGGTATGAAGTGCATATATTTGAGATCATATGTATATGAATGATATAAAGGTTAAGAATAATTACATTGATTGGATAAGTAGATTACAATAATGTTGAGATATATTTCATCTTAAGGCATCATTATTTTGTGAAGCTTTGCTATGAGATTGAATGGAAACCTGGCATTAATATTAAACTATTTTGAATTGAATAAAACTGTTGTACTTTTGTATGAGAAATGTGAGAAGATATCAGATTTAGAGAATGAATTATCAATTTGAATTTTGGAATAGATTTAGGAAGATATAGATATTATCGTAAGGTTGTAATCTTTTGATATTGAAGATGAGATGTTTAGAAGATTAGATATTAATCTTAGAGGTTAGACACTTATCTAGACAGGCCTATGATTAGTTTATATCTTTGGCAATCTGATTTAGATCATGATCATATCATCTAGATTATCCACCATTATCTATCGATCTAGAACTCTAGTATTATTCTTTCTATCCAATCTAAATTGTCTTATCCGTTTGAGTACTCAATCTCTCTTCGAATTGTGATTTATAAATCTAGCTAGGAGTAGACTTTGCATATATGATGGATTGAATTATGAATTGTTATTAGTAGAGTAGAAGAATTGATAGACCGAAATTTATTAGAGATGGTCTTTAGATAGAGAAATAGTTAAGAAATTTTTCTATCTTTATTTGTAGATAAGATCAATACCTATAATCTTGTGATGATATACATTTAGCTTTTTGTAGATCAAGTCAATCGGAGTGATTACCTTTAGATAAGATATTGATCAATTAAATTTGATATTTAGATTATGATTAGATCATCAATTGGATGATTATGTTGAGTCATTGATGGCATTCGATATGTTATGATGTTAAATTTTCAGATTAGTATATTTGAAATTTTAGATAGATGAGGATTAAGTTTACCAATTTTAGACATGATTATTAAAGTTGTACCATGTAGTGATTGTTGATTTATTGAATATTTTTGTGAAGGATATTTGATCCATATCATAATGGTCTATAAAATTTTTAGATCTGGTATATTGATAATTTAGATTAAGGATCATCATAATTAAGGTCTTAAGGTTATGTGATTGGATGATATATATGATATATAGATAATTAGATTACCTATTAGATTGAGAATCTTAGATAGTATTGAAGATTGATTTAGATAGATTAGAATGATATAGATCGATAGATAATAAGTGGGTAGATTAATGAAGGAATTGTTAGTTAGTGGTTTAGTTTGTTAGATAGTTAGATAGATTGAAGGATGCAATTGTTCGGTGAGTTTGGTTGAATTTTCGAGGACGAAAATTTTTATTAGGAGGGTAGATTGTAACGGTTGGTGTTTTAATTTAAATAAATAATAGTTGTTTATTTATTATGAGATTAATTGTATTTAATATGTGTTATCTCTCTCCTTTTCTCTCTCTTTCCGTTTTTTCCTCTCCACATCGTTTCCTACTTTTCCTCTTTTCGGATGCCCTATCTTCTTCCCCCTCTAGGTCGCCGCTGCTTGCTGCCTCGCCGCGTCAACACCCCCCTTCGACCGCCGCAGCATCCTGCCGTTGCACCCGCACGCGCGAGTGCCGCGCCGCCTCGTCGCCACCCCCCCTGCGCGCGCCCGCAGCCTCGCCGCGTGGGCCTCGTCGCCGTGCCACCGCGTCCCCCTCCTCGCCAAGGCCATCTACCCGAGCGCCCCCCAGTTTGACATCGCCTCCCCCCGCGCCTCCGCCGCTGCGGCAACCGCCACCGCCCCCCTCCCCCCGTTGACTCTCTCGCGCGGCCGCCGTGCGCCACCTCTCCCTGCCGCGTTGACCCCGCGCGTTAGCGCAAGCCCGCGGCCCCGCCGCCTCCTTCCGCTCGCTGCACCCACCCGCCGGCCCCGCTTGCCGCCCGTCGAACCCCCTCCGGCCTGCCGTCCGCCGTGACCCCCGCCGCCCCGGCCGGCCCCGCCCGAGCGCCGCCCGCGCGTTGGCCGCCGCTTGCCCGCGCGCACGCGGCCGCCGCCACGCCGCCCGCGAGCAGCATGCCGTCTCCCGTTGACCACCGCCGCTGCGACCGCCGCGCTCGCGGCCGCCCGCCGCCCGCTGCGCGCGCCCGCGGCCAACCGCAGCACCGCCATCCCATTGCCCCCCCGGGCATTGCCGCGCGACCGCGCGCCTTAACCACCTTGGCCACCTGCCGCCCTCCCTGTCATCGCGCCCGCTCGCGGCAGCGCCGCCCATGGCATGACCCCCCCTCGCGGCTTCAGCCGCCGCCGCGCCGCGACCGCGGCTATCCCCCCCCCTCTCTCCGCGGTAGCCCTCTCTCTCCTCTCTCATATCCCCTCTCTCTCTCTCTCTCCTATCATAGATCTCTCCTATTCTTCTATATATTCTACTTAATTTATTCTTCTTCCTTTCAACAGATCGATTGCGGACTATTCGTCTCAGTTTTTCGTCGCCGTCGTGACCGCGGCATTCTCGTCATCCGGATCGATCCTTTTCGAACTCCGTGAGCCGTTCGTCGTTGCCGTTAAGGTAGGCATCTCGGCTATTCTTAGCACTCTAATATACTTGATTAAATTGTAAAAATCATGCTTAGATCAGCAGGATTAGAAGATTGTAATTATTGGGCAGTTTTGGATTTATTAGCATGTTTAGATAGAGTTAGATTAATCTGTTTAAACCGTGCATGTTTAGATTAAATTATTTATTCATGTATGTTAGTCATCATGATAGGTGTGTATATGTTTAAATCTAGCTAGTTTAGCATGTTTGCATCACGATAAACCTTAAGCATGTATATCCCGATTTGATAAAAAGCCGATGTAAGGATTAGGCACAGTGTTGGTAGAGTTTAGTTTATTTTCTTTTATGTAATAGATAGTTCTATCTAAGCATGTGATTGATATGTTTAGGTTGTAACTTGCATGATCCTATTTATATGCATCTAGTTTGTGCTAGATTGTGGTGTGGTATGCAAATATGTGGTGCATAGAACCATGGGTGTTCATCTATGTATTTCATGTTTGGATTGCCAATTTCATATTCATGGTTACTGTCTGAGTTATTTATATTCTTGCATTGTGTGAAATGTGGTTAATGCAGTGAGATGCATTGTGATGGAAATGTACTTCACCAGACTATAATTCGGTCCTGTGGGCAGCAGATGAATTAGAGCAATCCGGAGCATCCGTCGATCCCGGATACCGCGGTTTATCCTAAGTACTCCCCTGCCTATGGGGTACTATGGGATTTAGCTTACTATATGTTACTTCCTACTATATGGTAAATCTGGTGCTAGTTTTGTGATGTGGCTACATTATTCAAATGGAGCATGATATTTACTCAGACAGGTGTTTAGTTGTGCATTTGGCAGAGATATTAGTGTTCTAGTTGTGTCTTTGGTTTTATGTCAGGTGTAGGTGTTATGAGCATACCTAGAGTAGTCTAATGTGCAGGATATGTTGGTTTTAGTGCATATGGAGTCATGTTATCATATGGGGTAGTAGAATGACATTGTAATCACTTAATTGAAGATATATAATTAGCTTAAATCCTATGTATTATAATCTGATTTTTAGGCCTTTACTAACTCCTCGGGTAAAAGCCAATGGTAAAGGGGATTTTTAGGCCTTTATCACAACGGAAGGTTGGTATTTGATTATCCGTTATGAGCCCTCTCTATTTTTCCTATTTCAAGTGCTCTCTGTTGTGTTGTCTTAGCCCTAGTTTTTTCTCTACAGAAGTTCGTTGAGGTTGGTATTTGATTTCATGTCTCCCTCGACTATTCTCAGCTGTAAGTCCTATCTATTTGCCCCATTCCTAGTCTTCTCTTGTCCGATTGCTCATGTTTCACCATCATTTTGCTACAGAGCCATTTATAGGACTACACGTAAATAGCTAAATTTCAAGTTTCACACTATCTTACCCATAAAAGTCCATCATCTATTTCCATTGTCCATAGCATTGTTGTTACCATTACCTTGTGAGTAAATGTTTTGGTGTTATATTTTGATTTAATTTTTTTTAAAAGTTAATTTTTGATGCTTTGATCACATTGCTGTATACGCAATTTTTATTCTCCTACAAAAGCATATCTTCTTTTTTCCTATCAAACCCTCCAATTTTGGAAATGTATCTCTTCAATTTTATGTTCTTATATGAGAAAACTCTTTAAATTAAAAGAACTCTTAATACTATGCTTGAATGGTATTCACATTTTAATATTCAGCTTTCATTTTATAGGATCATTTATCCAATATGTTGCTAGACAAAAGATGGATTTCCTTGAATTGTGGTACAAAATAATTTGAGAAGGGACTAGATACATTTTTTAATTTTGCATTTGAAAGAGCAGCTATGAGAGATAAAATACTTTTTCCATGTATGAGTTGTTTAAACACTCTCAGACAAGGTTGAGACACTATGAAACTCTATGTATCTTTGTATGGTTTTGATCAATCATATACATTTTGGGACTATCATGAAGAAAATGAAGAGGATGATATGTCTGCAGAGGAAGTGAATGATGAAAGTGGTAATGATATGACAACATTAGAAATGTTGCATGACATTATGATGGGAGAACAATTTCCTAATGTCATTTTTCATGAAGAAGCTTTAGAAAATGATTCTCTTGTGGCTGAAGAACCTAATAAAAAAGCTAAGCGATTCTACAGATTACTAGATGATGCTCAAGAAAGTCTATATGCAAATAGTAAGGGTGTTTCAAAATTGTCTTGCATAGTGGAGTTGTTTCACCTAAAGTGTCTTTACTGTTGGAGCAATGCCTCATTCGATGCACTTCTCAAATTATTGAAAAAGATTCTTCTGACGGAAATACATTACCGAGATTCTATGTATGAGATCAAGAAGGTTATTCGTGAGTTGGGTTTGGGTTATGAAAAAATTGATGCATGTATCAATGATTGCATCCTTTATCGAGGTCAATTTAGTAATCTTGATCATTGTCCTACATGTAACACAACAAGATGGATGTCATCTTCAGCTTTTGATAATAATGAACAATTAGATAAGAAAACAAAAGTAGCACACAAAGTATTATGTCATTTTCCTCTAGTTCCGCGACTACAACGATTATTTATGACAAAGGACTTGGCAAAGGATATGAGGTGGCATAAGGATAAACGCATTGATAATGGCATTTTAAGGCACCCAGCTGACTCATTAGCTTGGAAAGAACTGGATAAGTACGATACAAGTTTTGCCAATGACTCTCAAAGTGTTCGTTTAGGATTAGCAAGTGATGGGTTTAACCCCTTTAGCACTATGAGTTCATCTTATAGTACTTGGCCGGTGATACTTGCAGTATATAATCTTCCACCATGGTTATGTATGAAGCAACCATTTTTTATCATGTCATTATTGATTCCTGGTCCAAAATCACCAGGAAATGATATTGATGTTTTCTTTCAACCTTTAATAGAAGAGCTTAAAGAATTGTGGGATATTGGAGTTGAGACATATGATGCCTTTAAGATGCAAAATTTCAACATGCGGGTTGCTCTTTTATGGACGATCAATGATTTTACAGCATATGCAGTTTTATCTGGTTGGAGCACTAAAGGAGAGTTAGCTTGTCCAGAGTGCCATAAACATACATGTGCATATCGATTAAAGTATGGGAAAAAATTTTGTTATCTTGGGCATCAATGTTGGTTAAAAGTTAACCATTCATGGAGAAAAAATAAAATAGCATTTGACGGTAAAAGAGAAATGAGATTGGCACCTGTCTCATTATCAGGAGATGAAATATTGCAACAATATGATCATTTCTCTCCCATTGTTTTTGGCAAGTTAAGTAGAAAAAGAAAGCGAGGAGATCTTTTATACAATTGGAAGAAACATAGTTTTTTTTTTCAATTGTCTTACTGGAGTAAGCTTTTAGTTAGACATAACTTGGATGTAATGCATATTGAGAAAAATGTGTGCGAAAAAGTCATTGGGATATTGTTGAATAGTGAAATAAAAACAAAGGACATTCTCAAAGCCAGACTTGACTTGCAAAAACTAGGTACTAGAAAAGAATTGCATGTTCAAAAAAAATGACAAAATTTTTCTCCCACCTACAAAGTATACATTATCTACAGATGAGAAGCGAACTATATGTCAACTTTTAAAAGATATCAAGGTTCCAGATAATCATGCCTCAAATATTTCTGGATGTGTATATATCAAAGAATGTGAAGTGAAGGGATTAAAGAGCCATGATAATCATGTTTTGATTGAAAGATTGTGGCCTCTTGTAATACGTGATGTATTAGATACTGATGTTTGTGATCCATTGGTGGAGTTGAGCAAGTTTTTTTCAGAAATATGTGCAAAAGTTTTGAATGTTGACTTATCACAACAACTTGATTCCTTTATTGGTGTAACTCTTTGTAAGTTGGAAAGGATTTTTCCACCTAACTTTTTTGATATCATGGTGCACTTAGTTATTCATCTTGCTCAACAAGCCATGATTGTTGGTCCAGTGCAATATCGTTGGATGTATCCAATAGAAAGGTATATTTTAATTTCTATTATTAATTTTAATTTTATACAAAATTTTAAATTTATTATCATTCAAAATGTTTGTATACATAGGTATTTACGCACACTA
Source organism: Cryptocoryne crispatula var. balansae (assembly GCA_036172225.1). Lineage (NCBI taxonomy): Eukaryota > Viridiplantae > Streptophyta > Magnoliopsida > Alismatales > Araceae > Cryptocoryne > Cryptocoryne crispatula. The sequence goes on from CM069921.1 coordinate 44,035,275, forward strand.
AAAGGCTATGTGCGTAACAAAGCTCGGCCAGAGGGTTCGATTGCAGAAGGTTATCTTTCAGAGGAATGAACAATTTTTTGTTCCAGATATTTAAAGAATGTTGAGTCTAAACTAAATCGGCCATATAGATCCATTGACATTGAAGAAGAATCTATATCAAAAATGAACATATTCAAGGAAAATGGACGAAAAGTTAGCAACGGCAAAGTAGATGAACTTACAATGCTTGAATGGAAACAAGCATCCTTGTATGTATTAAAGAATTGTGATGAAGTTCAACCTTTCATCAAGTAAGTTTATAAACATATCTTTTCATTATCTATTGATCTACATATAATATATACATGTTGAATATGTTGTACAGTGAACATATAAATGACTTGGAAAAATTGCATGTTAGAGATATTGACAAAGAACACAATGAGAAATTCTCTGTATGGTTTGAAAAAAAAGTGTCATCTTACAAATTTATATTTAGCTTAAAGTTCAATACATGTTTTTAAATTCAATATTATTGTCTTTTATTTGTAGATCTCTAGTCTATTTCAAAAAGGAGAAGCCATGGAAGAACTATATGCACTAGCAAGAGGTCCAGACAAGCAAGTGTTCTCACATAGTGGATGATATATAAATGGATTTAGATTTCGTACTGTCCAATCAGAATGACATTTGAAAACTCAATGCAGTGGAGTTATTGTTCAAGGTGATGAAGCGACAAATAACACTACATATTATGGCCAACTGACAAGCATTATTGAACTTCAGTACATAGGAGGAAGAAAAGTAACTTTATTCAAATGTGAGTGGTTCGATGTGTCATCCTTAGGTCGAGGATATAAGTAAGATAGATATGCATTTATTAATCTCAACTTTGAATGAAGATTAAAGACATGAGAGCCATACATTCTTTCATGTCAAGCTAGACAGGTGTATTTTATCAAGAATAAAATAAATTTTGATTGGTATACAGTTATAAAAGTTACTTCACAACATATATATGATTTGCCTTTTGTGGAAGATGATGTTGACCAAGATCAAGAAGAAGAACCTTATCAACATAATGAGGTCAGATTTGTTGCTGAAGTGGTTAATACATCTTCTGAAGCGAATGATGACTTGATATCTTGGAAGAGAAGCAATGGTGATGAGATAAATCTTGAGACACATTGGTTCGATGAAGTTGAAGAAGAGGAAAGGATTTCCATTGATGGAAAAGACATTACAACGGATGATGAATTTGAATCTAGTACAGATGAGAATTAAAATGAAGATGCATATTTAGATGATGACTAGGACACTTTTTATTTATTGTTATATATTTATTTGTCAAATTTCTATAAATAAATCAATGAGAGTGCAATTGCTACTTAGATTTACATGTAATGAATTAAATGTGATTTGTTGCATAATGAGAACGATCTTTTTTACTTGTTAGATATTTCTATATTGCAATATGTATGTTGTCAACTTAGTTTACAGAAAATTTTCAGATAACAATGGCATGTGAGGGATCCAATGCTACATCAGGTTAGCTATATTTCATCTTAAAGAAATAAGTAGTATACATTTATACATTTTAAGTTCCTTATCTATTTATTCTGTTGTAAATTTTAGATGTTGCTAGTTCAAGAAGAGGATGTGGCAAGTTTAGAGGATTAAATATTGTAAATAAGATACGACCAAGTAATACTATCAAGCTCACCGTCCAAATAGACACGAAGTTTAGAAGGCCTTATGGGGAGAATGCATCAGAATGTATAAGTGAACTTAGTCGACTTGTTAAGTTATTTATTCCTGTCAATGTGCCTAAATGGAAACAAGTCCCAGAAGACTATAAATTGAAGATATTTGAGAAACTCATGGTATACTCTTTAAGGTCCATATTTCTTTTATTTTCATATTGAAAGTCTTATGGTACTCTGACATTTTCTAACTTATATTTTGTAGGAAAAATTTGAGTTTAAAGTTGGCAATGCAATTTGCAATGATGTCCATGTCCAGGCAATTATAAATGACTTAGCAAATAAAAGATTTAAAGATTTTCGATGTGCATTACATAGAAAGTACAAAAAGTGGAGTACTAATGAAGAGCGTCTACTACATATTCCTGATGATGTTAGTGAAGATGAGTGGAAATGGCTGGTGGACTATTTTAGTTCTTCCAAATATGAGGTATTAATTTTATTATAGCTTAGTTTGTTCTCTATTCTAGTTAACTTTATTCTTCAATCTATCTTAGGCAATGAGTGAAAGGAATAAAAGTAACAGGGGTAAACAAGTTATTGGTCACGTTACGGGACGAACATCATTCAAAGAAGTTAGTTGGAGAGAGGTAATAATTTTTTATCAATATCAAATGTTCTTATTTATGTTTTTTTTCATATAGTCACAATTTCAATTTATTTTACATGACTCATATGGATTGTATACTTAAAGAGAAATTGCAGTTTGTATTTAACAAAAAGTGAATTCTCTCATTAACAAAAGAAATAGATTTTGTGTATATTTTCACTTGTTCCACGGAGCATTTTATTTGACTCTCTTATCACCTTTCTATTTAAGCCCAAATTATAAGAGAAGGAATCCATTCCTATCTCTATTAGAGAGAAGTTTCTCCATTTTAAACACAAAAAATGAGGCATACAAGTATATAAAGTATAGTGCATTAAAAAAGTGTATATGGACCCCCCACCTTTTTGTCTGAGGTAGATAAGCTTCTCTCCAAATAAGGTTGGACGAGATGTCTTCTTAAATTATGCACAATATAGGTAAACACCAACATAGGATCATGAATATGAATTTGATACAGATGATTAATGATTCTTGTCCCACTGGATCTATCAATGTCACATGTAAATTTATGAGCTTCCTTTCATTTTTTCTATATATTTCATAGACATGCCACTCCAGAAATTTGGTGATTGTTAAGTTAAAAGCTCTTCTTGAAGATTTTATTGCTTGTAGCATTTCTTCTTAATATGGTTGCATTTCTTACTAAACATATTTTGTTGTCTTCTTATTATTAAGTTCTTTAGTCCTTATGAACTCAATGGTAGTTTGAAATGAATGTTTATTATCTAAAGTTCTATTTAAACATAGATAAACATAGATACGTACATTGAACTTATTTAAAATTGTAATGGAGAGATGCCGAAGGGTGTGAACCTCTACTGCATGAACTTTGGCAACATACTCATCGAAAAATTGATGGAACTTGGGGAAGTGAGCAATCAAGACAAATCTAAGTATGTATCTCAGTTTTTGTGCATATAAATAAGAAAATATTAGTTTCTAACTTTGTTACTTCTCATGACATTACATTTTAGGAAACTGTTCAAGAGAAATTAGTAGCGTCACAAGAAGATTCATCAACTTTGTCTGCTCAAGAAATATTCACATCAGTTGTTGGAGAAAGATCAAGATATATGAGAGGAATGGGTTATGGTTCAAGGCCTTCTTCTAAATCAAGTATTACTACATCATCGGTTGCTAAACTTCGAGCTCAATTACATGACAAAGATAAAGTTATAGAGCGAATGGAACAAACTGTGGATGACAAATTACAAAAACAAAAGGAAGAGTTGACTACAAAATTCAATGATAGTATTAATGATCTTGTTAGTCGAAAGATGATGGATGTAATAGGTCAATTTAGTTTGACAACTCATAGACTTCATTGAATTGAGAGATGTATCTACGAAGACACTTTTGTCATGTTACTTGTTATGGTTTTATAACTTATAGTATGTTGCTATTGTTCAAGATATATCTTGATCTCAAAAATATTTATTATGATGGATGTAATAGGTTAATTGATATTTAATGATAATATTTTATAGCAACTATTGTTTATTGCCATATATTTTAATATATATAAATACATGTTGCTGCGAAAAGTTTGATTGTAGCAACTAGGCAATTGACACAAAAAGTGTGTATATATAGCTAAAAATATTTCTATAATAACTCATAATGAGTGGCGTTAAAGCAATATGCCACAAAAAGTTGTGGCGACTTTTTGGTATAAAAAGTCGTCACAAAAGATATAGTTTTTACGGCAACTTGTGGCGATCAAATTTTTTGTCGCAATTTTCTTTTGCAGAAATAATTCCTTTTTTATAGCAACTTTTATTTCTATAATAGCTCTCTTTCCTAGTAGTGATAGCTAATGAATTTGATATATATAAAAAAATTAGTGGAGGCAATTGTGCAAATACTAGGGGATCATTTACTGTCAATAAATGAGAGTGAATATCATACATGATAGTACTTTAAAATCTATCCAGAGTATGGAGGATAATTGAAAAAAAACTTTCTAATTGATCTGATTTTTAAGTACATGATCCCATAGAGTCGGTATACTGAAGAGTTGATAGTTGATGCTATACTCCTATTTGAATAGGATATTGGTTAGGACAAAAGTTCAAAATTGTAGATGCATGAGGTAATCGATGATAGAAAGGCTCTATGAAGATGAGATTATCCCCAAAATCATTTCATATCATTGAATGTGGTTTGTACACATCATTATAGAGATTAATCATTAAATCAGTTATTAAATAATCAATTTAATATGAAAGAAGTTGTTCTTTTATTTCAATCTCCACCAAATAGGCTCTTAGATCTAGTGGGTTACACACGTTAGGATTGATTTATAAACATGGAGAATAAGAGTTATTTATAAGAAAGGATGGGTTTTTATGAAAAACCCATCTTTTATAAATACCAATGAAGTGGGAAATACATCTTACAAGTCAAGGACATCCCCATTTCATCTCTACCTTCTCCAACACCCCTTCTCCACTTCATAAGATGCCATGAGATGGTGGAGTATTGTTCGGGGCCAGTTGTCAACATCAGTGCAAAGGATAATCAGACCTTAGGGGTGGTTCATGTGGAAATCACTAGAGGTTGCTCACATGAGTAGCTCAACGAATGTATAAATGTTCTATCTTCTCCAATTTATAGAGATTATTTGAATCCTACTAAGATATGTATTTCAAATCATTTCGAATACTAGTTTGATTACATTGTTCAATTTCAAATGTAACTATGAAATATATATTTGAGAAACTAGAATTTTTCACTGTGCCATATTATATAGACCAATTCATTATAGGTGTATCAGAGACATGTTGATGTCTCATTCAAATCCAACAACGCTTTGACGCCATTTTATATGTTTTTGAAATTGTACAAATGTCTATTTTTATAGGACCACCATAATTCTTTTGTGTTACATTTTGAATAATTTTTTATATCATTTGTGCCTCCTAGCTAAAAGGGTAGAACTCCTTGTTTTCTCCATTCATGTCAATGTTGGAGGCTATTTGATGGCAAAGGAATGTATGAAATTTGATTTTCTAACATTTCAAAACTTTTTGGGTGTCAAATGGTGAAGGTAACTACAGATTTAGACTTTTTTTTTTGGTGTCAGCCACCTCCTAGATGGTGTTGTATTATTTCTATCTTTTAAGGCAATTGTTGCCACCATTTTGTAGGAAAACAAAACCAATAGTTTTTAAGTGTTCCATGAATCATTTCCCATTTTTTATATTTGATTGCGATTGGAAACTCCATTTTATGGATGGTTTTTGGACCCATGGCCGTCGACCTTTTTCTCTCCACCTTTTGGGTGGAAAAGATGATTTTACCTAATCCATTGGGACTTGATAAAAAAGGGGAAGCCGGATATGAGTCTAACCCAGATCCACCGAGTGCACATGAGTGTCATGCCCATGCACAACTCCAGGAAAGTAGTGCATGGCCACGTGAGGTGCAAGGCACTGTGTAGTGTGGTCACCACACCGTATGGTGCCCACTGGCACCAAAGTCTCGACACTGTGTTGGCAGTTTTAAATTTTTCAAAAAAAATTAAAATAAAAGAACAATGCTAAACAAATTAACATAAAATTTAGGAATTATTTTGTAAAATTATCTAACATATTTAAAAAGCGTTTAATGATGTGTGGTATGGTATTATGCCTTGTTGTCATAGATTTCATCTTAGTTCAATTGTTAAAATTTTTTTAATTACTTAACTAAAGAAGTTAATGGCTAAACTAATTCATTAAAAGTATGATTTTATAGAATTATAGTTGGTACCTTAATTTTAGTCTATGTGCAATTTTAAAATGCATGATTTGTCTAAATTGTTTAATCTTGCTTGTTTATAACATATTAAGTGTTTATGTGTTTAATTCATGTTATTTATTTCACGAAAACACAACAAGCATAAAAATTGAAATTTAAAAAGTAAAAGTTATAATTTAATGAAATAAAGGCTATATTATATATAATTGTCACGTATTCACACTATGTTCATATGATGGATAATTGTATGATTGTGTGGAAGATCATGGAGTTATAATGAATGTCATGCGATGATTTTTTGGCATGTAACTAAGAGCTTGCATGCCTAATCTATTCTCTAATCGAATATGATTGTATATGCTACCTTTCACCAAGATATGTACTATTCTTGAGTAAGTTCATGAATTTTAATTTGATTAATATACATTCATAGGTATGTGCACCCATAATCATCTTGTAATAATAAGAAGATTGATCATAGAGGAGAGAGTAAGACCACTTGAAGAAGAGTTCTTTAGAAAGTGGAGATGTGTCTACAACGGCATATAATGTTGAATCCTTATAATGCATGATGATCTAGCTCCACTTTTGCATTAATTAGATTAAGTCCATGATCGTTCATTTAATTTTTTTATATGTGATATGTATTAGTGCTATAAGTTATACCTTAGATATATGATATTCCAAACATATATATGTAACATATACTATGATGAGACTACTTAAAACACCTCCTTGTTTAAAATAAGTTAATAAATATGAGACATTAGGGAGGACTCATGTAGCCTTCTATTGTTATGGTCATTGATGACTTAATTTTGGATTGGGTAAGTTTGTTGTGTTTCCCATAAGACTCATTCAGTGTGGGATTGATGATAAAACATTTGTCGAATCTTTGGGTAGACCATTGGCATGGCCTTGTTATGTTTCCTACAATGGCTATATTGAGAATCTATGCTAATAATGCAACAAACAGATTTAACCTAAGTAGAGTATATGGCTTGTTTTGTTTCACACATGGTCATAACTCTAGTGGCTAATTGACTAAAAGTTGTAAGACTTGGAAGTAACAAATGTTGTTTACTTATTAAGTATGAAATGACTTGTTGTGTTTTTCACAAGGTCATCACCATAAAGTTATTAGATTCTTAGTCTTTATTAGGATGTTATTGAGATATCTTATCTTTGCATAGTATGAGTTATGCAAATTCATTGATAAAATAATGGGACTATAAATTAGAATAAAAGATCATATCTTAATTTTAATTTGAATGTTTGCAATATTTTCTTATTTTAGTTATATCTCCTTGTAGAATTATATTTTTAACCATTAGTTGTGTGGCATATTAGATGTTGAATTGCTTATTGGACCTCACTTCTTATGAAAATTTAGAACTAAGTGAATTATTCACATGGTTGACCATACAACTATCCTACTTGAAAAGTATATGCCTCTTAGACTATCTAATGATATAAGAGAAGACGATATTGAGATATTTATCTTATAATATCATATAGAAGAGATGCATTACTTGTCTTATACTAGATGTTAGCCTCTATAAGATATAAATTGTAGAGGTAACATGAATAGATAGATATTAGATTCATCATAGCTCATGGTGATGAGATAATTTAGGGTAAGTTAAAACAACAATAGATCTTCAGTACTCTTGTTGGTGAGACCAATGGAAAGAAGTGAGTTCATTAGATAAAAAGAAAACATTAGTTAAGAGTCTAGAAGGTGGTCAAGATAATAAAATTCAAATTTGACATAGGATAGTTCAATTATCATGATGACAGTTGGTGGAAAAGAAAGTGCAAAGTGTACTGCATATATAGCAAAGATGGAGCTTAAGATGCTTCAAGCATCTCAATCATTGATTTACATAGTTATATATGCGTACACATTATGGTATGAGATACTATTTTTATACATCATAATATAAGATACTACATATTATGATACACATTATGGTATATATATTATATAATTAAATTATAATGTAAGATATTAGACATGTCTTATGGCATTAGATGCTAGATGTGCATATCTTATATAGGATACTATAAATTCATCACTAGGTATGACATACTAAATATGCAAGGAATTGCCCTGTAAAATTTGGTACACTAGAGGTGATGATTCCTATTACTTCATGTTGATCTTGTCTCGATCACATTTGAATGATGAAAACAAATATTGATTAAAATGGATTTGATTATACCTAGTAGGGATTAATCTAATTCCTTTAAGAGGATAAGGAAGAACTTCTAAAGTTTTCAAATATACAAGTGCACAGTCTTTAGTTGTATCCACGAGAACTTACTTCACAGATGAGTTCTCCTATACATTGGACCTTTCGACTTGTCGCAGACATCATTCCACCATGAATAAATGTGCTCTAGAGAAAGAGAGAGAGAGAGAGAGAGAGAGAGAGAGAGAAGAGGAGGAGGAGGAGGAGGAGGATGGCCATGAATTTGTCTCCCTTGACTTGATAGGGATTGGACAAATTCACTTATATTTATTGAAAACTAAGAAATTTTCATAATAACTTAAAATATTTATAAATTACACCTAGACCCATATCCATATGACATTTACTCTTACTTACCAAGAGTGGACAATTCCTTGTTGTCTTCTCAATTGCATCTATTGAGTTTCCCTTATACACAATCTATTATTGTGCTAGACCACCGAATAGGTGATCCATAAATCAATGGCCAATGCCTAAGATCCACCCAACAAGGCATCTTTGACAATTTACGTTTAAGGTCCAAACCATGCAACCATCATGATAGAATACTTTGATTGATAGTTTGGTAATATACCATTTAAAAATTCTATTTCAGTTAGTTCAGTGAACTCATTCAACTAATAAACACCTATATATGTATCTCAATGTCTCCATACTAATGACCATTGATATTGATCATCCTCATCATATGAGAAGACATCACATACACTAGTCTATCTGAATCCTTGATGTCCCATTTTAAAGACCATATGACTACAAACATTTAGATCACATATCTCTATATGATTGATCTCATTATCATGATTTCATTATGATTCAATCATGATTTCATGTAATTAAGGACTTCATTATGATGTAGGCATCTAATAAGAGCTAGTAAGGAATATTTGCCTAATTAATTGAATAAGATATTTCTAATAATGTCAAACCACAACACATAAGAGTGGATTGTAAAGCATTTATTTCTATCAGAATCAAACTCAAACTCAAACTCAAAGCCTTAGTCCCAAATGATATTTATTTCTATCATAATATGCATTTTATATCTGCAAAGGTTGTAGATAATGACAAGTAAATGAAGGTTTAATGAATAAAGATTAATCTACATATGGGAATGATGCAAAAGTTGCATCATCATCACTAGTAGAAGAGACAAATCTTTAATAGCCTTTGGGATGTCTTAATCTTAAAGATTGCTAATTTTATCTTTGTATAAGAACATTATCTATATTTTATGCTTAAATAAATAGTGATTTATTTTAAGTTATGTAAATGATAATTGTATTATGACTTTGTGTGGCAAAGATTTTTCTAGTGGGATATTGATAACTTGTTTAATCATATTAGATATGTTAGATCTCATGTTACATGTGAATCTCAAGAGAAAATGTGTTGATATAGATTAATATAATTCTTTAGCTTAATATAGACATGGTCATATTAATGGGAAAAATAGACTTAAAGAGTTCCATGTTGATGGAAATATAAAGGTAAATGATTTTGAATCATTATCTAGGTGTGAGTATTATCTCATTAAAAAATGACCAACTCTTCATTTATTAGATACGAAGAGTGGGCTAATGATTCATTAGAACACATACATCTAAATCTATGTTAGCACATGTCTATTAAGGCTAAAAAAGAATATTGCTACTTTATTATTTTTAAAGATGATTTCTCTATAAATAAATATATGTACTATATGATGTACAAATTCAATACATTTAAGAGATTATTGGAGAATATAAATGAAGTAAAGATATTGATGAAATAGTATTCAAACTCTTTGATTAGAATATGGAGTGGAATACGTAAGTACTAGATTCACATATTAATTAAAGGATAGTAGAATCTTGTCTTAATAACATTTCTTGATAACCCTTAACATTGAGTAGCTAAAAAGGATTAATTGTATTACGTAGGACATGATACAAGCAATGATGCCTTTGCAAAATCTTGTTTGTCTATTTAGGGCTAAGCACTCAATATAACCACTTTATTTTAAATTGGTGCCTTATTAGTCGATTCAAATTATTCCATATAAGATATGGAAATGGGTAAAAGCTTGACCTTAAGTTAGTTAACATTTTAAAATGTCTAACCTTGATGAAGATGTATAATCATGAATATTTGGAATATAAAATAGGAAATGTAGGTTTATAAAAGATCTTAAGGAATTTTATAGATATTTCAATATGCCACCCTTATGAATAAGTTTATATATTGTTTAGCTTAATATATTATTAGAGGAATAGTTCCTCTTTAAGAAAAATAATAGAAGCAAGATATCTCTAGAAAGGGTTCTAGACCCACAAACCGAGGACACTTTTGTTAAGTTATTAGATGAGAATTACATAGGTAACTCATAGGTCTTCACTTGTGCTCATTCAATCTTATAGGTATGAGGAGAATATCTTTAATATAAGAAGTTAGACATAATAAAGTAAGAACATTGATCCAAAAACTTACGAAAAAGCAATATGGGATATTGACTACAAAATAGGAAGTGGCAATAATATCCAAAATAGACTCTATCTATTCTAGCTATGTTTGGAATTTGATAGATCCCCTTGAGGGTAGAGTACCCATTAGGTGTAAATAGATCTTAAAAGAATAAATTGGATTGAATTGGAAGGTAGAGACTTTCAAGACAAGGTTGATTGAAAAGACATCATCTAAATCAAGTTGGCTATGCTGAGATCCTATATCTATTACCATAATTCAATCCATTTGAATTTTATTGATGCACACTATGACTATGAGATATGTCAATTGGAATGTTAAGATAGCATATGGCATTCCTCAATGATGATGTTGAGGAAGAGGTGTATATGATATAGCCTTGTAGATATGAGTTTCAAAGCATCCAAATAAAGTGTGTTGGTTGTTAATATCCATTTATAGATTGAAACAATATTCTTATAATTGGAATATAAGATTTGATAACATTAAATTTTATAACTTCATTGAGAATGAAGAAAAGCCTTATGTATTCATGAACACAAGTTGAAGTGCTATCATTTTCATGACATTTTATGTGAACAACATACAATTCAATAAGAATATCGTAGGTATGTTATCATAAGTGAAGCCTATTTACTAAATTTATCCTCTATGATTAATATAGGAGACGCATCATTTTTAAAGATTTAGATCTATAGAAATATATCTAAAAGGGATGACAAGCTTGACTCAATCGATGTATATAGACACTATAGATAAAGGGTTTGACATAGAAAACTCCTATATAGGTTTCTTGCCTATGAGATATAGAGTTTATCTCTCTTTAAAAGAGAAGGGGCATATGAGTAGAGTTCCTAATGCCTTAGTCATAGGGTGTATCATGTATGCTATATACATGGCCTGAAATGACATATGCTCTAAGTGTTATGAGCAGTCACCAAGAGGATCCAAGTAAGAGTCATTGGATAGCTAAAAAGTTTCCTTAACTACTTGAGAAGAATTAAAGATTTATTTCTAGTGTATGAAAGATAGGACATGAAGCTTTGTAGTTAGACTCAAGCTTTTAGTAAGATATGACTTAAAGTAAGACAACTTAAGGGAATGTGTTTACCCTAGATGGTGATGCAATGAGCTAAAAAAATTTCAAGTAGTAGACACTTAGATTCTACAACTTATATAGAATATATAACTGCTACAAAATGCTTATGAGGTGATCTAGATGAAGTAGTTCACCTCAAACTAGGGAGTTGTCTCTAATATCTTTGATAATGTACCATTGTTTTATGAAAGCAATGAACCATAAGCTCTTGTCTCATTAGAAGTTTAAACACTTCTTTAGTAATACTATTTAATCAGAGTAGTTACAACTCAAGAAGATATAATTAAAGACAAAGTATCTCGTATCAGTAACATTGTAGATCCACTAGCTAAAATAGTACTTAAAAAGATGTTTGAACGTCACCTCAAGCTAAGGAGATCAAATGGATAGTTGATAGAAACATATGCCTATAGGCCAATCAAATGTGATTTGATCCAACATTTCTTGTCATATCTCATTCTAAACAAATGACATTTTTTCATTAGTTGCATTATTTAGATGTATATATCATAATGATGTCCTAGGTTGCATACAATGATGATTAAATCATGATAAGACCATAATAATGTGATCAATCATCTAGAGATATGTGATCTCAAGTTCCTAGTCATAGAATTTTTAATACAAGACATCAAAGATTCAGATATACTAGTGTATGTGATATTTTCTCATGTGATGAGGATAACTAATCTTACTGGTTATTAGTGTGGAGACATTAAAATACATGTACAAGTGCTCATTAGAGAAATGTGTTCACTGAAATGACTGGTATAAAATTCCTAAATGGAACCACAAGTAGAATTTATCTACATCTTTGATGGGACAAACACAGAGGGTCCAGGCCATCTTCTCGATAGGGTCAGATGGCATATCGGTGGGTTAGGTGGCCTAGTTAGATGAGCTAGAAGGCTTACTCATGTTATGTAGCTGGTTCGAGTGACTTCAGGTCCTAGAAGAAGAAAATGGAGGAGTTGTAGGCATGCAATTTTGGTCTAGTTGGAGAGCTTAAATTCTTGTTTTCATAAAGTATATTTGAGCATTCTCCCAAAGGAACCAAGTTTTCTGGAAGATCAAGGCTTTTGACGCATTCCTAGCTAGACCAAAGGGGTTTTGACTAGGGTCAAAGCACTCCATATAGAGGGCACCAAGCACCCCATATATTGGAGCCTAGGCACCCCACTTATAGGGTGCCAGGTACTCTATTAGTATGGCACCTGGCATTTGGTCAGAGCAACTTGACAAGTCAATTTGACCCTTCTGATGGCCATCTTATTGAGATGACATGTCTCACAATGCTAGCATCCCGTTAAGGGGGCGCTTCGCCATGTGGAACAGTTTTTTAGAATCTTTCCAAAGTGCCCTTCTTTTGGCTATAAAAGGGCCTCCTTTCAGAGGTTTTGGGGTATTCTAAGCACGTCTCCCACTTCATATCATCCACGACTACACATCCAAGGCTTCACAACAACCCTTAAAGCTCTTAAATCATCCCAAAACCCTCCCTTGAAAATATGAAAGCCCACAGTTTTCTTCTTCAAAAATATAGTTTTTCTCTAACTTTGAGAGCCTCTACAAGTCATTTCTCATTCTTCTATTGCCAAACCACTCTTTTATTAGCTTCTCTTGTGTATTGGCTGTTTAAAGAAGTTCCTTTCCAATCTTAGAGGTCATCCTACACTCTAGGACGATGCCGTGAAGAAGAGAAGAAAATCTGCCAGAACCAGTCCTTAGTGGCCCATCAGGGAGGCACTTTGAATTTGGTCAATGCACCCCACTAACAGGGCACCTACAGCTAGCACTCTTTTAGTAGGGCACTAGCTGGGGCAGACCCCATTTTACATTTCTTTGAGTTTGTTTACCCTTCCGATATATCTTTTATTCTTCCTTTTCATTTTAGCTTCCATTATCATGACATCTAGCATGCATTAGGCTACACATTTGCATTTTCATACTTCTTTAAAAAACCTATCAAAAATAGTGGTTGGGATTTAGTCCCAATCTGGTTAGTTTTTTTCCTTTTGCATGTTTGAATTAAAATTTGAGCATGATGCTATGCTTTCACTAGAACTGATGATACTTTCACTCGTTTCTATGTTTTCTTATGGACATTTTTAGATGAATCTGGCTGGGGCAAAGCTTCAGCTGAATTAAAGATGAAAAACTCACTAAGCTCTCTTCTTTCGGCAAGCCTAAAGAGGAGAAGTCGGAACCCAACATTCTCCCTACTTCCAAATGTATGACGGTCATCCTTATTCTCCATTTCATTTTCTTTCATTCTACTTCATTTTGTAGTCTTTTGGCTCCTGGCGACCACAACCACTAACATCCCATCCACCGAGTCTCCAAAGCAAGCATAAGGGTCACGAAAAGGAGATCTGGATCCATTTTGGGTGTCCACACCTTTTGATGACCACGGTGGGACTGACTTTACTTTAGTGAGTTCCTATTTTCTTTCCTAAGAATGTCCATCTTAAAGCATGTTTATTATCATTTCCATGTAAGTCATTTCCATTTCCTTGAATGGTTACTTGTTTAAGTTGCATACTACTTTCTTTAAAGTATCATTTACTTTTCTACACAATTACTTGCTCTCCGTTTATCATTTTTAAAGCATGACATTCTGATTTTTAGCTTTTTTATCATCTTATTTTAACTTAGTATCTTAGAGATCATCTTATTTCATGCCTCATTAAATATGCTTGCCTATTTCCTTCCATGTGTAGTTTTTTTCTAGAAAACTTGCTAAGCATGTTTAGTTTAGGTTAAGTTCTTTCTTCCATCTTAGCTTGATTTCATATCATCTCATTGTCTTGTTTACTTGCTTGTTGAATGCTTTTATTTCCTTCTTACTTGCTTTTCATTCTTTGACATTTCTTTTGCATTTAACTTGCATTGGAGTTTCGGCTCCTTAGGTCATCTAAGAAGGGGGACTCTCTCTTCCCAAACCCCTACACATCCAAACACCCCTCTTGGTGGTTGCCAACTCCTCCTCTAGGGATTTTCTCTCGGAAGGATTGTGTAGCTTCCATCAAGACCTCTGTATGTCCCCAAATGTGAAGGATTCCCTTTTCACTAATCGGGTAGGTTGTACCTTTTTAACCCAAAACCCGGAGTACCTATTACCTATCACTGTGAAAAGAATGACAACCCTATATTGCTCAACATTGTGAGAGCATAGGGTCCTACCCATTTATTTAAGTGGACAATATTTTTATTAACAAGCTATTAATTTGAGGTTGAAACAAAAAATTTGCGCTAATCATTCCAAGTCTTTGCTATTACTTGTTTGCAAACAAAAATTGAAAATTAAACAAAAATTTCAAAATCACCTAAAAACTAAAACAAAACTTTGCTTGAGGTTAATTTGCTTGATAACTTGCTTGTCCAAAAAACCAATACCTTATTTTCTTGTTGTGTTTATGAATTTAAGGTCATGGCGAGTTATCGAAATGGCAGATCAAAGATACGAGTAGCTGCAGTTGGGGTATGACTAGTCTTATTTCTACCTTGATGCTATATGTGCTATCATTGAACCCGAAATTATCCCTGAACCTAGTCAAGTTTCTCCTCAACACAATCCAAATCACTTTGGGAGGCATTCTCTCATGCTATCTCTACCCAACTTTAAGCTATAGAAGCCATTCTCAAGGACAAGTCGCCCACCGACCATGTTCCTCCCGAAGGTGGTCTTCACATCTCTACCCCTTGGTCAGTGGCACGTCAACCCAATGTGCCCACTCATGGCCATTCTCATACCGGGCTCATGGCTCCAATTTCTCCTCAACTGGTGGCTAATCTAGATCATCCTGATCCAAATGTTGTTGTCCCATCCAGGCCACAATTTATTCTTGTAATCATCTCAACCCTACTCAGCCTTTGGTGCATCCCCCATTGTACCCTTCTTATTCGACCGCTTCAACCCATTCAATTGTGATGCACCAAGCACACACTCCTCCTCCTCCTCTTTGGGAACCTTCTATCGATTAGGCAATGGTTAACAAAATCAATTAGATGGATGAACAATATAGAGAGCTTAGACATTTGATTGACACAAAGGCAGTCCCTGAAATTTCTCTTTCTTCTCTTTCTACTTTTCATCTACCTCCCTCTGAGAAACCATTATATCGTCATTACAATGGGACTTATTTATGAGTTAGTTATTTGATAAAATGACCCAAGGGCCCTTGCTTTTATTTTCAGAAGATCATTAGATGGTTTAACTTTAGAGTGGTTCTACTTGCTTGAGTCTTTAGAGGTGAGTAATTTCGAAATCATAAAAGCTAAATTCTTGCAGAGATATCAAGATAGGGTCAGACCAATGTATTCCATCACCAACCTCATGATTGAAAGGATGAAGAATGATGAAGACTTTATCAGATATGCTGATATATGGAGATCAATGGCAGAAAGGCTTGCAGATTCTATTTTAGAAGTTGAGCAAGTAAAGATGATCATCACCAATGCCACTCCGGCATTAAAGAACATGCTTGCTTTGCATCACCCAACCACCATGAGTGAACTCTATGAGAGGGCACGGTACATCCATACACAGCTTAGGGACTCACCCATCATGAACCTATTTGATCTCAGGCCTCGAGCTGTCAAGAAAACCACTTTTATTACAACTGGCCCTATGATTGAGGGCGTAGTGACAAACAAAAACCTCAATATTGTAGGGAACCCACCTAGTAATTATCAACACAAATTCATGAACACTTAACAAAATCAATCATTTATAAACCCTCATCAACCTCAGCCTCAACCCCATCAGCAACAGGCATCAATCCCTTAGTGACCACGACAACCAGTGATAAAAGCCCCAGTTCCCCAACCACCGTGACAACAACTGATCAACTACAACCAAGCACCCCCTCCCATGACCTACGAACCCCGAAAGGTAGGACCCAAGAGGAACCGTTATCTGCCTTTTCTATACTCTCTCATAGATATTTTTAATGCACTCATGGAGGTAGGGCAAATTGCATTGCCAAGGAAGAAGTTGGAGTGGCCACAAAATGCTAACATAGAGTGATACTGTCTGTTTCACAAATATCCTAGGCATACCATGAAAAATTGTTTTCAATTTAAAGACTACATCCATGACCTTACTGAGTAAGGTAGTATTGATTGGGACTAGATGGGGTGATACATCAGAACAGTGAGAAATCAACCTCAATGACAGCATGCACCAACTCAGCAACAACAACAATAGAACCCTGGCCTGGAGATCATCTAAAATTCTTTACCTCCACATGCACCTACACCTAGGAATCAACACGTTAATCACATCTTGATCTCTTCCTGGGAGTATCATGATTGGGTCCAGAATTGACAAGTCGAGGGTGCCACCTCTGCCATTCAAATCAACTTACTTCACCCTCGTAACCGAACTATTCACTCAATACCCTAAACAACTATCACCAAATCCCATCATATTAAAAAAAACCACCCATCATCCATGCACGATCACAACCCATCATAACACCACTAGCCATGCGACTCTAATCAAGATAGACCCTAATCCTCCAATTGATCCACCACAAACATCACCACCACTAGGTCCCTTCATCATTCCACCCCGTGCAAACATACCTCCGCAACCTACCTACTCTACTATGCCTCAAACCATCATTATTACACCCACCCCAAGCGCTCCCATCATTTGACCTAACCCGACACCCACTACTACCACCCCAACTATAGCTACTCAACTTGCCATAGTAATCAGGAGTGGGCACATGTTCCAAAGGGTCTTCCCCCAGGCTAATCAATTGGGGTTGTCACCAAAAGTAGAAGAAGTACACATTGAAGAGACACTACCTGGGACATCCTATGACTTGTTGAAACATCTTGATAAAACCCCAGCATGGATCTCTATCCTAGAGTTGATCAAAAGATCCAAAGTTCATCAATAAGTTCTCCAACGGTACTTACAGTTAGTAATGGTGAACGATAGCCTCCCCCTAGGAAAGATCTTATTATTTCTTGTCCCGAGAAGCGAGTACCCCGCCCTTACATTCACAAAACAAAAGTTAGTAGGCCAAAAAATAAAAAAGTGTGCCTTATGCATCACAATTCATATCAATGGAATAGGCATCAAATCATGTTTAGTTGATACCAGAGCGTCCATTAATATTCTACCACTAGAAACACTACATCTTTGTGGAATCTCCAAGGAGGACATACGGCCATCTCAAATAACAGTGACTACATATGACAACTTAAAAAAGCCTACCGATGGCATGATTACATTAGATGTGAAGTAACAATCACTGTGAACTTTCACATACTTGAGATGGATCCAACCTACAAAGCTATTTTAGGACAGCCCTATTTGAAAGCTTGGGAAGCAGTCACCTCCACCAATCACCAGTGTCTCAAATTCCCTTACAAGGGACAAGTGATTAAGGTGACTAGCATGCCCCTAGACCATCCATCTTCTCCACCACCACCCCTTAGGTTGCCAAATGAGCCAATTTTGACAACCTTAGATCTTCCAAAAATAAGTAGGCAGCCCAGGAAAGTGTAGAGAAAGAAAAGAGAGGAAAATGAAACTATTGGGTGGCATATAATGAAGAGTTTGGGATACCAGACAGCCGAGGGCTAGGCAAAGAACTACAAGGCATAGTTGAGCCAATCAATCTAGTAAGGTTACAACCGAAGAACGGGGTTGGGTATGATGGAAAAACGGCCAATGGTCAAAATATCAAAAGCAAATACTTTTCTGGATGCTTACAAAAGTTTTTCATTAAGAAAGAGACCATTTAACTGGTTGAGAACAAGGAAGAGCAAGAGACAGAGAGTGAGAGGAGAAGAAAAATGGACAACCCTGAAGATGAGATATATCCTGAAATATCCTTTTTACTTTTCACCAATTAAGAAGGGTCAAACAAAGAATTGCTCCTGGTTGAACCACTTGTTGACCCACCCAAGGGTCATATTACCAAACCGACTCAAGAAGAAGTCCAACCAACTCCACGAGGGCCTCCCCTCATTGTCTCATACCTCAAGGTTGATGCATCAATTTGTTTTGATGTTCTCCGCAGGCTTCTTGGCACGATCCCTATTTTATGGCCCCCAAACCCAATCTCTACTTA
The DNA here is from genome assembly GCA_036172225.1 of Cryptocoryne crispatula var. balansae. Classification (NCBI taxonomy): domain Eukaryota; kingdom Viridiplantae; phylum Streptophyta; class Magnoliopsida; order Alismatales; family Araceae; genus Cryptocoryne; species Cryptocoryne crispatula. Next base: position 44,054,279 of record CM069921.1, read on the forward strand.
TGGGTCCACATGCCCACTTGTCACTCCTTGGCCATCAAGCCTCTCTATGGAATCTGGACCTCTGTGCCCATTTTCTCCAACTTTTGGGCCCTCAAGCCCACTTCTTCTTATTAGGCCCACAAGCCCATCTCCTCTTATTGAATCTAGGCCCTTGAGCTGACATCCTCCTCTTATTGGGCCCATGAGTCCACCTTCTTCTATGATCATCCAGCCTATTGGTCCATCACCTCTTTCTGTCAATATTGGTCCAAGAGCCCCCTCTATCAGACATTGCTTGAGGTTCTTTCCATCTTTACCAATATCTCTGCCTATTCAGGCTTCCACAGCCGTTCTCACCTCAAAACGGGCATATGAAGCCCATTCTGTCATTATGTTTAGCACTTCCTGAAAAAAATGACCTTCTCAAAACTCAAATTTCAATCGAGGAAACATCTCAACTTGCCCTGGAAGGCCATTAGACCTAATGAGCCACTAGATACTTGATTGACCTCTTTTGCCCTCCTTCCCCTCTAATAAATTCTACTCCCTCCACCTCTTCTTCCTCCCCTTATTTACCTTCTTCTTATTTTGGTTTAGTTTCCAATAAAAGTAGGACAAAAATCATAGGAAAGAGAGTTCCAGAAAGATACCTACATCAGTTAGCTCAAAAAAGCATAGAATTTGCCAAGTAACTAGAATATATAGAAAGTGCAATACAGTTAGATGAAATATGATATGAGGAGAAGGATAACATCGATCAAACTTGGGGGCTTATGAGGTTGTGTCGGAAAAGGATCCTAACATTGAGGATGATGAAGAGGATTTGGCTGATGCTTATACATTTGGATTGAAGAGATTCGAAGAGCCATCAGCCAAGGTAGTTTTGCCAACCAAAGAATTTAATCTTGGAACACCAGAAGATCACAAGAACATCGTCATAAGTGCGAACCTCACCCCTGTAGAAGGGAAAAATCTAATGGGGGTACTACAGGAGTACAAGGACACATTTGCTTGGACATATGAAGATATGCTGGGGTTAGACAATTCACCAGTAGAGCATCGATTGACTTTGAAACCCAAAGCCACCCTAATCAAGCAAAAGTTAAAAAGATTCTACCCAGATATAGCACTAAAAATAAAAGAAGAGGTTGATAAGTTGAACCAAGCAAAATTCATTAGAGTTGTCCTCTATCCACAATGGGTGGCGAATACAGTCCCAGTTGTGGAGAAAGACGAAAAGTTTGAATTTGCATTCACTTCAAGGACTTAAACCGAGCGTGTCCAAAAGATGAATTCCCCTTCCACATATTGATATTCTTGTTGATAATACAACCTAGATATGAAACCCTATCATTCATAGATGGATACTCAGGGTACAACTAGATCCAGTTAGCAAAAGAAGATCAAGAGAAAACTTCATTTACTACACCTTGGGGAACTTATTGCTTCGTTGTCATGCCCTTCAGATTGAAAAATGCTACAACAAGTTATCAAAGGACCATGATGGCGATCTTTCATGATACGATGCACAAATTTGTAGAGGTGTATGTGAATGATTTGGTAGTCAAATCTCTAACCCGAGATGAGCATGCAGAGGTACTAAGAATGGTTTTGCAACAAGCCAGGAATACAAGCTTAATATGAACCCCAAGAAATGTGTGTTTGGAGTAGCATTAGGCAAGCTACTCAGGTACATCATCAGCAAAAGAGGCATTGAGATTGATACCAACAAGACCAAAGTAATTACTGATATGCCCCCTATATGGAATCAATACATGACAGTGGAAAAATTGTGATTCCTTAAAACCATGATATTTGCCTTGGTCAATGCTAAACGAGTAAAATCGAAAACCAAATATGAAGGTAAATGAGAGTACCTCATGGGATTTCCAAAATCCCTCACCATGGATGAAGAAAGGACATTCCTCCATGCTTAAAACCGTTCAAGTGCATGGTCTTTAGCAGTATCCACATGATCTGCTTCAATAGATGAGTTCTCCCTTCCTTTAAGCCTCCAGAAACCTTCCAGATCCAAGATTGCCCATGGGAGACCACCTTCTAGAAATGAGAGGAGGGAGAGAGGCTGCTTGGGATGTGCTCCAACCCTATGTCTTATAAGGGTTTGGCTTTATAAGCCATTTATTTATAAGAGATTGAATTTTTCATAAAAACCTAAAACTTCTATAAAATTACTTCCATGCCCTCATCTTATTGACCAAATCTAATATGTGTGACCTACTAGGCCCAATAGTCAATTTGGTTGAAGTTTTAATTAATTTAAAATAAAAATTCTTTTAAATTAAATCAAAAATATTATCTGATAATAATGTTTATGGCTTTCCGATCATAAAGGGTACAAGCCACATCTTATGATCCCAAATAACTTTGGGGAGTTAAATAATATTCATTAAGCCTTTCCATCATCAATTATCTCACAGATTTAAATATACATTCTTATAATGTCCCGATTTCTTAGGGGTCCGACACCGACTATCAACCCCTAAATATTCTGAATTTATGAGATCCTATACTTAGGTTTTAATCAATTGGAAAACTCCTTTTCCAATTATCCTAAGAACCTAGGCCAAGAATTTAGGGTACTATCCCATAGGACATTCTTTCTCTCTTACCGAGAGTGAACAATCCCTTGTTGTCTGCTCAATTACCTCCACTGGGTTTCTCTTGCACCCAATATATCAACTATATTGGACCATCAAGATGGTGATCCATAAGTCAATAATCAAAGTACAAGATATATGTGGTAAGACAACTTTGGCAACTCAAGTCAAAGATCCGATTGTGGTCAAAGATTCGATCGTGCTATTGAGATGTAAGGATAACCTGATAGATAGTTCGATAAGATACCGATCAGGTTTTCCTAAATTGGTCAATTCAGTGTACTCATTCCACTAATGAGCACCTATGTGTGTTTCTCAGTGTTCCCACACTTATGACCAATGAGATCAGTCATCCTCATTACATGAAAAGACACAACACACATTAGTCTATCCAAATCCTTAATGCCCCATCTCAAGGATCCTATGACTATGAACATTTAGATCACATACCTCTAGATGATCAATCTCATTATCATAATATCATCATGATTCAATCATCGTTGCATGTGATCAAGGACTTCATTACGATATACGCTTCTAAAAAAAGCTAGTAATGAAAGAGATATTCTAAGAAATGTTGAATCATATTATATATGATTGACTTGTAGGACATACATTTCTATCAATCTCCCACATGCACTAAAGCCAATCATCTATCCGGCTGATCTCTATCAGCTCAAGGTGAAGCTCAAACACTCTTTGAGTAATTGATTCAATTAGTGGATTTGTAATGTTATTTACAGAAGATACTCAAGCTTTATTCGTATCTCTATAGGTTGCATCTTTCTGATTCTATGGTATTGCCATAGAAGTTTAAAACTTCTAATGAGATTTTGGCTCTACCCTATTGTTTTTCTAAAATATGCTTCTCAAGCAATATACAGTCATTATGTAATCTACTTTAGATTAGTTGTAGAATTAGTAGTGTTCTCTTGCATGGAACTCTTCCAACTCACGGCACCACTATTATTTAGACTTATTATTAGACTTATCTAATTTGAAGCTTGTATTTATAAAATCACAAGACTTCAATTCTTATTCTTCATATATTAGAGATACATCCAGTGACTCAAGTACTCAAGGACACATCTCTTAATTATCCAGTGACTCTCACATGGATTTACTTGATGAATGCTCATAACACTTAGAGCATTAAAGAAGTCATGAACGTAGCATTACAAAAGTAATAGACCCTATCGCAAAAGCATAACGTCACTACTCACGTGATCTCTTTATCTCTCAAGAAGACAATTTCTTCAAAGAAATCAACTCCATACTACTCTTGGAGTTTACCATGTCAAACTCTTTGACTATGGTGACTACGCATATTTATTGGGTATGGTCTAGCAACCCTTTAGATCTATCTACATAGATCTTAAAACCCAAATTAAGTTCGAAGGACAAATCAAATAGCTAGGCTCATTTATAAAAACATCCCTACTTCATTCTTAATGAGTAGTATGTCATGCATGTAACATGTCAAAAGGATAATAGCACTCCCACTTATCTTATTTGAATACACAAGGAAGCTCTTCATTCTTAATGAAGTCATAAGACTTAATCTCATTAGACCTTATCTACCAGTTATGGAAAGTTTTACTTTAGTCCAAAATTGGACCTTATACACACCCTATCCGGATGTTTAGAAACTTTATTTCTAAAGGTTGTATCATATACACCTGTTTCTTAATATACCATAGAGAAACACTATCTTAAAACCCATTTGACATATCCTATAGTCATAGTATGTAACAATCAAAATCCGAATAGATTAAATCCATGGCATAGGTAAAAGGGCTTATCATAGTCAACTATTTGACTTAGATGACATCCCTTTTAACTATCCTTACTTTGAAGGTCTCAACCTTCTAATCCACTTTAATATATTATTTAGTGATCCATTTATACCCTATGGATACCATATCACTAAATGGATCAATCAAGTTCTAAACTTTATTAGAATAAATAGAATTTATATCAAATTTTATTATTTCTTGCCATTTTGAATCGATATCTTTTATTGCTTCAATATAGATCTTAGGATCGTTATCCTTTTATCTTATGTCTCATTTCTACTATCAAAGATATGTCCCACATATCTCTTAGTTTGATTGGACATAAGAAAAGATCTATGATTTGCCCTTGTGTAATTATAAACTAGTACCTTAATAAAAGTGTCCTTGGATGATGGGACTCGAACAACTTCCATTTATACCTTGCTCCCACTATCTTTCTTAAGGAGGGACTCTTCCTCTATAAATATGGTGAGATGAGTAACTTATACCCTTCTCCCTAAGGGTGGCATTAATACCCTTAAGTTTCCTTAGGATATCCCACAAGTCAACACTTTATAGTCTTATATTCCAACTTGATAAGGTTATACTTCTTCACTAGGCCAGACATTCTGAAACCATAACTTGCTTAAGGTCATGCTTTAACCCCTATTCCATATCCTATATAAAATAATTGGAATAGACTTGTAAGGTACCAATTGAAGATCAAGTGTCTTTATTGAGTACTAACCCCTAAATAGACAAAGAAGAATTTTGCAAAGGTTGTCATTATCCATATTATGTCCTACACAATATGGCTTCTCATTTTAGTTACTTAATTAAGTTAAAATGTGTAAGAGGTGTCCATCAAAATTAAAATCTACTATCCTTTATTTATGAGTGAAATATTACTTAAGTATTCCCTTTATTGATACCATCAAAGAGTTCTTATACTCTTTCCATTAATATATCCACTTCATTCTTGATCTCAAATAATTTCTCAAAGGTTCTGGATTTGTATTTCAAAAAGTACATTTGTCCATACCTAAAGAAGTCATCTTTTAACATTAATGAAGTTGAAATATTATTCTCTAACTTTAATAGATATGGGCTAACATGCATCTAGATGCATGAGTTCTATAAACTTATTAGCCCTTTTTCCATGTCTAAGAAATAAAGAGTTGGTCATTTTGCTTAATAAGATTAGACTTACATATAGTTAATGATTCCACATTATTTACCTATATGTTTCTATCAGAATAGTACTCCTTATGTCTTTTCTTATAAATATGACCATACTACTAAAGAATAGATTGATTAATATCAATCTACTTCACTTAATAAAGATTATTCACACATATTATAAAAGCATACATATCTGATATGAATAAACTCTTTATTATGCTCCCACTGGTAAACACTTTACTAGTTATTATAGAACAATTATCATTTACATAGCATATAATAAATCACTATTTATTCAACTAGGAAATGAAAACAATGCTCTTAGGTAAGGATAATTAAGACAACTCTAGAAAGCTATAGAAAATTTATATCTGCCACTAGTAATGATGCAACATTTTGTATCTTTTCATATGTAGGTCAACAATCTTCTTCATGTCTTTATTTACTTGCTAGTATCTACAACTCTTTGTAGATTTATGATGCATATTCGGTATCTTATACTATTATATGCATCCCTAGTATCTTATACAATAATACACACATATAGTATCTTATACTATCGAATGTGTATTTAAGACAAGTAAATATTAATGACTTAGATACATGAAGCTTCTCGAGCTCCACCTTTGCATTATGTGCAATTCACTTTGCATTTCATATTCCACTGACCATCATCATGATACTAGAAGAATGCTATGTCTAATTTGGGTTTTAATATCTTGACTTACTTCTTTGACTTTTAACTATCTTTTTCTATTTCTATCTAATGATCTTTACTTCTTTCTATTGGTCTCAACAATAAAAAGTATTTAAGATATGTTGTTTTATTTTACCTTTAATTAGCTCATCACCATGAGCCATGATGGATATCATGTCCATCTATTCATGTTACCACTACTATTTTTATCTAATAGAGGCTAACATCTGATATAAGGCAATCAATACATCATTTCAAATCATGAGATAAGATCTTATCTTCTCTCACATCATTAGTTAGTGTAGCAGATTCCTACTTCTCAAGTAGGATAGTTAATAGGTCAACTATGAGGACTATTATCTTAGTTCTAAACTGATTTAAGAAGTGTGAGCCATTAAACTACTTAACATCTAGCATACTAGACTAATGGTGATTTATTATATTCTACAACTAAGATATAATTATATCAATATTACAAGCATTCATTAAAATTAAGATAAGGTCTTTCATCCTAATTTATACTCCCACTCATTTTTGACGAATTTGCATAACCCTCATTATGCAAAGACGGTCTATCACGATAACATCCTAGTAGGGACCAAGACCCTGCTAACTTTGTGGTGATGACCTTGTGGTAGCATAACAAATCATCCCATACTTGATAGGTAGGAAACTATTACTAGATGCAACTCTTGCAACTCTTAATCATTTAGCTCTAGAGTTATGATCTTTTGGTAGCACAACAAACCATATACTCTAGTAAGGTCAAACCCGCTTGTTATTTTATGAAAATGGATTTTTTACACAACCCTTGTGGTAGCACAACAAAGCCATGCAAATGGTCCACCCCAAAGTTTGGCTAATGCCTTGGCCATGAACTCTAATCCCTTGCTGAATGGGCCTTGTGGTAGCACAATGTTGGCACCAAAAATTTTCACTTAGCTTGTTTGATACAGATTTCAGCAATGCCGAAGTCGGTGCGGAAAATCCAACCCAAATTCAAAAAATTCAAGAACAGATGATGCAAATAGGCTCTGAAAATGCCTTGGCATGGCTTGACATTCTAAAAATGTCTAAGATAATGTGCTCATTTCATAGCCCCGGTCGAGAGCTTTGCAACGGTGCCCAAAACATGGAAAATGGACACCGGAAGGCCGAAATGACCATTTTACCCCCAACACTTTGAGAAAGTTGGGACTCTAACATGGATTTCCAACTTTAACACATTGTCAATGTTGGATAGATCCAGGCAATGCTCAAAATGGATCAAAAATCCAACCACCAATTGAAGAGATATGCAAGAAAGATCAAATCTGGATGGAAAGCCGTATGTCGTTGCTCCAGGGGTATAATGGTCCAATCAGCTCCTAGATCAACACATGGGCTGGAAACTTCAATTTCTTGGTGAAAAACTTAGATCTCATGAATATTCATGCATAAAAAATAAAATTTGGCCAACAGGAGAAGGTAAATGTTCTTAATTACAGTTTTTGGCATTATCGACGACCGAGATCACACTGATCAGGGAAATCAGTAAAATCAGAGATACAAAGTAATTCGGGATATCTCAGCCACACATATTTATGTATCACATGATCAATGATCATCAGAGATCATTTCATATTTTTTGAGATTAATTCAAGGTGTATTTAATTGATTCTGGTTAGGATTTATTGTATCCGTCATATCGGGAGCACTTCGATCAAACCCGGGTTAAAATTAACCCAAATTGGGCTAACTCAAGTTGCATCTGGTTGAACCCTACTCTTTCCCACATTCATTGAATGTTCAATGCCGTGAAATATAGGATTGGGTGTGCCAACACCCTACAATATAGGGGCAGGTGTGCCAATTTCTCACCTCACACACACATGGCTGATGAGAAGTCTTATTGCACTAGGACTCTCCTCAACTGACCTTTATCCATATCCCATCTGAGCCTTATCATCCAAGGCATATCTAAACCATCATATGGGCATGTATGGTTTAACTTCAACTCATTCCCACTTGCCACGTGCGCACACTCACCTAAAAGGTAGAAACTATTGCGCCAGATGGCATCTTACATACACCACACCTTGGTTGGATGTCTAGCCCAATTAGAAGTCTTGTAAAAATATGACTCTTTTGGAATTATGACTCTTAACCTCTCAGGATCGCCCTTAGCTTCAGATGGGTCTCCAATCCTCTATAAAAAGGCCCCCCATCTGGCCTTGGTCGAAGCTAGCTTAGCCCACCTGTGCGCCAGCTCTGCTCTAGCCCACTCCTCTCTTTGGTGCGCCCTCTACCGTGCTCCAAGCCATCTTATCCTTGCTTGGACATCTGAAGCAGCAAGTCAGCAACTTCTCCATCCTATTTGTGGTGCTCCAAGTGAAAAAGAAGAAGGAGAAATCTGCTCCCTCTTGCAGGTGCACCAGCAGCAGCCCATTCTGGGGTACATCAACTTCAATAGAAAGTGCTCCATCTTGGTGTGCCAATTCCAGCCCCATACATAGAAAGAAAAGAATAAGAAAAAGAATAAAAGAAGGCCAGCCATTTTTTACATCAATATTTAACAAGAATTGTGCCAAAAAGGTGAGGGAAGATGTAGTACTTTCTAGTTCTCTTCCTCCTTTCTTCTTTCTCTTCCCCTCGGCCTTTTCCTTGGCCATTCAAATGTTCCAAAAAACCAGCCATGTCGGTACCATTAAAGCCATGTTCTACCTCCCTATGTTGGCTTCATAAAAATTCTTTGATCAGCTTTTTTAAGCCCCTCAATTTAGACCCCTTTGCTATCCATGTGTGCACATCCCATAGGTGGCCTGTAAACAACCCATTTTGTAGCCCCAAGAAACCCCATGCTATTGCATAACACCATCCCTCTTGTTTCCATCCCTCTAACAGCCAATTAGGCTTCTGAACATGCTTCTAATCAGGCCATGTTCGGCCATCCTTGCTACCCAAGTAGACAGACTTCAGAAAATACCCAAATCAGGCCTCACTGTTGGCCCTGAAATCAGGCCCCTCTGATGGCTTTGAAACCAACACTTGTTTAACCCCTCTGATGGTCATCTATACATCACCCTAAACAAACCAAACATCCTCTTTAATGTGTGGAAGGAGGGGTGACAGCCTGGGCCTCTTGGAATCCGCCAGATGGGCCAAGAGTTAAGCTGGGTGGCCTTAATTTCCACTCATCAAATGCCTTTGCACAGCCCCTTGACCACCCTATTCGGCCATCCAAATAGTCCAAGTTCTGCCCACCTAAGCAACATCCGAACATAAGCCCCCTTTCAACCCATGTTTGGACTACCAAAACACACCTTAATCAGGTTCTTGTGTGCCCCCTTGATTTCCCTTCAACACAACACCTAAATGGCAAAAGAAGTCAGCCCATTGGCAGCTCTCAAAACAGCACCAAAATAGGTCCTTCTTTAGCTCTCTACATGGAGGTTTGCACCACCTGCTTCCGCTGAAACAAGAAAACAAAAAAAAATGGTAAAGGTATATAGGTTATGAAGCTGGCCATTTTGGCCTTGAAGTACTGCAAACAGGCCATGCTAGCCCTTGAAGAGCAAATTAGGCCGCCAGGGCCCAAGTTGTTCAAAATAGGCCAATCGGGTCAAAAGGACTTGAAGACTGGCCTTAACAGGCTGAGATGACTTGAAGAATGGCTCATTGTTCTGTTTACAAGAAGCTGGCCCATTGGGCCATGGACATTTAAAAATCACACTTAACTAAATCTAAAGGCAAAATGCCAAAATTAAATAAGGAGTTTACACCACCACGTGGGCGCTCTACCTTGGGTGGCTCATCCGGCTTGCACCAGAACGCTAACCCGGACGTAGGCACAAGCTGGCTCCCATTGCAGACGATCCTTCCCACTACTTGGAAAGTCAAAAGACTATGCCTTGTAGGATGGGTAAAAATTTCACACTGATAAGAAAATAAGGCAGCATGCTGCCAAAATTTTCTCGGTCAAGTGAGATATTTTTCTCCAAGGGAAGGACTTTGTCACATTTACACTTTAACAGCTTTGACATGGCATATAAATTGCCACATTTGATGTACACTAGCATGAACATGAATATTCAATGAACATTTCAAGTGCCGAGTTGATTGCATGTGACCGGGCATCGACACTAGCCCGATGGAACAGATGTGATGCAAACCGAATAAGAGTTAACCAAATCTGAAGTTAACTTAATTAAATCTGAAAATACATTCAAAAAAAAAACCTTAAAACACACTTGAAATGGGTCATTAAAACCTTAACATCTAACAAGAATAAGATTTAATACAATCTGGAAAAATTGTTTCAATGCACATAATTCATTGGAATTCATCTTTTTTAAACATGTGAAAACAAAATGATTCCTAGCCAACTGAAATGAACACATTAAAAACACATTAAAGCATCTAAAATCCATCTGAAAACAAGTGAAATCATATCATTAACAATCTGAATATCAGACCTAATCAAGTGGAATCAAAGTTTGAATATGTTTAAAACATACCGAACACACCCGAATTGGTATTAAAACCTCAACCGGTATAAGAAAACAACATAAAAATGACACAACTCATGTCATCTAAACTTAAACAAGTCAAATTGAACAACACATCTAAAATTTCAAAATCAAAACAAAATAAAAGAAACTTCAACCAATTGAAGTAAAACAAACCAAACAATTCAAACATGCTCAAAACAAATAACATTCAAATCCTAGTCAAATTAAAATATGAAATTAACATTTCAAACCACATCAAAATAAATTTATAAATCAACATAAGTCAACTCCAAACCAAATATAATAAAACTTGTTTGCATCTCATCAGGCCCGAAAGGCCGGGGCCCTTTGTGTTCTTTGCACATTGTGGATGTGCACGCTCTCGTCAAACAAGATCTCTATGGCAGTTAATCAAGGGTGTTCGAGTGTTTGCTCGATGTAAATGAACATTAGATATTTGCACCATCCGATTGAGAGAGATCAAAAGTATTTTCACAAAACCCAAACCTCGATTCTATACTCTTCTAATATCACCTGGACTATCTAGTATTTTTATGGTTTATCACCTACTTTACTAGAAAAATTGGGTACGATATTTCAACATTCAAAAAACAACAAATCTTTTAAAAACATTTAGAAACAAAAGATTCTTGAGGTTCTCACGCACAACAAACCATAACAACAGAAAGCTACATGAGTCATTCTTAATGTCTTACGTTTATCGACCTAATTAGAATGAGGAGGGAATTTATTTTAGTCTCGTCAATATAGGTGCTATATATAAATATTAATATACCTTTGTGTGGGAACCTCGGGAATCGTTTTTATTCTTAGAAAAGATTTCTTGTTTGTGTATGTTTTGAAATATCGACATCTGAATTTTCTAGTAAAGTAGATAATAGACCATAAAAATACTAGATAGTCCCGAGTGATATTAGAAGAGTATAGAACCGAGGTTCGGGTTCTGTGAAAATATTTTTTGACCTCTCTCCATCGGATGGTGCGAATATCCGATGTTCATTTACATCAAGCAAACACTCGAACACCCTTGATTAACTGCCATAGAGATCTTGTTTGATGAGAGCGTGCACATCCACAACATATAAAGAACACCAAGGGCCCTGGCCTTTTAGGCCCGATGAGATGCAAACAAGTTTGATTAGGTTTTGTTTGAAGTTGATTTATGCTGATTTATGAATTGATCTTTGATGTGGCTTGAAATGTTGATTTCATATTTCAATTTGACTTAGATTTGAAAGTTAAGTGTTTTGAGCTTGTTTGGTTTGTTTGGTTTGTTTTACTTTAATTGGTTGAAGTTTATTTTATTTTTTGTTTGAACATGATATTTTAGATGTGTTGATCAATTTGACTTGTTTAAATTTAATTGGCATGTGTTGAGTCATTTTCATGTGATTTTCTCATGTCGGTTGGTGTTTTCATACCAATTCGGGTGTATTCGGTATGTTTTAAATGTCTTGATGTTTGGTTTAAATTGATCAAACTTGAACTTAAAATTGTTAATGATCTGAATTTGACATATTTTAAGATGAATTTCATATGCATTAATGTTTTATTTATGTTGTTCTCTTCAATTAGTTGTGATTTATTTGATGTGCACTTGTTTAGGAAATTGAATTCCAATGGATTAAGTGTATTGAATCAATTTTTCCAGATTGTATTAAATATGTTTTTTGTTGAATGTTAAAGCTTTAATGATATGTTTTAAGCATGTTTTAAGATTAGTTTGAATGTATTTTCAGATTTAATTAAGTCAACTTCAGATTTGAGTAACTCTTGTTCGGTTTGCATCACATCCGGTCTGTCAGGCTAGTGTCGATGCCCAGTCACATGCAATCAACTCGGCACTTGAGATGTTCATTGAATATTCATGTTCATGCTGGTGTACATCAGATGTGGCAGTTCATATGCCATGTTCAAGGCTTGTTGAAGTGCAAATGTGTGAATGTCCTTCCCTTGGTGTAAAATACCACTTGATTGGGAAAATTTTGGCATCATGCCGCCTTATTTTTCAATCGGTGTGGAATTTTACCCGTCCTACAAGGCATAGTCATTTGACTTTCCAAGTAGTGGGAAGGGTCCGTCTACTGTGGGAAGCGTGTCCCATGCCTACGCCCGGGTCAGTGTTCCGGTGCATGCCGGATGAGCCGCCCAATGAAGCATCCAGTTGTGGACTAACTCCTTATTTAATTTTGGCATTTCGCCTTCATATTTAATTAAGGTTTATTTTATGTGTCCAAGGCCCAATGGGCCAGCTTCATCAGCACAACGGGCTGGTCTTCATGTCTCATGGCCTGAGAAGGCCGGCTTCATGTCATGTTGGTCCGGTTGGCCCAATTCAAGCTTCATGTCTCCATGGCCCGGTTGGCCTGTTTTACACCTTGTTTGGACCAGAATTGAGAGCCACCTTCTCAAGCCCTTGACCCATCATGTGAGCCACGGGGGATCAGGCCGTCACCCCCAACCTGGTCTTTACAAGGACCTGTTGTAGCCTCGGTTTGTTGCACTTGTTTGCCGCACCTGTTTTGATCTCCAAGGGCCAGAATGGCCTGCTTTGACAATCTACAGAATTTGATTTCTAGTGTTTGCCTTCTTGCAGTAGCAGTGGGCAACGGAAGCCTCAGAGGGGCTGGAATGGATCTGTGGGGGTGCTGCTTGGAAGAGTTGGAAGGGGGACTGCACAAGGGGCAGGTTTAAGGCAAGTTTGGAAGGGTTGATTAGGTGTTGCACAAAGGGCATGTTGAAAAGGATTTCAATGCCTCAAAGGGGCTGTTTGGTATTGAAATAAGGAAGGCCACACAAATGGGCTGTCTTGGTTGAAGTTGAGAATCTGCCTGAGAGAGACTTGGCCCATTGTACGGATTCCAAGAATTCCCAGGACATCACCCTATCCTCCAGCCAAAAAGAGGGATCAAGAGCCCGCCCGGGGGAGACTTGGCCCATCTTGTGGATCCAAGAATGCTCGGGACATCACTCCATCCTCCTCAATGGGTAAGGGATCTATGTAGAGAATAGGGCTGATTGGATGCTATAGGGAAGTTGAACATGGGCTTTAAGTGGTACCAACAAGGCTGAGTTTTTGGAGCTTCTTGAATGGCCATAGAGAAGGCCGAGGGGAAGAGAAAGAAGAGGCGAGGAAAAGAACTAGAAAGTACTACATCTTCCCTCACCTTTTTTTTGCACAATCCTTGTTGGAGATTGAAGGAGAAGCTAGCTGGCCTTATACCCTTCTTCTTCTTCTTCCTTTATTGCTGAAAATGGGGCTGGAATCAGTGCTCCAATAAGGAACACCTGCTGTTGGAATCGGTGCACCACCGATTGGGCTGCTGCTGGCGCACCTGCTAGAGGGAGGCCTTTTCTCCTTCTTCTTCTTCACTTGGAACACCACCAGGGGACTGGAGAGGTTGCTGACTTGCTGATGAAGACGTCCAAGCAAGGAGAAGCTCTCTTGGCGCAGGGTAGAGATAGGAGAGGCAGGGCTTCCGCAGGGTGATCAGCTTGTCCTGCACATGGCCAGCTGAGGGGGCTTTTATAGGGGCTGAGGGGCTCCATCTCCAGGAGGAGATAAGGCTGGAGGTTGTTGAGAGGAGATAATGATAACTCAAGGGAGTTTGGGGATGATAAGGATAACCCATAGTTAGTTGTTGAGGATGATTATGCGCCAACTAGAAAGAGAGGGAGAGAAGGGTGCGCACCATCTCCTCCTTTCAAGGAGGTGTGCGCACATGACAAGTGGAAAGAAGGATGGTTCGACCAAGGCTTGGATGAGGATAAGCTTGGTTAGTTGTAGGATTAGTTAGGATGAAGATAAACCAAGGGAGAGATAGGGATAAGCCATGGGAGGTGGTTGAGGGAAGTGGTTGAGTGGGACCCACTAGCCAAGGAAGGAGGAGGTGGGTGCGCCTCCCTCCCCTATTTTCTAGGGCTTCTTGCACACACATCAGATGAGGGAGGATGGGGTTCAACCATGACAGGTTGGGTTAGCCCATCTTGGGTTAGGTTTAACCCTGGTTTAATCAAAGTGCTCCCGATCCAACGGCTAGCATTAATTCCGACCAAAACCAATTAAATAAACTCAAATCGACTTCAAAAAATTCCAGATCATGCCCTGATGGCCATTGATATTATGCTCCATCCTGATGTGTGGTTGAGATCACTTGAATTGCAACGGATCTCCTGATTTAGCTAGTTTCTCCGATCGGTGCGATCTCGGCCATCGATAATGTCAAAAACTGTATCTAAGTGCAATTACCTTCTCCCATTGGCCAAATTTATTTTTCATGCATCAATATTCACGAGATCAAAGTTTTTGAGTCATGAAAATTGAAATTTTCAGCCCATGGGTCGATCCAGAGCTAATCGGACCATTATGTCCCTGGTGCGAGAACATACGGCTTTCCGTCCAGATTTGCTCTTTCTTGCATATCTCTTCATCCGGGGGTCGGATTTTCGATCCGTTTCGAGCTTTACGTAGCTCTATATAACTTTGACAATGTGATAAAGTTGGAGTTCCATGTTAGAGTCCCAATTTGTCCCAAAGTGTCAGGGGAAAAATGGTCATTTCGGCCTTCCGGTGTCCGTTTTTCAAGTTTTGGGCACCGTTGCGAAGCTCTTGACCGGGGCTATGTAATGAGCACATTATCTTGGCCATTTTTAACATGTAAAGCCATGCCAAGGCATTTAAAAAGCCTGTTTACATCATCTATTCATGAATTTTTTGAATCTGGGTCAGATTTTCTGCACCGGCTTCGGCATTGCTGAAACTTGTATCAAGCAAGCTAAGAGGAAAAATTTGATGCCAACACTTTGGAATATCATATACTTAAGTTATAACATGTAGCACACAACCACATCAAATATGCATTAACGCATAGGTGATCTTGGACTTAACTCTAAGCATACACCTATGGCACCCCTATAGGTGCAATTCCTTACATCAAAAGCTTAAGTTGGCATGTTCCCACTTTAGAAGGGTACTTTCCGAGTGGTCCCACTCTCCATTCTTCCATGAACCGACTTCTAACTATTACAAGTGGCTTAAGGGTACGCAGACCCACAAATGTACAAATCATTATAAAAAACCTTAGTTTTAACCATGGGGAGTACATAAATGGGGGGATGTAGAATGTACAATCATATTGTATAGAGAGAGAGGAGGCACACACAGGCCCCATTTAAAAATATAACGAACTTAATTAACGAAGCAATCATAAGCAAAGCATATTTAAGTCCATGATCACCTACATGCACACACTAACATTCATCACAAGAATATAGAGCACATACATAATAATTATATGAGATATATCATATATACCATCATAAAATTATATACTGTACTTTTTAAATTTTCAAATTTCATGCTTGTCAATTTTTCATAAAAATAAATAACATGAAATATACATGTAAACAATTTACAATCATAAGACAAGCAATATCAAATAATTCAGATAATTAATGCTTTCCCAAAATTTCTCAAAGCATTAAATTAATCTTTAAATCATTATTCTTTAAAATCACATTTTGTAGAATTTTATTAAACACTAAATTAATCAATAAAATTTTTTAAAAAAAATTAAATCATTTATAAAATGGTTTTGTAGTAACCAGAGCCCAAAACTATCTAATAGGTACATAAACATTTTATAAACCTATTAAATATTTCTTAGAACTTAGTTAGTCATTAATTTTATTAATTTTGATTTTAAAACAATTTTAAAATCAAAATAATAGAGTTTAATGAAAAAATAGTAAAATTGTATTTAATAAGTCATTAAACACTTTAATAACTCATTAAATAAGTTCTAAAACTTTTCAAAAAATTTATGGAATTTTATAGCAATTTTTTGGATCAAAAATAAATTTTAAACAATTTAAAATCATTTTCTAATTGTTTTTTCTGTCGGTGCACAGTGCCAACCAATGGTTGTCGGCCATGACACCCGCCCCACTGCCACGTGCATTGTGGCACTACCACGTACCCCCGGTCGCTACGTCATTTTGTCGGCCATAGTATATCGCTGGCCGTGTACCCGCCTTTGTCGCCATGCGCCTTCAGCACCAACACGGCATGGCTGCATACCCCACTTGGCACGATAGTCCAACTGCCATGTACCACCCACTTTCCCACGGGTTTGGATTCGATCTGGATTCTCTTCTCCTTCACCCGATAAGGGTGGGGCGATAGCATGAAAACCCTGACTGAATGCCCGACTTTTGATTTTTGCAGGGTCAAATGGAGTCCAAGAAATCCAGAAAAATATGCTTTAGAATCTTAGAAGAATAAGGATTCTACTGGAATATGTTTCATCTCATGGAAAATTCTATCCAATGTGCAGTTCGCGGAGGAAGTTTCCATCGCCGCAATTAACCCTAACCACAAACACCTCTCAAATCTGGTACCTCCAAGGGCCATTATGTGTCCAATAACTTTGGGAAACTAAAGGAAACTTAATCTTCTATCTTTGCATACCATTAGATGGAGCTATTTGCATCCAAATAGGTAAGTTCGTCAACTCTTCGAATTTCAACTGGATTTTCAGACATGATGATCTTAGCAAATTTTTGAACACCTACTAGACTCTCCAGATGGCCAAAATTCATGAGATTTGAGGCATTAGAAAGATCTCAACCACTATAATCATGTGATACTAACCACACAAAGTTTGGTATTTCATACAAACTACAGTGATCAAATCAAAACTACTTTGTACACCATTTTGGAAAAGCAAGAAATCACATAAAATCATGTCACTTTCAATTCAACTTCAACCAAGGCTTCAACCTGGCTCTGATACCACTATAAGGAATCAATACATGTTAATGGAAAAATTTTAATTTTTTAAAACCATGATCTTTTCTTTGGTCAATGTCGAACGAGTAAAACTAGGAACTGAATATGAAGTAGAACAAGAGTACCTCATGGGATTTCCAAAATCCCTCATCATGGATGAACAAAGGAAATTCCTCCTTGCTTAAAACTATTCAAGTCTATCGCCTCTAGCAGTATTCACATGATCTACTTCAATAGGCGAGTTCTCCCTTCCTTCGGGCATCCAGAAACCTTTTAGATCCAAGCTTGACAATGGGAGATCACCTTCTACAGCAGAGAGGAGGGAAAGAGGATGTTTGGGATGTGCTCCAGCCCTATGGCTTGTTAGGGTTTGGCTTCATAAGCAATTTATTTAAAGAAGATGGATTTTTTTATAAAAAACCCAAAACTTCTATTAAATTATTTCCATGCCCTCATCCTATTGATCAGATCTAATGTGTGTGATCCACTAGGCCCCATAGTCAATTTGGTGGAAGCCTTAATTAATTTATAATAATAATTCCTTTAAATTAAATCAAAACTGTTATCTGATAACAGTTTTTATGGCTTTCCAATCATAAAAGGTATAAGCCACAACCTATGATCCCAAATGACTTTGGAGAGTTAAATAACATTCATTGAGTCTTTCCATCATCAATTACCACACAGATTTAAATCTTCATTCATACAATATCCCGGTCGGTCAAGGGTCCGGCACCAACTGTCAACCCCTAAATATTCCGACTCTCTGGGATTTTGTACTCAAGTTTGGATCAACTGGAAAACTCCATTTCCAATTATCTTAAGTACCTTGCACAAAGATTTAGAGTACTATTCCATAGTACATTCTCTCTTTCTTACCGGGAGTGAATGATTCCATACACTCAATTGCCTCCACCGAGTTTCTCTTGCACTTAATACATCAACTATACTAAACCATCAAGATGGTGATTCATAAGTCATTAGTCAAAGTACATGATATATCCGGTAAGACATCTTTGGTGACTTAGGTCAAATATCCAACAATACTATTCAGATGTAAGGATAAACTAATAGACAGTTCGATAAGATACCAATCAGGTTTTCCTAAATTGGTCGGTTTAGTGACCTCATTCCACTAATGAGCACCTATGTGTGTATCTTAGTGTCTCCACACTGATGACCAATGAGATCGGTCATCCTCATCACATGAGAAGACATCACACACACTACTTTATCCAGATTCTTGATGTCCAATCTCATGGATCCTATGATTAGGAACATTTAGATCACATACCTCTAGATGATCAATCTCATTATCATGATCTCATCATCATTCAATCATCATTAAATGTGATCAAAGACATCCTTATGATATATGATTTGCAAAAATGCTAGTAATGAAGTTTTGCATATTTAATTGAAAGAGATATTTCTAGAAATGTCGAATCATATCATATATGAATGGCTTGTAGGGATACATTTATATCACACCAAGGAACATAAAAAAGTTGAGAGGATTGATTGGGAGGCTACAGTTTGTTCACTGGTTTATCTCGCAACACTCTCAAAGGTGTAAACCTTTTTTATGAGTTGACCTAGGTGAAGGCTAAATTTAGATGAGATTCAAGATGTCAGGAGGAATTTAATGGTCTGAAGAAATATTTGTCAAGCCCACCTGTACTCAAACCTCTGATTCCAAGCATACCTTTAATCCTATAAATCTCAGTCTTAGAAGGTTCTCTCAGAGCAATTGGATGAAGAAGGGAACTATGTACTATCTATCAAAGATATTTGATCCTTGTGAGTAGAAGTACACAATCATGGAAAGACTTGCACCGCCCTAGTTTGGGTGGTCCAAAAGCTTAAGCATTACTTTCTGGCTCATGAGGTTAATCTCATCGCTCGCATGAATCCTATCAAGTTTCTTTTTGAAAAGTTGTCCTAACTAACTGATTAGCATGATGGCAAAGCTTCCTCTCTTTGTTTGACATCACTTACATCCAACAAAAAGTGAACAAGGGCTATGCAATTGCTGAACATCTAGCCCATTACCCCATTTCGATCTTTGACCCTATCCAATTAGAGTCTTCTGATGAGGAATTGATATCCATTCAATCCTCCAATGTTTGGACTATATACTTTGATGGGTCTTTGAACTCTCAAGGTAGAGGAATAGGGATTGTTCTTCTATCACCCAAAGGTGTCACCATTGCACAGGCTTTTCAACTTCACTTTCCAGCGACAAACAATATAGCTGATTATGAAGCCTTATTAGTAGGATTGGAAGCCGCTCATTTCTATGGTGCCACTGAATTAAGGGTAATTGATGATAGTCAACTAATTCTCTGCCAAGTGCTTTCCAAGTACGACACATCTCATTATAGGCTCAGACCATATCAAGAACTCACCACTTTTTACATCAAGTTGTTCTCCAAGCTCAAATTTATTCATATAACTTGTGTTCAAAACATCCTTGTTGATGCTCTCTCTTCTTTAGCATCTTCACTATCTGTCCTGCTAGGCAGGCATGTTAGGATGGTCCATGTCCATTGATGTACCATCCCAGCAATAGAAAATGCACAATTCTTGAAGGTCAAATAGAATTTTGAAAGGAATGAATATATTGAGCAAAAGGAAGTGTCTTTGGTTGAGTTGGAGGAATTGGAAGAAGGTGAGAAACCCTGGTATTATGAGATTGCAAATTATTGTCAGGATCAGACATACTCATTAGAATCAAGTGCTAAAGACAGGAAAGAAATCAAAAGGGTCTCTCAGAGATACATTATCTTAGAAGGAGTCATCTACAGGAGAAGTATGGTTAGATTCTTATTAAGATGTGTAGATGAAGAAGAGGCCGAGTTGGTGCTTAAATAAGCACATTCTGGAGGCCACATAAATGCTCAAGCCCTTGCCAAGAAGATCATCAGACAAGGGTACTATTGGCCTACTATGAAAAAAGATTGTTCAATCTTTGTCTGGCATTATCATCAATGTCAACTTCACATTGACAAGATTCACTCTCCCGCATCTTCCCTTCACCCAATTTATGTCTCATGGCCTTTTGCTATGTGGGCTTTTATTGTCATTGGACCTCTTGGTCACCCAAACTCCACAAACAAAACTAAATATTTCATTCTAACAGTGATGGAGTACTACACCAAGTGGGCAGAAGTGGAAGCATATATGGAAATCAAGACATCAACAGTCTGCATCTTCATTAAATGCAACATCAATGCCAAGTTTGGGATCCTAGGCGATATCATCACCAACAACAGACCTCAATTCATCTCATAGGAATTGTGTGACCTTTGCAACAAATATTGCATCATTAATCTTCATATACCCTCAAGGCAATGGTCAAGTAGAAGCCATAAATAAAACTTCGATAGAAATCATCAAGAAAACATGTAAGTCTAGCAAGTTTGCGAACTGGCCAGATAAGTTAGTTGATGTTCTATGGGCGTACTGCACTTCAGTTCGGACGCCAATGAGTTAAACCCCCTATGCCTTGGCATTTGGGATGGAGGCCATAGTCCCATACGAAGTACTCATTCCTTCCCTCCGAGTCCAGATTGTAGACACGCCAACTTGGCCTTATTTAGAGCTTAAACTCTTATTTCATTGGCAACATCCCTTTTGGACCATTAAAATTAAGTTGAACCACCCTTTTGGATAAGATGAGGTTATTGGAAATCTGAGGATGAGTTATTGATCCCTAGTCGAATCCGTGTTTGCTGAGTAAGGACCATTGTGTTGTGTCCTTTTGTTGAGTCATTGTACATTTTCTGCTTACCATTAGAGTTTCTCGGTGGCTGTCAGGTCACCCCGATCAGTACTACGGGGCCTAGGGCATACCAGATTTGTCCCATTATTTCCAACTATCAAGATGAGTTTTATGGGTTGCCACAGACCTTTTCGGTCATTACGAGTTCTTTGGGTCGTCCCTAGCTTTTTCAAGCATCTCTCCAAGTTTTTCAAGTTATTTCCGTTGTTTCCGGTCGTCAACCCGAGTTGTATAGATTGCCACCAGCTTTTCAGGTCATTCCGAGTATTCTGGGTTATCCCTGGCTCTTCTGAGCACCATTCCAAATTTTTTGGATCCTTCCCTTTGTTTATGGTTGTCATTTCAAATTTTTCCGCATTGTCGTTGCTTTTTCGAGTTTCGGATCACCATCTGGGCCTTTGGCACCATTGGGAGGATAAATCATAAGTTACAGTCCTATATAGAAGACTCAAGATGTTTACCATCTGGTTTATCCAACTTGTGCTGCGTTTGTGAGTCCTCTTTCTAACGCAACAAACAGGAGTCAAAACGGACCTCCCGTTTGGAAGTTATGGCTCATGAACAAAATGCGCGCAGGAGAGAGAGTGGAGCGCACCCTCATATTGAGGGTGTAGTTTGCGCGCCCTTAGACCGAGAGCTCGGTCAGCATGCCGCCGGTCTGAGGACGTGGTCAGCTAGAAACTAGAAATTTACCCTGGTTTAAACTTTCCAATCCGATTTTTTGAAAGATTCTTCCTCTCAAACAATTTATTTTGATCGCGCCCCCGAGTCGGGGGCACGTTCATCTTGTCAACCCTTTTTTTAGTAATTTTCCAGAATTTTACTATGTTTTTAGCAATAATGCGTCGAATGCTCCCCCAAAGTGGGGGCGCGCTCACTGCACCCTCAACCTGAGGGCGCGGCCTACATGCCCTTGGGTTGAGGACGTAGGCTGTGCACCCGCAACCCGGGGGGCGGTTGGTCTATTTCTATGTTTTGCACCAGTTTTGATCCTCTAGAATTCCGGCCATTGGGGTATGATCCAAGTTTCTTCTATTCATCTTCCAGACACCCTAGGCTCATCCCAACCTCTTCAAATCATCCTCCCTTAATCCTAGTGCCTGGAGATCATCCCGAAGTGAAAGAGAATCCAGTATATGCTCAGACGTGTTGCTTGGCTGATCATTGGCTTCTACAGATCTCTCTGATCATTTTACAGATCGGCCTCCTTCAGAAGAAGTGTTTTACATCAAGCAATCTTTCATTTTTAACAAACTAAGATCAATTCTGACATCTCCTAGGCTCTTGGTGGCTTCTACACCAGCACTGTGTAGACCGATCCAGAATATACTCTTTCTCTGCCATCATTTTCTTCACCAATTTTCATATAATTCCAAGTAGATAAGACCTTCACCTTTTTCATACAAGTTGTACTACGGTGAGTTATCTTATATTTCCATCAAGAATAATTCAATTTGGACATCTGTGGTGCTCGAGGAAAATCTTGCATCGACATCGCACTGGTGGTTCCTGGATCTTCAACTTCTAACAACAAAACTATCAGGTAAATTCATACCACTTCTAAAAGGATTCAAGCAAACTTTCCTTCATATTAAAGCACCCTTGGTGAGTCTTATATATTTTGAAACAAGCAAAACTTGATTTTGACATCGGTGCTTTCCGTGGTAGTCTCTACATCAGAGCCTAACAGTCTATATTGAATCTGTCCAACCCAGTTGTCACTTTGCCTGGGTAGTGTTATCTTTAATCATCCATATTATCTTTTCTAACTCTTCATTTATCTCATTTAGTTCATATTTTAGCATCATTTATTCAGTTTATATTATAAAAACTAAAAAAAGGTTAGGGCTAGCCCCGAATCTAGTGAGTTTGTTTTCAATTGCCATTTTATGTTATTGTCTTTATAGTTACTACACTTAACTCAGTTCTAATCCTTCTTTCACTTGTTTTCTTGTCTTCTTTGTTTACTAGTTGCACAGATACATCAAGTTAGCATCAGTTGGAGACTCTTCTTCATTGGTAGGCCGAAGAATGAGAAGGTTGAACCTGAACATTCTCTTCCCGCGCTAAGGTACACACGGTCATCATTTACTCAATCTGCATTTTATTTCATTTAAATCGGAACCTGCAGTTCTTGGTGACCACATTCTCAATTCTTTTATGCTTTAAGTTATTTTATTCCATTCTCACTCTCCTTCCACATGACCTGAATCGCCTCTTCGGTGCTCGAGCGATGCCAAGAGATGAAAGTTTGGGGATCAATGTGAGTGTGGGATCAAGGTGAGAGTAGTTTTTTCGTATTTTCCTTCCTTCTTTCTCATCCCCTCTTGAGGTGGCAATCTGGATAACGACAAACCCATTTTCGGAGTCAAAATAGATTGATCAAGACATCCCTATGGATGAACGCTAAGAATCCCTTCTTGCACAACTTGAACTCTTGGACGTAAAGAGTCTGACTATTGCCAAACATGCTAGATCTTACCACAATAGAATTAAAAGATTTTATCAGAAAAGGGTGGTGGAGAGAAAATTTGAGGTCGGTGAGGTTGTACTTAAAAGAATATTTGTTAAGCTAGGTGGTCCCCACTCTAAACTTTAGCCTAATTAGGAGGGCCCTTATGTAATCTTAGCAGTTTACCGTGACAATTCATATAAGCTAACTAATGTAGAAGAAGAAGAACTGAGCCATCCATGGAATGACGTCTACCTCAAAAAATATTTCTTTTAAAAAAAAAACAAAATAATTTGTAAAGGATGTCTATTAACATCTATTGCTTGCTTGTTTGGTACCTTGATTTGTCAACTAGAGAATTAAGGATAGGCACCACACTACACACACCACATGCCTAAGTTTCAGAATCTAATGGCTGGAAGCTGAAGAGAATGTTAGGCAACACTTGGCAAAATAAGGTCAGCCCTATCCGATTCTTTTATTGTTTTAGTCTTGAATGGATGTAAGGGATTAGAATGAGGAGTATCGAAAGTGCCCATGACCTTAGTATGAGGCTATCTTCAAAGGTCTGACTTCTTAAAAGAAAAGGTGACAAAAAATGGGCAATGACCCCTCAGGTTAGCAAAAAGAATAGACCTATCTAAATGTGTACCAAAAAAAACACAAAAAAGAAAGAAAAAGGCTTCAAAGGATGAGCAATGAACCCCTCAAGTCAAAATCAAGAAAATAAAGAATCTATTTGAATGTGAGCCACCAAATAAAATGGGCTAGAAGGAAGGACCCAATGATGCTTTCACTAGTCTCTATGTTTTCTTATAGACAATTTTAGATGAACACGGCCGGGGTGGAGCTTCAACTAGATCAAAGATGAAGAACTCACTAAGCTCTCTACTTTTGGTTGGCTGAGAGAGAAGAAGTCAGAACTCAACAATCTCCTTGCTTCCAAAGGTACGATAGTCATCCTTATTCTCTATTTCATTTCCTTTCATTTTACTTCATTTTGGAGTCTTTTGGCTCTTGGCGACCACAACCACTAACATCCCAACACCAAGTCTCCAAAGAAAGCATAAGGGCCACGAAAAGGAGATCCAAATCCATTTTGGGTGTCCATAGGAGTCAGCATTGGCATGTTAGCCCTATAGGGTTCTTTGAAAGCTTTTTTAAGGTGCACATTATTCTTTGCTTTCATTGAAGAAACAGAAAATAGGGAACATAGAGAAACAAAATTGGAATAGGAAGATAGAAAAGATGTTGCAAAATAGAAAGAAGAGAATAGATGAGAAGTTTCAAGGAATAAGTCAATGCTAAGGAAGAATAGCCATCTATGGATCATCAAATAGTGCAAAGGACATTGTGTGATGCTGGATTCATCAATGAATGTTAATAGTTGTGTAGGTTTTGGTAAATGCTAGATCTATCTTGTTGTGCATTGAATAACAAGGTAGGGGTTGTACAATGATTGAGAACCATATAGAAGCGATGCTCTAGTTTGCAGATGCCAATAGACAAGCCCAGGAATTGCTGGACCACTAATATGCTATGTAGGTACTATTTTTGACAAAGAAGCTCTATGTGATCCATCTATGAATGCTAGATGCACATTGACAGGAGGATGAGTGGATGAAGATGATGCTATTGGTCTTGTCAAACCTAGAAAGCAAGAAGAGGAGAAGAAGGCTCAGAGGTTAGATGGTGAAGGAGGGAGAAGATAATGGCACACTAGCCAAAGGGTGGGGATCGAGAATGACCCGCAGCTTATTGGAGATGCAAAGAAGAAGATAGAGTGGGGTTGTGTCACTTCTACGATTGAACTACCCAAAAACCCTAAAAATTTTCTATGCCACCATTGTTTTGGTACACAACATGGTTCTATTTATATATCGTTGTTTATTTGCAAAGAATGATCCTAAACATAGCTATTAATAGACTTGAATTGAATAGTACAAAAAATTCTATTGAGGCTCTTTAAAATTGGTCTCCATCATTCCCTCCTACCAAGAGAAAACACTTTCTCTAGTTTTAGATCATCATTTATTTATGTGCCATGTATTGAAACTACCCAAAATATCCCAAGCTCGGGTTTGACACCAAATTTGACCCTAGACTAAGATGATAGACCAAAATTAAAATGATATAAAATAAACTATTGTTGACTAAATTTGCCATAAAATAGAAATCAATTGGTACTAGAAGTGGAATCATAGCTATGTCTATGCTAGGATCAGCATGGAGTGTTCAGGCCATCACATTGATAGAGCCGAATAATTGACCAATGGGTTTGGCAACTTAGTCATACAAGCCAAAAGGCTCACTCATGTATGGGTGATCGCTTGTAGGAGGCAATTTAGGTGCCATAAGGTGTTAGAAGAATAAAATGGTGGAACTCGCATTGGTGTTGTATCCCTGTCAGGCTACTCTAAAACTTTCTTTGAACTACACTATTCATCACATTCTTTATAGAAACTAAAAAGTAGGGATGCGGAGAAACAAAAACAAAATCTGATGGATATGTATGAAACAAATGTGAAAAAGAGATGTGAGATGAGAAACATCAAAGAAGAAGTTAGTGTTATGGAAGAAGTAGCCACCCAGGGATCGTCGGATGGTGCAGACTATGTTGTGCAATGCTAATACATAGATGAGCTAGGAGTAGTTGCACAGGTTCCAAAAAATGCTAAATGTATCTCCTCCTATGCCAAAGACCAAGGTTGGGGTTGTGAGATGGTTGAATACCAAATGAAAGTGATGATCCTACTAATGGATAGGATGGATGATCGCCAGACTGTCTATCAAGATACATAGGTACCGTTGTTTACGAAGTAGCTCTATGCAATTCATTTGTGATTGCTAGATGAGCATTGACAAGAAGATGATCATATGACAAAGTTGATGCAACATTGTCAGTGTTCTCAAACCAAGGAAGTGAGAAGAGGGGAAGAAGGGAGAAGAGAAAGGTGTACCGGCTAGAGAAAAGAGATCAAGATGGCCCTTTGCCAATTGAAGATGTGAAGAGGAAGAAATATTGGGGCTATGCCAATTCTGTAGATAAACCACCAATATGTCCCAAAAACATTATCAAATTATTGTTTTAGGACTACATGTGGCACTATTTATAGAGCTTTATTTATTTACAAAAAAACCTTCAAAATGAATATTAACATACTTGTATAAAAAATAAAGAAATTCAACTGAAGCTCTATAAGATTTGTCTCTATTAGGTCTTCTTATTGGTGTTAGTTAAATTATGTATTTAGATCCATTCATCATGCATACGACTAGAGTTATCTATCTAGATCCTTATGCATGTGTCGGTCATTTGGAATCTAGATTATGACAGGTATGATATGTAGGTATCACAAGAACCTTACCTATTTGACCTAATAAATATTAGAAAGTTGTTTGAAGTTATCATGATAAATATTAGTCTATATGTTAGACATTTAGTGACATTTCATAGCAAAAATATATTTTAGACTCCATTGACAACTTGAAAGCATAATAGAACATTTTGTAATAGTGTTATATATGGAAGCATAGTATGTATGCATGAGTTGAACATGTGATTGATACTATGTCAAACAAATACACATGTTTAGCGATAACTTGAATTCAAAATGAAATTTATATGTATTGATCATGAATAAGCCATGAGAATAAGATCAAGATTTATGAGTCCAGTTTATGTCCTTATGTTCAAAGTCATGAATATGACATTCAATGCATTGATTTTGTGTACATCTTGTTAGTTATAAGAATGACATGCTTGTAGTATCATGTGATATATATTATATATCATAAATATATGAAATAAAATTATGAAGTTATTTGAGAAAACTTGCAAGATACATGTTAGGTGTTATTGAACTACACCAGACAATCTCAGCAAGCCTGTGGGCAATGGGAATTAGAACAATTTGAAGCATTCTTTGATCCTAGATACCACGGTAACCTTAAGTGCATCACTGACTAGGTGTACTCTATGTTTATCTAGTTATATTACTTATATATATATAATAGATTTAGTGTAAGTCTTTGTAAATGTGATATGTGAAGGCAAGATGGCAAATACCTTACAATCTTTTAAATATGATTGAAGAAAAGATGAAATCAAGTGCTTGCATGACATTTAGCAAGAAACCTATTTTGGCACATGTTTAGAGAACTTATGTATTTGGTAAAGAGAATTTATGGCATGTTAAAGATTGTAGTCTCTGGTACACCTTTGATTTAAGCTTAGTTGCACTAGCATATTATACCTTTCTTGCATGATGAAAACTCTTGTATCTTTTAAAAGAAAAGACATAAGTTGATGTATATGCAAGCCATACTTTCATATGTCTAGATATAAGTCTTTAGAAAATATTGATGTGTCTCATGTTAGAAAACTTTAAAGTGTGAAAGCTTGTTTGAAAATCACAATTATACATGAAATCTTGCATTTAAATCCTTTAATTTGTTTAAAATGTATAGTTATATTAATTATGTTGACTTATATATATAAAAATTAGTGGGTATGTTGGTAGGACTTTTGATTAAGAGAAATAATGGCATGATATGTATAATTGATATAGAGTAGGAACTGTGTTTGAATTCCCTAATTAATGACTAACCTTTTATGGTATCATGCTTCTTTGTGAACATAAGATATGAGTATTCATGTCTAATACTTTTGACAGTGCCATTAAGTAGGAGTTGTGGGGAGTATACTAAATCAATGTGACTAATTCCAATCTTTAACGTTTTTATAAGATTTATCACAGTAGCAGAAGCATGGTGATTTAGAGTAAGAGGATCTAGATAAACAGTTATTCATATTTTAGATTGGTACTTGAGTTAATTAGGTTGTAAATTCATGATGATATTTTGGATAGAATAGATAGAAATATATGCTTCACAAGTCAATCATATGTGATATAACAAGACAAATCATATACAATTAATTGGCGTTACTTCATTACCTACTTTTATTAGTTGAATCACTTGAAATGATGATTGGATCATGATGAGATGATAATGAGATATATCATTTAGAGATATGTGATCAAAATGTTCTTAGTCATACAATTTTTGAGATGTGATATTAAAAATCTGAATACACTAGTATATGTGATATCTTCTCATATGATGATAAAGATAGATCTCATTGGTCATTATTGTGGGGACATTGAGATGTACATGCAACTGCACATTATAGAAATGAGTTTACTGAATTGACCAATATAGAAAACCTGAATGGTCTCTTACCTGATTGTTAATCAAGAGTTTCTATCATCACAGTTGCACGGTTAGACCTTTAATTAGAGTCACCAAAGATATCTTATCAGATATATCTTGTGTTATGGTTATTGATTTTTATATCATCGTTATGATATTCTAGTATAGTTATTGGATCAAGTATAAGAAGAACCTAGTGGAGGCAATTAACTAGACAACAAAAGATCATTTACTCTCGATAGTGATAGAGAACACCTATAGAATAGCACATTAAATCTCTGAATAGAATATAAAGGATATTTTAAAAAGGAGTTTTATAATTGATTCGATTTCACATATAGAATTCTGGAGTGTCGATATTCTAAGGGGTTGACCTTTGATGTTCTGGGCATTGGTTGGGAGCATTACATGAAGCTTGATAAATAGGATTTCACTTCACATGGCTGGTGCATAGAAGCATGCATCGAGACTGAAGACCCGTAGAGATTACTCACCCTACTGCTTACTTGACTTATTGGCTTTGCACCTATATCATTTCGTACAAAGAAAATAGTACCCTAAAGGCCAACGCCATTTACCCAGCATGCCATCTAGCTTATGGGATAAGGCTAGCCATTGCTCCAATGGCATTGGCCAGCATATATCATTCTTTTGGTGTCGTCACTACACATGTCTCCCGAGGGACTATCGGGTTCCTATGGCTATGCATTACATGAGTGCAGTCTTCCTACTGCAAGGGAGAGAGTAGAGAATTTCCATTCTCTGATGTTTCATCTCATTGGGGTTGTGGCTGAACCTTCTATCATAAAATTGGCTTTTGTTCATCGCTCTCTGTCAAGCATCTGTACTGGTAGATTGATGTACATAAGACTTGTCCATTGTTCTATTAGTTATCACCCTCATTTAGCAGCGCAAGAGGGGGACTTCATATGGGTGGACTCACTTATAGGGAAGCAGACAAAAATGGCAGAGATTGGTGCTTGTGTACTTACCTCATCATTTTGGTGTTTTGGCATGGTCATAATACAATATTGGAACCATACTATCATCATTGCTTCAGCAGCAATTTTGTGTATCATTAAGTTGCCTCACCAAATGTTGATTTTTTAAGGAATCAATACATGATAGCGTAAAAATTTTAGATTCTCTAAAACCATGATCTTTACCTTGATCGATGTCGAACGAGTAAACCCGGGAACCAAATATAAAGTAGAAAGAGAGTACCTCATGAGATTTTCAAAATACCTCACCATGGATGAAGAGAGGACATTCCTCCTTTCCTAAAATTGTTCAAGTGTATGGTCTCTAGCGGTATCCACATGATCTTCTTCAATAGACAAGTTCTCCCTTCCTTCGAGCCTCTAGAAACTTCCAGATCCAAGTTTGACCATGAGAGATCACCTTCTAGATGAGAGAGGAAGAAGATTGGCTTGTTTGGATGTGCTCCAGCCCTATGGCTTGTTAGGGTTTGGCTTCATAAGCCTTTTATTTATATAAGATAGAATTTTTCACAAAAACCAAAACTTCTATAATTTTATGTCCATGCCCTCATCTAATTGACCATATCTAATGTGTGTGACCTACTAGGCCAAATAGTCAATTTTGTTGAAGCCCTAATTAAATTAAAAGAACAATTCCTTTAAATTAAATTAAAATCGTTATTCAGTACTATTTTTTATAGCTTTTCGATCATAAAGGGTACAAGCCACATCCTATGATCCAAAATGACTTTAAGGAGTTAGATAACCTTCATTGAGCCTTTCTATCAACAATTATTACACGGATTCAATTTTTTGTTTATACAATGTCCCATTCGATAAGGGGTTCGGCATTGACTGTCAACCCCTAAATATTCTGACTCTATGGGATCTTATACTCCAGTTCAGATCAATTGGAAAACTCTATTTCCAATTATCCGAAGTACCTTGGCCCAGGATTTAGAGTACTATCCCATAGGACATTCTCTCTCTCCTACCGAGAGTGAATGATTCCTTGTTGTCCGCTTAATTACCTTCACTGTGTTTCTCTTTCACCCAATACATCAACTATATTAGACCATCAAAGTGGTGATCCATAAGTCATTAATCAAAGTATAAAATATATCCGGTAAGACATGTTTGGTGACTCAGGTCAAAGATCCAACCATGCTATTATGATGTAAGAATAACCTGATAGATAGTTCAGTAAGATACCAATCATGTTTTCCTAAATTGGTCAGTTTAGTGAACTCATTCCACCAATGAGCACCTATGTGTGTATCTCAGTGTCCCCACACTGTTGACCAATGAGATCGGTCATCCTCATCACATGAGAAGATATCACACACACTAGTCTATCTAGATCCTTGATGTCCTATCTTAAGGATCCTATGAGATGAAATAGTTAGATTACTTACCTCTAGAGGATTGATCTCATTATCATGATCTCATCATGATTCAATCATCATTGTATGTGAACAAGTACTTCATTATGATATACACTTCTAATACAAGCTAGTAATGAAATTTTGCCTATTTAATTGAATGGGATATTCCTAGAAATGTCAAATCATATCATATATGATTGGCTTGTAGGGCATATGTTCCTATCAAATTTTGCTTTATTGAAGAGAGTATGCGATCAGCGAGATAGCCATCTTGTTGCTACATAATAGTGGAACTATTTTAACTGTGCGGTCCATAGGAAGCATTTTGTCATCCCAACTTTTGGCCACTCCGGCCACTTCGACCTTTCTTATGGCATGTGGTGGGTGTGCCATGTCTACAACCATCGTAAAGCCCCATGCCTCTCTTTTTTTTGCTGATCATGTCTACCTATCCAATGAGAGGAGGCCTCCTACCAACATGGCTGCACCTTTAATTTGACAATTGTACCCTTAGCTAGCAAGTAACTTCTTAGCTCAGCTCAACATAGCTTGGCAGTGGGAAATTTGGCTACTTATAGGCATCATTATGCAAGCACTATATACAATCTTTATGAACTTTTACATGTGCACCAGCATATGGAAGCGATTGGCGACCCCACCCCCATTGATTGGCGCTCGCATTGTGGGTGGCCTGCTGATTGTTCTCCTTCCATGCTATTTTCCCCGATAGGTGCTACCGATGCCTAGGTCACACACCATGTTGCTCTCATATCATCCTGGGGGCCACTAGATGAGACTTTAGATGCAGTGTACGTGGCGACTGTTGGAGAGTTGGTAAATGTAGAAACTAGAATAGCTCAGAAGGTGGCGCAAGAAGCTAGGCATCATATCACCTTTCCCTTGTGGCCATCCATGCCATCATCACGTACTAGCTTTGCAAGCAATATTTTTTCTTTCCATGCACCAACATATTTTATATTTTTATCTATTATATTCATTACCCTTGATTTGTTGGTAGCACATGAGAATCATTTACAAGCCCTCTGCTACTCTTGGACCTCATGAGGTCAAAGTCAAACTTCGTCCACCCCTCTTGGTGTAATAATAAGCACATGGCAGCCAATGCCTCCAAGTCCGTTAGGCTACCACCCAAGAAGAATCAAGGTGTCTCTGAAGCATGCACTTTTGAAGAGCCCGTATTGGGTGAGGGATCATAGTTGCTTGGTCTCTTGGTTCTCCATGCTTGCCTTGACCCCTTTCATTTTGCTCTTAGATTATCTTGTGGTTGCCTAGACTCACTTACTCCCTTCTTCTTCATCGTAGAGGTAGGACCTACTATCCATGAAGATGAAGGCAAACATCCTGTTCATGCTTCCTCTCCCACCTACCCCTCACCAATGATTGAAATTTAAGGGCTCAGATTGTACTTAAACGAGTAGAGTTCTACACACCTTACCTTAGTAGCAAAGCCAAGCCTGTCACCCATCTAGAGCCTCAATTCTGGTGAATCTGACCCTCTCGTCAGGTTCCAATCATTCTCTTGTTTGCCTCCCCAAGTCATGGCATTAAGGCCAGGGAGATATAGGTAGACTGTTTGGAGTTTGCAATCAACTACTCCGATCAAGCCACCCCTGAGCTAGCATAGATAGAGGGTATGTTGGGTGCCATCCCCTGCCATGACCATTCTTCCTCCTCCTTCCTATTTTAAGTTAATTTTAGATATTTATGTGTTTTTTCTATTTTTTTTCTCCCATTTTAGGTGCGGTGATATGTGACACCATTGAAGCAAAAGGTGACATACTTGTTGTTTAGGTTGACCTTCCTAGAAACATTCTCCCCCTTACTTTGGCTAAGGTGGACTTGTTCGGAAACAATGATATTCAATGCATTACGCCCCTTGCAAGTTGATTTGCTCGCCATTATGAAATTTTAAATGTCATCATTCCCCCTAATCCCCTCAGCTCATTATTATTTTCTTAACCTTCTTCTGCTTCTCTCATAGTGTGCCTTGGTCCTACCCTTGATTGTGGAGTGCGGACTCCCACTAGTGGAGCCAAATTAGTTGAGCCTGATGTCAGGGTCCTACCTTCCTAGCCTACTAAAATGACATCAGTGGGAGTGAATACTCTTCTAGTGGAGGATCAAGATGTCAAGCTAGGGATTAGTGTACCTCTCAAGGTAACTTTAAGGCACCGATCTAGGTAGGATGTACCCCGCTCCCATGCCTGCTACTTCTTTTACTTCTTTATTTTTAATATGATGTGCTTACACCTTACCCTTTTGCATGTTGACAAGAGACTCAGGTGTTGGCACTCATGTAGATGGTTGACCTGCTATTGAGTTCTATTTCAAGCCTCTTGGGGTGGTTAGTGATAGAAATGTATGCCCTACAAGCCAATCATATATGATATGATTCGACATTTTTAAGAATATCTAATTCAATTAAATAGGCAAATCTCCATTACTACCTCTTATTAGAATGTATATCATAATGAGGTCCTTGATAACATGCAATGATGATTGAATCATGATGAGATCATGATAATGAGATCGATCATCAAGAGGTATGTAATATAAATATTCCTAGTCATAGGATCCTTAAGATGGGACATCAAAGATCCGGTTAGACTAGTCTGTGTGATATCTTCTCATGTGATGAGGATAACCGATCTCATTGGTCATTAGTGTAGAGACACTGATACACACTCATAGGTGCTCATTAGTAGAATGAGTTCACTGAACTAACTAATTTAGGAAAACATGATCGATATCTTGCCAAACTGTCTATTAAGGTTATTCTTACATCTTAATAGCACGGTTGGATCTTTAACCTGAGTCGCCAAAGATGTCTTATCAGATATATCTTGTACTTTGATTATTGACTTATGGATCACCATCTTGATGGTCCAGTATAGTTGATGTATTGGGTGCAAGAGAAACTTGATGGAGGCAATTAAGGAGACAATAAGGGATCGTTTACTCTCGGTAGGAGAGAGAGAGAGAGAGAGAGAGAGAGAATTTCCTACGGGATAGTACTCTAAATCCTTGGTAAAGGTACTTAGGATAATTGGAAAAGGAGTTTCTCAATTGATCTGAACCCGAGTATAGGAACCCATAGAGTCAGAATATTTAAGGGCTGACAGTCAGTGCTGGACTTTTGACCGACCGGGACATTGTATGAAAGAAGATTTAAATCTATGTGGTAATTGATGATGGAAAGGATTAATGGATGTTATTTAACTCCTCAAAGTCATTTGGGATCATAGGATGTGACTTGTACCCTTTATGATTGAAAACCCATAAAAGCTATTATCAAATAACAATTTTGAATTAATTTAACAGAATTGTTCATTTAAATTAATTATGGTTTCAACCAAATTGATTATTGAGTCTAGTGGGTCACAAACATTAGATCTGGTCAATAAGATGAGGGCATAGATGTAATTTTAAAGAAGTTTTGGATTTTTTGTGAAAATTTTTATCTTCTATAAAGAAATGGCTTATGAAGCCAAACCCTAACAAACCATAGGGCTGAAGCACATCCCAAGCAACCTCTCTATCCTCTCTCTTCTAGAAGAGGTGATTTCCCATGGTCAAGATTAGATTGGAAGGTTTCTGAAGGCCCGAAAGAAGGGAGAACTCGTCCATTGAAGTAGAACGTGTGGATACCATTAGAGACCATCCACTTGAATAGTTTTAAGTAAGGAGGAATGTCATTTCTTTATTTATGGTGAGGGACTTTAGATATCTCATGAGGTACTCTCATTCTACTTCATATTCGGTTCCCGATTTTACTCGTTCTACATCGATCAAAGCAAAGATCATGATTTTAATGTATCAAAATTGTTTTGCTGTCATGTATTGATTCCTTACAGTGGTATCAAAGCCAAGTTGAAGCCTTGGTCAAAGTTGAAATGAAATTAGCATGATTTCATGTGATTTTTTGCTTTCCTTAAACTACGTACAGAGTAGTTTTGATTTAATCACCGTAGTTCAAATGAGATACCAAACTGTGTATTAGTTTCATTTGATTTTCATGGATGAGATCTTTCCAATGCAGTAAACCTCATGAATTTTGGTCATCCGGCGAGTACAGTAGGAGTTTGGAAAGATGCTAAGATCATCATGTCTGAAAAACGGGCCGAAATTAGAAGAGTTGATGAACTTACCTATTTGAATGCAAAAAGCTATGTATAATGGCATGAAAAGATAGAAAATTAAGTTTCCTAGAGTTTCCATAAGTTTTTGGACACTTAACGGCCCTTGGAGGTGCCAAATTTGAGGGTGTTTGCAGTTAGGGTTAATTGTGGTTGTGGCAAATTCCTCCATGAACTCCGTATTGGATAAAATTTTTCATGAGATGGAACTTCCTGGCATCTAGGCTATAGGCTTCCAATTCTCCTACTTCCTCAGTCATTTTTTTTGTTCCATCTGATCCAGACTGATCACAACTTCTTATTCTCATTTTTTATCTTCTTTTTTTTTCTTCATTGCATAGGCTTGCTTCCTATTTTCCCATCAGACCTGGCTTCAAGCTTCTGACTATGCACTCATTCTTTGATGAGCCTCTCTTTTTTTGGTCCGGTGGGTTGTTTTCCTTGCTCTCTCTTTTCTTGTCATGACTTAATTCACTTTTTTTCTAGCTCTCCGCCATGGGGGACCTCTTTTTTAAAGCCCCGAGCCTCAATAGCTTAGGATAGGACTACCTTCAGGCCTTGGCTGCATACCAAACCAACTGCACTCTTGATTGTAAGCCCCTTTTACCTTTTCTTTGTTCTTGTTGAGACATCAAGTGATAGCATAGGCTAGGTGTGGGATTGAAACTACAGGTAACATTAACCTCATTCTTCCTCACCTCACTTTCTCTTAATGGTGATCTAGGGCACCTGGTTGGAGCTAATTTTCTATAAGCATTATTCCATAATGCGCTTTTTACACAACCCCAAGCTGATTTTTGGGGTTGACCCACATATGTATATTTGTTTGCATTTGCCATTTGGTTGCTGCTCATTAAATATGTTTTTTTCTCTCTTTTCATGAATTATAGTTAAATCATTTATAATCAGCCTCTTGCTCCTTATCTTGTGCATGGACTTTATACGTCTCTATCTCACCATACTTTACCATTTTGTGCTACTCAAATCTGATTGACTTAGCATATGCTTTGATTTCCTATACTTTGTAAGAGGTACGTTGATCATGTTTGGTGCTCATGCTTGTCCATTAGGTCCATGGTATGGCATCTCCATAGCCATCTTCTAGGTGGGGTTAACATATATGCATATATAGTATCTAATACTATAAAGTGCATATTTAAGACAAGCAAATCTCAATGACTTAGATGTACAAAACTTCCCAAGCTCCACCTATGTAAAATGTGCAATACACTTTGCACTTCCCCTTCCACTTACCATCATCATGATAGCGAAAGAGTTCTATGTCTCATTTAGGCTTATTATCTTGACCACCTTTTTTAACTTTTAACTATTTCTTTTTATTACTATCTAATGATCTTACTTCATTTTATTGGTCTCACTGACATGAAGTATTTAAGATGCATTATTATTCTAACATGTTCTTAATTAGCACATCACTATGAGCCATGATGGATCTCATATCCATCTATCCATGTTGCCTCTACAATTTTTATCTCATAGAGGTTAACATCTAGTATAAGGCAAACAATGCATCTTTTCTATGAGATAAAATCTTATCTTCTCTCACATCATTAGATAATCTAGTAGACACCTACTTTTCAAATAGGATAATTAGTTGGTCAACCATGAGAACAATTCTCTTAGTTTTAAATCGATCTAAGATGTTTGAGCCATTAAAACTATTTGACATCAAATATGTCTTACTAATGGTGGTTTATCGTCACATTCTACAATTGAGATATAATTGATAAAACATTGCAAAAAACTATTTAAAATTAATATATGATATTTCATCCTAATTTGTACCTTTACTAATTTTGGCAAATTTGCATAACCCTCATTATGTAAGGATGGGATATCATAATAAAATCCTAGTGGGAACTAAGACCCTATTAACCTTATGGTGAGGACCTTGTGTAGCACAACAAATCACCACATATTTAATAGGTAGGAAACTATTGCCAGTTGCAACTCTTA
Source organism: Cryptocoryne crispatula var. balansae (assembly GCA_036172225.1). NCBI lineage: Eukaryota > Viridiplantae > Streptophyta > Magnoliopsida > Alismatales > Araceae > Cryptocoryne > Cryptocoryne crispatula. The sequence continues at coordinate 44,091,780 of CM069921.1, forward strand.
GTCATTCTGCCTCTAGAGTTATGACCTTGTGATAGCACAACAAGCCATATACTCTAGTTAGGTCAAACCCGCTTGTTACATTATGAGAATAGATTCTTCCCATAGCCCTTGTGGTAGCACAACCAAGTCATGTAAATGGTCCACTCCTAGGTTCGGCAAAGCCTTGGCCATGATCACCAATCTCTTGCTGAATGGCCCTTGTTGTAGCACAACAAACCCATCTAATCTAAGATTGGCTCATCATGACCACAACAACGAAAGGCTACATGAGTCACTCTTAATATCTCACGTTTATAAACCTAATTAAAATAAGAAGGGATTTTATTTTAGTCTCATTAATAATATGTGTTAAGTATATATATATATAATGCATTTAGAATATCATACATCTAAGGTATAAGAAGTAGCACATATCCACGTATCAAATATGCATATGAACAAGTGATCATGAACTTAACCCTAAGCATGACCTATGGCACCCCTATAGGTGCAAATCCTTGCTTCAGAAGCTTGAGTTGGCATACTCCCACTTCAAAAGGGTACTTCTCCAAGTGGTCACGCTCTCCACTTTCCACAAACTGGCTTCTAACTGTTAAAAGTAGCATAAGGGCAAGCAGACCTGCAAATGTACATAACTTGATAAGAAACCTTGGTTTTAACCAAGGACAGTACATTAATAGAAAGAGATAGAATTTACAATCAAATTGTGTAGAGAGAGAAAGGAGGCATACACAGGCCCTATTTAATAACATAACCAACATAATTAAATAAGTAATCATAAGCGGAGCACATTTAAGTCTATGAGCAACTCCATACACACACTAACATTCATCACATGAACACAGAGCGTATACATAATAATTATATGAGATATATCATATATACCAGCATAAATTTATTTACTATAATTTTGAAATTCTCAATTTCATGCATGTTGAATTTTCATGAAATGAATAGCATGTAAAGTACACATAAACAATTTATATGAATAATACAAGCACATCTAGACTATCTAGATCATTTATGCATTCTCAATACTACGCAAAGTTATAAATTAGTATCTTAAATTATATTCTAAAAAATATCATTTTACATAATTAATTAAGACACTAATTAATTAAGTTAAATTTTTTAAAATAATTAAAGCTTAAGAATGTATGAATATATGTCAATAAAGCTTAATATTATCCAACTAGCCATTAAACACTTTAAACCCCATAAAATAACATTCTAGAATTTTTCATAACTTTTTAAAAATTTTATGGCAATTTTTTGGATTTTTCTATGATTTTAAAATGTTTAAAATCAATAAATAAAGCTTCCGACACATTGCCCATTGGGTGCGTTGTTCTTCGGCCAGTTTCGAATTAGACCAAGTCCATCTTCTTCACCCGATATGATGCTACCAAGCCTAAAAAAGAAGAGAAAATTACCCCGACTTTCAGGGGTATATCTCCTTATCTAGAGCTCTAAAAAATCTACAAAAATATGTGATGGATTCCTTATCAAATGAGGATTCTAAAATTGACAATTTTATCTCCATAAAAAATGTCAATAGGCTGAAAAATGAGGAAGAAGAGGAGATGGTCGACCAAATTTTGTAGTAAAAATTTAAATTATATCCAAGAGGCCAAAAATTCTTCAAAAATACAATATAGAATTCTCATCAAATGATGTTTCCAAATTTAGATACACATAAATTACAAGAAATAACATTGATTCAATATTAGTTTTGACCAAGACTTGAGCCTAGCTCTAATACCACTATAAGAAATCATCCTAAAAAAATTTGTGTAGCAAAAGTGACAATTACTATGGGTTCATGTAGAACTTGTCTCAATCAGAACTAAGTGATGAAAACTAAAATATGATTGAAAGAATTATAATATACCTAATAAGAATTCATATAATTCCATGAAGAGAAAGAAGAACTTCTGAAGCTCATTAAATCATTCAAATGCCCGATCTCTAGCAGTATACACACGAACTTCATTCACAGCAGGTTCTCCCTTCGTGTTGGCCTCAAGAACTCTTCTCGAATGGAGTTCCATCACCCATGGACACCTTCCAAAGAGATAAAGAGCTAGGGAGGAGGCTGAGGGCATGGTTTTCACTCTTTGCTTGATAGGGGTTGGCTGAAACCATTATTATTTAAAGAGAATTTAGAATTTTTCATAAAACCTAAAATCTTTATAAATTACGCCCTTGCCTCTGTACTTATGGATAAGTCCTTATGTGTATGACTCACTAGGCGAAATAGCCTATTTAGTTGTGGTTAAAATAAAATATTTAAATTTTATTTAATTTAATTAAATCTTTTATTTGATAACAGATTAACTGACCTACCAATCATGAAAGCTACAAGCCACATCCCATGATCCCAAATGGCTAGGGGATAATCTTATCTCCATTGAGTCTACCATCAGTACCACATGGATATAAACTCTCGTCCATTCAGTGTCCCAGTTGGAAAGGAGTATGGCATCAACTATCAACTCCTTAGTATGCCAAATCTGTAGAATCATATACTTAGAATCGGTTCAATTGGAATACTCCTTTTCCAATTATCCTTTATTCCCTAGCTAGGTATTTAAAGTACTATCACATAGAATATTTACTCTCACTTACTAAGAGTAGACAATCTCTTGTTGTTTGCTCAATTACCTCTCTCAGGTTTTCTTTGTACTTGATTTGTCACTATACTAGACCACCTTAATGGTGATCCTTAAGTCAATTGTTAAAACACAAGTTCCACCCAACAAGACATCTTTGGTGACTCAAGTCAAAAGTTCAACCATACAACTGTAATGATAAAAAATCATAATTGACAGTTCGACATGATACTGTACAAGGTTTCTAATTTGGTCAGTTTAGTGTACTCATTTAACTAATGAGCACCTATATGTGTATCTAAGTGTCTCCACACTAATGACATATGTGATTAGTCATTCTTATCACAGGAGAAAATATCATTTACACTAGTCTATCCTAATCCTTGATATCCTATCTTAAGAATCCTATGACTACGAACATTTAAATCACATACCTCTAGAAGATCGATCTCATTATCATGATCTCATCATAATTCTATCATCATTTCATGTGATCAAAGAGTTCATTAAAATGTACACATCTAATAAGAGCTAGTAATGAAGCTTTGCCTAATTAATTGAATTAGATATTTCTAGAAATGTCAAATCATATCACATAGGTTTGGCTTATAGGGCACACATTTCTATTAGTCTAGTTGTAACACAGGTTGAGCAATAGGTGTGACCTTAAGTTGGGTTGGGTGACCCTACATCCCAATTAATGACCTAACTGAGTAGGTCATAAGGGTCATAATTCCATTGGGAGGCTTTAAGCCCCCCCAAGGGGCCTCCCCTCTCCTCACTATCTTCTCCACACTCTCTTGATCTCTCTCTTTCTTTCTCTTTTAAGCATTTAATTAGTGCTTAATTATTGTCAATTATTTATTTTAAGCATCTAATTAGTCCTTAACAAGTCATTTGTTTAGTTGTGTTGATCACTGTAGACACGCCGAATTGGCCTGATTCGGAGCCCCAGACTCCTATTCCATGGGCGATACCCATTATCTGACCTTTATCAGATTTTGATTATCTCGTGGAGATGAGCTAAGGACGTTGGTGGAGCCCCTCGCAAGTTGGGAATGGACTGATGATTTCCATAACAATGTCGTAACCTTCAAGCGAGAGCCGCGCGTGAGTTGTGAAAACACGAAGCCTGCTCGATGATCGACCTCGAATGGTTCATACCTGAACGTCTCGGGAGTCCCGTGTGTGCTCCGTGACACTCAGAGTTTCTGACAAGTCATTTTGGTAGGTGTTAGTCTATAATGATTTCTTCGTTATGGCTTTTCGATCTGTACTAACACGGCTATATCGGACCACGTGTTAGGCCTTTCTAGTCATCACCGGGTATTTTCAGGTCATCTGGGTCAATCCTAGCCGAATATTTTTTATCAATCAAGGCCATACGGCCGTTTCGGTTGATTTTAGGGTTTCCCGGTTGTTTCCAACTTTTCCGAGCTTCAGTTCACATTTATCGGGTTAATCTTGTATTTTTTGATGATTTCGGGCTTTCTGATCATAGAAGACTTGTTCAGTCATCATTTTAAGTCATCTCGAGTTGACCCGAGATTCCTTGACCGGAACCGTGCCCTTTCGGATCTTCGCCACAATTTTCGACTTTTCGCGAGGGGGTAAACCTATAGAAAGCATCGTGTTTACATATCGGGAGTCATGCTGGATGGTTTATCGACTTGAGGAGGTGCGGTTGAAGGCCCTCTTTCTAACACAACAAACGGGAGCCGAATCAGACATCCTATGTGCAAGTTACGGCTCGCGGAACACGCGAACAGGAGAGAGAGTGTAACACACCCCCGCTCCCCTTGAAATGGTAGGGTGTCCCCTCATACTGGGGGCGCACCATGTGCGCCCTCACTTCCTTTGAAACGCGGGGGCACGGTCAGTTTCTGAAAATCTGAAATTACCCCAATTAGCACCTTCTAAACTGGATTTTGGGAAGGTTTCCATCGCTAATTATCGTATTTTGACCGCGCCCCCGAGTAAGGGGTGCGTTCATATTATCAAGTCAATTTTTAACAATTTCTGGAATATTCTGGTGATTTTTAGCGACAACACGCGTAACGCGCCCCCACTCCCTTTGAAACAGGAGGGCGTGGTAGGTCCAATTTCCAAAGTTTGCACCGGTTTCCATCTCTATAAATTGAGGGCTACTCTTAACGACCCAAGGTTGAAACCCCCATGCCTAGCTCATTCTGAGGTCGTTCAAACTCTCTCCCAAGGTCGTCCCGACATCCAAAGGAGATCCTACGTTGAGTGATCGATCCCAAAGCGAAGGACAAGCCCGATCCGTGCGTTCTGCAGCAACCGAATTTCATTAGCTTATGTAGAAACTCCAGGGCTCCTGCTGCAAAAGTCTTCAATAGAAGAGTTGTTCCTCTCCTCGTCCTCTTTCATTTTCAATCAGCAGCACTCAATTTAGACTTGCCATCTGTCCATGGTGATTACTGCACTGAGGGCGTGCATCCAGGTTCTATTCTTCTATATCCATACAATTTCAAATTTTTTACAGACTTCTACAGGCGGATTTCAGAGAAGTCATCAACATTAGATATCTTCCTCTCCAAGTTCTCCATCTATAGAAATAAAAGGCACTCAATTCTGACATAGGGGTCGTCTGTAACATTTTCTGCACCAAAGTCGCAACAGAAGGGTGCAAGGCTACCCGAACCGGCCTTCTTCAACCAACTTGGCTTCAACTCAAGCCAATACACTTTATAAGTTCTTCTTAACTTATTTAATTCAGTTTATTTAATATTTTAAAATATATTTTACTTTATTTTCATCATTTTTACATAATAAAAAACACAAAAAAGGGGTTAGGGCTCACCCCAAAGCCAGTGAGTTTAGTTTCAATTGCTTCCTTTCTCATATCCTCTTTACAGTTACTACACTTCCCATAAGTCTAATCCGTTTCTTCACTTGTTCTATTCTTCTTAAGTTGCATAGATCGATCAAGGTAGCACTAGTTGGACTCTTCTTCATCGGCCAGCCAAAGAGGAAGAAGGTTGAACTCACATTTCAATCTCCTGCGCTAAGGTACACACGATCATCTTTTATTTTTCAATTCCATAAAGCGGAGCCCGTGGCTCCTGGCGACCACTCCAATATTTGATTCATATTCTAGTTTATTTATTCTTCACTCTCCTCCCACATGACCCAAACCGTCTTCGGTGCTTGAGCGATGCCGAGAGATGAAACTTCGGGGATAAATGTGAGTGTGAGACCGATGTGAGGACTCTTTAGTGCCTTCCGAGTGTTTTCCGATTCACTCCCTTTTTCATATTCTATCTTTCACCTTTTCTTGAGGTGCCAATCTGGAATCCATTTTCGGAGTCGACAAGTATGTGGCGACCACGGTGGGACAACCAATGTCTTCAACCGTGCTAGCTTAATTGATCTGTGCAACTAGTTATTTTTCGATTTGGTTCCCGCACAAACTGGCTTGTCCTTTATGCTTTCTATGTCAATTTACCCTTAAAATTTATTTTTACTCTTGCTTAAAGATTGTCCCCCATGTGGACTTGATTTCCTTGTCTTTAATTTCAACCCGGTTCCTGCGTGAACCACTCTTTTCTTCTTATAAACCAGTTCTCGCGTGAACCACCTTTCTTTTCCTGCTCAGTTCCTACGTGAACCAACTTATTTTCAAATCGGTCCCCGCATGGACCACCTCTTTACAGCACCTTTAGATTGGCCCCACGTGGCCCTCTTTCCATTTTGTCACCTTATACACCATTTCCCGTGTGAACCACCCTTTTCTTCATAAAAAAACCAGTTCCCGCGTGAACCAACCCTTTTCCAAACCGGTTCCCACATGAACCAATCCACTTTCAGATCAGTCCCCGTGTGGACCACCTCTTTGCACCACTCTAGATTGACCCCACGTGGCCTTCCTTCCTTTTTTCAACCAAACAAACCGGTTCCCACGTGAACCACCCCTTTTCCTTCAAAATCCAGCTCCCGCGTGAACCACCTACATTCCCAAAACTCGGCTCCCGCATGAGCCACCTTATTTCCAAATTGGTCCCCACGTGGACCATATTTTTACCTTCATTTCATATTTGTCCCCACTTGGACACTCCATCACAAGCCAGTTCCCGCGCAAACCACCTTTTAGTTGCTAGTTGCTAGTTACTTATTTTCCTTTATCGATGCTTGTCTTGATTGCATTCACTTGCTTGATTTATTTAATAGCTTTCATTCATTTTATGTTTGCATATTGATTGCTTCTTCTCCTCCTACCCTCCATTTTTCATTTTTGCATTAGCTTTTTGCATCGGGTATCTGACTTGCTCCTATCCATAGGTCATTCAAGGCGGGGCTCTCTCTCCCAACACACCCTCACCCTCCAAACACCTTCTTGGTGGATTCTTACCTCTCTTCTCAAATATTCCTTCCTAGTTGATTTGGTGGTTTCCATCAAGACCTCCGTAAGTCCCCATCCATGGAGTATTCCTCCGCACACGATTGGGCCGGTTGTACCTTTACCCAAAACCCGAAGAACCCAAGTACCTACTCATGGTGATTGAGTGACAACCTTAGGTCTTGAAGATTGAAGCAATAGAAACCATACCCATTTGAGTGAACAATTGCTAACATTCAATCTAATCTAAAGTTTCAACCTAAAAATTGTCGAGTAGTCATTTTAAGATCGTGTTTGCATAAACTTGTTTGCTCGCAACAATTGAAAACAACCAAAAAAAAATCTTCTTTTTTCAAAACACCTAAAGCAAAACAAAAAATCCCTTTAACTTTTGTATTCAACTTGTTTTTCAAACAACCAAATTCAAACAAAAAAATTTTCAAACAAAAACAAAGCATAACCAAACAAAAAATTCTCTTTGCATTTAGACTTTTCATTTGCTTTCTTTCAACAATTTTGTTAGAAAATTTGACAGGATGCCCATGATGCTAAGGTCTGGAAGACACATCGGGATGTCGAACTACTACGGGCAAGAAGAAGAGTACGAGATGGGCCACTACGAGCTGCAACAACCCATGGTCCAACTAGAGGGCCACGTCAACGCCGTTAGGGAGCCTGAAATTCAAAATCCTACTCATCAACCTACTTCACTTAGCGTGGAGCAACTCCTCCAGGGTCTATCTCTCTATTTAGACCCTAAATCCTTTTCACTTGTGCAATCTTTGACAAAGGACAAGATGCCTGGCAATCAAGATCCGGTCAAGGGAAATCAAGCCCCCTCACCACCTCAATCGGCAGTCAGGCCCCTGATCATTTCTTCTCCTGGGCAACCCTGCCGTGTCACCATTCACCCCGCTGTGGGGCATTCACATAATGCTATTCCAGCTCCTATTCCTAACCCACCTCTTCCAACCCATTCACCTAAGTACTTTGCTCCGGTGGCTCAGGAATCCAGCCTCACCTAGGCATTCATGGAAAAACTTAACCAGATGGATGAGCGCTTTGAAGAGCTGAGGCACAGCCTCGATTCTAAAGCCACCCCAGAAATTTTTGTTTCATCTTTCTCGGTCCTACATCTCTCTCCTTCTGAAATACCAATCTTCCAACGCTATAATGGGAACGGGAACCCCTTTAGCCACCTCAAGAGCTTTATATACGAATCCGCGTTCTGGAAGAATGACCACAAAGCACTTGCCTTCCTATTCCGTCGGTCATTAGAAGGAACCGCCCTTGACTGGTTTTATTCTCTTGATTCTATTGAGGCAGCGGATTTTGATATTGTCAAGGTAAAGTTTCTGCAGAGGTATAAGGATCGGGTGGTGCCAACCTACTTGATAACTAATTTAATTGCTGAGAAAATGAAGCCAGATGAAGATTTTGCCAGGTTTGCTGATCGGTGGAGGGAAATGGCTGAGAGGCTAGTGGATACCATCTCAGAGGGGGAGCAGGTGAGGATGCTCATTGGGAATACCACACCTAACCTTCGCAACCTCCTGATCATGCACCGCCCAACAACCATGACTGAGCTTTGTGATAGCACATGTTACCTCCAAGCCCACTTCAAAGACGCATCCATGATCAATCCGTTCGACCCCAAACCCCATAACACTAGAAAGCCTACACCTGTAGGGCCCACCACCGAAGGGGTAGTCAATAATGAGAATGTCAATGCCATGGGTAATCAGGGTGGGTATCGCCAAAGCCAATACAGTAACTCACCACCCAACCAACAATACTGGCCAGCTCCTCAGCCAGCTCCTCAACCCCATCAACAACTTGCATACAACCGAGCACCACCACAGCAACCCACCTACAACCGAGTGCACCGCAACAAAATGCCTACAACCGAGCACCTCAGCAACAACCTGTCTACAACCAACCACAACCACAACAACAACAAGCCTACAACCAAGTGCCACCACCAGCCAACCGACCTAGGAGGGGGGACCCAAGAGAGAGTACTATCCTTAACTGCCATTCCCCTCACCAATATTTTCAATGCATTGATGGCTGAACAGTAGTTGGAGCTTCCGAAGGAGAGAGAAGGATGGCCAGTGAATGTTGATATGACAAAGTATTGCGCCTACCAACGGTATCCTAGGCACACGGTGGATGTCTACTTCCAAATTAAAGACTACATTCATGACCTCAACAATCAGGGGAACATAGACTGGGCACAGATGGAAGAATCCATACAAGCTATGAAGGTGTGGCAGAATCAACCACAGCAACAGCAACCACAAGCACAACAGCAACCCGGCCTGGGCATAGTCCAAGATCCACTCCTGGTACATGCACCCGCTCAATCACCGGCACCAGCACCCCTAAACCAATGGCTCGGCCTCGTCCACTCTGCCATCGAGGAGTCAACCTACCACTCCCAGGGTTGGCAGGTTGAGGATCAAACTGCCTCCATGCCCGCCAGACCAACCCCGCCTACAAATCGCACCAAACTCTCCATATCGAGAGCTGCCCCCAGCCCAAAAACTACCCAAACACCACTACCCTCACCAGCTATTAACCTCACACGGTGCCTAATCATTAGACCACCACTAGCGTCCCAACCAGCACCCTAACCATCACCCCAGCCTAACCTACCAACCACCATTAATCTTCCCCAGTGTCTAATCATTACACTGCCACCAACACCCCAAACATCACCTAATCTACCAACCTCCACCACCCCTCAACCTCTCATTGTTTGACCATCACCCAACCTACCAGTCGCCACCACTCCACGACCCTTAATCATTCAATCATCACCACCAACACCCCAACCATCACCCAATATATCGGCCTCCACCACTCCATGACTCCTCATCATCCGATCCTCACCACCCCTACCTACCATGGCCCCATCAACATCCCAACCAACCCTATCATCACCACCATCACCACTCTTCCTTACCACACTGGCGCCGGTACTGCGTAGTGGGAGGATGTTCCAAAGGGTCTTCTCCTAGGCCAGGAAGCAACCACAAGAATGGGCAGAAGAAGAGGTGGTAGAAGAACCATTTCCCAACATGGCATATGACTTGTTAAAGCACCTGGACAAAATGCCGGCACGGATTTCAATTTTAGAGCACATCAAGAGGTCAAAGAACCATCAGGACATCCTACAACAATACTTGCAGCGGGTCATGGTCAATGAGGACCTCCCTCCCGAAAAGATCATTATTGTCCTAGCCCCGAGGAGTAAACACCCAGCACTCACTTTCACATAGGAGGAGTTGGCACAGCCAGAGATCAGAAAGTACGCCTTGCGCATTGCAGTAGTCATTAGAGGTGTAGAAATTAAGTCTTGCTTGATTGACACCTGAGCATCTATAAATGCCATGTCGCCAGAAACCTTGCAACTTTTTGACATCTCCGATGAGGAAATCGAGCCTTCTACTGTCATGGTGACAACCTATGACAACTCCCGGAAGTTGGCACGAAGAGTGGTTACATTGGAAGTAGGGCTCGGGCCGTGTGCTATCACCACCGAGTTTCATGTTTTAGAACTAGACCCCACATTTAAAGCTATTTTGGGACGCCCATATCTTGAGGTAATAGGAGCTGTTGCCTCCACTAATCATCAATGTTTGAAGTTCCCAAACAAGGGCCAGGTGATTAAAGTAACCAACATCTCCATTTTAAATGACATGGATGACCCCTCTTCTGCACTGCTAGTATTAGAACTTGTCTAGCCGTTGGTTTCAATTACAGAGCTGCCTGAGGTCATGATGTTGATGATGCCTCCAGATACAGTTGTGTGGCGGATGGGGATGGGCTATCAGCCAAAAAAAGGGTTGGGAAAGGAACTGTAGGGGGTTGTGCACCCCATTGAAGCTGTACAAAGACCGAGAAGGCACGGGCATGGCTATGAGCCCGGTTTCACCCAGAGGATGGTCTACAAGCCAAAAAATGCCATGGGACTCCAAAGATTATTCATCAAAGGGGAGTCTATGATGATGGCCAGGGACAAAGAAGAAGAACCAACCAAGAGGAAGAAGGCACCAGAGCAAGAGAAGAAAGTGGACAACCTGAGTACATCTTTAGCTCGATTGTTCATGGAAAAGGAAGAATCAGCCAAGGGCAAATCCTTTTCTAAACAACTGATCCATTCTAGAAAACCTCCGATCAACATTCTACGTGAGCCGTATCCTATGGTCACATACTTCAAAATCCTCACACTCTCCCTCCTAAACTCGCTTGATGGGCTTTCTAGCCCGATTCCCACTTCTGGGCAGAAATGGCCCCCCAAACCGATCATTGGGCCTGAGAGCCCATTAAAATTTTCTTACTCCACTGGGCTTCTATGCCCATTTCAATTCAACAACATTGGGCCCACGTGCCCACCAATCTGTCCTACATGCCCTTTAGATTTCTTTTCTAGCTTTGGGCCCACATGCCCCTTGGATCTTTTTACTAGCTTTGGGCCTATGTGCTCGTTTCTTGTCATTATGGGCCCACGAGCCCATTTTTCTCATGTTTACTTAAACTTTTTATTTCTGCTCAAGCCCCACTAGCTCATTCACTTTCTGTTATTGAAAATATCCAAAATGCCAAAAAAATGGCTTCTCGCAAACTCAGTTTTCTATTGAGGAGATGTCTCTGCGTGTCCCGGAGGGTGCTCCCAACCAGGGACCCCTCTTCTCTGACTCATTGATCGATCTACTCGATCCTTCACCCACTGTAAATACTGCTTTTCCAATTCTGTCTTATTTAGGAGTAGTTAGGTTAGGAAAGAAGAAAACCCAAGGTAAGCGCATTCCAGAGAGATATCTTTAGCAATTAGCTCAGAAGTGCAAGGAATGTGCAAGGCTGCCAAGGTTTTTGGAAAGTGCTATCTAACTTGAAGAAATCCAATATGAGGATGAATTCAATGTAGATCATACACTGGGAGTATATGAGGTTTTATTAGAAAATGATCCTAATTTCAAAGAAGGAATTGAAGACTTGGCTGATGCGCATGCATCTGGACTTAAAAGATTTAAAGAACCATCAGCCACGGTGGATGAACCGACAAAAGAATTGAATCTTGGAACACTAGAAGATCCTAAGATAGTCCTCCTAAGTGCAAACCTCACTCCCACTGAGGAACAGAGCCTAATTAAAATCTTGGAAGAATATAAGGACACGTTCGCACGGACATACGAAGACATGTCGAGGTTAGACAAGTCGTTGGTTGAACATCGTCTAACTTTGAAACCTGGAGCTACCCCGATCAAACAAAAATTAAGGATATTCCACCCTGATGTTGCACTTAAGATGAAAGAAGAGGTAGATAAGTTACATCAAGCAAGATTCATTAAGGTCGTCCTTTATCTGCAATGGGTGGCAAACATAGTCCCTGTAATGAAGAATGATGGACGAGTTCAGATCTGCATAGACTTCAGGGACTTAAACCGAGCATGTCCTAAAGATGACTTTCCTCTACCTCATATTGGTGTGTTGGTTGATAACACCACTAGATTTGAGATGCTGTCATTCATGGATGGCTATTCTGGTTATAATCAAATACAGTTGGCCGAAGAAGACTAGGAGAAAACCTCGTTCACTACACCTTGGGGAACCTATTGCTATGTCGTCATGCCCTTTGGACTAAAGAATGCTGGTGCTACGTATCAGAGGGCCATGATGGCTATCTTTCATGACATGATGCATACCCTTGTAGAGGTGTACGCGGATGACCTGGTCGTTAAGTCCAAAAGTCAAGAAGATCACCCTGAAGTGCTCAGAAGGGTCTTGCAGAGGGCTAGGGAATATAAGTTGAAGATGAACCCAAAGAAATGCACGTTTGGAGTATCCTCAGAAAAATTGTTGGGGTTCATAGTGAAAAAAAGAGGCATAGAGATTGACCCAAACAAGGCCAAAGAAATCATTGGTATGCCTCCTCCAAGAAATATGAAAGAACTTCGAGGATTAATCGGGAGGCTAAAATTTGTCCGTCAGTTCATTTCACAACATTCCCAAAGGTGTAAACCTTTCTATGAGTTGACCAAGGTGGGGGCCGAGTTCAAATGGGATTTGAAGTGCCAGGATGCATTCGATGGTTTGAAAAGATACCTGGCTAGTCTTTCTGTGCTTAGACCACCAGTCCCTGCAAGCCCTTAGTTCTGTACATCTCGATTTTGGAAAATTCTCTTGGGGAAATCCTTGCACAAGTGGATGAAGAAGGGAAAGAGAGGGCAACTTACTCTTTTTCAATGATTTTTGATCCATGTGAGTAGAAGTATACTGTAGTGGAGAAGACCTGTGCTGCACTAGCCTAGGTAGTTTAGAAACTTAAACACTATTTCTTAGATCATGAGGTCAATCTTATTGCCCGCCGCATCAATCGCATCAAATTCCTCCTTGAGAAAACTATTCTAACTAATTGGTTAGGTCGTTGGCAGAGCTTCCTTTCCCAGTTTGATATCACATATGTCCCCCAGAAGGCGATTAATGGCTATGCCATTGCCGAACACCTAGCCCATCACCCTATACCCCTCTTTGACCCGGTCCAGTCGGAGCTCCCGGATGACGAACTAATGTTGATCCGATCTTCCCACCTTTGGACAATATATTTTGATGAGGCTCTGAATTCACACGATAAGGGAATAGGAATCATTCTTCTATCACCCGAGGGTGTCACCATTCCACAGGCATTTCAGCTCAACTTCCCAGCAACCAATAAAATAGCTGAATACGAAGCCTTGCTAGCCGGGCTGGAGGCCGCTCATTTCTATGGTGCCACGAAATTGAGGGTGATAGGTGATAGCCAACTAATCCTTCGTCAAGTCCTAACCAAACACCAAACCTCTCATCCAAACCTCAAACGTTACCAAGAACTCACCTCTTGCTACATCAAACTCTTTTCCAAACTCACTTTTGTCCATGTTCCTCAAGCCTAGAACATCCTTGCTGATGCCCTAGCCTCCTTAGCTTAATCTCTATCAGTCCCACTAGGTAGACAAGTGCGGACTATCCATGTCCATAGAAGGTCGATGCCAATGATTAAGGACGGTCGATTTCTAAAAATCGAGAGATTTGGTAGAAAGGAACATCTAGAGCAGAAAGAGGAGATTTCTCTAGTCGAGTTGGAAGAGTTAGACGAGGGTGAGAGGCCTTGGTTCGATGAGATTGTGAGGTATTGTCAAGATCAGTCATATCCACCTGGATCCAATGCAAAATAAAAGAAGGCCATCAGGAGAGTATCCTAGAGGTATACCATCCTAGGAGGGGTGCTCTACAAGAGGAGCCTGAGTGGAATTTTGCTAAGATGCATTGATGAAGAAGAGGCAGAATTGGTGCTTAAGGAAGCACATTTCGGGGTCTGTGGGGACCATGTCAATGCTCAAGCTCTTGCCAAGAAAATCATCAGGCAGGGGTGTTATTGGCCAACCCTAGAAGAGGATTGCTCCATCTTTGTCCAACACTGTCATTCTTGCCAACTTCATGCTGACAAGATCCACTCTCCTACATCTTCTCTTCATCTAATTAATGCCCCATGGCCCTTCGCCATGCGGGCTTTCGATATCATTGGCCCTCTAAGTGATCTTAACTCTAAAATCTATTCCAAATCGTTCATCCTGACGGCAACAGAGTACTTCACCAAGTGGGCAGAAGTGGAAGCATTCATGGAGATCAAGGCATCAACACTATGCTCCTTCATCAAACGCAACATTATCGCCAGGTTCAGGATCCCCAGCGGCATCATCATCGACAATGGACCACAATTTCTCTCTCAAGATTTGTGTGATCTTTGCAACAGGTACTGCATTGCATTTCATCATTCATCTCCTTATTACTCACAAGGCAATGGTAAAGAAGAAGCCACCAACAAAACTGTGATCAAAATTATTAAGAAAACTTGTAAGTTTAGCAAGTTTGCAGATTGGCCAGATAAGCTTGTAGATGCCCTATGGGCTTATCGTACTTCTGTACGGACCCCCACTTGTCAAACTCCGTATGCTCTCGCCTATGGGATGGAAGCGGTGGTCCCGTATGAAGTACTCCTTCCATCACTTCGAGTTCAACTCGATAGGGACATCCCTGTCGATGAGAGATGAGAATCTCTACTTGTACAACTTGAACTCCTAGATGAAAGAAGGTTGGCCACCTCCAAGCATGCCCGTACTTATCAGAACAGATTGAAAAGGTTTATCAAAAGAGGGTGGTAGAGAGAAAGTTCGAAATCGGTGAGATAGTATTCAAACGCATATTCGTTAAGCCGGGTGGTCCCCGCTCCAAGTTGCTACCTAACTAGGAAGGGCCTTTTGTTATAACTGAAAAATATTCAGGCAATGCATATGAGCTTAGCAACGCCGATGGGAGAAAATTTGAACCATCCATGGAATGGCGTTTACCTCAAAAAATATTTTCCTTAAAAAAATGGAAAATGTCTGGTATGATAAGTCATCGATCTAAGGGTGTCAGCGAAGTCAAGGATAGACATCACCCTGCACACACAACACCTCCCGATCCCAGAATCCAGCTAGCCCAACACTTGAGAGAGGCAAGGCAGAACTCTGAAGGCGGAAAGGAAACCTTACCCTATTCTCTTTTATTCAGTCCAAAATAGGTGAAGGGAACTAGAGGAGGATAGTATCAAATATGGCCCCCGCCTTAGTAGGAGGCCGTCTCATAGGGTTTAAAAGGGTGCCAAAAGATGGGCAATGAACCCCACAGGTTTAAACAAATATGGGCATGTCTGAATAAGTACCCGGAAAAGTAGAAAATGAAAAAAGGCACCAAAAGATGGGCAATGACCCCATAGGTCAAAGACTTGTCTAAGTGAGTGCCACATGTAAAAGAGACCTGAAGAGGCCGAACCCCAACGGGCAATTTGGGCATGAGTAGAGAAACCCTCCTCAACACCTTCAAATCCTATCAAAGACTTCCTCTATTATTCTTCCATCCTAAACCCCTAGGGTAGGGTAAACTGTTGAAATTCAGGGGGAATCCAAACTGATCAAAAGAAGAGGGCAAGAAAGATTCTGGGCAGGGAGCCTTATTTTCACGTGGTGTTTACCGCTTGAATCTTGATTAACACTCAAAGACCGATGAATTGTCTTAATATCGGCACATTCTCCACAAAAAAACCCAAAAAATTAAATATTTTCAAAATCCAAAAAAATTGAATCTCTCCAAAAATCCATAAAAACACATCATTTAACTTGGCATCAACTTGATTTTTTTTGCCTTTGCTAGCATTTATGTTTATTTTTATGTCTTGCATGTTTCATTTATGCATTGCATGTTTATCTTTATTATCACCCTGTTAAGAGGGCTCCTCCCTTTGTCCTAAGTCAAAAGTTGACCATAGTAGGCAAAGGGATGAGTTGTTGTTAAGATCTGATCCTCTTTTATCAAGTGTTTTTAGGAACTTTAAAGTAAGAGAGGAAGGTTCTATCAACGACAGGTAAGTTCTCTTAACCATTTTATTTTGATCATTTAGGTTATTTTTACACCTTGTTAAGAAGGCTCCTCTCTTTGACCTAAGTCAAGGCAGACAGCAATAGGCAAAGAGATGAGCCATGGTGAAGATTTAATCCCCTTTATTAAGTGTTTCGGGATTCTGAGATCAAGAAGGGAATGACTCTCACTATAACAGGTAAGTTCTCTTAACTTTTACCTTGTTAATTTTGTTAGTTATTTTGTGCATTCTACCTGATTAAGAAGGCTACCCCTTGACATACAAACAAGGCAAGATGACAATAAGCTAGGGGGTAAGCCATGGTGTAGATCTAACCTCTTTATTGAGTATTTTAGAAAAGAAACATG
Source organism: Cryptocoryne crispatula var. balansae (assembly GCA_036172225.1). Taxonomy (NCBI): domain Eukaryota; kingdom Viridiplantae; phylum Streptophyta; class Magnoliopsida; order Alismatales; family Araceae; genus Cryptocoryne; species Cryptocoryne crispatula. The sequence continues at coordinate 44,108,562 of CM069921.1, forward strand.
ATTCAAAGAGGGGGGGAGGTCTCACCAGCAGATCAAACAACACTGAAGCAAACAAATAAATATCTGATTACACCATCAAGTGCTGCAACAAGGAAGGAAAGCAGTTACAACACTAGAAGAACTAAAGTCTTCTACATACATCAATGTCTGTTGCCGCCGGCTCTAGGGGAACCAACACGTGGAGGAGGCATGGAAGCCATGTCCACGAACACCGCCGCAACTGCCTCATTCCGGCGATGCTCCGAAGGAGTGGCCAAGACATGGGAAACCCCCATAGCTTGCTGGCTAACATATAGGTCGTTACTCGTATATTATTATTCTATGCATTATTGTTGAAGACCGTGAGTGCGGATAAGACTTGACCTGAGATCCCCTTCATCAAAATCTACGATGATCAAGTCATCTTCGATGCTCACAGATAAGCCAAAAGTTGCACTATGAGGGACGATGGTTCCCGAATGGGTATCTTGACCTCATAGACAATCTATATCTTCAACTAATTGTTATACATTTTTTTTGAGCCTAGCATGCATCATGTAATATTAGTTGCATTGCATTTTTCATTGTCATTGCATACATCATTCATGATCTTCTACTTTTGAATAGATATTTATGAACCCTAACGGTCTTTTCATCATATATCCCAATTTCGATCCTTCTAATCTCACCGTGCTTTCTAATCCCACCATGTTTGTTAATCCCACCGTGTTCGGTAATCACCTTGTGCCTCCAACTCTTACTTTTCTATCACCACTGTGGCCACTACAACACTATTCTTGCTATTCATCCCACCGTGGCAATCAACTCATCCTGCCAAGGGCCTCCTATTTGATCAGAACTCGCATCACCGTTATCTTCCCGGTCTGTGCTTCAACACTTGCCTTTTGGAATCTGAGATCATTCCATTCTGAATCAAATCTTATCTCTTGGAAGACTTAGATAAATCTGAGAGCCTGAATGTGCTCGATTGGTATTCTTTTATTTTTCAAAACAAATCTCTTTTTAAAATTTTAGCCCATCACAGTACAGGAATATCGCAAAGATCGGGTTACCGGCTCATGATGAACCTACGAACCCATGTTTCAGGGACTCCCCACCGTGTTGGGGGTTGGCTATTCTTCTCTCGTGCTAATGGCACATCTCTTACCAATTGAACATAGGAAGACTTGATGAAACATGGCAGTCATCCAGGACACTTGAGGAGATTCGTCTTGCCGAATATGGTCGTTGAGCGTGTCTATATCTACACCTTGATGCCACCTTTTCAGTATATTGTCATTTCTCTTCACTACATTCCACTATGATCCATCTCACTTCGCTACGCTTTCTCTACGTTTCACTCTGCTTCGCTACACGCCATTCCCTTGCAAAGCCGACATCAAGGCGAGGCAAGCTATAAACACGCCGAATTGGCCTGATTCGGAGCCCCAGACTCATATTTCATGGGTGATACCCATTATCTGACCTTTATCTGATCCTGATTACCTTGTGGAGATAAGCTAAGGATGTTGGTGGAGCCCCTCGCAAGTTGGAATGGACCGATGATTTCCAGAACAATGCCATAACCTTCAAGTGAGAGCCGTGCATGAGTCATGAAAACACGAAGCATGCTCGATGATCGACCTTGAATGGTCCATACATGAACGTCTCGGGAATCCTGCGTGTGTTCTGTGACACTCAAGGTTCCCGACAACTCATTTCGGTAGGCGTTAGTCTAAAACGATTTCTTCGTTATGGCTTTTTGATTTGTACTAACACGGCTATCCCAGACCACATCTTAGGCCTTTATGGTCACCACCGGGTCTTTTCGGGTCATCCGGGTCGATCCTAGCCGAATATTTTCATCAATCAAGGCCATACAGCTGTTTCGGCCAATTTTAGGGTTTCCCAGTTATTTCCAACTTTTCCGAGCTTCGGTTCACATTTACCGGGTTAATCTAAGATTTTTCGATGATTTCGGGTTTTATGATCATACCAGACTTGCTCGGTCATCATTTTAAGTCATCTCGACTTGACCCGAGATTTCTCGAATGGAACCATGCCCTTTCGGATCTTCACCATGGTTTTTGACTTTTTGCGAGAGGGTAAACTGGTAGAAAGCCTCATGCGAACATCTTGGGAGTCATGATGGATGGTTTACCGACTTGAGGAGGTGCAGTTGAAGGCCCTCTTTCCAACGCAACAAACAAGAGACAAATTGGACATCCCGCTTGCAAGTTACGGCTCGTGGAACACGCGCGTAGGAGAGAGAATATAATGCGCCCCTGCTCCCCTTGAAATGGTAGGGTGCGCCCTAAGCGCCCTCAGTCCGAGGGCGCGCCCTACGTGCCCTCACTTCCTTTGAAACGCGGGGGCGCAGTCAATTTCCCAAAATCAAAAATACCCCAATTAGAACCTTCTAAACCGGATTTTGGGAAGTTTTCCATCGTTAATTATCGATTATTTTGACTTCACCCCTAAGTCGGGGGCGCATTCATCTTATCAAGTCGATTTTTAGCAATTTTCGGAAGATTCCGGTGATTTATAGCAATAAGGTGCATATGCGCCCCCGCTCCCTTTGAAACAGGACGGTGCGCCCTCAAAGTGCGGGCGCACCTAGAGTGCCCTCAGGCCTCAGGTGGAGGGCGTGCCCTACGTGCCCCCACTTCCTTTGAAAGTCGGGGGCACGGTAGGTCTAGTTTTCATATTTTACACCGGTTTCCATCTCTATAAATTGAGGGCTATTCCTAACGACCCAAGGTTGAACCCCCCATGCCTAGCTCATCCTGAGGTCGACCAAGCTCTCTCCCAAGGCCATCTCGACGTCCAAAGGTGATCCGACGTTGAGAGATCGATCCCGAAGCGAAGGAGAAGCCTGATCCATGCGTTCTGCAGCTACCAAACTTCATTGGCTTCTGTAGAAAATTTAAGGCTCTTTCTGTGAAATTCATCAACATAAAAGTTGTTCCTATCCTCGTCCTCTTTCATTTTCAACCAGCGTCACTCAATTCTGACTTTCTGTCTGTCCGTAGTGATTGCTGCACTGAGGGCGTGCATCCAGGTTCTGTTCTTCCATATCCGTCCACTTTTATACTTTTTACAGACCTCTACAAGAGTATTTAGAGGAATTCATCAACATTAGATCTTTTCCTCTCTGAGTTCTCCATCCATAGAAACAAATTTCACTTGATTCTGACATCAGGGTCATCTGTAACATTTTATGTACCAATGTCGCGCCAGAAGGGTGCAAGGCTACCCGAACCGGCCTTCTTCAACCAACTTGGCTTCAACTCCAGCCAATACACTTCATAAGTTCTTCTTAACTTATTTCATTAAATTTATTTAATATTTTAGAACATATTTTAGTTTATTTGCATTATTTTTACATAATCAAAAACATAAAAAATGGGTTAAGGCTCACCCCGAAGCCGGTGAGTTCAGCTTCAATTGCTTCCTTTCTCATCTCCTCTTTATAGTTACTACACTTCCCATAAGTCTAATCCATTTCTTCACTTTTTCTATTCTTATTAAGTTGCACAGATCGATCAAGCTAGCACCGGTTGGACTCTTCTTCATCGGCTGGCCGAAGAAGAAGAAGGTTGAACTCACATCATCTTTTATTTTTCAATTTCATAAAGCGGATCCTGCGGCTCCTTGCAACCACTCCAATATTTTATTCATGTTCTAAGTTTATTTATTCCTCACTCTCCTCCCACATGACCCGAACCATGTTCGGTGCTCGAGCGACGCCGAGAGATGAAAGTTCGGGGATCAATGTGAGTGTGGGACCGAGGTGACTCTTTACCGCTTTCCGAGTGTTTTTCGATTCACTCCTTTTTTTCATATTCTATCTTTCACATTTTCTTGAGGTGCTGATCTGGAACCCATTTTCGGAGTCGACAATCACTTCTATTTTGTTTAGTTGTATTGCTAACTCTTTTTTATTTGTTGTGTTGCTAACTCTTTTTTATCTAATTGTTTTGATAATCACTTTTTGGTCTAATTGTGTTGATAATCTCTATTTTTAGTGTGTCTTTATTTTTTAAAGCTTTCTTCTTCAACACATCTTCTCCAATCCATGAACCTCAAATGATTGGTTCGGCCTGGAACATACTAGCTTGGCTTCATTGAAACTTGATATCCATGGTAGAGAAAAAGGTGCATTATAAATATTGAAAAAAAATATCAATAAGGAGACTTACTGGTCGAAGCATCATCTCGCTATGATAAATGGTAACATCGCACCATACACACAAACTCAGCTAAAGGTAAAAGCTCAATTTCGTAGGCATTTACAAGTGTTGTAACAAACAAAGGGGGCATCAAAGCAATATAAAAACATCATCGGGGAAGAAATTTCCAAACCCTCAAGGCATTTGGTCCACATCTATGGGATTAGACAACAATGCTCAAAAGCTTTTTGGGATGAAAGGTTTAATGATGATACATTGCCATTAAAGTTTACTAGATCATATCAATGCATCTATAAAATCTATAATATTTAATTATTATTGTTACAAATAGATGACTTAATGTGGCCAATGGAGGCAAGCTGTAAGTCATTGATGGATGAAGACAAGTATTGTTGCTGATTCATGGGCCAAGGTTCAGGAGGTGGGAGTGGGCATAGAAGTGGGAGAAGGTCAAATGCATTAAAAAAGAAAAAAATTATCATCTCACACAAGTTGACAACCCAACAGTAGGTCACACAGATCCCATCATCACATGTCTGAGACAAAGGCAGACATCCATCACAATGGCAATGAAGAATTTATCAATATGTAAGGAGAAGATTGAGCAGGTGACATCGATATAGTTTTTCTACAATAGTATGCCAACAATCACAAAGGGGCCATATTACAATTTCATAATCGACACCATAGACAACATTGGTAAGGGAGTGTCGGGATTGACTCCCAAAGGGATATACAACACTTACCTTCTAAGTGAGGTAGAAAACATAAAACAATTCATCAAGTCATTTGATCATATTTAGTAAGAAAGATGATACACGTTGATAATGGATGATTACAAAGGTTAGTAACATTTCATTTTTAAACTTATTTCTTGCATATTTTAAAACTTTTAATTCAAAACTTATTCATATTCTTCTTCTTTATAAATAAAACTAAGAAGATGATGGTCAATTTCCTAGTATAATGTTAAGCTATAACCATCTTCTAGAAGACCGTAGACTTATCTAGTTAGGTAAAGTTATCTTTTTGAATTAATTGATAGTGATATTGAAGAGATAGGAGTGGGTCAAGTTGTCCAAGTAGTAACAAATAATGCAGTCACATATAAAGTAGTTACACAAATGTTGATGACCAAGAAGACACATTTTTATTGGGCACCATGCTCTACCCAGTTCATATATTTGATGACAAAGGATATATGCAAATATCTCTTGTCATGATAGTTAAAGCAGCTCAATTCATATCAACTTTCAAATACAACCATAACTTTATCCTTAACCTAATGATGGAGCATACGAAGGGTCGAGAGCTCTTAAGGTCTATGCCACTTGATTTGCTTCTTATTACATTTCCTTATAAAATATAATGCATCAAAGGTGTCTCCTTACCCAAATGATACTTTCATTTGGATGGGTCAGTTGGATTGCTAGGACTAGTCCTTCAAATAAGAGAAAATAAAGAAAAGTTAAAAAGATATTAGAGTGTGGAGACTTTTGGTTAATTGTAAAGAAGGCCATTCATATAGTGCAACAATTATTCAAAGTCCTCAGAATAGTAGATGGGGTTAGAAAGGCATACATGGGCAATTTATAGGATGCACTTGAGAGAGTGAAAGAGGAAATATCAAGGATGGTGTTAGACTTTAAATAGTTGTGAGATGTTATCAACCATTAGTGAAAACATATATTGTATCATTCAATACATGTAGTAGATACTTTATTTGTGATTAAGTCAAATCATTCATCTTATTTTTTATTGGTATGCACTCTACTAACATGGATATGTCTTCACTTGCCAATAATTTTTTTAATCCAAGATATTGTTATAATATGATATTCAAGCCAACTAATGACCTTCTAGATAATGTTAAAAAGGACATCTGTTGAATCTTTAGGATGACAATGGATCAATTATAGCATATAACAAGATTCATGATAATAGAATGATGTTATTCTACTCTAGGATATCAAGGGTACAACAAGCAGTTATACTTCTAAGTTTGGGTATGTACTATCCAATCTTTTTTTACTATTTATATGATTAATTTATTTTATTTATCTTTTAACATACAATGATATCATGCAGCTAATTGGTGGATGTATCATGGCAAGACACATGGATTTGAATATTTGACAGATGTTGCAATAAGAGTATTGAACCAAACCAACATTCATTTCAGGATGTGAAAGAAAATGCTTAGTATTCAATCTTATTCATACAAAGCAGAAAAATAGGTTAACGTCAAGAATATGAGCAATTATTGTATTGTCACTATTGTAAGGAATCGTCCATTAAAATTTGGTGCAGCGGAAGCGACGATTCCTATGGGTTCCTTTAGAATCCGTCTCAATCAGAACCGAACGACGAATACCGAAAACTGATCAAATCGGGTTCGAATATACCTGATAGGGATTCATATAATCCCATGGAGAAGAAGGAGATGAGCTTCTCAAGCTCTTCAAACCGTTCAAGTGTCCGGTCTCCAGCAGTATCCACACGAACTTCATCCACAGCAGGTTCTCCCTTCGCGCCGGCCTCGAGAACTCTTCCCGAACGGAGCTCTATCGACCATGGACACCTTATAAAGAGAGGAGGAGGTAGGGAGGATGCTTGGGACGTGGTTTTCACCCTTGGCTTGATGGGGTTTGGCTAAAACCATTAGTATTTATAAAGAATTATGAAATTTTTCATAAAAACCCAAAATATCCATAAATTACGCCCTTGCCCCTGTACTTGTGGATAAGTCCTTTTGTGTGTGACCCACTAGGCCCAATAACCTATTTGGTTGAGGCCTAAATAAAATAGAACAATTCTATTTAATTTAATTAAATCCGTTATCCGATAACAGATTAATCGGCCTACCGATCATGAAGGGTACAAGCCACATCCCATGATCCCAAATGGCTATGGGGATAATCTCATCTCCATTTAGCCTTTCCATCATCAGTTACCACATGGATATAAACCCTCATCCATCCAATGTCCCGGTCGGAAAGGAGTATGGCATCGACTGTCAACTCCTTAGTGTACCGACTCTATAGGATCTTGTACTCGGAATTGGATCAATTGGAAAACTCCTTTTCCAATTATCCTATCTACCATGGCCAGGGATTTAGAGTACTATCCTATAGGACATTCACTCTCACTTACCGAGAGTAGACGATCCCTTGTTGTCCGCTCAATTGCCTCCATCGGATTTTCCTTGTACCCGATCCATCGCTATTTAGGACCATCTAAATTGTGATTCATAAGTCAATGGTCAAAGCACAAGTTCCACCCAACAAGGCATCTTTGGCGACTCAGGTCAAAGGTCCAACCATGCAACCGTGATGATAGAAGACCCTGATAGACAGTTCGGTAAGATACCATTCAGGGTTTCTAATTCGGTCAGTTCAGTGAACTCATTCAACTAATGAGCACATGTATGTGTATCTCAGTGTCTCCACACTAATGACCAATGAGATCGGTCATCCTCATCACATGAGAAGACATCACATACACTAGTCTATCTGGATCCTTAATGTCCCGTCTCAAGTATCCTATGACTAGGAACATTTAGATCAAATACCTTTAGATGATCAATCTCATTATCATGATCTCATCATGATTTAATCATCATTGTATTTGATCAAGGACTTCATTATGATATTCGCTTCTAATAAGAGCTTATAATGAAGATTTTCCTAATTAATTGAATAAGATATTTCTAGAAATGTCGAATCATATCATATATGATTGGCTTGTAGGGCATACATTTCTATCAATCTCCCACTTGCACTAAAGCCAATCACCATCTGACTGATCTGTATCAGCTCAAGGTGAAGCTCAAACACTCTTTGAGTAACTGCTTCAGTTAGTGGATCTGCAATGTTATTAACGGTAGATACTTTATCTTTAATTATATCTCTATAAGTTGCAATCTCTCTGATTGTATGGTATCGCTACAGAAGTTCTAAACTTCTGATGAGACATCGGCTCTACTCCATTGTTTTCTCAAAACAATGATACACTTTCAGAGAAAATTGAGACAATCCCATATCAAATGTGTAGATGAAAAACTTCATCTAGACTACTTCTCAAGTAGTGTGCAACCACTATGTAAACATGTTTACATATGTTGTAGAACTTACAGTGTTCTATCACATAGAACTCTTTCAACTCACTGCACCACCATAATTCTAACTTAATATCAAACTTATTTGATTAGAAGCTTGTGTTTGTAAAACTACAAGACTTCAAGTCTTATCCTCCAGTGTATAGAGATACATTCTTAGCGCTTCTCAAGTACCAAATGATATATCTCTAAACTATCCAATGACTCTCACTTGGATCTTCTTGATGAATGCTCATAACACTTAGAACATTAATCACAGCATGTACGTAGCATCATATAAATAATAGACCCTATGACAAAGGCATAAGGGCTCTATTTATGTGATCTCTTTATCTTTCAAGAAGTCTACAAAGACAACACTTTACAGAGATCAACTCCACACCACATAGGTAAGAAATTTATCTTGGAGTTTATCATGTTAAACCCTTTGACTATGGTGACTACATACATTAACTGGGCATTGATTTTAGATCTATCTCCATATATCTCAAAACCCAAATTGTGTTTGGAGGATCAATTTGATAGCTAGGTTCACTTATGTTAACACACCTACTTCATTCTTAATGAGTAGTATGTCATCAACATAAAATGTCAAGAAAGTAACAGCACTCCCACTTATCTTGTTGAATACACAAGGCTCCTCTTCGTTCTTAACGAAGTCATAAGATTTAATCTCATTAAACCTTATATATGATCTATGGGAAATTTTACTTTAGTCCATAAATGAACTTAATACACACTCTTCTTGGATGTTATTGGGACTTGATTCCCTATAGTTGTATCATATACACCTATTCCTCAAAATACTTTAGAGGAACACTATCTTAACATCCAATTAGCTTATCACATAATCATAGAGTGTTACAATTAAAATACGAATGGATTAATCCATGGAATAGGTAAAAGATCTCATCATAGTCAACCATTTGACTTCAATGATATCCTTTTCAACTATTCTCACCTTTGAAGGTATCTACCTTCTAATCCACTCCAATCTATTCTTTAGTGATCCATTTATTCTTTATGGATATTATATCCTTAGGTGGATCTATCAAGTTCTAAACTTGATTAGAATAGATAAAGTTTATATCAGATTTTATTGTCTCTTCCCATTAATGAATCAATATCTCATATTGGTTCTATATAGATCCTAGTATCAATATCCATATTATCTTATGCCTCATTTCATTTATCAGAGATACGTCTCACATATCTCTTAGGTAGAATGGACACAAGTAAAGACCTATGATTTTTCCTTGTGTAATTATTAACTAGCACCTTAATAGAAGTGTTATTGGGTTGTGGGACTGGAACATCTTCCATATATACCTTGCTCCCACTATCTTTCTTAAGAAGGAACTTTTCCTTTAGAAATATAGTGAGCTGAGCAACACATACCCTTATACATAAGGGTCGTATATTTAATATCCAAAAGTTTCCTTAGGATATTCCACAAGCCAACACTTCATAGTCTTATATTCCAACTTGTTAGAGTTATACTTCTTCACCAGGTCGGACATTCCGAAACCTTAACTTGCTTAAGGTCAAGTTTTAACCCCTTTTCCATATCCTATATGGAATAATCAGAACAGACTTAGAAGGTACCTATTAAGATCAAGTGGTTATAATGAGTACTTAACCAAAATTAGACAAAGAGGAAATTTGCAAAGCTCGTCATTGTTCATATTATGTCTTACATAATATGACTTCTCATTTTAGCTACTCAATTAAGCTAAAATGTGTAAAGAGGTGTCCATTAGAATTCTATTATCCTTCAATTATATGTGAATTATGTACTTAGTATTCCTCTCTTTGATCTCATCAAAGAGTTCTAATACTTGTTCCATCAGTATCTCTACTTCATTCTTAATCTCAGATAATTTCTCAAAGGTCTTAGATTTGTACTTCATAAAGTACATGTATCCATACTTAGAGACATCATCTTTGAAATAATGAAGTAGAAATATTCTTCTTTAGCCTTACTAGATATGGGCTAACATACATCTAAATGTACGAGTTCTAATAACTCATTAACCCATTCTCCATGTCTATATAAAGCTAAAGTGTAGATTGATCTAAATCAACCCATTTCCTATTAAAAGGAATATTCACACATAACATGAGAGCTAACATATCAAATATGATTAAACAATTCATTAAGCTCCCATTGGCAAACACTTTGCCATTCAATCTATTAGAACATCTATCAATTCCATAACTTAGAATAAATCAACATTTATTCAAGTAGGAAATCATATAAAGTTCTTGTAGAAGGATATAATAGCAATATTAATTATTAAGACATCTCGATAAGGCTATTAATGAATTGCACCTCCCACTAATAATGATGCAACTTTTGCACCATTTTATATGTAGGTCAATATCTTCTTTATTAAGCCATCATTTACTTGTCATCATCTACAACTCCTTGTAGATATAAGATGCATATCTGGTATCTCATACCATTAGATGCATCCACAGTATCTAATATTATGATATACACATATAGTATCTAATACTATTAAGTGTATATTTAAAACAAGTAAGTGCCAATGACTTGGATACATGAAGCTTCTCAAGCTCCACCTTTGCATTATATACAAAAACACTTTGTACTTACTCTTCCACATATCATCATCATGACAGTGTAAGAATCCTGTCTTATTCTGGCTTTATTATCTTGACCACCTTCTTTTACTATTAACTCTCTCCTATTTCTATCTAATGATTTTACTTCTTACTATTGGTCTCACCAACAAGAAGTAATTAAGATGTATTGTTGTTCTAAGTTGCCCTTTAGTTAGCTCATCACTATGAGCCATAATGAATCTCATATCCATCTATCCATGTTGTCTCTATAATTTATGTCTCATAAAGACTAACATCTAGTTTAAGACAAACAAGGCATTTTGTCTATGAGATAAGATCTTATCTTTCTTTCATATCACTAGATAATTTAGGAGACACCTACTTCTCAAGTAGAATAGTTAATTGGTCAACTATGAGAACAATTCTCTTAGTTCTAAACCAGTCTAAGAAGTGTGAGTCATTAAGCTATATGGCATCTAATATGCCATACTAATGGTGGTTTATTATCGTATTCCACAACAGAGATATAATTTTATCAATATAACATTGCAAACATTCATTAAAATTAAGATATGGTCTTTGATCCTAATTTATGCTCCCACTAATTTTCGACGAATTTGCATAACCCTCATTATGCAAAGACGGGATATCACGATGAAATCTTAGTAAGGACTAAGACCCTATTAACCTTATGGTGATGACCTTGTGGTAGCACAACAAGTCACCCCATACTTAATAGGTAGGCAACTATTGCCAGTCGCAACTCTTGCAACTCTTAGTCATTTAGCCTCTAGAGTTATGACCTTGTGGTAGCACAACAAGCCATATACTCTAGTTAGGTCAAACCCGCTTGTTACGTTATGAGAATGGATTCTTCACACAGCCCTTGTGCTAGCACAACAAAGCCATGCAAATGGTCCACCCCAAGGTTCGGCAAATGCCTTAGCCATGATCACCAATCCCTTGCTGAATGAGTCTTGTGGTAGCACAACAAACCCATCCAATCTAAGATTGGCTCATCAAGACCATAACAACGGAAGGCTACGTGATTCATTCTTAATGTCACACGTTTATCAACCTAATTATGACAAGGAGGGATTTTATTTTAGTCTCATCAAGAATATGTGATAAGTATATATAATACCTTTTGAATATCATATATCTAAGGTATAAAAGATAGCACACAACCACATATCAAATATGCATAAAAATAGGTGATCATGGACTTAACCCTAAGCATGCACCTAAGGCACCCCTATAGGTGCAAATCCTTGCTTCAAATGCTTCAGTTGGCATGCTCCCACTTCAGAAGGGTGTTTCTCCAAGTGGTCCCACTCTCCAACCTTCCACGAACCGGCTTCTAACTCTTACAAGCGGCTTAAGGGTACGCAGACCCACAAATGTACATAACTTAATAAGAAACCTTGGTTTTAACCAAGGGGAGTACATTAATGGAGGGAGGTAGAATGTACAATCAGATTGTATAGAGAGAGAGGAGGCACACGCAGGCCCCATTTAATAACATAACCAACACAATTAAAAGCAATCACAAGCCAAGCACAATTAAGTCCATGATCACCTCTATACACACTAACATTCATCACATGAACATAGAGTGCATACGTGATAATTATATGAGATATATCATATATATCAACATAAAATTATATATAATTTATTTTGAAATTCTCAATTTCATGCATGTCGAATTTTTCATGAAATAAATAACATGACAATAACATGACAATAACATATAAACAATTTATATGAAATGAACATACAATACTAAACTATTTAGAACATTCATGCATTCCCAATACTGTGCAAGGTCAAAAATTAATGTCCCAATTTATATTCTGTAAAATCTCATTTTACAGAATTAATTAAGACACTAATAATTTAAGTTAAACCTTTAAAACAATTTTAAAGTTTAACCATGAGTGAATCTATGTAAATAGAATAAAAAATAATATAACATGTCATTAAGCACTTTAAAACATGTTAAATAATATTATAGAATTTTTCAGAATTTTTATGGATTTTTTTGGCAATTTTTCGGATTTTCTATGAATTTAAACACTTTAAAATCATTTGAGAAAGAACTAGCGCATTGCGCCAAGCTCGCTGGCGCACAGCGCCCCTTTTGCGTGCGCCCGCATGCGCCGCAGAGTGCGCCGGGCTTTAATTAGCGCTGCGCCGCTACAGTGTACACGCCTGGTGCGCCGGCCCACGGCTACTGTAGCGACCGGGTCCGAATCGGATCCCGACGTCTTCTTCTCCGCCCGATAAGGGCCGGGGCAGGGCACTGTTCATCCGTAGGAGAGTATCCAATTAAAGCAGGTCCTTATCTCCCTATACCGGACTCCGAAAAATCTGTAAAAATATGCGTTGGAATCCTTATCAAATAATTAATCCAAAACAGTCGGCCTAATATCCAGGAAAAATCCCAATCGTCCGAAAAATGAGGAGGAAGAGGCGGCGATCACCCAGATTCCGTAGCAGAAATCTCTATTTTGCAACGAGGATAACTCCTTATCCAGGAAGCCAAATATTCTCCAAAAATACAATTTAGAATACTAATCATATGACGTTTCCAAATATGTATATATCCTTTCATATAAAAATTCTATATAAACGGTAAATCAGGAAAAAACAAGTCGGCGCCGCCAGACTCCGCAGAACCCTAGTTCATCGGAAAACTCAAAATTTCTCTCCCTCCGCCGTAGTTCAAAGCTGGAGATAAAAGGTAAAGGTTATGTAATCATATTATCCATCTTATAAACCTTTTAAAGGTTTCAATTTCTTCTGTGGACGGAGATTTTACAAAATCCCCAAACTCGGGTGTCGGTTCGGGCATGACAGAAACATCAACTTTTGATGCTTCTCTCGAACACTACAGATATCCAAACTTCAAACTGTTTGCGGATTTGGAAAGACCTATATCACGAGATTCAAAAAAAGCCAATAAATATTTTATCTAAGTCATACACAGAATATGGTAGCCTCGTCAAAACAGACATTTGCACAGATTCGGTAACACATAAATAACATGAAATAATATCGATTCGACGTCGGTTTCGACTGAGACTTGAAACGGGCTATGGTACCACTGTAAGGAATCGTCCATTAAAATTTGGTGCAGCGGAAGCGACGATTCCTATGTGTTCCTTTAGAATCCGTCTCAATCAGAACCGAACGACGAATACCGAAAACCGATCAAATCGGGTTCGAATATACCTGATAGGGATTCATATAATCTCATGGATAAGAAGGATATGAGCTTATCAAGCTCTTCAAACCGTTCAAGTGTCCGGTCTCCAGCAGTATCCACACAAACTTCATCCACAGCAGGTTCTCCCTTCGCGCCGGCCTCGAGAACTCTTTCCGAACGGAGCTCCATCGACCATGGACACCTTATAAAGAGAGGAGGAGGTAGGGAGGAGGCTTGGGACGTGGTTTTCACCCTTGTCTTGATGGGGTTTGGCTAAAACCATTAGTATTTATAGAGAATTATGGAATTTTTCATAAAAACCCAAAATCTCCATAAATTACGCCATTGCCCATGTACTTGTGGATAAGTCCTTTTGTGTGTGACCCACTAGGCCCAATAACCTATTTGGTTGAGGCCTAAATAAAATAGAACAATTCTATTTAATTTAATTAAATATGTTATCTAATAACAGATTAATCGGCCTACCGATCATGAAGGGTACAAGCCACATCCCATGATCCCAAATGACTATGGGGATAATCTCATCTCCATTGAGCCTTTTCATCATCAGTTACCACATGGATATAAACCCTCATCCATCCAATGTCCCGGTCGGAAAGGAGTACGGCATCGACTGTCAACTCCTTAGTGTACCGACTCTATAGGATTATGTACTCAGAATTGGATCAATTGGAAAACTCTTTTTCCAATTATCCTATCTACCCTATCTAGGGATTTAGAGTACTATCCCATAGGACATTCACTCTCACTTACCGAGAGTGGACGATCCCTTGTTATCCGCTCAATTGCCTCCATCGAATTTTCCTTGTACCCAATCCATTGCTATACTGGACCATCTAAATAGTGATCCATAAGTCAATGGTCAAAGCACAAGTTCCACCCAACAAGGCATCTTTGGCGACTCAGGTCAAAGGTCCAACCATGCAACCGTGATGAAAAAAACCCTGATAGACAGTTCGGTAAGATACCATTCAGGGTTTCTAATTCGGTCAGTTCAGTGAACTCATTCAACTAATGAGCACCTGTATTTGTATATCAGTGTCTCCACACTAATGACCAATGAGATCAGTCGTCCTCATCATATAAGAAGACATCACATACACTAGTCTATACGGATTCTTGATGTCCCGTCTCAAGTATCCTATGACTAGGAACATTTGGATCAAATACCTCTAGATGATCAATCTCATTATCATGATCTCATCATGATTTAATCATCATTGTATTTGATCAGGAACTTCATTATGATATTCGCATCTAATAAGAGCTTACAATGAAGATTTGCCTAATTAATTGAATGAGATATTTCTAGAAATGTTGAATCATATCATATATGATTGGCTTGTAGGGCATACATTTCTATCAATCTCCCACTTGAACTAAAGCCAATCACCCATTTGACTGATCTATATCAGCTCAAGGTGAAGCTCAAACACTCTTTGAGTAACTACTTCAGTTAGTGGATCTGCAATGTTATTAGCGGTAGATACTCTATCTATAATTATATCTCTATAAGCTGCAATATCTCTGATTGCATGGTATCGCCACAGAAGTTCTAAACTTCTGATGAGACATCGGCTCTACCCTATTGTTTTCTCAAAACAATAGTACACTGTCAAAGAAAATTGGGATAATCCTATACCTTAGATGAGAATCTTCATCTACACTACTTGTACAACCACTATGTAAACTTGTTTACATATGTTGTAGAATTTAGTGTTCTAGCACATAGAACTCTTTCATCTCACTGCACCACCATTATCTTTACATATTTCTAGAAATGTCGAATCATATCATATATGATTGGCTTGTAGGGCATACATTTCTATCAACTATAACATGAGATAGAAGCCGAAGAATTTAGAGAGGATGAGGAACAACAAGAAAGAGGAACAAAGGTGAAGAGAGGAAGTGTCTGGGTAGTGAAATGAGACAATGACTATACAAGAACCTGGTATCAATTTAAATGAGATCTTTGACTAGCAAAATTTATTGCAAGCATGGGTGAATGATCAAGAAAAACTTAGCAAACCTAAGTTTAACTTGAAAGATAGAGAATGGGAGTAAGGAAAACATGATGGCATACCTCTAGCTGGTGGTAAAGAGATAGAAGATCGGAGAACCTACTCACCAAGGTAAGAAATCAAAGGGTAAATGTAAACAATTATAAATGATTCATTAGACATTGCAAGCCAAGAAATAATTAACGAGGGACTAGAAGATACAATAGAGCTGAACTTCTGACTTCAATACCAGATATCGAAAGATTCAACTTCAAAGAATACCAACCATGGAGTGTTGTTGGAAGTGAAAAGAAGCATAGCTGGTTCAAAGAGGTCAAAGGTCAACCGATCCAGATATATGGTCTATAACAATCTAGTTCACTGAAGAGGAATAGTACACACATGCAGCATAAGAAATAGATCATGATGCATAGTCACAAGGTGGTCAAGATCACCATATACAACAAGCAAAAGTCAATACTATGGATAATCTTGTGGAGTGATTGAGTCATCTTAGGACATTTGGTTTGGTACATATCACCACAACATTTATAAGATGACTCAACCTGCATATGGATTTTCATTGGACACTTCCATGCAATCCACGTATGATAGTTATGGTACATCACTAGGATTTTATCCTAGGATGATTGTATGAGATAGTGATAAATACAATCATTATGTATATATGTTCAATGTTATGTATTTTTTTCCAAATGACTTTGATCAAGTACATAAATTATGTAGAAGAATAACAAAATCTAAGATTTAAATAGAAATGACTGAATTTTTTCTTGTCGTATTTCTCATTTGTCAGAATTTTAACGATTTATTATATATATTTCTATATTTTCATCTTTTTTAAAAAATTGATTTTTCCAACTTGATTAAACTAGGTCATGACCTAGGTTGCGATCCAGTCTAACCAGGTTTGTTTTGGGCCCGACAGGGTAACCCTGACCTTTCCTTCCTTGCATGATATAAAAGAATATATAGAACATGAGCATAAAATTGAATGACTTGAAAGGTGTAGTAGTTATGTTAAAGGGATCATGTTGTTCCTTGTTGAACACTTTTTGCTTAACATTCGGTGCTGGTTAAGTACGTCCTGATGCCATTGTGGCTGCACCATACCATAGTCCAGGCTTTAGATAATTGTCAACGTACTGTTTCAATTGTCCACATATATAACTTGCTCCCCATGCATTGATAGTATAGGTGATGTTTGATTTGACTTAATGAAATATTTTTAGGTCTTAATTTCATCTCTAATATCTCTTGTGAAATGTAAAATATTAGTTATTCATCTCGAAAAATAAATAAAAAATTATAATGAGCCACTTAAAATCAAGCGGTTTAACAGTCTCAATGTTTAAATTTTGATTGATTGGGACCTAAATCTCCTACATGGTTCATAGGGCCCTCCACCAAGCCTTGGCATCTAATCTACACAGATTGTGTCGGGCATCTCTCTTATGATCTAATACATATGCTGGTGCTGATCAGAAACTGAAGTGTTGCTACGTCTTCTGGTTGGCCTAGAAGTCCCTTAATCTCTCTCTACTCCACATGCTACCTTGTATGCTACCCCCATAGAAGGTCATATCATGGCAACTAGTTTGATCATAATACATCATCTTAGCCCATCTATGAAATAGTTTGCATGGCCAACTTCATCCTCACAAATATACGGTGCATGTGCCTCTAACTCTATGTGCTTGCTTTCGTACTCTATTGACATACCCCTTATTCCAATTGTTTGAGCTCTTTTTTTTGTGTAACATACATAATATTAGTACTTCTCTTGTAAAGCATTTACAAAGTTTTTATAGAGGAACACTTCCTGCTGGGTTTTGGCAAATGTCATGCATGAATCCAACGACATTGCGGTTGATAGATGTAGCATACGACTGGACAACATTATCTTGGCCTCGGAGGGCATTGGATCATCTTAAAAACTTTGTCTATCTCTCTTTTATCCAACTTTCTGCTGCCTCAACTTCTCTTTCATATTTAAAAATTAGTGAGTTCCTCCTTTGAAACTGGCTCATCATTCTGGCCAAAGGAGGATCAACCGGAATGTATGTGTTCTGTGCAAAGGCCCAACTTCTTGCCTGAGCTTGGTGTTGATTGCCCATGCCCTAGTGACTACGCTCAAACTAGGAAACTTGTCTCAGGAAATTGTCACATGATGTAGGTAGACAACAAATTTTCACTCCGCATAATCAAACCTATTACCATTCTAATGGAAGAGGTTACTTCACTAACACCCAAGCTAAACCTATCATTTAACTTATTTCACTAACACCATTTAAAAATTTTACAATAAATGAACCTTGACGATCTTGGCACCATCAAGTAAACAAATTTACAAGAACAATAAAATTCTAACTTGACTAAACCTTCAAGTTCTTGACTGATTGTCGTCAACTATATGAGAATTATGCATCTTCAAAGACCTCAGACATCTTTGCCTTCTTGAGATTAATCAATTTTTTTATTTTTGATTGGATATTTAAATGATATTATAGCAAATTATCAAAAACTAGTTGTAAGTCACACAATGTGCCTGACTCGGTATTCGGTACATATTTCTCTTCTCTTGTTCAACTCTCTTATTAATTGTTCTTGATTCACAACTTTTCCACTATGCATTCTATTATCATATTCAATTGTAACACAACGCTAACATTATTAAACATCTCTATCCTTATCAATTTTAAAATTGATATTGGTAGGAATCAATTAGAGATATTTGATTACTAATATCAATTTTAAAATTTATAATTCAAACAAACTATATAATATAATATAAATTGCAACTTGTTTGATATTGATACTTCAACTTTGAGAAATATCAATATCAATATTAATATAATATCATTTTTGATACTCTAATCAAAAAGGCTATAAGATCTATTAATCTAATTAGAAGAGGATGTTCAAAAGAGAAGTATTTTTTAGTTTGTTTGGAGAGTGGGTATCCGATGGACTTTCAACAGGGACTTTCAATGGTACCCATTTTATTGCCAGTATTATTCCTACAGGAACATAGACTAATAATTCAAGCATTGATACTAATAATGATCTTATAATTCATTAATCCTTATAAACATATAGCATTATCGTATAGTTAATTAAATTGGACACAGACTACTAAGCAAGGGCACACTAAATAAAACTATACATGGTATATGTGGCGGGAACGACAAATACACCAGAGTGAGCTAATTTTGCGTTGCATAGGCTAGAAAAAAAACTAGTCCGTTGACGTAGGTGGGGCAGAGGCATGATGGGTCGATCGGGCAGGTGCCGACAACTGGGGTATGGTATGGGCTAGGGGTGAGCATGGTTCGGTTTGGTCCGGTTTGGGTCATTTTTTTCCCAAACTAAACCAAACCGATTCAACCCCTCAAACCGAACCAAACCAAACCATTTCAATTCGGTTTGGTTCGGTTTAAACCGAAAATATATAAAAATAATTTAATTAATTATTTTTTACATATATATAATAGTTTTAAAGTTAAAAACAATCGAAATAAATATTATTTTATTATAAAAATTATAAAAACCTTATTTTTAATAATATTATTACAGTTTTTTAATTAAATCGGTTTAAACGGTTTGATTTGGTTTAAACCGATTTGGAGGACTTCCAAATCGAACCAAACCGAACATGGTTCAAACCAAACCGAACCGAACCAAACAGGCCGGTTAGGTTTGGTTTTTCGGTTTGAACCGTTTAATGCTCACCCCTAGTATGGGCGCATAGGACAAGTGTGGTATGGGCACGTAGGCATTGGTGGGGCGGGTGCCGGCGGGCTGTAGCAGGCTGCCATGGCTAGGGGTGGGCACGGTTCGGTTTGATCCGGTTTGGACCGTTTTTTTTCCAAACCAAACCAAACCGAATCACCCTCCCAAACCGAACCAAACCAAACCGAATCAATTCGGTTTGGTTCGGTTTAAACCAAAAATAAATAAAAATATTTAAATTAATTATTTGTACATATATATACTGATTTTTATGTTAAAAATAATGAAAATAAATACTATTTTATTATAAAATTTATAAAAATACCATTTTTATTAATACTATAATAGTTTTTTATATTTTTTTGAATTAATCAGTTTAAACGGTTTGGTTTGGTTTAAATCAGTTTGGAGATTTTCCAAACCGAACCAAACCGAAAGGGGGTCCAAACCGAACCAAACCGAACCGAATGGGCTGGTTCGGTTTGGTTTCTCGGTTTGAACCGTTTTGTGCCCACCCCTAGCCATGGCCCCGAGGCTTGCAGGTGCGATGATGTCGATAGGCGCCGCAACGGGCAGGGGCTGCGGACAAGAAAGGCTAGCTCAAGCCAGCCTGCGTTGGGCACCGCTGGTGGTTGTACAATCCGCGAGTTTGTTTATTGTATAATCAACTTTCTAATCCGGTTAGGATTAGGGTAAGAAATCCTACTTTGATTAGGATGCCTATTCATATCAGGACTTGGATAAATCTCTTTATTCTTTTAATTCTTTATACTCTAATTAATTAAATAGCCAACTTTATAATCTCACTATAACTAGGATAAACCCAGCTGATTTAAAAATAAAATCACACATTCTTATTCATTTATATACTTAACCTATCCTTCTATGTCCATTCATGATTAAGTTAATCATAATTTATGTAAATATACTTCAAATTATTTTACTATTATCCTCTACTAATCTCTGTTTTTTTCCCAAAAATATGGATATTACATCCTACCTTTAAAAAAAATTTCATCTTTGAAATTTCTAATATTGTTAAGTAAGTCATTGCGGATTTAAGTACTTTACTTTATTTTGATTGTTACCACAATAACATGATCCAAATGTTATATTTTCCCACTGTTAATTAATCCTTTTTACTTTAGCTTCTAAATTCCACTCTTTGCCTCTTTCTACAAGAATGGTCTTCTATTTCTAGCTAGCCAGTAAGTAAAAATTTCTAATGAATAAGCCTAAGTTCTTAACCACTCAATTTCTAAATCTAATAGTACGCAATTCTAATGTTAAGATCCAAGCTAACAAGACACTAATAATTATCCTAATTTAGTACTTAATAATTCGATCATCATGCCACACCAACGTTTCTCGGTGAAGTATATAATTTTTCATTATAGGCCATAGATTTCTATTATTAATATAACTCTCAATCGTGTTTCCTCCAACCAAATTGTTTGATACTAACAATGTGTACTTGTTATTATTTATATATATATATATTCTTCAGAAAAGATGAACATAGAATATTGATGATGATTTAAAATTTACATATAATTTGAATGTCGTTTGACTATGATGAAAAGGCGTCAATGTAACAGTTTTTTTGTCAAAAGTTAAAATGCGGAAATTCAGATGTCCTATAAAAGTAATTACAATTCGTTTATAGCATTTAAATAGAATTATAGTTTATAAGTTAGTCGATTAACATCTAAAGATAAATAGTCAAAAGTCATGAAAAATGATAATTGTTGGAAGTCGGTTAGACGTATGAATTTATCAAGTTATGAATTTATGTACGCCAACATAAAATGGGATGAGATAAGAGTATATTCATAAACATGATTTTTCTAAGACGTTTCTACAAATATCAAGAAGCTAAGGGTTCTATATGTACTTGTATGGTGATGTTAATGTTAAAAATGAGAGGACATATATGTTCAATACAGCCTCTTGAGCTGCCAACGGAAGGTTTGGGGGAGGGGGGATAAGGGATTGGAAGAAAAGAAAAAGTAAATTCAGAGAATTTTTTTTGTGACTAAGGGTCTGTTTGATTACACGTAATATTAGAATTTTAGGATATCACTTTCATGTAATCATCTTTCCAAGGAAATTAAAATCAACATAGTTTATTTGGTAGCACGTAAATCATTTTCTGAGCAATCATATTTTATTGTAAAAAAAAAGAATTAGAATACATTTTATTTCACTTTAAAAATTATTATTGAACATTTATGATTTAAAAATTGCGAATATCTTTTCAAAGTTAGCTATTTTTGTTAATTCAAAAAAATTAAATTTTTACATTTAAGTTTATAATAAAAGTAAATTTTATTTATTAAATTTACTTTTACACATAAAGATATAGATCTTGAATAAAAATATTTATTTAAAAAAAATAAGTTTACAAAAATATCAAATATATATTTAAATAAATATTTTATTTAGTCAAATAGATCACTATATATACATTTTTGCGTGAGCACAGTCTTACATTTTTAATGGAACTCTAGTGTAGAAAACGACATACGCCTGATTTCTCGCGGAGGCCAAAATCCGTAAAATCAGGAGTCAAAAGAATTAATTTTACATTGACTCCAAAACTACATCCAAACAAATGGACTTCAGGAGCACATTTTCAGGAAAAGCTACTACTTCATCACATTGTCAGGACAAACAAATGGACCCTAAGGATGTTCTTGAGGATATCTTACTTCAGGAGATTCTACTCCAAGAAGAGAGAGAGAGAGAGAGAGAGAGAGAGAGAGAAAAGAAGTGAAAGAAAAAGGTAGGATGCTATTTTCCTTGTTCTAGAAAGTTACTATAGTCGACGGGTTTATCGAAAATTGAAGCATGGATATGTGTAGAAATTTCATCTTTTGTTCAAGTGAGATTTGTTAAAAATATGTTAAAAGATGTCGTTAAATATTTATATTTAGAGTCACTTCATTTGATGAATGACTATAAGAGATATACTATTAATACTAAAATTGGAATAGTACTTAACCTAACTTGCACAATTCTTATGCCTGAATTTTTATACATATTTTCTATCATTTTTTTAATATTTAAATAGATGAAAGTTGTTATGGACATGTTTTTCTATTTTCTCACAAATATTAGATAAATTTAAGTGTGGCTAGATGTGACTATGGTATAACTAACAAGGATAGTGTGATTCTTGTTTCTCTTGTCTATCTGTGCAAATTCTACAAATTGTATATATTACGTATTTTGAATGGCTTATCATATGTTTTTCCAAAGGTACTAGGATAGTGTTGGGCCATCCTACTCAATAGCAAACTTAATGACAGAAAAGATAAGGAATGAGGAGGATTTCATAAGATATGTTGATAGATGGCGGTCCATGGCAAAAAAAACTATCAGATACAATTTCAAAATTAGAACAAGTAAAAATTATTAAAGCCCACACCACACTGGAATTGAAAAATGCGCTTGCCCTCCATCAACCAACAACCATGGAAGAACTTTATAAAAGGGCAAGGTATATTAAGATACAGTCGAAAGGAACTCCAATTATGAATCTCTTCAATCCAAGGTACCGGGCACCCAGAAAGACCACCTATACTCCTACTAGCCTATTACTGATTTCAACTTAATAATCCTCACTACTAACAACCAAATAGGAATCTTGGCTAGTTCAACCTTAGGACCAAATCTTCAACATTCACAACAGTGGCCTCAAGCATATTATCAGCAATTCCAACCACCTCAACACGCCATAGTACAATGTCCAATTCCCCATCAACCTCAACATCATATTGTACAAGTTCTAGTTCCACAACAATCACAACCATAAGCCACTTACAATCAGTTAGCACCACATGTAGTCTAGATGCATAGAAGGCTAGGACCAAGAGAAATCACTACCCACCCTTGTCATATTCTTTTACAGATATTTTCAATGCACTTATGATAGTGAGACAAGTCACATTATTGTGAGAAAAGCTCGGTTGGCCTGAGAATGCAAACATGAAAAGGTATTGCATGCACCACAGATACCCAATACATACTGTGGTAAATTATTTCCAATTTAAGCACTATATCCATGACCTCCATGAGATAGATAGTATTGACTGGACACAAATGAGGCCATACATTTAATTGCTATAGAATCAACCATAGCAACAACAACAAGCACCACTGTAGTAGCAGCAACAACAACCTGATCTAAGGATAGTTTAGAAGCCACTTCCGGCACATGTGCTAGTGCCAGCTTTGTAAAGAATTGTCCAAAAATTTTGGTGCAGCAAAAATGACATTTCTTATGGATTCATTTAAAACATGTCTCAATCGGAACTGAACAATGAAATCCGAAAGCTAATCAAATCAGGTTTGAATATACTTGATAGGGATTAATATATTCTCATGGAGAAGAAAGAGATGAGATTCCCAAACTCTTCAAACCATTCAAGTGTCCGGTCTCCAGCAGTTTTCACATAAATTTTATTCACAGCAAGTTCTCCCTTCGCTCTGGAACTATTCCCGAACGGAGCTCCATTGCCCATGGATGCCTTCTAGAGAGATGAGGTAGGGAGGAGGCTGAGGATGTGGTTTTCACCCTTGACTTGATAGTGTTTGGCTCATTAGTATTTATAGATAATTTTAAAATTTTTCAAAAAAACCTAAAATATCTATAAATTACGCCCTTGCCCCTGTACTTATGAATAAGTCTTTATGTGTGTGACCCACTAGGCCCAATAGTCTATTTGGTTAAAACTTAAATAAAATAGAATAATTTTATTTAATTAAATTAAAAAATTTATCTGATAACAGATTAATCGACCTACTGATCATGAAGGGTATAAGTCGCATCCCATGATCTCAAATGGCTATGGGGATAATATTATCTTTATTGAGCATTTTCATTATCAGTTATTGCATCGATATAAACTCTCATCCATACAATGTCCCAGTCGGAAAAGAGTATGACATCGACTATCAACTCCTTAATGTACCGACTCTATAGGATCATGTACTTGGAATCAGATCAGTTGGAAAACTCATTTTTATGATTATTCTTTCTACCATGGCCAGGGATTTGGAGTACTATCTCATAGGGCATTCATTCTCACTTACTGAGAGTGGATGATCCCCTATTGTCTGCTCAATTGCCTCCATCAAGTTTTTCTTGTACCCAATCTATCGCTATACTGGATCATCTAAATGATGATCCATAAGTCACTGGTCAACTCATAAGTTCCACCCAGCAAGGCAACTTTGGCGACTCAGGTCAAAGGTCCAACCATGCAACCGTGATGATAGAAAATCCTAATTGACAGTTCAATAAGATACCATTCAAAGTTTTTAATTCGATCAGTTCAATGAACTCATTCAACTAATGAGCACCTGTATGTGTATCTCAAGGTCACCACACTAATGACCAATGAGGTCGGTCATCCTCATCACATGAGAATACATCACATACACTAGTCAATTTGGATCATTGATGTTCTGTCTCAAGTATCCTATGACTAGGAATATTTAAATCAAATAACTCTCAATGATCAATCTTATTATCATGATATCTTCATGATTTAATCATCATTGCATTTAATCAAGGACTTTATTATGATATTGACATCTAATAAGAAATAGTAATAAAGATTTACCTAATTATTTGAATGAGATATTTTTAGAAATGTCAAATCATATCATATATGATTGGCTTGTAGGACATACATTTCTATCAATCTCTCACTTGTACTAAAGTCAATCACCCATCTAGCTAATCTCTATCCGATCACGGTGAAGCTTAAACACTCTTTGAGTAACTATTTTAGTTAGTGGATCTGTAAAGTTATTAGTAGTATATACTCTATCTTTAATTATATCTCTATATGATACAATCTCTATGATTTTATGGTATTACACAAAAGTTTTAAACTTCTAATGAGACATCGGCTTTAACTTTCAGAAAAATTTTGAACAATCTCATATCTTAGATGTAGATAAAAATCATCATCTAGACTACTTCTCAAGTAGAGTGCAACTATTATGTAATTTCCCTTACATTAATTGTAGAATTTGCAGATTGTTATTGCATGGAACTCTTCCAGCTCACTACACCACCAATATTTTGACTTATTATCAAACTTATTTGACTAGAAGCTTGTGTTTGTAAAACTACAAGGCTTCAAGTCTTATCCTCCAGTGTATAGAGATACATTCTTAGTGCTTCTCAAGTACCAAATGATATATTTCTAAACTATCCAGTGACTTTCACATGGATCTACTTGATACATGCTCATAACACATAGAACATTAATCAAGTCATGTACGTAGCATCACATACATGATAGACCCTATGACAAAAGCATAAAGGGTTTACTCATGTGTTCTCTTTGTCTCTAAAGAAGTCAATAAAGACATCTCTTAAAAGAGATCAACTCCACACTACATAGGTTAGAAGCCTATTTTGGAGTTTACCATGTCAAACCCTTTGACTATAGTGACTACGTACATTAACTGGGCATTTTTTTTAGATCTATCTCTATAGATCTCAAAATCCAAATTGTGTTTGGAGGATTAATTTGATAGCTGGGCTCACTTATGATAACATACCAACTTCATTCTTAAAGTATGTCATCTACATAAAATGTCAAGAAAGTAATAGCACTCCCACTTATCTTCTTGAATACACAAGGCTCCTCTTCATTTTGAACGAAGTCAAAAGATTTAAACGATCTATGGGAAGTTTTATTTCAGTCCATAAATAGACCTAATACACACTCTATTTGGATGTTATTGGGACTTGACTCTCTATGGTTGTATCATATACACATGTTCCTCAAAATAACTTAGAGGAACACTATCTTAACATTCAATTAACATATCTTATAGTCATAGTATGTAACAATCAAAATTCGAATGGATTAATCCATGAAATAGGTAAAAGATCTCATTATAGTCAACATTTGACTTAGATGATATCATTTTCAACTATTCTCACCATGAAGGTCTTTACTTTCCAATCGACTCCAATCTATTATTTAGTGAAGCATTTATATCTTACGGATACTATATCCTTAGGTGGATTTATCAAATTCTAAACTTGATTAGAATAGATAAAGTTTTATATCAGATTTTATTGTTTCTTCCTATTTAGAATTAATATCTCATATTGCTTCTATGAAGATCTTAGGATCAATATCCTTTTTATCTTATGCCTCATTTCTTCCATCAAAGATATGTGCCACATATCTCTTAGGTTGAATGGACACAAGAATAGACCTATAAATTGCCAATGTGTATTTATTAACTAGTACTTTAATAGAAGCAGCCTTAGGTTGTAGGACTGGAACATCTTCCATATATACCTTTCTCCCACTATCTTTCTTAAGAAGGAACTCTTCCTCTAAAATACAATGAACTAAGCAACATATACCTTTGTTCATAAGGGTGGTATATTAATATCCAAAAGTTTTCTTAAGATATCCCATAAGACAACACTTCATAGTCTTATATTCCAACTATTTAAGGTTATACATCTTCACCAGGTTGGACATTCCAAAACCTTAACTTGCTTAACTTTAAGCTTTAACCCTTTTCCATATCCTATATGGAATAGTCAAAATAGACTTAGAAGGTACCAATTTAAAATAAAGTGGTATAGCAAGTACTTAGCCAAAAATGGACCAAGAGAAATTTTTGCAAAGGTTGTCATTGTTCGCATTATGCCCTACACAATACATATCTCATTTTAGCTAATAAATTAAGCTATAATGTGTAAAAAGGTGTCCTTAAAAATTAGATTCTGTTTTCCTTCAATTATGTGTGAATCATATACTAAAGTATTCACATCCTTGATCTTATCAAAAAGTTCTTATACTCTTTCCATTAGTATCACTATTTCATTTTAATCTCAGATAATTTCTCAGAGATCTTGGATTTGTACTTCATAAAGTACATATATCCATATCTAGAGACATCATCTTCGAAAATAATGAAGTAGAAATATTCTCTTTTAGCCTTACTAGATATGGGCTAACATACACCTAGATGTACGAGTTCTAACAACTCATTAACCCATTCTCTATGTCTACCTTAAGCTAAAGTGTAGATTGATCTGAATCAACCAATTTCCTCTTAAAAGGAGTATTCACACATAACATGAGAGCTAACACATCGAATATGATTAAACAATTCATTAAGCTCCCATTGGCAAACACTTTGCCATTCAATCTTTTAGAATATATATCAATTTCATAGCTTAGAATAAATCAACATTTATTCAAGTAGAAAATCATATAATGTTCTTGTAGAAGGATATAATTGCAATCTTAATTATTAAGACATCTCCATAATACTATTAAAGAATTGTACCTCCCACTGATAATGACGCAACTTTTGCATCATTTCACATGTAGGTCAACAACTTCTTTATTAAGCCTTCATGTATTCGTCATCATCTACAACTCCCTTAGAGATGTCAATCTTTCATCACTATTATGGTGTAGGCCATTCATTTCATGTTAAGGACTTCTTGTATAAAATATCATTGTGGCAACATGATCAGAAGACCCTCACTTTCTTCTTCAGGCAGTCATTAGAAGGGTCGGCATTAAAATGGTTCTATTTGCTCAACCTAGTAAAGCTGAGTAATTATGATGTGATTAAGGAAAAAATTTTACAATGGTACAAAGACCGTGTTGGATCGGCCTATTCAATTACTAATTTAATTGCTGAGAAAATGAAAGAAGATAAGGATTCCATGCAATGTCTAATATGCTTAAATATACAATCTCAGAACCAGAACAAGTTAGCATGATCATTGACAACTTAATGATTCTCTCATAATGGATTCAAGTGAGGATGCCAATGTTGTAGGGAACCATGTATGAAGTCATCAGTACTAACATAGGAATCCTCATTAGCATAGGTTCACCACTTCACAAATCAATCGGTTTCAATCGTACCCTAAACCAATTCATCTTCCTCATCTAGTTGTTCAACTCATGGTTCCTCAACCAATTGAACAACATGTGGCACCTCAACAACTTCTACAACCAACTGCACATAGTCAAGCTCTTCCAATTATTTGCTCAGCTACCCTCATAGTATAACCAACTCTTACTGTTCATCATCATGTCGATTCAATCTCAACCATACCTCATAAACATGTTGATCAGGGACATGCACCCTCCCTAAAACTAGAATCCACTCTTCCTATCAATCATCATGCCATGACAACATAGGAGCAAACAAATCATGAACGAGATCAACCAATAGGGGAATTGAAATCCAAATCCATGTTGATCCTCCCACGTTGGACACTCAATCGATCCCTCCTATCCCTCAGGAATGCCATAAACCAACCACACCCTCAGTCCTTGAACAACCACAAGAACAACCTATGCTAGGCAACACTAGGTTGGAGATTATAGAGAATCTTGATAAAAGGCTAGGCAAATATTTACAAGGGATAGCTCAACGCATGTATTCACTAGAATCAATCCCTAAAGTGGGAATTGATTTTCAAGAATCAACACCTGAACTTAGGAATGATGAGATTGAATTTTTTCAATGAAATGGGGAATGAATCATTAACTCAAGGCATTTATGATCATTTTGTGAAAGAAACGATTCAACAAGAGCAGAATGTGCATGACCCACAATTAGCCCATCAACCCTTGGAAGAATTAAGCTCATCTGAAAAGCAATCAATTGAGGAGATTGTCAAGGGAAAAGAGAAACTAGGCATTGAACTAGTCAAGGTAAGGCTAATCAATGATCATCCAATGATCATAAATCTTAGCAAAGGCCTTCTAGGACCCCATTTAACTAGGCATGCAAACTTCTCATCCTCAATCCTTGGGCCATGGCCCTCTCATCATCCTCCTCATTCGAGCCCACATTCCAACAATCTTTCAACAAAGTCATTATGCTCGTGCTCATCAGTCAAACCTGCAAGCCCACAATCATTGATCTAGCCCATGAGCCCATGATTCTTCAAAATCAAGCCCACATGCCCATCATGGTCATCAATCAGGTCCTTGTGCTCATCAGTCGGACCCTCATGCCCCTTTCCATCAACTGAGTGTAAGGAATCATTCTAAGCATTTAAAATATTTTTGATTCCTTGAATCCATGGTCTTAGCCTTTATTGAAACCAAAACGACAAAATCGGGAACCGATTAAGAAGGAGATCGAATATACCTTCTTGGGATTTGAAAAATCCCTCACCAGAGATGAAGAGTGGATGTTCCTTGCTGCTTCAAACCGTTCAAGTGGACGGCCTCTAGCGGTATCCACACGAACTTCTTCTAAGGACCGGTTCTCCTTCGCTCCAAGCTCGAAAACTCTACCAAAACGGAGTTGGACCATGCGGGGACTCCTTCTAGAGAAGAGAGGAGAGAGGGAGGCTCCCAAGGACATTCTCCAACCCTTTGGCTTGATAGGGTTTAGCTTCTTAAGCATATTATATATAGAAGATGCAATTTTTCACAAAAACCCAAATCTTCTATATATTTACATCCTTGCCCTTGTCCATAGAATTAGTTCTAATGTGTGTGACCCACTAGGCCCAATAGTCAATTTGGTTGAAGCCAAATTTAAAAGGAACAATTCTTTTAAATTAAATCAAATCTATTATCTAATAACAGATTTGACGGCTTTCCGATCATAAAGGGTACAAGCCACATCCTATGATCCCAAATGACTTTGGGGAGTTAAATAACATCCATTGAGCCTTTCCATCATCAGTTACCACACGGATATAAATCCTCGTCCAAGCAATGTCCCGGTCGGTCAGGGGTTCGGCACTGACTGTCAACCCCTTTAATAATCCGACTCTATGAAATCTTGTACTCAGGAATGGATCAACTGGAAAACTCCTTTTCCAATTATCCTATCTACCTTGGCCAAGGATTTTAGAGTACTATCCATAGGACATTCTCTCTCTCCTACCGAGAGTGAACGATCCCTTATTGTCCGCTCAATTGCCTCCACCAGGTTTCCCATATACCCAATCCATTAACTATATAGGATCACAATACTAAGTGATCCATAAGTCAATAGTCAAAGTACATAGTACGCCTGGCAAGACATCTTTGGCGACTCAGGTCAAAGATCTAACCGTGCAACCGTGATGATAGAATACCCTGATCGACAGTTCGGTAAGATACCATTCAGGGATTCTATATTGGTCAGTTCAGTGAACTCATTCCTCTAATGAGCACCTGTACATGTATCTCAGTGTCCCCACACTGATGACCAATGAGATCGGTCATCCTCATCAAATGAGAAGATATCATATACACTAGTCTTATCGGATCCTTGATGTCCCATCTCAAGGATCCTACGACTAGGAACAATTTAGATCACATGCTTCTAGATGATTGATCTCATTATCATGATCTCATCATGATTCAATCATCATTGCATGCAATTTAAGACTTCATTACAATAAACGCATCTAGATAGAGCAAGTAATGAAGACAATGCCATTAATACTGAATAAGATATTACAAGAAATGTAAAACCATATCACATATGATTGGCTTGTAGGGCATACATTTCCATCAATGAGCCCTCATGCCCATCAACCAGGCCCATGTGCCCATGTTCATCAATTGGGCCCCCAAGCCTATCTCAAGCAATCAGGTCCATACACCCATCCTAGCCCACGTGTCCATCTAACTCCAAAATCAGGCCTGCATGCCATAGTCACCAATCAAGCCTGCTTTTTTATATTCACCAATTAGGCCCACAAAGTTGGGCCCACATGCCCATCTTTCTTAAAAATTGGGCCTACTTGCCTATGCTTCTTTAAAAGAGGGTCGCATGCCCACCTTAAGCTTTGCATCTATGTGCCCATAACACTTTAGCTATAGGCCCACACATCCATCTTCTAATTTGGGCCCCACATGCCCACCTTACTTTAGCTTTTGACCCGTGTGCCCATCTTAATTCAACTTCGGGCCCACAAGTCCACCTCACTTTAGCTTCGGGCCGTCTACCCACGTTATTTCAATTTCGTGCCCACGTGCTCACCTTACTTCAACTTTGGGCCCATGTACCAACGTTACTTCAATTTAGGGCCTACATGCCCACCTCACTTCAGCTTTGGGCCCGCCTACCCATGTTACTACAATTTCAGTTTCACGTGCCCACCTCACTTCAGCTTCAAGTCCGCATGCCCATCTTACTTCATGCTCTTCAATGACGCCCTCAAGCCCAACTTCAACAAACGGGCCCACGAGCCCATCAGCTGCAAAACTTGAGCCCCCGAGCTTGTCACTCTTCTAGATCGGGCCCACAAGCCCATCATCAATCTTCAAGATCACAAGCACATCGACGATACTCAGGCCCACAAGCCCACTCCCAATCTCCTAGATTGGGCCTGCAAGCCCACTCCCTTCACTAGGTCCCTTGAAGCCACCTTCAACCATCACAATCTATAGGCCCCTCATCAACTGCTGGGTCCATGTGCCCATCTCCTTCAATCGGACCTTCGTGCCCATCTCCGTCAATTGGGCCATCAAGCCCACGTCCAACTTTGAGACTCACTCACCCATCTTCTTCAACCATTCGTGGGTTTTCAACCCCACTCTCAACTATTGGACCTTGCGAGCCCATGTTGACTTTTGATTTGCATCGGGCTCTTAAGTCCATCGATAATTATTAGTGCATATTTCCAGTTTTTTGCTTCTAACTCAAAAAAATCAAAGGTAGAGAACTTCTGAGGTGATATCATTAACTCTACTTGACAACATCATCCATGACAACTCTACAATGTCAAATCAACTCCTCTACATCTTCACTTCTCCATGTTAACTCTAAATTTTAGAAGTAAAGCAATGATATAGGTCAAGGCATCAACATGCGCAAGCAATTGGGACCATGGCAACGCCATCACCAACTTGTGGACACATGTTTTCATCTGTAAATGGCTTGCGACTTGTTTACATCACCCATATTAAATCATCTATTTGTAACAATAATAAATCAATATTGAAAGTTACATAGAAACATTGATATGATTAGGAAACTTTAATGGCAACATAATAACCTCAAAATTTTCTTCTTAAGGAATTTTCTGGCATTGTTGTACCATCTCGTAAATGTGGACCAAACACTTTGCGGGTTTAGAAATTTCTTCTTGAATGATAACTTTGTGCCATTTTGAAGCTCCTTTGTTTGTTCAAATGTTTGTAAACTATGAAATTGAGCTCTTATCTTGGGTGGAGTCTGCGTGCATGGTGTAACATTGTCATTCATCTTGTTAAGGTGATGTTTCAATCGATAATAAATCAGGTAGATAATTTTTTCATAATATTTATATTAAAATTTTCTCTCTGTCATAGATATCAAATTACAATGAAGACAACCTAGATCATTCTAAGTTGAACTAGTTGTTTGAGTGTCTTGACTCAAAAAAGGCATGTTGAAGTAGAAAGTTCAAAAAAAATAAAACATCACTAAGAAAAATAGATTAGCAACACAATTAAACAAAAAGGTTAACAACAATTCTAAACAAAAAAAGAGTTAGCAGCACAACTAAACAAAAAGTAGGTTAAGCACTAATTAAATGGTTAAAAAATAATTAACACTAATTAAAAACTTAAGAAAAAGTGTTTAAGAGAGAGAGCACTTAAGAGAGAGTGAGAGGGTGTGAGGGGAAGGGGTGGCCTCTTGGAGCCATTATATAGGCCCCAAAGGGGCCTTGGGGGGTCTTTAAAGTGCCCTAATGGTCATATGACTGTTGGCGACCTAGTTGTCGCAAACGCGATCAGGTCGAGCGACAAGGTTGCCGAACCAGGGTTGTGATAAGGTCAGTTACAACCAAAACCAACCAAGTTAGGCAACTTGGCCCAACACAGTCCAGATGAACTATGCTGCTAACAGGAATGTGACCAAGCAACAAGCATAAAAAGGGTACGACAGCTTTTGGTGTTTTTTTAAATTTAATATTTTTTATAGTTTTTAATTTAAATCCCATGCATCACTTTTAAGAACAGGTGTGATGATCTAAGAATTTAACATCTGGAAAAGTATATATAGACCTTCTACATCATTCGGCCGTCAGCGGAAGCAATGCATCCAAAAAAACGTTGTTACGGGTGCAATCCATTGAGTTATTTTAAATAAAGCTCAAACAAATTAAGCCCACGAACCCCATATATTTTGAATTGCGTACTCAAGTATAATTTGATTAAAACATGTTTCTGATTGATCTGAATATGGTTTCCTTGTCTTCTTTTCACAAATAAGAAATGTGTTTATTTTTACTGTGAGTATATCAAGAATTAATTCACAAGTTACGCTGGAGATAAATCCATATATCAACGAGAGCGTTCTTCACAGTCATGCTCTTAGGTTAACACGTCTAAAACTTAACAGAATCTGTCGTCATCAAAGTTAATCCATCACTTGTTAAGATCAGTCCATCATGCTCAGAAGTCAGAACCTAGAAAGCATTCGTTAACTAACTCTTTTAACAATATGCAGACAATATGGCCCTGAATTTTTGTAGCGTCTTAAGGACCAGGATAGATTTGTAACAAAATATACATCCAATTTTGATAAGCACCAAAGTGTTTCGATTTTGATGATTACAAAATTATTGTGTTCTGATTTCAATCTAATTTTAATTTTATATTCAAATTCTGAACCAAATTTAATAACTTACAAATATATAATTATATATTAATTTTTATTTAAATATTAGCTAATAATCAACATAATTATTAAATTTTGATATATTCTTTTAAAAATTAAATTTTTATGATTTTTAAAATTAACTTTATGTATATATACTTTTTTAACGAAATCAAATAAATGAAATAGACTCAATGAACCTAATAAAATACCCGAATCAAATCAAAAGTTTGAAATAAAATACAAAAAAATTGAACCTAATAACTTATATCCGAATCAAATCAAAAGTTTGAAATATCAAATTCTATTTACACCCCCAGTACTAAATGATACAGAGCCAATTTTGATATTGGTAGTAGATATCAGCATTAAAAAAGATGCTACCAGATATGAAGAGTAATATGGACACAGGAGTCTAACATAGTAACCAAACAAGACACCAAGTCATAGCACTGTAATACATCGATGAATTCTTCATCTATTTATATATTATATGAAGACAATGCACTACACTAACATTGTCTGTAACATGAAAAGCAAGTTATGTTGATTTTTTATTTGATAGTTGATAACCTCATTTCTTCCACGTATCCAAAGGCCCATTGGGAATATACTGGCATCCATTTCTTCCTCCCTCTCTAAATCGAGAATATTTCTTGAGTTTTGCAGTCCGCGTTTACTTGAGGCAACAAAGATACAAAACAATCCCAACAAAGTTGACAAGGTCGGTCTCCTAGGGTCATTTTCTGAGCATTCTTCGGTTCCAGGAGAGAGTTTAAATATTACAGGAGGTACTTATCTCACTTGGAAGAAACTACAACCTTCAAATATAATAAAAAAGGGTAACGAAAGCTCCGGTCAAAATATTACCACCGGTCCAGCCCTGTCTTGCTGTCACTAACTGGGATCTTGACAAGAAGTCGAACAACAGATCATCCAAAGAATATGTTACACATTTTGGTCATTAGGACCACTCCAACGATACAGGAACCAAGCACTTTTCATTTACATATGAGCTTATACAGAATGTAGTGTAATGCAGGAGAAGATAAAGGAATGTTGTGTAATGCAGGAGAAAAATATGGCACAGTTGGATTAGGAATTCCTAGACTTCACTTGGTTCTGGCAGAGTAATCAAGCGCGAACCAGAGTCATAAACCAAGCTCGTGCCACAACTAAAAAAGGAAATAACTTGTCAGTCGTAAAGCTTCTCTAAAGTTAGCATCTTCCTTAGCTTTGCAAAATACGATACATACGATGATGAAGTTAGTTTGGGCATCGTAAGAAGCTTAAAACTTACCTTGAGCACTTCACAGTGTTTGATGAGCCACCATTAGAGATTGATAATATAGTCCCAAAGAAGGAGACATTCTCTGTGCCACAATTCGGGCAAGGCCCCTACAAAAAAAGCTTTTTAGGGCACAGATGATGCCAAAAAATAGTAATCTCTTAATTGGAATAGAAGTACAATGTTGACAGGTACCTTTAATATCAAAAAGTCTTTCAGAATAACATTGGTTATTGATCTTGCCAACCAAAATATGAGAGGCAAGGCCGCAAACCAAGTGAAGATGAAGCTAAATGGCTCTGGTAGCTGCATTAAGACGCGAGCTATGTCATACAATGCATTAGAATTCACCAAACAGTAGTCCATAGGAGCTCAAGATTGTCAAAAGTCAGATGAAGTAAGATACAAAAGTGCGCCACACCTTGTCCAACAACTGTTTAGGATTGTGCTATGTACCAAATGGGTCAATGAATGGGTTAATCTGCAGTATCCTCATATTTGTAAATCTAAGTGGCAAGGTATTGGAGTGCTAATTGGAAACCAAAGAAAACGAAGTAAAATTTTGAGGTGGATATTTAGGAGGGAATCATGACACAGCATGAATCAACCTACAGAATGTGATATAGAAATAAAAACGTTATATGCTCAGTCTGTATATTTTTCTAGCCATACATAGGGCATACATCCATGTGAATCGTTACTCCCAAGACCAAATGAATAACAGTAGAGGCAGAAAAAAACCAAGCACCAAGCATGCAGAACATCACAGTTCTTTAAAATTGTTAGGAATTTTTTATCATACATACTCAAGGACACATTTGCATGTATAGGGTTGTTAAATCCTATTAGATTATGCTCCGTCAATATCTCCTAGTGTTGCAGCTATATCTCTATCATGAATTTTTAGACGTAGATATACTCAACTCAACTAAAACTTTAGTCCCAAAATATTTTTGGGTCGGTTATATGAATTCTCTTTTTTTACTCACGTTTATTTTGAGTTACTTCATGCAAACTAAAATATCCCTCGAAGGAAAAAATAGAGGTACAATTGTAACATTTCGGTGACATCAAGGATCTATGCTGTCAAAGGCATTAGGTGACTGAGGAGAGAAAAGAGTCACCTAACCTCAAGTGCCCCGGTCAACAACCTTAGGCCAAAAAGGCAAACATAGGAAGAAGGGATATTAAGGGTTAAAGCACCTCGTAGAAGGCCACGGGGCTGAGCTTCCAATGGCTGTCAAAGGGTGGAGTGTCATAGGGCTCTTCACTGCTTCTTCAAGTTTCAACATCCACCCAACCAGTTCAATACCAGGGGGATGTGGAGGACCTCGGGACCCATGATGGGTCTCATCCATTGATTGAAGAATCGGTAGAATAGGATCAGATTCAGCCGATTCCTAAATTGGATCGGTCGATTTCGATCCAATTTCGGGCTAAAGGACCAATTCCTTCAGAATTCCAGAGGAATTCATCAGAATCAGTGGAAACGGTTGTGATCGATCCAATTCCACCGATTTGACCTAGAATCAGTCGATTTGACCAATTCCGTCGGGACAACTTAGGTCCCAATGGTGGATCGAAACCGGGCCTGATGCAGACTTGGTATCGATTCGATTCCGGCCAATTTAGTGCCAAATCAACCAATTTCAACAGTCTTTTGCCCTAGTAGGAGACCTCGGTCGATTCCGTCAAGAATAGCGAAGACTCCACAAGCTATTCCATCGATTCCAGTAGCAGTGGCGTCAATCTTGACGATTCTTACGAGAATCGGTTGATTTCGACAGCAACTCAGGTGATTCTGGCGATCTAGAAAGCAATTCCGACAATCCAAGTTGAATTTCGGCGATCCAGGTTGGATTCCAGCAATCAAACCCTCGATTACAACTCCGAACAGCCCGTTCGTTCCTCCTTGTCATCTTATTGGTAAGATTTCTTCGTCAAAATTCCCATACACTCATTTCTATGCTTTCTGACAACTCCGTAATGTTTTAAACATACTAAACAACCCGTCTAAAGGATTGTTCTCTACCCAAACATCCTCTAAACTAATTTTATTGATGTCTAACAACCGTAATAAATTATTTATGTACGTTGTAGGTGCAACTAATGGCTGACCATGATGAAGATGATGTGCTAGCATGTCCATCGGACGTCGGTTAAGATCATGAACATATATGGTAGACTTATCCAAAAAGTGGGTTAAATGCAAGTGGTGTGGCAAAAAAATGATCGGAGGTGTTTTTCGCTTGAAACAATATATTGTCGACATAAGTGGCAATGTTAATAAATGAGACAAGGTGCCTACGGAGATGAGTGAAAAGATGAGAGGCTAACTCACAAGAAGAGCCTTACAATGAGAGATTAGGATTAAACAACGGGAGCAATTGCATAATGAGCTCCTTGAGAGGAGAAAGGGAAAGGGGTTGCAGAAAGTGAAAGGGAAAGGCAAGACAAGAGTGGAACTAGAGCCGGAGACTGAGGACTCATCCACAGACTTCGAACTCAAGAAAGTTAAGCATGCAAGCAAGCATGCAGCAACAATAAAGGAGAAGTGAAGAAGGGTCCAGAGCTGACCCTGTTTTGCCAATCAACATCGGCTCGACCTAGCCACACTGAGGGAGGAAAAGATGAGCCATTTTGTCGGTCAGGTAGTATGAGATCTACACCGACAGATGAGTATCTTTTAAGAAGCAGAGTACCTCGTAGATGAACATTAAACTAGCAACGAAAGGGATGAAGACAACGAGAACGGCTACAAAGAGAGCAGTGAGGCATATTATAAAGTAGTTTTTACATGTAAGTATAAGTCTTAATATGTGATGTATGTATGTTTTATTTAATTAACATTGTTTATAGCTGATAGATTGTTTTATCTTAATATAGGCATTCCAATACATGCAACCACCAACTTATACTTCCAGACTATGATTGATGCCATTGTTAAGGCTGGACTGGGAATGCAAGTCCCTACCAATAGGCATATATATGCTGGTGTGTTGGATGAGGAGGTTTAGGAGTTGAAGCAATGGATAAAAGGTTTCAAAGTTCGTATGGAATGAGAGGGGTTGCACAGTTATGTGTAATGGGAGAATAAACATCACCAAGAGGAGCATGATCAACTTTTTGGTGTATTGCTCAAAGGGTACCACCTTTCTAAAGTCGGTTGATGCTTCGGGTAAGATAAAGAACACTAACTTTATTTTTTCATTGACAGATGCTGTAAGAGAGGGGATTGAGGAGGACAAAGTGGTTCAGTTTGTGACTGATAATGAACCCTCTTACAAGGCGACAGGGAAGAAATTGATGAAGAAGAGGCAGCATCTCTTCTGGGTACCATGCGCAACGCACTTCATTGACTTCATATTAGAGGATATAAAAAGGGAGACCGTAACTTCCACAGTTGTCAGGCAAACACAAGTTATCACTTCTTTTATTTATTCACATCCCCATCTACTGCACATAATGAGGGAGTACACTGTAGGGCATGATCTTGTGAGGCTAAGTCCTACTAGGTTTGCCACAAACTTCATTGCACTAGAAAGTTTGCATCGACACAGGCATGCACTGGTCAGATTCACCCAGTCTGAGGAGTATCTATCAATATATAGTGGACCACCTGCATAACAAGGAGAACCATTTGGAGATTCTTGTCAAGGCTGAAAGACAATCACAGAAAAGAGATTTTGAGAGAGGATTGCCTATTACTTGGCAATCATTGAGCCACTGGTAGTTGTCTTGTAGTTGATTGACTCAGATGACAAGAACTAGATGGGCACATTGTATGATGCAATGGACCATGCTAAATTGAAAACTAAAGGGAAAAATCCCAGAGGGTACAAAAAATGGTGGAAGATCATTGATGACAGATGGGATAAGACATTGCATCATGATGTACATGCTGCAGTTCAATGAATCTTTTGTGCTTATTTACCTTCTACTTAGTTTGCATTTAGTTTGTTGATAATAAAGTATGATTGAATGATTGTAAAATATTTTTTGAACCCTCGCATCCAATAT
Organism: Cryptocoryne crispatula var. balansae; assembly: GCA_036172225.1. NCBI lineage: Eukaryota > Viridiplantae > Streptophyta > Magnoliopsida > Alismatales > Araceae > Cryptocoryne > Cryptocoryne crispatula. The sequence goes on from CM069921.1 coordinate 44,148,355, forward strand.
GGAGGACAGGTGTCCAATGCTAATGAGGTGTTGAGGGATACTCTTTTGGTCATTCAGCGTTTATACTAATCTCAGCAAGATAGGACAGAAGCTGAGCTAGAAGTAAGTAAAAGTTGTATTAATAATTATAAGTAAATAATTAATTGGGAACACTAATCATCTTTTATTTATCATTTTTCAGATGCAACACTATAAGATGAGGATTGGGGTATACTCAGCAAGGATTGCCGTCTCAGATCTCAATTTCATCTCGAAAGTGTGAAAGAAACGAGATCTCGTGAGATTCTCGAAAAAATCTCGGGAGATCAGATCTCAGATTTCATTTGCGTAAGGTATGCCTTACTCAAAGATTGCCACTTTGCATCTAGATTTTAGATCTCTGAAAAATCTCAAGATTAGATCTTGAAAACACCAATCAATGTACATGTTTAAGTGTAAAATGTAATGCAATCTCTTCAAAAAGGACAATGGAACTCATATTAAACATTAAAATAAGCTAGGACAGAATTAAAATGTAATACAAAAAGGGTGAATTATTGTTAACATAGAGATACAAGGGATCTTATGTGAGATTAAGGCTTCATCTTAAACAATATGGGTAGGAGATTGATGACATCTTGGGTCAATTGTACATATATAGTCATAAAATATTAAGTTATAAAATTTTATCAAATAATAATGTCTAGATTAATATTTGTATGGATTTCATAATAAAATTGAAAATATATGAAGTAAACTTATCAAGACCATCTAACAAGTTAAGGATAGTAATAGGCGGAGGATATCAGGATACCAATGGTATTATATGGATATTCTCGTTTCGACAATCTCGTTTCTCGGACACGTGGAGAGAAAGAAATTCTCAAGAGATCACGAGAGATTCTCGGGAGATCGCATTCCATGATTCTCAGATCATGGAATGCCATCTCGCCGAGATCTCGGTCTCGCCAAGCGAGATCGCCAAAATCTCACCCCACGTAGCCTAGTCAGAAAAAAAAAATTCTTCGGGGGCTTTGCCCCCCTGATACCCCCTACAAGGGGCGTTGCCCCCCTTGACCCCCATGACCTGACCGCGCAGGTCAATCCGCGATTACTTTGCGCCCCCCGTTTATCCCCCCGTTTATGATAGTGTAAACATATTAATATATCTCACTATCACATAAAAAAATGTGTTACGAGTTTAATACCATATTAGTATTTAAATAATATTGTATACAAGTTTTAATCTTTTAGAAACACAAAGATCATCTTTTTGGTATTGAGAGTACTTTATAATTGTTCATTCATACAGTTGATATATAAATGTCTTATACATTTTCATATAAATTCATTGATGTACTCCTATCTTGATAAGATATTATGTTATATTTCATACATATATATATATTTTGATCTGAGAATCCAAGATCCGATCTCTCGAGATTTTTTCGAGATCTCTTCTCTTTCACCCCCCTCCCCGAGATGAAGTCGAGATCCGAGATGGTAATCCTTGACTCAAATGCTAATCTAAGCTATTTATGTGACAAAGTTTCTCCTGGTATGTCTATTTAATATCATGTTTTTATTACCTTCTTTTATAACTCCATTAATTGCCTAGAGAGGGCTGATTATTTGCTATTTTTTTGTAGCTGAATGGTGAGTGTAGGTCATTATGAGAGCAATTGGAGTACATTCAACATGATACACAAAGAGAATGAACAAGCTGACATTAGATGGGCTGGATAAGCTTGTCTTCTGCCATTATAACATGAGGCTATGTATAAAAAACATCAAAGACTGACAAAAAAATCTCGAATGAGAGATTTGCATAGTTTGCATGTGGTGTATATGAGCAAAAACAGAGAGTACAGACACCACCTGAGTGAGGTTGACATGGACAAAATCTTTCAGGAGAAGCATTCACTTGCTTCTTGGATAGAGGAGAGAGTAGCCAGGGATCATCCAGTAGAGTTTAATCCTGTATTGGTAGAAGGAGAATTAGATGACGTTGAGGCTAAGGATGTTCCATCTACTCCTTAGGCTCAGGTAGGCCCATCTTCTGCCCCAGCAGCCTTACAACAACCGCCTCTAGCCTTAGCTCTAACTCCAGCCCCAACCTCAACCATAACTACGCAGCCTATTTGCAGTCCGCGGAGAACAAAAACAAAAATGACATCAAGAAAATTGGGATGGTTTACAAAGCTGAAAAAAACTATGAGTTGTGGATCAACACATGACATAGTAAAAGAAGTGAAGAGAAGGAAGTTGGATATCAAACAATGTCCTGCCAGCCCAGATGACAATACAAGGTTCATTCACACTCGTCAGTTGATGATGACGAGGAGTGCATACAGGCCACCCAGACAGGAGGAAGTGGAGATGTACGTGGAGCAAATGCAACTACAGTAGCTCCAGACTCAATATACTTTACGGCAACCAAAGTCATATTTCTATGATGAGCAGCTACCACAGCATTATGTAGAGCCAGATTCTCTAGTGCTGGATGAGCTCAAATAATCGCGGATTCCACCTACAGAGCTTACTTACGTGCCATAGTCCGATGTCTATGACTTCACTGACATGGCAAATGTATTCTTTTCATATGGATATGCGTCTGCATTGACAAGAAAACAAGGGACAACTCAGTCATGGCAAGAGTAAGAGGAAGAGGATGAAGTCCAATATCATAGATATCGATGAACATGAGTCATGAAATATATATTTTTATTGTCAACTTACGATGTTATTAGCATCTTATCATATTTTCATGTTACAATTATTAACATCTTATTCTTATCATGTATACAACCATAGATGGATAACACTTTAAGCAATTTAAATGTTACATTTCAATTTTAAAATTTTTTAGTGGATTTCTTTTTTTCTAAATTTTTTATGATTTTTATAATTTTTTCCTAAAGAAAAAAATAAGAAAAAACTAATTCCAAATCGGCCGGAATCAGTTTTCTTTCATAGGAATTGGCCAATTCTAGCCAATCCAATTCGATTCGAATCAGATTGTTAGGGACCAATTCCAATTCTAGAATCCTTGGTCTCATCTCTCTACCCAATAAGAATGACGTTAAGGGGGTGGTCCTTCTGTACTCCATACACTTGCAAACAGGCTCCCCCCCCCCCCCGCAAAGCAATGCCTTCTATAAGCTGTCTGAGGCGCCAGATGTACTTGAAATGCCCACATCGGCAGCAATTGTAGTGTGGTGATTACCTAGGCAGTTTGGGCCAAGTCAAGATGGAAAGAGACTGCTGCACCTTGCCTTGTTGACTAGGCAGTCATCCCAGCTACTTGTGATAATGTAGCACGGGATGTACAATCAGGTAAGTGTTTTTTGAGAGTACATGTGCAACAGATATTGCATGGTACATGCATGTTTTTTCGGAAGTACATGTCCATGAATAGTGAATAATACACATAATACCTATACATATATGCATGGAAAAAAACAAATTGTGAATTCGCCAAAACTATAACCTAAGCCTGATAAAATTATATGCAGTGCAAGTCCCTAAAGACAATGCAACATCATCCAACTAAAATCTAACTTCTGAACTGAAATTCAACAAGCAACAGTATTGGTTTGCATTTCAGTAACTCATACCCTGAAGATTGTGTTCACTTGATTGAACAAGGTCATAATTCATTTCATATTACTGAAGAAAAGGTGTCGTTAAAGGCTAAATAAATCAAAAATAAAAACGGCATCTGTCAAGGTGATATATACCAACAAATATCAAAGCAAGGAACACACTGCAAGCCCCATTTAGACACCAAACATCAGGAGAAGATAAAAATTCTTCTCGGAAGGTAGATCAGAAAGTCACCAGAAAGAAGCACAAGAAACTAGTAACCAAGAGAAAAAAAAAGCTTTCCCTTAAAAATTGAAGTTATATCAGTCCCTTAACAGCTCACAAAAAAATGTTGATCTTTAGAAAAATCAATCTATCTGCTACCTGCCCTTACAGATTGAACTAGACCAGTTACATAACAGCTTGGAGAAGTCTTCAACCTTTGGAGTGGTCCAGCTTCCTGTCTTAGCTAGGTCGTGAATAAGGTTATATATCTGATTGAATTGAAAATTTTACCCAAAGAAAAGAAATTTCTGCTGAACCTGATTGCAGTGGTACAACAAGAAAAGGTTCCCAAAGTCCAAACATCTGTCTAACACCGGTTTGCCCCCAAATTCTCCTAAAGACATCAGCAGTTTCTTGGCGTGGTATCCATGCCCACTTAAAAGCTAAATAGGTTTCAGTAAGCTTGCCAAAACCACCTTAGAAAGCAACAGAACAAGAACAAAAAGTCACAACTTATTGTAGTAACAAAAACAGTACTTTTTCAGCCTTCGGTTCTTAATGTACACCAGTCTGTCTTTTAAGTTTAGGAAGCCTTTCCGGGGCAAATTTCAACAGGAGTGTCTGAATTTGATAGTTAGTCTCCAGTTCTGCACCATTTTTGTCATGGCACCTCGTAATCCCCCAAGAGAATTCTTGCCATGGAATTTACTGAGAAGTGTCAGTTACTAGCCTGAAGCGATCTCTACTGTCCTGACCATTGTACAGTTTGATTTACACACTCTCAAAAGCTGAGTTTCTTCAAAATCAAGCAAACTTTGGCTAAAAACCAAACTCCAGCACTGCAAACTGAGCTACCCAGCAATAAGTTACCTTACAATTACCCAATGCTGCAACGTCCTAAAGCCCTGGAAAGATGCCCTTCAGAGACTCAATCAAACCAATGTCCATCTAAAAGTGTACTCTTTGTCCATTACTAATCTCCACAGCACCAGCACATATAAAAATATCCTTCAAGATAAAGAATAAATATGTCTTTCCATAATCCATACTTCTGAGCATCGATCACTTGCCCGAGCACTCTCAAGAAAAAGATTGACCTCAGCCTAGTATTTGCCTTTGACCATGGAAACCAACTAGGCTAGGCATCCTTTTCAAGCCTTCACAGCCATTTTACATAAGTACAGCATTGACACTTTGAAAGTAGTGAAGCCTGCCCCACCTTCCTCCTTTAGTGTGGCTAGAAAAAGGTGGACAAACAAGCCTCTTATCAACTGCAGGAGCTTTAAAGTTGAAATTTGAGAAGTAATGATTTTTAGCCCATCTCCCTCTTGCATTTAACATTTTGCCTTCCATCCTCAATTCGCCATTATCGAAACAAAAAGTACATTATCAACTATTTAAAGATACTTTAAGGGAAATAGCCTATTGGGTTCCTGCTGCTTCTAGTAACAGCATGATCTTTTCTTTGGTCGCATTGACTCCTAAGTTCACTTTTCAAAAAATCTGACTATCAATGCTACAGTTACTTGAAGAACCTAATCCATGTTCTATGTTATCCAATGTGCGAGGCCTCAGGCACTTAAGGCTAAGTGCATTTCTTTAGTTTATATATCTTTTATTATTTTATATATGTATATACAGGACACTAACAAATCAAACTTACCAAATCAAAGTATACAATAATAGTAATACAAAAATACAACTAACTTAAAAAGTAACAACTAACAACAATTACGTAAGAATCAAGTTAAAATAAAATAGATTGACATCAAATTAAAATTATAAAAATACAACAATTTAACAACATGAATTTTGAACAACTTAACAGAATTTACTTAGGATAAATGATTTAAAATCAAAAGTAAAGATGATTCAAAATCTATAAATGACTTAATAGGACCAATAAACTGAAATGATCGCAAAAATGATGAACAACTTAATAACAACAATAAAAATATTGAGCATTATAAGATTACAAAAATTTAAAGCAAAAGAAAGAAATAACATCAATTTAAAACTTTAAAAATGTATGAAGCTGATTAAAAATATAAAACTGAAAAAATATAGAAACTTAATTGAATAAATTTATAATAAGTTAATAACAACAACACAAATTTAATATAAAAAACTACATAACACCAACCAACAGATAATCAAAAACTAAAATCTTGCAGACAATATGACCACAACCAAATCCCAAGTCTAAAGCTCTTTAAGCCATATACATAATAATTTTAGCCTATCAGATCCAGGCCAATAGTGGATCCGGAACTATTAGGTGGTCTAGGTCCTATGCGGGTTAGTAGATGAGGCGGATAAGGCGAGTGAGGCACTTGGGGCTGTTGCCAAGGTGACATAGGGTGGCCGAGATGAAATCAACCAAGGTGAGATGGGAAACCACTACCTCGCCTCATTGCCTTGACCAGGGAGATCCATGGATTGCAGAATCGGTCGATCCGGATCGGGATCGACCGATTCTTGGATCGGATCGGTACCTACCGATCCGATTCCAGTCGGAATTAGCGATCCAGCCGAGACTCCCGGCTGGATCGGCCGGAATCGATAGGATCGGTCGATCCCGGACCGATCCACCCGGATCGATCCCAAAATCGGTCGATCCGGACCGATTCGCCGGAAAACCGGAAGACCCGGAATCGAACCGATGCGATCCGGTCCTGTTTTAAGGTCCGATGTTGGGTCGATCCGGACCGATTCTCCCCCCACTTGCCCCCTTCGCTTCTTCTCCTTCCCCCCAAGGCGCCTTGGAGATCTGGAGCTTCCCGGCGATCCAGGTTTGTTGGAGGGGGCGATCCGACCTATTCGAGGGCGATCCAACCTTGGGGAGGGGCGATCCAAAAAGTACACAAGGTTTGTAAGGGGGTTTTCGATCTCCTTCCCCCCCCGGGCCTTGGCCCGTGGCCATGGCCGGCTGCGACGATGGGATCCCCGTTGGGGGGATTATTTCACCCCCGATACGGGGGTGGAATTGCACCCCGAAGGGGTGATTAGCACCCCTTCGGGGTGTTGAACGATCACCCCCGAAGGGGTGATTTTCTGATGCCCCACAGGTGGGGGGTGGTATAAAATCCCCGTTGGGGGGGATTATTTCACCCCCCGATGGGGGTGGGTGCACCCCGAAGGGGTGATTAGCATCCCTTCGGGGGTGTTGAACGGTCACCCCGAAAGGGGTGTTTTTACGATGCCCCCCCCCAGGTGGGGGGGGGCTGGTATAAAATCCCCCCATTGGGGGGGGATTATTTCACCCCCCCTGATGGGGTGGAATTGCACCCCGAAGGGTGATTAGCACCCCTTCGGGGTGTTGAACGATCACCCCCGAAGGGGTATTTTTTCTGATGCCCCCCCTAGGTGTGGGGGGGGGCTGGTATAAAAGCCCCCGTTGGGGGGGGATTATTCTGCCCCCCGATAGGGGTGGAATACACCCCGAAGGGGTGATTAGCACCCGCCGAGGGTGTTGAACGGTCACCCCGAAGGGGTAGCCCCTCGATGCCCCAGGTGGTGGGGGGGGCGTATAAAATCCCCCCCGTTGGGGGGGATTATTTCACCCCGATGGGGGTGGAATTGCACCCCGAAGGGGTGATTAGAACCCTTCGGGGGTGTTGAACGGTCACTCCCGAAGGGGTATTTTTTACGGTGCCCCAGGTGGGGGGGGGGCGTATAAAATCCCCGTGGGGGGATTATTTCACCCCCAATGGGGGTGGATTTAATTGGCCTAATATTGTGTATGGTTTTATGTGTTGTAGATAAGATGTCGGACGAGGAGCATGGCACGGACGCGGTAAATTTCGTGACATTGGATGGCAACATTGCCATCTCCTTGATTCGAGAAGAAGAGAGTTAGATGCAAGTGGTGCCAAAAAGAGATGAATGGAGGTGTGTATCGGCTCGAGCAACATATAGCCGGGACGGGTGGCAATGTTAAGAAGTGTGATAAAGTACCGGCCGAGTGGTGAGGAGGAGATGAGGGTTATTTAGCGGAAGGACATCACGGAGGGAGGTGAGAATTGGTCGAGACAAGACCTCAGCGACGAGTTGCTAGGTCGGAGAGATGCCGATCTTATGGCCGGAAAGAGCAAGAAAGGGAAGGGCCAGCATACGAAAGGGTCCAAGTTGATTCTTCGTCTTCATCGGATGAGGAAGATGCCCCGAGTTAGGAGAGCCGTTCGCGAGAGTAGGGCTCGGGCCCGTGCGCAGGATGAGGAACGAAGACGAGGAGCGGAGGTTCGGCCGGGACGATCGATGCGGGGGCGGGGACACGCCTGTTCGAGAGCTTTGAAATTCGGAGGACACATTCCGTTCGACCGATGCCGACGGGGAGACAACGCCATGTATAGGGAGAGTGGCGAGAGGTCGGGAGGGGTATAAAACAAGCACTTAAAGGGGTGAAGGCATCGGCGGGGCAGCGAAAGAAAGCCCTTAAGCATATGGTCAAGTTCTTTCTACGTACGGGTAAAGATTTGTTGAAGTTGTGATTAGCATTTGCTTGTACATATGAATTTCTTATTAAAGTTAGTTATTATTAACAACCCTCTCTTTTCCTTATCTTGTTTTTGAATTTGTAGGTGTCCCGGCACATGACACCACCGATATATTTCCGGACTATGGTTGATGCGATTGGTGAGGCCGGGCGGGTTTGAAAGCCTACAAAGTATATATATGAAACGAGTGCTTGGATGAGGAGGTCGATGAGTTGACCTCGTGGATAGATGTATTAAAACCATACGAAAGGAGAGGGGTGCAATGTGCGATGGATGGACCGGAATCACAAGGAGGTCACTTATAAACTTCCTTGTGTATTGTTCGGAGGGCACCGTATTTTTGAAGTCGGTTGATGCATCGGGCCGGGTGAAAAATGCACAGTTACTATTTGGCTTTATGAACAATGTGGTGGATGAGATAGGGAGGCCAACATTGTGCGGTTTGTCCGAGACAATGAGAGCCTCGTATAAGGCTGCCGGAAAAGAAGCTAATGGAGGCTCGACCTCACTGTTTTAGGTGCCTGTGCGGCACATTCTATTGACTTTGATGTTAGAAAGATATTGGTAGGGATGCTAATGTCGAAGTCCTTGGTCAACAAAGGACAACTTATCACCTCGTTTATCTATGGCCATCCACGACTTTTACGTATCGTAGGCGGCATTACCGATGGTCAGCGATTTGATCGAACCAGTCCCACAAGATTTGCCACTCATTTTATTGCATTAGAGAGCACTATACGAGTACAAGGCTAGTTTAAAAATGTTCATTCTCTCCACTTGCTATCGGGAGGTACACATGGATACGTACGGGGAGCTCCTTGGATCATGGTATGAGATACTAATAAAGATGGAGCGATCGATAGAAGATAACAGTGGTGGGAGAAGGTGCGCTTATATTTATCATGTTAGAACCTTTGGTGCGAGGTACTTAGTTGGTGGATTCAAAATGACAAAATCAGATGGGGTACATGTATGATGCTATGGATAAGGCTAAGTTGAAAATTAAAGAGAAGCATCCAGGGTTACAAAAGTGGTGGAAGGTGATTGACGACGGATGGAGATAAACCCTACAACACGACATTAAATGCTGAGGTATAATTTAGTAGTGTAATATGGTCGCTGATTATAAGTTATATTTTGTGTATTACCCCCGTGTCTTTAAACTAATGGAGTAATAACGTTGTTACGAGGTACTATGCCGAACCCGAGGATACGGTATGGTAGCCAAGTATGTAATGATGGTGAAATATTATCGGCGCACACTATACGTAATTAAACGACTATGTAAGACCCGAAAGACGAACGTGCTGTGAGGTTGAAGTAAGTAATACGTTTCATATTAATTAAACTTTTAACTTTATCTAAGAAGAAGATAAGCATTTTAGTTTGTGTTTTCGGATGACTTCGTACGAGCGCGAAGATTGTGGTGTACGGGGGATCCGGTTTGCGGTACTCGCATGATAGGGTCCCCTAGTAATATGCTTACCCGAATTAATGACTCTTTAGTTACTTGATTTATTTTTACATAACGTTATCGATGCATGTAATTGTCTTCTTTACAATTACGCCGAGTGGTGGATTATGGTGACAAACAATTGGATGGAATCCACTCGCAGACCGTTGCGATTCGGGTGCTAAGTCGAGCACATCGTCATCCCGGTGCGAGAGAAATTGGGAGCACCTTCGACCTTATTCATACGAAGAGGAGAAATAAGTTGAAGACGAGAAAGATTGGAGAAGCTTGTCTTGTCGTTACAACGCGGGGGGCGGGGATCGAGAATATCGAAAGATAGGCGGAAGACATCGGAGCAGTAGATTTGCACGGTTTGCGGGTGGATTGTACCAAGAAAGAGCACGGGCCCAAGCTACTCGGGGCTTGTCCCAGGGCGGATGTGGACTTGGAATATCTATTCCAAGAAGAACATCCACTTGCGGCATGGGTGGAAGACAAGGATGCGAGGAGAGCCGAGTTCGACCCGAACGACGAGATCGTGGGCCGAAGGAGAGCTTGGCCGAGCGTTGTTGGTGAGGATGAAGACATGCGGGAAGTTGAAAAAGTCAAGTCCCGTGCACGGCTCCACTACGATCCACCCGGACTACAACTTCTCCATAGAGACATCCAGCTCCGCCCCCGGCCGCTACAGCTCCTGTTCGGATTCCAGTTGCGGGTCCTTCTACCACCACCACCACCAAGAAGAATGGTGGATTATTTGAAGAGCTTTAAAGAAAAGTATGCTTACCTTCACGAAGCAAGTCAAGGAGATCCTACATTGAAGAGGAAGAAGATAAGTATCAAACGGCGACATCATCGCCTTGACACCGAGACCACTCGGCCACCTTCATCGGATGAGGATGAAGAAGAATTTGTGCCACCCACACAACAACGGCGTGGGGGGGTGGAGGTGGGAGGGGGTGGCGGCGGCGTAGGTGGAGCGGCGCCTCGGCCCTCGGTGCGAGGTGAGGGTGGCTCTGCCTAGTAGTGCTAGGGACGAGTGGAGCGAGTCCCGAGATGATTTGAGTGATAAAAGACACTCGTATGCTCGAGTGGCGGCGACGGACGGACGAGGTTGAATGTTTTTGACGAGTTTGCATCTTTATCCCGAGCACCGCACTCGGACGGTACACAGCTGTATCCACCTCCACCATCTTTTCTACCTCGACCTCCGGCCGATCGGGGAGTTTGTAAGGTTTACCGACATGGCCCGATTTTTATTTTCTTATGGATACGGGCCAGATTATGGTGACCCTAATCAATGGAGATTTGCAGAAAATCAGAATGACCAGGATAGAGATCCAAATCCAGATCCATCCTACTCCGGACATTACCATAGTTGGTGGTGATGACATATGTATAATGTATTTCTTTGTTTATTTCACGCAATGTAATATGAGTGGTAAGAAGAATATGTGGTGTACAATTTGTGGAGTTGGGTATGATTGTTTGTTTGGTAAAAATATGTATCTTATTTGATGTATGATTGTCCTATTGAGTGATTGGATATGATATGTGTTCTATATGATTGATTGTTAATTTTTTATATGAATGAGTGTTCCCTATATATTTTTCACATTTTTTTTTTAGTCCTATGTATTTTTATTGATTTTTTTGCGATTTTTCCATATTTTTTCAAAGAGCAAAAAAAAAAAAAAACGATCCAGACCGATTCTGGATCGGTCTGGCTCCAAGAGAATCGGCCTGGATCGGTCCGATCCGATCCGATCCGGATCGGATCGGACCCCACCGATCCAGGATCCGATCCCGATCCCGCGATCCTTGGGGAGATCACCTTTTATAACATAGTCCGTGTTAGAAGCTAAAATATAGGAGTGTCAGTGGCATATTTAAGATGGGTCACTTAACCTGTGTTTCTTATAATTGCAATACACAACTAGGTTTAAGCTGTCTGCTCTCTTCCAAATATCTAAGGACTTAATTCATCACGGCAAAATAGAAGCCAGGAAAGTAGACCCCCACCTCAAGCCCTTCAGAGTAGAGAAGAATCCTGCCTGCTTGATACCCATTGATAACTAGATGGATTGTCACTGCCGCAATGCAATTCCTAACCCATGAATTTGATTTATCTTAGCAAGAAGGAATTCTTTTTTGTTGGCCCCTGGTTATGTGGCCCTTCTATGCTGTCATAAAACTGTCCAGGATTAATCTATCCTTGAAGAAATCCAACTGAATAAAGTCTTTAGGTTAATGACACATCTTACCCAGTTAACCAAGATCCTTATGAAAGAAATACACATATAAAACACGTTAAGAAGACAGGATTAGAGCATGGTTATCCTAAAATATGTACGCATATTAATGCAGAAAAGTAGAGTCCTAGCTTGAAACGCAATATGCTACTTCCTTTATGCATTACATTCTAGAAGTACTTTTTCTGCACCATACAAGGCATAATAAATAGACATTTTGTTTCTGGAAGCATCATTGACAATTAATCAGGAACTCAGATTATCCAAGAAAACATGATTTATGGAATCCTTCAAGAGAGATCCAGCCATGATGAAATTTAATATCCTCCAATGGACATAATCCTCCTTATATACATTTATAAACAGTGTTAACTGATTGGTAGTGAAGTAACCATAGTGAGTAATGAGTTTACTTAGCAACTATGATATCGGAGGTAGTCACCTCAGCCACCTAGGCATCAAGGCGAGGCGAGCTGTTGCCATCTTGACCTGCCGGCGATTGCCTCAAACGATCGTTTTGCCACCTCCGCCATTTAGGTGGTCATGGTGAGGTGAGGCAACTGCCTCGCCCACCTCCCCAGATCCGGCAACTTAAGCCCCACAATGGGGCCTCTCTCTCCCCCTCCCGCGCTTGTTCTTCTCCCCTGACAGCCCAACACAGAGACCTTCTTCTCCCCTTCACCGGAGCACTAGCTGGAGGAGCCACCGATGCCACTTGCCACCTTCGGAGAAGGCTTCATTGCTGCAGGAAAAGGTCACCTAAGAAGCGGCGATCGCCGGAGAAGCTAAACCTTGCTAGAAAAGTTATTTTCGGTGAGTTTTTTTCATTTTTTGTTTTTCATTTATTTTCAGTTTGTCTTCTCATTCTCATCCCTATTCCAATACATTGTCTTCATTGAAGGAGTCAGTTTGTTCATCTTTGGCGAAGTTCACTGGAGAAAACATTTTTGCCAGAGAAGGTATGTTTTTCTTTTTTTTTAGTTTATTTTATTTTTATTCCAATTTTTATTCTTGTTCTAATATCTTGTTGTTATTAAGGAACTAATTTGTTCCTCTTCATTGGAGTTTAGCGAAGCCGGATATTGCCAGAGAAGCTATTTTCAGTGAGATTTTTTATTTTCATTATTTTCAGTTTTTTTACATGGAAGATTAATTTTCTTAATGCACATTGTCCTTGTTAAAGGGACCTCTTTGTTCCTCTTCATTAGAGTTCGCCAAAGAATTCGAACCTCACCAGAGAAGCTATTTTCTGTGAGTTTTTCTATTTTTTATCTTTTTCATTTATTTTCGGTTTTTCTTCCATGAAAGATTCTTGTTTTCAATGATGTGTCCTTATTAAAGGGATTTCCTTGCTTTTCTTTGTCAGAATTTGCCGGAGAAGCCAGACCTTACCGGAGAAATGTGCATTTTCTGTTTTTTTCTGTTTTTAGTATTTTTATTTGTTTTCTTGTTTTAGTTCAACTTTTAGGTTGTAATCTATTTACTTTATTACTTAACATGCTTATTCTTTTTTAGGTTCTAATGTTGTGATCATGTCTCAATCTATGGAACAATATCATAGTTCGGGGACAGGGTTAAACACCTAACCATCGACTACAATAGAGCCTTCAATTTCAAGACATGTTCATAAACAGAAAGCTATTAGATAGAAATACAGGACATTGGTGAATTCAAATAATAGGAATGTAGTTAGGTGTAACCTTTGCAATAAGGATTGTAATGGTGGAATACATAGATTGAAGCAACGTATAATTAGTTTATCTACAAATGTAACCACTTATAAGAAAGTTACACTAAAGGCAAAGGAAGAGATGGTTACAATGAGAAGGAGATGGAAAGAACAGACAATCTCCTTAGTATTTCATTCAATACTTCATATGCAAGCACTGAAGGCGTCAACACACATTGTTTGTGATCCAGCATATATGCCTCCCCATATGATAGGCCATATAGACCAATTTATTAGATCAAATACAAAAGTGTCCAAAAAGAGAAGTGTGAAAACAAGAAGCACTTAAAGGAAGAGAGAGACAAAGCTGTGCAATACATTGCTCAATAGATGTATCAAGCAAGTATTACTTTCAACATTATATGCTTGAATAATTTTCAAACTATGTTGGAAACAGTTGGACAATTTGGCCCAGGTTTGAAGGGTTTGACAATTCATGAAATTTGTGAAAAGTTACTTGTAAGAGAAATTGAAACAACAAGTTAGTTAGCTGAAAAAGAAAAAACAAGTTGAGTGAAATATGGATGTAGTATCATATCTATTGCTTAGATAGATAGAAAAAAGAGAACGTTGATGAGCTTTTTAGTAAACATACATACAAGCACAATATTTTTAAAATCTGTGGATGCATCTTTACAAGTTAAAGATGCAAAATTGTTGGCTAACTTGTTGGACAACAATGCGGTAGAAGTTAGCTAAAAAAATGTCAATCAAATTGTGACAGATAATGATGCTAGTTATGTAGTTGCAGGGAAACTATTAGTGTCCATGAATTCTCATTTATTTTGGACACCATGTGTTGCTCATTGCATTGATTTGATGTTAGAGGATATTTCTAAGTTGGCAAGGAAAAAATTTACAATTCGACGTACAAAATATGTCACCACATTTATTTATACTCATTCAAAGTTTCTTGCAATGATGAGAAAGTTCTCAAATGACAAAAATTTTTGTAATGCAGTTGTCACAAGATTGGTCACAAATTATCTAAATTTAAAGAGCCTAAACAACAATAAAGATGACTTAAGAAGGATGTTCACCTCTAAAGATTTGACATCTAGCAACAAAAGATGAGCTAAATAAATTGAGAGGAAGAAATCATGTGAAATCATTTTGAAAACTACTTTATGGAATGGTGTAACATATGTTTTGTCCATTTCCAAGCTTTTTGTGCTTGTATTGCACTTAGTTGATAGTGATAGGCCTATTATGTGTTACATATATGAAACACTGAACCGTGCAAAATAAGGCATTAAGAATGTCATAAAAGATAAGTTGAAAAAGTATGAACTGATTTGAAATATTATTGATAGGCGATGCGACAATCAACTCTATCGTCCATTGCATGCAGTAGGGTATTATCTTAACTCCCAGTTCCATTATTCAAAACTTACCATTGAGAGTGATCATAAAATAAAGTAAGGATCATATGATTGTATTAAGAAGTTTGTTAAATCACCTGAAGAGCAAGATATGATTATAAAGCAACTGACTATGTGTAGAGATTCTCAATGGCTCTTTGGCAAAGACGTGGCAATTAGACAACAAAAAACATCCACTCTAGATATGTTTTTTTATTCTACATTTAATATATCACACATGTTTTTTACAGTTAATAATTTTTTTAAAATTATAGCAAATTAATGGATAGATTGAGGAAGTAAAGTTCCACAATTACAAAGAATACCATTAAAATATTAAGTCTTACTTGTAGTACATTTAGTTATAAGCGCAACTAGAGCACCTTTGAATAGATAACATAGACAATTTTAAAGACCTTTTATAGATAGAATATTCCTTATGATTCTTATGCATCTAAATTTTGATATATTTCTTATAGATACACACAAAGAAAAGAAATAAGTTAGCTCAAAAAAAAACGGAATGATATTGTGCACGTTACTTTGAGATCAACATTTTAAGATAGAGAAGTTAAATCTTGATCCACTCTCTTTAGATGACATTAATGAGGCCGATGAGTGGATTCCTAGAGAGGACAACGATGTTGTGCATGAAGGTGAAGAGCTTATATGAAAGGATGTGAAATTAACTACTAGAATTGAGGAAGAGGAAGATCCAACCACCAGGGCATCGGCTTCTCAAAGGCGAAGGGTTGACAAGAGAAAACAATTGGCAGCCATTGATAAGGATGACAGTATGACACATTCAAATGAGAAATTTCAACTTAATGATGATTCTAACACATTGATGAGATGAGACAGAGTTATTTTATGTTGCCTACTTGGACATGGAGGTATTTTAGGACATTGGCATAGGATTTGAGCTATTTTATGTTATTATTTTGGACTTGTTATTTAGTTCTTTAAACTTGTTATTGTCACTTGTTTTGGACATGTTGTTGATAGATTAATCCAGTTCCAAACATGTTTCAAAATTCAATTCAAAAATGTATGTCTTTTCTCGGTGTTATTGTTATGTTACTTGTTATATCTTATATGTTGTTATATTTCTATGTTGTTGTTATGATTATATCTTTTGTGTTCTTATATTTTTCATGTTGTCTTTTATTTTTATTGCAAACATAATTATCAAGTATTTCCTGCATTTTTTTCAAGTAAATACTATATTTTTATAAGTATTCACTACATTTTCTCATTTTTTGATAACAACCAGATGTATTATCATAAATATATAATGAAAAAACTTGTCTCAAGTGACTAGGTGATGCGGGACCGACCGGGCACCAAGCTAATAGCTAGTTATAAAGGCCTAGCAGCACGTTGACTATGCAATTGACTAGCTAAGAAAAACACTTCGGTAGACAATTATATCAAGTTTATCCAGCCCGAGAAGCGGTCCCACTAGTGAGAGGACCGGATACCATGTGGGGTACCGAGATAGGACATTGCCGACTTCCAACGTAACCGATCTAAGTGGCTCGGAACGGGAACTCCACTCACATTGGACAGCGATTAAATGAAAATAGCTAGGAAGCCTAATGACTCACGACATGGCAATCAAAGTATAATAAACGAGCAAGTGACTTCAGTTAGGAAATCATACCTCCACGCCTAAGCGTGGGTGTCAACCACCGTCGGAATCTTCAACGTAACTGGTCGCGTCGCACGTTCACATGCCGTCCATCTTGCCACCGCCTCGTAGCTCTTTACGGACTATTTTGCCGAGTCACCCGAGTCTCCGGACTGTCCGCGCGCGATGAGAAAACCTGTCGAAACAAGGGGCCGGTGGCTGAAGGAGTGCTGGAGGGAGGAGGAGGGCTACAGGAAGGGGAAATGGGGCTGGCGACTGATCTGTCAGGGGAAGGGGGAAAATGGGGGTGTGGCGGCCATAACAGGGGCGTACAGCCCTGGAAAAGGGGCTGGACGGGGTTGGGTGCCAACTGGGACGGAGGGAGGAGGCTGAGGGGGTGAGAGCAGGCCTGGACGGACCTGTTTGGGAGGCCAAACGTGAGGGGGAAAGTTGGCGGAGGAGGGAGGACCGCCGGGATGATTCCCGGTTCCTGTTCGCCGGAACAGGGGGAAAGATCGGTAAAGAAGAAGAGGGGGAGAGTACGCCGGGGTGTGGGGGCTTGCAGGGGGTGAGGATGGGTCCAGACGGACCTGGTTGGAAAGTTAGGAGAAGGAGAAGGGGCGTCCGGATGCAGGTGGAGCCGCCAGGAACCCTTGCGGTTCTGACCGCCGGGAAGAGAGGAGGAGAAAGGGTGCGGTACCAGCCCTTACCGGAGGTGAAAGAGGTGAAGGAGAAGCCGCCACCACCAAGGAAGAAGGGGAGGAGGGCCTGGAGGGGCATCCGCTGCCGCCGGAAGGAGAAGGAAGGGGCTGTTGTCCGCCTGCGCCCTAGTGGGTTGTTCCCGCTGCGTACAAGAGAGGAGCTCGGGAGAGGGGTGAAGAAGAGGAATTACAAGAATGCCATTCAACCTTTCATTTCATTCCATCGTAACAAAAACATACAAGTGTGGGTATAAATAAACTAAGCCCATTACAAGTATACCCCAAAAGACACCTATTTTCCAAATGCCCCCAACTCTAAGTGTAAGGTGTGTGTACACTCAAAATATGTAGAGATCCCCAAAATACATACAAAATGTGTCCCAAAAAAAACCCAAAATGAAGTGTGTGCTACACAAAATAAACAAAAAAATAGCACCTAATCATCAATCGTGACACAACCGGTCGTCGACGCCGTCGATAAACTAGGGCAGGGTCGAACCGGTCTCGACCGCGGGTGTCCTCACCACTAGGGCAGGTCTCGCCTCGGGTACCTCACATCTCTGACAACATAGCTTTGCAACTTTAATAGAAAAAAAATGATGATGATGATGCAATCATCAACAGTTACTCTATTGTGACTCTCAACTAAGCATAGGTACTTGACGTGCCAGATGTTGTAACTCATTGAGCCTAAGCTTCCAATCCCAATGACCATCACATGGCAAATAATCATTATGACTCCTAGAAGGCACCAGTCGATCGCCAACAATTTCACCACCTTTAACATTGAAGGTTTGACTCCAACCAACTGTTTGTGAATGATATCACATTGAAACAAATATCTATAGGCAAGGACTCAACAGACAACACAAATATACAGGATAATAATACAACAATAAGAATTTAGTAAAAGTGAAAAGATCCATTACAAATCTATTGAAAATAGAAACAGTTCTTTAGGCTAAACATGCCATCATGAATCATGGAATTGACAAATTCCGGGATCGGATTTGGGACAGGGGGGTTCCACCTGAATTGGGACCGATTCCAGTGACTCCTTGCAGGAATCAACCACCAAAACAGCGGCGGCTCCCACGATCTAGTGACTTAAAATATGTCCGCACGTTAAACTTACCGTATATGTTATATCAGGTGCATGGGGCCTGATATTCCATACAGCTTGTACCAAGTCTCTTGGACCCAGTACAAGTCTCGGGCAAGGAAGATGAAGCAGTGGCAAGGAGCCGTTGCCACCACATTTTCTGGTCAATTCCATCCCCAAAAGAGCTGCATAGAACCGAAATCTTATGGGAAAGCTTCTTATAGAGATTTTTTTAGCGTTTTTGTATTTTTTTAAGAACCAATATTCTGGAATGGTTTCCTCCCGAAGAATCGGTCAACTCTGTGATGCAGGACAAACTGGACCGAGAGACTAAGACATCAAGAATGTACACTCTTCAAGAAGTAATGGCCAGATCTATTAGGTTAAGACAAGGATTAGATTTCAAAATCAGTTTAAACTATTACTATTAGAAATTGGACCAAGAAAATTTTCTCGCTTTCGAAAATTCAAAGAGAATAAACAAAACCGATTTTCTCGATAGTCCTTCTTGCTAGACTTATATTCAATCAATAGCGAATCCAATGTTATTTAGTTTCAACTCAGTCTCTCTAATGTCCTCTCAATATTCGCCAACTACCACAAGGACTTCGAGCTAGAACCCTACCACACTGAGCACAGCGTTGGAGTCAGATAATAGGGAAAGCAAGTAAACATACAAGAAATTTATGAACCAGAACGTACCTCCATGCCTGTTAGGGCATGGGTTGGCGGCTTGGCTGAGCTCAGACACCTTCTCCTTAAACATTTATTGCTGATCAAACATACAAAAACCAAGGAAGGGTCCACACCTCGCAGGACGGTAACAGACCAGTACAAGTGATTTGGAGGGTGTCTGGCTCAAGTTGACAAACATAAACGAGATCCAGCGTCGATCAGCGGCTCAATTCAGGGGCGGTAGCAAGACACTAGAAGGCAGCCAAACACAGTGATAGCTCAATGGCAGTGTCCTTTAGAAATAAGGTCATGGGATCAGCTTCGTTGTTTAACCGCTTCTCATGGAGTTTTCCGATTGACAGCAGTCATCTCCGGGGAGTCACCGGTACTTCAATCCGGAAGTGGGAGGAATCGAGGGAAACAAGACCGAATGATCCTCAAAACGGACTACCAAGATCCGAGGCACTGGATTGGACCAGTATGGACCGCATCAGAACTTGCTTCAGCTACTCGATTGAAATATAATAAGCAATGTAGCTCAACGGTGCAACAATCATCATCTCCCGATCCTTAGAACTCCCAATCACAGATCATTAAGATCTCAGAGGAACTGTCACTGAACATCATGGTTTGGAGAACTAGTCCAGACTGAATCTGATTGGTCAAAGAAAACTGTACGTTCCATTTCAAACGAGCCAGAATAAACCAAGAAACAGTAGGACTAGAACTGGAGTACGTCTCCTGCTTAGGGTTTGCACCACCAAGCGGACATTTTCTTAAATATGGAGTAGCTCGACGATATTCAGTATGGAATAAGCATTCAGGACCAGTCCATCAACAGAACATCGTCGACATGATTAGGTGCCAAGATGGGAGGTGTATCAGACCTGGAGGGATCCGCCAGTAACCAGAAGAAACCAGGCGAAGAAACCAAACATCCTTGAGGTATCCGAGTACTTATCTATGGAGAGTTGTGATCATCATTCCAATGCCATTCCTTGGTCGAACCAACCGTGGGAAGATGCTGAAGTCAGCAATTGAGAGACCTCCATGAGATCAAACGCCTGCTTATCCCATACTAAGCGACGGATGGGAACAAGCGGACGTTCCGCCGTTGCTTCTTTGTCAAGAGGTACTACCGAGAATGGAGGTACCCGTGGAATCGCCACCAAAGGAAGAAGAACAAGAGGACTATGTATCCAAATTGTTACGCCTAAAGCTACGCTAGCTAACAAGAAGCTAGAGCAAACAGGACTACAAGTATTAAGCCGCTAGGTCGCCTGCTCGAGAAGGGCGGCTGGGGACGATGAACTGAATAGAAGAAGGGTACGAAAACTCTCGGGCCTTACGCTATGTGCTGGCAAAGGAGCTAAGAGAGAAAGGGAAAACCAAAACAACGGAAGTAAATTTTCTCCAATGAACAGTCCCCCATCGATGGAGGCGAACCCGCCTTTTAAAGAAGCCATCGACCTGCCGAAAGGAAAAAGAGAGAGAAGCAGAGTGTATTGGGCCCACGCTAACAAAGTGGGCGGGCGGCCCAAACAGCAAATGTTTTAATGGAAAACACCCAAAATGAAAAGAAAAGGCTGCATCAAAGTGCCCTGATCCGCAAGTGTTAAGTTCAATGCCTTTGACGCCGGTAAACCTTGCTAAACCGGTATTGTGACCTGGTGTCCCCACCACTCTGCTAATCCAATCTGGAACAAATTGGAATCAACACTAGCCGATCTAGTGACCAATTCTCATCCCGTGATCCTTGCATGCCATAATAATTGAAAATTGATCGTAACAGGTTTCGTCAATACATGAGATAATCAAATATTATAATGATAAATATGAGCAAATACCTCTCATGACTAAGAATAAGAACCAACACAAAAAATTACAAAAGAAGTATTTAAAGATTAAATGACAAATAATATATTAAAATGGACACGAATTTAGAGCGGTTACATATGGGAAGAAATAAGATTATCACCTCCAGAAGGTATGTAATTTCAAATCCTGTCAAATCATCAAGGAAGAAAAACCTGCAGGCAAGTAAAAATAAATACTAAATGTTTCACAACATAATTACAATGTGAAAGAGAATTATAGATACATTTTGGAGAGCTTAAATCAAATAACTATCTCAAATTCAGATACATATGTTTATGCCCCCATATTTTGGAAACACTACAAGATGTGACACAAGGTGAGGGAGGGAAACAAGTTGCACCGAACACTGATTGGAAACATGAGTAAGTGGCACAGAGATAAGAAGACAAATTTCTTTTACAAGTCTGAAAAGATTAAGGATACCAAATTCATCAACATTTCGTTCAAAAGCTTGTGATACAATGACAGATTAGTTACATGTACAGTTGAAATATAATATACTTGGCAATGCAGAAAATAGGAACTTGATCAAAAGTGTCTTTCTCATGTTGATTATTGTGTGTATTCCAATAAGTTTTCAGTTGTCCTTTTCTCTTGTTTCAAACCTATTCTGGTACCTTATTTTAGTAAATAAAGAACTTAACTACTTAAGAACCCAACAGTAAATTGGCGGAAAGTTTGCAGTTTGATGTAGAGAAGGAACTTCATATATCTTTTTCTATGCATGCTCTCTCATTAGACAGAATGCCCCTAAAAACAACTGATTAGTTTTTTTCTGACTATACCTCAAACTCGAAGTACTCTACAAGCAATATTACTGATAGTCACTGCAAAACCTAGAAACTGACCACAAGCTGAGTTAGTCTCTATATCCTTGGAGGGCTCCTTTCATAATTACTCTCTTCATTCAATTTCCCCCTGATTTAGAGGTTGCTTAATAAAAAAATGAGTTAATTGATCTTGTCCTCCCAACTGAATAGAAAAATACAAGCAGGTAACCCTCCATCGTGTGCACTTATATTCACAGATTGATGCACAGGAATTCACAGTGCATGCAGAGCAATTCCTTGTGCACTTGTATCACCTGCAATGTGCAGAGAGACGACAAAACCTGGTGCATAACTTGGCACTGTATGACATGAGTGGGTGAGGGGCTTTGCTTACTTTGAGTGCTTCTCCTCACTGACACTGAAGATGTGAGGGAGAGCCATTTTGCCCTTTCCAGTGCATGTTAAAAGGTAATATATAATAACTAAAAGTGCAAATAAACGAAAATATTCGCTTTTAAAGATGCTAATTAACACTGGAGAAACAATCAATAAAGCATGGTTCAGCCGATCTGCATTGTTTATGTAAATAATGTCCTCTTGAGGCCATATGCTAAAAATAGCTCCATGTAAAAGTAAACAAGTGTGATTGAATAACACCTCAACTCAATACTGACAAGTAATTTGGATCTATGCTCAAGGTCGGCTTGTTAAGAGCTTGATGCGTTAGAGCTCAGCTCATTGAGCTACTCGTTTATCAACTAGTCAAGATCTGCATTGTTTATGTAAAATGTAAACAATGTCCTCTTGAGGCCGAATGCTAGAAATAACACCCTGTAAAAGTAAACAGATGTGATTAAATAACTCGGCTCAATACTCAACAAGCAGTTTGGAACTATGTTCAAGGTCGGCTTGTTAAGAGCTCAATATATTAGAGCTAAACTTGTTGAGCTACTCGTTTACTTGATCACAAGCTCAAACTTGAATAAGAGCTCACTCCAAGCTCAACTTCAAACTGAATTTAGGCATGTTTGTAGCTCAGTTTAAGCTCACTTATGAAACTCAGAACTTGAGCTCAATTTAAATTCATTTATGAAACTTAAATTAAATTCGTTGATTATGAGTTTAAACTCAAATTAAGTTCAATCAACTTTTTTGATACATTTAATCAAACATTATACAATTTTTAAGTATTTTAATTTATTTTTTAAACTATTTAGTTAAGTTATTAATCGAGTATTAAAATGAGATGCTCGTGAGCTTATCTAGTCAAAAACAGAAATATGCTCCGATTCAATTAATTTATGAATCAAGTTTTATTTCTTATTCAAGCTTGTTCATTTAACATAAAAAATGAGCTAAGTCAAGCTTTTATCGAGCCAAGTCGCAAGCTGCTTGCTAAGTGTATTGGCTCGTTCGTATCCATGGATTGCAGAATCGGTTGAATCAGATCAAAATGGGCCAATTCCTTAGTTAGATAAATTGATGCCAATCTAATTTGGCATGGTGCACCAATCCAGATGTGACTTCCAGTGGAATTGGTATGGAATAGGTGAAATTGATCTAAATCGGTCAATTCTTTTAAATCAATGTAGAATTGGGCGATTCCACCCATTTGACTAGTACAACTTAAGTCTCAGTCTGTTATCAATATCAGGCCTGATATCGATTCAATATAATCCTTATATCGGTGATATTGGCCCAAAATCACCCCTTCCAAGCTCATTCCTACAGAATAGGTGATTCCCATAACAATTATGAAGAAGATTCTAGGAGAAATAGGTGAAATCAAGAGAAATGAGAGGGGAATCAACCGATGAAGGAAGGAGTGTGGAGGAGTTGCTGTTGGATCGTCACCGGATTGAATCACTAAAATCGCAAGGAATTGCCGCTGGAATTGTTTGAAGAACATTGGGATGTAAAGGAATCGTTACTGGATTTAATTCACCCCCCTTAGAGGGTGATGAACAGTCACCCCCGAAGGGGCGACAATATGCCCCCCAAGGGGGTGGCCATGAGAGGGGGCTTGAGGGTGAATTGCACCCCCGAAGGGGTAACAGTATCCCCCCCAGGGGTTTTTGGATTAATTCATTCCTCTTAGGGGGTTGAAATGCTTGGAATTGGGATTAATTCACCATGCTTGGGGGTGGGGGGGAGGTTGTTTAATTCACTTAATGGTTTGATTTTGATCAAGTTGTTTATGTAAATAACTCGTCATATAGTTAGTACAGGTGGTAATGTCAAAAAGTGCGATAAGATACCAGCTGAACTTAGGGAAAAGATGAGAGCTTATTTAACAGGAAAAATTTCACAGAGATGTGAATTGGACAAAGACAAGAGCTGCATAACAAGTTGCTAGGTCGAAGAGAGAAAGACTACGAAAGAAAAAGGACAAGAACATGTTGATTCATCCTCTTCATCTCCTAAAGAGGAGGCTCAAGGGAGGAGAGCCATGGATGCCAGTAGGGCTCAAGCCAGTGAAGATGAAGAAAGAAGACAAGGAGCAAGAGGTTCAATTACTATTAGCAGACGTTCTGATGTGGGGGGCACACACCCTATTTGAGAACCTGAATTCCATCGGACACATTCAGTTCAGCCGACAGCAGACACTACCATGTATAGGGAGAGTGGCAAAGGCCAAAGGGGCATAAAACAAGCATTTAAAAGAGTGAAGGCCATGACTGGGGCTACAAAGAAAGCCCTAAAGTACATGGTGAAATTCTTTCTACATGCAGGTAAATGTTTGATGATTGATAATCTTTAATTACTAATATGGCTTGCATCTAATTGTGTTAACAATGATATCTTCTTCTTTTGTTTTGGTTTATGTATGTGTCCTAGCATATGCAGCCACGAGTCTTTATTTCCAGACAATAAAAGATGCCATTGGTGAGGCTCCCACATCAAAGTATATATATGAGACTGGTTTGAATTAGAAGGTCGATGAGTTAACCTAATTGATAGATAGATTCAAATCCATCTGGAAGGAGATGGGGTACACTATAATGTTCGATGGGTGGACTGGAATCACAAGGAGGTCACTTATAAACTTCCTTGTGTATTATTCTAAAGGTACCGTATTCATGAAGTCTGTTGACACATCATGTCAGGTCAAGAATGCGGATTACCTATTCGGTTTGATGAACAGTGTGGTGAAAGAGATAGGAGAAAAGAACATTGTGCAGTTTATGACTAACAACGAGGCATTATATAAGGAAATAAACTCATAGAGGCTAGACTACACTTGTTTTGGGTGCCCTGTGCGGCACATTCTATTGATTTGATGTTGCAGGATATTGGTAAGGATCCTAATGTCAAGTCCTTGATTAACCAAGGACAACTGATCACCTTCTTCAGTTATGGCCATCCAAGACTATTTCATATCATGAGGCTGAACACTAATGGTCATTATTTGATCAGACCGAGTCTCACCAGATTTGCCACCCATTTCATTGCATTAGAGAGTGTTTACCGATACAAGACTAATTTGAAGGGGTTATCCTTTCCACTGCTTATTAGGACTACATAGATACCTACAGGAGCTCCTTAGATTAGTAAAAAGTACTGTTGAAGATGGAGCAGCTGATAGAGGACAATAGGTGGTGGACAAAGGTGCAATACTACCTATCTACCATAGAACCCTTAGTACTGGTGTTTAGGTTGGTGAATTCAAATGATAAAAATAAAATGTGATGGTATAAATAAAGTAAAAATGAAGATTAAAGAAAAGCATCCCAAAGGTTATAAAAAGTGGTGGAAGGTGATAAACAACAGATGAGACAAAACACTACACCATGATAATCATGTTGTAGGTACACTTTAATTTGTTATATATAAGAACTTGTATTCTTTTCCACTTTCATACTAAATTGGTGTTAACACCGTTATAGGGTACTTCTTGAACTTGAGGATACAGTATGGTGGGTAAGTGTGCAATGATGTTGAGGTACGATAAGGCTCACTATCAGTTATTAAGCGGCTTTGTAAGACTCAGGAAGACAGAACATTCAATGACGTTGAAGTGAGTACTTCTTACCATCTTAGCTTTGAACTTTATAAAAAGTAAGGGACTTAATTGATTTATTTTGAACTTTCAGATGACTTCGTACAGGCATAGGACTGGAGTCTATGGGAATCTTAATTTGCAATACTCACATGGCAGGATTTCTCCTAGTAAGTTGACTCATCTAAATAACTTTAAAATATATCAAAGATTGTTGTAAAAAATTCTTAATAAGCTACTAATACCTATATTTCTTATATTCTTTACAGCTGAGTAGTGGATTATTGTGAAAAACAGGACTAGTTGGAATCCACTGGCATCTGTTGCAATTCAGGTGTTAAGTCAGAGCACTTCCTTATCCCAATGCGAGAGGAATTGAAACACATTCAACCTTATTCACACGAAAAGAAAAAATAAGTTGAAGACCGAAAGATTGGAGAAGCTTGTCTACTGTCATTATATTATGAAGCTGAGGATCAAGAATATCAAAGATAGGCAGAGGACATCCGAACAATGATTTACACAGTTTGCAGTTGGATTGTACCAAGAAAGAGCCCAAGCTCAAACCACGGCTTGTTACAAGGGGATATGGACTTGGAATACCTATTCCAAGAAGAACATCCACTTGCACCAGGCGTGAAAGGCAAGGATGTTGAGAAAGAGCTAGAGTTCGACTCGAATGATAGATCATGGGCCGAAGATAAGCTTGACAGCGTCCTTGGTGAGGATGAACAAATGCAGGAAAGAGAAGAAAGTCAAGTTCCATGCACAACTCCACTTCCTGATCCACCCTGGACTACAACTTCTCTCAAGCAACATCTAGCTCCTGCTACAACTCCAATTCGGGTTCCAGTTGTAGGTCCATCTAACACTATGACCACCAAGAAGAATAGTGGCATATTCAAGGTATTAAAGAAAGCTTTCTTGCCCACACAGCAAAGTAGTCAAGGACAAGATACATTGAAAAGAAAGAAGATAAATATCAAACACCGACATCATCTCCTTGATACTGAGACCACTCAGCCACCTTCATCAGATGACGATAAGGAAGAATTTGTTTCATTCATACAACAACAGCATACAAGAGGTGGAGGTGGAGGTGGAGGTGGAGGCATAGGTGGAGCCTCAGGTGGCTCTACTAGTAGTGCACGTACGAGTAGAGTAAGTCCAGATGATTTAAGTGACAAAAGACATTAATGTTCTAGTGGAAAGAGCAACGAAGATGAACGAGAATGAATGTATTCGAGGAGTTCACATCTTCCTATCCAAATCCTGCTTCAGACGTTGACCCTTGCTATCCACCATCTCCTCTAGCTCCAACTCCGACTGAGGGTGGAGTTTATGATTTTAGCCACATGGCCAGTTTTATTTTCCTATAGGTATGGGTCAATTATGACTGATCAAAGTCAGTGGAGAATTGAAGATGATCAGGATAAGCAGGACAGGGATCCAAGCATGGAATGCCATCTCGCCGAGATCTCGGTCTCGCCAAGGGAGCCGAGAAACGAGATCGCCGCAACCTAACCACACAGGTCGATCCATAACTACTCTGTGCCCCCTGTTTATGATAGTGTAAACATATTAATATATCTTACTATCACTTATACCATCACATAAAAAATGTGCTACAAGTTTAATACCATATTAGTATTTAAATAAGATTATATGCAAGTTTTAATCTTTTAGAAACACAAAGATCATCTTTTGGGTATTAAGATAGCTTTGTAATTGTTCATTAACACAATTGATGTACAAATGTGTTATATATTTTCATGTAAATTCATTAATGTACTCCTATCTTTATAAGATATTATGTTATGTTTCATACATATATACATTTTGATCCGAGAATCCGAGATCCGATCTCCCGAGATTTTTCTAAGATTTCTCCAAGATCTCTTCTCTTTCACCCCCCTCCCCCGAGACGAAGCCGAGATCTGAGACAACAATCCTTGAATCCAAGACATTTTCATAGTTGGTGATGATGACATGATGAGATATTTATGATATCAGTCATATTTGTTTCTTTTATTTAATAGATTGTAATATGAATTTTAAGTACACTTTGTATTATGTGATTTACTGATTGTATGATACAATTTGTATTTTATAACCACTTGTGTTGATGTATGTCATTAAGTCAATGTTAAAGTTGTGTGAAAATGTCCAAAATAAAAAAACTTACTTATGTTCTTATTTCTTACATTTTGTCACAATCCATTAGAATTTTATAGAATTTTTTAGAACTTTTGGCATTTTTTCCAGAATTTTTCTTAAAAAAATGATCTAAACCGATTCTGGATCGGTCTGCCTTCTGGTGGATTGCCCAAGTTCAGATCAATCCGATCCAGATCGGATCGGACACCACCGATCCAGGGACCGATTCCGATCTTGCGATCCTTGTCCACTGCCACTGAGGATCCTCACATGTTCAAACGTCAAAATAGCTCACAAATA
Source organism: Cryptocoryne crispatula var. balansae (assembly GCA_036172225.1). Taxonomy (NCBI): domain Eukaryota; kingdom Viridiplantae; phylum Streptophyta; class Magnoliopsida; order Alismatales; family Araceae; genus Cryptocoryne; species Cryptocoryne crispatula. The sequence goes on from CM069921.1 coordinate 44,176,648, forward strand.
GGGGTGCAAACGAACCAATACACTCGACAAGGAGTTCGAAGCTCGACTCGATAAAAACTCGACTCAACTCGTTTATTATGTTAAATGAACAAACTTGAACAAAAAATAAAACTCGACTCGTTAAACGAGTTGAGCTTGAACAAACTCCTACTCGGCTCGATAAGATCGCGAGTAGCTTGATTAAATATCCTATCATATATTTATTTTTAAAAATTAAATTAAGAGTATTAATAGTTATATATTGTCATTTAAATATATTAAATAATTCAAAATTTTAAGTTTAAACTTAAATCCAGTTTCATAAATGAGCTAAATCTAGAGTTTCACAAACGAGTTTATATATAACTTAAGTTGGAATGTGAATTGAATTTTAGTCCAGTTACTACTCAAGTTTGAGCTCGACTCGACCCAATTAATAAACGAACCAAGCTCGAACAAGAGTTCAACATACTCATTAAAACTCAGGCTCGAACTCGAACTCGAACTCGTGTAAAATAAACGAGCCGAGCTTGAACACCATATTACTTGGCTTGGCTCGACTCGTTTGCACCCCTACTCGCAGAGAACAATAAGACAAACATTTTAGGGTGTTAAGCAACCATTTCTGCTACAAAGCGAACAGTTAAACAAATTTGCAAGTGGTTTCTACGTGCAGATAATAATCTTAAATTAGTCAACTCATACATATGTATTCTATATATTTCTTTAGTGTACCAATAATATTTTTTTCATCTTAACTTAATATAGTCATTCCAGAACATGCCACCACTAGTCCCTACTTCCAAACTATGCTTGATGCAATTAAGCAGGCTAGACTAGAATTAAAGGTCTCAAATAATTAGTATAGCTACAATGTTGGCCTAGATGACGAAGTAGAAGAACTTAAGGCCTAGATAGATGGCTTTAAGTTGATCTGAAAAGAGAGAGGGTGCACAATTATGTGTAATGAGTGGACAGGCATAACAAAGAAATTCATAATTCATTTTCTTGTTTATTGTTCAAATGACACAACATTTTTAAAATCTATTGATCCTTCAAGTCATATCAAAAATGTTAATTACTTTTTTGGCCTTATAGACTATATTGTAAAAGAGATTGGGGAGGAAAACATTGTCTAGTTCATGACAGATAATGAACCATCCTACAAGGCAGTAGAAAGAAAGTAGATGGACAAGAGACCACACTACTTCTGGGCTCCATATACAGCACATTCCATTGATCTGATGTTGGAGGACACAGACAAGGAGGCTTCAATTGCTACACCTGTGAGCTAAACACAGTTGATCACATCTTTTATCTATTTACATCCTCGTTTACTGGACATCATGAGACATCATATAAAGAGGCACGATCTGATCAGGCCTGAGTTTGACTAGATTTGTCACACACTTCATTGCCTTGAAGAGTTTGCACTAACACAAACATGCATCAGTTTAGTTCACATCAGTTGAGTAAATCTATTAGATGGCTGACCTACACAGTAGGATTGATCAATTGGCAATTCTTGCACAACTAGAGTGTCTAATAATAGACAAGTATTTTTAGGAGAGAATTGTTTATTACTTGTCCAACATTGAATCACTTGTTAATGTGTTGAAATTAGTGGACTCAAATAAGAGAAACTAAATGAGATACCTATACGATGCCATGGATAAAGCGAAATTGAAAATAAAGAAGAAACATCATAAAGATTACAAGAAGTGGTAGAACATAAAAGATGTCATATAGAACATGACACTACACGATATGCATGCAATAAGTAATTCTTGTTATTCATAATTTAACTATTACTTGATACATAATTGTATGCTCTTATGTCATGTGATGATTCTATGATATTTTTTAAACCTCCAGATGCAATATGGATCACAAGTATGCAATACCAATAATCAAGAAGTCTGGAGAGGTACTTTATTTGTAATACAATGGCTCTCAGAACCCAACAGTATAGTCTTGAAGTTGAGTGAAAAATAAGTGAGAAAGTTACTTTCTTGATATTTTTACATCGGAGCATTAATAGTCTAATAATTCAACGATTCTCAATTTTCAGATGCAATCTTACATAATAGGAATTAGAGTATACTTAAATCCATTTTTGAGGCATTCATTAAACAAAGTTTCTCCTTGTATGTTGAAATTAAAACAAATCTTATTTTATTTTATGATATACAAACCCTTACTATGATAATAACAACATACACCATTAGTCTTTTTAGTTAAGTGGAGGTGCAAGTGAACACAAAAAATAGATGGAATTCACTTGTTGCAATTGCCATTTGGATTTTGAGTCAAAGCACAAGTTCCTCTCAATACAAGAGGAATTGGAGCACATTTAGTCTTATTCACACAAAGAGAAAGAATAAGCTAACATCTGATAGATTAGAGAAACTTATGTTCTGCCACTACAACATGCGATTAAGGATAAAGAACATCAAAAAATGTCAAAAATTTCAAGAACAGAAATTTGTTAGATTTGTAAGTGGTCGATAAGAACAAAGAGCTAAGGTAAAAACACATGAAGCACCTATTGGATGTTGTTGTAAATTACCTTTTTCAAGAGGAGCACCCACTTACTGTGTAGGTGGAGGAGAAGGTGGGTAGATTACCACCAGAGTTCGAACCTGAGGATCGTATATGAGCTAAAAGGAAACTTAATGATGTTCAGATTGAAGTTAAGTATATACACGAGGAATTCCTCACTACTCCATCTTTAATCTTAACTTCAGCCCCAATTCCAGTTGCAACCCTAGCCCAACACCAGCCCCAACCCCAACCCCAGCCCCAGCCTCAGCCTCACAACTAACTCTCCCACCAAAACAAAGATAAAGACAATGGCAAACAAATTGGGGCGCTTTTCACAATTGAAAATGGTATATCAACGTGGCATAGGGATTGGAAGTTCTTCATCACAAGCAGATAAAGCAGTAAAGAAAAGAAAGTTGAAAATCAGACAAAGACCTGTCAATCTAACACAGTACCTAGGCACCTTCCTTAGATGACGAGGAGGAAAAGTTCATTCCCCCTACCCAATAGCAAAATGTAGGGGTTCAGTGAAGATGGTGGTGAAGGTGATGGAGAAAAAGGATCTTCCAACAGTGCACACACCAGTAGGGCAGGGATAGATGATTTTAAATAGAGATAACATTCAAGTGGAAGAAGTTAGCGCTACAATTAAGAGTTTTCTTAATATGTAGCAACAAATTATCTAGAACCTACTCAAGACTTCCAGCCATATATTCCACTTTCATCTCCATCCCCTAGTTGCAGTCAAGGAGGGTAGGGTCGGGGGTCGCGACCGGGTCGCGGGACCCCCAGGCCGACCCGGTCGCGACCGGGTCGCGACCCGGGTCGCGACCCTATTTTTTAAATATTTTTTTTTTGAAAAATTCAAAAAAATAAGAAAAATGCGAAAAAAAATCTGAAAAAATACAGAAAAATTGGATAAATTAAATGACATGATTTAAATGAATAATGCATCAATTTTATTCCAACATGATGTGTTGTACACTTTGTAGGTAGTTGATGTACTCTCCCATGTCGTTTGGGTTGAGTACAAAGCTTGATACATGTACACATGACGATCATATTCGTCTGTCCCTCGGGAAACTATCCTAAGACTTGATCCAAACGAGTCACCATAACTATAGGTCGATTGGATCGAAGTATCAGATGACTCCACATAATTCATTCCACAGTACTCTTGATCGTATGTAGGGTTGTTTGGCTTGGAGAAGACATTTTTTAAGTAAATAATTAATTAAGTAAGTAATTAATTATTTAAATAGCTAATAACCTTAATTAGTGACTACTAATGTAAGTATATTTTTATTTATATAAATTGAATGATTAACTAAATATAGGATTAAGTAAGTAATTAATATTCCTTACTACTAATGATGTGTTAAGTAACTACTAAACTAAATATCTAACTAATCTTCTAGCTAACTAACTATACAAGTAAGCAAATAAGTATTAAAAAGAATAAACTACTTAACCCACTAATCAATGGAACTAATATTAAATAAATATACTAAATGAACTAATGAAATGCTTGATGAAATAATTAAGTAAATGAGAAAAAAAAATCGAGCAATGAGAGCAATGAGAGCACAAATGAGAGGTCGAGAGTGAGAGTGGGGGGTGGGAGTAAGGAGAGCCCCTCGGGGCTTTAAATAGCCCCCAGGGGCTGAACGGGGGCCGCGCCCCCAAGACCGTTGGCAACGGTGCGAGACCGTTGCAACGGTCCGGCAACGGTCACACGACCGTCGCTGCCGGGTCGCGCGACCCGGTCGGCCGGGTCGCGCGACTCGCGCGACCCGGCCACGACTCCGCGACCCGGCCGGGGGAGTCGCCCCGACCGGGTCGCGACCGAGCCGGTCGGGCCTAAACCCGACCGGGTCGGGGCCGGGTCGCGACCCGGCATACCATGGTTGCAGTGTCTATGATTTTTCTCATATGGCCAATTCGTTATTTTCATATGGATACAGACCAATTTCATAAATGGTGATGAAAGAAGATATAACATTTTACTACATATCAATATATAATTTGTATCGTATTACCTTTATTTAATGAAATGATCAATTATCATTAAAGTATATCTACTTATCTTAAACTCTATTGTAATGACATGAACTTATATTGGATTAATGATTTTTACTTTTAATAATTTTTAAAGGTATTCCTAGTTTTTTAAAAAATTTAATGAATTTCAAATTTTTTACAGCAAAAAATAAAAAACTTGACCAATTGAAACCAATTCTAGATTGGTTTTCTTCTTAAGAAATTGGCCGATTCCAACCAATTTGGATAGAATCAATGTGCACCAATTCTGATTCCGATTCATGCATCCATGTCTGCACCACTAGGTGCAACCTTGTTTGTTTGAACCAATCAACCATTAAAAATGAATAATAAAAAGTGAATAAAATGGTGATAAGCTCACCACCTATTTGGGGCATCTTCTCTCACCCCAAAACTAAGGGATGGTGTCATACATCACTTCTTAAATAATCTCTTCAAGAATTAATTCATGAGAACAAGTGAAGGCAAGAAATATTTGTGCAAAAAACTCCCAATGAGCTAAGAAAAATCTCTTGGAGACATTTTCTAAAGAGAAGAAAAATTCTTGAAGAGGCCCAAAAGGATTCTAAGAAGTCCAAAATTGCCCAAGACATAAAGAAAGAAAACCTTTTAAGAGGCTCAAAGTATTTGATGCCTAAAAATGCCTCTAAGAGACCCAAAACTGCATGAGGCACAAAAAAAGAAAGTGTTATAAGAGGCCAAAAGGTCTCCAACATCTGTAAGTGCTTAAGACAGAAATAAAGCCACTAATAGGCTTAGAAGTGCCCAAGTCCCAAAAAGTTTCCAAGACCCAAAAGTGCTATGAGACAAGGATGAGATTAAGGAAAAAAATAGCCAAGTCAAGGACCTTAAAAAGTAGAGCACTTATGCTAATGCAGATCATATAAAGGTCACGATAGGCGGTTCATAAATACATATATCGTATAATATAGGACTAAATGTGCCAATGGCTAGAGATAATTGGAAGCTTTTTTTGGATAGATAACACATTATATTTTCATTCACATAAAACTAAGTATATAAGTAGAATCACACTGACACAAGAAAAAAGAAAAAGGCGCATAACTACAATTCCGTTCGGAGTCATCTCTAACAAACTTAAACATAGCCACAAAGCAACATACACGGTAAGGTGCTCAGACGGTCACATAGCAGGGATAGGGACTCCAGTGTAGAAGTTTGACAACTATCATGAGACTAGATGATCATACCAAAAAGGTGTGGATAATACTCAAACTTATGATCTCGTAAGGAAGATCACGACTATGTAAAGGATATAAAGAGATAACAAAATAGAACTAAACCACAAGACATAAGAAGATAAGAACTAGAAAGACAATAAACACCAACTAAAATATGCCGAACACCACAACTCCAGTGCATCAAAAGAATGATAAGAGCACTAAAAATACGTCTAGAAAAAACACCGGAATGTGGGCAAACCAACAAGAACATAACATTAGAAAGGGAGGAAGATTCAAAGCTTCCCTCTCCCTAGACTAAGACTACCTCAAAATAGAAAGTGGTGGTCCTCAAATTATTAGATGTTGTGTGTGTAGGCTCAACTGCTGCTCCAAAGGGAGATGGTTCCAACGATTGAAAAGCTCCGGCGACAGTTCCTCAGAGAAGGAGAAAGCTCGGACATTTTCTCTTAAGGAGAAAACTCCGACTTTACCTCAATGGTTTCAACTTGTGAGCCATTGAGGCAAAAGATCTTCAATATGCTCCATAGATATTTCATGAAACTAACAATGACCTTAAAAGTAAAAGATCTTCAATATCCCAAAATATCCTTATTATGCTCATGATTACATGTTTATCTTATGGGGATTATTTTTTTCTGTGTCTCCTCATTTCTTTTATACTTGGATGTACTTCAATATTAAATATGAAATAAAATAAAAATTTTCTTTCATGATCATGTTCTTTATTATGTTATGTGACAAAAGTTTAAACTTGTGGGTCTTTAATAAAATTAACATAAGAATGAATAATAAAAATCACGAAAATGACTTTAATAATACATTTTAATCAAAGTTTAAATTAAATAAGTAAAAAAATGAAAAAATAAAAATAAATTTAAAGCATAATCTATAATGGCAAATAAGGCATACGAATTTAAAATATAAAAAAGACACAATACAATAAAACAAATAAAAATACTTGATAAGAAAATGGTAAAAAGAAAAAAGAAAAAATAATGATGCACAAATTAAAAACATAAACAATATCAAATTGACTGAAAATCAATTAAATCATAACAAACCATATTAATAAAATGATAAAAATAAAATCTGGAAACAAATAAATAAACAAAAAATTATTAAATCATAAATTGTAATAAATTCAATCAAAAATAAAAATTACAAATCAATTAATAGAATGACAACAAAAAATAAAATAATTTCAAAATAGCTAATTCATAAAATCAGAAAAACTGAATAAAAGTGTGTTGATAAGTAAAAACAATAATCAAAGCAAACAAATAAAAAAATCATGTAAAATATCACAATTTAAAAACTATGGAAAACAAAAAAAAAGTATTCATGCTATCATGCCATCTAATGTAGCATGTGAATGAATGACTTCTCATACACCGTTATGCTAGTTAATCAAGAGTATTTGAGTAGTTACTCATGTAATGTTAGATTAACACAAATTTAGTGAAAAGAGATACAAAGAAATTTTTTATAACCCACATGATAACCTCAAATTTTTGAATGTGACTAAAGTTTCCTAATTTACAAGCATTTGGTTATAATTTTTTTCTTGAATAGTTCTGATTTTAAAAATTATTTTATGGTGTATAGTATTATAAAATTTAAAATTTAGAGAATGTCTATTAGACATGTTTGGTAGAAATAACAAGTATTTAAAGTGTTTGGGAAGTGTGGTATTGGATGTGAGAAAGTGGACAAAGTTGCATCCCCACGTCACTGCAGGACTTCCATATTTTCCTTAAAAACCAAACAACTCTAGTGTTATTTTTAGTTTGAGAGAGAAAAACACTATAAAAAACATCTATTTTGATATTTGGAAACACCTAGATAAATGCATATCATTGCATCATTTTCCCTTATTTTTTTATGATAGAAAAGAGTCTAAAAACTATATCCAAACACCCTTTAAGTTTACTCAGAAATTTTAGAACCCTATCTACATGATCCTAAAGACATGCCACTCAAACCATATCTATATGTTTCATTGTCACATGTTGTTGGACCAATTATTTTCTTAAATATATATATATACATGTGATACACGTTTTAAAGAGGCTATCATTGCTTTAATGGAGTCGAACATGTACATCTACATGTACAAATATGTACATATATATATATATATATATATATCCTTGTACACTTGTGCTTCTACACCCAACTGGAAACTAGAATCCAAGTAGATAAACCCCTCAAAATTTATCTGGAGAGCGATTGATAAATTGATTGCCAATGTCAATAGAAATGAAGAGGCAAAAACAACATCGTTGCCATTTTTGGACGTTGTTGCTATGTTGTCATCGACTCCGCCAAAATCACCGCTGGAGAAGGCAAAGAAAATGAGTGGAACCTCCCACATGACCATCAATTACGATCATACTCCCTTTAACTGTAGGCTGCCACCATGAACCTCTTCCAACCAGCGTCTCCATAGGCCACCAAGAAAACCATCGTCTCAACCACAAGCTGCCATCGAAGTTGAAAGATGCATTGGAAACCTTCAACCACTAGCAAACGAAGAGAAATCGGACCTTCTCAGTCCTAAATAGTTGTTGGCTAAGAGAACGGCCAACATCAGAGAAGAAGAAAGCCTCGTGGACTCCTATATGTTGTGTTGAAAAGAGATAAAAGAAGATAGGCCACCAGCATCAAGAAGCTGCCACCGCAAGCCTTGGTCATCATTGTCACCCCGAGAAGAAGTCCCCCTTTCAACTCCTATTTGCATAGGGATGGGACATCAGAGAAGTTAAAAAAGAACTCCTCTGTAAGTCGCCGCTGGGAGAAGGACCAGAAGAAAAGCCCCTCAACAGGTTTCCTATTGTGTATCAGAGAAAAAAGGGAAAGGAGGAGAAGAATCCTCCATGATCTCTGCCACCTTAAGCCTCTCTATAAATTGCCACCACTAGGAGAAGCACTATAGGCTGCCACCGTTGTCAACATCCTCAATCGTCGCTGCCGCCTCCACCGGAAGGAGGAACCGCTTCTTGCCACACCAGAAGAGAAAGAAACTACAAGGGTTCCTATCACACCAAAGAAAAGAAGAAAAGGGGGGAGGAGCACCCTTCCCCCGTCCCGCCGCCTATGTCCGCCACCGCTAGCAGAAACACCATTGTAAATCTGTCATGCCCCGGATTTCCTAACCTGCGCAGCGGAATAAATCCGGCGACGAGATCGGGGAAGGAGAAAGGAAGACGAGGGGGTCGCGGTGGCGCCGCGCACGCGCGGGCACAGGAGAGAGAGAAACAGAGGGTGAGAGGAAGAGAGGGCCAGGAGGAGGAGGCCGAGGGCAGCAAAGGGGCGCGCACGCACGATGGCGCACGGCGGCCTCACGGCGACGACGGCGTACGCGGTGACGACGGCACGACAACGGAAAGGAAGAGGAAGAAGAGGGAGACGATGGCGACGGACGGCGGCAAAGGGGAGGCGGTGGCGAGGAAGGTTCTAGAGAGAGGGGGAGGCGGCGGACAGAAGGCGGTGGAGGGGGAAACGGCAGTGGAGGAGAGAAGGTTCGAGAGAGAGGGAGACTTTTCTGGGGTTTTGTTTTAATTCGCCAGACGTTACAAAATCACCATCAAGAGACCCCCCCCTGCCAGTACGTAGGTTTCCAACACGCGGTGCCAATGGGAGATAAAAGTAGGAAAGAGGGGGCTCGTGGAAAAAAATAAAAAATAAGAAAAAAAATGACTGCCCAACCTTGGGCCAGGAGACCCAAGACCCATTCAATCCTATAGATCCAATCACCCACGGTCAAGTGGCCGTCCCCTTTGACTGTCGGTCGAACAGAAGCTCAAATGAGAGGAAAAAAAGGGTAACTTCACCTCCTGCGTACTCTACCCCCCCCCATTTACACAAAAATGGGGTTAGTGGAACCAGTATTTGAGACAAAAAACCTTCAAAATCTTCTATAAAAAGGCTTCAACATATCTTACATAAAGAGGTTGACTCATTTGGCAAGAAGAAGAGTAAAATGAGAAGAAATAAACTCTAAAAGGTCCAATTCTTTTAAAGCTCTTCAGGCAACTATAAGAATGTACAAATGGCCTAATGGTGAAGTTGTCATGGTTTTGCCCTACCTTTTCATAAAAAATGGGTGGCTTTACCCTACATTTTCATAAAAATGGGTGATTTTGTTCTATATTTCCATCCGTAGGGGATCAAAATAATTTGGATAGTTTTTCTTTACCTTTCTATAAAAAGGGGGCCCAAAAATATCTTGCCATTTTGGATAGAAATAGCCAATCCAAGTTTGATCTAGCTAAAATGCTGCCAAAATTTCAATGTTTTGCACCACCTTTCCACGTAAAGGAAATCAAAATAGATTGCTATTTTGTACAGAAATAGCCAACCAAACTTAATCTAACTAAAGTGCTACCGAAATTTCAAAAATGCATATATGTGTATTAGTATACAAAACACTGTTAAATATGCAGCAAAGACCAAGTAATGCATAACAAATATGTATACAAACTCTATAACATTCCATGATGGAAATCAATTCCAGATTTGAAGAACAAGATTTTTCATATCCTCTCATTCATTGTACTCTCATGTACCAATGTATCTAAGTTAAAATGAAATAAATTCAAGTTCACTCAAAGTGATGTGATGTTATAAAAATGGCATCAATCTTTATGGACTTTAAGAAGATAAATATAAATAAATAAATCACATAAATGACTTAATACTTTAATAACAAACAAACATAATCAAGCTCAAACTAAATAATAACCTTAATCACTAATGAAATATTAAGATAGTCAAACCAACTTCACTTCATAAAATAATACATAAAAAATGACCACTTGTGGTTACCAGACACGTTAAGTAAATCTAACTTAACTATGAAATTAAGTGAGTAATGCTACTTAATTAAATAAATATATATAATGAAACCCAAATCAAATAACAACTTAAACATTAACAAAATCAAATTGAAATATTTTCATAAAATAATACATAAAAACAATTACCAAATGTTACAAAAACATGTTAAGTTAGATCAAACTTAACATTAAAATTAAGTGGACAATGCTAATAACAACAAATCATAATAACAAAAGTCACTTAAATCATAATAAAAAACAATAAAACACATAAAAATAAAAAATTAATTCCTATAAAACACAAACAAATGCACAAATCAAAATTAAATTCGATAACTTATAAAAAGCTAACTGATGCGGGACCGACCGGGCACCAAGCTAAAAGCTAGCTATGAAGGCCTAGCAGCACGTTGACTATGCAATTGACTAGCTAAGAAGACACCTCGGTAGACAATTATATCAAGTTTATCCAGCCCGAGAAGCAGTCCCAACTAGAGAAAGGATCGGATACCAAGTGGGGTACCGAGATAGGACATTGCCGACCATGGATTGCAGAATCGGTCGATCCGGATCGGGATCGACCGATTCTTGGATCGGATCGGTACCTACCGATCCGATTCCAGTCGGAATTAGCGATCCAGCCGGGAGTCCCGGCTGGATCGGCCGGAATCGATAGGATCGGTCGATCCCGGACCGATCCACCCGGATCGATCACAAAATTGGTCGATCCGGACCGATTCGCCGGAAAACCGGAACACTCGGAATCGAACCGATTCCGGGATCGATCTGGTCCTGTTTTAAGGTCCGATCACCCCTATTCGGGGGTCGATCCGGACCGATTCTCCCCCACTTGCCCCCTTCTCGCTTCTTCTACTTCCCCCAAGGCGCGCTCGAGATCTGTGGGCTTTCCCCGCCGGCGATCCACCGTCGAGGGGGCGATCCAGCCCTATTCAAGGGGCGATCCAACTCGGGGAGGGGCGATCCACCCTAAAGTACACAAGGTTTGGTAAGGGGTTTTCGATCTCCTTCCCCCCCCGGCCTCGCCCTCGGCCGGCCGGCACCGCAAGCATGGGATCCCCCCATTCGGGGATTATTTCACCCCCAACGGGGGTGGAATCGCACCCCCGAAGGGGTGATTAGCACCCCTTCGGGTTGAACAACCACCCCCGAAGGGGTGACCGTTTACGCGGCCCCCCTAAGCGGGGGGGCGGTATAAAAATCCCCCCATCGGGGGGGATTATTTCACCCCCCAACGGGTGAATTGCACCCCGAAGGGGTGATTAAGCACCCCTTCGGGTGTTGAACAAGCCACCCCGAACGGGTGACCGTTTTTTACGCGGCCCCTGTGTGCGGGGGGGGGCTGGTATAAAATCCCCCATCGGGGGGGATTATTTCACCCCCCAACGGGGTGGAACCGCACCCCGAAGGGGTGATTACACCCCTTCTCTGGTGTTGAACAACACCCCGAAGGGGTGACCGTTACAAGGCCCCCTGTGGGGGGGCCGCATAAAATCCCCCATCGCGGGGATTATTTCACCCCCCAATGGGGGTGGAATTGCACCCCGAAGGGGTGATTAGCACCCCTTCGGGGGTGTCAACAAGCCACCCCGAAGGGGTGACCGTTTTTTACGCGCCCTGGGGGGGGGGCTGGGGGTCCCCCCATTGGGCGGGGATTATTTCACCCCCCAACGGGGTGGACCGCACCCCTGGCGGTGACTAGCACCCCTTCGGGCGAACGCTCACTCCCCGAAGGGGTGACTCGTTTTTTACGCGCCCCCCAAAGCGGGGGGGGGCCGGGTATAAAATCCCCCTATCGGGGGGGGATTATTTCACCCCCCAACGGGGTGGAATCGCACCCCAAAGGGGTGATTAGCACCCCTTCGGGGGTGTTAAACAAATACCCCGAAGGGGTGACCGTTTTTTACGTGCCCCCCTTAGGCGGGGACACGCATCACCCCGGGGTGACCGTTTTTGCGTTGCCCCCCCTAGGCGGGGGGGGTCGGTATAAAATCCCCCCCATCGGGGGGGATTATTTCACCCCGAACGGGGGTGGATTTAATCGTCTAATATCGTGTATGGTTTTACGTGTTGTAGATAAGATGCTCGACGAGGAGCACGGCACCGGGACCCGTACTTTCGTGACATTGGATGGCAACATTGCCATCTCCTTGATTCAGCAGAAGAAGAGAGTTAGATGCAAGTGGTGCCAAAAAGAGATGAACGGAGGTGTGTATCGGCTCAAGCAACATATAGCCGGGACGGGTGGCAATGTTAAGAAGTGCGATAAAGTACCGGCCGAGCCGAGGGAGGAGACGAGGGGTTATTTAACTCGGAAGGACATCGCGAGGGAGGCGAGAATTGGTCGAGACAAGACCTCCATGACCAGTTGCTAGCTCGGAGAGATGCCGATCTTACGGCCGGAAAGAGCAAGAAAGGGAAAGGGCCACATACGAAAGGGTCCAAGTTGATTCTTCATCTTCATCGACGAGGAAGATGCCCGTGTTGGGAGAGCCGTTCACGAGAGTAGGGCTCACCGCGAGAACGAGGAACGAAGACGAGGAGCAGGAGGTTCGGCTTCTGGGACGATCCGATGCGAGGCGGGGACACGCCCCGTTCGAGAGCCCGAAATTCGGAGGACACATTCTCGTTCGACCGATGCCGACAGGAGACACCGCCATGTATGGGGAGAGTGCAGCAGGTCGAGGGATATAAAACAAGCACTTAAAGGGGTGAAGGCATCGACGGGCAAAGAAAGAAAGCCCTTAAGCATACGGTCAAGTTCTTTCTACATGCAGTAAAGATTGTTGAAGTCGCGATTAGCATTTCCGTTTGTCTATATGAATTTATTATTAAAGTTAGTTATTATTAACAACCCTCTCTTTTCCCTTATCTTGTTTTTTGAATTGCAGGTGTCCCGACACACGCAACCACCACCATATTTCCGCACTACGGTTGATGCATCAAAGCGAGGCCGGGTCGGGGCCGAAAGCCCCTACATCAAAGTATATATATGAAACAGTTACGAGGAGGTCACGAGTTGACTCATGGGATAGATGTATTCAAAACCATCTCGAAAGGAGAGGGGGTGCACCGTAATGTGCGATGGATGGACCGGAATCACAAGGAGGTCACTTATAAACTTCCTTGTGTATTGTTCGGAGGGCACCGTATTTTGTCGAAGTCGATGCATCAAAGCCAGTGAAAATGCAGTATTACCTATTCGGGTTCGACGAACAATGTGGTGGATGAGATAGCAGAGGCCAACATCGGTGCGCCTTTGTCATGCGTACAATGAGGCCTCATATAAGGCTGCAGAAAGAAGCTAACGGAGGCTCGACCTCACTTGTTTCGGTGCCCCGCGCGGCACATTCTATCGACTCGATGTTAAGATACGGTAGGGATGTTAATGTCAAGTCCTCGGGTCAACCAAGGACAACTTATCACCTCATTTATCTATGGCCATCCACGACTTTTACATATCACGAGGCAAGACACCGATGGTCATGATTCGATCGTACCAGTCCCACAAGATTCGCCACTCATTTTATTGCATTGTAGAGCCTATACAGTACAAGGCTAGTTTAAAAAGGTTCATTCTCTCCACTCGCTTATCAGAGTACACGGATACATACAGAGCTCCTGATCAAGATGAGATACCGCTAAAGACGAGCAAATTACCGAAGATAACAGTGGCGGGAGAAGGTGCAAGATTATTTGCTCCGTCATGTAACCCTAAAGGTGTACTTAGGTTGGTGGATTCAAATGACAAAATCGAATGGGTACACTGTATGATGCTATGGATAAGGCTAAGTTGAAAATTAAAGAGAAGCATCCCAAGTGGTTATAAAAAGCGGTGGAAGGTGATTGACATCGATGGGACAAAACCCTACACCACGACATTCATCTACGCCAGTATAATTTAGTAAAGTGTAATATAGTCACGATTACAAGTTATATTTCAGGTATTACCCCCACTGCCTTTAAACTAATGAGTAATAACGTTGTTACAATGGTACTTTCGAACCCAAGGATACAAGATGGTGGCCAAGTATGTAATGATTGATGAAGTATTATCGTGCACACTATCTCGTAATTAAACGACTATGTAAGACCCAAGAAGACATTTAACGTGCGCCGATGTTGAAATAAGTAATACGTTTCATATTAATTAAACTTTTAACTTTATCTCAAGAGAAGAAGATAAATCGTTTTAGCCAGTGTTTTTAGATGACTTCATACTGTGCACAAGACGGGGTGTAATGGGGATCCAGATTGCAAGATTTCACAATGACAGGTCCCCTAAGAATACGCTTACCCGAATTAACGACTCTTTGCCATTACTCGATTTATTTTTACATAACGTTATCGATGCATGTAATTGTCTTCTTTACAATTACAAATTATGGTGGATTATGGTGACAAACAAACCGGATAGAATCCACTGTACTGCTGCAATTCGGGTGCTAAGTCGAGCACATCGTCATCCCAAAGGCGAGAGAAATCGGAGCACCTTCAACCTTATTCATACGAAGAGGAGAAATAAATAGTCAAGACAGTAAAGATTGGAGAAGCTTGTCTACCGTCATTACAACGAGGTCGAGGATCAAGAATATCAAAGATAGGCGTAAGACATCGGAGCAGAGATTCGCACAGGCAGTGGTGGATTGTACCAAGAAAGAGCACAGCCCAAGCTACTCGTGTGGCTTGTCCCAAAGTGGACGTGGACTTGGAATATCTATTCCAAGAAGAACATCCACTCGCAAAGACGGGTGGAAGACAAGGATGCCGAGGGAGAGCCGCAGTTCGACCCGAACGATGCATCACGGGCCGAAGGAGAGCTTCGACAAATGTCAGGTTGCGAGGGACGAAGACACGCAGAAGTTGAAGAAAGTCAAGTCCCGTGCACAAACCCACTTCCCCGATCCACCCCGACTACAACTTCTCCAGAGAGACATCCGCCTCCGCCCCCGCCGCGCGCCCTCGCTCGGATTCCGCAAGGGTCCTTCTACCACCACCACCACCAAGAAGAATGGTGGATTATTTAGTGGCTTTAAAGAAAGTATGTTTACCTTCACAAGAAGCAAGTCAAGGAGATCCTACATCAAGAGGAAGAAGATAAGTATCAAACTACGACATCATCTCCTCGACACCGAGACCACTACCCACCTTCATCGACGAGGACGAAGAAGAATTTCGTGCCACCCACACAACAACAACAGTAGGGGGTGGAGGTGGAGGCGGGGTGGCGGGCAAAGACAGGGGGAGGCGGCGCCCTAGTGTGCAAAGTAGGGTGGCTCTACTAGTAGTGCTCGGACGAGTGGAGCAGTCCAGCATGATTTGAGTGATAGAAGACACTCATGTTCGAGTGGCAAGGCAAGCGCGGACGCCGACGAGGCTTGAATGTTTTCGACGAGCTCGCATCTTCCTATCCGCAGCCTCGCCTCGCACAGCCGAGCCGGCTATCCACCTCCACCATCTTTTCTACCTCCACCTCCGACCGATCGTGAGTTTATGAGTTTACCGACACGGCTCCGCCTTTATTTTCTTACGGATACGGGCCAATTACGACCGACCCTAATCAATAGAGATTTCGTAAAAATCGTAATGACCAGACAGAGATCCGCATCCATCCATCCTATCCTGGACATTACCATAGTCGTGGTGATGGCATATGTATAATGTATTTCTTTTGTTTATTTCACGCAATGTAATATGAGTGGTAAGAAGAATATGTGGTGTACACTCATGGAGTTGGGTATGATTGTTTCGTTCGGGTAAAAATACGTATCTTATTCGATGTATGATTGCTCTATCGCGCGATTGGATATGATATGTGTTCTATATGATTGATCGTTAATTTTTTATATGAATGAGTGTTCCCTATATTTTTTCACATTTTTTTTGAGTCTTATGTATTTTTATTGATTTTTTGGCGATTTTTCCATATTTTTTCAAAGAGCAAAAAAAAAAAAAAAACCGATCCATACCGATTCTGGATCGGTCTGGCTCCAAGAGAATCGGCCTGGATCGGATCGGACCCCACCGATCCAGGATCCGATCCCGATCCCGCGATCCTTGTTGCCGACTATCAATGTAACCGATCTAAGTAGTTCGGGAAGGGAACTCCACTCACATCGGACAGCGATTGAATGAAAGTAGCTAGGAGACCTAACGTCTCACGACACGGCAATCAAAGTATAATAAACGAGCAAGTAACCTCGGTTAGGAAATCATACCTCCACGCCTAAGCGTGGGATGTTGACCACCGTCGAAGTCCTCCACGCGGCTAGTCGCAGCACATGTCATCCGCCGACGATCATAACACTGCCTTCCCGCTCCTTACGGAACATTTACCGAGTTGTCCAAGTCTCCAAACTGTCCGACACCGAAGGGGAACCTGTCGAACAATAGTGACGGCAGCTAGAGGGGGTGCTGGAGAGAGGGAGAGGGCGGCAGGAAGGGGCCATGGGGCTGGCAGCTGGTCCGTCGGGGGAAGCGGGGGAGAAACCGGTGAGGCTGCCGTAAACAGGGGGCGTACAGTGCCTAAAGAGGGGCTGGACGGGGCTGGGTGCCCACTAGGACTGAAGGGGGTCGAGGGATGAAAACAGGTCTGACGGACCTATTCGGAAGACCAAATGCGAGGGGGAAAGCTGGTGGAGGAGGGAGGACGGCCGGGACATGGCTTACGGTTCTCGGGTTCGCCGAATAGGGGAAAACAGGTGTGCGGGGAGAGGGGGAGGGGTTCGCAGGGGGTTGCGTGGCCTGCTGGGGGAGAAAGAAAGGTCCGGTTGGACCTGCTGGAGGGCTGGAGGCAGGTGGGAGGGCGGAGGGGGAGGACCAGAAGAAGAACCGGGAAGAGGGGTTCCGTTGGTGCACAGCGGAGGAGGACGGAACGGGGAAGAAGGTGACCCTACCGGGGGTGAAAGGGGGTGCAGGTGGCGTCGTTTCCACCAGAAGGGGGAGGGAGGAGCACCAAGGAGGGCTGCTGCTGCCCCCGCAAGGAGCTGGAAGGAGAGGAAGCCGCCGCGATCGTGCCCTAGCTGGCTATTCCCGCCGCGCACAAGAGAGAGGGTCGAGAGGGTGAAGAGAGGAGAATTACCAAAATGCCATTGCTCTATTCATTTCCTTTTCCATCATAACCAAAAACATACAAGTGTGGGTATAAATAGACTAAGCCCATTACAAGTATACCCCAAAAGACACCTATTTTCCAAATGCCCCCAACTCTAAGTGTAAGGTGTGTGTGTACACTCAAAATATGTAGAGATCCCCAAAATACATACAAAATGTGCCCCAAGAAAACCCAAAATGAAGTGTGTGCTACACAAAATAAACAAAAAATAGCACCTAATCATCAATCCAAAGTGACACAACCGGTCGTCGACGCCGTCGATAAACTAGGGCGGGGTCGAACCGGTCTCGACCGCGGGTGTCCTCACCACTAACAAAAAATGTTAATAAAATATTAGATAATCACAAAAAAGTCTCAACCCAAATAGTCTAAGTCAAATTAACGATCAAAAACATAAAAAAATCAAATCAAATGAATAAATCAAACTAAAACTTCATAAATCTAACAACCTCTTGACATCTTAATAATTTAATTAATATAATCTCTAAACTCAAAACAAATCAAATCACAAAATTAAATCCATGGTTCGCCGGGTCGCAACCCGGGTCGCGACCCAGACCCGACCCGGTCGGTTTGGGGCCGACCGACCCAGTCGCGACCCCAAGACCCCGACCCCATTTTTAATTTTTTATTATTATTTTTCGCGACCCGGGCCGACCCCGTCCCGACCCGGGTCACGACCCCGGCCGACCCGGGTCGGTTTGGGGCCAAACCGACCCGGTCCCGACTCCCGACCCCACCTTCCTTGATTAAATCAATAAACTTAACACAAGTTAAATAAAATAAAATCCAATCTTACAGGACCAAGGGGATGTCTTTTGACCTTTATGTTTTATATGGATGAATGGCTTCCAAACAATGCGTTCATGTGATAGTAATCAAAGGTGTTTGAGTAATTGCTCGATGTTATTAACACTAGAATATGGCAAGTCTAACGGGGAGAGGTCAAAATCTATTTTCAAAGAACTTGAAGCCCTCAACATAAAAAAATGTGGTTCAGATCATGCAAGTGATGGGCGATCACATGTCAACATTTAGAAAATTTGTGAAACCGTCGACGTTCATATATATCAATACTACACAGAATTAGTTAATACTTTTATGAATATCATATATTTTCATGATTACCAATGCTAAAGTCAAAAACCAAAACAAAAGAAACTTTTCCATAAAAAAAGTTTCATTCCAAATTTTCAATAATGAGGTTTCAACACATATCATTATGATTTTGATTATGAGGAATGGAAAAATAAGGTTTCCACGGATATGTAGATGAATATGGTTTGAAAGATTAGATAAATAACTATAAAAGTATTTAAAGAGTCTTAAAGACAGTCTAATAAAAGATGAGAAGATAGTTGTCAAGGTGCCCACCTAGACGTTGCTTGTACACTTCCTAGGTGCCAAGGTGCTTTTAGAAGGCCAAGGCACAAGGACTCCTTTCTAAATGCCCAAAAGTCACCGAAGGGATCTAACTAGGTGCCTAGGCCCATGTTTTGCAAGATGCGGGCCCTATCAAGGCTGATTGTCCTGAATGGGGAAGATGCCATGAATAAGAGCCTATCAAGACAATACGGGTAGGGAAGAAGCCAAGGGTGGCAATGGCTGCCCCCTTTGCCTTAACCGACAGTAATCTGACCACTGGATGGCTCCATATCAGTCCAGAATCAATGTTTAATTGAATTTTGTGTTTTCTGAAATTTTTTTGCTTGTTTAGTTTCAGTAAGGCCCCTTCACATGATGTGTATATATATTAAGATTCTATTCTACCAGTGGGGCAGCACTTAGCCTTATCACCTAAGTTTAAAGAACCCCTTTGAATGCCTTGGATGTCTTGACGTCTTGACAACCATGGCAGAAACAAATAAGAGAAAATGATATAAAAGACGACATGAGTGCAATAACAACAAAGCTTATGAATAATATAAGATGAGACTTTTGAAAACAAAACAAATGAGAAAATTGAATTTAATAAGGCAAAAAAGTTGCTTATAGATTAGTAAGAATGAGAAAGCGAAGATCTCAAGATCTTAACCAAGTCAAATGAACCAAGAATAATGAAGAAAATGCTTTGATCAAAGATGATATCAAATAATAATAGAGAAGTTATTTTGGTACTCTTTTCAGTGATAGTTTTGATAAAAACATTAAGTGTAGAACATTTAACATAAAATGAACTATACTAGAAGCATTAGATTTTAAGTCAATAGGTAAGTTATGTGGCATCAATATAATTCCTATTGTAATATGAAAATGTCTAGAAGTTGTTGAGATGAAATAGTTAACTCAACTTTTTAACAAAATATTAATATCTATGAAAATGCCCAATGAATGAAGAAAGAGCAACATCATACCTATTTAACGGAAAAGGATATAAATTTGGTCACATTATAGAGAGAACAAGCTCATGAATCATATCATAACATTATTTTAAGAGTTATAAAACAGCGCCAACAAAATATTACAGTTATTTTATATTTTAGAAAACTAATTTAGCTTTATGTCTTGTAATTTTTCTCATTGAAAGTATGATAGAAAAATATCGAAATATGAAAACAGATATACATATGGTGTTTATTAATTTACAAGAACTTTATGACAAAGTTCTAAGAAATATTTCCTTGTGGGTGTTTGGAGAAAAATATGATGCTTGCTAGGTATATACAAATCATAATTAATGTCTGCACAATTGAAAGGAAAACAAGATATTTTCTATTTCAATTGATTAGCATCAAGGCTCAGCAATAAATCATTAAATTTTTGCATTACTTGTGAATAAATTAACAAAGAATATGCAATATGATATACCAAAGTGCATGATGTTTGCAAATGACATTGTATTGATAAATAAAACATGAAATCAATAAAAATTAGAACTTTACACACCGAATTAATAGATAGAATATATGCATTGTACATTTAGGCACTGTTTGTTTTGGCTGAATTGACGTGTAACCTTTGAATCTGGCAAAGATTAGACACTGAGATTTTTGATAAAATGTTTGAATACAATAGTAATTTCTTCAAACCACTTAATTTTAAGTGGTTCGATAAAATGATTTATTTCTAAGATTTCATGTTCCACAAGAGAGATTAAAGATGAAATTAATGTTTGAAAAAAAAACCAAAATTAAGATATTTCATTAAGTCAAATCAAACACCACCTTTGTGAAGGCCAAAGAAAAAAAAGATGAAGTTACTTTGAGTGGAGAAATATTATCTCAAAATATTCACTTTAACTATCTTGATTCAATTATCAAAAAAGATAAAGAACATGATGAGGATGTTAAATATAAGATTAAAATAGGAATAATGAAGTAGAGATTGATGGCATGGGTCTTATGTAATAATAAGATTTCATTAAAGTTTGAAGGAAATTTTTATCAGATGACTAAAAGACTTGTATGATAGCGAGTTTTTGATAATGAAGAAAAGTATTCTTCCAAAATAAGTGCTGTTGAAATGTGAACATTAAGATGGATACGTGAACATATTACATTAGATAGAATACATAATTAATATGTTAAAGAAAAACTGAAGAGAGTCCTCTTGAAAAGAAGGTTATCTGCTCTACAATTGACTTTGAGAGTTCTTCTGTGAGTAAAGAAAGAGAATCCATATAGTTGATCCTAAATAATTTAAGATTAAAGTTATAGTTTAGTTGAATTCTTATGTTATGTTGGCAATGTTTCCTTACTTAAGAAATAAGTGAGATTTTTATGCGAGCTCATGTTTTTAAATTAGCACACTCCACATCAAATAAATTTAGTGTTGATTACCGATGTAACCTCAAAATTCAAAAGATATGATATCTTTTCGTTTTGTTTTTTGGAAATTCATTTTCCTTTTTGAATTTGAATTTGATTTGATTAGACCTTAGCATTGACTTCTTAGGAAAATAGATGGTATTCCATAAAAGTATTAACTAGGGTCAGAATCATATGCTGAGGTTGTTAGGTTCTTTGAAAATTTGTTTTGACCTCTCCCCGTCGGATGGTGCGAAGATCCGACGTTAATTACATCGAGATAACTCGAATACCCTTGATTAAACGTCATAGCAATCCAATGGAACAGAAAACATGCATCCACAAAATAAACACGCATTCACACACATATGGACATAGGAGAAAACAATCCCATAAGATTGGTGGAATGCAAGCACTCAATTTTAGTTTGAATTTGATTTGAATTGAATTGAATTGAATTTGTTTGTTTGAATTTTGATTTGAGTTGAATTTAGTTTGAGTTGGATTTAATGGGTTGAATTGCTTTTAGTTTGAGTTTGAAGCAATCTGTTTTGAGATTTGAGTTTGAGTTTGGAAATTGATTCAATTTCAGTTTTGCTTTAGATTTGTTTAAGTTAAATTCAATTTGTTGGCTGTTTGATGAGTTTGGATCTGTTTTATTAAATTTGACTTGAGTTTAATTGGGTGAATTTAATTGTTTCTGGTTTGGGTTGAAATTTGATTTGATCATTTGATTTAAGTTTGTTTGGAATGAGTTTGTTTGGAATTTATTTGAATTTGGCTTGAGTTAGAAAACAATTTATTTACTGCTTGATTTTAAATGAGATTTGGGCTCAACTTTTGAATTCGGTTTGTTTTAAATCAAATTTGTTTGTTTGGGAAATTTGGGTTTGATTTGAATTTCGTTTGAATTTGAGTTTGTTTCATTGAATTATCAAGATTGATTCTGTTTTGAGATTTATTGGATTTGTGATTTGTTTTATGACTCAGTTCAAATTCTGTTTTTTATTTTTACTTGAGTTTGTGTTTTACTTGAGTGTGTTTGATGCAGATTTTGGGTTTTAATTTGACTTTGACAGGTGATCATTGTGAGTTGGATTAAATTACGGATTCTTGAACTGTGTTGATTTTTTTTTTTACAGGTTCACAGATTAAATTTAGTTCAGGTGATTTATTCATGTGATCTTCCGGTTGAATTCTGTTTGAGAGCGTCTGTGTTTTGAGCTGGGTTGATCGGAATTAAAATTTGATGTTATATTTCAGACTTAATTTTTCTGTTGAGATTCCAGGTTCGGTTCAATTTGATTTGGGCAGATTTGTTGGTTTACTGAGTTTAATTTGAACAGGTTGGGATTTCAGTGAATTATCTTCAGATTTCAAGTTTCAGATTTAACTGATCTGATTTCAGACTTGACAGATTTTAGACTTCAAATTCTGCATATTCTTAAAATTTTCAGATTCTGGATTCTGCAATTTTACAGGTTTCGGCTTGCTATCCTAAAGTTTGTTCTGTTCTCAAATTTAAATTTGTAAGTTGGCTTAGATTTCAGATTTTCAGTTCAAATTCTGCACTTCCCATTCCGGACTTGTGTTGAAGGTCTTGATTATGGCTTGTCAACTGATTTTGTTGAAGATGGTATTTGCGGATTGGGGTTTATGCTTCTCCAATTTCAATTTGGGTTCACTTTTCAGAATTCTCTGCTTGTTACCTGAGTGAAGTTCAGATTTCCATCTCTAAATGTGAAGTTCGGATTCTGAATTCAGATTCCCTACAGATTTTATGTGTTCCAAAATTTCAGGTTCAGACTTCAGGTTTTTACGCATGTTTCGGATTTCAGAAACCCCAGACCTTATAAATTTCAGTTTTTTTGTTGTATATTTCAGATTTCGGAAATGTGGAGTTCAGGCTTTGAAACTCTTGAAATTCAGATTTTTTTGTTGAAAGCTTCAATTTCCAGATTGCAGATTTTTGTGTGCGGATCCCCTGCAGATTTCAGATTTTTATGTGGATTCTACACCTTCCCCTCTCAGATCTCAGACTTTTAAATGGTTTAAGTTCGGATTTTCAATTTTATGTGGGTTAAGTTCAGATCTTCAATTTTTATGTTTGCTTCAAATTTCAGGTCTGAGGCTTCGGATGTTTCAGATTTCAGGATCTCAGATTTTTTTGTTTTCAGATTTTAATGTTAATTCCGCACAAGACAGATTTGGGTTTCAGCTCTGGTTCCCTCCAGATTCAGATTTGCCTGTTTTCGGATTTCCTAGACACTTCAAATCTCAGAATTTCAATTATCAGATTCTTATGATTTGAATTCATTCAAATGTGTGATTTGTGAAGTTAAGTTTTCTGTCTGCAAATCAGAGCCGAATTTGGCCAGAACTTAGACCGGATTCCAGGCTCAATTACAGATTTTTTGTTTTCTCTTTTTTTAAGTGCTTAGCATCCCATCAGATTAATGAGATCATTGACTCCTTTCAATGATATAAATCAGCAGTACAGCTGCCTGTCTTGGACGTTCACAGTCTAGAAAAATGTGATATTACAACTCTGACTTGTCTTGAGAACACTCTTGTTCAACTCTTGATGAGTACAGTCCTTGTCAATTTTTGGATGGAATACACCCGGTCTTACACAGACTTATGGGCATTTCCCTCCACTTTCTATGAGACAATTTGTAGCCTGACTGGAAAATCAGTCCCCAGAGTCCTTGATGGACTTATCGATTCATGGGCGGCATGTACCCGGTCTTGATAGACTTATGGGCATCCCCCACTACTTTTTGATGATTTCACTAGCATACGACCGGCATGATAGCATATTGATTATGCTTGAGCCTTGCATAGCTTGGTGAACTTGGTAAGACATTGGGGGGTCTTTCGACCTTTGTATGTCCACCTTAAAAAATTAAGGAGGAGGTTTAGAACCGACCCACAAATTCTTTTAAGTTTAGCCAAGATCATGTGGCGGGTTTTTAGCCGGCCAGATGCTTGTCTCGGTTTTTGAAATTAACTTAGTGGATTTTTATTTAATTTCTGTTCATTGTTTGTTTTATTTTGAATTATGGGTCAAGAAGCGTGCTTAAAAGCCGGCTTATTGCTTTCCCATTTGTTTTGGTTCTTTTAAGTTATGCCGAGACCATGTGGCGGGTTTTTAGCCGGCCAGATGCTTGCCATCGGTATGTTTAATTAGTTAATGAATTTTTATTTAAATTTTCATTTGATTGTGCATTTTAAAAGAGAGACTATTTTTTTTTGTCCACAGGCTTCAAGTTTAATGGGCCGGCCCATCTCCTCCTCCTTGCGCGCCTGCTGGCCAGTCCAGCGGGTTCTATTTTTTTTTAAACCCTCTCAAAAAAGTGGGCCCCACTCCATGTTGACCCGCCCGGTCAACAGCTCCCGCGCGCGCGTTTTTTGCCTTTTTCTCATGTGGGCCCGGCGAGCATTTTGACCCCGGGTCAAAATCGGCCGCTGCTTCTCCTCCTCCCCCTGTTCATGCGCCAACGTGGACGTAGGTTGGGAAAAAAATAACACCGGCGGCCCCTCTTCTCCTCCCGACCAAGCGGCGGCAGCGGACGGCTTCGACGGACCTCGGCAGCTCCCGACGGTGGATTCCTCGGTTCCGGCTGTGGCTCCTGAACTCCGGAGGCTCTAGCGGCTACAGCGGGGCTGCCGGTGACCTCCGACGGCGACACCGGAGGGGAGACAAGCTGTCGACGGAGACGCCTGAAGAGAAAAGGGAGCTCAACGAACCTCGTTGGTTGCGGCTTTGACGCAGGGAGTCCTCCCACGGTCTCCTCCTCTACGGTGCTCTTCGAAAGGCCGCAGGGATCGCCGGCACTATCGTAGGACGAAGAAGGCTTCGGCTGCGGGGAAGAAGTGCATCGCGAGGTAACCTTGCCTCCCGCTATGGTCGGTCTCCTCTCTCCGTCTGCTTCTCGCTCTTTCTGGGGTCTATTCACGCACCGGGCAGTCGAGGAGGAGGCTGGGTGCTCTTATAGGCTCGGCCAGTGTCCTTCCTCCGCCGGAAATCTCACAAAATCGGGGTAGAGGCTCCGAGAAGGACTCAGGATCCTTCCGAAGCAAGCGGGCTCGATTCCCTTTCCCTTCTTATCCTCCATTACCTCCTAACGGCAACTCCTTGCCGTTGCTAGAGTTGGCTCCGAGGTAGAGTCCGATGGGGAGTCGATCTCCTTTCCTACTCCGACTGCTTCTCTCCATTTATTTATTATTCATTTTTTTTTTGACGTGGATTTCTCTTGAACAGGCCTGTCATGAGAGAAGAGCACAAATATGCCAACATTTGGGCCATCTGTGGATAGCCAGCTTCATTGGGCCATCTGGTCGTGACTACCCGGCCCCCTCCTCTCTTTTCTTCTCTTCTCTTTTTTTCTTTAACTCTCTATGCAATAAGACCCAGTAGCTGAAACAAACCGCCTTCTACAGATGTTCATTCAATTCAACTTTTTTCTTTTTTTTTTGAAATTTTGAGGTGCCAACAATTACATTGCACATACGTCCAAATACTCTTGATTTATCACCATAGTAATGCATCATATAAAGCAATTAATTTAAATTGAGCATGCATAATGACATAAGAGAATGATTTACGTGTTTAAAATTTTAATTTGTTTCATAATGTATTTCTTCCATTTTTAATTTAGCATTTTTATTATGTGTTATTTTGCGTTATCTACTATCATGTGTTTCTTTAGTTGAAGCTCAGTATGTTTTTCCTTTTTAGGAGGCAATTTTACGTGTATGCACATTCTATCTCCATCTTTTCCTATTTTTAAAAAATGGTACATTGTGGTCATTTGATGGACTTTCTCTCCTCCAGCGAACTCTCCATTTGTTGTGGTTATGGAGATCTGAATGTACTTTCTTTTCCTTCATTTTCCCCATTTTTTAAATGATTGAGGCCCATTAGTTGAGTTGCACAGTTGTAAACATGTGCCTTACAGGAGGTGGTGCATGCCCTTTTTACCTTTCTTTGAGAATCCCCTTTTATGCTGACTGGTGGGGGCCCCACCTGAAGGTGAGGTATAGATGTAACTGCACCTGTATAAACCCTCGCTAGTCATGACAGCCCTCACAACAGGTTTTGACATTTCAAAAACAACCTAAATGCAGCGGTGCTTCAAAAACTGCCAAAAACCAGCAGTGGCGATGGCAGTTCCTGTGGAGGAACTCGGCAGCTGCAGTGAAGCATCACAACCACCCAAAATAAAGTGGCAGGAGTGTCTTCTTCGGTGGAAGCATCGATCAGTGGTGACAGCACAAGACTCTGGCAGTGCTTCAGGTGGTTCCGGCCATGGTATGCCGGGTCGCGACCCGGGTCGCGACCCGGCCCCGACCCGGTCGGGTTTAGGCCCGACCGGCTCGGTCGCGACCCGGTCGGGGCGACTCCCCCGGCCGGGTCGCGGAGTCGTGGCCGGGTCGCGCGAGTCGCGCGACCCGGCCGACCGGGTCGCGCGACCTGGCCGGGTCGCGCGACCCGGTCTGGCAACGGTCATGTGACCATTGCCAGACCGTTGGCAACGGTCTTGGGGGGGCGCAGCCCCCCCATTCAGCCCCTTGGGGGCTATTTAAAGCCCCCAAGGGGCTCTCCTTACTCCCACCCCCCCACTCTCACTCTCAACCTCTCATTTGTGCTCTCATTGCTCTCATTGCTCAATTTTTTTTTTCTCATTTACTTAATTATTTCATCAAGCATTTCATTAGTTCATTTAGTATATTTATTTAATATTAGTTCCATTGATTAGTGGGTTAAGTAGTTTATTCTTTTTAATACTTATTTGCTTACTTGCATAGTTAGTTAGCTAGAAGATTAGTTAGATATTTAGTTTAGTAGTTACTTAACACATCATTAGTAGTAAGGAATATTAATTACCACGATGGAGTTGGAGCAGAATACCACGATGCCCCCGACTATGTGTATGATTCATCCCAAGGCTCTTGGTTCCCTACATACGATCAAGAGTACTGTGGAATGAATTATGTGGAGTCATCGGATACTTCGATCCAATCGACCTATAGTTATGGTGACTCGTTTGGATCAAGTCTTAGGATAGTTTCCCGAGGGACTGACGAATATGATCGTCACGTGTACATGTATCAAGCTTTGTACTCAACCCAAATGACATGGGGAGAGTACATCAACTACCTACAAAGTGTACAACACATCATGTTGGAATAAAATTGATGCATTATTCATTTAAATCATGTCATTTAATTTATCCAATTTTTCTGTATTTTTTAGGATTTTTTTTCGCATTTTTCTTATTTGTTTGAATTTTTCAAAAAAAAAATGTAAAAAATAGGGTCGCGACCCGGGTCGCGACCGGGTCGGCCTGGGGGTCCCGCGACCCGGTCGCGACCCCCGACCCTACCCTCCTTGGTTCCGGCAATCTCTGGGGCTGGCAGTGGGGCGTCCTTCAAAATGCCAAAAAAAATGCTATCCCTAACGGCACAAGGCTTCTCAAGCGACGGTGGCAAGGGTTATGGTGGGATCCTCCTGCATCTGTCAGGCACAGGAGGAGACAGGAGCTCTCAACCTGATTCCAGAGAATCTAATGTTTTTCATAGGAATTGCCCCAATCAGCCGATTCCAGTAGATTCAGCCAGTATTCTGGGAGGAAAACAGTCAACCAGTGTCCCTCCCCCAAATTGGATCGACTATTGCCACTCTGTGGTTCATAGAATTGGCCAATTCTATGAACCATCCAATTCTATGAACCATGGTGAGACCTTGACTGGCAGAGTATCTCCCATCAATGGGGTATTTTCCCTCATTTTTTATTTCTGGTGGGGCTCCTCAGTTGACTAGTTGAGATCCATACCCATCACCATCTAGGCCATTAGTTGAAGATATTATTTTTCCTTTGCTGGTGGGCTGCATTGGATGGCTCAATTATCCCCCCCTGCCCCTGCCCCTTGATGATGCCCATTAGATTTTCTTTTCTTTTACTCCCTCTCTGTTTGCTTCATGTGGGGCCTATCTTAACCACCTGCTCTGGCTCTCTATCATCTCTTGCACGTGAGAGAGAGAATGAGGATAGACTTGGAAAGTCCATCCGGAGTCTCCAAGCTGGCTCAAAGTGTTTCTGTGTTTTTCTTTTCTTTTCTTTTAGATCAGTAACAACAAGTGCATCGCTTAGGAGGTGAAAAAATGAGAAAGGAAAATCAAGGATAAAGTTACAATACCTATCGATGACTAGAGGGTCTACAGAAGCAGGAACACATAACTCTAAGCTGTCATATGATTAAATCTACTATGCACATTTCCAGAACAGCAAATAACAAATGACACGAAAATCTCACTGAGTATCATTGCATTCATTAGACTTGCAATGGTAAGTAATATATAAATTCATGACATAAGATAGCTAGCAAGGACTTCATGCTATTTCTTCATTGAACCTGCCAGAACTTACTTTCCATCATTAAACAACTAGATCATTTTGAATTTACACTAGAACAAAGATACTTTTAGAATGTTCAC
Organism: Cryptocoryne crispatula var. balansae; assembly: GCA_036172225.1. NCBI lineage: Eukaryota > Viridiplantae > Streptophyta > Magnoliopsida > Alismatales > Araceae > Cryptocoryne > Cryptocoryne crispatula. Next base: position 44,205,654 of record CM069921.1, read on the forward strand.
AAACATCAACAGGACTGCGGTACCATAATGATAGAAAGGTTTCCCTTGCATCTCTCTTTCAAAATTGCAAAGGTACCATATAATTATTACATGTTAGTGTTACCCTTCAGTGGAGTGCCAATTGTTTGAATGATGCTGATAAAAAAATACATAACGAACTAATGAAGTCACAAAATGAATCATGTACATGATGTGTATTATTGCAACAAATCCTTTCATCGAGCATAAATTTTTGGCACCACCTCCTTAATGAATTAACTTTTTTTTGGTGATGCTTTCATCATGCACATGATGTGAGTGATGCTTTTTGGTTTACATCAAGCATTCATTTTCATGTGTGGCTATTTACTAAAAGATTGACAGTGTTGTGGATTTAGAATTTCAGTCATATAGACAAGTAATGTGACTTCAGAAAAAAATTTATAGACAAGTAATGGTGTCACTCACAGTGTAAGAGCAACAACGGCTGCTGGCACATTTAGAAGAAACATCTTGAAATAGTCAACAGATAAGTCACTGTATACCTGCACAGAAAAAATGTTGAATAACAGATGATAAGCAATGCTCATTCAGCTATATGCATGTAATATTTGACATATCAAATACATAACCACACCTAAACATACTACTAGAGACCCACTTAGCATTTGATAAAAGGTTTGAAGATAAAGTCAAACATCGGCATAGGGGGATTCTTAGCCAATCCACACGTTTGAAGTACAAAACGTTTGAAGTACAAAACAGTTTTTTGTCATACAAAAACAGTGTGCTTCTTGATGGCATTCTAGTCCATATCTAAGACATTCTGTCAAAGATAAGATCATGAAAACTTGAAACAAAAGGGTAATAAAAGTCACATTTCTCTAAACAAACATAATGATATTGTCTGGTAAGCTAAATAAATAGAAAGTTAGAAGGGACTCAGCTGACCCCTCTCCCAATTGCCAATAGCACCACTATACCCACTATTAAATAAAAATTCACCTTTGAAGTTGGTTCTTTCTTGACAAAAACAATACTCAGTAAAAGCCTAAAACTGCATTGGTTACATCAATTAGAACATCTGCCACAAAAGAGACTTTGTTTGCATCCATTAGTGGTATCAAGAATCGATATCTCACATCTCAATATTGTCTCAGGTGATCAAAGAGAAGAGATCTCAGAGACCTAAGAACAATCCTAACAGATTAGTCGTCAGAAATGTTAGTCCAAGTACACGTATGTGTAAAATCGAATGGCCTCTTCAAAAGAGAACTCGAGAACAAAGAACAAGAACTGGAACAAGTTGGCAAGAAAAACTGACTGAAACATAGGAATGGTCACCAGTCCACAAGGGACACATCAAGGGATCAGAGATCCCAAGTTGGATCTAGACTTATCTCAAGCAATATTGAAAGAAGACTGTGAACACCAAAAAAATTTTCAAATAAAGATTAAATCAAATTGGATCCACATTGGTTACCACTTTGTGGGTGAAATAGCCCAAAGTTGATATCCATCGGTCAAACCCAGTAAGGGTTATGTTAAATCTAATTTAATGCACCTTTGCACATCTTAAGGACTGATCTTAGTCCCGAGACAAGCCCTCTACGACAGGCCCACTCAAGAGGAGTCCACGAAAAAAAAAATAGAAAAAAATAAATGAAGAGGAAATGTCGGAGCAGGAAAAGAGCCAACTCTACGTTGGAACTCCACTCCAGAACAAACTCTGAAAGGCGGTAGTAGTTGCCGTAAGAAGGTAATAGACGATAAGAGAGGAGGCAGGTCGATCCCGCATGCTTTGGGATTGCTTCGAGTCCTTCTCAGAGCAACAACCGCTGTTTCAGGAGGTCTCCCAGTGGGAAAAGGGGACTGTCGAGCCTATATAAGCGTCAATGGATGGCAGAAGGAAGGGAGGAAAAAAACCTCCGAGGGATCGAAGAACAGAGAGAGCGGCGCGTGAACAAACCCCCCAAGGAGAGCCATCGAGAGACCGAGAAAAGGAGGAGAGACGAAAGGCCTACCGGAGTCGTCTTCCCCCCACGCCAGGCTCGAAGCTCCCTCAATCTGTCTGTCCGGAAGCCACCAAGCCCGCAGGTCCGTTCGGAAGCCTCTACGGAGGCTGCCTTCGCCGCGAGCCTCGTCGGAAGTTGCCGTCGTCGTCGTCGCTGGACCTCTCCCTAGAAGCCCTTGCGGTCGCCGTCTCCACCGAAACCTCCTCCAAGACCCGCCGTCGCCGCCGAAACCTCCGTTGGGAGCAACCGTCGCCGCCGGAACCTCCGCCGGAAGCCGCCGTTGCAGCCGTGAGCTTCTCACGCCTCCGCCGTCGCCGCTGCCCGGGGCAAGAGAGAGGAGGGGTCACGGGGATTATTTCCCCCGACTTATGTCCACGGCGGACATATGAACAATCCTGGGGGCCAGCCTTAAAAAAAAAGGAAGAAGAAGAAGAGAAAAGGAAGGAACGCGAGGAGGCGCCGGACGTGAGCCGCGCGTGCGCCGTGCGCGAGGGACCTTGGTCCACGGTCAACATGGGGTGGGGCCCACCTTTTGAGAGAGTTTAAAAAAAAAAAAAAAAGAGGAACCCGCTGGACCAGCCAACGGGCGCAAGGAGAAGAAAAATGGGCCGGGCCCATTAACTTGAAGCCCGCGGACAAAAAAAGATAATTTTTCTTTTAAAATGCACAATTAAGTGAAAATCTAAATAAAAATCCATTAACTAATTAAACAAACCGGGGCGAGCATCTGGCCGGCTAAAAACCCGCCACATGGTCTCGGCATAACTTAAAATAATCAAAATAAATGAGAAAGCAATAAGCCGGCTTTTAAGCACGCTTCTTGACCCATAATTCAAAAACCAAATAAAATAAACAACAAACAGAAATTAAATAAAAATCCATTAATTAATTCAACAAACCGAGACGAGCATCTGGCCGGCTAAAAACCCGCCACATGGTCTTGGCTAAACTTAAAAGAATTTGTGGGTCGGTTCTAAACCTTCTCCTTAACCTTTTAAGGTGGACATACAAAGGTCTATTAAAAAGACCCCAATGTCTTACCATGCCCCAAGAGGAAGTTACTTACCCATTATGCCATGGGAAGGCTGTGCATGATCAACATGCCGATATGCCAAACTATGAGCTAGTGAGGTTCATGAGGTATGAGATGAGTCCTCACAAGCTTATCAAAAGCCGGGTGTGCTCAATCTCAAATCAGTGAGATGAGTCCCCACAAGCTTATCAAAAGCCGGGTGTATTCAATCTCAAATCAGTGAGAGGAGTGCCCACAAGTCTATCAAAGACCGGGTGCTTTTTTCATCATCAAACAGGCTACATGTCCATCAAGGACTCAAAAGACCTGATTTCTGGTCATGCAGGTTGTAAATCATGTCTCATATTGAGAGAATAAGTGAAAAATTCATGTTCGGTACATAGATTGATGTTACAAAGAGGAGGGACAACCACATGAAATTTCTGGAATGCAAGACAACAAAAAAATAATAACAAACGATTCTGAAATTTGGAAATTTTATTAAAATCTGAAACGTGTAAATCTGGAATTTGAAGACTAAAATCTGCAAATGTGTACACAGAGGTCGAAATCTGAAATATTTAAAATCTGAAACCTAAAAATCTGAACTTTGCAACTGAGGTCTGAAAATCTGAAAACATCCGAAACCTCCAACCTGAAATTTGAAGCAGACCTGAAAATTAAAAAATCTGAACTTAACCCACATAAAAATCTGAAATTTGCAGGGGTTCCGAACTAAAAATCTGTAATCTGGAAATTGAAGCTTCAAAAAAAACTGAATTTCAGGAATTTCAAAGTCTGAGTTTCACTTCTCTGAAATCTGAAAAAAACTGAAATCTATAAGAAACCTAGAGTTTTAAAAAGTCTGAAACATTTAAAAATCTGAAGTCTGGACTTAAAACATACAAGTCTGAAAATCCAAAATCTGCAAGTTTGAACTTCACATTTAAAATGAGAGATCGAAACCTGTAAAATTGCAGAATCCACAATCGGGTCAAATTTAAGAATCTGCAGAATGTGAAATCTAAAGTCTGCCAAGTCTGAAGTCAGATCACTTAAATCTGAAACTTAAAATCTGAAGATAATTCACTGAAACTCAACCTAATTAAAATTAAACTCAAATCAAACTCAATTTTAATCAAAATTCAATTCAAATCCAACTCTTAAATTAGACTCAAGTTAATTTCAATCAAACAAAACTAAACCAAACAAACTTCATTTCAAGCCAAATCTGACTTGAACAAATTTGAACAAATTTCACTTAATCCAAACCTCAAAACAAATTAACCTTAAACTAAACAAATTCAAAATAAACCAAACTCAAAATCAAACAATAAATAACTGTCCTAAACTTAAACCCAATCAGCCCAATCAACTTGAATCAATTCCCAAATAAAATTCAACTGAACTTAATGAAATCCAAATGAAGCAAACAAGCCAAAATTCAAATTGAACCAAACTTAAATCAATTGATCAAATCAAACTCCAACCCAAACTAAAAGCAATTCAACTCAAACTAAATTCAACTCAAATCAAATTCAAACCAACAAATTTAATTCAACCAACTCAATTCAAATCAAATTCAAACTAAAGTTGAGTGTTTGCATTCCATCAATCTTATGGGATTGTTTTCTCCTATGTCCATATGTGTGTGAATGTTTATTTTTGTGGATGCATGTTTTCTATTTTCATGGATTGCTATGACGTTTAATCAAGGGTATTCGGGTTATCTCGATGTAATTAACGTCGGATCTTCGCACCATCCGACGGGAAGAAGTCAAAAACAAATTTCAAAGAACCTAACAACCTCAACATATAATTTTGACCCTAGTTAGTACTTTTATGGAATACCATCTATTTTCCTAAGAAGTCAATGCTAAGGTCTAAGCAAGTCTAATTCAAATCCAAAAGGAAAATGAATTTCCAAAAGAATAAAACCTTTTTTAGATATTTGAGGTTACATCAAAGACATCTCTTTGAAACTTTGAAAGATGGATACGACATCACAAACTAATTGTATACAATAGTCACATAAAAATATTAGTTCACTAAATATAGTAGAAAAAATTAGACAACAATACTAGGATAAGCCATTGGAAAGAATAAGTTGACAAGAAAAACTGACAGAAACATAGAAATGGTGACCATCCACAAAGGACACATCAAGGGATCAGAGATCCCAAATTAGATATAGACTTAACTCAAGCAATATTGAAAGACAAGATCTCTTTGAAGCTTTGAAAGAAGGATGTGACATCACGAACAAATTTTATATAATAGTCACATAAAAATATTAGTTTAGAAAATATAGAAGAAAAAAATGAGGCAAACAATACTTAGATACACCTTGGAAGGATGACAAATGGAGTTGTCAACTGTTGGCACTCATGTTTTCAAAGAGAACTACCCTCTTATAAATTTGAATTGGAAGAAAATATATATATACATAACGAGCAAGGTATCTGACGATACCATGAATCAAAGAACTAACGTCCAAACTATAGCTGGGTGGGACAACGGTCCTCCAAACATTTTTCTGACGATAGTGGTGCTGTTAATGGACTATTAATTTCAGGTCTAAATGCGGTCATCCATGAAAAATATGGTCAGAATTGAATAAGGGCATCAGGTTGTGCAATAGTTAAATACCTATGCTGAAAAAATAGGAGTCAGTGGGAAGGAATAGCCCACTCAGTCCACAATCACAGCAGCACCTGAAATAAGAGGGGAGCTCGTCATGTAAACCAATTGATGTGTCTACAAAGTAGAGGGAGTCAGAAGCCTCATAGAAGTTACGAAATGACAAACAAAATATCCAATTGGAGACTGTTGGTTGACCGAAAAAAGAAAAGAAAAAAAAATGAGGGGCTTCGGTGGCAGAACCGACCGCCCACCGATTCCCACACCTTGCCGGATTCTGCCACGTGAGGAAGGCCCGTAAGGTTGCTCCCATATGGAACTAGCGGGTTTTCGGAAAGGGAACGAAGCCGTGAACAACAAAAGATGGAAGGCTTTGGTGGCGTAATCGATCCTCAATCTAATCCCGCACAAGGTGGGAGTCTTCCGGCGTTGGAAAACATACAAAGGGGAAAAGATTTCTCCAACAAATAGATTCCAGTACTTTTTTAGAATCCTCCGAGTCCGTCTCAGAGCTGGAATCCCTATTTCGGGAGGTTTCCCAGCGAGAGAAGGAGGTCATCGAGGCCTATATAAACCTGGCCAAGGCTACAGAAGAGGGGGTTGGTCCGAGAGCAAAGAATATAGAGTGAGAGGTCCATAAGAGGGTATAAGGAGAAGGCCAGCACGAAGGGGGCTTATTGGAGTTGTCTTTCCCAGCGCCGCCACTCGAAGCCTTCAAGTTCACTTGCCTGGTGTTATCCTTCTCAACACCGTCCTCCGGAACTTCCAAGTCCACCGGATTCAGCTTCCAAGCCCACCGAAGTTGTTAAAGAGGTCCTGTCCGGACCTTCCAAGATCACGGTTGTCGTCTGGAAAAGAGGGAGCCGCTCGCAAGCCCTAGCGTCGTTGGAGATGTCGCCTTTCCTCGCCAAAGGTATCCTTCACCCGCCGGCCACCGCTAGCGAGTTCATCGTCTTCTTCAGCCAAGTGGAAGGGGAGCCACGCACCGATCGTCCAGAGGAACCTACGGCGCCATTGTCTGGTCGAGACAAGAAAACGGGAGTGGCATATTTATTTTAGTATGCAACTTTGGTCCACGTTGGCTGTACGGATGCATCGCGCGGGCCAGCCGGGAACTGTTGACCCACAGGTCAACCTGGTGGGGCCCACGGCCTGAGAAAGTTCAAAAACAAAAGGAAAACACAAGCCAGGGTCCTCATCGGGCGCAATGGCTGTGATTGTTGTGGGCCGTCGGGGCTCAATAGTCCCCCGGATGAACAGTACTCCGACAAGAGCAATTCAAAAAAAAGTTTTAAAAGGAACAATCAAGTGGAGATTAAATAAAATTCACTTAATTAATTAAACAAACTAAGGCGAGCATCCGACCGGCTAAAAACCCGTCTCATGGTCTCAGCATAACATAAAAGAAAAAAAATAAATTAGAAAGCAATAGGTCGGCTTTAAGCACGCCTCTTGACCCATAAAAATATAAAATAAAATAAACAATAAACAAAAATTAAATAAAAATTACTTAATTAATCAACAAACCGAGACGAGCATCCGGCCGGCTAAAAACCTGCCTCATGGTCTTGACTTAATCTAAAAGAATCAAAATAAATAGGAAAAGCAATGGGCCGGCTTCAAGCACGCCCCTTGACCCTTTAAAGTAGGCATACAAAGGTCTATTTAAAAGATCCCAATGTCTTACCATGCCCTAAGAGAGAGTTATTTTGCCCATTATGCCATTGAGAGGTTGTGCATGATCAACATGCCAATATGCCAAACTATGAGCTAATGAGGGATACCAAACATAAGATAAGTTCTCATAAGCTTATCAAAAGCCGGGTATGCTCAACCTTGAACCTGTTGAAAGGAAGGATCATATGCCTATCAAAGGCTGGAACATGTTCAAGACAATATTCAACTTGATCAAAGAACGACAAATGCTTGATTCCAAGTGGATGGAATAGTGTTGTATTTCAAATTGAGTGAATAGTGTAAAAGATTGTGTTCGGTGCAATTTAATGGAAAAGGAAGATCAATGACCTCATGAAGTGACTGGAATGCAAATAAGAAAACAAAAAACATGAAATCTGTAAATTAAGATAATTTTGGGTTCACAAACAGAAGCTTGATCACCCGGTTGAGATCTAGAGTATTAAGTGAACTTTCAAAACTCATTGAACCTTGAATCAATTAAGTTTGAGCTCTGTATAAGATTAATGTCTGCAGGACCAGTGAAAAGAAAATGTTTCCCAAGCTACGGCCTGATTTAACTTGCAAACAGAAATCTAGCTTCATAAATTACAATTTCAATTAAATCTGATTCAATTCCCATGACACACATCCTGATCGGAGTAGAAGAGAACGGTAGCAACAGATCATCAAATGTCAAGGTTGATCCATGCAAAACTAAGACAGAGGGCAGAGAATCTGAGAATCTATTTCGTCATTAAGCAACTTTAAAACAGGAGCAATTAAATTCTCAAGATAATTGAAATGCATGCAAATCTGAAATTTATCATTCAAAGAAACCGAACTTGAATCAAATCTCAAAAGGAACAAAGCTTGACTAAACTAAACTTGATTCGACAGTGCATCTGAAGAGAAGCGACGAGAGATCAACTCAAGACAGAGTCCAAATCCTTAACATATCAAGTCTTAATGATCAACCCAAGAAAATTCACTCCAAACAGAATATGCTAACTTGAACTAAATTCAAAATTGAAGAAAAAAAATCTCAAGCTAAATTTCAAACAGAACTCAAATCAAAAATCCGATGGAATTCTCCAACATTCTAAACCTTGAATAAACTCATCCAAATTAAATCCGAACCAAATCATGCCTTAATTAACATGAATCAGATTTCAAAGAAAAAGAAAGGGCATCGAATTCACCATCAGAATAGCTCAATTTAAGGCAAGATTTCAATTCAATAAAGAAAAACAGAACCAAACAAAAAAATCATCAACTGACCAATTCAAAACAAATCTCACAACTCAAACTTCAAAATGAGCCTAGTCAAGGTTGATGCAAATCTCAGCAAAAGAATCTCAAACTTGAACCAGAAATGTCAAATCCTCAAAAGAACAGAAAAAACTGAAACCCAGAACTTAAAAGAAACACAACTTAGATGCCAGATATCTCCCTAAAGCCAAGAAATTCCCAAATCAAAACATTCTTATCAACCGACGGAACTTGTATCAATTAAGCAAAACATAATTCACAATCCATATAATTCCCAACTTGTTAATATCAAACTCCAATAAATCCCAGCCAAACGAATTTAATTTAAAACGAATTGAACTTAAGCACAATTTCTTGAAACACACCAAATCAAATTTCCAAGCAAACTTTATAAACTCACTAAATCCAAAGACAAATCTTCATCCTGACAAGCATTGATCCCAAACTGAAATTAAAAAAACAAATCAGAAGATAACAAATTTTAAACCCAAAGATGATCTCCAACTTGTTAAACATCAAGGTAAATTTAAATTTCCAAACCAGATTCATTAATCTTAAGTGAAAATTAAATCAAAATTGCATAAGACAAATTCAAATTAAACTCAAATCAACTCAAATACAAATCAAACTTTCCAAATCAAATCCAAGTTAAACTTAATAAAACAAATCCAAATTGATCAAACAAGCCAAAATTCAAATTAATTTCAATCAAATTTTAAACAAACTAAAATCAATCTCACACAATTCAAACCAATTTTTGATCAAATAAATTCAATTAAACAGAATTTAAACCAATAAACAGTCCAAAGCCAAATCAAATTAAACTAATTCAAACCAACTTAAAACACATTAAGTGTTTGCATTTCAACAAGTTCATGGGGCTATTGTTTCTCCTATGTGTATATCAATGTTTGTTTTTGTAGATGCATTGTTCTTCTATTTTCATGGATTGCTATGATGGATAATCAAGGGTATTCTCGATGTAATTAACGTCAGATCTTCGCACTATCCAACGGGGAGAAGTCAAAATCAATTTTCAAATAACCTAACAACTTCAAACTATATTTTTATACATATCATAGCCCCTAGCTAATACTTTTATGGAATATTACCTATTTTTCTAAGAAGTCAATGCGAAGGTCAATTCAAAATCAAATCAAACAGGAAAATGAATTTCCAAAACAAAATCAAAATAAAAAGAGTTAAATTTTGAGGTTACATTATCAACATACAAAACAAATTAAACAACATTGACAAACTAAATAATAACAAAATAAAACAACAGGGAATAGAAGCAACGTAGATAATTTGCATTGAATAGAGTTGAGACGAAGATGTAGCAGGAGATATTGAAAATTAAAAGGTTAGAAATATTTAGATTGATATCACCATTTTGGTGATCTCGGAGGTGCAAAGAGATAGAGATTCTTGAGAGACTCGGGGAAACCTCAATTTGTTTACATATTTCTCAAATCATTTAAAAAAAAGTGTAGATCACTTCAAACACCTATAAAAGGGAAGCTCTTCAGTCACCAACCAGAGAGAGCCACATACCCTTGTGCCACTTAGTATGTTTTTTTCTTTAGTTACTAAACCGTTCCTATAGTTACTAAATGGTGCATATAGTTACTAAATCCACTTTTTTGAGTTATTAACCCCTTCTAAAATATTACCAAAATGTGTATATAGTTACTAAAGGGCTTAGTAACATTTTAGAAAGGTTAGTAAATCAAAAATAATAGATTTAGTAACTATAGAAACAGTTTAGTAACCAGATAAAAAAACTTACTAAGTGGCACAGAGGTATGTGGCTCTATCTGATTGATGACTAAGGGGCTTCCCTCTTATGGGTGTCTGAGGTGATCTGCACTCTTTAAAAAAGTCATCTTAACCTTTTTGCAAAAGAATGTGATTTTTTTAGCTTTGAAAATTATAAAAATAGATGGTATTCCACGGAAGTATAACTAATTTGGGTGATACGTGTATTTAAAAACTTACAAAGTAGATTCCGCAAATTTCCAAGTGTTAGTGAGAATACCATATCACTTCAACCATATGAACCACATTTTTTATGGTTGCTTGAGTTCTTTAAATTTTTTTTCACCTCTTTCCATCTTACTTGCAAAGTTTGAATGTTAATTATACAAAAAAATCATTAGAACACCCTTGATTAACCGTCATAGCAATTCGGGCATAGAAAGCATACATTCACAAAATAAATATTTGGGAGCCATGGCCCCATGAACTTGATAGAATGTAAACTCAATGTTTTGGATTTAGTTTGATTCAGTTTGGGTCTATTCAGGGGTTAGATTTATTTTGGTTAAGATTTGGTATCCTTTATCTTTGAGATTGCTTTGAATTTAGTTTAAGTTGATTTAAGGTTCAATCGAAACTATACATGTTTTTTTGTGTGTTAAAGGCACAATGTCTTCTTAGATTTAGGATTTGGCTTGTTTTGATTGTTGCTTTCTTATTTCAGATTTAGAGGCTATTGAAACCTCATAAAGTCTCTTGAGAATTTGAAATTTTGGCTTAGCATTGACGACTATGAAAATACATAGTATTCATAGAAGTATTAGTTAAGCAAAATTGTGGTATTATAGGAACACTGATGGTTCCACAGATTTTATAAGTGATGATATAGGGATTGCCCATCACTTAGAAGATTCGAACCATATTTGAGGTTATCTAAGTTCTTTGAAAATAAATTTTTTGACCTCTTTGCACCGAACTTATGATATTCCAGTGTTAAATCGAGCAACTATTCGAACACCCTTGATTAACCGTCACAGTAACAAGTTGAATGGAAGTCAATCACCCACATAAAACACAAAACTGGAAGACATCTCTATAGCCTTATGAGATAGGATTTGGTTTGACTTAATTTATTTTATCTTTGAGTTTGTGGATTTGATTTATGATTTGATTTGATTGTGTCGTTTGTTATTAATTGACCTAGACAATTTGAGTTGAATCTTTTTGTTTCTTATAGAAATTAGTTTCTATTTTTTGAGTTTTATTAATATTTTGTTATAATTAAAGTAAATTTTGAAATTAAGATTTATTCTTATTAACATTATTCATTTAAATTTCGTGGCTAAATTTGATCCAACTAAACATGTCTTTTTAATCTTTGGTAGACATTTTTATGTATTATTTAATGAAATAGTTTTAGTTAGATTTTGTTAAAATTTTGTTAATGTTTAAATTATTTATTTGATTTAGATATTGTTATGTATATTTATTTAAGTAAGTAGCATTATCCATTTAATTTCATGGTTAAGCTAGATTAAACTTAACATATTTTGTAATCATAGGTGGTTATTTTTATGTATTATTTTATAAGATGAAGTTAGCTCAATTTTCTTCACATTGTTTTAATAATTGAGTCATTATTTGATTTGAATTTAATCATTTTTTTTGTTTTATTATGTTTTAAGTCATTTAGGTGACTTATTTAATTTTATCAATCTAAAAGTCCATGGAGATTTAATGCCACCTCGGAGTAACATATCACATCAAGCAAACTTGAATTTCATTTCATTTCGACTTGAGTACATGGAAGTACAATAAATAAGGGGGCATGTAAGTCTTGTTCCTCAGTGAACAAAATTGATTTTCATTATCAATATCACAAAGTTTCTATGCAAATTTTTTTATGAATTACTCATTTTTTTGACAATTTGGCAACATTCCAACTAGACCAAGTTGGATTTTCTTCATATATCAAAAATAACTTGCTTGTATTTGATATGTAGCAATTTTTGGACTCATTCGATTTCGGCAGCATTTTGGCTTTACCGAATTTGATGACTTTATGATTTCCGACATAGCATAATTCACATTTTTAAAGTGGAAGATATTTGGTTTCCTTTTTTGAGAAAAGGTAGGATCAAAATTGGTTGATTTTGGCAACATTTTGGCTAGGTCGGAAGGATGGCTATATAATTACCAAAATAACATAATTTGCATTTTGAAAATGCAAGCTATCCAATCCCCTTTTTTGAGAAAATATAGGATCAAAACCGATATGCCTACTTCGCCATCAGGCCGAGCCCTACCTTCTTTCTAAATGTCCAGGAGTCTTCAAAGAAGTTAGAAAAAAGTTGGAGTTTCTCTCTCCTCTTTTTTATTCAAAATAGGCTTGACACGCTTCGATGAGCCAACCCCCGTATGTATAGCACTTTGAGGGCTATTTATAGGGAGGGGTGTTTTGGTCATAAAACATAGCCTCACTTATCCCATTTTCGAGTTGGTGGGGGTGACCCGAGTGCAGATGAAGTTACCACTTTTTACCCCTCCTTTTTATGCTTTTAGGCCCCTGTTTGACCGACAATCAGAGGGGAGGTGATAACACCAGGGTGACCAAATCCGGTCATTGACCGGGTCCTGCTGTGCAACAACGCATGTGGGCCATGACCGCACGCTCGGGCCGTTCATTTTCATTTTTTTCTCATCCTTCTTTTCTGCTTTGATCGGTTGACCGCAGCCCCTCCCCTTATCTCTCTCTCTTACATCTCCCTCTCACCCCGATGCAGCGGATAGCCGCACGCAGAAGGGCTTCCCGGCTGGCTTCATGCGGTAATGGTAGCGGTAGCTCCATGTGGCATCCCCGGCTGCGGCAGACCCTGGCGGCGGCGACGTGTGAGGACGATGGTGGTAGAAGGAGCTCTCCTACCCCCCCTCTCTCTCTCTCCCCCCGACGAGGCATGAACCCGCGAGCTCCTCCTTCCTCCATCAGCTCTTCTAGTGGCTGGAGATGGCGGCAACGGCAGTGGATGAGGGTGACAGCAACAGTGCCCAGCATGGTGGCAGAGGCTCCTGCCCTTGTCCCCTCTCTCTTCGGTTCTCCTTCCTCTTCGATGGTGACGGATACCTGCACACAGAAAGGCTTTGCGGTAAGCCCCTTTTCTGGCCATTCTTTACATGGCGGTGATGGCAAGACATGGCGGTGGAGATTGTAGAGTTTCCTTCTTCTCTCCCTTACAACAACCAAAAGAACCCTGCGTAGGGCCTTCCACGGCAGGGATTTCCTACGGCTGTTCTTCTGGCGTTTCTTCCTAGCAGCAGTAATGGCATTAGGCAAGGGCAACGGCAGTGGGAGATGACGATGGTGGCAGTTGGAGAGGGTGGTGGTAGTGCCGCCTCCTTTTCTCCTTGATGACGATGGTGCCGTCGATCTCCCCCTTTTGCGGTTTTCTCACAACGATGACGGCCCGAACAGGAGCCTCGCAAACTCCTTTTCGTCAACTTCTCTGCGATAGAAGGTCCACGGCTTCTTTCTTTCCAGTAGCAGCGTTTGTGGCTGGAGGTCTTGGCTACGCCAAAATCCCAGGGTGTCTTTACAGTAACTCCTATCAATGAGTTAAGACAGGGGATGGCGGCCATAGTTGTTAAGGCGGCCAAGGCGATCAAGGCGACATAGTACCGCCTTGGCGCCTTGGCGATAAGGCGAGATGTTAGGCGACGCCTTATTTTATATAGTAAAATAGATAAAATAATAAATATATATGTAAAAAATGATGCAAAATAACTTTGACACCATGCAAATCAATCAATAATGTGGGAATTGCATAGTTACATAGACTAAATAACTTGACAAATTAGTTAAAATTACTATTTAAATTATATCATCTATTAGTAAACACTTAAAAAATCATTTAACCCTAGCTATTATTCATCAAAATGTTAATTTATAGTCAAATTAACTATTAAAACTAGTTGTTTTTACTCTAAAACAACTTAATTATATGATATTGACACTTAATTAGCATTATTTATTATTAAAATAAGTAAAATAGTTATTTAAGGCAATGGGCGCCTAGGCGCCCATCGCCTTGCCCCCTCTGGGGGCGCCTTGTCGCCTAGGCGACGCCTTGAAAACAGTGATGGCGGCAAAAGATTTTTCCAGCCGTTCCTTCTCCTTCCTGGCTGTTGGCGTCACAAATCTACTCAAAAAAATGAGGATAGGGGTCCGGTCCCCAATTGGCTCAAAAGAAGGACCATTTGGCCCATCGGCGCACACACCAGCAGGCCCGGCCTACGAATTGCTTAAAAGAAATTATTTTTCAGCTCACTTGGCAGCCCATTTGCACAGCCCATTAAAAGAAAGGAATGTGGGCCGCGGTCAACAACCTGGCCCGGTCAACCATGCCACCTCAGCTGCCATGTCAGCTGGCCACATCAGCCACCACCTCACCATTGATCCATTGGTTGCATAGGAGAACTCAAGAGACAAGTCAACCTCTCTTGGGGCCATAGGGAGAGCCTCCAAGATAATATTTCCTTCCTTTTTCTTGGCTTCCTTCTTGAGCAAGTCTTGATGCCTTATTTTTTTGCTTTTTGTTCTCCCCGTTTCTCTTCTTCTCTTACTTTCTTCTTCCCCTCCTTGCGCAGCACTGAGAGGCTACTCTTCTAAGCCTTTCTCCCTTATTCCTCCTTCCTTGATGCTTCGTTCCTTCCTCCTTGTGCAGCAGCTTTCTCTGTCATTTTCTCTCTTTTTCACCTATGATTTGATGGTGAAAAGAATTGTTATTTATATAGGATGGAGGGGGCTGGTGTGCAGCAGCCTTGGAAGATGCTTGGCCTTATCCAATGATGGATAGGCAGTTAGAGAAGAAATCGAGATAGATTTTCCATTTTTCAAGATTTTTCCTGACATTTTTCTAATTGTTTAGCTGGTGGGATCCACCCTAACAACTTACAACGTGTATGGGAGTGCCACGTGACATGCTGAGATTTTCAATCATATCTCCTATTTTTAAGATTTTTTGGAATTTATTCCTGGTTTACGGAGGGAAAACAGGCTAGAAATTATGAAAAAAAAATCAGAACATAAAAATTAATGTTCAGTGACTGATCATACAAATTTTAGTTATAATTAGCCCATTTATGACTATTTTTTATTTATGAAAATCCTATTTTGAAATAATCTCAATTTAAAGATATTTCAAAAATTAATATTCTAAATTTTATAAACTTTCAGAAATATTTTTTATGATTTTCAACTCAATTTTCGTGAGAGGAGTTTGAGTTTATCTGAAATCCTCAATTTTTGGAGTATTTATACTCAATTTAGTGATTTTTAGAGGATAAACTCATCCCATAATTATCTCCTATTTTTTTTCTCCATGGGATGAGTTCGAAAAGGAGAGAAAGAACGGGTGGTGATGGGAGATGTAGAGACTGAGTTCTAGTTCAATCAGAACTCCTATTTCCACTCCAATAAAGTAGGAAGAGGATATGTTTGATGGTAAGTAGGATTGGAATTCTAATAGAATTAGGATTGGCATTCCAAGAGGATTGAAGTACCACTAAGATTAGAATTGATCATAGATGATTCAATAAAAAGGAAGAAAACTCTCCATCTCTCTCCCTCTAACCGTGCTCCTCTTCCCTCTTCCTCTTGCTTTCTTCCTCTTTTGGCCGTGGCAACAAGGGAGCAAGGAAGAGAAGCTCCCTCTTGCGGTCTTTACCTCTCTCCTTTCTTCTCATCCCTCTCTCGGTTCTGCGAAACAATAAGAAAGGCTTGATTTCTTTTCCCATCCTCTTTGCTCTCTCTTTTTTGGATCATGCAGAATCAGCAAGAGGTCTTTGTTGTTTTTCTTCTCTTGCTTTTTTATTGGTTTTTCATCTCCTTTACAGTTCTGCACAATGTTCGTAAAGTCTTTAAGCGGTCGTGAGGCGGTTTGTCAAAGCCTCACAAGGCGTAAGCCTCAAAACTTATTGAGGCGTAAGCCTCATCAAGTTTAGGAAAAAAGTATTTGATGGTTAAAACTATGAAAGTTGCGGGGAAGAATAAAATAATATTCAAACATAATATGAAAAGTGCGAAACTCAATCATCCAAAAGATTGAAACTAGAAAGAGGTTAGTGTAGGTCCACAAAAAGAAATAAAGGTTGGTGTAATTGACACTCAAAACTCAATTAGTTCATATCTCCATTGTTAGAGCAAATCTTAATTCTTAAAACTCAAAACAACTTAAAAAGAGGCTAAATATGTAAACAACTGATCAAAGCAAATTTCTATATGTCTTCATTCTCGCTCTGGTCTGAGTCATCCATTGAGTCATCTATATATCTAACACGATCCTCGTTGTCTTCAATTTCATTTGTGCCAATCTCATCCTCTTCATCATTATCCAAATGTTCTTCTATTATCAGATTTATCACTTCTTTATCTTTATCTATACAAAAAAATTTTATTACATTCTAAGCATTAAGTAAAAACAAGACACTTGAGAAGTGATAACTTCCTAGTACTTTCTCCATGTTTCCTTTTTCTAGAATCTTTTTCACGTGTTTCCATTCCAAACTCTTCTAAGTCATCTTCATGAATTGGTGGATTAAGAATATCAATTTCATCATAGCCCGCTGTCAACCATTCATCATCTGAATCCATCTCATTCTCCTCAAGATATAAGGGATTTTCCATTGCCTTTTTTTTGTAGCTCTTTCTTTCAATTTCAGGTTGAACATAACAAAGACCAAATCATTTAATCTTTGTTGTGACAACCTATTTCTTCTTTTTGTATGTACCTAAAAACATAACACCTTTTACTCAGTATGCCACAAAACAATTAGTTAGTTGCTACTTGCTGAAAAGTAAATTGTAAATATAAGATGTAATTACCTGGTTAAAAGCACTCCAATTGCGTTCACAACCCGATGCACTACATGTCAGACTCAAAACTCGATTAGGAAAACGTTTTAACTCTGGAGTTTCATCACCATATGCTAACCACCAATCAGCTAAGAAAATAAAATAATCAAATTATAAAATACACTTCAAAATTTAAACTAATAACTAATTAAGTACTACTGAGTCTGTAGAAGTACCTGGACTTCTCATCTTTCTTGATATTGTAGCTAATCTATCTCCAAACATCCCTCTTGCATTAATAAAAGCATCAAGTTGTAAATTTGCTTTTAATTTGGCATCCTCATCCTTGATCATTCTATCCGTACAACTGTAAAAGCCAAATTTGACTTCAGGATGTTGTGAAAATGAAGATTCATACTGCAATTGTGGATTTAAGAAGTAGCCTGCTGCGTGTAACGGTTGGTGCAATTGACACTCCCATCTTTTATCAATTATTTTCCAAACAGTTTCATATTTATCTTTTTTTCCATCCATGGCTTCAGCAATTTTTTCTTTAGCTTTGTCCATTGCCTCATATATAAAACCCATTGGAGGATATTTCTCACCATCTACCATTCATAATACACTCACTAATGGCTTTATAGATACAACTACAAAAGCAACACCTCTCCAAAAGTGTTTGTTTTTGATGATGATATTTTTAACAGACTTTCCAATCGGTTTCTTTGCATAAGTACTTTGTGTGAATTGTTTACAAGCAAACATCTCTTGAAGTCCTTCTTTTGAACCAACAATACTATTTAAAGTAAGAAATGCAGTGGCAAATCGAGTTGTAGCTGGTCTAAGAAGTTCTTTTCTAAGTTTTTGTTTCATAAAAGCTTTCAACCATGCATGAGCATAAATAAAATTGATAACCTTTTTTGCTTTTTTGAATATTGCTGCATACAATGGCAACTCAAACAAATCTTCTAAAATTAAGTCAAGACAATGTGCTGTACATGGTGTCCAATACAACCTTTTCCTTTTCTCCATCAATTTTTTTCCAGCTAATTTGTAATTTGATGCTTGTCTGTAACTATTTACACAACATTATCTTCGCCAACTTCTTCTATAACACTGTCAATAAGAGTAAACAATAAAGTTGCATCCTTCACCTCCATTGTAGCATCAACCGATTTAAGAAACCAAGTGCCTTTTGGATTATTCACTAAAAAAATTATCAATGTCCTTTGACTAGCATCAGTCCAACCATCTGTCATTATTGTGCAACCAGTCATCTTGCATGATGCCCTAAAGTCATCCATTAATCCATTAATAGTCTTCACATCTTCTTGTAAAATCCATGTTCTCAACTCATACATCGACAGAGGCTTCAAACCGCTACCGTATTGACCAATATGCTCAATCATTCTTTTAAATGATGGGTTGTTAGCAACATTAAATGCAATGCCATTTTCAAAGAAAAATCTTCCAATAGATAGGCAAACTTTACTTCTTTCTTCTTTCTTCCAATATGCATTTAGAGTAGATTGTGGTTTCTCCATAGCTCCTAATCCAACAAATGTATCCATCGGACCTCTATGTTGTTTTCCTTTTATTCCTTCTGAAGCACCGACAGTGACATCTGTGCTTTCAATGGGTAAAGAATCATCATGAATCATATATGAGCCTATGTTATAAATATTGTCCGATCTTTCTGCTACTAACTTCTTCTTGTCTCGAAAGAGCCCTAATATACCTTTGATCTCTTCCTCAACTTCTTTGGGCACTTTTGGACATGCAGATACATTGTGATGTGTTTTTGCCAAATGATCTTTCAATCTTTTCACACCACGAATAATTTTCTTCGCACAAAATTTACATTTCAAGTAAAAGTTTCAAGTAAACATAACTTTTACCTTCTTTTGAAACTTCTATTTGTTCTTCATATTTCCAAGCAGCATCAGTCATATTGCCTGTTTGTTTGACCTTCCCTTGATCATTACGGCTGCCACTGCCACTTCCAATATTGTCTTCAGTAGTCATATTGGATTCCTATTTAGAAAAAAAAAACATTATTGTGAACAACATATTAACATAAGCATGACCGGTTCATAATAAAAAAATAATAAAAGAACTATATTAATAATACAAGTTCATATTAATTACCTATTATTACAGTATATTGTTTACGTATAATATGTTTAGGTATAATTAACTATGTAATTTCACACTAACTATGTTAACTAATATTTAGTAATAACTGGTAAGTTAACGTAAAGTTATTTTTCAAAGTTTTGTACATGTTAAACAGTTAAACTAACTTTAACTTACTGTTGTAAAACATAACTTAATTTAACTAAGTTCGTTATTACATTTTAAGATTTTAACTGTGTAACTTTCTATTATAACTTATAGTTAGAGTTAGAGTTATTGTTAATAATTTATGATTATGTTAAATATGAATGTATGGTAAGCTAAAGTTATTAATTTGTTAGATAATTGTAAATTGTAGTTAGAAATTAAAATAATGTTAACTAATAGTAACTAAAGGATGTTAAATACCTTACGTAGGTTATTAGTTATCGCTATTATTTTAACTAAGTTAACTATTAAATTAACTAACAAATTATTAAGTTACTTATATTAACAATGTTATCTTACTAGCGGAGTAACGATGCTGTAGCAGAAAAGTTTTTTTTTTTTTGGAAAAACGACTGTAGCAGAAAAGTCGTACCAAGGGGGATGGACTTGGAGGGCCCATAATGTAAACATTAATAAGTAAACAGTACCAAGTTAAATAAAAACTTACGTATACTATCAGCCTTCAGCCGGTCACACGCTCACAAAGACAACGGGAGGTCCGATGACTCCGCTCACGACGAAGCCCTAGCTGCTGCGAGCCTGCGACATGACAACCTCGCCTCCCGTTATTGATGTTGTGAGCACTGACGACAACAGAAGAAGTGGCCTGACGGCCTCCTTGGGTCCTCCGCGCTTTGCTGGTGCTGCAAGCTACGTCACCGGAAGGAGTGGCACCGCACGCCACAGCCGCCACCGCGACACCGCCACAGCACGAGCGGAAGGTGTCGCACAAGAAGTTGAAGAGAATTGTGGTTCTTCCGGCCGCACGGGAAGGTGAACGTACTTGCCATTTATATTTTAAAATTTACATGCAAAAATTAGAAGGCCAACAGACGCGAACAACACATTTTTTCTCTTACCGAAATGCCCTTGCGCCTTTCTCTCGCCTCATCGCATCGACGCCTCGTGACATTTTTTTTTAACAAGGCGTACGACTCAGGAAGACGAAGAAAAGCGTACGTTTTGAAGCTAGTTTTCACCGCCTCACCTCAAGACGTATGTTTTGACGTCTTGAGGTGTAGTTTTTGCAAAACAGCAACTTGTTTGCTTTTGTTGTTTTTTTATTACTCTCTCGAACCCACAAAATAGGATACTTGTTCCTTTTTTGTTCTTCTTTTCTACTCTTCTGCCTCTCGTACCTGCAGAACAGTGAGATTGCTGTTTCTGATTTATTTTTTTTATGATCATACTTTCCTCTTGGTTTCTGCAAAAATCGGAGATCTTGCTGCCCCCCCCCTTTTGTACTTCTCTGGATCTGTAAAAATCAGCAAGAGAACTTGCTTTTTTGTTGTTCTGTTGTCCTTTTTTTCCTCTTACTTTTCTCCATTTATTCCTATTTTTCAGATCTTCTCAACAGGAGATTGGTTTATGCTTTTTTTTTGTTTCACCCTTTTCAATTCTTCAAAAGGGCATGTTGCAAAGTAGACAACATGCTTTTTCATCTTTTTTTCTGGTTTCTCTTCTTTGTTCTTTTTCTTTTTTTTGGTTATTCATCTATCCCTTTTTTCCATGTCTGCAGAACAGCATAGGTTGCTTCTGTTCTTTTTTTTTCTCTGTTCTTCCACTTGGGCCACAAGGTGGGTAAGGACAGGACCCATCCAAAATAGGAGCCACACCCTCTATTTTCCTTGTCCTCTCTTGATTTTCAAGTGTGTAGAGGGGTTAGGAGGCTGGCGTGGTGGCACCCATCCTCTCCCTCTTGGATGCCCACGGATCAGACAACTTGGACCTTGTATTTTCTTTGAAAATTTTCATGTGAGTATGATACATAACGGAGGTGGCATGTGTGGATGCCCCATCCCCTAAGTGACATGCACTTAGAAAAACTGTATGTCTTTTTTCCTTAACCTTTGTATGGTCACAAAGGTGCAATAAACTTGATCATCTAAAATTAATTCATGGATTCCACACTCTTGTTTAAAATTCTACATTCAACAAAGCATCGGATCCTTCAGGACCAAGTTAGGCAAGACTTTTTCTGTAATAAATTTTCCTGTTGTAGACTGATCAACAAAAAAGAACAAACCAAAGATAAATAGATGTACCTTTCTACTACGAAGACTGCATCTTGGACCTTCTTGCACAATATCACTCCCATCTTTCTGCATAATATAGCAAAAGAAAAAATCATTAAGATAACATCCAAATATAGATTAAATTCAATACCTGATATTCCCCACAATCACTAGCATCATTAGCTCAAACTAATAATGTATATGCGTGTAAGGTTATTGTCAACAAGGTGATAAATGTTATGAGCAGACTTCCCAATACACAACTTATTGATAGGGGCCTCTATTAGCTCTAGTAGAAATACGAACAGGTTCTATAGACATGGTTAGAAGAATTGGCCAATCTAGATCAGAATCAGCTAGATCAGACTCAGTCACCAACAACCAGTCCCAGGTCAGTTTTATTTGGATTCTCCAAGGATCAGTTGGAATTACGTGGGACTGGCTCATTGGATGGACCATAACAGGAAGATGTAACTGCACAGGCCCAGCAGGCCTGAAATCAACCAGGAACACCAGCCAATCTCAGGATGGAATCAGCTGTGATCAGCTGATACCACCAAACCTGGACTGAGTCAGGCTGACTGCAGAACCAATTCCTGGGTTCCACTGGATTGGGAAGATTGACCAATCTGATCTGGATTCTAATCCACCCTGGCTGATCCAGGGTCTATTCCTAAATCCTAACCCTGCTTAACTTTCATAGTAGGCAAACTGATTTGAGCATCTCTTCAAGCAAAACCAAAGCATACTTTAGAAGGTAAATATAAGACATTTCCTGACTTTGCTCACCTCAAAACCAAGAATGTACTTCATTCATCACAAAATGTTTTACATCAAATTTCACAAAAGATCAGCATTATTTTGTTGATGCAGAATAAGCTGCATCAGCTTCGAACCAACCCAAGGATAGGACTTATCCAGCCCGTTCCCTGATTGATTTTCTTTGATATTACTTGGGATACATAAGCCACAAAAATAACCTGACTAGATTCCAGGCACCCAATTCATATCTGAATTTGCTGACTTTGCAATGCTGACAACAATAAGACTGGATTTAGACAACAATGTTGACAGATGTCAAAACAGAAAGACAGGCTCTAATATAGCACTCTTGAACTTCAGCAATGTCAATTTGAGAATCCACTCAGGACTGCAAGGTCAACCAGAACATAATTTTTATTGACCAAGGGTAAAGAAGGTCCATTTAGCATCTTCCCTATTTGGTTTCTAGGTTTGTTTTGGCATCAACAACTCGGTAAAAAACAATCTATCAAATTCCAAGCATGCTATACCAAGATCTTTGCTTCATCTTCTAAAATGCCTTAGGATCGTATCATCTACCATCATTATTTGAGACATAAGTGACAACCAGCACCTTGCCTCAAACTAAATTGTAGTAAAGTTCGACCTTTCTAACATATCCTTCCAAGAAAATGGTTATCAATATCTTCTATGATCAGTTGAATGCGTTTCTTCAACTAAACTCCACTCGAGACTTAATCCCAAATTATTTTAGGTCAGCCATAGCATTCTTCAAATAACAATAATTTAGTAATGGCCAATATCTGTCTCCATAAGTAAAGGCCAATTTCATCAGAACCATAGGAACAAACAATCAAATACATTAAATAATGCAGGACCTGCAGTTACCTTTAGCCTTAGTTTCAGTTCATCAAACTCAGCATCAGTCATTATTGGATTTCCAGCTGCATAAGCCATTGAAGCCTCCAAGAGCTTTTGTTCATCTGGGCCTGATTTATTTGCAAATTAAACTCACAAGAAGGTTGTCAAGAGTTTACAAAAGAACATCTTAAAAATAATTATCACAAAATAAAGGTTCTCAATGAAAGAGGATGCAATAAGATAACCCTTACTTAGCATAACGACACTGCTTCCCTCCCACATAAGCTCTTCTTTGAGATTATCAAATTCTTCATTTGACATGATTGCCTTCTTTTCATAATAAAATGACTGAAAGAAAACCACAAAACCACAAACAGGATAAGCATATGACAGAAAACGTTTGATGATTGAATCAATGGTAAGCATGCGTGAAATGTGCTTACTTGTAGTGCTTGAATAAATTCTTGCTCAAGTTCTCCTATTGTCTTCTTCTCTGCCTTTCTATCTATGTTACAGTATGGCAAGATTTTGCTGTCAACAAGTTCAGCTTGTTTAACCTCCTCTGAAAGCCGGAATAATAAGCATAAGCAACATCAAAGAAGGTGCAAGTTGTGATTGAAGTCCACATAAAATTTCATTTCAGGTTAGTAAAATATTATCCATCATGAGTGACAACAACAGCAGAGACTGGGCAAATTCTTTAATAAGTTTAGAATCGTATGTGCATGAAAAGTTTTTTAAGAGTGAGAGGCATGCTTCTGTTTTCCATGAGCATTAGGAATTTGCACAGCAAAAAATGTGATTGCCACACAAGGGGAAAAAATATTAGTAAACTAGAATCAGTGAACAACCAAAGATAAGTCAACAAAGATAAAATAAAAATTCTAAAACACATGATGGATCAATGGAAATGCCAAGCATGACTGGCGTAAAAGTAGAACCAAATAGAAAATGAGACAACCAAAACAGACATTAAACCCCTTGGCATCCCAAGCAAGAATAGAGAACAGGGCCCATGGTAGTGCAGAAGCAATATTAAATAAGGGATGCTCTTAACTACAAGATGACATGGAGTGCCTAAGATGGGATCCTCACAAGCAGGCAGTTTCAAGACAGAGGCTATGCAACCTATTCTCATTAGACATAACATACAAGCAAATAATAGAAAGAGAAATCAAACCAATTATGGACTATGGAAGGGTTAAGAGTATATCACCATGCCAAGGTGAGAGACAGCTCCTTGGGTATTCTCCACCCAACCATGGCTTCCGTGCAGCGAAATTATCCAATTTTTCATAAAGTGCTTTTCAAGATTTTACCTTAACTATATTTGTTTTGACAATTTTACCCTTGGGCCATCAATGAACAAGTCCACTTGGCACCTCATTTTTTAAGCACCTCTTTTTTTTTTCTTTGTAACATTAGAGAATTTAGACTTCCCCCTAATCATGGACCATTTGTACATCAAGAAATAGAGGCTTCCTCTGCACCAGACTTTTTAGGCATGAACAATTTGGGGTATATGGAGGGCTAAGGCTCCCCTCCAGTTCACAGATTTTTTTGTGTGTAGGATTAAAGCTCGCCTCAGGACCATGAGATTTTTAGGTGTGTGGAGGATTGAGGCTTACGTTCCAGCCATGGAATTTTGGGTATGCAGAGGATTGAGGTTCACATCCTAGCCACTGAATTTGGGTTGTATAAGGTATATGGAAGATTGAGGCACATCTCTCGGCCATGAAATTTTAGTTATACAAAATATATAAAGGATTGAGACTCATTTCCTGGCCATAGAATTTGAGTTATATAAAAATATATATTTAAGCATAGGAGACATGACAATTCATATGAGGATTGAAATTTGCCTCCGGGCCATGGAATGTAGGCTAGCAAATATATTTAGGGTTAAGACCCTGTTTGGTAACAACACCTCTATCACCATCAATTTTGAAATTGATATTCATATAACTCATCAATAAGTGTTTGGCTATCATTATCAATATCGAAACTCTTAGTGCAAAAAAACATGATATGTAATACAAGTGTCAACCTATATCAATTTTGATATTGGTACTCTATCTTTGCAAATATCAATATCAAAATTGATATGATCTCACTTTTGATACTCTAACAAAATAGGGCATAAAGCTGGCCGCCATGAAATCTGAGGTATGCAGAGGATCAAAACCTATCCCTAGGCCATGAGATTTAGGTTATATGAAGTAAACGGAGGATGAAGACTTGCCTCCAAGGCATAGAATTTGGGTTATGAGGGTACATGATATGAGGTATAAAGCATGAGAGTATAAGCCTAAGATGTTGTGGAGGCTGCTAGATTTAGGCTGCCATGAAATCTGAGGCATGCAGAGGATCAAAACCTATCCCTAGGCCATGAGATTTTGGTTATATGAAGTAAACGGAGGATTAAGACTTGCCTCAAAGGCATAGAATTTGGGTTATGAGGGTACATGATATGAGGTATAAAGCATGAGAGTATAAGCCTAAGATGTTGTGGAGGCTGCTAGATTTTCTTTCAGAACCAGTCTAAGACATAATGAGGTCATGTTAGATTTTCTCTTTTCATTGATGATGACGTTGACTCTAAACGTCATACTGATTTTGTACAAGGTTGTGGAGGGTTTACTATGTACCTCTCCCCTTTTGTAATCCACCTTCTTGAATTAGGCTTTCTGCTGTATCCTTAAAATTGTAACAGTACTTAACAACATAGCCCACTATCCGATGGCATACAATAGTTTAGGTCAACAGATTTATCAACATCCTCAGACCTTTTTGACCTTGCGTACTGTTGAAACCTCTGAATTTTAAAAAGAAGTTAGTATTCCTTTTGAAATTATTTTCCTTCTTAGCTAGCATTGACTACTATGAAAATATGTGGTATTCATAAGAGTATTAGCTAATTTGATGTGGTATTATTTTTATAGAAACATCGAGAGTTCCACAGATTTGCCACGTGTTAATATGGGTATCACCCACCACTTAGATGATCTAAATCAAAATTTGATTTGTGAGATTTTCTGAGTTATTTGAAAATAACTTTTGACCTCTCTCCATCAGACATGCAATACTCCGGTGTTAATTACATCGAACAAACACTTGAATACTTTTGATTAACTGTCACAACAACATATCGAATGGACGACATTCATCCACATAAACATAAAGCTGGAAGACTTAACCCCATGGCATCATAAGATAGAATGTGATTGAACTTAATTCAAACTTTTTATTTGGGTACATTGATTTTTGGTTTGAGATTTGATTGATTTGTCTTGTGTCATTAATTGACTTAGACAATTTGGGTTGATATCTTTGATTTGTTTGTCTTTGGTCACAATTGAATTAGGCAATTTGAGTTGATTTTTTTTTGTTTTTCTTGGAATTGATTTTTGTTTTTTTTTGTTTGTTAACATTTTATTATGATTTAAGTGAATTTTATTATTAAGATTTGTTCTTAATAACATTAGTCACTGAAATTTTACGCTTAACCTTAATCCAACTTAACATGTTTTTGAAGTATTTGATAGATATCTTTTATGTATTATTTAATGACATGATTTTGGTTAGATTATGTTAATATTTATCAACATTTGAGTCATTTATTTGATTTGGATTTCATTATGCATACTTATTTAATTAAGTAACAATATCCATTTGATTTGATTTGATTTGATTTTTTTGATTAAATCATATTCGAATTTAACATATTTTGTAACCGTTTGTGGTTATTTTACGTGCATGATTTTATCATATGAATTTAATTCGAATATCATGACATTTTTGTTAATAAATATGTCATTATTTGATTTGGTTTAATCAAATTTGATTATTTGATTAAGTTTTAGATTAGTTAAATACTTATTTAATTTTATCCACCTCTCAAAACTCTAGAAGAATTCGATGTCATTTTTGAAATGGCACGTCAGGTCAGTCAAACTTGAATTTTATTTTATATTGATCTAAATACATGGAAGTACAATGAATGAGGAAGCATGCAAGTCTTGCTCCTCACTAAGTGTCAAAGTTCGTTCGGTTTAGCCAACATTTCAACTTTACCGAACCAAGTTTTCCTTTCTGACCCCGTTCGGCTTCACCAGCATCTCGACTTTACTGATTTGGACTTTCTTTTGATCCCATTCGATTTTGTCGATATTTCGGCTTTATCGAATTGGACTTTCTTTTTGGATCCCATATTCTGTCGACATTTCAACTTTACCGATTTGAGCTTTCTTTTTGAATCTCGTTTGATTTTGTCGGCAGTTTGACTTTACCGATTTGGGCTTTCATTTGATCCAATTTATTTTTGCCGATATTTTAGCTTTAACAATGTGTGCTTTCTATTTTCAATTCTTAGAGTAGGTTAAATTCGCATTTTAAATGTTGGTTGTTCAGTCCTCCTTTCAAAGAAAGGTGGGACCCAAATCGATTGAGCTTTGAAGGTCAAACGAAACCCTTCTTTCCTTTCTGAACGGCCAAAAGCCGATTTGAAGCGATTGGGACTTTGAAAAATAAACTTTCTCGCTCCTAGAACACAATTCTAGTAGGGCATTAGCACAAAAAATCTCTCTCCAAAAGTCCCTTGTACATATGGCCAAGGGGGGCTATATATAGAGGTCTTAGAAGGACATTTTAGTCATAATAAATCACCACATTATCTCTATTTTCACAATAATGGGGGGTGACCCCAATTCTAGGTGAGATTAACCCTTAATTTCTCCTTCTTTAGGCCTCTGCTTGACTAGAGATCAAATTAGACGATAAGGTCATCTAGGGGTGAACATATCCATGGAGTGGGGCATGTGGGTGCCCCCCACTTCCTATTACTGTCATGTGGGGAGGCCAGTTTTGACCCGGTCTCCCTTATTTTCCTTTGCTTCTTTTCTTTTCTTTGTTTTCAGGGCCCTGGTTGACCGGGTGACCCGGTTTGACCGGGGAGCGCACCTATGCCCGCACATGCACCCCCTGGTTTGACCAGGAGTTGACTCGGGGGCACTATTCCCCCGAGCCCTCTCTCTCCCTTGCGGCTCTCTCTCTCCCCGATGCCTCTCTCATATGGGAGCTCGGCATTTGCGAAAGCGGAAGCGGCAGCGACGACCTTAGCCGGAGTAGGTTCCAGTGGTGACGACGGAGCCGAATGGTGGTGGCGGCGATCTTTCCTTCTCCCCATCCCCTTCCTCTGCTCTCTCACAACTCTCTCTATCTCCCGACTTCCTCTCTCGTGACGGAAGCACACGCAGGGGTGCTCTACTATGGCAACAGCGGAGTGCTCAACATTGGTGGGATAGTTTAGCAACGACGCTAGCAAAGGGGGACAATGGCGATGGCACCCGCAGCCACTCCTCTGGTGGTTCTCCCGGTGCACAGGGGATTTGCAAGCCCCTCCTATTCCATCGATCGTATGGATGGAGTTCCACCGCAGGGGTTTTCTTTGTGGGTTCCTTCCGACGACAGGCATGGTGGCCTTCAAAATTACCGATGGCAATGCTACAGACAAGTGACGACAGCTTGTGTAGGCGGCGACAGCAACTCTTTTCCTCGTCTCTCTTTCTCCCAGCGACTGTGGTGCGCAAGGAAGGTCTGTGGTGTGTAGAGGTAACAACGGCGGCTGCACAGTGGTAAACCCAGTGGCATCAAAGGTCTGTAGGGACAACGGCGTGCGGGGCTTCTTATGGTCGTGGCGCGCTTGGGTGGTGTTTACAACAACCCCTTCTTCCCGACAACCTTGGCGAAGTAGACCAGCGGCTGTGTGGTCCAGTGGCAGTGGGCTTGACGATTCTTCCATCCCCTCTTTTCTCCCTCCCCACTCTCCTCTACTCGGCAACGGAGGCATAAGAGGCCCGAAGGTAGCAACTTTTGAAGGTAACGATGGTGACGGCGGTCAACGACAACAGTGACGACCGCGACTGGTGAAGATGTTGACGGCGGCCTCCGATGGCAGTTGCTACGTAGGACGGTGACGACGACAACGCTGGTGGCCTTGGGCCTTTCTATCGGCAGCGACAGGAACCTGTTCGAGTCTCTCTTCTTTTCCTTCATCCCAGCACACAAGGGCCCTTCAGGCAGTACTTCGACAATGGCGTCGACATCGTTGCGATGTGGACGGTGGTGAAAGGCCTCTAGCCTCTTCTCTTTTTTGCTTTTGGCGGATAGGGGCCCTTCGAGCTTGCTTGACCACTAAGTCAACGTCGTTTTGTGACGTCGACAATGGTGGACGGCCTTCTGCCTCCTCTTTTCTTTGCTTGGTGGACAGGGGCCCTTTGGGCTAGTTTGACAGCTACATCGACATCGTTTTTGTGATGTCAACGATGACGACGGCAGGAGACCTTCAGTCCCCTTTTGACAATGTCGATTTCTACCAATCAATGGTAACGCCTTTGCCTTTTGACTTTTTTTCCTTTCTGACAATCGATTCCTTCAACCACCTTTCCGATCGGGTTGTTTTAACCAGTTAAGGGAGCACATTTGCCTCTTTTGGAGGGAACCGGTCCATTTTAATGAATCGTTGAAGATTTAACCAACCTCAATTGGTCCCCTTTCCGGTTCTGCCTTCGACGCACCGATATCGGGCTTTCCCAATTGATATGCATATTTTTTATTCCCCTTTTTGGGGTCGAGACTTTTTTGGTTCCACACAAACCAATGAGGTTCCCTTTGAAGCATAGTTCAAGAACCTTTTCGTTTACTCTCGCAAAAAATAAGATTTATTCATTCCATTAGCTGATGAAGGATGTTTCCTTCTTTGGGTGGGCTTCTCATCAAGAATAGCGGAATCAAAACTGGCCACCAGATCGGTGGGTGCTAATTTCAATCTTGATCCAGATTGGATAGGTTCCTCCAAAACATAAAAAAAAAACCTTATATAATAATATTTCCCATGAGATCTCGGTCCTAACCGACTCTTTTAGGGCCATAATAGAGGCAAGAATCAACTAATTCATGAGGCACCAGCAGCACAATGCCGCTGCATTGTGGTCCTATTGGGTCCACATGCCCGATAGGACTGATATATGCTAAAAATCACTGGATATTGGTCTATGACTCCTATCTGATATGCATATCAGGTCAAAAGACGTTATATATGACAGATCCAGTGACTTAAGTCACCCAATCTTGGTCCTATTGGGCCCGATAGAACCATCTTAATTCTCATCATCAATACGATTAGAGCATCTTAACATAATATATATATGCATAACTCATTATTTCATTGATTTTGACAACATGGAGTCTTGCCTTGTAGACTTGACTCATTTGCTTTTTCTCTTCGTGTCTTAGGTACATTTTTCCTTCTCTTAGAGAAGTTCAAATGAGACTTGCATGGGAGCTTCTCTCTCCTTCTTGCAAGGCTTCTTCATGTCTTCAAAATAAGCCTTGGATGGGCAGTTTACAGAGTAGGATGGTGAAGGACTAGTGATGGTGAAACCCCATCTAGTTTTAAGATTGAGTGGGTACATTCCCGGCTAGTGAAAGTGGGTACCCACTAACCAAAATCTCTTGTTTTTCCTCTATTTTTCTTGGTTTTCACGAGATAGAACCCACCACAATTAAATTTTTATTTTCACTCATTTTATAAGAATTTATCAGTGAATTTTGTGGGATGGGACGCACTCCAACTAAAACCCCCATTACCAGCCATACTTATCCTTTGTTTTCTGATATTTCAAGGTGGGACAAATTTCAACCTCCCCCCTCCTGTTTCAACACTTTTTGAGTATTTATCACTGATCTTTCTTTGAAAGTGACAAGAAGATATCACAATTCATTGAAATATCAAATGCAAAGTACAACATGCTAGACAAAAAGATATAAAGCAAATGGGAACAACAAGGAGAAAGAGGAAAGCAGTGAACCAACCAACTGATCATCAAGATGGTAGTAAGTAAAGGTCAACTACAAACATGACTTTCAGGCAAAAATCTATAAATAAAATAAGACGAGTCTGGTAGCAAGCCGAGAAACGCAAAGGCCCAATCCTTCACAAGCATGGCAGCAGAGTAAAGAATAGCCATAGGATTAACAACATGCTCATCAAAGATCCTCCGATTCTGAAATCTCCAGATTGACCATAACATTGTCGACAACGATAGATTCCACAATTCTTGGCAGTTACTCCATGTGTTTTCATTGCTCAAATGTTGAATTAAGTGAGTAGTAGAAATAATATCGAGTTAAGAGATCTTCCAACTCTTAAACAAAGTACACCAAAGATAATTGATTATGCCACAACAAAAGGACAAATGGTCAATGTCTTCTACATGTGACCCACAGAAAACACACTTGCAGAGTCACATTTGAAAATGTACATGACGTAAACTTTAGAAGGAAGCCTCCCCCCTGCAAATCATTCAACACCCTGATTTTAAAGAGAAAAAAGGGCGACCACACCGCTCTCCACCACAGGACTTCAAAACCTCCTTAACAAAGTCTCCTACAAGCATATTTAGCTGAAAAAGACATACCCCACTAGGGATCCAGGACACCTTGTCTTCCTGTGAAATGATACAAGAATAACTGCTCAGAAAATCCATCACATTCAAAACCTCTTCAAATCCATCTTCCTTAAAGTTTCTTTAGAAAGAGAAGTACCACTTATCCACCAAAGCATCGCTTTTTCCAAAGAGTACACACATTTGTTCCTCTATCTGTTGAAACTCTGAACAACAGAGGATACCGATCAACATGCTACAAGTGACCAACCCATTGGTCCTTCTAGAACAAAGTTCTCCTGCCGTTCCCAACCAAGATAGCCGTACATACACTGAAGAAGTCCTGATTATGTATGATACCATTCAAACTCGCAGCAAGTCTTCTACAAGACTCGGGTCTCTTGCCCGGTCCTTATTAAGAGCTAACCTATGTTTAGAACAATAATACACCATAAGAAATATTTTGCTTGTTTAAGCTTCCATAGTCATTGTTAATGCAATCAAGAGGAAGCAAAAATACCAGTATACCAACCTCCTCCTTTCTTCAACAGACATGGCCAAGGTTTAAAAAAACTACGCCTCAAGACGTCAAAACGTACGTCTTGAGGCAAGGCGGTGCAAAGAAGCACCAAAACGTACGCCTTTCGGCGTCCTCCTGAGGCGTACGCCTTCTTCAAAAAAAGACGTCGCGAGGCGTCGAAGCGCTGAGGCGGGAGAAAGGCGGAAGGACACTTCCGTAAGAGAAGAGGAAGCCTGGTTCGCGTCCGTTGGCCTTCCATTTTTTGCATGAAAAGTTTAAAATATAAATGGCAAGTTCATTCACCTTCTTGTGCGGCCGGAAGAAGCACGAGCCTCTTCAACTTCTTCGCCGACACCTTCCGCTTGGCGGTGCTGCGGTGGCGGCTGTGGCGTGGTCGACTCCTTCCGTCGGTGCTCAAAGTGCGGAGGACCCAAGCTCCTTCCGGCAGCGCCGCAAAGACGCTCGCGGCCACAGCATCAAGAAGGGGACGTCGGGTGGCGAGGTCGTCGCGTCGGCGTCGCAGGGTTGCAG
This sequence comes from Cryptocoryne crispatula var. balansae, assembly GCA_036172225.1. NCBI lineage: Eukaryota > Viridiplantae > Streptophyta > Magnoliopsida > Alismatales > Araceae > Cryptocoryne > Cryptocoryne crispatula. Next base: position 44,238,327 of record CM069921.1, read on the forward strand.
CCTTGCAGGCTCGCAGTCGCAGCGCTAGGGCTTCCGGCTTCGTCGTCGTTTGGTGACCGTCACCGGACTGGAGTCGTCGCGTTCGCCTCATCGCCACGACGCCAATACTCGTACCGTCGTGACATCGGGAGCGCGTGAGCCCGGAGCCGTGAGCCGTGACATCGGGAGCCCGGAGCCGTGAGCGTGACCGGGTGAAGTACTGAAGTGAAGGCTGGGCGAGCGAGCCGTGAGCGAGCCGTGAGCGTGACCGGCTGGTAGTCTTCGCGTGGGCCGCTGGCTGATAGCAATTAGCGTAAGTATTTTTATTAATGTTTATTTTTTTCTTAGCAATTAGCGTAAGATATCATTGTTAAATTAAGTAGCTTAATAATCTGTTAGTTAATTTAATAGTTAAGTTGGTTAAAATAATAGCCGATAATAACTTACGTAAGGTATTTAACAACACGTTAACAAACTTAGTTAACTTAGTTAAACTAATAGATAACTTAATTTAATAGGAAATTAATAGGGGTATGATGAAATTGATATTCTTAATCCACCAATTCAAGAAGATGACTTAGAAGAGTTTGGAATGGAAACACGTGAAAAGAATTCTAGAAAAAGGAAACAAGGAGAAAGTACTAGTACTAGTAAGTTATCACTTCTCAAGTGTGTTATTATTACTTAATGTTTACAATGTAATAATTTTCTTTTTTTTATAGATAAAGATAAAGAAGTGATAAATCTGATGATATAAGAACATTTGGATAATGATGAAGATGATGAGATTGGCACAAATGAAATTGAAGACAACGAGGATCGTGTTGTTAGATATATGGATGACTCAATGGATGACTCAGACCAGAGCGAGAATGAAGACATATATAATTTACTTTGATCAGCTGTTTACATATTTAGCTTCTTTTTAAGTTGTTTTGAGTTTTGACTTTTGAGAATTAAGATTTGCTCTAACAATGGAGATATGAACTAATAGAGTTTTGAGTGTCAATTGCACCAACCGTTATTTCTTTTTGTGGACCTCTACACTAACCTATTTCTAGTTTCAATCTTTTGCATGAGTGAGTTTCACACTTTTCATATTATGTTTGAATATTATTTTATTCTTCCCCGCAACTTTCATAGTTTTAACCATCAAATATTTTTTTCCTAAACTTGATAAGGCTTACGCCTCAATAAGTTTTGAGACTTACGCCTCAATAAGTTTTGAGGCTTACGCCTTGTGAGGCTTCGACAAACCGCCTCACGACCGCCTTAAGACTTTACGAACATTGGACATGACCCCATTTCACAACATGAATGCCCCTTCCATCTCCTTTTCCTTGCCAGAAGATATTTGTTCTCAAGTTTTTCAAGTTTCTTGCATACATCTCCCAGGGATGTTGAGAATGGAGAAATAGTAAAGGGGAATATCTTCTAGTACACAATTGAACAATATCCACCTCCCGTCGGTCGAGAGCTTTCCTTTCCACATTCTCAATCAAAGGTTGCTGATCACCAAGTTTGAAAGCCTATCAGATAGTGGTAATCCCCTCTACTTGATTGGTAGGGGGAACTCAATCACATTTTAAAAATCTAATGCAAACTTTCCCTTTAGTATTCATTGACATCATAGTTGTCAAAGGCGCCCGCCTAGGTAGCGCCTAGGTGTAAAAGCATTATTCCAACAGTGCCTTGCCTGGGCACCATTTATGAAAGTGTAAACATAAAAGGCTCTTGATGGGGACCCGGTCCGGTCCATTTTGGGATTTATTTACGTTTACGTCCTTATGAACTTCATTGTAAATATTTGAAGCTTGTTTTAGTCTTTTCCTTTAATTTGAGTCCTTACGAGGACACGTATGTAAATAGTCATTTAGGGTGTCTTATTTGTAATAGGCTCCTCTATTTAAGAGGGCACATTGTTGAATGAAAGAGAGAGTTGTTAGTGTCAATTTTTGGAGCCCTAGGGCTGGTCCCTTGTGCAGGGGGGCGCAGCCCCCCCCCCCTTCCCTTCACCCCCTCCACGATGGAGGTCGTCCAGCTCCACCTCCGGTGAAGACCGGTCTCTTCGCGACCCTCCGGCGTGGGTGCATTCTCCTTCTCCTCCGTCCAGCGGCCTCCGAGCCATTCATTCCCCATTCCCCCTTCACTGATCGATTCGGAGCCCTATCGACACCGTTCACCTCCGTCTCCGTCCGTTTCGACGTCTCCGACGGCGTCGATCACCACCCCTCCGTCCACCCCCGCCTCCGGCGATCCCCGGAGTACCTCCACCCCACCATCCCGATGCTAGAAGCCCTCCCTCGGAGCCCTATCAGACGGAGAAGAAAGGAGGAGGAAGAAAGAGGTCCCGCGTCCGCAGCCCCGTCCGTGCGCAGCTAGGGCTCCGGCGGACGGTTCTGGGAGCACACCCCCCGTGCTAGGCTTTGGGCCCCTCCTCCTCCGGCGACGGCTGCAGCGCCTCCCTAGCACACCCCCCCCCTTCATCCGGAGGAGACCACGGCCATCGCGGGCCATCGACGGCCCAGCTTCCGTTGCCCCCCCCCCACCCTCCCGCGCGCCCCCGGCGCCTTCCGGAAGACCCAACGCCGACGAAGACGACGACGGAGGGAGAGGAAGGAGACGCCGGCGCTTCGACGGCGACGGCGACGGCGACGGAGACCCTCCTCGCGCCTGCGGCTCCGCCGCGGCCGTCGACGCCGCAAACCCCCACGAGCGCAGCCCTCGCGCGGCCGTGGGCGAGCGGAAGACGACGCGCTCGAGCGCGTCCGCGGGCAGCACCCCGAAGGGGTACGCGGTGGCCGGCGAGCCGGCCGCGTCTCCCGCACCCGCCTCCAATCGCAGGCGGCCACGCCCCCCCCCCCACTTAAGTCGCGGCCGGGCGAACCGGCGCCGGTTCGCCTCCGCCCGGCCGGCCGGCGCACCGGCTCCCCCCGGTCGCCCAACCGGCCCACCGATTCACTCGGGCCGGGTGCGGTTCGCCTCCCAGGCCGGTCCGACCGCCGGTTCAGGGCCGGTTCGACGCTCCAGGGGCCGGTTCAGACCGGTTCAGGCCCGGTTCACCCACCCAGGAGCCGGTTCAAGGCCGGTTCAGCCTTCCTGGACCCGGTTCAAACCAGTTCAGGCCGGTTCACCCTATTTTGGGGCCGGTTCAGGCCCGTTTTGAGGGTTTCAGGCACGGTTCGACATATTTTTGCCCGTTTTGACCGGTTTAAGTCCGGTTTTTGCTTCTTTCCTGCACTTTTAGGTCTTTTGAGCTCCTCCACGGCCCGCTGTAGCACCACGTCACCGGTCCGTCCCGCCTCGTCCCGCATCAAATGGTATCAGAGCCTGGGATCGGCCCATTCTCATGAGCCGACTCCTGGGATGCTTCCGATGAAGTGCGGCGCTTGGTGGAACGTGACGGCAACATTTGAAGACATCAAAACTCGAGGACGAGTTTTCTGCTGGTAGAGGAGAATGATGGGGACCCGGTCCGGTCCATTTTGGGGTTTATTTACGATTACGTCCTTATGGATTTCATTGTAAATATTTGAAGTTTGTTTTAGTCTTTTCCTTTAATTTGAGTCCTTACGAGGATATGTATGTAAATAGTCATTTAGGGTGTCTTATTTGTAATAGGCTCCTCTATTTAAGAGGGCACATTGTTGAATGAAAGAGAGAGTTGTTAGTGTCATATTTTTGGAGCCCTAGGGCTGGTCCCTTGTGCAGGGGGGCGCTGCGGCCCCCCCGTCCCTTCACCCCCTCCACGATGGAGGTCGTCCGCCTCCACCTCCGGTGAAGACCGATCTCTTCGCGACCCTCCGGCGTGGGTGCATTCTCCTTCTCCTCCGTCGGCGGCCTCCGAGCCATTCATTCCCCATTCCCCCTTCACCGATCGATTCGAGCCCTATCGACACCGTTCACCTCCGTCTCCGTCCGTTTCGACGTCTCCGACGGCGTCGATCACCACCCCTCCGTCCACCCCGCCTCCGGCGATCCCGAGTACCTCCACCCCACCATCCCGATGCTAGAAACCCTCCCTCGGAGCCCTATCAGACGGAGAAGAAAGGAGGAGGAAGAAAGAGGTCCCGCGTCCGCAGCCCCGTCCGTGCGCAGCTAGGGCTCCGGCGGACGGTTCCCGGGAGCACACCCCCGTGCTAGGCTTTGGGCCCCTCCTCCTCCGGCGACGGCTGCAGCGCCTCCCTAGCACACCCCCCTTCATCCGGAGGAGACCACGGCCATCGCGGGCCATCGACGGCCCGCCTTCCGTTGCCCCCCCCACCCTTCCGCGCGCACCCGGCGCCTTCCGGAAGACCCAACGCCGACGAAGACGACGACGGAGGGAGAGGAAGGAGACACCGGCGCTTCGACGGCGACGGCGACGGCGACGGAGACCCTCCTCGCGCTCGCGGCTCCGCCGCGGCCGTCGACGCCGCGAACCCCCACGAGCGCAGCCCTTGCGCGGCCGTGGGCGAGCGGAAGACGACGCGCTCGAGCGCGTCCGCGGGCCGCACCCCGAAGGGGTCCGCGGGCCGCACCCCGAAGGGGTACGCGGTGGCCGGCGAGCCGGCCGCGTCTCCCGCACCTCGCCTCCAATCGCAGCGGCGGCCACGGCCCCCCCCCACTTAAGTCGCGGCCGGGCGAACCGGCGCCGGTTCGCCTCCGCCCGGCCGGCCGGCGCACCGGCTCCCCCCGGTCGCCCAACCGGCCCACCGATTCACTCGGGCCGGGTGCGGTTCGCCTCCCAGGCCGGTCCGACCACCGGTTCAGGGCCGGTTCGACGCTCCAGGGGCCGGTTCAGACTGGTTCAGGCCCGGTTCACCCACCCAGGAGCCGGTTCAAGGCCGGTTCAGCCTTCCTGGACCCGGTTCAGACCGGTTCAGGCCGGTTCACCCTATTATGGGGCCGGTTCAGGCCCGTTTTGAGGGTTTCGGGCACGGTTCGACATATTTTGGGCCCGTTTTGACCGGTTTAAGTCCGGTTTTTGCTTCTTTCCTGCACTTTTAAGTCTTTTGAGCTCCTCCACGGCCCGCTGTAGCACCACGTCGCCGGTCCGTCCCGCCTCGTCCCGCATCAAATGGTATCAGAGCCTGGGATCGGCCCATTCTCATGAGCCGACTCCTGGGATGCTTCCGATGAAGTGCGGCGCTTGGTGGAACGTGACGGCAACATTTGAAGACATCAAAACTCGAGGACGAGTTTTCTGCTGGTAGAGGAGAATGATGGGGACCCGGTCCGGTCCATTTTGGGGTTTATTTACATTTACGTCCTTATGGATTTCATTGTAAATATTTGAAGTTTGTTTTAGTCTTTTCCTTTAATTTGAGTCCTTACGAGGATATGTATGTAAATAGTCATTTAGGGTGTCTTATTTGTAATAGGCTCCTCTATTTAAGAGGGCACATTGTTGAATGAAAGAGAGAGTTGTTAGTGTCATATTTTTGGAGCCCTAGGGCTGGTCCCTTGTGCAGGGGGGCGCTGCCCCCCCCCCTTCCCTTCACCCCCTCCACGATGGAGGTCGTCCAGCTCCACCTCCGGTGAAGACCGGTCTCTTCGCGACCCTCCGGCGTGGGTGCATTCTCCTTCTCCTCCGTCCAGCGGCCTCCGAGCCATTCATTCCCCATTCCCCCTTCACTGATCGATTCGGAGCCCTATCGACACCGTTCACCTCCGTCTCCGTCCGTTTCGACGTCTCCGACGGCATCGATCACCACCCCTCCGTCCACCCCCGCCTCCGGCGATCCCCGGAGTACCTCCACCCCACCATCCCGATGCTAGAAGCCCTCCCTCGGAGCCCTATCAGACGGAGAAGAAAGGAGGAGGAAGAAAGAGGTCCCGCGTCCGCAGCCCCGTTCGTGCGCAGCTAGGGCTCCGGCGGACGGTTCTGGGAGCACACCCCCCGTGCTAGGCTTTGGGCCCCTCCTCCTCCGGCGACGGCTGCAGCGCCTCCCTAGCACACCCCCCCCCCTTCATCCGGAGGAGACCACGGCCATCGCGGGCCATCGCCGCCCCGGCCTCCGTTGCCCCCCCCCACCCTTCCGCGCGCACCCGGCGCCTTCCGGAAGACCGAACGCCGACGAAGACGACGACGGAGGGAGAGGAAGGAGACGCCGGCGCTTCGACGGCGACGGCGACGGCGACGGCGACGGAGACCCTCCTCGCGCCTGCGGCTCCGCCGCGGCCGTCGACGCCGCGAACCCCCACGAGCGCAGCCCCCGCGCGGCCGTGGGCGAGCGGAAGACGACGCGCTCGAGCGCGTCCGCGGGCCGCACCCCGAAGGGGCACGCGGTGGCCGGCGAGCCGGCCGCGTCTCCCGCACCTCGCCTCCAATCGCGGCGGCCACGGCCCCCCCCACCCTGTCGCGGCCGGGCGAACCGGCGCCGGTTCGCCTCCGCCTGGCCGGCCGGCGCACCGGCTCCCCCCGGTCGCCCAACCGGCCCACCGATTCACTCGGGCCGGGTGCGGTTCGCCTCCGAGACCGGTCCGACCGCCGGTTCAGGGCCGATTCGACGCTCCAGGGGCCGGTTCAGACCGGTTCAGGCCCGGTTCACCCACCCAGGAGCCGGTTCAGGGCCGGTTCAGCCTTCCTGGACCCGGTTCAGACCGGTTCAGGCCGGTTCACCCTATTTTGGGGCCGGTTCAGGCCCGTTTTGAGGGTTTCGGGCACGGTTCGACATATTTTGGGCCCGTTTTGACCGGTTTAAGTCCGGTTTTTGCTTCTTTCCTGCACTTTTAGGTCTTTTGAGCTCCTCCACGGCCCGCTGTAGCGCCACGTCGCCGGTCCGTCCCGCCTCGTCCCGCATCAGCTCTATTCCACCACCAGCTCAAAATGCACCCGCTTAAGCACCCAAGCGCCCTAAGCATTTATACACAGTTAAAAAAATCTTTCGGGGGGTTTGCCCCTTGATACCCCCCACAAGGAATGTTGTCCCCTAACCCCCATGACCCAACCATGCAAATTGATCCACATTTCGTGGGCGTCCATTTATGATAGTGTAAACATATTGATATATTTCACTATCACTTATAATATCATATATATTTAAGATTTGTAATTATTAATGTGTTATAGTTAAAATTTATAAAGATCTCTCTTAACTCTCTTCTCTCACTCTCATTTAATTTATCAAGATTATTTTTTTCTTAAAAAATATATACCCACGCATACACAATTACATAAATAAAATCACATTTACACGTATATATACATAAATATATATAATACTAACATCTAATTATATATGCTTGTATGTATATACATTTGTTTATACACGTATATATAAACATCTAATGCTACCGCCTTAACCACCTAGGCGATGCCTAAGCAACTGCCTTGTTGCCTAAGTAGAATTGACACCCTTAAATGCCTCAAGTGCCTTGTCATCTTGACAACTATGATTGGAATTGATCCCAATAAGCTCATATTTCTCCTGATTTATCTTCAAACCTATCACGAATTCCATCATATACAATAGGATCCTCAAGTTGATGAATTTTTAAAAGTTTAAAGAAGAAAGCAGCAATGTATATCAACTGTGAAGTGAAAATGTGTGATATGCTCCCTCTTGACACCAACCTCAACTCCTTCCATTAACCTTCCTGCTTGGCCTTATCTCACATGAAACTCAAAATTTGCTTGACCAAGATAAAGAGAAGAGAAAAAACAAGATCACCCTGCCTAAGACCTCTGATGTTCCCAAAAAAGTCAAAAGAGCAACCATCAATATCCACTAAAAACTTCATTGTACTAATGCAGTATTTTACTCATTCAATTCATCTATACTTAAAGCCCATCAATTGTGTCATTATAGTTAAGGAGTCTGATGGGACTGAGGTCTCTAATATCTTCTGATGGAGAGAGGTCCAAAGACATTTTTAATAAACCCCAGACCTCATTATGTTTATATTTCTATGTACATCATGTGTTTTGGCTAATGCTCTTATGAGATATAATGTATTTTCATAGTAATATGTTTGCCAAAGAAAACAAAAATTCTTTTTCCAAATAAATAAAAATCAAATGAATTTTCACACTATGCCATGCAAACATTTACACATATTTTATCATATTAAAAACGAGGTTTCACATGCTCTTATCAGAAATCTCAATGAAGCCACAATTGTTCACCCAATTACCCTTATATATGTCTCTCTCTTGACCTTCTCCATAAAAGTTTCCACAAACCCACTATACATAAGCCCAAATCACAAAAATTATGATATTTTATCTTTATCACCAAGTGGACAATAAACATAAAAAAACATGGATACTTTGACGGAAATAATTCCATGACACAAAGCAAAATTTAACCACATGTGTAAACCTACTACAAAGGATGGCCTTCGTTTCCAACAAAACATTATTCCATGGCACTGCAATTCCACCACTTCTGCCATCAGAAGACGAGAAGGTTAGAGCCTTCCAACAACTTGCAATGATACCATGTTCGCCTTGCAAAGCTGCAAAGTCACTCTTAGTTTACTGGTGAGCCACAATATCTACCTTTTGGGACTGCACCAAATTCCTCAACTCCTTGATTCTCCTTTCCATAGATGCCTCTAATATTTCAACTTAAGATTTTCATCATGGATAAATAATAATATCCTTCCCGCCCCTTATCCACCTCTTCACATCGGACAAGTACATTGCTTCGCAAAAAATTTAATTCTATGACCCCAATTTTGGGTTGAGCCTGTTTGCAACTCCCTTGTCTTCACATTCATAGGTCCCACCTCCTTGCATAGCCCATTGATGAAGTCTTAAACTTTATGCTCTTGGCCAAGAAAACAAAGGCCTACATCCTCCCCCCTACTAATAATCATCATTAAGAATACAAAAGTCGACCTCCAAAGGATCCACAATACCTGAATTAGAAGCTCCTGGTAGATGGGGGGGAAACAACTACACTCAGCACTTTTGGAATATATTGAATAGGCACCACACTGGCACTTCTGCGACAACATCAGCACAACCCTCTAGCAGAATCATTGTCAACTCCCAACCAACACTTCTGGGGACCACACTCCATCCGGAATCGCAAAAATAGGCACCAGCTCAATGTGCCTCAAACTAGGTCTCGAAAATAGCTACATCAAAACATAGCTAGCACTTGGACAATGGATTGGAGAAGCCACTATCACAGCCCGGACAAGTCCACCGAACATAGACCTAGAGCTTGGCACCAGCTCCCAGAGCTCCCAAACAGGTTCTACAACAGGCTCCCCAATGAACGGACGATAACATCTGAAGAAAGATGGCAGCTAATTAGCTGAACCAATCCCAAGTCCTACAGTTTGATTGCCTTAAGCATCTCAAGTGAGCTGTGTTGGTTCAGGCCCAATGCCCTTCAAGCATCACCTTTGTTCACCATCACAGACTGAAGAGGTGAGAACCAGCTTTAAACTGCCCAGCTAATCAGTTCCTTGAAAAAATGGGTCCCAACCGTACCCGGTGACTCTTCACCTTCCCCACCCGAACCAACTGCCTCGCAGCATCCAACAGCCACCAAGTACTTCATGACCTGCCTAAATGCCCCTCGAAGTGCTACCCTTTCACAAAAAAGTGCATCCATCATAATGCCAACCCTGAGGATATGCTGACCCATCTAAAATTTAAATAACGGCACCAACCAATCAATATCATCTTCTCCAACACCATCAGCCCACTATAGTTAGGCAAACCAGCAACTTCTGAGAAGACAGTGAGATCCAACATCTCAAACTGCCTACACTAATGACCAATTTCTTCCCCACTCTTGTAGGCCCTAAGCAATCCACCATGATAAAGAAATCTCCAGCCTGGAGGCCATAACAGAGACCTTCGGGAGCACAAGGTCCCTTGAGGCCTAAAGGTGGCAGAGACCAAAGGCGGGCAAACTAGCATTCTCCACCCATTTCCTCTTCAAATGCACCAGGTCCGCCTGTAGGCCCAAAGACCAACAATTAAACTAGAAAGTCACTCCCCCATCATTGAAGAAAGACCTGCCAGCCATTGACTCTTTACAACCCCATAAGAACTGAATCTCACAAAAAATCCATCAAAGGATGATGACTTAATCCACCAAGAAGCAAATTGTGGCCACTAAGACAATGAGACTTGAGGAAGCGGTGGGGGAAAGACTCTTGTTTCAAGATCTTCAGCACCCCCTCAATGACAATCACTAAGCAGTCACAATCCTAGATCTTCTGGCAATCAGCCTAGGCAAGTAAGAGATAACAACCTAGCACTCTGGGACTACAAAAGTTGATGACTTCATCCCTTCAACGTTGAGCAAAATGTAGAAAACATCATCATCCCTTGTTCTGAGACCCCCAACAACTACTTTGTCATCCCCTACCAACCTCTACATCACAACTCATGCCACTACAGACATGCAAAGTTATGATGACCAACTCCCTAGTACACTCTACACCTCCAACCATCCCTACACTCCATTGCCTGGTGGTCACCTCCATAACAACGTCCACTATGGCTAACCAAAAGGAATTCTCACCAAAGAGATCCAAAGTGGAAAAGCAAATCCTCCCCAGCAACTAAGACATGAGCAAAGGATCAGCGATGGGGTCAACAGGAACCTGATCCGGTGAAGGTAACCTTCTCGCAAAGCAGGTTCAGATACCAACCCCAACCTCACCAGTCCCTGGATGCCAGAGACTTTCATCATCATAGTCAAAGCCCCTCCCCCCCCTCCCGCCACTCATCTAAAATTCCTTCACCTGGGGTTTGCCAGGATTGGCCAATCCCACCCCAAACTGCCTCCCCTTGAACATCATTTATCACTGATCTAGGCCCATTACAAAAGAAAAGATAATTATCAGCCATTTGTGATTGATTTTATGGTTGAATTTCGTGAGTTGCAATCCACTATAATAAAAAATGGGATTTTTAATCATATTCATCCATGTTTATGATTGAATTTCATGAGGTGGAAGTCAATACAACTGGAAAACTGATTTTCAGTCATAATTATCCTCATTTTCACATAATTTTGTGAGATAATACTCAGTCATAACCTCTCCAACTTTTCTCCATTGAATAAACATGATAGAGAGCTAAGAGAAGATGCAACGGGCTGTTATCCCACAAGCTAAGGCTGGATTTTAGGCCTAACAGGCCATTGCACAGCCTCTAGATGACAAGGCGGCTGGGGGTGGTCCTCTCTCCCTCCCCTTTCTTCACCTGGTGCAACAGGAGGAATAGCAACGGCCTTGCAGCCCTTCTTCTTCTTCTTGCTCCTCCTTGAGCAGTAGTAGAAGCAGGAGGAGGAGTAGGGGGCCTGAGGACCTCCCTTTATTCTCCTTTTTCTTCCTGGGGAAATAGGAACAGCAGGCTTGACCAAAGCTCTCTTCTTTGTCCTGTTCTTCTTATGCTGGCCACCCTTCTTCTTTTCTTGGGCAACAGGTGGACAGCAACATCAAGGGGCTCCATGGTCCCTTTTCCTCATCTACTTTTGGCCAATAAGGGAGGCAGGAGCTGCAGGGGCCTTGTGTGGCCCTTCCCCTTTTCTTCTTTCTCTTCTCCCTTTGACAATTGGGCTAGGAGTAAGGTTTAACACCTTTCTTCCATCAGATCAGCAAGGAGGAAAGCATCATCATCAAGAGGGGTGATGCCCTCCCTCCTTTCCTTCTTTTTCCACAGGGTAACAACAATAAAAAAGAAGTTTACCCCTTCTTCCATAAGATGCCATCAGAAGATAGGGGCTGTAGTTGCAGAACTCTCAACAAGGGGTTTAATACTTTAATCTCCCTCTTGTTCCATTGACAGCAGCAGGAGAGAGGTTTTTCCGCAGGGGCATTAATCCTGTCCCCCCTCCAGCCCTCAAGCGGAAGTAGGACAGACTTCAGGAGGTTTCACAGGGGTTAATCACCTCTGTTAGGCCTAAGGCCCAAGAAACATTCAAGTATCTTCAGAAGCCCCACCCATCAAAGGTATAGCAGGTCATCCTTTCCTTAATTTTCAAGTGCAGTGAATGAGGAGCTCCTCTCTAACATAGGCCTAAAGCCAATGGATGGTTTGGAAGAGTTCAACCAGGCATTAAGCTCTCATTTTCCATTTCCATCAGCCAAGAGTTTCAACAAAGGTCTATCCCTCTAATTTAGGCCCAATCCTTTGTAGTCTTTACTTCCCATTCAAATTACCCTTGGACAGCAATAAAAGAGGTGGTGCAGGACCTCTTTGTTGTACAAGCTTCAATTTGCCAATTCAAGCCAAGTCCTTAATGGGCCAACATGTTGAGCATTAAATTGGGCAAAAAGGGATCCTAAAACACCACCGGAATCATGTTAATAAAAATGAAGTTGATAATATAACAAGGCTAAATTTTAACCCCATCCACTGGCCTGCAAAATAGGTCTTGGAGGCTGAAGATAATTCTGGAATATAATTCACAAGTTGGGCATTGAAGGGACTTAAATAAGGCCTAAATTATGCCATTAATGTGTTGTCTAATAACTCTAAAAAATTATCAATAGATTGAACCCCAGAGGAGCTGAATGACAGCCCAAGATTGACCTGCACCTGGGTGATAATTGGGCTGATGATATGTCTCTGAACAGGGTATGGAATTGCTGTCAAAATGGGATGAAGGTGGACCCCCAATAGGACTGTTGATGGGCTTGAGAGAAGGCCATAGGATTGACCTTCAATTGACCCAAAAGAGTGCTTCCCATAGGCCTGAATATGAACTGAAAATTAGCCTTTCCAATTGGACTGTTAACCCGAGCATTGAACAATGGACCAGTCCCTGATTGGGTCAAAACAGGCCCCATTTGGCCTGTTGATATGCTTGGAATTTGGGCTACATATTGGTCCTTGAGGAGCCGTGAGTGGGCCTTTCTAATGGCTAGAAGGTAGACTGCAATTGGGCCTCTAATGGACATCTTGATGGATCTGAAGACAGCCCATGGATCAGCTTATGATCGGGCTGAAATTACACCTCCTTGACTTCAGAAGGTAGTCATAGCATGCTGTTATAGATGATTAGGTTTAGGGTATGTTTAGCTCCTTTGAGAATCCAACCCATCTACCCCTTTAATGGGCCTTGACATGATCAGTTCATGGTGGACATAATTAACCAAATGCAATGTATGAGTCACTTGGTTTTGTTGCATACTTGATTATGAAAATCCAGGTTAACATGAATCTTTTTTCGGAAAAGCTACCTTAATGTGTCTCGATAAATTTTTCTGACTTTTATCACTAGCATCTAACGAAATGCTGTGGCAAATTATAAAAAGTTATTTCCAGTACATACATATGTTTCGACATTTGAAATGACTAGATTCAGTTTGTTGTGAGAGCCTACAGTTCTTTGAAACGGAAGCCGCAGCAAATATGATAAGTCCAGAGTCCCGAAATAGATCTCACGAGAGAGACAGACGGATAGGGCTGTAGGATATTGCGTCTAGTCGTTATGAAGTTTAAGACAAGTGCAATCAAAAAGCAAGTAAACTAATCACAAACTTCTGAAAACGGCATCAAAACTAACTAGACAGTACCATGCTATTGGCTTGATAGTCAGGTGAAACGTACTTGATGTAACTTAAATCATCGGGGAGCTCAAGAGAAGGTTAAAGGACACTCACACGAACCAGACTGACCTTGCTGTTGTTGCTGATCTTGTTCGGTAGCTCTGAGACGGACGGCAGCCGCCCTGCGTCCTCGTCCGCATGTGAGGAAGCTGAGCCGCCGGAGCTGGGACAGTTGAACCGCAGCGGAAGTGCAGGCGGGTGGACAGAGTTCCCGATTATGGCAAGAAGGAGGACGAAATTGACGGCAACCGGTGGTCGGCCTTCTCGACAATTTGAGGTGCAGAAGGATCAGCTGGGATGGTGTGGACAGAGGAGAGACGGAGGACGCCATGACTTCCTCCTAGATCAGAGTAGCGCTCGCTCTTCCCTGTTACTACCTGCTGCCCGTTGCCAGGCGTAGGCGGGAGCCAGAAATGAGGCCACTGCGTGAGACGTGAGCCCGAGGAGGGCGGGCCCCCCCACGGGACTCTTCGCGGCGTTGGGTGGGAAATGTGAGGGAGGGAAACATCGGAGAGATAAGGGACGAGACCAACTCGTGGAGTCGAGGAGAGAAGGAGACTACGCCGCTATGGACATTTTTCTCTATTCGAACCTCCGACCGCCACGTTCGATTTTACGGGGCCCACTCAAATAAACTTGGGGTCCATTTAAAAAAGTTAACTCTTGCCTGGGGTTTTCGGAAAATTTGCCACTGTCGTCTGTTTTGTTGCATGTAATAGTGGCTTGTGTGGAGGGGCATTTTCTGAACGTGCCCAGAATTTTGACGTCAGCCAAGGCAAAACGTACGCCGTTTTCAGATTGATGTGGATGAGTGGTAACTGGTAAGGGTCTGTTTGGTTAAAAGTACGAGGGAGAATAGTGAAAACAATTTACATAAGTTCTATCTTCAAAAAAATAAAATACAATCACTTGTTTGATATATCTGAAAATGATTTTCTTAAAAATATTTTTGACCATTTAATTATCTGTAAATGTTTTTAGAATGTTTTAACTTAGTATTCTATAGTTATTTCAAGCACATGCCTAACTCAAAATTTTCAACTTTTATAGATATATTAATTTATAAAGACTTAATATACGTTGTTACTTACTTATTTTTAAAAAAGACACTATTGTATTATATTAAAACTTTTTATTTTTAAAAAAATTTATAAAAATTTTACATAGCAATTTTTATAATTATTTATATTTCTAGATAATTTCTCATAAAATTTAAAATTCAAAAAAATATTAAAATAATATGTTTGTGAAATATATAAATACATGCACCTAAAACACTCATGCTGTTATTCAAAAAACTTACTCATTTTGAGGAAATATCATTTTTATATATAAAACTAAAAGAGAGTGGCAATACAATGAGACATTTTCATCACAAGAATTAAAATTGTTTAAATAATATTATTTTAAGAATATTTAACGGCGAAGATATTTTTAATAAAAATATGTTTTAAAGTCTTATTAAATTCTTTAATTTTTATTAGATGATATTTTAATTTTTAAATAAATATGTATATAGCAATACAATATATGTGTCTAGGCCGCCTCATAGTCCTATTGGGACATCTGCTACACAAAGTTCACCCTGAAAATGACGTGTGCAGACAACGCCCCCGTACCGTACGCTAAAATAGGATTTCAAGCTGGTCGACCGGGTAAAATTTTGGTTGACTGTAATTTACTGTTAACTAAAATATGCACGTTGATCAAGAAATCGAGAAATGTGATCTTGTTTTACACGGATTCAAATAGACTTTAAGTGTAGGTTATAGACATACAAAAATAACAGATAAAAATATACATTTATAATAATAAATACTTATAGATTTTAAATAAAAGTTATGTTTGTTCAGTATCGTAAAATGAATCTAATTGTCAAAAAATAAATAAGTTGTATATTTTTTAATCATATCAGCAAAAAAAATTTATTTTAATTAAATCAAATATTTTATTTAACTATTTAATTCATTTAAATAAGGTAAAAATAAAAATAAAAAACAGAAAAAACATTTGTTTGATAAACTAAGTAGTTGTTCTTTTGGCAAAGCTAATTAGGGATCCAATTAAGAAAATGGCCTTAATAAAACATCTAATGATCGAATACCTTTAATGATAGGTCCAATTTATGAAATATCTTTGATAAAATATCCACTCCGCTAACTTTCCTCAAATGAGCCATCCACCTTAATTTATATTTCCGCTAACTTTCTTCAAATGACCACTCCAGCGGTGTCACGACCCGGAATATACAATTGCGCAGCGGAAAATAAATCCGGAATATCGGGACAGTTTAGGAGAACACAAAATCCAATTCACACCATCAAATCTGAATCATTTAAAACAACCTCTACTATTCCAATTAAATTCAAACTCCAAGTAAACACTACAAATAACCACAACTAAACAACTAAAAGGACTTAACACATAGTCCAAACAACCTTTGAAAATCACACCAAACAATTACTAAACCAACAATAGAAAGGAAAACTCAAACAACCTAGAAGATATGAGGTGATCACTCGTCATCAAACTCCTCCTCTAAACGGGTCCTCGAACGGCTATTGGATCAACTCCAAGGTCTTCCTCGAAATCTTCTCCAAAGCCCTCCTCGGGGAGAGGCTCCTCGAAATCTGCTGAAAAATTTAATAATGGGAAGGGGTGAGTCACCACAGACTCAGTAGGTCTTACACCCGAACTACCCTACTATACTAGTGATTTCTATTGGTAACCAATACATATTAAGCCTAAAAATCAGATTTAATACATAGGATTTAAACTAATCATATATCTTTAATTAATTGATTACAAAGTCATTCAACTACCCCATATGATAACCAGACTCTATATGCATTAAAAACCATCACAACCTGCTCATTAGACTACTCTAGGTATGCTCACAATATACACAACCTGACATAAAACCAATGACACATCTAGAACACTAACATCTATGCCAACATACACAACTAAACACCTGTCTGAGTAAATACCATGCTCCATCTGATAAAATGTAGTCACATCACAAAACTAGCACCAGATTTACCATATAGTAGGAAGTAACATATAGTAACTAAATCCCATAGTACCCCTAGGCAGGGGAGTACTTAAGATAAACCGCGGTATCTGTGATCGAAGGATGCTCCAGATTCAACTAATCTCCGCTGCCCACGGGCCACTAATTTAGTCTGGTGAAGTAGAAAACAACCACAATGCAGCTCACTGCACTAACCACATTCCACACCATGCAAGCATATAAATAACTCAGACAGTAAACACATGAATATTTAATTGGCAATCAAACATGAAATACATAGATGAACACCCATGGTTCTATGCACCACATATTTGCATATCATACCACAGTCTATCACAAACTGATGCATATAAATAAGATAATGCAATATACAACCTAACTATGACAATTACATGCTTAAACAGAACTATCTATCACATAAAAGACAACAAACTAAATTCTAACAACATTATGCCTAAACCTTACATCGGCTTTTTATTAATCGGAATATACATGATTAAGGTTCATCGCGATGCAAACATACTAAACTAGCTAAATTTAGACATACACAACCTATCATGGTATCTAACATACATAAATAACCAAATTAATCTAAGCATGCACAGATTAAACAAATTAATCTAACTCTATCTAAACATGTAAATAAATCAAAAATAGCCCATTATTTCTAACATATTAATCATGATGGTCTAAACATAATTTTTACGATTTAATTTAAATATATAGAGTGCTAAGGATAGCCGAGACGCCTACCTTGACGGCGACGGCGAACGGCGCACGGAATTCCAAGGAAATTGAATTTGACGACGAAACTGTCGCGGTTGCGTCGGCGACGAAAAATCGAGTCGGGTAGATGTTCTTAAAATCTGTCGGTAGAAGGGAAATAATAAACTAGGGAGCTTGATAGAAGATAATAGGAGAGAGGGCGATAGGAGAGAGGATGAGAGAGGTACCGCGCGGGAGAGAGACCGGCGCACGGCGGCGCACAGCGCCGGGGCCGCGCTGTGCTGGTCGGCACAGGCGGGCGCACGGGGCGGTGGGGAGGGGCGGTGACATGGCGGCGGCGGTGCCATGCGGCAGGCGGCGTCGCGAGGCGGGACGGCGTCGGCTGACGCGGCGTCAACGGCGAAAGGCGGCGGCTGCGTCACCCGGGCGGCGGGCGGCGGGCGCGCGGGACGAGGTGGCGGTCGGCGGCTGAGGTCAACGGGCGGCGGGCGGCGGGCGGCGTCACCGCGGCGAGCGCGGGAGGGCCGAGGGCGGCGGTCGGCACACGTGGCGGAGATGGCAGAGAGCGCGGCGGTCGACGGAGACCGGGGCGCGAGCGGTTGCGCGGGGCTCGAGGCAGTACAAGGTGGCGGGGACGGCGGGCGGCCGTGCGCGGGAGGCGAGGCGGCTGGCGTGGCGACGGCGGAAAGCACGCGGGGCTCGCGAGCGGCAGCGGGCGGCGCGCAGGCAGCGCGACCGAGGAGGGGAAAAGAGGGGAAAATAGGGTTTTTGGGGGAAGAAAAAGCGGCGCCGGGAGCTCGTACGGGGGAGGGAGAGAGGAGCGAGGGGAGGATATATAGAGAGAGGAAAGGGGGGTAAAATAATAATAAATAATTATTAACTAAAAATTTTTTTCTCTCTTTTTAATTAACTAAAAATTAACGTGACGTTACAATCTACCCTCCTAATAAAAATTTTCGTCCTCGGAAATTAAATTAAATTAACTAACCAAATAGCTGCGGGTGCATACGCCTTATATCCTCTTCCACTTCCCATGCCGATTCTTCCGACGAGTGATGCTTCCAAAGGACCTTGACCATCGGAATTCGCCTCCTCCTTAATTGCTTCACCATCCGGTCCGTGATCCGGATCGGCCTCTCATCAAAGCTTAAATTCGGCTGTACGTTGATCTCCTGGAAATCTATGACATGGGTTGGATCTGATACGTACTTCCGAAGTAGAGAGACGTGGAAAACCGGATGTATCCTCGCCATTGCCGGGGGCAATGTCAACCTGTAAGCAACCTCACCAATCCGCTGCACAATCTGAAACGGACCCACATACCTTGGGTTCAACTTTCCACGCCGACCAAATCTGATAACTCCATTCGAAGGAGAAACCTTCAAGAACACATGGTCACCCTCTTCGGACTGAACAACTCTGCGCTTCAGATCAGCATAACTCTTCTGGCGGCTCTGAGCGGTAAGCAACTTCTGGCGAATTAACTTGACCTTCTCGTTGCTATCTTGCACCCAATCTGGCCCAATAAGACTGCGATCTCCAACCTCTTCCCAGCAAAGAGGTGATCTGCACGGCCTCCCATACAAGGCCTCAAACGGTGCCATACCGATACTAGAGTGAAAACTATTGTTATAAGCAAACTCAATGAATGGTAACTGCAAGTCCCAACTATCCTGCCATTCTAGTGCTCCAGCCCTCAACATGTCTTCCAATGTCTGGATAGTGCGTTCTGACTGACCATCTGTTTGGGGATGGTATGCCGAGCTGAACTTGAGCTGAGAACCCAAAGCATCCTGCAATCCTTTCCATACTCTTCCAGTGAATCTGGGATCTCTATCAGATACTATAGAAACAGGTACTCCATGATACTTGACAACCCCATCAAAGTACAATCTCACTAAGCTCTCTGTAGGTTGGGCTTCTTTAATAGGTAAGAAATGAGCTGCCTTGGTGAGTCTATCCACCACTACCCATATAGCATCACACTGTTTCTTGGTCCTTGGCAATCCAGTGACAAAATCCATGGTGATATGCTCCCACTTCCATTCTGGGATCTCTAGTGGCTGAAGTGGTCCTGCTGGCTTCCTATTCTCTGCCTTCACCTGTTGACAAATCAAGCATCTGGATACATAGTCAGCCATATCTCTTTTCATGCCTTCCCACCAGAACTGCCTCCTAAGGTCTTGGTACATCTTGTTTGCCCCTGGATGGATAGCATACTGAGATTTATGAGCTTCTGCCAATATATCATGCCTTAACTCTGCATCCTCTGCCACACACAGCCTTCCTTGGTGCCTGATTGTACCATCTTCATACTTGGAGACATCTGACCTTCTGACTAATTCTTGCATTGCCTGGTTCCCAGCTTGAGCTTCTTTCACCCTGTCCACCAAAGCTGACCCAATAGAAAGTTGTGCCAAGAAGGATGTTAGATTATCCACTTCCCTGCTGGGTGCACAACCAATTAATAACTCCATTCCTTCCCATGTCTGGCGCAACTGCATAGCCATCATCTTTTTCCTGCTAAGTGCATCAGCTACAACATTAGCCTTCCCTGGGAGGTAGTTCAGGCTAAAGTCATAGTCCTTCATGTACTCTACCCATCTTCTCTGCCTCAGGTTCAAGTCCTTCTGAGTGAATATGTACTTCAAGCTCTTGTGATCTGTGAACATCTCAAAAATCTCACCATACAGGTAATGCCTTCACACCTTTAAGGCATGAACCACAGCTGCCATCTCTAAGTCATGAACAGGGTAATTCTTCTCATGGGGCTTCGGTTGCTGGAAGCATAGGCAACAACTCTACCATGCTGCATAAGCACACAGCCCAAACCGACCCTAGAAGCATCAGTATAGACCACAAAACCTCCTGAACCAGAAGGTAGCACAAGAACAGGTGCCGTGGTCAACTTCTCCTTCAAGCACTGGAAGCTCTCATCACACTTCTCTGTCCACTTAAACCCTCCTTTCTTGGTCAGAGCAGTTAGTGGGGCTGATATGGAAGCAAACCCCTCAATGAACCTGCGGTAGTATCCTGCCAAACCAAGGAAACTCCTCACCTAAGTGGGGTTGGTAGGCCGTTCCCAATTCTGCACTGCCTTCACCTTGCTTGGATCAACCTGCACACCTGCCTCAGAAATAATATGACCCAAAAAGTTAACACTCTTGAGCCAAAAGGCACACTTACTGAACTTGGGATAGAGCTGGTGCTCCCTCAAAATCTGCAAAACAATCCTCAGATGTTGACAGTGTTCATCATCACTAGCAGAGTAGATCAAAATATCGTCTATAAAGACAGCCACGAACTGATCCAGGTACTCTCTGAAGATCTGGTTCATCAGACCCATGAATGCTGCAGGTGCATTGGTAAGGCCAAAAGGCATCACCAGAAACTCATAATGGCCATACCGGGTCCTGAATGCTGACTTGGGAATATCCTCCTTCTTGATTCTCAACTGGTGGTAACCTGATCTCAGATCAATCTTAGAAAATATCTTAGCATGCTGCAACTGATCAAACAAATCATCTATGCGAGGCAGGGGATACTTATTCTTGATGGTTAACTGGTTCAGCTTCCTGTAGTCAATACATAACCTCAGTGATCCATCCTTCTTCCTGACAAACAACACTGGTGCACCCCAAGGTGAAACACTAGGGCGAATAAAACCCAGTTCTAGCAACTCTTCTAACTGCTTCTTCAGCTCTCTCAGCTCTGCAGGTGCCATCCTATAAGGAGCAATAGAAATAGGGGCAGCCCCAGGGACAAGATCAATGGCAAAATCAATGTCCCTAGGTGGTGGCAAACCTGGCAATTCATCTGGAAATACATCTACAAATTCATTAATTATAGCCACATCCCCCAATGCTAGACTATCTCCAGACTCCTTTACTTTGGTAACACAAGCTAAGTAAGCTTCACACTGGGCACCAATCAACTTGGAAGACTTCAAGGCAGAAATCAGCATCTTGGACCTGCCATAGCTAGGACACTTATAGGAGAAAGTGTCACCCCCAGGTATCTGAAAAATCACCCTCTTCTTGAAGCAGTCTAGGATGGCATGGTGATGTTCCAGCCAATCCATCCCAAGGATGACATCAAAGCCCTCCATCTCAATCACAAATAACCGTGCCCTCAAGATATAACCACTAACATCTATATCACACTGGGGTATACAAAAAGATACATCTACTGACTTCCCAGATGGCATGCTAACACTGACTGGACTACACTCAATAACCTCATGCTTGCAATACTTGAACAGGAAAGTAGCAAACCGGAAGGAAACAAAAGAATCCGTAGCACCAGAATCAAATAATACTCTAACATGGTATCCAGCAACTAAAAGAGTACCTTCTGCCGCATTGGCTGCCTCTGGAAGATCCTGGCGCTCCATAGCAAATACCTTAGCTTGAGCGCTCCGTGGTGATGGCTGTGGTGCTCGTGGTGCCCGAGGTGCTATAAACTGCCTCCTAGGTGGCACTGGTCGCTGCTGGGGCACAAAGGGCTGCTGCTGGGGTGCCTGACGCTGAGGAGGAGCTGGAAGGGTGAGCTGTGGACGGCGGACCTCCTCCCTGATCTGAGCTGCTGCTGGTGGTGGTGCTGCTCCCCTGGCTCTGCTAGGACACTCTGCTAACATGTGGCCCTGCTGGCCACACCCAAAACAGGCTCTGGTCCTACGGTAGCAAGTACTACCAGGATGGTATCTCCCACAAATACCACATGCCATGTCAACCATTGGCATCTTCCTCTTGCGATCCACCCCCTGTTAGGGTACAGCACGTGCGGGTGCCCTCTGGTACTGCGAAGGCTGTCTGTAGGCTCCCATGCTCTGCTCTACCCTGCAAGCTGCCTCGTATACTGCTGCAAGACTGCGCCAAACCTTGGACACTAACCTGTCCCTGATAGCTCCACGAAGTCCACCCACGAACTTCTTGGCTCTCTCGCGTTCTTCCTCGTACAGGTTCGGTGCATAGGCTTCAAGCTCAACAAACTTGCTCTCGTACTCCATCACAGTCATGCTGCCCTGCTCCAGAAGTAGGAACTCCAGCTTCTTCTCATCTCGAATATGCATGGGAACGTACTTGTCCTTGAAGACTCCGACAAAGTCTTCCCACTCGATCTCAGCCTCTGTCACCTCAGCATATCGGGTGCGGAGTAAAGATTCCCACCAAGCTCCTGCCGAATGGGATAACATGTGAGCGGCAAGGCGGACCATGTCCTCAAGCGGACACTGCATGGCCCTGAAGATCTTGCCAACCACCCTCAACCAGTTCTCTGCCATTGCCGGGTCCCTCTCACCACGGAAAGCTGGTGAACCCAGCCTCTTGAATTCCTCCAAGGTGCTGATCTGTGGCCTCTCTACTCTGGCATTCTGCTGTTGTGCCCTACCCTGCTGAGCCTGGTTCTGAGCCTGAACCGTCTGGAATAGCTCGTGAATGGCACCCAGGATGCCAGTTGCATCCGGTACCTGACCTCCAACTTGCACTGGCGCATGACCTCCATCCTGACCCTGCAATGGGGCTTGATCTCCACCTTGCACTAAGTTCTGCTGGCGACGACCTTGCTGATCCCCGTTCATCTCTGGCACATTTCGTGCATCGCCATTTCCACGCCTACGGTTGTAACCCCTGGAGGCCATCCTGTTCCAAGAAGTAAACATCCAATCAGATAATTCCAACATACAACTTCCAATAATGCAAAAAGATCTAAATTCCATCTAAAATCCAAAATCACTTGATCTAAATCAAACTTTGTTCTCCTAAATCCAAATAATGCATCCGGGCAGATCCAGAAGGATCTTCAGGCCGGAAGAATGCTCTGATACCAACTCCTGTCACGACCCGGAATATACAATTGCGCAGCGGAAAATAAATCCGGAATATCGGGACAGTTTAGGAGAACACAAAATCCAATTCACACAATCAAATCTGAATCATTTAAAACAACCTCTACTGTTCCAATTAAATTCAAACTCCAAGTAAACACTACAAATAACCACAACTAAACAACTAAAAGGACTTAACACATAGTCCAAACAACCTCTGAAAATCACACCAAACAATTACTAAACCAACAATAGAAAGGAAAACTCAAACAACCTAGAAGATATGAGGTGATCACTCGTCATCAAACTCCTCCTCTTCTGGGTCCTCGAACGGCTCTGGATCAACTCCAAGGTCTTCCTCGAAATCTTCTCCAAAACCCTCCTCGGGGAGAGGCTCCTCGAAATCTGCTGAAAAATTTAATAATGGGAAGGGGTGAGTCACCACAGACTCAGTAGGTCTTACACCCGAACTACCCTACTATACTAGTGATTTCTATTGGTAACCAATACATATTAAGCCTAAAAATCAGATTTAATACATAGGATTTAAACTAATCATATATCTTTAATTAATTGATTACAAAGTCATTCAACTACCCCATATGATAACCAGACTCTATATGTATTAAAAACCATCACAACCTGCTCATTAGACTACTCTAGGTATGCTCACAATATACACAACCTGACATAAAACCAATGACACATCTAGAACACTAACATCTATGCCAACATACACAACTAAACACCTGTCTGAGTAAATACCATGCTCCATCTGATAAAATGTAGTCACATCACAAAACTAGCACCAGATTTACCATATAGTAGGAAGTAACATATAGTAACTAAATCCCATAGTACCCCTAGGCAGGGGAGTACTTAGGATAAACCGCGGTATCTGGGATCGAAGGATGCTCCAGATTCAACTAATCTCCGCTGCCCACGGGCCACTAATTTAGTTTGGTGAAGTACAAAACAACCACAATACAGCTCACTGCACTAACCACATTCCACACCATGCAAGCATATAAATAACTCAGACAGTGAACACATGAACATTTAATTGGCAATCAAACATGAAATACATAGATGAACACCCATGGTTCTATGCACCACATATTTGCATACCATACCACAGTCTACCACAAACTGATGCATATAAATAAGATCATGCAATATACAACCTAACCATGACAATTACATGCTTAAATAGAACTATCTATCACATAAAAGACAACAAACTAAATTCTAACAACATTATGCTTAAACCTTACATCGGCTTTTTATCAATCGGAATATACATGATTAAGGTTCATCGCGATGCAAACATACTAAACTAGCTAAATTTAGACATACACAACCTATCATGGTATCTAACATACATGAATAACCAAATTAATCTAAGCATGCACAGATTAAACAAATTAATCTAACTCTATCTAAACATGTAAATAAATAAAAAACAGCCCATTATTTCTAACATATTAATCATGATGGTCTAAACATAATTTTTACGATTTAATTTAAATATATAGAGTGCTAAGGATAGCCGAGACGCCTACCTGACGGCGACGGCGAACGGCGCACGGAATTCCAAGGAAATTGAATTTGGCGACGAAACTGCCGCGGTTGCGTCGGCGACGAAAAATCGAGTCGGGTAGGTGTTCTTAAAATCTGTCGGTAGAAGGGAAATAATAAACTAGGGAGCTTGATAGAAGATAATAGGAGAGAGGGCGATAGGAGAGAGGATGAGAGAGGTACCGCGCGGGAGAGAGACCGGCGCACGGCGGCGCACAGCGGCGGGGCCACGCGGTGCTGGTCGGCGCAGGCGGGCGCACGGGGCGGTGGGGAGGGGCGGTGACGTGGCGGCGGCGGTGCCACGCGGCGGGCGGCGTCGCGAGGCGGGGCGGCGCCGGGCGGCGCGGCGTCAACGGCGAAAGGCGGCGGCTTCGTCACCCGGGCGGCGGGCGGCGGGCGCGCGTGGGACGAGGTGGCGGTCGGCGCACGTGGCGGAGACGGCGGAGAGCGCGGCGGTCGACGGAGACCGGGGCGCGAGCGGTTGCGCGGGGCTCGAGGCAGTACAAGGTGGCGGGGACGGCGGGCGGCCGTGCGCGGGAGGCGAGGCGGCTGGCGTGGTGACGGCGGTGAGCACGCGGGGCTCGCGAGCGGCAGCGGGCGGCGCGCAGGCAGCGCGACCGAGGAGGGGAAAAGGAGGGAAAAATAGGATTTTTGGGGGAAGAAAAAGCGGCGCCAGGAGCTCGTACGGGGGAGGGAGAGAGGAGCGAGGGGAGGATATATAGAGAGAGGAAAGGGGGGTAAAATAATAATAAATAATTATTAACTAAAATTTTTTTCTCTCTCTTTTTAATTAACTAAAAATTAACGTGACGTTACAAACGGCGCTTTCCTCCTGGGTGAACAGAACCATGCCTTGCAACAAGAAGAGATCATGGCCTGTGGGCCAGTTCTTTCAGCAGTAACTACGGGACTCTACACCTCCGAGATGGAAAACAATAGGTGCGTCATGCCCCAGCAGTCAACAATGGGAAGGGTTGCAATAAGGGAGAAAGGTTCTGGCTAGCATTGTGCTTGGGATGCTATTTCTTGCACTAGCGACTATGTTGGTGACGATGAAGCGACATTGAGAGAGTGAGGACTTCCACATGCTAGGTGTGGAGAACATCTAGGTGGTGTCAATGTTGGTGAATAGAAAGGGCTTCAGCTAGAGCAAAGGTTACGGTATTTGGGAGGACCTTGTGACGATGAACGAGGAGAAAGAGATTCAGATTAGCAGATCTGATACAGGCAGTGGCAAAGGTGTTAGGCAACGACGAGTTTGACTCGTCTTACGAGGCCCTCATGGCCAACAATATCGCGAGAGTTGTGAAGCAGATGCGTGAGCAGTAGATATGTGCTTTTATGAAGGGCAAATGGGTCATATGAAAACATCTTAACAACATTGTCACTGGGTTGGGGCGGATGTTATATAAATGATGAAATCTGAGTTTTACGTTAAAAATTTTCCAACCGAAGGCCTTCCGTTAAACGGATTTATGGGAATTAGGTCTCCTATTAATTTCTTCTATTCTTTTTCTCAATTTACTCTAATTTCTATCTCATGTCAGAGTTTTTCTTTAGTTTTGATTTTGCATAATTTTCTGATAATAAGTATACCAAACAAAAAATTTATATTTTAATTTTTTGAAAAACTATTCCGACTTTAAATTATTTGTATTGATCTTTATTTTACACCCAACCAAATCGATCATTACTGAATACGACTACAGCTGTCTAATTATGGAACCACCTAATGGGGTGTTTGGTTGCATGATAATAAGAGTTTTTGTTTTAATTTTTAAAAATTGTAAGGAAATTTGTTAAAAGATGTGTTTGGTAACCATGACAATTTTATGTTTTAAAAGTGATTTTCTTCTTAAACAAAAAGAGGATCTCACCTCTTTCTTTTTTCTTATGGTCCCCCACTTTGTTTGGTCACGTGTGATAGTTACTCTTTTTTGTAATCACATCCTTCCAAACATGATAATTTAATGTTATAAGTTGGTTTACTTTTTATTTTAATACAATTTTTTGTCATAAAAATGTTAAAAAAAATTATCATGTAACCAAACACCCGGTAAGGGTTCACGGCACTTTAGCGTAATGCCCCTCAACGCGAAAACTCTCACAAGGGAGAGATTTTGAATCGTCTAGTGCAGTAACCATTAAGATGGCGGAAAGAGGAAATTACCATAGTCTCCGCCAAAAAGATGTCGTGATGTTGTTTCACTTAAATTGCTCACGTAAGGGGATAAAACAATATATGTGAATAAACGAAAGTCATTTTTTTTGTTATTAATCCCTCACGTATAACACTAATTTCGTACGTATAACACAAACTCATCTTCTCACATACAAATACCTTATGGGGTGTTTGGTTGCATGATAATTTTTTGTACACTTTCATGATAAAAAATTGTATTAAAATAAAAAGTAAACCAACTCATGACATAAAATTATCATGTTTGGAGGGATGTGATTACAAAAAAGAGTAACCACCGCACATGACCAAATAAAGTGGGGGACCACAAGAAAAAAGAAAGAGGTGAGACCCTCTTTTTTTGTTTAAGAAGAAAATCACTTTCAAAACATAAAATTGTCATGGTTGTCAAACACCTCTTTTAACAAGTTTTCTTACAATTTTTAAAAATTAAAATAAAAACTTCAATTATCATGCAACCAAACACCCCATTATAGTTTGTTACTAGCTATTCATATGTATTACTAACATTTGCCATATATTACTAGCTCCCTGAACTCTATTACTAACTCCATGTTATTATTTAATAAAATTTTTAAATATAATATTAATCTTTTGAATATATTCTTAACTTTTTATATATTTTTTCAGAGAAAATCAACTTCCGCCCTTGTTGCATTAGGGTCACTTATTTTTTTGTCCCATACATGTTAGACTTATTTTTTTTGTCTCATATTTTAAAAATATGCAACTCTCGCCCCTATACTTCACTAACACCTTTAACTCTTTCATCTTTGCACCAAAATTTCCAATTTTACCCCCATGTGAGGGCAGCCGCTGGCCCGCTGCTGAGTGCTGACCTTTGGTGTTAAATTATTATTTTTTTAAATAATTAAAACTCTAAAAAATATTAAAATTTTATTTCTAAAATAATTTTACACTATTTAAAATTTTAGTCATTATTTATTTTTGACCAAAATATTTATATTATTTTATTCTTAAGTGTGATGTTCTTCATTAGCTTTCTTTCCCAATAAATCATCTCAGGAGGAGACGAATAGTGGGTGGTGCTTGGTGAAATCTCATTGTTGTTGTGAAGAGCATCGGAGGTGACGAGCAATTAGACCCAATGGCTCAACGGTCCATGAGGGACTTCCACAAGAAGATTGGAATCTCCTTTGGGCCATGGTACTGTGCCTCTAGGACGGCAACGGCGACTTCAAAGGCACCGAAGAGGAAACCCTTGACGACAGTGGTGGGCTAAGCTCTAGACGGCAGTGGGCTAAGCTCTGGATGGCGGCGACGACGACAGAGGTGAATGATGACAGAGGAGACGAATGGTTATGCGAACATCTCCTTCTTCAGTAAAGGGGAAAGTTGGCTGTTGCTGCCGCTGAGGGTGGCTTTCGAGCAACTGAGGGTGAGTATCGAGTAGGGTAAATCTGTTAAGAGGGTAATTTGGGGAGTACCATAAATGGAATAAGGGAGACAATGGAGGGGACATCAAAGTTTATTTTTGATAACGTTGGGACTTTTAAATAACTCTAGTAATGGTGGGACTTTTAAAAAAAATTTGATCTCTAACGGGACCTAGAATTTAAAACCCTTATTTTTAATCATATTTATATATATTGATTCTCTGAATATATAATACTTACGTACATTTCATACATGTAAATAGTTAGTAATTGAATAATCTGGGATAATGTTAGTTAGTAACTTATTATATGGTCTTTTAGAATTTTTTGGAGCTTAATATCAGTTTATTTTTAGAGTTAGTCATATATAAGAAAAATAGTAACTAGACAATATAAAAAAATATAAGTTAATAACTTGGTATATAAATTTTTTTGAATTTTTTGTTAATATGATTTATTTTGAGGGTTAATAATTTATGTAAAAAGTTAGTAACTAAAAAATTCTAAAAATATAAATTAATAAATTATAACATATATTTTATAATTTTTTAAGGTTAATATCAATTTATTTTTAAAATTAGTAATATATGTAAATATTAATAAACTAAAAAATCTAGAAGAATATGAGTTAAGACCTTATTATATGCTTTTTTTAGAAAATTTGTAAGTTTAATATTAATGTATTTTGAGTGTTAGTAATATATAATGCCCTGTTTGGTTAGAGTTTTATTTTTGGTACTATATCAATATTGATATTAATATTTTTAAATGCTGGAATGTCAATATCAAAATTAATACAAGTTGACGTTTGTATTACATGATATGCTTTGTTTGCACTACAAATTTTAAAATTGATACAATTAACCAAACACCTCTTAATCGTTCCTATCAATATCAATTTTAAAGTTGATAGTGATAGAGGTACCTAATAGTGTTACCAAACAGGGCGTAACTGATTAGTAATGAGAAAATCAAACGAGGGTAGTGCAGCAGTCAATAATATAAATAAGGAATTTGCAATATATGTATCAAGTTAGTAATCAAAAATTTCTCACATGTTATGTAACACACTTTACGCACTGATAATATTATTAGGTACCTCTATCAATATCAATTTTAAAATTGATATTGATAGGAACCATTAAGAGGTGTTTGGTTAATTATATCAATTTTAAAATTTATAGTACAAATAAAACATATTATGTAATACAAGTGTTCATTTATATTAATTTTGATATTGATACTCTAACATTTGAATATATTAATATTAAAATTGATATAGTACTAAACATGAAACTCTAACCAAACAGAGCATTAACAATTAGTAATATATGTCATGTTTGGTTAGAGTTTCATTTTTGGTACTTTATCAATATTGATATCAATATTTTCAAATGTTGGAGTATCAGTATCAAAAGTAATACAAGTTGACACTTGTATTACATAATATATTTTGTTTGCATTACAAATTTTAAAATTGATACAATTAACCAAACACCTCTTGATGGTTCTTATCAATATTAATTTTCAAAATGACAGTGAATCAGTGATAGAGGAACTTAATAGTATTATCAAACACGACGTTAAATAAATGATTAGTAATAAGAAAATGAAACAAGGTGTCATACCAATTAGTAATATGTGTAAATAATTAGTAATATATGTGATTACTTAGTAATCATAAATTGTAATTAATAATATATGTAAAAAATAGTAATCGGAAATTTTGGATGAGGGCACTGTAGCACATTGTAGCAGCTAATGATAAACGTAAAGAATCAATAACAACAAAATGAAATGGGGTAACATAACGGGTAGTAATATATGTTATAGGTTAATAATGGGTTGCCAACTGTTACAGTGTGCTATAGTACCCCGTGGGGAATTTTTTTGTTATTAACCCGTCACAAACATTACTAACTACATTGTCGCACTTCATTTTCTTGTTACTGACCATTTACGCGTATTACAAACCACTACACTGTACTACAATACCCTCATAAGAAATTTCTCGTTACTAATTCGTTAAATATATTATTAACTATCACGTTTTATTTTCTTATTATTAACTATTTACATATATTACAAACTATTACAATGTGCTACAGTACCCAACGAGGAATTACTTCTTACTAACTCATTAGATATATTAATAACCTCTACGTATATTATTAATTTTTACAATATCCCGTTTTAGTTTCTCGTTACTAAGACTTCACATAAATTACTAACGGACGAATTTTTGTTACTAATTGGTTACATATATTACTAATCATTTACGTATATTACTGATCGTTACTATTCTATTTCATCTTCTAGTTACTAATTATTTACATATATTACTTACACTTAAAATAAATTAATATTAAGTCCTAAAAATATAAAAATTATATAATAAGTTATTAATTCACAACCTTTTAGATTTTTCTAGTTACTAACCCTTTACACTTATTATTAACCCTCAAAATAAATTGATAATAGCCTCCAAAAAATTATGAAATATTATATAACAAGTTATTAACTCATATTCTTTCAAATTTTCTTATTACTAACCTTTTACATACAATACTAAAAATTTACATATATTACTAACCCTCAAAATAAGTTGATATTAACTAAAAAAATTAAAAATCACAAAATAAGTTATTAACTCATATTCTCTAATATATTTTTCTATTTCTAACTCTTTACATATATTATTAGTCCTCAAAATAAATTGATATTAACTTTTAAAAAATTATAAAAAAATAAATAATAAGTTATTAACTTATTCTTTTAAAATTTTAAGTTACTAACCCTTTACATACATTTCTGAGAGTTGATGGACCAATTGCGGGCCATGCACACTATGCTCTTGTTGCACTATTTCTTTCATAAAATGATCATGAAGACCCTGTGTTAATCATTCGTTCCCCGTTTAATTAGCCAATTCAATCTTGTTATTCTTTAGTTCAGCAGTCAAGTTAATTCTTGATAACTAATTCTCACTCTCGGGATTGATTCTTTTGTGATTGCATGGGTTGAACTATCCCTTGTAAATCTTTGCCTAGCACTTTACCATGCAGGCATCCAAGTTTTCCCATCATTTTCCACCCTATGTTGCCTAGTGTAGGCTTTTCCTGGAGTTGTTTTGGGATGGAGGGCATTCCTAGTTTAGGGGATTCTTGAATGATAGAAGTAGTTAGTTGAGAGTCAGATGTGGGAGATTCTTCATTGATTTGGATTTCAGATTCCTTTACGGGCTGATCGTTGTAGACACGCAATTTTGGCCTAGTTGGAGAGCTTAAATTCTTGTTTTCATGAAGAATATTTGAGTAACCTTTCTAGGGAACCGAGTTTTCCGGAAAAATTAAGGTTTTTGGCACATTTCAAAGAGGGCAAAGCCCTGTGTATAAGGGCACTTGGCGCCCTACTTATAGGGCACCAGGCGCCCTATATACAGGGCGCCTAGATCCAAATCAAATCGACTTGACAGGCTGATTTGACCTTCCACAGTGACTCATCTTGTCGACCTGACAGACCTCATGATGCTGGCCCCCCATATATAGGGCGCCATGCCGCGTGGCACTGCTTTTTGGAAATGGCCAAAGTGCCCTCTTTTGGGCTATTAATAGACCCTCATTTGGAGCTTGGAGGAGGTTCCAACTTCGTGCCACCGTAGAGCCCATCCAACACCACGTTTCTAAGCCATTTTCACCCCTCATAAGCCTTCAAACCGATTCAAAACTCTCTCCAAAAACCCAAAAAAAAAACCTGCAGTTTCATTCTTCAGAAATATAATTTTTCTCCGACTTTGAGAGCTTCTACCCTCCATTTCCCTTACATCTAGTGCCAAAACACTCTTCCATTAGCTTCACTTGGGTATTGGCTGCTTGAAGAAGTCCTTTTTCCGTCTTGGAGGTCTCCCTACACTCCGGGGCGACGCCGCGAAGAATGGAATAAAATCTCGCCGAAGCGTCCCTCGGTGCCCCGTATATAGGGCGCTTTGACTTTGGTCAACGCGCCCCATCAAGGGGACACCTGCAGCGGCGCCCCATATATGGGGCACTAGCAGGGCACCCCGTTTTGCATTTTTTTGAGTTTATTTACGTTTCCGGTCGATCTTTTACTCCTCCTTTTCATTTTAACCCTCATTAACATGTCGTTTAGCATATATTGAGCCACTCATTTGCATTTTTCATGCATATTTAAACCTTCTAAATAGGGGTTGGGATTTAGTCCCAATCCGGTCAGTTCCTTCCCTCTTTCATGTTTACACTTGAATTTGAGCATGATTCTACACTGTCACTAGAACTAATGATCTTTTCACTTGTTTCTATGTTTTCTTATGGACATTTTTAGGTAAATCCGATTGAGGCGGAGCTTCAACCGGATCGAAGACGAAGGACTCACTAAGCTCTCTTCTTTCGGCCGGCCGAGAGAGGAGAAGCCGGAACCCAACAATCTCCCTGCTTCCAAAGGTACGACGGTCATTTCTCCATTTCATTTCTTTTCATTCTACTATATTTTGGAGCCTTTGGCTCCTGGAGACCACAACCACTAACATCCCATCCACCAAGTCCCCAAAACAAGCGTAGGGGCCGAAAGGGGGAGATCTATGGATGTCCCGTTTCGGGTGCTTACACCTTTTGGCGACCACGGTGGGACAGACTTTGCTTTAGTGAGATCCTATTTTCTTTCCTAAGAATGTCCATTTGAAAGCATGTTTATTTTCATTTCCATGTGAGTCATTTCCATTTCCTTGCATCGTTACTTGTTTATGTTGCTTACTAGTTTCTTTGAAGTATCACCTACTTCTCTTCAAGTTTACTTGCTTTCCGTTTACCTTTTTTTAAAAGCATAGCGATCTGATTTTCAACTTTGTTAATCAACTTATTTTACCTTAGCATCCTAGATATCATCTTCATTCAACCCTTGTTAAGTATACTTGCCTATTTTTTTCTAAGTCTAGTTTTCTTTTAGCAAACCTTTCAAAGCATGCTTGGTTAAATTAGTGCTTTCTTCCATCTTAGTCTAATTTCATATCATTGTCTTGTTTACTTGCTTTCTACAACATCTCATTAATCATTGTATGCCTTTATTTTCTTCTTGCTTGCTCTTTATTCCTTGACATTTCACTCGCATTTAGTTTGCATTGGGGTTTCGGCTCCTTAGATCATCCGAGAAGGGAGGCTCTCTCCTCCCAAAGCCCCACACACCCAAACACCCCTCTTGGTGGTTGCCAACTCCTCCTCCGGGGATTCCCTCTCGGAAGGACCGGGTAGCTTCCATCAAGACCTCCGTAAGTCCCCAGACGTGAAGGATTTCCTATTCACTGATCGGGCTGGTTGTACCATTTTATCCCAAAACCCGGAGTACCTATTACCTATCATTGTGAAAAGAGTGACAACCTTAGATTGCTCGGCGTTGTGAGAGCATAGGGTCCTACCCATTTATTTGAGTGGACAATATTTCCCTTAACAAGCCATTAATTTGGGGTTGAAACAAAAAAAATTTGAGTTAATCATTCCAAGTCTTTGCTATTACTTGTTTGCAAACAAAAACTAAAAATTAAGCAAAAATCTCAAAATCACCTAAAAAGAACCAAAACAAAAATTTTTGCTTGAGGTTAATTTGCTTGACAACTTGCTTGTCCGACAAAAAAAAATCAAAACAAAAAAGGGGTCAAAAATCAAAACTAAAAAAAATCTTTAAGCTTTTATTTGTCAACCTTTTTTTTCTGTTGTGTTTATGAATTTAAGGTCAGGTCGAGTTATCGCAATGGCGGATCAAAGATACGAGCAATTACAGTTGGAGTATGACCAATCTTATTTCTATCTCGATGTCGTATGTGTCGTCAATGAACCCGAAGTTCTCCCTGAACCTAGTCAAACTTCTCCTCAACCCAATCCAAATTCACTTTGGGAGGCATTCTCTCATGACGACTCTACCCAACTTCAGGCTATCAAAGCCATCCTCAAGGGCAAGTCGCCCGCCGACCACATTCCTCCCGAAGATGGTCTTCACATCTCTACCCCTCGGTCAGTGGCACATCAACCCAATGTGCCCACTCATGGCCATTCTCATACCGGGCTCATGGCCCCAATTTCTCCTCATCTGGTGGCTAATCTAGATCATCCCAATCCAAATGTTGTTATTCCTTCTAGACCACCAGTTTATTCTTCTAATCATCTCAACCCTACTCACCATTTGGTGCATCCCCCAATGTACCCTTCTTATCTGGCCACTTCGGCCCATCAAATCCCAATTCCGGTGCACCAAGCACCCACTTCTCCTCCTCCTCTTAGGGAACCTTCTGTCGATCAGGCCATGATTAACAAGATCAGTCGCATGGATGAGCAGTATAGAGAGTTTAGACGTTTGATCGACACAAAGGCAGCCCCTGAAATTTCTCTTCCTTCCCTCCATACTTTTCATCTACCTCCCTCTGAGATGCCGGTATACCATCGCTACAATGGAACCGATAATCGATTCATTCACATCAAGGACTTTCTTTATGAGTCGGTAATGTGGCAAAATGATCCAAGGGCCCTTTCTTTTCTTTTCAGAAGATCATTAGAGGGTTCAGCTTTGGAGTGGTTCTACTCGCTTGACTCTTTGGAAGCGAGTAACTTTGAAACTGTCAAAGCTAAATTCTTGCAGAGATATCAAGATAGAGTCGGACCAACATATTCCATCACTGACCTCATGGCTGAAAGAATGAGAAATGATGAAGACTTTACCAGATATGCTGATAGATGGAGGTCAATGGCAGAAAGGCTTACTGATTCCATTTCAGAACCGGAGCAAGTGAAGATGATCATCACCAATGCCACTCCGGCCTTAAAAAATATGCTGGCTTTGCATCACCCCACCTCTATGAGTGAACTCTATGAGAGGGCACGGTACATTCAGACACAGCTTAGGGACTCACCTATCATGAACTTGTTTGATCCTAGACCCCGAGCTGTCAAGAAAACCACTTTTACCACAACCGGCCCAGTGACTGAGGGCGTAGTGACAAACGAAAACCTTAACGTTGTAGGGAACCCACCTATAAATTATCAACACCGGTTCAGGAACCCTCAACAAAATCAACCATTTAGAAACCCTCGTCAACCTCAACCTCAACCTCAGTTCCAGCCCCGTCAGCAACAAGCCCCGATCCCTCAGCGACCGCAAGCCCCAGTTCGCCAACCAGCGCGGCAACAACTGGCCAACTACAACCAGGCACCCTCTCCCATGGCCTATGAACCCCGAAAGGTTGGACCCAAGAGGAACGATTACCCGCCTTTGCCGTACTCTCTCGTGGACATCTTTAATGCACTCATGGCGGCAGGGCAAATTGCATTGCCAAGGGAGAAGTCAGAGTGGCCTCAGAATGCCAACACAGAGCGATACTGCTTGTTCCATAGATATCCTGGGCACACCGTGGAAAACTGTTTTCAATGCAAAGACTATATCCACGATCTTAATGAGCAAGGCAAGCATTGACCGGGACCATATGGGGGAATACATCGAACGGTGAAAAATCAACCTCAATGGCGGCATGCACCGGCTCAAGAAGAACAACAACAACCCCGGCACAGGGATTATCCAAAACCCATTACCTCCACATGCACCCGTGCCTGGGAATCAACACGTTAATCCCATCATGATTTCTTCCGAGTATCATGATCGGGGCCAGAATTAGCAAGTCGAGGGAGCCGCCTCCTCCGTGCACATCAACTTACTTCACCCTCCTAACCAAACCATCCACTCTATACCCCGAACAACTATGTCACATAATCTCATCACATTAAACAGAATGCCCATCATCCGAACACCATCACAACCCATCATCACACCACCAGCCCTTCAACTCCAATCGGGACGGACCCTAACCCGCTCGGCTAATCCACCACAAACATCACCACCACTAGGACCTATCATCATCCCGCCTCGTGCAAACATACCTACCTACTCTACCATGCCTAAAACCACCATCATTACGCCCGTCCCAAGAGCTCCCATCATTCGACCTAACCCGCCACCCACCACTACTATCCCAGCCATAGCTCCTCAACTTTCCACAGTACTCAGAAGTGGGCTCATGTTCCAAAGGGTCTTTCCCCAGGCCGGTCAGTCAGGGTTGGTACCAGAAACAGAAGAAGAACACATCGAAGAACCGTTGCCTGGGACATCCTATGACTTATTGAAGCATCTTGATAAAACCCCGTCACGAATCCCTATCTTAGAGTTGATCAAAAGATCCAAAGTCCATCAAGAGGTTCTCCAACAATACTTACAGCGGGTGATGGTGAATGAGAGCCTCCCCCCAGAAAAAATCTCATCAGTTCTGGTCCCGAGAAGTGAGTACCCGGCCCTCACATTCACAAAGGAAGAGTTAGCCGACCCAGAAATAAGGAAATGTGCCTTGTGCATCACAGTCCACATCAATGGTGTAGGCATTAAGTCATGTTTAGTCGATACTGGAGCATCCATTAATGTTCTGCCACCAGAAACATTAAATCTTTGTGGATTCTCCGAGGAAGACATCCGGCCATCTCAAATAACAAAGGATCGCATATGACAATTCAAAAAAGCCTGCCAATGGCATGATTACATTAAATATGAAACTTGGACCTCGAACAGTCACTATTGACTTCCACATACTTGAGATGGATCCAACCTACAAAGCTATTCTGGGATGGCCCTATTTGGAAGCACTAGAGGCAGTCGCCTCCACCAATCACCAGTGTCTTAAATTCCCTCACAAGGGACAAGTGATTAAGGTGAGGAGCATGCCCTTAGACCATCCATCTTCTCCACCACCACCCCTTGGGTTGCCAAACGAGCCAATTTTGACAATCTTGGATCTTCCAGAAATGAGTAGGCAACCCAAGCAAGTGTGGAGAAGGAAAAGAGAGGAAAATGAAACCATTGGGTGTCATATAATGAAGATTTTGGGATACCAGGAGGGCCGAGGACTAGGCAAAGAACTGCAAGGCATAGCTGAGCCAATCAATCCAGTGAGGTTACAACCAAAGAGCGGGGTTGGGTATGATGGAACGACAGCGAATGGTCAAAATCTCAAAAGCAAATACTTTTTAGGATGCTTACAAAAGTTTTTCATCAAGAAAGAAACCATTCAACTGGCTGAGAACAAGGGAGAACAAGAGCTGGAGCAAGACAAAAGAAGAAGAACTGACGACCCTGAAGATGACCTGTATCCTGAAATATCTCTGTTGTTTTCCACTGATGAAGAAGGGTCAAGCAATGAACCACTCTAGGCTGAACCACCTGTTGACCCGCCTGAGGGTCATATTACCAAACCGACTCGAGAAAAAGTCCAACCAACTCCACGGGGGCCTTCCCTCATTACGTCATCTTTTGGGGCCGACGCCCCAACACACTGTGATGCTCTCCCCGGGCTTCTTGGCCCAATCCCTATTTCTAGGCCCTCAGGCCCAACTTATGGGTCCGCATACCCACTTGTTGCTCTTAAGCCATCGAGCCCCTCTACTAAATTCGGGCCTCTGCGCCCATTTTCTCCAATTCTCGGGCCCTCAAGCCCATCTCCTAAAGCCGGGCCCTTGAGCCCGCATCCTCTTCTTATTGGGTCCATAAACCCACCTTCCTCTATGATCATACGGCCTACTAGCCCATCACCTCTTTCTGTCAACATTGGGCCCGAAAGCCCCCTCTATCAAACATTGCTCGAAGTCTTCCCCTCTTTATCAATATCTCCGCCTACTTTGGCTCCCGTAGGTGATCTCAACCGAAATCGGGCACCTAAAGCCCAATCTGTCTTTATGTTTAGCACTCCTCAAAAAACAACGACCTCCTCGAAACTCAAATTTCGATCAAGGAAACATCTAAACTTGCCTCGGAAGGGCATTCGACCCAAGGAGCCACCGGATCCTTGATTGACCTTCTTTGCCCTCCATCCTCTCCAATAAATTCTACTCCATCCACCTCCTCTTCCTCCTCTTATTTACCTTCTTCTTATTTAGGTTTAGTTTCCAATAAAAATAGAACAAAAAATCAGAGGTAGGAGAGTTCCAGAAAGATACCTGCATCAGTTAGCTCAGAAGAGCTTAGAATGTGCCAAGCTACCGGAGTATCTAATTCAGCTGAATGAAATCCGATATGAGGAGAAAAATAACATTGATCAAACTTTGGGGGTTTCTTCTACATCCAACAGAAGGCAATCAAGGGCTATGCAATTGCTGAACACCTTGCCCATCATCCTATCCCAATCTTTGACCCTATCCAATCAGAATTTCCCGATGAAGAATTGATGTCCATTCGATTTTCTAATCTATGGACTTTGTATTTTGACGGGGCATTAAACTCCCAGAGTAGAGGGATAGGGATTGTTCTTCTATCACCCGAAGGTGTCACCATCCCACAGGCTTTTCAGCTCCATTTTCTAGAAACAAACAATATAGCTGAGTATGAAGCCTTGTTGGCCGGACTGGAGGCCGCTCACTTCTATGGTATCACTAAACTAAGGGTGATCGGTGATAGTCAGTTGATTCTCCGCCAAGTACTGGCCAAATACCGCACATCTCATCCCGGGCTCAAACCATACCAAGAACTCACCACCTGTTACATCAAGCTATTCTCCAAACTCGAATTCATTCATGTTTCTCGTGCTCAAAATATTCTTGCCGATGCTCTCGCTTCCCTGGCATCTTCACTATCTGTCCCGCTAGGTAGGAAAGTTAGGATGATCTATGTCCGCCGACGTACCATTTCGGCAGTGGAGGATGCACGATTCTTGATGGTTAAAGAAAAATTTGAAAGGAAAGAGTACATTGAGAAAAAGGAGGAAGTATCTCTGATTGAGTTGGAGGAATTAGAAGAGGGTGAGAAACCATGGTATCATGAGATTGCGAATTACTGTCAGGATCAGACATATCCACCGGGATCGACTGCCAAAGAGAAAAGAGCCATAAGAAGGGTCTCCCAGAGATACACCATCTTAGGTGGAGTACTTTACAAAAGGAGCTTGGCCGGTGTTCTATTAAGATGCGTAGATGAAGAAGAGGCCGAATTGGTACTTAAAGAAGCACACTCCGGAGTGTGTGGGGGCCATGTAAATGATCAAGCCCTCGCCAAGAAGATCATCAGGCAAGGGTACTATTGGCCTACTCTGGAAGAAGATTGCTCGATCTTTGTCCGGAACTGTCATCAATGTCAACTTCACGCCGACAAAATTCATTCTCCCGCATCTTCCCTTCACCCGATTCACGCCCCATGGCCCTTCGCTATGTGGGCCTTTGATGTTATCGGACCCCTCGGTGACCCAAACTCCACAAACAAAACCAAATCCTTCATCCTAACTACAACGGAGTACTTCACCAAGTGGGCGGAAGCGGAAGCATACGTGGAGATCAAGGCATCAACAGTCTGCACCTTCATCAAGCGCAACATCATTGCCAGGTTCGGGATCCCAAGTGACATCATCACCGACAACGGACCACAATTCATCTCTCAGGAGCTGCGTGACCTTTGCAACAGGTATTGCATCATATTGCATCATTCATCTCCATATTATCCTCAAGGAAACGGTCAAGCAGAAGCCACCAATAAAACCCTGATAAAAATCATTAAGAAGACTTGTAAGTCTAGCAAGTTCGCAGACTGGCCAGATAAGTTAGTTGATGCTCTATGGGCCTATCGCACTTCTATTCGAACCCCAACGGGTCAGACCCCCTATGCCTTGGCATTTGGGATGGAGGCGGTAGTTCCATACGAAGTAATCATTCCTTCCCTCCGAGTCCAGATCGATCGAGATATCCCAATGGATGAACGCCGAGATTCTCTTCTCGCGCAACTCGAACTCTTGGACGAAAGGAGACTAGCCGCTGCCGAACATGCTAAATCTTATCAGAATAGACTTAAAAGATTTTATCAGAAGAGGGTGGTGGAGAGAAAATTTGAAATCGGTGAGGTTGTGCTTAAAAGAATATTCGTTAAGTCGGGCGGTCCCTGCTCTAAACTTCAACCTAATTGGGAGGGTCCATATGTAATTTCTGTTGTTTATCCTGGTAATTCATATAAGCTGACTAATGTAGAAGGAGAAGAACTAGCTCATCCCTGGAATGGTGTATACCTCAAAAAATATTTCCCTTAAAACAAAGATCAAAAAAAAATCTATAAAATCCAAAGGTGTGAAGAATAATGACCAACATCTAACGCTTTCTTGCTCGGTGCACCAACTTGTCACTTAGGGAAATAAAAATAGGCATCATACTGCACACACTACACGCTTAGTTTTGAGATCCGATGATCGGAAGTCAAAGAGAAAGCTAGGCAACGCTTGGCAAAAGAAGGTCAACCTAATCTCGTACTCTTCTCGTTTCGGTCCAGAATAGATGAAAGGGGTTAGAATGAGGAGTATCGAAAGTACCCATTGCCTTAGTTGGAAAATGCCTCTGAAGGTCTAACTTCTTAAAAAGAAGAAAAAGGTGCCAAAAGATGGGCAATGACCTCTCAGGTCGGCAAAAGAATAGACCTGTCTGAATGTGTACCAACAAAAGCCAAAAAAAAAGAAAAAAAAAGAGAAAAAGGCTCCAAAAGATGGGCAATGAACCCCTCAGGTCAAAATCAAGCAAAAGGAAAAAAGACATGTTTGAATGTGGGCCATCAAAGAAAAGGGTTAGAAGGAAGGACCCAAGGATGTCAAATCCCAAACGGGCAATGTGGGCACTAGTAGAGAAACAAAGTTCGACATCCCTGAATTCTACTAAGGACTTACCACCAATCATCTTCCTTCTTTAACCTCAAAGGATTGGGTTGACCGACTAGGTCCAAGAAGAGCCATAGCCTATCGAAGGCGGAAGGTCAGAAGATTCCGAACAAGGCACTTTCTTACACGTGATGCCTACTCTTAACCCTTAGGTAACAATGAGAGGCACCTATGGCAAGCAAGGCAAAGGATAAGATGGTCGTTTCTTTCACACCAAACTAAAAAAATTAAAAACTTCAAAAACACAAAAAAATCTATAAAGTCAAAACTCTTAAAAATTAAATATTCAAAATACCAAAAAAATCATAAAAGTTCCAAAACATCAAAAACATTATAAAACCATCAAAACCCAAACAAATCAAAAACTTCAAAACACCTAAAAGTTTGCTTTCTAGACTGATCAGTTGTCTTTGCATTTATGTTTAATTTCAGTCTTGCGTATTTTATTTTATGCATACTTTTGTTTTTCTGTTATCTTTACCTTGATAAGGCCTATGTCCCTTGACAAAAGATCAAGGCAACTTTGCCCTCTCCTTGCAAGGGACTAAGCCAAAATAAAGTTCTAATATCTTCTCTCAAGTGGATGCAGGAATAGGAGAAGGCATGCCAGCTTCATATCCCCAGAAACATAGAGGAAGCAAAAACAACAAAAAAATCAAAAATTGAAAAACAAAAGTGGACTACTCTGACCCCTATTAGGACTTGCATTTAGTATTGCATCTATCAAAATAAATAATATTTGAGATGTTGAAGACCTCAAGTCTAGAGGGGACTGAGCCTGAGAACCCCTTCAACAAAATCAGTGAGGGCTCAGTCATTCCCTAGGCTTGCGGATAGGCCAAAGTTGAATATGCGGGGACGACGGCTTCTTCATAGATGTCCTGACCCGTTATGTTCAACCTATATCTTCAACTATTTTCTTATACTTATTTGTATTTCTTTAAACCCAGCATGCATCATTTCATACACCAACATTCATCATCCCCCCATGACCATTCCCCACTTCCTAATCCTGCCATAACCTCCTTCTAGTCCCATCATGAACCTTTTTAAAGAAGGTCTTTTATAGCTCCAGAGAAGGTCTTGATTTTTCAGAGAATCGGTTTCCAACGGGTTTTAACAATGATTTCATCAAAACAAGAAGTTTTTCCATGTCGAACTGAACCGGTATTGTTGAGTGAAACCTTATGAATTTGAAGAACCCAACCTTGGTTGATTGGCTTTTTCCTCTTCACTTTTCGCAATTTACTGCATTTCTACCGAGTCCAGCACACCATGCAGTTCGGGTCCTGGCCGGTAACAATTCTCCCCCACGTGGGATTTTAGTTATTTACTTTCAGTACTGTTCTTCTCTTTAACCAATCAACCAGAGGGAAGGTTTCGATAAGACAAATGGGAATCTCGGAGTCCGATAAAGTTTTATTCCACTCAACTAGGCCAATAAGGGCGTGTCTAAATCTACACCTTGGCGTCACCTTTTCAGTCCATTACCACTTCATTCCGCTACGCCTCATTACGCTTCGCTACATTCACCTACGCTTCATTCGTGTCACTCCCCTACAAAGCCGACGCCAAGGCGAGGCAAGCTGTAGACACGCAATTTTGGCCTAGTTGGAGAGCTTAAATTCTTGTTTTCATGAAGAATATTTGAGTAACCTTTCAAGGAAACCGAGTTTTCCGGAAAAAATTAAGGCTTTTGGCACATTTCAAATAGGGCAAAGCCCTGTGTATAAGGGCACCTGGCGCCCTACTTATAGGGCACCAGGCGCCCTAAAAATAGGGCACCAGGCGCCCTGTTTATAGGGCACCAGGCGACCTATAAACAGGGCACCTGGCACCCTGTATACAGGGCACCAGGCGCCCTATATACAGGGTGCCTGGATACAAATCAAATCGACTTGACAGGCTGATTTGACCCCCCACAGTGACTCGTCTTGTCGACCTGACAGACCTCATGATGCTGGCGCCCCATATATAGGGCGCCATGCCGCGTGGCACTGCTTTTTGGAAATGGCCAAAGTGCCCTCTTTTGGGCTATAAATAGACCCCCATTTGGAGCTTGGAGGAGGTTCCAACTTCGTGCCACCCTAGAGCCCATCCAACACCACGTTTCTAAGCCATTTTCACCCCTCTTAAGCCTTCAAACCGATTCAAAACTCTCTCCCAAAAACCCAAAAAAAAAACCTGCAGTTTCCTTCTTCAGAAATATGATTTTTCTCCGACTTTGAGAGCTTCTACCCTCCATTTCCCTTACATCTAGTGCCAAAACACTCTTCCATTAGCTTCACTTGGGTATTGGCTGCTTGAAGAAGTCCTTTTTTCGTCTTGGAGGTCTCCCTACACTCCGGGGCGACGCCGCGAAGAAGGGAATAAAATCTGCTGAAGCCAGTCCCTGGTGCCCCGTATATAGGGCGCTTTGACTTTGGTCAACGCGCCCCATCAAGGGGACACCTGCAGCAGGCGCCCCATATATGGGGCACTAGCGAGCGAGACCCCGTTTTGCATTTTTTCGAGTTTATTTACCTTTCCGGTCGATCTTTTACTCCCCCTTTCATTTTAACCCTCATTAACATGTCGTTTAGCATATATTGAGCCACTCATTTGCATTTTTCATGCATATTTAAACCTTCTAAATAGGGGTTGGGATTTAGTCCCAACTGCTCGCTTCCTTCCCTCTTTCATGTTTACACTTGAATTTGAGCATGATTCTACACTGTCACTAGAACTAATGATCTTTTCACTTGTTTCTATGTTTTCTTATGGACATTTTTAGGTAAATCCGATTGAGGCGGAGCTTCAACCAGATCGAAGACGAAGGAATCACTAAGCTCTCTTCTTTCGGCCGGCCGAGAGAGGAGAAGCCGGAACCCAACAATCTCCCCGCTTCCAAAGGTACGACGGTCATTTCTCCATTTCATTTCTTTTCATTCTACTATATTTTGGAGCCTTTGGCTCCTGGCGACCACAACCACTAACATCCCATCCACCAAGTCCCCAAAACAAGCGTAGGGGCCGGAAGGGGGAGATCTATGGATGTCCCATTCCAGGTGCTTACAATCGTGTTCATGATTAGTTTGCTCCTGTGTTGATATCAACATGAAATAATGATAGGTAGGAGGGATTGGTTTTGGTATCAAGGGAGGAGAATGTCCATGATTTACTTGTTCCTCGGATATAGTTGAAATTACATCGACATGTTGGTGCACAAGAAGGGCTTGTTGTTGTACTGGATTAGGTGCATAAAAGATTGGAAGAGTTTGATCTTGTGCAGCTAGTTGTGGAGATTGCTGAGGAACTATAGCTTGTGTAATTGGTTGAGAAGGATGAATTTGTTGAGGGTAAGTTTGGAAGTGATCAGCTTGTTGAGGGGTAACCCTATGCTATTGAGGATTCCTACGATATAAATAGTTTCCTACATGGTTTCCCACAACATTGACATCCTCATCCCCCTTATGGGTTTGATATAAATCCATAATTGATGAATCTTTAAGCTAAGTCTGGATGCATCTTGCCCTATCATATAGATCGTGCATGGTTTTAGAGTAACAGAAGGCCAAAACATTCCTCAAGGTCGATACGATATTGGAAACAATAATCTTGACTTGCTTGTTCTGGCT
This sequence comes from Cryptocoryne crispatula var. balansae, assembly GCA_036172225.1. Classification (NCBI taxonomy): domain Eukaryota; kingdom Viridiplantae; phylum Streptophyta; class Magnoliopsida; order Alismatales; family Araceae; genus Cryptocoryne; species Cryptocoryne crispatula. Next base: position 44,282,912 of record CM069921.1, read on the forward strand.
TTGAGATCGTATATTTAAGTTTATCGGTCATTGATCTCCTTCTATTAGCATATTGTATAAAATCTTCATCATCCTTCATTTTCTTAGCCATTAAAACAATAATCGATTAGGTTGGTCCAACACAATCTTTGTACCATTGTAAAAACTTTGCTTTGACTATATCAAACTTGCTCGTCTCTATGGAGTTGAGTGAATAGAACCATTCTAAGGTTGGTCCATCACCTAAAAAAAGAAAGAAAGGGCATTTTGATTGTGTTGACACAAATATGTTTCATATAGGAAGTCTTTAATAGGCATGAATGGATTGCATGTACCATCATAGAGACAAAAGATTGACAACTCCGAGGGAGGGAGATGGAAAGTAAGAAAATGAGATATGGTGACTTCAACAGTTGCTTTAGGATCCAATTGGCGTTTAAGGTATTTATATCGCTCATCCATCTGATCAAGTTTATCGAATAGGGCCTGGTCAATCAAGAGTTCCCAAGCAATTGGAAGATAAGGTTGCACCATCAGGGGTGTAGAAGACACCCGAATAGGTGCAAGGTAAGACGGTGTTGAAAAGTGAGCAAGATCCAACCTTGAGTAAATTAGAGATGGAGGTAGAAAAGTAGGACTACAAATGTTTAATGAAGGCTCAAAGGGACTAGAATGGGTCAAGTTCGAGCTAGGCGAGCTTGTCCCCGAATATGAAAGAGAATGGGGATAGCGGGTGTAGAGGCTGTAGTTCAAGGGGGACTAGCGTGGGCCAAAGCCGGGCTAATTAGGCTTATCCTTGAATTTGAATGAGAAGGAACATCATGCTTGGTGTAAGAATGAATGAGTGGGAGCATGTCGGCTTGATGAGCAATCGATCAGGGAGTAAAAATCGGTTGACCATGTTCGACGAAAGTATAGTCAATAGATGATTTGATCTTTATGAGGTCATATACACCCTTGAGCTGATCCAGAGTGATATGGGAGGCAAGGAACCTCATAATAGAATTAATATTGAAAATTAGTTGGTGGGTGGGCCAACTGATGACATGGGCTCAGTTGATTGTGCTCCCCGAACATGCCGGCTACATCTCCCTTTGTTGATTAGTGTAGTTTGCCATGTTGACAGTGCTTCTTTACCTTAGAAATAAAGACATGCAATTTTCCAACATGAAAGTGATTTGTTTTGTTATTTGGGGTGTTTTCAATTTGTTGTTTTTTTTTTGTTGACAAACCAGTGATGCACAAGCTCCTGAATGAATGCACAATGATTTTGTTCAAACCTTAGATTAATGGGTTGTTAAAATTGTTCACTCAACACTTGTAGGATCAGTTCCTATTACTTCAGCCACCAATGACCTAAGTTATTAAAAGTTCACCACATGTTAGGTTACTTGGGTGCTTTGGATTTTGGGATAAACGTACAACTCGCCCAATCGGTGCAAAGGAATGCTCCATGTCTCGAGAAATAAAGGTGTGTGGAAGGTGAAGAATTTTTGGAAGAGAGATCAGTAACCACCAAAAAGGTGTGTGGAAGGTGAAGATGTGTTGGCAAAGTGAGATCAGTAACCACATGTTAGATTTTACTTGGTTACTGATCTCTCTTCCAAGGAATTCTCACTCGCCCAATTGTTTTTAGTTGACTAGGCTAAGGCACTTCTCATAAGCACACTTAGACATGATCTAGTTGAGAAAAATTATTTTATATGAGTGAATTCTTAAATATTATCAATAGAATGTTAGTTTTGAGTTCTGCAATTAAACCAATTTGATGTCTCTACAAGTCTCTCAACATGGTAGGGTCCTCACAACATATGATTTGGCACGTCTAGTAGATAAAATAAAATACATAAAATAAAAATTTATTATAAGCCAATAGATACAATGATTTTAAAATATTTAATAACATAAATTCAGGGGGTAAGAAGATGGACTGCTTGCAAGGTATCGTGTCGACAAAAAAGGCTGATAATTTGTTGCATGAGAAGGGTCTAGCTAAGAAGCAAGTGGTTGAGAAGGAACACACTTAGTTAGACCTAGATGAGCTTGAGATACACTTATATGATCCTAGGATCTCCTTGATTGATGACGAGATTTACCTTGTCGAGTTGTACCGCTTAAGTTGTTCATCGACCCTTACTAAATATATTCATCTATTATGTTAAAAAATCATCATTATTAAATTATAATTAAAATATGTTATTAATTATATATTTTTCAATCTTACTTGTATGGGTTGATTTTCTTAAAGTTAAGGATCTTTATCAGTTAAGGATCTTTATCATTTCTTAAAGTTTTTCTTAATATAGTTCTACTTCATCATCACTTTCATTTTTAGATATATTATAATAGTTATGAGGTAGAGATTTTATCAGCATTATCCATTCCTTATTTGGATTATCATTTACATAAAAATCTTGTTTCCTTGACTTGATAATTCAAATGGTTCATCGGTCATAGTTTTCTTAATGTATTTAAAGATAAAAATAAATAATCATTAATTTTAAAATCTCTATTTTTATCAAACACATCCCATAATTAACATCTATATAATATTAGATGGTTATTCTCATAAAAATATATATCAAGTATATCTACTATTTTTCTATAATAACCATCACAACAAGATTGAAATACTCCATTCACAATGACACAACATTGTTGGGTAGATTTGTTGGAATATGATAACATTGTATGAAATATGAATCTATTGCAAAGATAAGTAAATAATGACAATGCAAATTTTGAGGGACTAAGCAATAATATTCCGATGTTCTTAGTATACCTAGAATCACTAAGTCTCTTAACTCTTAAATACATGATCTAAACCATATTAAAAATTTTATTTTTTATAGTTACTCTAATAATATGAGCTTCAATATGCTCTTGATGCAAATAGTTTATATATAATCAATTTGATTTAAGACATACGTATGAATAAAATCTTGTTATCGTTCTCTTAAAATTCTAGATACATGCCTACAACTCAATGGGCCATCAACTGGTTTAAACACTCTTTGTCATTATCTTCATTTAAACCACTATCATAATTTTGGTCTCTATTATCTTCTCTCACATAACACATGTAGAAATGAACTAATATATTTTTCAACCAAAGAGCCTTGGGCAATTGAGCCTTCAACTCTTGCTTATTACCCACATAATCTTTGAGCTTTTTTAAATATCCTTCAATTGTATACATCTGCTAGTCTTGAAATTGATCCAAACATCTTTGGATCACATGTGAAATGCACAAACAGGTGGATCACAACAACAAAAAAATAACGGTGCAAATTTTGTTCTAATTTATACAAAGTTATTGCAATCTTATATTCTCAATCTCACAAAAAATTACCATTCATCATCTTAGCACAAACAATCTTAAATTACTAACACAACTCAACTATGGGACTAATTACATCTTTTGTTATGACGCATTGAAGTGACAATGAAATAATGACTTACATCATAACATGATAATCATAACTTTTAAGTCCACTAATTATTATATATGTTACATCTACACTCCTACTTAAATTTGAAAATTTACTATATGACACTCAAATGGTTTTAAAGAAAATAAGCATATGAGATCTTTGTGTACTACTAAACTTGTAAATAGATATTATGCTTAATCCTCATATGGATGCAATTCTTAATGAATATTTTGATCTACCAATTTTTCTTGAGTTAAGATTATTTTTATTATTTTTTAATAGGTTAAACATATCAAAAGTATTATCACATACATTCTTGTCAATGTGCATGTCATTCAAATGATGACAAATGTCCAACACAGTAGTTGTTAAAAAAGATACTTTTTTTCTTCCACCTTGTGTAATTTGCTAAATTCTATCTTAAAATTTCAAAATATTTTAAAAATGTTTTACCAAATATAATGACATCTATATCTTGTTGTTGTCATATCATGTTAACATTATTAGCCTTCACTTCTCACAGTGTCTACCATCAAATACATGCTTATATTGGTTCTATCTCTATCGATGTGTTATTGGTAGGAATCGATGATGTCCTAAGTAACACTATTTTTGACTATGATTAAGTAGTATAGAAAGTGTTTGTAATGAATCATGCCATGGTAGCGAAAGCATTCAATTCCATGGATTTCATAGTAGTTATCTTAGTCAGAACTGAATGGTGTCATCGGAAATTAGATTCGGACCAAATCAAAAACACCTTCGTGGGCTTCAACCAAACCCTAAAGACTAGGAAGAACAAACATTCATATGCTCACCAGGCCATCCAAGTGCATGTCCTCTAACTATATCCATATGAACCTCCTTCGTAGACAGGTTCTCTTGCACGTCGAACCATCCAACTAGTCCTAGACAAACCTCCACCAGCCGCTGATGATCCCCAGGGTTGGAGAGCTTACTATATAAGGTTGAACACAAATTTCAAACCAATGAATTTATAGGGTTTGGCCAAACTAACTACTATTTATAGATTTTGGTATTTTTATAAAGCTCACTCAATTTTTTTAAATTATGACCATGTCCTAATAGTTACAAATTAGTCTTTAATTGTGTGACATACTATGCTCAATAGTTCATTTGCTTGAACCTCAACTAATATAAAAACTTATTTTAAATTAAATCATTTACTAATAACAAATTTAACAACTTTTGGAACATGAATGGTACAAGTTGTCGACTCTGAAAATGGGTTTGCCATATACGAATAGGTACCTCAAAGGAAATGAGAAAGGAATAGAAGTAATGTGAAAAAGCTCTTAACTCAGTCCCACACTCACATTAATCCCCAAACTTTCATCTCTCGACGTCGCTCGAGCACCGACGAGACGGTTCGGGTCGGGTGGGAGGAGAATGAGGATGGAATGAACAAAAACTCAACGCATAAATAAATTGAAATATGTGGTCACCAGGAGCCACGAGCTCTTCTTTATGTAACTAAAAACAAGAAAAAATTGACCGTGTACCTTAGCGTAGGAAACGAGTACTCAAGTTCAACCTTCTCTATCGTCGGCCAGCCGATGAAGGAAAGTCCTCAACCACCGCTTGCTTGATGTACCTGTGCAATGATTTTGGGGTTAGCCCTAACCCCTTTTTTAATTTTTTATGATACATGGGATGATGCAAAAAAACTAAATAAAAATGATGTAAAAATGATGATGGATGAATTAGAAAGAAGTAGAAACTTGAATGGCTTAAATCGGAGTTAAAATGGGAAAGATATCACTGATCTGGCTGGACAGCACACAGGCGTTGACGCACCCTTGACTTGAGTGCATGGTGGGAGCACCCTGGGTTTGAGGGTACGGTGGGTGCACCCTTGGTCCAGGGGCACATCAAACTCTATCTAGCGCAACTTCGATGCAAAGCTCACCGCGGGCAGTCCCAATGTTAGAATTGAGTACTGCTTGTTGCAATGAACATAGGACTTAGATAGGAAGAGTTTCTATGTTGATAACGTATCCCCAATATAACCATAAAGACCTATATAAATGATGGAAGTGGATAGAAACTGGAAACATTACCATATTACATGACTTTATTGAAACGATCACAAAGGTTTGCTTTAAAATAAAAAAGATTTTAAAAGGTTTTTCTTAATATAAGACAATTTTGATTGAATTCTATGATAGGTGATGTGAATTTACCTGATATATCAGATCTTGGACAGTGAAGTTCTGGAAACTATTGGCGCAATGTCAATGGAGGACATGCTATGGGCACAACAGATATCAGAATTGATTTATTCTTAGTGGAAATGAAAGATGACTTACCAGGGAACAGTTTATATGAAGGATTTATAGGCTGAATCCACCGATAATTGTACTAAAATTGACTTAGAAGATGATTACTGAGAAGAGGAGACTCTGAATCTGTCTGGACAGTGCCGGTGTAGAAGCCGTCATGAGCCATATAGATGTCAGAACTGATAACCATTTCTTGGAGACAAAAGGTAGCTCGACGAAGAACACTTCTTTTAAAGAATTATAGGCTATAAAATTTTCATAGAATTATGTGGAAGATGATGATCAGCACAGCAGCACTTTGGAGCATAAATCAGCTTCTCTCTTACTTCGGGATGATTTCTGGGCACCGGGATGAAGAGAAGACAAGTTGGAGAGGTTGGGACGAGCCTAGGGTGCTTGGAAGACGAGGAGAGTAGTCCCATATCAAACCTCAATGGCTGAAATTTATAGAGAATCAAAACTAGTGTAAAATAGGGAAACATACTGGACGCATCCCCAAGTTGGGGGCATGGTAGTTGCACTCTCAAACCGGGGGCGTGCAGGCTACGCCCTCTGGTTGAGGGCGCAGTGGGCACACCCTCACCGTGAGGGTGCATCCAACGCATCATTGCCTAAGTCATCCAGAAACTTCTTTAAACTTGCTTAAGCTCTGCTTAACAAGATGGACACACCCCCGACCTGGGGGTGCGATCAAAATAATCGATTTTCAAAAAAAGAAACTTCTAAAAATTGGATTGGAAAGTCAAAAAGCGGGGGGAAGTTTCCCGTTTCCAGAACTAGATGTGCCCTCGAGTTGAGGGCGCATTGACTGGATGTGCCCTCAACCCACAATCCAGGGAAGCATTCAGTTCTCTCTGCTATGTGCTCTACTTTTGTGAGCCTTAGCTTGCAAACGGGACATCCGTTTCAACTCCCGTTTGTTATGTATGCAAGAGAACTCGCAAACGCAGCTCCCCAAATTGATAAGCTAGTTGGTACACATCCCAAGACTTCTATATGGGATTGACTGTAACTTTCAGTTTCTCTTCCCGATGGTGCTGAAGGCCCAAATAGTGACCCAAAACTCGAAAAAAGCCGTCGATAATGTGGAAAAACTTTAGAATGACTCAGAAAGTCAATGGAAACCCATACAACTCGGGTTGATGACTATAAATGAGGGAAGGACCCATAAAACTCAAAAAGGTGCTCGGTAGAGTCGGGGATGACACGAAGAACTTGAAATTACTAGAAAAGCCAACGCAACTTGTACAACTCGGGTTGATGACCAGAAATGACGGGAGGAACCTGAAAAACTCAGAGATGCTTGGAAGAGCCAGGGATGACATGAAGAACTCAGAATGACCAAAGAAGTCGGTGGCAACTCGTACAACTCGAGTTGCCAACCGAAAATGATGGGAGGAACCCGAAAAACTCAAAAAGGTACCCGAAAGAGCCTGGGATGACTTAGAGAACTCGAAATGACCGAAAAGGCTGGCAGCAACCCATATGACTCGGGTTGATGACCGGAAAGAATGGGACAAATCTAGTATGCTCTATGCCACCCTGGTATTGATAAGAATGACCTAACGACAACCGGGAAACTCTAACGGTAAGCAAAAAAACATACAATGACTTGACGATAGGACACGACACAATAGTCCTCACTTAGCAAACATGGATTTGACCAGGAATCAGTAAGTTATCCTTAGATTTCCAGTAAGCTCTTCGGCTCATCAAAAAGGGTGGTTCGACTTGATTTTTATGGTCTAAAAGAGATGTTGCAATAGAATAAGAATTTTAAGCTCCAAATTAGGCCAAATTGGCGTGTTTAAACAAGTCACATCCCATGATCACACATTACTTTGGGGATTATATCATCACTATTGAGCATTCCCATCATTAGTTATCACATGGATAGAAACTCTCAACATTGTAATGCCGCGGTCGAATAGGGGTACTGACAGTAATGTATGCCCTACTAATCATATATGATATAATTCAACGTTTCTGAAAACATCTTATTCAATTAAATATGCAAGCATTTATTACTATCTCTTATTAGATGCATAGATTGTAATGAAATCCTTGATCACATGTAATTATGATTGAATCATGATGGGACCAAGATAATAAGATCAATCACATAAAGATATATAATCCAAATATTTCTAGTCAAAGGATTCTTGAGATGGGACATTAAGGACCTGGATAAATTTGTGTATGTGATGTTTTCTCATGTGATGAGAATGATTGATCTCATTGGTTATTAGTGTGGTGACATTGAGATACACATACATGTGCTCATTAGTCGAATGAGTTCACTGAACTAACCAAATAGAAACCTTCAATGTTATTTTACCAAACTGTCAATCATGATTTCCTATCATCATGGTTGCATGGTTGGACATTTCACCCGATATGCAGGAGAACCCATCTATGGAGGAAGTTTGTGTACTATAAGGAATCGTTCTATAAACTTTGGCTTAATAAAAGCGACGATTCCTATGAGTTCAAGTTGATCTTGTCTCAATCAGAACTGAATGACGAAAATCGAAAATCAATTTATACGAGTTCAAATATACCTGATAAGGATTCATCTAATCCTATGGAGAGAAAGAAGACGAATAAGAACTTAATAAGCCCTTCAAACTGTTCAAATGTTCGGTCTCTAGCAGTATCTATACGAACTTCATCACAGTAGGCTTTCCCTTTGCAATCGGCTTGAGAACTCATACCAAACTGAGCCCCATCACCCATGGATGACTCCCAGAGAGAGGAAGAGATAGGGAGGAGGTTGAGGGCATGGTTTTTACCTTTGGCATGATGAGGTTTGGCTGAAATCATTAGTATTTATAATGAATTTGAATTTTTTCATAAAAACCCAAAATCACTATAAATTACGCCCACGCCCCTATACTTATGGACAACTCTTTATGTGTATGACCCACTAGGTCCAATAGCTTATTTGGTTGATGTCTAAATAAAATAAACTAATTCTATTAAATTAAATTTAATTCATTATCAGAGTATAAGTCACATCCTATAATTTCAAATAGCTACGGGAATAATCTTATCTTCATTAAGCATTTTCATCATCAGTTGTTGCATTGATATAAACCCACGTCCATTCAACGTACTGGTTTAAAAGGAGTACGTCATCAACTATTAACTTCTTAGTATACCAACTCTATAGGATCTTGTACCTAGAATTAGATCAATTAGAAAACACTTTTTTTCAATTATCCTCTCTATCATATCCAGAGATTTAGAGTATTATCTTATAGGACATTCACTCTTACTTACTAAGAATGAACATTCCATCATTGTCTGCTCAATTATTTTCATCGAGTTTCTCTTGTACCCAATCCATTAATATACTGGACCATCTGAATTGTGATCCAAAAGTCAATGGTCAAAGTACAAGTTCGATAAGATAAAAAATTGTGAAGATAGAAAACTTTAATGGATAGTTCAGTAAGATACCATTCAGGGTTGTTAGTAATTTGTTCAGTTAAGTGAACTTATTCAACTAACATATATGTGTATCTCAGTGTTACCACACTAATGACAAATGAGATTGGTCATCCTCATCACAAGAGAAGATATCACACACACTAGTCTATTCGGATCCTTGATGTTCCATCTCAAGGATCCTATGACTAGAAACATTTAGATCACATATCTTTAGATGATCAATATTTGTCATGTTCTAATCATGATTTAATAATTATTACATGTGATCAAGGACTTTATTATGATGTATGCATCTAATAATAGATAGTAATGAAAATTTACTTAATTAATTGAATGAGATATTTTGAGAAATATCGAATCATATCATATATGATTGGCTTGTAAGGCATACACTTCTATCAAATACTACTAGGGACCGATCATGTGAACAGTTTGAAGAGCATAAGAAGCTCTTACGCTTCTTCTCCATAGGATTAGATAAATCCTTATCAAGTATATTTGATCTCATTTAAATCAATGTTCAATATTTCGTTGTTCAGTTCCGATCAAGATAAAATAAACAAGAACCCATAAGGATCGTTGCTTCAAATGCACCAAATTTTACAGGGTGATTTCTTACAGATGCGACATTAACTCCCAAACCTTTAGTACACTAACATTTTAAAATCAAGTTCTTGGTATTTGATCAATTGGAAAACTCATTTTCTAATTATCCACTCTACCCTACTAAAGATTTAGAGTATTATTTCATATGCATTCACTTTTACTTACCGAGAGTAGATGATACCTTTTTGTTTGCTCAATTGGCTCCTTCAAGTCTCCGTTGTACCTGATTCATTAACTATACTGGACCCTCGTCTTGGTGATCTATAAGTCAAGGTACAAGATATGCTTAGTAAGACATCATTGGCGACTCAGGTCAAAGACCTAACCATGATGATAGAGAACCTTGATAGTAGTTAGGTAAGATACTGTTATAGGGTTTCTAAATCAATCAGTTTAGTGAACTCATTTCATTGATAAACACATGTATGTGTATCTCAGCATCTCTACACTAATGAACAATGAGATCAATCATCCTCATCTTATCAAAAGACATCATACAGTCTATCTAAATGCTTAATGTCACATCTTAAAGATTTTCAGAAATATTTAAATCACATGCCTCTAGATGATTGATCTTATTATCATGATCTCACTATGATCCAATCATCATTGCATGTGATCAAGACTTCATTACAATATATGTATCTAATAAGAGTTAGTAATAAAAAAGTGTGACTTATATTGAATAAATATTTCAAGAAATGTCAAATCATATCAAATATGATAGGCTTATATGGCATATATTTCTATTAGTGTTTCCACATTTTAAAGTGGATGTGATAATTTTTCTTTTGTTCTCCATCTAAATAGATTTTCATATCCTAAAAATTTATATATGATGCATAGCAGTATGATTCTCATCATAAAATTCTTTTTTGTTGAAGTATTGTATATCTTCAATCTAATCTTCCATAAGTCTATTAACTCTTCCACCAATAACTATTAGAATGCATTGATATCATTTTTGGTAGCTTATGAACCAAGTATTACTAACGATATCACCGTGTATACCACTTTCAGATATCTAAGGTGGTAAATTATATACTATTATAATGATAGGTTACACACTATACTTAGAAGATATGTAATCAATGGGGTTAAAACCATTTGCAGCCAACCCAAGTTGAATGTTGTGTTTCTCAAGCACATCTTAATAGTTTCTCGACTCTTTTCAAAAAGGGAAAATCAACATGATGATACTTTTCACCACTTGGTTGATACGAATGTGACACACTATTCCATGTCATCCACATTAGCTATGTTCGTTGATATAAATAAACACTAAACCAATCATTTATCAAAAACTAATGTAATACTTTTTGTGAAACCTTTTCACTTATATGTTTAGAATCTTCTTTGTATATTGAGTCTCACATTATGAACATAAAATTTTATATATATTCTCTTTCTAAAAAAGAATGTATTTATTTCTTTATGAATCAATTTTTTAATAAGTTAGTACTAAGTTTTTGAGATTTTTTAAAGTTAAAAACAATTGTCACCTCACGAACACTTGCATCTTTATATAACACTTCTTTAGTTGAACTGACTTTTAAATAAAATTCAATCTAGAAATAACTTTGCAACCATCATATAAAGGTGTTATGCATCTTTTAGTAACTTAAAATGTTTTTGTGTTTCTTCATTTGGTTTATCCTCACTATGTCTAATTATAGATAGAATATTTCAATTATCACGAAACATTTCAATAACTTCATCATACACATTTTCATATTGTGGTAAATTTAACTGCATATCATATTTATTAATTAGAATAACTTTGGCTTCATAATGATAAATCCAGGTTCAATAATTTAACCATATGCACTCTCATGTTAAGTGTTTGTTTTCACATCGTCTCTTTCTAAATGAAGGTGTTTCAACATTTTTTACAAGAACATTAAGTTAAATTGTTATGTTATTCTTGTCTATATCTGGTTCTACATTCATTAAAAGTATAGTTTAAGAATTCTTCAATATTATGAAGATACTTAAGATCTAATCAATTTGGAATATCTATCCAAGTCTTGTCTAAGGACTCATCTAGCCAATTACAAAAATAAAATATTTGCATGACTATATATTCATCAAAGATGTATTTTATCTATGGTAAGCATAAGTTATATGCAAAAATTAAGTATGAAATAAATGACATTTAACCTAAATGAATCTCTTCCAGATGAAGCAAGTATCCAACAAGGTCGTCATTCTTATTTAAAAGATCTGATAAAAACAATTATGATCAAGTAAAAATCACACGTATATGTCACAATTCTAAACAATAAAATAATCATGTAAAAATGAATTTTATTGATGATGTCAATGAAGAAGAATGAGAAAGAGGAGGAGGAGGAAAAGGAGAGTGACAATAACAAGAAGATGAAGGAGGAGTAGAAGTAGAAGAAAATGATAAGGAAGAAGAAGAAGATTAATAGTAAGTTTAGAGTTTTTATGGTTTGGTCTCCCTCAAATTAAAATAAGCCAAACAAAACATTTCAAATAAGTCTAAATCGAACCAAATTAATTTGGTTTGGTCAACCTCAAACCGTATTTTATTATGGTGTATAATATATGTTTACTATATAATTTGATTTAGTATGCTTTATACATTGAAATTTAGTATATATGTTTATATATTGTACTATGTTTATCTCAAAAATTCTTGACAAAATATATAAATATTGTTATATTATCTAAGTTAAATTAAATATTTTAGCTAATCAGCTCACTCGATTTATTGGTTTGGTTTGAAGAGACTTAGAAACCAAACGAAACTAAACAGTAATTTAAACCAAACTAAACAAGACCAAACTATTAGTTTGGTTTGATTTTTTGAGTTGAACCAAACAAATGTAAGGAATCATACCTAGTAGTGTAAGCTTTCGATTCTTTAGATTTCGTAGTCGTAATCTCAATCAGATCAGAACGGCACTACCATGAAATGGATTCGGACCAAATAAAAAAATGCATTCATGGGATTCAATGAATCCCTCAAAATTGGAGGAAAACGAGTGTATCCATACTCTTGCAACTATCCAAATACACATTTCTAATGGTATCCACACAAACCTTCTTCATAGATAGGTTCTTCTACATGTCGGACCAATCAACTCTTCTTGAATGGAGCTCCATAGCCACCAAATACCTCCATGGTGGGCGAACATGAAGGACAATTGAAAATGAATTTGGAACCCATGGTTTAATAGGATTTGTTAAGGAATCATCGTATAAAATTTTGTGCAACGAAAGTGATAATTTTTATGAGTTCATATTGATCTTGTTCTAATTGAAACCAAACGAGGAAAACTAAAGGCTAATCTAAATGGGTTCAAATATACTTAACAGGGATTCATATAATCCCTTGGAGAGTAAGAAGAGAAATTCTCAAGCTCTTCAAACTGTTCAAATGTCTGGTCTCTAGTAGTATCTAAATAAATTCCATCCATAGTATGTTCTCCCTTCACTCTATGCAAGAGAAGTTTTCCTGAATAGAGATCCATCAGCCATAGTCACCTTCCTGAGAGAGGAGGATGTAGGAAGGAGGCTTATGATGTAGTTCTCACTGTTTTCTTGATATGGTTAGGCTGAAATCATCAGTATTTATAAAGAACTTGATTTTTTTTATAAAAACTTAAAATCTTTAAAAATATGTCATTGTCTTTGTACTTATAGATAAGTCCTTAAATGTGTGACCCACTAGACCCATTAGTCTATTTGGTTGGCCCCTAATTGAAATAAAACAATTATATTTAATTTAATTAAATCTATTAACTGATTACATATTAATCTACCTATTGATCATGAAGAGTATCAGTCACATTCCATGATCTCAAATGGCTATAAGGATAATCTTACCTTTGTTAAAAATTTTCATTATCAGTTACCACATGGGTATAAAACTTCATCTATTCAATGTCCCAGTTAGAACGAAGTATGGCATGGACTGCCAACTCCTACGCATATTGACTCTATAGGATCTTATACTACGAATCGAATAAAATGGAAAACTCCTTTTCTAATTATCCTCTCTATGTTGGCACAAGATTTAAAGTACTATCTCATAGGACATTCTCTCCCACTTGCCGAGAGTAGATGATCCTTTGTTGTCTACTCAATTACCTCCACCGAGTTTTCCATCTACCCAATCCTTTGCTATACTAGACCAACTAACCAGTGATCTAAAAGTCAATGGTCAAAGCACAAGATCCATCCAAGAGGACATCTTTGGTAACTTAAGTCAAAGGTCAAACCATGCAATTGTTATGATAGGAAATCCTGATTGACAGTTCAATAAGATACCATTCAGGATTTCTAATTCGAACAATTTAATGACCTCATTTGATTAGTGAGCACCTGTATGTGTATCTCGGTGTCTTCATATTAATGACCAACGAGATAGATCATCGTCATCACATGAGAATGCATCACATAAATAGTCCATCCGGATCCTTGATGCCCTGTCTCAAGGTTCCTATGACTAGAAACATTTAGATCACATACCTCTAAATGATTGATCTCATTAATATGATCACATCATGATTCAATTATCATTGCATGTAATAAAGAAATTCATTATGATGTCCGCATCTAATAAGATCTAGTAATGAATGCTTGCCTATTTAATTGAATGAGATATTTCTAAAAATATAGATTGACTTGTATGACATATATTTCTATCAGGTTTTGCCAAATTCACTTTGGTTTATAAAAAATAGAATTTTTTATAAAAATTCTTTAATTTATATAAATTATGCCTATGCCTCTGTACTTCTGTATCAATCCTTATATGCATGACTTACTAAGCCCGTAGTCTATTTGGTTGAAGCCTAATTAAAACTAAACCTTTTTATACTATATATTTTATCTAATAACAGAGTTAATAGCTTTCCAATCATGAGTGGCACAAGTAGCATCTTATGATCCCAAATGACTTTAGAGATGATCTCATCTCCATTGAGCCTTCCCATTATCAGTTACCACATGGATATAAACCCTCATCCATCTAACGTCTTGGTTAAATATGTATGCGACATTGACTATCAACTCCATAACCAATTTAAGATCTTGTTCTCAAAATCAGATCAATTCAAAAACTTTTTTTCTAATTATCCTCTCTCACATGTCAGAGATTTAGAGTATTGTCTCATAAGAATACTCAAAATCAAAAATCAACATATAAAAGCGAAAGCATTTGATTCCTTGGATTTAATAATCTTTGTCTTGATCAAAATTGAACGACATAACTAGGAATGGAATTCAAACATCTTCAAATATACCTATGCAAAATTTAGGCAATATCTTAAGACTAGAGAACATTGAGCATTCCTATGCTCTTTAAGCCGCTTAAGTGTGCATCCTCTAGCAGTGCCCATACAAACTTTATGGATGAGTTCTCTTTCATTGTTCTCAACTTCTCATCCTAATCAGAGCTCCACAATCCCATGATGTCCACCACAATGGGAGAGGTGTTAGATAGAGGATGGCCATGAAATGTACACCCTTGACATGATAGGGTTTGTGCTAACTTCGTTGGTATTTATAAAACTTGGAGTTTTTTCAAAAAGACGCTTAATTTCTACAAATTATTTATTTTCCCTCATACTTAGTCCTTACGTGTGTGATCCACTAGGCCCAATATTTATTTAGTTAAAGCCATATTAAAATAACAAATTATTTTAAAATAAATTTGTTATCTAATAACTAATTTAACGACTTTTTGATCATGAATGGTATAAGTCACATCCCATGATCTCAAATGATATTGGAGACGACCTTATCTCTATCTAGCCTTTCCATAAATAGTTACTTCACAGATATAAACCCTTATTCATCTAATGTACTAGTCGTATAATGGTACGTCATCCAATATCGACCCTTTATAATACTGACTCTTTGGGATTTGGTATTCGGGATTAAAACAATTAGAAAACTCAAAATTACCATATCTACCTTGGCCAAGGATTTTAAGTACTATCTTATATAAATTCTCTCTCGCTTATCGATAATGGACAATTCCTTTTTGTCTACTGAATGGCCTCCATAAGGTTTCCTTTGTACCCAATTCATTAATTGTAGTAGACTATCGATTAATTGTCAAAGACTATAGTATGCCTGACAAGACATCTTTAGCGACTTAAGTCAAAGGACCAATCATGCAAGCATGATGATAGAATACCCTTATAGACAATTAGGTAAGATAGTGAAAGGAATCATTATATAAAATATGGTGCAGCAGAAGTCACGATTCTCATGTGTTCATGTTGATCTTATCTTGATCAGAATCGAATGGCGAAAATTAAATACCGATAAAAATATGATAAAATTTGCCTGTTTGGGATTCATCTAATCTTGTGGAGAGGAAGAGGAAAAACATCTCAAGCTCTTCAAACTGTTTAAGTGCTTAGTCTTTAGTGATATCCACACAAAGTTCATATGTAGATATATTCTCCCTTTTCATAGGGCTCGAGAACTCTTCCCAAATGGAGCTCCATCTCCTATGGACATATTTCAGAAAAAAGAGAAGATAGGGAGGAAGCTGAGGATGTGATTCTCACCCTCATCTTGATACTATTTGGTTGGAACCACCACTATTTATAAAGAAATTAGAATTTTACATAAAAACGTAAGATCTTCATAAAGTACACCAATGAACTTGTACCTATGAATAAGTCCTTATGTGTGTGGCCTACTAGGCCAAACAACCTATTTGATTGAGGCCTAATTAAAATAGAACAAGTCTATTTAATTAAATTAAATATGTTATCTAATAACAAATTTATTAGCCTATTGATTATGGAGGTACAAACCACACCCTGTGAACCTAAATAACTATTGGGATAATCTTATCTTCATTAAAAGGTACAAACCACACAGATGGAAATCCTCACGTATTCAATGTCTTGGTCAAATAAGAGAATGGCACGATTGACAACTCAATAGTATACATAAAAGAAATGTATGTTCTACAAGTCAATCATATTTGATTCAATTCTACATTTCTTGTAATATCTTATTCAAAAATATTAACATTATTTCATTACTTGCATTATTCAGATGTGTTTATTATAATGAAGTCCTAGGTTGCAAGCGATGATGATTGTATCATGATGAGATCATGATATTGAGACCAAGCAACTAAAGACAAGTGATCTAAATGTTCCAAGTCATAAGATCTTTGAGACGAGACATCAAGGATCTAATAAGACTAGTGTTTGTGATATCTTCTCATGCGGTGAGGATGACTAATCTCATTGAACACCAGTGTGGAGGCACTAAGATACATATATATGTGCTCATTATAGGAATAAGTTACTAAACTAACCAATGTAGAATCCATGAATGGTGTCTTACTATACTGTTGATCATGGTATGCTATCATCATGGTTGCACAGTTAGATTTTTGACCTAAGTTGCCAAAGATATCTTATTAGGAGGATCATATACTTTGACTATTGACTTATGGATTACTTAGTATTGTGGTTGTGTACAATTAAAAGATTGGTTATATAGAAAACCCGGTGGAAGCAATTGAGCAAACAACAGGGGATCATCCACTCTTGATAGGAGAAGGAGAATGTTCTATGAATAGTACTCTAAATATTTGTCCAAGGTAGATAGGATAATTGGAAAAGAGTATTCCAATTGATCCAATTTAGAGTACAAAATTCCATAGTGTCAAAATGACTAGAAGTTGATAGTCGATGCCATACTCCTATCTGACCGAGACATTGGATGGATGAGGATTTATATCTATATGATAACTAATAATGAAAAGGCACTTTAAACAGAAGTATATCCCTGAAGCCATTTGGGATCATGAGATGTGACTTCTACCCTACATGATTGATAGGCTGCTAAATCTATTGTAAGATAACATATTTGATTTAAAAGAAGTTGTTATTTTAATTTGGTCTCAACTAAATGGGTTATTGAGCCTAGTAGGTCACACACATATGTATTAATCTTAATGTTTGGGGGCAGGCGTGTTATTCATGAAATCGGGTTGGGTTTTGTAAAGAACTCCGAGTTCTATAAAAAATAGTGAAGAGAGCACAAACCCTATGAAGCCAATGGTGATAATTTCAACCCTAGCCACCTCCTCCACATTTCCCACCTTGGAGGTTGTTGAAAGTTGATGGAACTTCATCCAGGGTGAGTTGCAACGTTCGGTGCGAAGTAGAACTCAACTTGGAGGCGTTACATGTGGATACAAGTAGGCGTTGCACACTTCGGTGGCTAGGAGAACATGGGAACACTCAATCTTCTCTGATCTATAGAGATTGTTTTGTATCCCACAAAGGTACATGATCAAAATCTTTTTAAATGCTAATTCAACTAAATTGTTTGGTTCTAATTGAGACCAAGATGTTGATATTTAAGGAATAAGAAATTTTCTATTACGCCAATTTGATTGGACCGATTTGTTGCAATAACAACACTACAGAATCATGTAGTTGGTATCATATCAATTGAAAAACTCTTTTTTTAATTATTCTATCTACCTTGACTAAGAATTTATAGTACTATCCCATGGGACATTCACCCTCACTTACTGAGAGTGGATGATCTCTTGTTGTCCGCTTAATTATTTCCATCAATTTTTATACCAAATTCATCACCGCACTAGACAATCCAATCGGTGATCTATAAGTTAATAGCCAAAGCACAAGATCTACCTAACAAGGCATCTTTGGCGACTCTAATCAAAAGTCCAATGGTGCAACTGTGATGATAGATAACCTTGAGGATAGTTTGGTAAGATATTATTTAGGGTTCGTAATTTGGTCAATTTAGTAAACTTATTCGACTAATGAGCACATATATTTTTATCTCATTGCCTACATACTAATACTCAATGAGATTGGTCATCATCATCATATGAAAAGACATCACATACACTGGTATATCCAGATCTTGGATGTCCTATCTCAAGGATCCTTTGACTAGGAATATTTATATCACATATCTCTAAATGATTGATCTCATTATAAAGATCTCTTCATGATTCAATCATCATTGAACATGATCAAGGACTTTATTATGAAGTACACATTTAATAAGAGATAGTAGTGAAGGTTTCCCTATTTAATTGAATGATATATTTTTTGAAATGTCAAACCATATCATATATGATTGGCTTGTAAGACATACAATTCTATTAGATACCACTCGAGATTTTTATATTAGTCAACTCAATGAACTCATTTATCTAACAAGCACTTGTATATTTATATCAATGTCTCTACACTAATGACCAAGGAGGTCGGTCATCTTCAATATATGAAAAGATATCATGTAGGTAGAGCTATTATAGAAGATACGTCATTTATATTAAATGAGATCTCACAACAAATGTTTGATCATATCACATATAATTGGCTTGTAGGGCATACTTTTTTATTAGAATGATACCTTATTGTCAGCTCAATTGTCTCCACCAAGTTTCGCTTGTCCCCAATCCAATACTATACTAGATCATCGAATCGGTGATTCATAAGTCAATAGTTAAATGTCCATTAAGAAATACTTGACAATTTAAGTCAAAGATCCAACTCTGCAACCATAATGATAAAAAATCATGACTGATAATTGAGTAAAAAGCAAAATACCATTCAAGATTTCAAATTTAGTTATTTCAATATACTAATTTCACTAATGAGCACCTATATGTGTATCTCAGTGTCCTTACACTAGTGAATAATAAGATCGGTCATCCTCATTATATGATTATATATTACATATAATAGTTTATATTGGTCCTTAATGTTCGATTTCAAAAATCTTATGATAAAGATTAATTAGGTCACATACTTCTAGATAATCGATCGCATTATCATGATTTTATCATGATTCAATTATCATTGCATGTGATCAATGACTTTATTACGATATATGCATCTCATAAGAGCTAATAACAAAAAATATGCTAATTTACTTAAACAAGATAATTCAGAAATGTCGAATCGTATCAAGTATAATTGGCTTCTAAGACATATATTTCTATCAATTGATGGGTAATGAAAACTCTTATTCTAAACATTACTCCTAAATCTCAAATCCTTTACCACTTCCAATTAAACATTTAATATAAAGTCCTAAAAAACTCAAAAGCACTAAGCCCTTAACGTAAAAAAATCATAATATTAAACCTGAACAAATGTAATAGACAAAAAACTCCTTTCAAGCAAATCCAATAGACAATAAAAAACCATTTAAACAAAGTTAGGATTTATAAATAAGGTTAACAAACATTTTAAAGTTTCTTCAAAAGCGCAAACTATATTTACATAGTGTTCATAGAATTTGAAAAACAAAAAGAGATGCACACCACACACAATATAAGAAAAAGGGTTGCTAGCAATAGTTGGAAGCCATCGTGAACAATAAAAAAGCCATCGCTAATACATTTTGGTGATGGCTCCACAGCCGTTGAAAGTCTATTGCAAATAACCCCATCGCCATTGATATTAGCAACAACTCACTGAAAGCCATTGCCATGATAGTTATTTACGATGCCTATCAGCTATCACAAGTAAAGTTACTAGCGACTTCTAAAGGGCCATCGACAGTAATGTTTTTGCAATGGCTAGGAACTGTTGCAACTAACTATCTAGGTAATAGCTTCCATCTATTGCAAGAGGATATTTGTAAAAGGGATATGCTTATTGGCGACGGCTTGAAGTCATCACCAATAAATTAATTGCGATGGCCTACAGTGAAACCAGCTACCTCGACTCCCTAAGAATTTTTAAGAGTATGATTAACCATTTTAGCGATGACTAAAAGCCGTCGCCACTAATTATTAATAGTCATTGAAGCAATTATTAGCGACAGCTTTAAGCCATCACTAAACCAGTCATCAAGAACCTTTTCGGAAGTGACATTGTCTATTTTGTTGATAGCTTTTAGCCATTGCTGGCACTCTTTAGCCATCTCTTAAAGTGGTACTGGCAACAACTATAACCCACTAGTAATAATCTATTTCCTGAAAAAAATAAATTACATATTAATATCAATAATTTATAGAGGATTACACCCATATATGAATATAGAATACACTAGTAAGAAAAATATTCACTTCCAAACTGATATACATTTACATTCACTTTCTTCATTATCCACATTAACATCCAAACCGATACATTTACATTCACATTTATACACCCACATTCACATTGCAATACGTACACAAAACTTCACAAACACATTCTCATTCATTCAAAAAGAGTAAAATTGTTTCAATTCACATATATAATATAAAATGTTTACAATTTATATAAGGAAGAGGGAAGTCTCTCATTTATCTACTCTAAATGATCCCTACTCCTCGTCCTTGTCGTCATCCTAGTCGTTGTCGTCTCTGATCTACCTTGGCTAACATTTATTATGTTAGCCGTTCCATTAACTCTTGGAAGTGTTTTTGTTGGTCGTTCAATAGTTGTTGGAGAAAGTCAATAACTGAATTGTGCTTCTCAATTTGGTTCACTTGAATGTTGAGCAAATCACTTTGCCTCTCCACTTTCTCCATCAACTCTTGGATGACCGGACTCATTGAGGAACTCACACCACCACTGCTTACACCATACCAGGTGTTGCAGGTTTGTCCTCTCCCCCCACATCGAATTTGCCTCGGCCTATCTTTGTAGAACACGATGATGAATGCTTCCTCAGCAAAGAATGGATGCTCAGAATTCCCAGCATCCAATTCCTTTGACTAGAGGGCATTCATCAACTGGTGCATATTATTCTAAAAAGTGTAAATATAATGTCAAGTGATATATGAAATCAAAACTGGCTAGTAGAGACTTTCTTCATTACTATAAATGATGGATCCATCAGGCTCTTTGTGTGTCTCGGTCATCTCGAAGACCTCTGGACGGGTAGGACGACGCCCCTCTTTTTGTGTCTGCCCAGAGAAAAAAAATACTAGAATATATATTCAATAAGTGCTGCTCAATAGTAAATAACAATAAATTCTTAACATGTTTGTCCTTCCTCACCTATAAGGCATGGTCAGATGAGCCGTATTGATTTTATTTGTTTGGCTAAGTTCATATAAAGAAATTATTAACATGTTAATTATTGAAAAAATGACATGTTCAAATGAAAGTGATTTTTTTTACCTTACTTTCATCTTTGTCCCAAATCTAGCACATATGATGTCACTACTTCTGGTCACATTGTGAAGGCACAACCACAAGTGCCTCCTCTAAGTGAGTGTCCTATAAAAAACTTCATGTCAAAATTGTATTTGTTATAATAGATAACAATGAAAGAAAAATAAATAAATATGATTGATTATGCTCTTCTTCAAATGACTTCTTTGTTTTCTTTGCATCTCCTCCATATGTCTTGAAATTTTCAAATATATGCATGGAGATCGCTCAAAGGTAAAATGTCATTGCATGCATAATAATTATAGATTAGTATTTTACTATTAAAAGTAAATCATACATAGAACTTGTTGTGTTTACCTTGAGATCTCTGAAAATAATTTCTTTTTGGTCATCTGCAAGGGTGATGTAGTCTTGTTACCATAAGTTGCAATGCACCATGTTTCAGACTGCAAGGTAAGAGGCGAATTCCTAGCCATTTGGGCCTACACCCGATCCTCCTATAACCTGGACATTCAAGGTCTCTCTAGGCACTAATGTTCTCATATTATATGTCTTGGCTAGACTTCTCCCACATCTCACCATTGTAGCTAATTAGACACAAACTATCAACATTTTAAAAGTAATGTTTACAATACTACAAAAAAATTAATTAAATATTTACTTAAGGCATAGGAAGATGGACTCTCAGGGCTGTCACCACAAAAGAGTGAGGGACAACCGCTTGAGATGGTCCATGTGATGGGACTATGTCCAATATAGGAAGAGATGTGCCATGAGATCCACTAGACCTATTAGTAGATCCATTGGCTGTCCCGCTATAAAATGTATGGTGGCTCTTGCTAAATTTCTTCATCTACAAGATGATAAAATTGGCATTATAGTTTCCAATTTGACAATTTGACAGTTCCATGGCTGGTTTGGCCAATCCACTTCAGGCTTGGATTGGCCAAATCGGCCAAATCGGCTGTGGAGTAGGTTTTTTATGAATTTGAGAGTTCCATACCGGTTAGGCCAACCCAAACCAATTTCTGGATTGGATTGGCCAAACTAACCGTGGGATGGGTTTTTTGCCAATTTGAAACTTCAATGGCTAGTTAGGCCAATATAAACCGATTTCGGGCTTGAATTGACCAAACCGATAGTGGGATGGATTTTTTGCCAATTTGAAATCTTCATGTCTGGTTAGGCCAATCCAAATCAATTTCCAACTTAGATTGGCCAAACCAACTATGGGATGGGTTTTTTTGCCAATTTAAGCCTTCTATAGCCGGTTCGGTTATTCCAACTAATTTTCGGCTTGGATTGGCTAAATTGGCCATGGGATGGGTTTTTTGTCATTTTGAGACTTCCATGGTCAGTTAGGCCAATCCAAACCGATTGCGGGCTGGGATTGGCCAAACCGGCCATAGGATGGGGTTTTTTGCCAATTTGAGACTTCCATAGCCAGTTTGGCCAATTGAGACAGTTTGGACAGTCTAAACTAATGTATGGCTTGGATTGGACAAACCAGCAACTTGTCAAGCAGATGTAAAATGCGGGCAGGATGAGGGAGTGTTGAGAGTAAGTGGATAGGCAAGGCGCTTGTGGATTGACTGAAGAAGCACGATTTGACCACCCTTCGATAGGAAATTGCATCTCAAAGTAGATATTTTTCTTCTCATGTAAGTTTAGCATTTTTTGTGTGCCCCTCTCACACCATTGGCCAACAAATAAATATCTATAATGATGTTTTTTCCACCGATGTGCTATGGGTAAGAATCGACGACGTCTTAAATAATATTATTTCTGATCGTAAACAAGTGAAACCCAATATGTTTCCTTGTTACATATTGGACATGCTAATTTTCCTTTAGTACTACATCCGGATAAGTTGGCATACCCCAGAAAATCATTTATGGTACCCATCAATATGACTCTCATGAGAACAAACTCTTTCGTAAAAACAATGTATTTTCAATACGGCTCTCATGGTCCCTAATTGTTCCTTTAAAATTATAAAAAATATATAAACAAAAGTTCAAAATTGTATATAACAACAATGATTTACACAAAATTGAACCTCCTCCAGAAGATGCAAGTCTTAAACAAAAATGTTATTTGAAAATTCTTGAAAATAAAAAATAGAGCCGACATAAGATAAACAATCAATAAGATTGGCATTGAAAGCCCTAAAAAACTAAACAGTGATTCACATACAACTGGTTTCCTCGGTATTTTGGCTAATTCAAATTGTTTTCCAAATTTAAATGGTTTCTATTGCCACTTTAGGACAAATCAAACTATAAAACAATTTTAATTATTTTTCATGGCATTTTGGGCAATTAAACCGGTTTTCGAATTTAATTGGTTTCTAACACCACTTTGGGACAAATCAAACTACAAAACTAGTTTGAGTTAGTTTCCATGGTATTTTTGCCAATTCAAACCAGTTTTTGAGTTTAATTGGTTTCTAATGCCACTTTGGGACAAATCAAACAAGAAAATTGTTTTGAGTTGGTTTCCATGGCATTTGGCCAATTCAAACTGGTTTTCAAATTTAATCTATTTCTAACACTACTTTGGGACAAATGAAACCGAAAATCAGTTTGAGTTGGTTTCCATGCCTTATTGGGCAATTCAAACCATTTTCCAAATTTAATTGGTTTCTAATGCCACTTTAGGAGACCAATCTAATAGTCAAGATGCATACTTATTGAGTAATGGATCAATGTTTTTTGAATCTTTAACAATATCTAGATCCTACTTAATAAATTTATGGCAATGATCAAATGTTAAGGAATGCCATGGTAGGAAGAAATCTAAGAGAAAGCAGTGAAGGAAAGGGTAAGTCTACATGAAGATCATCCTATTCCCTTCCTCTCCCTGACCCCCTTCGCCTCTATCCTCAGCTCTCATTTTTCTTCCCCATGCTTCAAAAATATCTTGCGAGGCATTTTCTTAATTGGCCTCCCGTGCATAGTTTCAACACTTCACAGCTTTAAAAAATTGCATACAATCGATCTTCCATATACCATACACTACACCCCATTGTCTAAAGGGGATCCTTGTACACTCGACGTCACCCCCCGGGGGTGTAAGGAATCATTCTATGGTAGCAAAAAAATTTTGATTTCTTAAAACTATGGTCTTTGCCTTGATAGATGCCAAACTAGTAAAAACCCAAAACCAAACATAACGTAGAACAAGAGTACCTCATGGTATTTCCAAAATACCTCAATATGGATGAAGGGAGGATGTTCCTCCTTGTTGAAAGGTGTTTAAGTGAATGGTCTCTAGCGGTATCCACATGATCTACTTCCATAGACGAGTTCTTTCTTCTTCCAGGCCTCGAGAAACCTTCCAAATCCAAGCTTGACCATGGGAGATCACCTAATAGAGGCGAGAGGAGGAAGGGAGGCTGCTTGGGACGTGCTCTAGCCCTATGGCTTGTAAGGATTTGGCTTCATAAGTTATTTATTTATAAATTTTTTTTACAAAAATCCAAAACTTCTATAAATTTTTTTCTTACCCTTATCTTATTGATCAAATCCAATGTTTGTGACCCACTAAGCCCAATAGTCAATTTGGTTGAAACCTTAATTAATTTAAAAAAAATAATTCTTTTAAATTAAATCAAAACTGTTATCCGATAACAATTTTTATAGCTTTTCTATTATAAAGGGTATAAGCCACATCCTATAATCCAAAATGACTTTTAAGAGTTAAATGACATTCATTGAGCCTTTCCATCATCAATTACCACACAGATTTAAATCTTTGTTCATACAATATCTCGGTAGGTTAGGGGTTCGGCAACGACTGTCAACTCTTAAATACTTTGACTCTATAGGATCTTGTACTCGTGTTCAAATCAATTAGAAAACTCTTTTTTAATTATATTAAGTACCTTGTCCAAGGATTTAGAGTACTACCCATAGAACATTCTCTCTCTCATACCAATAGTGAACACTCCTTTGTCGTTTGCTCGATTGCCTTCACCGAGTTTCTCTTACACCTAATACATCAACTATACTGGACCATCAAGATGGAGATCTATAAGTCAATAATCAAAGTACGAGATATATTCAGTAAGACATCTTTGGTGACTTAGGTCAAAGATCCAACTATGCTATTGAGATATAAGAATAACATGATAGACAGTTCGATAAGATGCCAATCAAGTTTTTTAAATTGGTCAGTTCAGCGAGCTCATTCCACTAATAGGCACCTATGTGTGTATCTCAGTGTCCCACACTAGTGACCAATGGGATCGGTCATTCTCATCATATGATAAGACATTACACACACTAGTATATCCGAATCATTGATGTCTTATCTCAAGGATCCTATAACTTGGAACATTCATATCACATACCTCTAGTTGATCAATTTCATTATCATGATCTCATCATAATTCAATCATCATTGCAT
Source organism: Cryptocoryne crispatula var. balansae (assembly GCA_036172225.1). Classification (NCBI taxonomy): domain Eukaryota; kingdom Viridiplantae; phylum Streptophyta; class Magnoliopsida; order Alismatales; family Araceae; genus Cryptocoryne; species Cryptocoryne crispatula. Next base: position 44,309,213 of record CM069921.1, read on the forward strand.
GTGATCAAGAATTTCATTATGATATTCACATTTAATAAGAGTTAATAATGAAGTTTTTCCTAATTAATTGGATGAGAAATTTCTAAAACTGTTGAATCATATCATATATGAATGTCTTGTAGGGAATACATTTCTATCAGTGGGGGATCATCCAAAATCCCATCCTCCCATACAAGACCCCTATACATTTGCATCGGGTACCAGACTTGTTTCGATCCATAGGGCATTTGAGGTGGGGGATCTCTCTCCAAACACACTCTTACCTTTCAAACACCTTCTTGGTGGATTCTAGCCTCTCTTCTAGGATATTCTTTCCTAGTTGACTTGGTTGTTTCCATCAAGGGCTCCGTAAGTCCCCATCCATGGAGTATTTCTCTCCACATGATTGGGTTGGTTGTACCATTTATCCCTAAACCCGAAGAACCAAAGTACCTATTCATGGTGAGTTTGTGAGAACCTAGGTCTTGGAGATTGAAGCAATATGAATCAAACCCATTCGAGTTGAGTGAACAATTGCTAACAGTACACCTAATTTAAGATTTTAACAAAATTATTGCATAATCATTCAAGAATCTTTACATAACTTGTTAGTTGATAACAATTGAAAACAAAAAAAATTCAAAACACCAAAATAACACAAAAAATAATTTTTAATTTTGTGTCCAAACTTGTTTGTCAAACCCAAATTGAAAACAACAAAAATAACCCAAAAAATTTACTTGAAATCATCTCTTTTTTCATCCCTTCTTTTGAAGAAAGTTTGACAGGATCCCCAAGATGCTAAGGTCCGGAAGACATGTCGGGAGGTCGGACTACTATAAGTAACAAGAGTATGAGCTGGGTCTCTACGAACTTCAACAACAATCCATGGTCCAACCAACGGGCCATGTCAATACTATTCAGGAACCCGAAGTGCAAGATCTTGCTCCACGTAGTATAGATCAATTTCTCAAAGATTTATCTCTCCATCATAATCATGAATCCTTGGCGATCGCAAAATCCTTGGCCAAGAATAAGATGCCCATCAATCAATGACTAGCCAAAGTCAACCGAGCTGTTTCACCACCCCAATCGACAGTTCTACTTCTTATCATAACCCCACTTGGACAGTCTTGCCGCATTACTTCACCTACACACCCCATTGTGGGTCATTCATCAGATTGCACACTAACCCACCTCCTTCCCATCCAGGTGCCACAAGCACACCCCATGATGTACTCCTCTCCACATGTTTCCAGGGATTAGGAAACCCTTGAATTTCCCATCCATAGCATCTACATCCCCCCACACAAATGCCAACCTACCATCGCTACGATGGCTTAGGTGATCTCTTCACCCATGTCAATGATTTCTTGAGCAAATCGTCTCAATGGCTAAATGATTAAAGAGCTCTTGCTTTTCTTTTTAAGCGATCTTTAGATGGTGCAGCCTTAGAATGATTTTTTTTCACTGGGGGAAGTAGAAATATGAAATTTTGAAATTGTCAAGGAAAAATTCTTGCAACGGTGTTGGCATGGCTATTCAATAATTGGGGAAGTAAAAGAAGACGTGGAATTAATATAATATTCTGATAAATTGAGGCCCATGACTGAGAAGAACATTGATGCTATGCAACAAACTAGGAGCTCTCCTCAACTCTATCTAGATCATCATTATCGGCCGACTCCTCGATGTCAGTTGATTAGGCCACCCATGTCCCAACCTCAGCCGATCATGTAAACCTTGCCAATGACAACCAACTATGCACAATCAAGCTCCTCTTGTCAATTGTACAAATACTTCATTACCTAAACCGGCTCCCCAGCCTTTGACTCCACCAACATTTCTAAAGGCCTCTCTCCTAATCATCCAACCCTTGCTTTCTCCATCTATTTCACCAATGGCCCCTCAGCCGTCCACTCAGCCCTTAGCTTCTCAGCCTATTCCACCAATGGCCCCTTGAACGACCATTCAACCATTTCTTTCTGAGCTGATTGAACAAACCTCGGCTCCTCAATCAATCCCACCACATAGGGCTCCTTCTCAGTTGGTTGCATAACAACCTGTCATTTCTTCTATTGCCCTTACCCTAGTAGAGGAGCCAATCCCTTTCACCATTCATGCTCCTGGCGTGGCAGAGGAACAAGTCACTCCGTTCATCCATGTTCCTGCCATGGTAGACAATTTAGTCACTTCAACCCTTCAAACTCCTGCCCTGGCAGAGGAATCAATTACTCCAACCATTTATGCTCCTGCCTTGCAGAGGAACCAACTTCTACCCCTCAGCATGTCATCGCAATATCTCAAGATCAAAGTTAGCCAGTAGAGAAGGTTGAACTAAACCCTTCTTCATTTCAAGAATTCCCTAGACTAGGCATGTCCTTTTTCATGGAACAACCTGAGGAGAAGCCTATTGTAGGGAGCCTAGATGATAGAATCACAAATTTAGTTGATTGTCAATCCAATGAAGGACTAGGCAAGGATTCACTAAGCATTGATTAACCATTGCCATCATTGGAATCGATCCTTGAAGTTGGGCAGACGGAATTGGCCCTTGAACTAGAAACTAAGGAGACTGAATTGGTCAATGGAATGGGGAATGGATCTAGAAGCCTCCAGGAGGACATAGACCTTAGCAAGGGGATACAAGGACCTCCTCCATCTAGTCAAGTAAATCCCTTAGCATCAATCTTAGGGCCATGACCAATTTCACATTCTCCTCACAATCAATGATCGGGCCCATGGGCCTCATCTATCGTAGGGCCACGACCTTGTTCTCTTCACAACCAACATTGAATGGCCCCATGGCCCCCCAATTCTTCATTCTTAGGTCCACCGCCCATACTCCACCCACCCAATTGGGTCCTCATGCCCCTCTTCTACAATCGGGCTCCTATGCCCCATTCATTCAATCAGGCTAATATGCCTTTATCCTTCAACCGGGCCCATATGCCCCTTTCATACAACCGGGCCCACGTGCCCCCTTTATCCAACCAAACCCATATGCCCCCTTCATACAATCGGGCCCACTCACCACCTTTATCCAACTGGGCCCATGCATCCCTTTCCCTCAACAAGGCACATGCGCCCCTTTTCATCAGCTGGGCCGACATGCCCCTTTCCTTCAACTGGGCCCATGCGCCCCTTTTCCCCCAACCGAGCCCAATGCCCCTTTCTTTTAATCGGGCCTGCGTGCCCACAATTCTTCCCAATCGGGCCCACATGCCCTTAATTTTATAAATCGGGCCCTTGTACCCACAATTTGCCTCAATCAGGCCCGCGTGCCCACAATTCACCTCAATCAGGCTCATGTGCCTGCGTGTTTCTACAACCGGGCCCATGTGCCCAAAGTCCTTTTAAATTGGGCCCCCATGCCCACCTTCCATCAACCTCGGGCACACATGCCCAAACTCCTTCAACTTTGGGCCCGCATTGTAGACATGCCAATTTGGCCAGATTCAGAGCCCCTGACTCCGACTCCATGGGCGATGCCTATTATTTGACTGTTATCTGATTCGGATCGCCTTGTAGAAATGAGCTAAGGACGTTGATGGAGACCCCCGTAAGTTGGGAATGGATCGATGATTTCTGAAGTAATGTTGTAACCTTCAAGCGAGAGCCACATGTTAATCATGAAAACACGAAGCCTGCTCAATGACCAACCTTAAATGGTCCATAATTGAAGGTCTCGGATGTTCCACGCAAGTTATACAACATTCGTGGTTTCTGACAAGTCATTTCGGTAGGCGTCAGTCTATAACAGCTTTTCGTTATGGCTTTTTGATCTGTGTTGACACGGCTATCTCGGACCACATGTTAGGCCTTTCCGGTCATCACCGGGCCTTTTCAAGTCGTCCAGGTTGTTCCTAGCCATACATTGTCATCAACCAGGGCCACACGGCCGTTTCAGTCGATTTTAGGGTTTCCTAATTATTCTCAATTTTTCCGAGGATCGTCTCATGTTTACCAGGTTAATCTCAGATTTTTCAATGATTTTAAGTTTTTTGATCATACCAAACTTGTTCAGTTATCATTTAAGTCATCCTGAGTTGACCCGAGATTCCTCGACCGAAACCGTGCCTTTTCATATTACCGCCTCGGTTTTCAACTTTTCGTTGGAGGGTAAACCGGTAGTCAAAGTCCCATGTGAACGTCTTGGGAGTTATGCTGGATGATTTACCAACTTGAGCATATATGGTTGAAGGCCCTCTTTCTAATGCAACAAATGCGAGCCCAATCGCACGTCCCATTTGCAAGTTACGGCTCGCGGAACATGTGCACAAGAGAGAGATTGTACCGCTCCCTTGCACCCCTTGAAAGGAGAGGGCGCGGTCACCGCACCCTCACAGTGAGGGTGCAGTAGGTTTCGAAAACCGAAAATTACCCCGGATTAATCCTTCTAAACCACTTTTTAGGAAGTTTCCCCCGTTAAAAACCATTCATTTTGACCGTGCCCCCAAGTCGGGGGTGCGTTCATCTTGTCGAGTCTATTTTTTAGCATTTTATGGAAGTTTCCTAATTTTTTTAGAAATAAAATGCCGAATGTGCCCCCAAGGTGGGGGCGTGCTGATCGCACCCTTAAGGTGACGGCGCGGCATGAGCGCCCTCAACATGAGGATGCGGTCAGCCCGTTTCTTTAATTTACACCAGTTCTCCGTCTCTATAAATTGAGGGATATTCCCAATGACCCGAGGTTATCACCCATGCTATAGCTCGTCCTGAGGCCATCCTAGCTCCCTCCTTAGGCTATCCCGACATTCAAATCCGAGCCGACGTCAAGGGATCAATCTCGAAGCGAAGAAGAAGGCCCGATCCATGCACTCTACATCATCAAAATTCATCAGCTTCTACAAAAATCTCGGGGCATCTTCTGCAAAAGTGGTCAACAGAAGAATTGTTCCTCTCCTCGTCCTCTTTCATTTGTAACTTGAGGCATTCAATTCTGACTTTCCTTTTGTCCGTGACAATTGCTGCACCGAGGGCATACATCAAGGTTTTGTTTCTCCTATCTGTCGACTCTGAAAATTCGACGGGGTCCTCTCCTTTTCAGGGAAGTCCGTGAACCCAGATCGTCACCTCAATAGGGGATGAGAAAAGAAAGGAATAAAGCTCGGAAAGCAACTCTCACCTCGGTCCCACACTCACATTGATCCCAGAACTTTCATCCCTTGGCGTCGCTCGATCACCAAAGAGACAGTTCGGGTCATGTGGGAGGAAGGTGAGAAGAAATAAATGTGGTCGACAGGAACCGTGGGTTCCTATTTATAGAATTAAAATGACCGTGTGTACCTTAGCGTGAAGAATGTGAGTTAAAGCTTCTCCTTCTTCGGCCGGCCGATGAAGAAGAGTCATCAACGTGTGGGTGCTTGATATTCTGTGCAACTAGACAAATAAACAAGTGAAATAGACAATTAGAACTAGACAAAGTGAAGTATATGTAAAGAGAATAACATAAAAACACACAATTGACTAGAAACTGACCGGATTCGTGTTATCTCTAACCCCCCTTTTTTTATTTTTCATATTAACAGAGTAAAAGTAATGCAAAAAAATTTAAAAAAATTATAGGAGGATGGAGAATCACTAAACAAAGAGGTAGGAAAAAAAACTGAAAGATTCTGAGTTGAATAGAGAATGATATAGCCAAATATGTGTTGTCGAAAAAGCCGAGCAGCAGTCCAGGATCTGTCAGGCGCGACTTTGCTTCTGCGCTCGTCACGACCAGCCCCGACCTCAGAATCAAGTGCCGTCGATTGCAAACTCAAGAAGACTTGGAGAGGAAGAACTTTTATGAAGAGATCACTGGCAGAAGACGTCCAAACACTGCTGTAGAGGCCGAATAATAGAGACTTGGGAGATCACCTGCAGAACAGCCTTCCTCTCTCTTGAACCGACTTTTCTCTGTCTAAAAACTCGAAATTCTCTCTCTAAAAATCACAAAATCGATGCAGGAGGGTGGTTGGACGTATTGAGATGCCTGGGGAGTCATGCTCATGCCTCTGGAACGACCAGAATCAGACTCCATTTATAAGAGAACGAGCAGTGCGATCAGAGCTAAAAAATAGGGGCATTACGCCCCACCCCTGGGCGAATGCGCCCTGGTGCTGGGCGCATGCGCCCCACTGAAGGGCGCATGTGCCCCCCAGTGAGGGCACATGGCATTGTTCCCGAGGATAATGGTCTTATCCGGTCCGGCCGTTCAGTGGTGGAATCCGGGTGAAAAACTGGGTCCCTCGTGCCTCCAAGGTAGGGCGCATGTGCCCTCAAGTGAGGGCAAAAGGTCACGTGCCTCACTGGTAGGGCGCATGGCCATGTGCCCTGGGTCCCGGGCGCATGTGACCAGGAACTCGGGCGCATGTGACTGGTTTCGCGCGTCCTTCTTTCGGAAGCCATTGCGAACACTCCCGAACTCGGAATTCGACGCCGTTTGTTGCATTGGAAAGATAACAGGCCGAAGAAGCTTTATATAGCATTGTATCAGCCATCACACCCTCCAAAACATCAGAATTTTGTCCGGAAGTTAGGGCAGTGAACAGAAGATCCGATACAGGTCAAAATGACTCCGACGGCAAACCGGAAAGGCACGGTATGCAACAAAACTTGTCCGGGGTGTTAACATGACCATAACCTTCAATGCATGATCATTAGGCATTAATCATTCAGCCAATTTCCGTGTTCACACGATTTACGTGCAGCTTTCGCTAAGAAATTATGGCTTTTTGCGGAAAACGTCGGAAAACATCCGATTTCATTCGGCGAAGCTCCAAATCAACTTTAAAAGACCCGGCATCATTATAAGGTCAATCATACATGTTACCCTATAAAACATGAGTTTTATGCTCTGAATTAGGCGAATTTGGCGTGTCTACACTATCCGTTCACTTTAAGAATTTCTAAAGGCCTGTACAGACAAATTAAAGAGAAATCATAAACATGAGATCTCTTCCTCTCCGAGTTATCCATCCATAGAAATAAACGGCACTTGATTATGACATCGGGATCAGCTATAGAATTTTTTGTACCGAAGTCACACCAGAGGGGACTGCACCCATCTGAGGACAGGTCACCCGGACCAGTTTCCTTTGCTCGTACCAGCTCCGATCCAAGCCGCTCTACTCCATGAGTCTTTCTTATATTTCATTTACAGAATCCTTAAGTTATTTTCATTTAGTTTTGCATCATCTTTACATAACCAAAAATACAAAAAAAGGGGTTAAGGCTCACCCCAAATCCGGTGAGTTTGATTCCGATTGCTTCTTTCTTTTATCTTTCTCCTCCAGTTTCTACACTTCTCCCAAGTCTAATCAAACCCTTCACTTGTTTTATTATTCTAAGTTGCACATATTGATCAAGCTAGCACCAACTAGACTCTCCCTCATCGGCCAGCCGAAGAGGAAGAAGATTGAACTCACAGATCATCTCTTACGCTAAGGTACACACTGTCATCTCTTATTTATATTCCATAAAGCAGAACCCGTGGCTCCTGACGACCACAATTTATTTATTCATGTTCTAAGTCATTCTACTCCTCTCACACGACCCGAACTGTCTCCGGTGCTTGAGTGACGCTGTGAGATGAAAGTTCGGGGATCAATGTGAGTGTGGGACCGAGGTGAGTATTTTACCGCTTTTCGAGTGTTTTCTTGATGTGCCGATCTAGAACCCATTTTTGGAGTCAACATGCGTGCACCCATTCCTTCACAATCGGGCCCGCATGCCCAAACTTTATTGAAATCTGGCCCTCTGCCCCCACTTCTTCAAAATCGGGTTCACACGCCCATATCTTTCAATGGCACCTGCGAGCCCATCAGAAATCTCAATTACAATCATACTCTCGATCACCTAAATCATGCCCACTCTTTTTTTTGGGTCCCTCGAGCTCAACCTTCAATTGGGCCTTCGAGCCCATCATCATTAATCGGGCCCTCAAGCCCATCACCTTTAGTCGGGCCCTCATGCCCATCAACATCAACTGGGCCCTCTGGCCCACATTCAACTCTTGGGCCCGCGTGCCCCTTGATTCCAACCATTCCTGGGCCTTCAAGCCCCTTCTCAACTCTCAAGTCCACGAGCATATTTTAATTCACTTTTATTTTCAAGCATGTTTCTTTCTTTTTACAATTCTCTTTCCTTTTCCAAATTTTACTTTTAATAAAAATCAAGGGTAGAGAAATTTCTTGGGTGATACCACAATCTTTGCATTCTGCATCATTAATTTTGACTCCGCCATGCCAAATCGGATCCTCCACATCTTTCACTTTATCATATCCTAGAGCATATCAAAAGTGGAAGCAACTAGGCAAGTCAAGGAAAGCAAGACAAGGCAAACACAAGCAACGTCATCACCAATAGTGAACCTTTTCTTCTCTCATGTATTATATGAATTTTCATTCATCATCATCTTGTCATTTGCAAGGCAAATTTTTTTTGAAATACTTTTAAGTCTCACATTTTTATTCAAACATGCAAGGCATAACTAGGAGAAAATTTGTGATTGACGGTATTTATAACTACTTTTTGTTTTATCAAAATAAATTTTCTACATTGCAAGGCATGTTTATAATTGATTCATCTATGGAATGTAATCTATCTCTAAAATGGAGAGAACTGCCAATATGACTTGAGTCCACATATACTAGGTTGTGCTCTAGGATTCGAGGGTAGATACCATCCTACACACACAACACATCCCTATCTCAGAATCCGGATGACTTTACACCTGATAGAAACTAGGCAAGGCTTAGAGGTTGAAGAAAAATCCCCACCCTATTACCATCTATTCAGTCCAAGATAGGTAAAGGTGATTAGAGGGAGAGAGTATTGAAAGCATCTACCGCCCTAGTAGGAGGCCATCTCGAAAGGTCCAACTTCTTAAAAGAAAAAAGGGTGTCAAAAGATGGGCAATGAACTCCACAGGCTTAAACAAATATGAGCTTGTCTGAATGAGTACCCAAAAAGTATAGAAAATGAAAAAAAAAGATATCAAAATATTGGCAATGACCCACAAGTCAAAGCACCTATCCGCATGTGTGCCACAAAAATAGGTTTGTCAATACAAAAGAAAAGACCCAAAGAGGCTGAACCCCAACGTGTAATTGGGTGCGAGTAGAGAAATCCCTCTCGACAACTCCGAAGCCTATCAAGGACATCCTTATCAATTCTTCATTCTTAACCCCCCCCCTCAGGGTATGGCTGGACCAACCAAATCAAAGGTAAGCTCTAGCCAGTCAAAGGTTGAAGGTCGGAAAGATTCTAGGTAAGGAATCCCCTTTTGCACGTGGTGTCTATCACTGAACCTAGAAAAACAACCAAAGTGATGAGGACTTTTGTTGATATTGATTTTTCTCTCCTAATTTTTTTTGAATGTTTTCAAAAATTTAAAAAAAATGAATATTTTCAAAACCCCAAAAAATTGAATATTTTCAAAAAAACTTTTTAAAAATTCCAACAAAATTTTAAAAAGTTTTCATCACCATACTTGGTTTGAATTTTCGTCTTTACATTCATATTTACTTTCAATCTCTCATGTTTCAATTTCTTCGATGAATATTTGCTGCTTTATTTTTACATCCGTAAGAAGGCTATCACCCCTTGATAAAAGTCAAGGCAGACTGCAACTTACAAGGGTGATAAGCCATATTGTTATTCTAACCTCTTTTTTTAGTGTTTTAGGCATGAAGAACAAATGAGAACTTTACACAAGAAGATGATGCTCACTAGTTCCCACCTCTGAGGATTCTTATGAGGAGGTGTCACTATAACCTCAACCTCAAATTTGTCGAGGAACCTTTTGCAAGAGTTCAACAAGGTGATGCTTGCCGCTTCCCTCCAATGGGGATTCTTAAGAGGAGGTGTCACCATAACCTCGGCCTCAACTTTGCTGAGGAACTTTCATCAACACAACTATGTCCTCATCAAGGCACATGAACCCTTTTGTGAGAATGCGTGTTATCCCATCGCAAACTCACCATTATCATTTCCTCTTTTAGTATATATGAGGTGCATTACTATTTACTTATGCATTATTGTTGAAGAACATGGGTGCAAAGAAAACCAGGCCCGAGATCGCCTTCATAAAAATCTGCGATGGTCAGGTCATTCTGACCTCACAAACAATATATATCCTCAACTAATTGTTAGGTAAGTCTTGTTTTTTTTGTTTTTTTAAGCCCAACATGTATCATGTAGCATTAGCCTCATTGTATTTTTCATTGTCATTACATACATCCTGTCATGCACTCCACTGTGAACTCTTAACCCCACCAGGTACATTCTCCTATCATTTACCCCAATTATGATCTTTTCAATATCTCACCATATTCGTTAATCACACCGTGTCTGCCATCTATCGTAATCATCTTGTGTCCTTCAACATCTTCCATTTTTGATCCCACCATGGCCATTGCAACACTTTCTCACTATTCATCCCACCATGGCAGTCACCTTATCCCACCCTGGGTTCCCATTTTGATCATCTTGTGCCACCATTATCCTCACGGTCTATTGATTGAGCTTTTACATTTGCCTTTTGAAATCTAATATCATTCCATTCCGAATCAAATCACATTTCATAGAAAACTTAAACAAATTTGAGAGCCTAAATATGCTCATTTTGTATTCTTTTATTTTACAAAACAAATCTTTTCTTAAACTTTAGCTCATGACAGTATAGGAACACTGCAAAGATCGGGTTGCTGGCTAATGATGAACCTATGAACCTATGATTTAGGGACTCCCTACCACGTTGGGGGTTGGTTATTCTTCTCTCATGCCCGTGGCACATCCCTTACCAATCAAACATAGGAAGACTTGATGAAACGTGGAAGTAACCCAAGAAACTTGGGGAGATTCTCTTCGTTAGATTTGGTCAATAAGCGTGTCTATATCTACACCTTGATGCCACCTTTTCAGCCCATTGATATTTTGCTCCACTACATTCCACTACAATTTATTTTGCTTCGCTACATTTCTCGACATTTCACTTCATTTTTTCCTTGCAAAGACAACATCAAGGCGAGGCAAGCTATAGACACGCTAATTTGGCCTTATTTCGAGATAAAACCATTATTCCATTGGCAACATCCCTTTTAAACCATTGAAATCAAGTTGAACCATCCTTTTGGACGAGCCAAAGAGCTTATTGAAAATATGAGGATGAGTTGTTGATACCTGGTAGAATCCGGGTTTGCCGAGCGATGACCATTGTGATGTGTCCTTTCGTCAAGTCGTTGTACATTTTCTGCTTACCGTTAGGGTTTCTCGGTTGTCGTCAGGTCATTCTGATCAATAACGGGGTGGTATAGAGCATACCGGATTCGTTCCATTGTTTCTGGTTATCAACTCGAGTTGTACGGGTTGCCACTGGCTTTTTCGGTCATTCCGAGTTCTCTGGGTTGTCCCCGGCCATTTCGGGTATCTTTCCGAGTTTTTCGGGTTCCTTTGGTCATTTTTGGTTGGCATATTTTTCGAGTTGTATGGGTTACCACTGACTTTTTCGGTCATTCCAAATTCTTCGGGTCCTGCCTGGCTCTTCTGAGCATCTCTCCTATTTTTTTGGGTTCCTCCCATCGTTTTCGGTCGTCAACTCAAGTTGTACGGGTTGTCGCCGGCTTTTTCGGTCATTATGAGTTTTCTAGGTCATCCCCGACTCCTCTGAGCACATTTCTGATTTTTTCAAGTTTCTCTTGTTGTTTACAATCATCAACCCAAGTTGTACGGGTTGCCACCAACTTTCTAGGCCATTCCGATGTTTTTCGCGTTATTGCTGACTTTTTCGACTTTCGGGTCACCATTCTAGCCTTTGGCGCCACTAGGAGGATAAACTGGAAGTTACAGCTCCATATAGAAGTCTCGAGATGTGTATAGGCTAGTTTATTAATTTGAATAGAAGTGTTTGCGAGTCCTCTTTCATGTGCAACAAACAGGAGTCAAAACAGACATCCCATTTGCAAGTTATGGCGTGCAAACTGGAGGAGCACAGGAGAGAGAGTGGAGCGCACCCCCGAACTGGGGACGTGGCATACATGCCCTCACTTGGTGGGCGCGGTCCGCGCACCCTCACTTCGAGGGCGTTGTCAGCGCACCCTCTGACTGAGGACGCGTTCAGTTCCATAAACTGGAAACTTACCTAGAATCTAACTTTTCAAACCGGTTTTAGAAGGCTTCCCCTCTTAAAAATGATTATTTGGACCGCACCCCCGAGTCGGGGGAGTGTTCATTTTGTCAATTGATTTTTAGCAAGTTTTCATATTTTTTCAGATTTTGTTAGCAATGACGCACTAAACGTGCCCTCGAAGTGAGGGCATGCCCACTACACCATCGGTCTGAGGGTGCAGACTGCGCGCCCCCAAGTTGAGGGCATGGCCACCGCGGCCCCAACCCTGGGGAACGTTCAGTCTGTTTCCCTATTTTGCATGGGTTATGATTCTCTATAAATTCTATCCATTGGGGTACGATCCAAGATCCCTCTCTTCATCTTCCAGCCACCCTAAGCTTGTCCTAACCTCTCCAATTCGTCCTTTCTTAATCCCAGTGCCCGAAGATCATCCTGAAGTAAGAAAGAAGCAAATCTATGCTCCAACATGTTGTTGTGCCTATCATTGGCCTCGACATAATTCTTTGTGCATTTTCTAGTCTAGATGTATTCATAATAAGTTTTCATCATCGAGATACCTTTCTTCTCCAACAAACGGTGATCGATTCCGACATCTCTATGGCTCATGACGGCTTCTACACTGGCGCTGTGCAGAAAGATCTGGAGTCTCCTCTTCCCAGTCTTCATCTTCTCAGTCAATTTCAATACATTTACTGGTAGATTCAGCCTATACATCTTTTAAAGAAACTTTTCCGCAATGAGTCCTCTTTCATTTTTAATAAGAATCATTCAATTCCAATATTTGTGGTGCCCATAGCACGTTCTACATCAATGTTACACCGGTGGTTTTCAGAACTTCACTGTCTACGATACAAATTATCAAGTAAATTCAGATCATCTCTCATAGGATTCAATCCAAATTGTCTTCTTTATTTTAAAACAAACGGAAGTCCATTTTGATTTCTGGATTGTCCACAATGATCATTTCAACAAAGTCGCGCAATCTGTTACTGTTTCCAGTATCTGTTTACTATCATAATTTCTACAGGGTTGTATGAAAATATTGAGGAGAAGATATCAACATAGAAACTATTCCTCTCCAAGTTCTCTATCCATTACAAGAAATAGCACTCAATTTTGACATCGAAACTGCCCGTGGTGAGCTCTGCATCAAAGTCGCGCCAGACAGTGTCAACGCACCCCGGGACCAAGGGCGCGCCCACCGCACCCTCAAACCTAGTCAAGGGCATGCAAGACCTATGTGTTACCTGGCTAGATCGGTGATATATTCCTTGTTTTAGCTTTGATTAGAGCCGTTCAGGTTTCCACTTCTTTCTCATTCATCCAACATCATTTATACATCATTTTTATTTAGTTTTTGCATCATCTCATATATCATAAAAAGTAAAAAAAAGGAGTTAGGACTAACCCCAAAATCGGTGAGTTTCTTTTTGATTGCCCATTTTCATGCCACTTTCTTTATAGTTACTACACTTCATTCAGTTCTAATCTTTCTTTAACTTGTTTTCTTGTTTTCTTGTCTTCTAGTTGCACAGGTACGTCAAGCTAACATCAATTGTGGACTCTTCTTCATCGACTGGCCGAAAAAGAGAAGGTTGAACCTGAGCACTTGTTTCCCGCGCTAAGGTACACACGGTCATCTTTTCTTAATCTACACTTTGTTTAATTCAAAGCGGAGCCCGCGGCTTCTGGTGACCACCTATTTTCATTTTTTTATGCATTAAGTTTTGTCCGTCCTCACTCTCCTCCCACATGACCCGAACTATTTCTCTGGTGCTCAAGCAACACCGAGAGATGAATTTCGAGGATCAAAGTGAGTGTGGGACCGAGGTGAGAGTTTTTCGCGTTTTCCTTCCTATCTTTCTCATTCCCTCTTAAGGTGGCAATCAAGATACGACAAACACGTTTTCGAAGTCGACAAGTACTATTCCACATATATTCACTCTCACTTACAGAGAGGGGACGATCTTTTGTTGTCCGCTCAATTGCGTCTACTAGATTTCATTTGTACCTGATCCATTAAGTGAATTAGATCATCATCTCAATGATCCATAAGTCAAAAGTTAAAGTACAAGATACGCCTAATAAGATATCTTTGACGACTTAGGTCAAAAGGTCCAATTATACAACCGTGATGATACAAAGCTATAATAGACAGTTAGCTAAATTGACTAATTCAGTAAACTCATTCCACTAATAAGTACCTATATATGTATCTCAGTCTCTTCACACTAATAATCAATGAGATTTGTCATCATCATCTTTTGAGAAGACATCACATACACTATTCTATCTAAATGCTAGAAGTCTCTTCTTAAGGATTTTATAACTAAGAATAGTTAGATCACATATATTTAAATGATTAATTTTATTATCATGATTTAGTCATCATTATATGTGGTCAATGACTTTAATATACACATCTAATAAGCACAAGTAACAAATATATGTCAATTCGATTAATAAAATATTTTAAAAAATATCAAATTATATCAAATATGATTGACTTATAAGACATATATTTCTTATCGGTCAACAGTATAGATAGTGGTGTTTTAGTTGTTCATGAAATCTTGTAGTTTCTTTGAAGAACCCAAGATAAGGTACTATTGAAAAACGATCTAGACCTATCAGAAGCACATAAAAATTAAAATTCAACCTAAACACGATTTACGAAGACCATGGTTTTCATCACCTGATGTAGAAAGGTCCTTTTAATTCTTAGGAGTACCCACATACTTCCTCTAGTGGTATTCAAATGACGAACTCACAAATGATGATCTCCTCATGTTTTGCTAGATATGCAAGCCAACTTCTCATGTCTTCCTAGTGATAGGAGCTGCCATGTTCGTGGTTGTTTGATGAAAGATGCAAAGATGTCTCTTAATTAATGTCTAATGTATAGAAAACCTCTAAAATTTTAAGATATCCACTTTAGTTTTTTGTAGTTTAGACGTTACCAGACCTTTTATGGATAATAACTACCGGCAAAGAGCATGATTCACGTTGGGTGAAGAGTGATATTGCTGGCAGTCATATGGTCATGTAGCCTATTTTTATGTCTCTATTTTACTTTTACATCAAGTTTTATTGGGAAGATGGATATGCTTTTATTGATTGAAAATAATTAAGAATACTAGTATATTAAATTAATATTATGATCATCTAAAATTTTAAAAATTAACTATGTTTATCGTTGTAGATTATATTTTTATTAAATTGTTGATAGTCATCATTTATAAACACATTCTATTAAATATTATATTAAAATAAGTTCTACTGAAGTATGTTGTTTTGATATGAATTCATCTTCATCTTAATTTAAATTTCACTTATATCTTAAAAAATAAGTAATTTTTTAGATAAAATTAAGACTTTAATTTTTTAGATTAAGACAAATCAATCGTCACCTTACTCATCAATTGTGGATTGTATCAATCAACTATTTCAAGACTTCGATGACACTAAAGATATCATATCGTTACACATTTCTATATACAACTAGTTAAAAAAACGTGCTTCGCACGTGGATGGAAAAATTAAAAAATATTTTTAAATAATTATATATAAAGTAAAATACCATCAAGTTTCCTCTTATAAATTTACCTATCACTCTTTTTCAAATAAATTAGAATTTTGATCATTAAAACAGAAAAGTGTGACAAACGGTGTTGATAAACAAAATATAAATACTATTAGCAGAATGTCTGATAATCACACAAAATTTATAAAATACTATATCAAGAAATTTAAAAGTGAAATCCACCACTCATTAAGTTTAAAAGTAAATAAAAAATCAAAGAAGTAAGAGCCTACAAATTAAATTGTTAAAAGTCCTTAAAAATATTACACCCATCTAAGATGTGTCCATCATGTGTAAGCACTATGAAAGAAACAAAAAACTCAGAAGTGCAGTATCAATTTATATACGGTTGTAACATTATAGTTCGTATGATCCTATGGTTTAACATTAATTGCAGAGGATCTCTCTAAATTACTGTCATCGTAAATACGAAAAATATTATCACACTTTATCACCATTCCTCTCATAATAATCAAAGTCGTTGTATCAACGGTAACACACCCCTCGTTAACGGATAAAGAGTGACATTGATGGTATGTGTGGAATCAAAGAGCAAGAACGGTGATGTCAGCACATTTTTCCAACAATTATTACCCTAAGATAAACAAATAGTTTAAAGAAATATAACCAACTTCATATCACATTGAAATATTAAAAAAAAGAAGCAACCAAAAAGTTAGTTTGAAAATGAAACCTCTTTGCATATTGTCTAATAGAATAGTGTAACATCTGTTTGAGAAAGCTATCATTATATGAAAAGTTCAAAAGGTTAGGTTGAAGTATCTGAGGGTGTGGTATTTTGCATCAATTCTCTGTACCTTTAATGGGGTTTTTCTCGTAAATGCATGTTTTGGATAGCACAAATAATTAAGTGTATTAGACACCGCTTAGATATCATCCATTTTGAAGTTGATATGAATTACTATAAGTCATTGACATAGCTAGGTGTTTGATTAATATTATCAATTTTGGTAACTGGGAGGAGAACTAATCCGAACTTCCTAAAAAGATATTAATTCCAAGCATGACACTTTCAACAAAATAAAAGTTCTCCATTTAACATTTTAATTTTAATCAATAAAATCTTTTTACAATGCATAGCCTCATCTTTTTTTATTTTGACTTTTAAATTGTAACGATCGATCTGTTTATTCCTTAAAGAATATCAGTTTATTCTTTAAAAAAGATAAAGGGATATATTTTTTCTTCTTCTCTCAACGTCTAGAAATTATCAGCAGATGGATCATATTATTATCAGCATTCTTTCTTCTTTTGGTCCGAAATTGTCGATTGCATGGACGCAGTAAAATGATGGAAAAAAACTTGAGTGGAGAACATTAATGTGTATTCCAATTCATGCAATTGACCGAATCAGAAAAGAATATGCAGCATCATTAGACATGCTAACTTCAATTAATCACAGTTCAATATCAATTTATCAAATATTGCACTTTATAACTTTATGTCACTACGAATATAAGCTAATTACTTATGCTAAAGACTTATCAATGTGTCAATTCAAATTTTAATTCGATTTATCAATTAATAAACCTGAAGATCATACACAATATGAATAGGATATAACTATAATCTTAACGGGTCATAATTCAATTTCAACATATTTATTTTCTAGTAATTCTCAAACCATAAATGAATCGATATGCATCTAACTAACACTACACATGGAGATGCATGAAATTAAATATGAATGACATGTATGACGTTTTCATAAACTCATGCAGACAATTAAACTAACAATTATTTACTAATTCCTAACTATTTATCAGATAAACATGTTTTAACGTATTAATTAACATATCGGTATGTTAAGAATAAGTTGAAATGTCTAGGAAAATTATAATCCGAAAAATTCCAAATATGTTAACCGCGATTCGGCCAAGGTTAAAAAGAAATCGAGATACTTATGAGTCGTGACATTAAAAAGAATAAAATAATTAATTAAATTTTAAAAGGGATACGTAAGGGAGAGAGGGAGAGAATGTGAGAGCGCCGTGAGAGAGAGAGAGCACGCGCGCGCGATAGGGAGAGAAGCGAGGGAGAGAGAGAGAGAGAGAGAGAGAGAGAGAGAGAGAGAGAGAGAGAGAGAGAGAGAGAGAGGAGGGTAGGGGGGAGAGAGAGAGCGCGTGAGAGAGAGAGAGCCGGTGGGAGAGAGAGAGAGCGGGCATCGGGGGGATGCAAGAGGGCGGCGCAAAGCGCCGCCACCCCCGGCGGCGTAGCCGCATGCACCGGCGGCACACCGGCCGCCCTTGCGAAAGCTGCGTGTATGCGGCTAATATGGGGGAGAGAGTAACCCGAGGGAGAGCGGGAGAGCAGGAGAGAGAGAGAGCGGGAGAAAGAAGGAGGGGGGAACGCGGCGGGGCGCGGCGACGGAGGCGTCGGCGACGCGGACGGCGGAAGACGGTAGAGGCCGAAGGGGAAGAAGAAAGAGGAGGGGCGTCGGCGACAGTGACGGCGACGGCGGGAAGGAGAGAGGGGGACAACCGCGGCGACGGAGGCGGCGGTTGACGGCGGCGATGTCGACGGCGGGAGACGGCGAAGGTTGAAGAAGAAGAAGAAGAGAGGAAGAGAGGGAGGGGAGATGGTCGCGGCGGCGACCTCGTTCCGGCAGGGGAAAATAGAGAGGAATAGAGCGGTGAGGCGGATGCGGTGACGGCAACGGTGAGGCCTGCAACGGCGATGGCGACGATGGCGTAGGCGAGAGGGGAGCTGGCCGGGGAGGCTACCACGAAGAGCGAAATGGGGAACTCGGGGGGGGGGCCCGACGCGGGGGGACGGCGGCGAGGCGGTGACCGGCGGAGAAGAAGGTTCCAGAGGGGGGAAGGGCGGTAGGCGGAGGCGGCGAAGGAGGGGGGTACGTGGCGAAAGGGAGGAGTTTTCATTTTTTTTTCTTTTTTTTTCTACCGGACGGTACACGTTGCTGGGCGAAGAATGCGGCATCGGATGAGGGAGTGGCCAAGGGTGAAATCTCAGGAGCATGGAGCCATGGCGGGGCGAAGGACGCGGCGGATCAGCACGTAGACTAACAATAAGTCCAAGTACACATGACGAAAAAAAGCGATTCCCGCTTCTATATCTAAGTTAGATTATCCTGTGCTATTATCTCTCATCCGTATCATATCTTGAAATCTTTATTTTGTACATGATTAATATATCAATAAAGTCACACTCATATACTAATTCTCCCATTTAATTTTTTCTGTCTTAATCTAATCTACTTTGGCCAAAATTTTTACAAGTTCCACTTAATGAAATATTTTCTCTCACGATACAATGAGTGGATAATCTTGGTTGACACCGAATTGTCTTGGTACATTCACCTGCTGCCTCCAATAACTAACTGTACTGATAGCAT
This sequence comes from Cryptocoryne crispatula var. balansae, assembly GCA_036172225.1. NCBI lineage: Eukaryota > Viridiplantae > Streptophyta > Magnoliopsida > Alismatales > Araceae > Cryptocoryne > Cryptocoryne crispatula. The sequence continues at coordinate 44,328,263 of CM069921.1, forward strand.
GTTTGGTTATAAATTTTTCTAAACAATTTTGTTTTTAAAATAAAAATGGTGCCATGTACCACCATTTTTAATTCAAAAAATAGATACTTGAACTGTTTGGAAAAAGTGACATAAATTTTAAGAGTTATAGAATGAAGTTTGGTAAATTTTCTAAATTTAAATTTCTACACGTATTTTTTAAGAAATGAATAAATAGTATTTATATCTTAATATAAAAATTAATTTTCAATAATTATAAAAAAGCTGCAAGATTGATATGTTGTTTGCCTCTAGGATCTCTTTGTTGGCTTTGCCTCCGATCTCGTTTTCTTCCCCTACAAACTTTCCATGAAGATCCCTCGACACAGTGAGGGCTGCATGACATGTGGATAAGTCGAGATTGGATGTGGATCAACGGAGACCCCTCATCCGTGTCTCTCCCGGAAACAAAATTAGTCCCTCCTGTTTGTATTTGAAAAGAGATAATAACTAGACCAGAAATCTATTCTAAAAATATGGGAGATCATTCTAAGCATGTCTGAGTAAATGATGCTATCCAAATTTTAGTTTTAAAAGATAAAAATTTGAACAAGTATAACCAAACACCGTACAAGCATCAAATTTCTAGGACAGGTTTGGTATCATAAAATTTTGGAGATAAACCTGAGTTATCGTCAAAATTTTGGGAATAACCTGAGTTTATCCCCAAGTTATCCCCGTACCAAATAGCACCTTGAGACCTATTTGATATCAAAAAATTTTAGGGATAAACCGGTTTTATCTCTTAAATTTGAGGATAAATCAGATTTATCCCGATGCCAAACAGCCCCTTAATTTTAAGTTTGATATTAAAGACCAGAGATCCCGTAGAAATGGATATCTTACGCTTCACCAGGTCATGTTAAATGTGATTAATTTTTAGGCCAACTTCATAATCCGGTCAAAGAGCCTTTCCAGATGTGAAATCAAAACTTATGGGGTGTTTGGTTGCATGATAATTTTTTGTACACTTTCACGATAAAAATTTATATTAAAATAAAAAGTAAACAAACTCATGACATAAAATTATCATGTTTGGAGAGATGTGATAACAAAAAACAGTAACAACTATCCATAACCAAACAAAGTGGGGGACCACAAGAAAAAAGAAAGAGGTGAGACTCTCTTTTTTGTTTAAGAAGAAAATTACTTTCAAAATATAAATTTGTCATGGTTGCCAAACACTTCTTTTAACAAGTTTTCTTACAATTTTTAAAAATGAAAATAAAAACCTTCATTATCATGCAACCAAACACCCCATTAGGTTTATTACGCTTTTTTGTTTTAATTATTTTTATATTATTTAATTTTTTGATTAAAATTTATTTAGATCTACATTTAACATATCCAAATCATCTAATTTTTTCTTTCTTTTACTTTGTTTACAATGGTACGTCACACATTTCATTTACCTTACTTAACATTCGCATTTTTGTGATTTTTTTTCTGATAGTAATTTTTTTAATTATCCAGCATTCATTATCATACAATTTTACAGGTCTTATGACTATACAATAAAATTTTTCAATCAACAGTAGTGGATTATTGCAATCAAGGAGGGAGGGGTCGCGGGTCACGACCGGGTCGCAGGACCCCCAGGCCAACCCGGTCGCGACTGGTTCGCGACCCTATTTTTTAATTATTTTTTTTTGAAAATTTTAAAAAAATAAGGAAAATGCGAAAAAAAAATCTGAAAAAATACAGAAAAATTGAAACAATTAAATGACATGATTTAAATAAATAATACATCAATTTTATTCCAACGTGATGTGTTCTACACTTTGTAGGTAGTTGATGTACTCTCCCCATGTCATTTGGGTTGAGTACAAAGCTTGATACATGTACATATGACGATCATATTCGTCAGTCCCTCGGGAAACTATCCTAAGACTTGATCCAAACGAGTCACCATAACTATAGGTCGATTGGATCGAAGTATCCGATGACTCCACATAATTCATTCCACAATACTCTTGATCGTATGTAGGGAACCAAGAGCCTTGGGATGAATCATACACATAGTCGGAGGCATCGTGGTATTCTGCTCCAACTCCATGGCTACGATGACCTCCTCTACCTTGTGGCCTTCTACCATGATCAGGAGTTCTTCTCGTAGAATATTTGATCTAAATCGATGTCCTCCTCTTCAATTTGCGGCTCCTCGACCGAACGTCCCGCCGCCTGTGATATCCAACTCTTTTGTTCCATCTGGTTCTGCTTCATTCTTTCCAAATTCCTCAACTTTAACCTCATGTTGTAGTGACAATACACGAGGTCTTCAAGCCTCCTTGATGTCAACCTATTTCTTTGCTTTGTGTGAATCAAGCTGAATGTAGACCAATTTCACTCGCAGCCCGAAGCCGAAGTGGTTTGACTTAGGACCCTGATGGCTACGTCCGCCAAGTCCTCGTACCCTGGTACTTTACCATGGTCCATCCACCAATCAGCTGCATAAATTGAATGTCTTACATTATTATCTAAGTAAACTTCGATTAATTATTTGATGAAAAACAATTCTACTTTGATTACATTATTATCTACGTACCCGAACTTAGTAGCATCACAGGTCGTTCAACTCTGCTCGTTCCAAAGTGAAAACTCCGCATTCTGTAATCATACATCTTGTTGCAAGCGATAATAGCCCGGTCGTCGTCACCAAGCATCCGTCGGATGACGCTCTTCACGTCATCTAAAAGCTCGTTCGTCGCCTTGAAATGTGGACTATAGCAGTAACTTGGGTTGAAAAAGTAACCTACGAACCAAATAGTATTAGTAAACAACTTATACATAAGTTTGATTAATAAAAAGTTGAATAAATGCTTAAGAAAATTTACCTGCTGCATGTATGGGTTGATGTAATGTACGTTCCCAGCGACGATCTATAATATCCCACCACTTGGCGAAGTCGGACACGGTCTTGGAGATTTCTTCCTTCGCTCTCTCAACCGCATCGAATAAATACCCCATGTCTGCTTTTCTATCTCCGTCAACTATCCTTAGTACCTTCACTATGGGTTGGACGATGTCTAACGTCTTCTTCACAACTTTCCAAAAATCTCCACTCTCTATTGTCTCTTCTACTTTTCTCCCATTTCTCTTATCCGATGGGTTACATCTAGCCATCCAACTATCCCAACCCGGTGAAATGACCATTTGAGTTAGAGCTCTCCTTTGACTCAATAAACTTTCTAAGGAAATATAGTGGGAGGCGAACCGGGTTTCACCGGGCCGTAACAACTCTCGCCCCTTGGTGTGTTCCCTCGTAAGTGCAAGGACAAAGTTGTGGTTATAAATAAATGAAGAAATAAACTGGGCTAGCTTAACTACCCTGTCTATTTGAGGATCCTTGCATATATCCTCCAACCTCAAGTCTAAAGAGTGGGCGGAACAGGGTGTTCAATACAACTTTGGTCTTTTGACCATAAGCATTTGACCGGCCGCTTTCTATGCGGCCGCATTGTCTGTGACTACTTGACCTACCCGGCTCTCTCCTATTTCTTCTATCACTCCATCTATCAATTGGTAAATATACTCTGCATTCTTTACCTGTCCTGATGCGTCGACCGACTTCCAAAAGATCGTGCCGGCTTGACTGTACACTAGGAAATTGATCATTGTCTTCCTAGTTATACCTGTTAAGTATAAGACATTAACTAAGTTATACCAAAAAGAATGTTTATACATCTAATATAAATGAGTAAAAGAAAATAAATTACCGGTCCATCCGTCGGTCATTAACGTGCAACCTCGTTCCTCCCATATGCGTTCAAATGATCCCACGTACTTCTTTGTTTCTTGCACCTCCATAGGAAGATATACATTGTATATCTCCTTTGGGTTTGGACCAGGCACTCCCCTCCCGACGTCTGCGATCGTGTCGATCATGTTCTCGTAGTATGGTCCCTTCGCGGCATTTGCCGGGATCTTTGTGGTGAAAGAACCACCTTGACGTTGCCCGGCCAATCCTTTCCTTACATAATTTGAGGTTCTTCATCGCCGTCATGATTGTCGTTTGACGTTGTCGTGGTCTGGTGATTACGGGATCCACGGGACCTACTGCCGGGTCGTCGTCTTGTGTGAGATCATGAACCTTATCTTGCGGTTGGTTGTTGGATCCTCTTCCGCTTCCTCGACCACTCCCACTTCCAGACCCTTGACCCATCATTCGGCCGGTGCGTCTATGGAACTCTTCCTGGGCGAATGATCTTCGACTTGCTTCCATTCCCCGTGAGAGTTCATCTATTTAAGAAACATTTAAGTATTTAACTACTTAATTATCTTTTAAAATAGAAGAATGAACAATGTTTATGAGTAACACCTCCCATACCTTCGTACTCTTCGTCTCCAAAAATATCCGGCCTCTCTTGTCCGGTCCCGTAAATGTGTACGGAATGTCTCCCCGGTTGTTGCAATTCTTCTCGGACGGTCTCCTTATGCCGTTTGCTAGTTCCCTTCGTTTGCTCCATCGCTTGTAGGTGCCTACGAAATTGAGCTCTGACCTCCGGCGGAGTCCGTGTGCAAGGAAGAACGTTTCCCTTCATGTCTGCAAGATGAAATTTTAAACGATAAATACCACCGAATATTACTTTGTCGCAATATTTACATTGCACTTTTCTCTCCGCCATGGAGATCAAATTGCAATGCAACCAAGCCGGATCACTCCGGGTCGCGCCGGTAGTTTGGGTTGTTTGGCTTGGAGAAGACATTTTTGTAATTAAATAATTACTTAAGTAAGTAATAAATTATTTAAAAAGTTAATGACGTTAATTAGTGACTACTAATGTAAGTATACTTTTAATTATGTAAAAATAATGCTCAACTATTTATATGATCAAGTAAGTAATTAACTATACCTTCAAACTAATGATGTATTAAGTAACTACTAAACTAAATATCTAACTAATCTTCTAGCTAACTAACTATGTAAGTAAGCAAATAAGTATTAAAAAGAAGAAACTACTTAACTAACTAATCAATGAAACACAAGTTAAATAAATGAACTAATGAAATGCTCAATGAAATAATTAAGTAAATGAGGAACAAAATGAGAGCAATGAGAGCAAAAATTAGAGATTTAGAGTGAGAGTGGGGGGGTGGGAGTAAGGGGAGCCCCTTGGGGGCTTTAAATAGCCCCCAAGGGGTTGAATGGGGGGGCTGTGCCCCCCCATGACCGTTGGCAATGGTCAAATGACTGTTGCCAACGGTCTGGCAACGGTCATGTGACCGTTGCCAGCCGGGTCGCGCGACCCGATCGGCTGGGTCGCGCGATTCGCGCGACCCGTCCGCGACCCCGCGACCCGGCCGGGGGAGTCGGCCCGACCGGGTCGCGACCCGGGTCGCGACCCGGCATACCATGATTGCAATCACATAAGACTCATGTAAACAATATGAACTCTATCTATCATACTTTAATCATATGATTAATGTCATTTTCAATGTCACAATTTTTTTGAATAATTAAATCAAGCTATTTAAATTGAGTAATTAACTCTTATGGGGTGTTTGGTTGCATGATAATTTTTTGTACACTTTCATGAAAAAAAATTGTATTAAAATAAAAAGTAAACCAACTCATGACATAAAATTATCATGTTTGGAGGGATGTGATTACAAAAAAGAGTAACCACCGCACATGACCAAATAAAGTGGGCGACCACAAGAAAAAAGAAAGAGGTGAGACCCTCTTTTTTTGTTTAAGAAGAAAATCACTTTCAAAACATAAAATTGTCATGGTTGTCAAACACCTCTTTTAACAAGTTTTCTTACATTTTTTATAAATTAAAATAAAAACCTCAATTATCATGCAACCAAACACCCCATTAGGAATGAAGGAAAAAACTGGCAAACTGAAAACTCGAACCAAACAAAACCAATATTTTTTTATCTGCTTGGTTCAATTTAGCACCTCCTCAAATCAAACTGAACTAATAAATCGGTTAACCTGACTTGACCCACTTTTATTTATGTATTATATTAATTTTAAATATCTATTGTATTAACTATAAATAAATATTATTATAAATTTAAATAATTAATATAAAATATAACTATCTATTATAAACAAGTATTAATAATTATAGTAGCATTAATTAATTATTAAAATTTAAATTTTATTTTTTATTTAATATGTATGTTAAATTGATGAATCAATCGGAACTATTCATTTCGGTTTGGTTCCCAATATGTTTAGGCTTCAACTGAATAAGTTCAATTCGGTTTGCGTTCATATTTTGTTTGATTTCAATTTCTAAAAGATGGGTTCCCAATATGCTCTAAATTTTTATTAGATTTACAGTACATATACTCTATCTCAACTTATTTTGAAATTCTTAAACTCTAAAATACTTCTCCAAAGTTCTAACTTCTCATTAACACTTTCCGCTATCTATTAATAGTGCAAACATCTCATCTCCGGCAACAGCCGATTCCAGCCACTCTCTGCCTTCGGAAACGGCCGGCCTCCTTCCCGGCTATTGTCAATCCTAGAGACTTCATCGTCTCCCTCCGACGGCCCTCCACCGTCCTTCCCGCACCATCCTGGATCTCCTCCTTCGCCGCACGGTCACCGCAAGTTCACCTCCCCCCTTCGCCTACCCCGCACGATTCATCTCTCCCCTTCCCATCCCGTCCGGAACCGTCTTCACCATCGGCTCCTCTTCTTCTTCCGATTCCAACGAGGAACAAGTGTGTTCCCGCAGACGGCATCCCCCCCGGCGGCCCGCGAACAGGGGGCCGCAGCCCCACCCCCCGCCGGCATTCGCTCCCCCTCCCCCGCCGGCGTTCGCGCCCCCTCCCCCGCGGAGGTGCCCCCCCTCCCGCCGGCACTCGTGCCCCGCCCCCCGTGGCGTTCGCCCCCCCTCCCCCGTGCCTCCCGCGGCGCTCGTGCCCCGCCCTCCCCCCCGCCGGCATTCGCGCCCGCCCTCCCCCCCGCCGGCGTTCGCGCCCCCCAGCAGGTGGTGCACCCCACGGCGTTCGCCCCCCGACGTCGTATCCCGCAAAGTTGATTTCAGAATCAACTTAATCCAAGTATTAGATAGGATGACTTATTCTCACATTTATCCTTGATTTTGGGGATAATCTAGATTAACTTAATCCAGGTTAAACTCATTTTTAAGTGTGCACCAAACAGAGGATTAGGGATAAACTAAGTCTATCCTAGATTATCCCCATACCAAACAGGGCCTAAAATCCTTCTCCAAAGTTCTAACTTCTCATTAACATTTTCCACTATCTATTAATAGTGCAAACATCTCATCTCGTGGAATGTTATCTTGTTTGTTGATTGTTAATTTATTTATAACTAATGTAAAAAGATTAAGAATTTATTGTAAATTCTCGATGTAAATAAATCAAAATAATTTTTTTATTTTTACTTCAATTATGCAGAAATTAGTGAATGCTTTATTGTACATGTCTTTGATCACTTATATATACCTTAGTAATTTTGCTCACAAATATTATCATACATCAATAGAGATATGATCTCAACCACATGTCATGTTTATTTTCATCCTCTTCGTTACTTGATAATGATAAAAATATTTTATAAATAAATAAATAGTTGAAAGGGTTTTCAAAAAAATCTTGATAGAGTGTTTGGTTGCATGATAATTTTATATACTTTTTGTAATAAAATACCAATTTAAAATGGACTACGAGTATAAGATTATCATATTGGACGAGACATGATCATAAAGGGGGCAGAGCCATATATATAAAAATAGGGGATCACAAGGGAAAAAAAATAAAAGCTAACCTTTTTATACAAGAAAAATGCTTTATAAATATATATTTTTATAATAATTATCAAACATATTTTTAAAAATTTTTATTATAAAATATATTTTTACAACAAAATTATTAATTTATTATGAAACTAAATATGTCATATGTGTATTAAAAAATTATGTTTTATGCGAAAAGTTATTTTACGTAATTATTTTACTCATCCTCTTTCTACTCTACTCTTAACGGATTCTAAAAGTCAATTTGATTTTTTGGAAAAAAAAATCAATGAAAATATTTTTTTTTGAAATACTTTTTCAAAAAAAAGTTGAAAATATTATTTATCATTTATTTATTTATAATTAATTTTCTTAAAAAAAATTTAGTTTTTTTATTGTCCGTAAGTTTTGTTTGATAATATTTACAATCATTTAATTTGTCTGTAAATCTATTTCAATGATTTCATATTTTTAAATTTAATATAAAAAGAGTTCTAAAATAATAAAAAATATCCATCATAATAAATTTTATATAACATAACTTCATCTTAAAATAAACATTTTCATAAGTTATTATTTTAAAATTTAAAATGCCTTAATAATTAAATTAAAGATATTCATTATACATAATCAACATTTGAAATGTGTAAATGACTTATTAAAAAGTATACAAAAGTTTCATCTTAATATTTAAATAAAAAATCAAGAAAACACGTCATGTACCAATCGTAATAAGGCATTTTAAATGGAAGTAACTTTGAAATAAAAAAAGTTGACAGCATGCTAGTGGAACAAAAAATCAAGCCACTTATCATGCATTGCAAGCTAAATCTGTTCTTATCTTCGAGTATAATCGTTTGAATACACCTGCTCAAGCCAAAGTAGAAGGCATTTGGCAGAAAATAAACTAGTACCTAACAAGAGACTTGTTAAGCAAGCCTTCAGCAGCTCTCAATATTCAAACTAAAAATAAAGATATTTTTCATGACTGACACCATTACAAACACAATATGATCATAAGATTACCTTTGCTATCCCAAATCCAAAATTGATAGAAAAAAAAGAAGCCATCTGGCCAGGGCATCCGTTTGCAACTGTGGCTCAGGGGACCCCTTTACAAATTATCAACTCCGTTTGACCAGCCATCAACCTCTTGATGCCATTCGACGGACTCCACTATAAAGTTTGTTCACTGCCTCACCAGACTTTTCTTTCAGCAATGCAGCCATATCAAGAAATGTACTATGCAGTATACTACTGCCAGAGTAAACATAGGGCAGAACTCAAATAAAATTTTTACCGGATGAACAATATAGCAATAAACAAACTGAACTCCAAAAATACACTTTCATATCTGGCAGAATGTACTTCAGATAGTAAACAATAAGCTAAAATTAGAACTTCTGTCACGACCCGGAAAATACAATTGCGCAGCGGAAAATAAATCCGGAATATCGGGACAGTTTAGGAGAACAAGCTAACTCCAAAACACTCTATCAACTCTGAATAATTTAAATCAACCTGTAATGATCCAAACAATTTCAAACTCCAAGAAATACCACCAAATATCCAACATCAAACAACTAAGAAGGACTCAACGCATAGTCCGAACATCAACTATAAGTCAAACCAAGCAATTATTAACCACAATCAGGAGGAAAATCAACAACCTAAAAGATATATGTGGTGATCACTCGTCACCAAACTCCTCGTCCTCTGGGTCTTCAAACTGCTCTGGATCAGCTCCAAGGTCTCCCTCGAATTCTTCTCCAAAGTCCTCCTCAGGAAGAGGTTCCTCGAACTCAGCTGAAAAATTTATAATGGGAAGGGGTGAGTCACAACAGACTCAGTAGGTCTTACACCCGAACTACCCCATTATAATAACAATTCTAGTGGTATACTATACATAAACCTACAAATCAGATTTAATACATAGGGTTTAACTAATCATATATCTTTAATTAATTGATTAAAGAATCAATCAACTACCCCACATGATAACTAGACTCTAAATGCATCAGACCAACATAATCTACACACTAAAACCACTCTAGGTATGCCCAGAACACATAGACCTGACATAAAACCAATGACACAACCATAACATACCATCTATGCCAATCTACACAACTAGACACCTGTCTGAGTAAATAACATGCTCCATCAGATAAATGCAGTCACATCACAAAACTAGCACCAGATTTACCATATAGTAGGAAGTAACATATAGTAACTAAATCCCATAGTACCCCTAGGCAGGGAAGTACTTAGGATGAACCGCGGTATCTGGGATCGAAGGATGCACCAGATTCAACTAACCTCCGCTGCCCACGGGCCACTAATTTAGTCTGGTGTAGTACAAAACAACCACATTGCAGCTCACTGCACCAACCACATTCAACACCATGCAAGCATATAATAACTCAGACAGTAAAACAGGAACATTAAATTGGCAAATCAAACATGGAATACATAGATGAACACCCATGGTTCTATGCATCACATATTTGCATACCACACCACAATCTATCACAAACTAATGCATGTAAATGGGATTATGCAATTTACAACCTAAGCATGACAATTACATGATTAAACAAGACTATCTACTACCATAAAGAAAAATAAACTGAATTCTATCAACATATGCCTACACCTTACATCGGCTTTTTTAACAAATCGGGGTATATTCATTTAAGGTTCACCGTGATGCAAGCAATGCTAAACTAGCTAAACTAAACATATACAACCTATCATGATGGTTGACATACATGAATATTCAAGTTAATCTAAACATGCATGGATTAACCAAATTAATCTAATTCTATCTAAGCATGCCAATAAATTAAAAACAGCCCATTAACTACAATATTCTAATCCTGGTGGTCTAAACATGATTATTACGGTTTAATAAAAATATTAGAGTGCTAAGGATAGCCGAGACGCCTACCTTGACGGCAATGGCGAACGGCGCACGAAAATCCAAGGAGATTGAATTTGGCGACGAGACTGCCGCGGTTGCGTCGGCGTCGAAAAACTGAGTCGGGTAGGCCTTTTCAAAACTGCCGGAGGAAAAAGAAATAATGAACAATGGAGCTTGATAGAAAATAATAGGAAAGAGGGCGATAGGAGAGAGGATGTATCACCGCGCTGGAGAGAGAAGAGGGGTGCACGGCGGGCGCACGGCGGAGGGTCGCGCGGGCGGTGCTCGGCCGGCGCAGACGGGCGCGGGGATGTCGCGCGCGGCGACGGCGGGCGACGCGTGGGCACGCTCGCCGAGGTACGAGGATGACGGGGCGGCGGCGGCGGCGACGCGGGTTCGCGCGCGGCAGCGGGCGGCGACCGAGGCGCGGCGGCTGGCGGGGTCAACGGTGAGGCGGCGTCACCGCGGCGGGCGGCGGACGCGCACGGCGACCGAGGGCGGGCTGACGATGGGCACGCGGGCACGGCGACCGGGCGGCGGGCGATTTCTCGCGGACACGCGGCGGCCGGGCGGCGCGAGGGGCGAGGCGGCACGTGCTCGAGGGCGGCGACGGCGCGCACGAGCGGGAAAAAGGAGAGAAGAAGAGGAAGCCGAGGGGGGAAAAAGCGGCTGGCGGGGTCTCGCCGCCACGCGGCGGCGGGTGGGCCGAGGGCGGTGGGGCGGCGTCTCGCGGCCGGCGACGTGGCGACGGCGAGACCGAGGTGGGCGAGGGCGGCCGCGGCTGCGCGCAGGAGGCGACCGAGAGGGGGGAAAAAGAAAGGAGAGAACTAGGGTTTTCTTGGGGAGGAAAAACGGCGCCGGGAGAAAAAACGTACGGGGGAGGGTTTCTCCCGGGGAGGAAAAAGGGGATAAAATAGGAAAGGAATAAGAATAAAATAATATTAAATATTTATTAATCTAATTTTTTTTTCTCTTATAAAAAAACGTAACATTACAACTTCATAGACAAAAAAGAGGCATATGAAACAAATCTAAACTTCATTGATTTGGACTGCTCCACTATAAAGTTGGTCTTGATATGTTGGGTGTGGATGATGTCTCTTTTTGTTGCCTGGTTGTATCATTCCCACATATTCTTGCATGCTCAGTGGAAAACAAACTCAGGACTTTCTTCTATGGAAGCCAGCACAACAACGAGTTTTTTATATATGACAATGGAGAGAGATTTTGTAAGAAATATACACTGAGAGAGAAAATTTTTCTCAATAATCTACACGAATCTAGAAAAATCAAACTGTGAGAACCATGCCTATCAAACGTCAGAGAATCACCAGCAACTCAAAGACACCAGGCTAACATTCCGCAATTGATCACTGCTGGGTTTTTGAATTAAGATCAATCTGAGATGAGTGCCCCATTATTAGTCAGAAGCTAACGAGCATGCCATAGAATCTCAGATGTAAAAATAAAAAAAAGCTCACATGTCAAAATGCTAACATGTTTATACTAAAAAATAATAAAAAACTAGTTAATCCTAAAAAATAGAACTGAAGTCATCATACTACTTGAACGTGTTATAAAAGAAATTACTTAATCCAACCAAATGAAAAAATGCTAATAACTTTACCCTATCAAAAAAATAAGTATGAAACACATATCATGTAAATCAGAACTAAAGAAAAAAACTAAATAAACATGATTATAAGAAATCACTTAATCCAACCATATGTCAAAATACTAACCCCTTTAATGTGTTAAAACAAAAAACTCTGGAACTGTAAGCATGTTATAAAACAGAACCAAGGAAATGAGAAAGATAAGCATGGTTATAAACAACCACTTAATAATCCAACTACATGCAAAAATGCTAACAACTTTAAGCTAAAAGAAAAAAAAAGAAAAACCAGTCTATACTCGAATACAATTAATAAAAACTTGTGTATTACAAGAACTTGCTAGGCTTCTTATTGTGAGAACCTTGTTTTTTCTTTTTAAGTTTCATTTTTTTAGAATTTCGTATCTCCTTTGACCTACTTAAGAAAATAGGTGATAAAGTATTAAAAATATTAGGTAGTCTGACGATATATTTAAAATTATTAGAACCAAAGTTCGGATTCTTTGAAAATTTAATTTTGCTCTCTCTCCGCCGGTGGCACAAATAACCGATGTTAACTTACATCGAGCAACTACTTGAATGCCCTTGATTAACTGTCATAGTAAACTAGAGGGCCGTAGCCTTGGAGACCTGATTAGATCCGAACACGTTGTTATGTTTAGTTGAAATGATTTTACTTAATTAAGATGTGATTTTTACCAATTGGTTTAGATTTGATTTTTCAAGTTGTTTATTTTTAATTTGATCTTTCCATTAATGTTTTGATTTAATGGGTTGAGTTTGATTTATTTGCTTTGTTGAATTTCAATTTGATTATGATTTTGTTTTGGGTTTAAGGTTTGATTAAATGAATTAAATACTTTAGGTATCTTATAATTTAAGATTTATTGATTGAGGCATTGATTAAGATTATTTAATTTTATATGTTACTTATGTTGCGATATGTTCAATATATTTTTATTAACTTAAGACTTTGATTAAATTGTTTACGAATGTTTTTGATTTTTGGTCTTTAAATTTTATTTAATTCTATGAACTGATTTTTTTAGTATTTTAAGGACTATTTTCGTGAATTTTTAATGCATTAGAGTTTGTTTATTTGATTTTATTTGATGTTATTTAATAATTATTTAATTAATAAATTTAGTTCCATACGTTAAGTATATTTTAGATTGATTTTTAGATTGTTTAAAAATATAATTTTTATACTCTCAGATTTTTGGGTTGATTAAAAATCTAATTTTTTGGTTGTTTTAAAAAAAGCATATGTCCTGTGCGCGCGGCCGGACCTCCTTTTTCTTCCTTTCTCTTTTTTCATGCCTAGCTTCTGTGGGCCCCGTCGGTAGGCACCACGGTCCCGAGACATCCTCCATGGCGGGTGGTCGGCCAACGACTTGGTTCGCGATTGCAGCCCTCCCCGGCCACGATTGACAAGAGCTTGGGTGGCTATGACCACCGCGCACACGACCGGGAGCTCCCTCACGGCACCGGCTACCTTGACGGAGTCCCTCCGGGGGCTTCCCCCGCCGTCGTGCCTTGCTGCCGGTACCACCATGGAGACCAGCGGAGGAGCTCACGCCGCAGCCATGACCAGGGGCCCAGATGCCCGGCCGAAGTCCTTGCAACGAAGGCGGAGGTGAACCTAGTGCTGGGAACCCCTTCTACTGCCGCTATAAGGGGGAAACCGCAGAGACAATGCTGAGGGTGAGGTTCCTCGATGGAACTGAGATCACCATAGGCCACCGATCGCGGTGTCCACCGTCGAGGACGAGGCTGCCGTCGGTCGTCGTTTCCCTGGCTACCTTAACAGGGATCATGGGGGAATCTTTCACCACTGTAGAAGCCATCGAACCCCCCTTGTAACATTACCGTTTTTTTATAAAAAATTAGTTATTATATTTATTATTATTATTATTCTCTATTTCTCCCGCAAATTTCTACTTCCATTACTTCCTCCCCATCAAACCCCCCTCCGCCGTTTTCTCCTCTCCCAAACGCCCTATTTTCCTTCTCCTTCTCTGTCGCTGCACGATGTCCCCCCCCTCCCCCAAATTTCTCCTTCGATTACTCCCTCCCCATCAAACCCCCGTCCACCGTTTTCTCCTCTCCCGAACACCCTATTTTCCTTCTTCTCCGTCGCCGCGCGACGTCCCCCCTGGTTGACCTCGCCGCCGCCCATGGCCACTGCGCGCACGCCATCTCCGCCGTTGACCACCGCGCCCACCAGCGTCGCCGGCGGCCTGTTGCGCTGCCTGCCGCCCGCACAGCTGTCGCCAGCCGCCGTCCGCGTGGCCATCGCCAGCCAGCCACCCGCCCGCGCGCGCCACGCGGCCACCACCGCGTCACCCAGCCGCCTCCCCGCGCTGACCGCCGTGCTCGGTCGCCGTCCCTCCCGCAAGGGTTCACACCGCCGCCGCGCGTTGGACGCGCGCTCGCGGCCGCCGGCTGCCGCCGCCAGCCCCGCCGCCCTGTCGGCCCACTTGCGACCGCGTGCCGCCGCACGTTGACGGCGCCGCCCGCCCGCGTGCGCCGTGTGCCGCCCTGCGCCAACCCCCCCTCTCCGCGGTAGCATTTGCATCTCTCTCTCTCCTCTCTCATATCGCCCCCCCTCTCTCTCCTATCACCGCTCTCTCTCTTCTATTACACTTGTCCCTCTTAAATTATTTATCCTCTTGTTCCAGCAGTTTGTCTAGATATCATCCGGATCGATTTTTCAGCGCCGTCGTGACCGTGGCAGCACACTCGTCATCCGGTTTGATTCCCTTGCAATTCCGTGCGCCGTTCGTCGTCGCCGTTAAGGTAGGCGTCTCGGCTATTCTTAGCATTCCGATATGATTAATTTACATCGTTAAAACGATGTTAGTTAACTCTGGTTAGAAGAAATAAAATATTGGTGGGTTACTTGATTTATTAACTTACTTAAATATAGTTAACTTAATTTGTCAGATATGCTTATTTAGATTGAATGATCATGCATTTTTTACCATATGTTAGATATTAGATTAGAAAGCATGCTAGCATGTCAAATATCATACTTGTGTTACAATATAGTTAGCATATCATGATTAATCTTGCGATGATCTTAATCAATAACCTGATTTATTAAATAGCCGAACTAGGGGTTTAAGTATAGTTAATTTTATTAAATTTCAGCTTTGTTAATTCATGTAGTAGATAGATAGTTATTATTATTGTATGTATACATCATGATAGTATGTTAGAATTGCATGATTCAAAGTTTAGAGTATCATGATGTTAGTCAATTGGTATAGTTTGAGTTTGATTTTGGTATGGTATGCATATGTGAGGTATACAGTTATGGTTGTTCAACTATGTGAACTATGTTTAGATTATCATGCACATGTCCATGGTTACTTTGATTTGTTGATTATTTGAGTTATATATATATACTTTCATCTTGAGAGATGTAGTATGCAGTGGGTTGCATTGTAATGGAATTCTACTTCACCAGACTATAGTTCGGACCTGTGGGCAACAGATGAATTAGAACAATTCGGAGCATCTGTCGATCCCGAATACCGTGGTTTATCCTAAGTACTCCCCTGCTTATGGGGTACTATGGGATTTAGCTTACTATATGTTACTTCTATATATGGTGGATCTGGTGTTAGTTTTTTGACATTTGCTACAATGTCCAAGTGGAGCATATAACTTTCTCAGACAGATGGTTTATTATGCATTTTGGCATGCATGATAGTGATTTAGATTGGTCATTTTGTTATGATAGGGTTATGTAATACATGCATACCTAGTTTTCTTAAAGCTCAGGTTATGTCAGGTTAAATGTTTATTGAATCATGTCAGTTCATGGGGTAGTGAAAAGGTACTTTAATCAGTCTATTGAAGATATATAATTAATATAAACCCAATATATTATAATCTGAATTTTTAGGTTTATTACTATTAAAATCAGTAAAGAATAACTAGTATAGTGGGGTAGTCCGGGTGTAAGACCTACTGAGTCTGTGGTGACTCACCCCTTCCCATTATTAACTTTTTTAGCTGATTTCGAGGAACCTCTTCCCGAGGAAGACTTTGGAGAGGATTACGAGGAGGACGTTGGAGGTGATCCAGAGCCGCTCGAGGATCCAGTAGACGAGGAGTTTGGTGACGAGTGATCACCATTTATTTTTAGGTTGTTTGAATTTTCCTTCAGTTGCAAGTGGTTTATTATATCTAGTTTGACTATATAGCAGTTTGCAGACTCTATGTTGAGTCCTTTTTGGTTGTTTGGATGTGGTTACTTATGTGATTTTGTGGAGTTTTGAGTTTGATCGGATCATTACAGGTTGTTTTAATTTGTTCAGATTTGGTGATGTGAATTTATCTGGTTCTCTTAAACTGTCCCGATTTCCGGATTTATTCCACTGCATATTTGTATTTTCCGGGTCGTGACACCCCCCTGAGTGGGGCTTCAAATGTCGCGGGGGCCGCCCGAGCTCGGGGGGTGGTCTACGGAGGTTCAGCTGATGGAGAGGGATAGGCGGGGAGAGCGGGAGGGAGAAAGGGGTTGGGCCGGAAGGAAGGAGATATCTACATCGCTCACCTTTTTTTTTTGCTTCTTCTTCCCTGGCGCTCTACTACAATCGATTGAAACAAGAGCCCCCTTCACTGCCCTTTTTCTGTTGGTTTTCTCAGCCATTTCGGAGATGTCCCACGTGACCTCTCACTGTCCTATTTTATTCTGCGATCGCAGCCCCTTCAAAACAGGTAGTCGACAGTTGGCTTGTCGTCGAGCTTTGCGGCGATCCTCCTCCTTCTCGAGCTAAAAAAATGAGGTACCGCTAGGGGTTGGCCACGGTTGGGGAGGGAGTGCCTCTGGGAGCTTCTGGCAGGTCCGTCAGGTGCCTAATTCCCTTCCTTCAATGGCTAACATGCTCATTCAAATGAGGTCCTTGGATCTCTTTGAAATGAGCGCGGACACATCTCTGGATGAGACTGGATCACCTCAAGAGGCCTCCTGAGGGGATTTGGACAGACGTCACATCATATTTAATGTCATCACATCACTTGTCACATCAAAAAAATGTGAGTAGTCTGACCGGATCCCCTCGGGAGACCCTCTTGAGGTGATCCGATCTCCTCTGGATGCGTTGAGGTGGCAGGGAGGGAGAAACGGGCTGGACTTGACTGGGCTATGGTCTTCTCAATTGGGCTCGGCTAACTTATGATAGAAATGTATGCCCTACAAGCCAATCATATATGATATGATTCGACATTTCTAGGAATATCTCATTCAATTAAATAGGCAAAACTTCGTTACTAGCTTTTATTAGAAGCGTATATCGTAATGAAGTCCTTGATCACATGCAATGATGATTGAATCATGATGAGATCATGATAATGAGATCGATCATCTAGAGGTATGTGATCTAAATGTTCCTAGTCATAGGATCCTTGAGACGGGACATCAAGAATCCGGATAGACTAGTGTGTGTGATGTCTTCTCATATGATGAGAATGACCGATCTCATTGGTCATCAGTGTGGAGACACTGAGATACACACACAGGTGCTCATTAGTGGAATGAGTTCACTGAACTGACCAATTTAGGAAAACTTGATCGGTATCTTACCGAACTGTCTATCAGGTTATTCTTACATCTCAATAGCACGGTTGGATCTTTGACTTGAGTCGCCAAAGATGTCTTGCCCGGTGTACTATGTACTTTGACTATTGACTGATGGATCACTTAGTATTGTGGTCCTATATAGTTAATGGATTGGGTATATGGGAAACCTGGTGGAGGCAATTGAGCGGACAATAGGGGATCGTTCACTCTCGGTAGGAGAGAGAGAATGTCCTATGGATAGTACTCTAAATCCTTGGCCAAGGTAGATAGGATAATTGGAAAAGGAGTTTTCCAGTTGATCCATTCCTGAGTATAAGATTTCATAGAGTCGGAATACTTAGGGGTTGACAGTCAGTGCCGAACCCCTGACCGACCGGGACATTGTATGAACGAGGATTTAAATCCGTGTGGTAATTGATGATGGAAAGGCTCAATGGATGTTATTTAACTCCCCAAAGTCATTTGGGATAATAGGATGTGGCTTGTACCCTTTATGATCAGAAAGCCGTAAAAACTGTTATTGGATAACGGTTTTGATTTAATTTAAAGGAATTGTTCTTTTAAATTAATTAAGGCTTCAACCAAATTGACTATTGGGCCTAGTGGGTCACACACAATAGATCTGGTCAATAAGATGAGGGCATGGACGCAATTTTATAGAAGTTTTGGGTTTTTGTGAAAAATTCCATCTTCTATATATAAATGGCTTATGAAGCCAAACCCTAACAAGCCATAGGGCTGGAGTACGTCCCAAGCCTCCTCTCTCCCTCCTCTCTCCTCTAGAAGGCGATCTCCCATGGTCAAGCTTGGATCTGGAAGGTTTCTGGAGGCCCAAAGGAAGAGAGAACTCGTCTATTGAAGCAAATCGTGTGGATACCGCTAGAGACCGGACACTTGAACGGTTTTCAGCAAGGAGGAACGTCCTCTCTTCATCCATGGTGAGGGATTTGAGAAATCCCATGAGGTACTCTCGTTCTACTTCATATTCGGTTCCCGGTTTTACTCGTTCGGCATCGATCAAGGCAAAGATCGTGGTTTTATGGAATCAAAATTTTTCCGCTGTCATGTATTGATTCCTTACAGTGGTATCAGAGCCCGGTTGAAGCCTTGGTCGAAGTTGAATCGAAATTGGCTTGATTTCATGTGATTTCTTGCTTTCCCGAAACTGCATACAGAGCTGTTTTGATTTGATCACCACAGTTTGTATGAGATACGAAACTGTGTTTGGTTAGATTCATTGGATTCTCGTGGATGAGATCTTTCCAATGCCGCAAACCTCATGAATTTTGGCCTTCCGGAGAGTCCGGAATGAGTTCGGAAAGTTGCTAAGATGATCATATCCGAAAATTCGGCCGAAATTGGGGGAGTTAATGAACTTACCTATTTCGACTCAAATACCTCTGTCTAATGACGTAGGAAGATAGGAAATTAAGTTTCCTAGAGTTTCCATAAGTTATTGGACACTCAACGGCCCTTGGAGGTGCCGGATTTGAGAGGGATTTGCGTTTTGGTTTAATTGCGGCCGTGGCAACTTCCTCCTGAAACTTAGCGTTGGATAGAATTTTTCATGAGATGAAACTTCTATAGATAAAATACTTATTGTTCAAGGATTCCAACGCATATTTTTTCGGATTTTTTGGACACCGTTTGACCCCCCAAATCTGGCCCTAAAGTCGGCGATTTTCTAGGGTTTCCGGAATCCGCCCAGCCCTTATCGGGCGAAGAAGACGGAGTCCGAATCGGATCCGGACCCGGCAGCGCGCGGAGGGGGGGTACGTGGCGGTAGGGCGGGCGCACCCCGGGGGGGTACGCGGCCGCGCCGCGTTAGCCCTGGCGGCGCGCGGCGGCGCACGCGGGCGCACGGCACGCGGTGCACGGCCGACGGCCCTCCGGCGCAAGCCGGGGGGTACGTGGCATAGCCACGTTGAGTCCGAGGTGCCGTGGCCGGCGCTCATTGGCCGGCGCACTGCGCCAGCCTTATTTCTTTCAAAAATGCTTTTTAAATTGTTTAAAATTCATTTTTGATCCGAAAAATTGCCAAAAAATTCCAGAAAATTCTGAAAATTGTATAATTTATTTAATGAGTTATTAAAGTGTTTAATGACTTATTAAATAGAGTTTTACTATTTTGTCATTGAATTCTACTATTTTGATTTTAAAATTGTTTTAAGATCAAAATTAATGAAATTAATGATTATATAAGTTCTGAGAAATTATTTAATAGGTTTGTAAAATGTTTATGAACTTGTTAAATAGTTTTGGACTTTGGTTGCCATAGAATCATTTTATAAATGATTTTAAAATTGTTTTAAAATCTTTATTGATTAAATTAGTGTTCAAATAAATTCTGAAAAATGTGATTTTGAAGAATTATGATTTGGACATTAATTTAATGCTCTTATAAGTTTTGGAAAAGCATGAATCATCTGAATATTTTATATTGCTTGTCTTGTGCATGTAAATTGTTTATATGTGCATTTCATGTTATTTATTTTATGAAAATTCGACAAGCATGAAATTTGGAATTTCAAAATTACAGTATATAATTTTAAGATGGTATATATGATATATCTCATATAATTATCACGTATGCGCTCTATGTTCATGTGATGAATGTTGGTGTGTGTATGGAGGTGATCATGGACTTAAATATGCTTTGCTTTTGATTGCTTGGTTAATTAAGTTGGTTATGCTATTAAATGGGGCCTGCGTGTGCCTCCTCTCTCTCTATACAATCTGATTGTACATTCTACCTCCCCCATTTGTGTACTCCCCTTGGTTAAAACCGAGGTTTCTTATTATGAGTTGTACATTTGTGGGTCTATGTACCCTTTAATGCTTGTAATGGTTAGAAGCCGGCTCGTGGTAGAATGGAGAGCGGGACCACTTGGAGAAGCACCCTTCTGAAGTGGGAGCATGCCAACTCAAGCTTCGAAGCAAGGAATTGCACCTATAGGGGTGCCTTAGGTGTATGCTTAGGGTTAAGTCCATGATCACCTATGTTTTAATGCATATTTGATATGTGGTGTGTGCTACAGATTATACCTTAAATATATGATATTCCAAAGGTATATTAATATTTATACGTAGCACCTATGTTGATGAGACTAAAATAAAATCCCTCCTCGTTCTAATTAGGTCGATAAACGTGAGACATTAAGAATGACTCACGTAGCCTTCCGTTGTTATGGTCTTGATGAACCAATCTTAGATTGGATGGGTTTGTTGTGCTACCACAAGGCCTATTCAGCAAGGGATTGGAGATCATGGCCAAGGCATTAGCCGAACTTTGGGGTGGACCATTTGCATGGCTTTGTTGTGCTACCACAAGGGCTGTGTGAAGAATCCATTCTCATAACGTAACAAGCGGGTATGACCTAACTAGAGTATATGGTTTGTTGTGCTACCACAAGATCATAACTCTAGAGGCTAAATGACTAAGAGTTGCAAGAGTTGCAACTGGCAATAGTTGCCTACCTATTAAGTATGGGATGATTTGTTGTGCTACCACAAGGTCATCACCATAAAGTTAGTAGGGTCTTGGTCCCCACTAGGATGTTATCGCCATATCCCGTCTTTGCATAATGAGGGTTATGCAAATTCGTCGAAAGTTAGTGGGAGTATAAATTAGGATGAAAGACCATATCTTAATTTTAATGAATGTCTGTAATGTTAAAATAATTATATCTTTGTTGTAGAATATTATAAACCACCATTTATCTAGCATGCTAGATGCTAATTATTTTAATGGCTCACACTTCTTATATCGGTTTAGAACTAAGAGAATAGTTCTCATAGTTGACCTATTGACTATCCTACTTGAGAAGTAAGTATCTCCTACACTATCTAATGATGTGAGAGAAGATAAGATCTTATCTCATTGAAAAGATGTATTAATTACCTTATATCAGATGTTAGCCTCTATCAGATAAAATTAGTAGTCAACCCCGCCGCCCGCCAACCCCGCCGCCCGCCGCTCGTCCGCCGCCGCGCACCGCCGCCCCGCCGCTCCACCCGTGCGCCTGCGCCCTCCGCGCGGTGCGCCACCCCGCGCGCGCCAACCTCTCCCCCCCTCCGCCGGTCTCTCTCTCCTCTCTCATATCTCTCTCCTATCTATCTCTCCCTCCCTCTCTCTCATATCGCCTCTCTCTCTCTTCTATTCTCTCTATTATTTCTTCAATATTCTTCTCTATTTCTTCTATGTCATTCTATTGTCTCTTTTTCAGTATATTATCAAGATATCGTTCGGTTCGGTCTTTCGTCGTCGTCATGACCACGACGGTATATTCTTCACCCGGATCGACTCCGTTGGAATTCCGTGCGCCGTTCGCCGTTGCCGTCAAGGTAGGCGTCTCGGCTATTCTTAGCACTCTAATATTTTGATTAAACCTTAAGAATCATGTTTAGATCACCAGGGTTAGAAGATTGTATTTAATGGGCTGTTTTGGATTTATTAGCATGTTTAGTTAGAGTTAGATTAATTTGTCTAGATCGTGCATACTTAGATTAATTCGGTTATTCAAGTATGCTAGTCATCATGATAGGTTTTGTTACGTTTTAATCTAGTTAGTTTAGTATAGTTGCATCACGATAACCTTTAATATATATTCTGATTTATTAAAAAGCCGATGTAAGGATTAGGCATAGTGGTGTTAGAACTTAGTTTATTTTCTTTTATTAGATAGATGGTTTTGTTTAAGCATGTAATTGTTATGTTTAGGTTGTAAATTGCATGATCCTATTTATATGCATTAGTTGTGCTAGACTGTGGTATGGTATGCAAATATGTGGTGCATAGAACCATGGGTGTTCATCTATGTATTTCATGTTTGATTGCCAATTAAATGTTCATGTGTTTACTGTCTGAGTTAATTATATGCTTGCATGGTGTGGAATGTGGTTAGTGCAGTGAGCTGCATTGTGGTTGTTTTGTACTTCACCAGACTAAATTAGTGGCCCGTGGGCGTGAGATTAGTTGAATCTGGAGCATCCTTCGATCCCAGATACCGCGGCTCATCCTCAGTACTGCCCTGCCTAGGGGTACTATGGGATTTAGTTACTATATGTTACTTCCTACTATATGGTAAATCTGGTGCTAGTTTTATGATGTGACTACATTTATCAGATGGAGCATGGTATTTACTCAGACAGGTGTCTAGTGGTGTGTTTGGCATAGATGTTAGTGTTCTAGATGTGTTCTTGGTTTTATGTCAGGTTATGTGCATACCTAGAGTAGTCTAAAGTGTAGGTTATGTGTGTTTTAATGCATTTAGAGTCATGTCATCATATGGGGTAGTAGAATGATCTTGTAATCAATTAATTAAAGATATATAATTAGTTAAGAGCTATGTATTAAATCTGATTTTTTAGGCTATTATGTATAGTATACCACTAGAATCATTATTATAATGGGGTAGTTCGGGTGTAAGTCCTACTGAGTCTGTTGTGACTCACCCCTTTCGTTGTTAATATTTTCAGGAGTGTAGGTTTAGCGCAACAGAAGCGTAGTGGTGTTGTGGAATTCGAGGAGCTAATGGATTTCTCATTCAATGTCGGTATTTAATTTGTTTAGATAGGTGTTTGTTTATGGTGTTAATATGTTGTAAAGTATGCAATTATTTAATTGAATTGTGATTTTAGTCTTATTTGGTTCTAGACCGATATTCTTTCCCGTTACGTTGCCGGATTATCTTCCGCTGTGCATGTTAAAAATTCGGATCGTGACAATTACTGCAGAATGAATGCTATCATTCGTTGGCGCGGCAAGAAGTTACAGGCAATAATCAACTACTAGGGAAAAACCCATTACGAAAGTATTTTTTTTACACGTACTGGCATAAAATTGCCGGGAGCCTGCACGGGGATCGAGCCCCCGCTGGCTCGGTCCCCATCTAGAGATCCTTCTCCCACAAAGTGAGTCGGGCGCCCGTAACCACCCTCGAACCCCGTCCTCTCGACTGACACTACGGAAGTTAAATCACACGAGTGAGCAAAGCAACAGCAGTAGGCAATAGAGCCCACAAACCTAAAAGGCCAGAAGCAACGTAGAATTGGCCGACCTACAGGTTCAAGGCCACCGATGCCACTGCAGCCATCGTGCGACGTTTCACCTGTGTGGTGTGATGGGACGGCAATGGAGAAGCTCCTTTGCCGGAGGCCATGGCGGTGAGCCCCAGGCTTCTTTTTATTCGCATAACAGGGTGGAGGTCGTGCGAAAACTCTCGCACCCTCGCTTCGAAATGACCTTCCGCAGAAAACGGTGTCCTCTCGATTTTCTCGGAGATCAAATCTCTCGGTGAGATGGTTAAACAAACAAATAACATGTTGGAAAAAAAAACGGAAAAATTAGCACGTGTAGTTATTTTTACGTGCAAACAAATAGACCCTGTATAGCTTTGGGCATCCGCCCGCGTTGGCTCGGGTGCCCACCGCCATCGCCGCCCCACCGGGACAGGTGAGCGACGAGGAGGACGACAGAGGGCGGATTCTCAGATCGCCTGTTGCCACGTGGTTCTCTCCTCGCCGTCGCCCCCATGCTTTTTTAAGGCCATTCTGGATTCGTTGGAATCAAACCCGTTGCAACTCAGCGTCGTTACGGCGTTCGTCCAAAAAAACTCAACGTCGATACGCCAGATTTCAAATCGGCCCTCTTACTATCTGCCACGTGGCACTCTCCTCACCGTCACCTTATGCTTGCCACGTGGACAGACCTGACGAGCCAGCTCCTCCCCCTTCTACCACCTCAATCCTGGTCCCCTCCCGGCTCCCGTTCCATCTTCCTCATTTGTTACCGTCGCTGCAATTGCCACTTGTGGTCGGCACTGCTCGAGTTCACTGTGGGAGAGAGCAGCTTTGGAGGAATGGCGCTGATGCCAGTGCAGAGCCGGGGGGTCCTCGCGCAGCCTCGGCTGCTCCCCGCGTGCGCGGCGCCGGGAGTTGTTGCGTCTTCCCCTGTGCCTGTCACCTTTCCGTCTACGAAGCCGCTGCGTCTCTCCTGGCACGCGGCACGACGCACAAGGGGCCTTGCTGCTTCTTTTTCCGCTTCGTCGTCTGCGTCTTCGGCACCTGCCACTTTGGTCGAGACCGAGGGTTTCAAAGTCGGTCCGCGTTCCTCTCTTGATCTCCCTTTTATTGTTTTTGCATCTCTGTTGCTTTGTCATCGTCAGTTGACACACTTCTGACGTTTGGCGGGTCCGTCTCAGATTGTTTCAGTACCTACGAAGCCGTACGAGGGACAGAAGACTGGGACGAGTGGACTACGGAAGAAGGTTTTTTGTTAAACTAAGTTGACATGCATCCGTATGTGTGCTCCAAATTTAAACTGAACTTCATTGTAACGCGATACGTCAGGTCAAGGTCTTCCAGCAGGAGAATTACCTAGCGAACTGGATTCAGGTGGCCATCGTATCGTAGCGTTTCCTCCGTCGTTCTCCTGGGCATTCTTAATCCTCCTTGTTGTCCTTATTTTTTATGTTTCATTATTTAATTTATAGGCACTATTTAATTCGTTGCCTACCGAAGACTACGTAAATGGAGTGCTGGTTCTGGGGGGCGATGGCCGCTACTTCAACCGAGAGGCTGCACAGGTCTCGTCTCTTATCCTGTGCCCGTGACCTTCTTTATAATGATCCTTTTCATTTTCGATTCATCTGCACTGCTTTTAACGATGTCTACTTTCTATGGATCCACATTTTATCAAACCTTTTCTTTATGGCTTATTTCCCTCCCGCGCACAAAATGTGTCTATCAACAATTCCTTAGGAACGTGGTTAGTCCACTCTGCACAATAGTCTGTATTGTTCTGACATCAGGTTTTGTTCTGGAAATGCAGATAATTATTAAAGTTGCTGCAGGCAATGGTGTTGGGAAGATCCTTGTTGGCAGGTATTTGGTGGATTTGAACCTCATAGGATGATCACTAATCAGGAAAATTTGTCTCCTCTATCTTCCTTTCTTATCTTAAAATTTTGAGAATCAGTGCAAAAAATATTTTGAATTGAAACTCTGACAAAGTATGATCACACTTGCTGATAGATGATTTTGGAACCATCTGTTGCTTAGATGGATTTCCTACTTCCTAGTTAGAAGCATGGCATTTCAAAATTGAGGTAGTTGTTATGCTTCTAGCTGATAGCTTCCCCTTTATGTTTCAGTGTCAAGCTTGAATTCAACTTGACTTGTATTGATTCCTAAAAAAGAGAATGTCTGTCAATTTAGAGATTTCAGGTGAATAAGTTTGTTGATTGCTCATTTAAGATTATTTCAATGGTTTTAGCATCCATATTAAACTGCAAGCTCGATTATTTGATTAACCCAACCAATCAGCTTTCATTGAAGGCAAGTATATTCTGGACAATTTTATGGCAGCTTATCCACTACCAACAAGCAAGAAGGAAAATATGTGTGGTTCTAAAGTTTGATTTTGAGAAAACCCATGACAGAGTGAACTAGGAATCTCTTCATGGTCTTAGGTTGATGGGTTGTAATCATAAATGGACAAAGTGGGTTTACAGTTACATCTCCTCAGCAAAATTTTCAATTGATGTGATTGGGAAGCTGTTTGGGTACAAGAACTCTAGGGGTCTAAGATGCGGGACCCTCTCTCTCCTTTGCTATTTGTAACAATTGGACATGTCTTCGGCTCTATGTGGGATAAAGCAAGATAATAACACCTCATGGTGGGAAATGATGACCAGATGCACATCGCATATTTTTCAGTTTGTAGATGACACTATTCTATTTTTTGTAGTAGAAGAAAGAAACATGTTTATATTTGTTCATTGTTCTTCACTTCTTAGTGGAGTCTCCAGGTTAAAAATCAAGAAAACCAAGTGTCAGCTTCCAGAGATCAATGTGTCAAGAAAAGACAAACTCAGACACCAAGTGATTTTTGATTTGCGGGGGAAGGAATCCCCTCCATAAGGATTCTCAGTTTATCATTTTTAAAAAGGAATATCACAGCAGAGACTGCCAACCACTGATTGCAAACATAGAAAGGATATTACAGGGTTGGATATAGAAGATGTTATCGACTGGTGGTAGACTAATTATTTCGAAGGGTGTACAACGAAGCATCCCACTATACTACTTTTCCATTATGAAACCTCCTAAAGGAATCTGTAAGAAATTGGAGATGATGTGATCCAACTTCTTTTGGCAAGGGGGCCAAGGCAAGAGGAGGCTTCACCTTGTAGACTAGAATCATGTATGCAGGACAAGGGATGAAGGTGGTGTGGGCTTTCTTCCGTTTGAGTAACAGTTTAACATTAGTAGTGAAGTTTTTTGTGCAAATAGTTAAGGAAACTCAACTAAGGCGGTTTCTCTTTGTGGGTCTGGATTATATTAGCTAAATTTTCTCTTCAACCTGGGACAGATTGGATTTATCCACATGGCTTCCAAGGGAGAATATCAAAGATGTGGAAAGATATTTTGTTGAATAGGTAGTTTCACTATTATTTGACAAAAATAGTTTTTGGAGATGGACAGAGGTCTACTTTCTGGAGATTCCATGCCTCTAGCTAATCAATTCCCTAGACTTTTTTAGATCATGAGACAGATGAAGGTTGCCACAATATGGGGGAAATGATAATAATTTAAATCTTTGTTTTCGAAGGAATATCAAATGTGATGT
The DNA here is from genome assembly GCA_036172225.1 of Cryptocoryne crispatula var. balansae. Lineage (NCBI taxonomy): Eukaryota > Viridiplantae > Streptophyta > Magnoliopsida > Alismatales > Araceae > Cryptocoryne > Cryptocoryne crispatula. The sequence goes on from CM069921.1 coordinate 44,355,767, forward strand.
CATGGTAAGTTACCAAACTTACAAAGATCATTTGGGGGAGAAATTGCAAGTAGTTGGTCTATCGGAAAATCAGCCTCCCTTAGTTCACTCAGCCAGCTTATTTATGTCTGTGGGAGGATTGAAACTTGTGTGGTGGAAGCAAGTTTGACATTCATGTTTTTCTGTGGAACTTGTGTAGAGGCATGGATTCCGGAATCGGATCCAGGAATCGGCCGATTCCTGGGAAGAGAATCGATTCCGGATCGGTCCGGAATTGGTTTTTTTTTTTTTTGAATTTTTTGCATCAAAAAATTCAAAAAATTCAGAAAAATTCTAAAAATAGGAAATGAGTTAGAATTTTTTTTTAAAATAACCAATGCATTCATCCACAGGACCACATCGAATAAATACTAATGAACTTCAATTCAAGACTTGAAGTTAAGTACATATTCCAATTCCATTGATTCAAAAATCAAAGAGATGATACATCATGAAAAAAAATTTACATCATATCAATCTACTACCAAAATCTAGGATATAAATATGGGTCTTCCTCCTCTCCCTGCTGCGCTTCACGCTCCTCCCTCGTGCTCAGTCTTGTATACTGTCCGGGACCATATCCATATGAAAATAATGCCGATGCCATGCCATCAAGGTCGTATGGATCGGACTGCGGGACGACCGGGACGTAAGCAGAGGATGGTGGAGCTAGTGGTGTAATCCACTGCTGGTCAACCTGGCTAAATGCTGGATACTGTGGCTCCATAATATAAGAATCATGTGTCTGCTCATCCAGCGTGTAATACGGCTTTGGATGCCGTGAATCGAGAGACTCACCGCCGCCGATGGCTGCGTCGTTGGTATGCACTCCTCGTCATCATCACCTGAGGAGCGAGAAAGAGCCTGCGTGCTGTCATCTGGGCTGACAGGACGCCTGACCTCTAGCTTCCTTCTTTTCACCTCTGCAGCCATCTCTGAACTACCAGAAGGTCCGGAACCCAAAGTTTTTTTCAACTTTGCAAATCCTCCCATTTTCTGTGCAGTCACATTTGTTTTCGTTTTCCCCGACCGCGAACGGGCCGGGTAGCGGCCGCCGGGCTGAGCCGGGGCTAAAGTCGCGGTGGCGCTCCATAGGCCGGACCATAGCCGCCGGGCGAGAAGAAGGCCCCGCCCGAGCTCGAGAAGTAGATGGAGGTGGAGCCGGAGCATCCTCCTCGGCTCAACACCATCCAACTCTCCTTCGACCCGTACGCGGTCATCGGGATCAAACTCGGTGCGCTGATCCCCGGCTTCCCTCTCTCTCATCCAGGAGGCAAGTGCATGCTACCTCCGGAATATTCGGTCCACGTCCACCTCCTCGGGTGGTGGTGTGGCGGAGGAATGCCTCTGCTCGTACGGGCCACCCGCGAATCGTGCAAATCGTGCCTCGCCGATATTCCGTCGATCCTCGATGTTCTTTATGCGCGGTCTCGTATTTGTAATGACGAGAAGACCGGCTTCTCGGCCCGGTGCGAGGTCAACCTCGTTCCTCCTTTTCGTATGTATCGGGTTGAATGTACTCCAGTTCCTCTCACAATGGGAGGAACCGGTGCTCTGGCCGAGTATCCCGATACCGATGGCGCAAGTGGATTCCATCCACTCCTGGTGTTCACCTGAACCCACCACTCAGCTGCAAGTAAAAAACAAGAAGAGAAAAGGTAAAGAATTAGCCCATCATCTACCATAACTTATATGAAAAGAAAATAAAATCTTCATCAAGCTATTACTATACCAGGTGACCCTTTGTCAACTGAATATTTCAGGTCAGCATCTGAGTATACGCCGGCCCTCATCTTATACTTCTGCATCTTAAAATTTTGTAAAAAAAAACATTAGATGCCTGGTAAGGCTACGCCAAGGTATTTAATGAACTCTAACTTACTTCTATCTCAGCCTCTATCCTGTCCTGCTGAGATCGGCACAGACGCTGAATAACAGCAAGTGTACCCCGCATCACCTCGTTGTCGTTCCCCACTCCGTCCTCCATATTGGATGCGGGGGTTCAAAAATATCCTGCAAGATTTTATTAGTTAACACTGTGCATATAAGACAATTATACAGCAAAAATAATTTTTTAACCAAGTTACCTGCAGCATGGACATCGTGGTGCAAGGTCTTGTCCCATCGGTCATCTATGATCTTCCACCACTTTTTGTAATCTCTGGGATTTTTTTCTTTGATTTTCAGCTTTGCCCGGTCCATGGCATCATACAACGTACCCACGGCATCCACCATCATCTGGAAGTAGGGGCTGGTGGCTGCATGTGCTGGGATGCCTATATCAAGTTAAAAAAATTTGGGATCAGGCTAAAATTAAGTTTAAGCAAATAAAGCACACATAATGTCAATAAAAATTTAAAAAGTGATACCTGCATGTAAAAACCATTTCACAATGTGGCGAACGGCTCTCTTTGCAGCCGTTCTTGTTGCCTTACCCTTTTCATTGCCTGTTTTATCCCCATCTGCCCAGCACTCTGTTTTCTAAATAAATACTCGTCACTCGGTGTAAATCGAGTGCTGGTAGAAGTAGAACGGCGGTGTGGCTCCTGCCTGGGGTCAGTCTCTCGGTCCCAGCCCGAGATAGGGCGAGCCGATGCTGATCGGCCCAAAGCTGGGTCAACTCTGGACCCAGACCCTCGTGCTCCCCTCCTCCCCTCTTCCTCCTCAGCAAATGCACGCTTGCTAGCGTGCCTAGCACGTCTAAGCTCGGAGTCTGTGGACTCGTCCTTGCTCTCTGGCTCCGGCTCAGCTGGTGCCTTCCCCTTGCCTTTCCCTTTCGAGGTAGGCAAATCGCGGTCCCTCCTCCTCTGGAGTAGCTCGTCGTGCAACTCCTCCCTCTGCTCGATCCTAACAGCCCGTTGAGAGGCTCTACCTGTCATGTAGCCTCTCGTCTCCTCACTCTTCTCCCTGGGCACCTTGTCACATTTCTTGACATTCCCACCTGTTCCGGCAATATGTTGTTTCGGCCGGAACACCCCCCCGTTCATCTCCTTCCCACACCACTTGCACTGTACCCTCTTCCTGACTGGGTCTACCATCTGCCCGTGTTCCCAACCCACGTCGAAAGCACGTGCTGCTGCTGCATCACCTTGATCGGCCATTGCTTATAGCTGCAAAAATTGTAAACAATACACTAAAAAATGATTAGATAACATAAAAATTGATTTAGACGCTGTTCGGGAAGCAGACAACCCAAGTAACACACCATTCGGTATGTTTAAAGGGTTACGTATTTGCCGGAAATCGGTCGTAAATTAACGTACGGCATATCCGGAATTTTTCCCGTGCAAAATGAACTTAAACGGATAGTTCAAAACTTGGACGGACTTGTTCGGTCGGAAATCACAACGTTTAACGACGCTCGGACTCGTCGGAAACGCGTAAGAATGGACGTATGAAGTTTTCGGCGAAGAAATCTTACCAAAAACCGGTAAAAGATCGAAGAAGACGTTGATTCAAGGCCGATCGGAGCTTGGATCGGCGGAATCGGCTGAAGGAATCGCTTGGAATCGCTGGAATCGCCGGAATCGCCGCCGGAATTGCTGGAATCGCCGGAATCGGTGCTCGAATCGCTGGATTCCTTATAGAATCGGTGCTGGCAGCTCGGATCGACGCCTGGAATCGCCGGATCGATGCTGGAATCGCTGCAAAATCGCCGGAATCAAGCCCTACCGCCGCGGGATCGACGGAATCGACCGCGGCAGTCGATTCCGGCCCTAAAAGGGCCGGAATCGGTTCGATTCCCGGTCCAGAATCGAACCGGGAATCGAACCGGGCCGGTTCAACCGGTCTTCCGAAGGAATCGGTCCGATCGATCGATTCCACTTGGAATCGGTCGGAATCGGATTGATTCCGACCGATTCCAGGCGATTCCAGGCGATTCCGCGGAATTATTCCCAGAATCGGTCCTTCCGCCAGGAATCTACCGATCCGATTCCGGAATCGGTCGGAATCGGACCGATTCCGCCGATTCTGCAATCTATGTGTAGAGGTGTTTCTAGCTTTCCAAATTGACTACAACTAAGAGAGTAGAGACAAATCTCAAAGCAACTTAATTTTCTTTCATGGGTTCCATTTATGTCATTTCATATTTAGATTAATGAGATCTGATGGGGGTTCCCAAGCTTGGTCCAAACTTCTGCATGATAGACATTGATGATGAAAATGATGGATCATGACACAATTGATGAATAAATGATTGATGTTCTCTTTATGAATACTAGGGATCGTTTACAAAAATTCACATCGGTGAGCTCTGCTACTTGCTGTTTTCATGGTATTCATGATGAGAACATCAATCATTTATTCATCAATTGTGGCATGACCTATAGTCTTCATCTTCGATGTCTGTTATGCAAAAGATTGGACCGAGCTTGGGAATCCCCATCAGATATTGTTAATCTAATTATGAAATGGCATAAATGGAACCCATGAAAGGAAAATTAATTGCGTTGAGAATTGTCTCTATGAGAATTGTCTCTACTCTCTTTGTTGTGATCAATTTGGAAAGCTAGGAACACAATAATGCTTGAAGATTTCTTGTACACATTGATGCATATCCTTTTTTTGATGGCTAGTTTTGTTAGAGAGTGGATTACCCATTCCGGTTCCTTTCCCAAGGTACTTTTAACGGGCTGTTCTTTTAGAAAAGCCTCGATAACATACTAAGTTGACCCTTTTTTTCTTAATTCTTATTATGTTTTTTTCTCATCTTGTCATGCATTGTACACACTTTTATACTTTTACTTGATTAATAGAATTTTGGCTTTGCCGCCTCAAAAAAAGAGTCAAGGTTGATAATTCAATACTAAATTTTGGGTATAGTATATACTACTTAAGAACCAGAAGAAAATCTCATATTTTTTTGAAGGCGACAATCACCCCAGAAGTTGGTATCCAATTTCTATCTTGAATAGGCAAAGAACCAGTCCTAGACAAAAAGTGTGGCACACAGAACAATAGATGAGGGGTCCTAAAATTGTTTATCAAAATCTCGCCAATTTTGTGTCATCTAAATGGACCATAGTGCGGCAGGCAGGAGAAGACTCCACAATGATGGTGGGCTGTTCCACAAACAGTAGTTGCTTCATAGCTGCAGAAGAGAATAGTTGGTGAAGGGTCATGCCACTGTAAATTCCAACTTATGAAGCATAATGACCATAAACATAGTTATTGATGCCACATTGCACAAAGAGGTGATCATTGTCTTCTGCTTGAAACCGGCAAAGCACACGTTGCAGCTAACTCATCTTGAAGATGTTTGAGGTATACTTTGGTAGGGAGTCTTCCTCAACAGATCTTCCACGAAAACAAAATGATCTTGAGAGGAAATAAAGCCAACCAAGCATACCTCTACCATGGTTTTTCTACTTCTCTCTACGATAATCTCAAACAAGTGGATTTCATTGAGGAGTTACTTTTATTAAGAGTCCACAAATCTGTCATTCTAGGATGTGAAAGAGAACTGGTTTAGGTAACACACTAGAGCCACGTATTCAATGACTTTTTCTTCATTGAGATTACTTCTAAATGACAGAGACCATTGTCATCCATGGTCTCATCTTTCTACATAAAGGATACCCTCACATCCTTCTTGGGTGCGATATTATACAATAGGGGGAAGTGGTCCATTAACTTCATATTGGTCCATTTGTCCTTCTAAAAGCAAGTTTTTCTTGCCATTGCCTATAACTATATAGGAGGATGCATAGATTAAATCTATCTAAAGGCATGAACCCGATCATCATTTACCGTCACCCCTACTTAGAGGAGACAATCGTGCACCAAAAGAGTCCACTCATTTGGTTAAGTTTTCACAACCATTTGGTAAGAAGAGCTCTATTAACACTCCAATGGAAGCAACTCAACTCCACAATATTCTCTAATCCTACAAACATGGTTCCAACTGACTAAATGAAGACCTCGGCCACAATTCCCTTGCTAGAAAAAATAAGCTCTTAAACTCTTTATGTTTATTACACATCCCCTTAGCAATTCTGAGGATGGAAAAAAAGCACAAAGAGAGGCTTTCCAAATGCCAATGCACTTTTAGACAGAATCCACCTCCCACCAGCTGTTTACATGTTACCTTTCCAACCAAAGATCGTGGGATCAGAATCGGGACTTGGATTGGTGGGTCCTAATCCGAGCTGATCCTTAGAGAGAAATATCTATTCATAATTGGTTCTTCAAAAAGCATTAAAAATAAAAAAAATATAAAATGGGTCCAGATTGGATTCCGATCTGATATAGGCCTCCACAGTAGCCCTGCATTGCCGCAATATTGAAGACGGCCTTAACGGGTCTGTTTGACCCAGTAAGGCTGTACTGTGGCGGCATTTGGGGCTGATTCCAGCAAGGAATTTACGGATTCGGTTCATAATTGACCCACAGTTTTGATTCTAGCTGAATTGGATTTAAATCAGGTCTGGAATCTTTCTGGTTCCTAGGGGATCAGTTGATTCCCATTCCAGCCGATCTGGGCCAATTATGCTAATGTGGTGTTTGGTTGCATGATAATGGAGTTTTTTATTTTAACTTTTAAAAATTATAAAAAAACTTGTTACAAGTGGTGTTTGGCAACCATGACAATTTTATGTTATGAAAGTGATTTTCTTCTTTGACAAAAAACGAGGGTCTCACCTCTTTTTTTATCTTGTGGTCCCCCACTTTGTTTGATCATACATGATAATTACTCTTTCTTGTTATCATATCCTTCCAAACATGATAATTTTATGTCATGAATTGATTCACTTTTTAATTTAATATAATTTTTTATCATGAAAATGTACAAAAAATTATCATGCAAACAAACACCTCATAAGAGTTGGCTCCTGATCAGCCTCTTAACTATTTTTATATGCACAAGTAGTCATAACCACACACATGAATTTTTTTTTCAACCTCATCCAATTTCTGAACTCTTTACTTTTTTGAATACAAGTGTCATATTTTCTTGCTTCCTGGTGAATTTTCTCTTTACTGCAACAAGGTAGGAAATTTAATTAAGCTTGTTCACCTTAATGAGCAGCTTCACCAATGTGCCTATCTTGTAGTCTTGGACTACTTGTCTTATGTTTTTATGCATTGAAGAATCATGATTTTCATGACATTTTACACCACTAGAGTGTCATGTTGACCTCCGGGATTAGTTGACCTCCGGGATTAGATGTCTTCTCTTTATTTCCTCCAACATGAAGCTGAGAACAGAGTTAGCATTTGTCGAGCCTGCAGGACCTATGCTAATGTCCCCAGTCTGGTTTAGCTGGTAGCACTTTGCAGGTTTGGCCCATCCATATCGGGACTGGGGTACCTTGGATTGGGTTGGCATGGGGAGCTCGATCATGGATGTTCCTTCAGCCAGGATCAGGCTAAACAAGGTTGGATCAGCTTAGATTTTGCTGATCCCACACCGACCAACAAGTCAGAATGGCCAATGTGCAGTGGAAGCTGCCATTTCGGGCAAAGGGGTGGCTGCCTGAACAGGCAGGGAAGACAAAGTTTCTGATCAGAAGACTCAATACTTAAAAGGATCTGCAAGTTTAAGTTGCAGATCCTTGATATATCGGGTCTGGTAAACTCAAATCTACAACTGCAAGGATCTGTGGACCTGATATTTTGTCTTCTCTGCCTGAAACTGCCCTGAAGAAGTGCAGGAGACTGTCGGAACTTCCACCATTCTCTGCTGTCCACCTCTTCACTCATCTCCGCTGTCCTTCCCTCTGTCAAATTTCCCATTTTCCAATAGCTGATCTGGTGATCCCGAATCAGTTTTCTTTCTGGTGGATTGGTTGAGCTGGCAGATATGATCTCAGCCCTGTTGGAGAAACCTTACTATTATGTTTCAGCAGCTTCAATCCGTACTTCAATATCTGCATTATACATGTAACATGGATCCACCTTTTTGTCTCTTTAGTTTTACTCATTTTCAGATCAAAATTCTGCTGTGTGATCATACAACATTTACAGAATGGATACATATGCATATGAATATAACTGGAACCTTATTTGATTACCAAAATTTATGCTTGAACTCCTGCTGGTTGATTTTGGTAGACTGTCCATGTCCATTACTTCTTAGTGATAAGTCATAGACTATGTAGTTGAATGTTAATTTACATGTATCATCACTCAACTTTCAGGGATTGTTTCATGTCAACACCAGCTGTTTCTGCAGTCATTAGGAAGCAGAAGGTATGACACACTGCATGTATCTGGTGATCGTCTTATACCTATGTAGGCTTCTTCCAGTAACGTAATATCTGTGTGACAGGCAAATGGTGGTTTTATAATGAGTGCAAGCCACAATCCTGGTGGTCCAGAATATGATTGGGGCATTAAGGTGAAGTCTCATTCAGAATCTTTCATTCAGTTGAAATTTAATCTATGTGATTTATTTAGATAGAAAAGGTTAGTTTTTTATCATTGCAAATGGGCACAGCTTTTATAAAGGCAAGACAAATATTAGTTTCTGTACATATAAAAAAGTAAAATAGGAAAATATCCCAAGGGTTTTGGAGTTTTCAGTGCAATCAGGGGGGCAGTTTCAGGCACTAATGATAAGCAAGTTGGTTTTATGCTCAACTCATCTCTAGCCTTTAATCCCAAATCATTTGGGGTCGGTGTCGGTCACATGGATTCTCTTTCTCCATTTGTGTCAATTTTGGGTTATTTCTCCAGAGATATTTAACACATTCAATTCATATTGAACTATCCAAGTTGGTGTCATATATTCTTGAAATTTATTCCATCGTTATTGATTTGTTTTCTTGTTACTGTATGGGACATCATCAGTTTAACTACAGCAGTGGACAACCGGCACCAGAGTCAATTACCGACAAGATCTATGAAAACACACTTTCAGTAATTCCTGGAGCTCTCTGTACTTTTATTCTTAATTTCATGGTACTTTGATTTTGCATTTTGTCAAATAAGTAAGGTCTTTAGTATGACTTTCATGATTCTCAGAATGCTATGTGCCTGGTAGACATTATGGGAAAGGACTGTGTCAAGGTCTAGAAACCCAACCGCAAAGCAGCCAACAAAGTAGAAGGGAAAACATGAGGATCAACTACGATCTATTCGGTTTGTGGAGAACAGATGTTAAAGTAGAGTCATGCTTCCAATGGTGTGGATTTTTTCTTTTATGGAAAGCAATGTACAAGTGGAAGCATTATTGCCAAAAATGCAGCATAGGAATACGAAGCTGAAGAACTGGAACTGTAAGGGTCACAATCAGTAAGGTAGCACTCAAGGCTGTGGTGGGTGGTCTGTGGGCACAGGAAGGAGAGGAAAGGGGGAGGGGGCTCAAAAGCAAGCAAGGATGAATTGCGGCAGCCCAGCCCAACCCCATCCGGATCACCCAGTGTCGGTGACCCGGTCTGACTAGGATTGAGTCCAAAATCAGGTAATACATAAAATTAAAAAAAATGATCATTATATTTTTATTCAAATCTTACATTATTAGCTTGTTCTACATGATTTATATACTCATCCTAGGACATTTGGTTTAAGTACATTGCATTATAAGAACAACAAGTTCTACAGCAATATGTGATTAGTGCCACAATTAACTAAAAATTAATGCTCTAAGAATGTTGAGCATGTTGTGAGAACTTGAGAGCTTTAGAGAGAGAATTTAGAGTGTTCTAGAAAAGGAGAGAGAGTTGGGATGTGTGATTGGAAGGGGGAGGCACCTTGAGGGTATATATAAGGCCTCCAAGGGCCTTGAAAGCACGTAAGCACTCCTCAACTGCTAGCCCACATATATGTATTCTGGTGTTCGAACTTTTAAACCTGGTATTGCTTCTCCAATAATATTAACCATTATTTAGAAGTATGGACTACATGACATATAAACAGTGTATTATTAGTATAAAATATCAATGATGAGTTAAGTAGTAAGGTATCAACCATCATACAAAAATCACTTGCAACTGTGCTTAGCAACTTGTTTCACAGCCTTGGTTGTAGATTTAACACTTTTGAAAACTTGATTGATCATTCACTGTGATAACTCTTTAACAAGTAATGATTCAAAGGTTGAGTGGATTGCAAATTACTAAATGTAAAACCTCCAAGTATTGGTTGACTGAGTCAATAGGTCTTAGCTAATGAATATCGTGTACAAGATGTTCTTGCACTCCACTCATTCTCTTTTGATCTTCCCTCCATGATATTTTATTATGTATCGCAACTTTCATCTCCACATATTCTTCATCTTAACTGGATGACGTGTCATCACATCTTCCTTTCGTCTATTATCAAATTTGTATCTCTGCATCCTAACAGGTTGGCTTGTAAGTCTTCCTGTTGTTACACCTTTATCTTTCTTTGGGACCCTTCCAGTCAAATAGGCCCTCATCTCTTTTCTTAATTTTGTTGGGACTTTGTCACAATTCTTTATATTTCCAGCAATCCCACCAATATATTGTTTCAAGCAAAACCAGCTTCATTCATCTATTTTTGGCACCATTTGCATTGTACTTTTTTTATCAACCATAAATTTACGATCTCATCCGATATCACTGAATCCTGTTGATTTACCATCATGTTGTTGAGCGGCTATTTTTCTATGCAAATGTAATTAGTTAAATATGAATGAAAAATATATATGAAAACACATTTAGAAAAATGAACTTGGAAACATTGCAACCTTCTATTGGGGACGAAGCTAGCATGTGGACGGTGGTGAGATGATCAAATTCAGCGACTGGGGGCAGTGTCTGGTGTCTGGACAGTGAATTCTGGCATTGGATCACTGACATCTGGCTGCTGGGATGAAATACAGTGGCTGCATGGCAAAATCTGGTGTCAGATTAGTGATATCTGGTGGTTTAGAATGAAATCCGACAGCTGTACGGTGAAATCTGGCCTCAGATCAGCATGATGCGATGAAATTCAATGGCTGTACAGTGGCACCTACCGGCCTGGGATGAAATACGGCTGCTGGACACCAAAGTCCAAGATATGGTGCAATGGTGAGCCAGTGGTGGCAGCAACAGGATGCTGATCCGATGGCAGTGGCACTGGATCTTCAGTCAGCAGCAGTGCGATCTCGGCACGATTCCAGCAGTGGCATTTGGGAGTGGCAGAAATGACTTGGGTGGTTGGGATTATTGGTGGTGAAGACACTCGAGCTCGAATCCGCTTCAGTCCAGATCGTGTGTACTGACATCGTCTCCAGGCCATGGACTTCATTGATCAGGGTGGCTAGTTGCGAAACGATGCTATGTATAGGGTATATATTTAAATATGTTCAGTTTAGGATATACCTGTTACTTGTTTGGGTATTTTGGGGCTTTCTTCAAATTTTGTTTTGTCTATAAAAGACTCGATCCCCCACTCCCAATCCCCTTGTTCTTCTTCTCTTCTTTGACCTCACCCCTTCCCTATCTCTTTCTTCCTCTCGGCTCTGTTTTCCCCTTCCCCTTCTGCATGGCTCCTTATCCACCCTGAAGCCTTCCCCCTTCCTCCCATCAACTCCCCCTTCCAGCTCCCTCTTCACCCCCCACTCCCAATCCCCTTGCTCTTCTTCTCCTCTTTGACCTCACCCCTTCTCTATCTCTTTCTTCCTCTCGGCTCTGTTTTCCCCTTCCCCTTCTGCCTGGCTCCTTATCCACCCTGAAGCCTTCCCCCTTCCTCCCATCAACTTCCCCTTCCAGCTCCCTCTTCACCCCCCGAGAACCCCCATCTTCTTCTGGACCCCCATGCAGGCTAGCAACTGTGCACAAAGTCCCTGGCCACATCCCCTCCCCTCCCTCCTACCCCTCCTTCCCCTGAGAACCTCCCCTTCCACTGGTCCTATCTGACACCCAAAGCTACCCCCGATATGATGCCCGTGGCTCCACTGCAGCAACCAAGCTGCAGAGAACACCTTGACAGAACTCACTCTGCCGTCCGAGAAGCCTAGAGCTCTTTAGGGTTGGGGACTTGATGGCAGGCACCTCCCATTGCCATTGTGCTGTCTCCTTGTGTTCCAGATCCAGCCGGCCTGTGCTTGGCTTCCGAAAGCTGAGAGTCCCCTCTCTGGGTGAGGTTCTGTCTTCCCGAGCTTTGCCACCGTAGCTCCCGTTGCCAGCAAGGCTGGTCATCCACTGTGACCCCACTGCACGACACACCATGCGCTCCCTCCTTTGGTCGAGTCACGAGTGGCACCATAGCCATTAGAGTACACGCATGTTGTTGCGCTTTTTTTTTTAAATCCGGACTAAGGACCAAGCTAGTCTGATCACTAATTGGCCAAAAAGGGGGCTTATGGGTCCATCAGTTGGACAATTTAAGCCCACTAGCTTAGCCCAATTGTGCAGCCCATTGAGCATGGGTTAATTGGACTGAGGTCAACCTTAAGTGGCCTGGTCAACCCCCATCGCCACATCAGCTGCCACCTCACCCTATCTTATTAATAAGATGGCATGGGACAATGGAAAGTCAAGAAGGATTTATTATGGCCTAAGAAAATGAAGAGTGAAGTTGGAGTAAAAGAGCCTAGGAGAATGAAGAGACATCCGAAGCATTAAATCTCTCCCTACCCCCTTCATCTTCCCCTCATCTTATACAAGGGCATGGTCAGCCCAGGTTGAAGGGTTCACGCCATCAGCTCCCTGCAGCCCCTCGTGCGGGCCAACAACTCCCCCTGTCAGCCGTGGCCAAAGGAAGATGAGGAGGAGGAGGAGAAAGAAGAAGGTAGAAGACAGGTAAAGTGGTCTTTTAGCTATGTAGCTCCCAAGTCTCTCCTTTCTTCTCATCTTCTCCTTCTTTCCTTCTTGCCGAACCACCCCAGATAGCATGCTATCGGTTTCTCCCTTTTACACTGCCCCATGAGCCACCTCCTAAAGACCCCCTCTTCTGTCGCTTTCGAGTACCCTTTAAGCAACCCATCTGCAGCCCAGTTCCGACTGCAATCAGACCCTATTTTGGCCCACCAAACAGACCCCATTTCAACCCACCAAACATATCCCAATCAGGTCCCATCTCAGTCCATCAAACAGACCCCAATCAGAGCCCAACAGTCCCGTTGCGGTTCCCCAATCAGACCCAATCAGGTCCCTTAACAGTCCCACTTCAGTCCCCAATCAGACCCCAATCTGGTCCCATTTCAATCCATCAAACAGACTCCAATCATCTCCTTAACAGAACCCGTCAGGTCCCCATTTTGCTCCCTTTGTGCCGCTCTTCCTTAGCTCCTATGTGGCTCACGTAAAATCTTAAATAACCCTTTTTGTTCTAGCCCCTTTGTGGCTCAAAAAAAACAAGAACAGCTCCCTGTTTTATTTTTAAAAAAATTAGAAATCTGTCCATTCCTTGCCGATGGGCGGGGGTGATGTCCTGGGCAAGGAAGGTGGGGTCGGGAGTCGGGACCGGGTCGGTTTGGGGCCAAACCGACCCGGGTCGGCTGGGGTCGCGACCCGGGTCGGGACGGGGTCGGCCCGGGTCGCAAAAAATAATAATAAAAAAATCAAAATGGGGTCGGGGTCTTGGGGTCGCGACCGGGTCGGTCGGCCCCAAAACTGACCCGGTCGGGTCCGGGTCGCGACCCGGGTCGCGACCCGGCGAACCATGGTCCTGGGTCCTTTTGGAATCCGTCCGATGGACTTATTGTCCATCTGGGCGGACTTTCTATCCCACTATTTAAAAATAAAAAAGGAAGCATACTGCAAAAAGTTCAGAAATCTGTTCACTCTGCACTGGTGGGTGGGGGTGATGTCTTGGGTCCTTTCGGAATCCGTCTGATGGGTCGATTGTGTACTTGGACGGACCTCCATCCCACCACCAAACAGATTGTGGGTGATGAAGATCGGAGCATCCAGCAGGCCAACTGAGATCGTATGGCTCAAAATGGGCCCACCGAGCCCAAAAGAATATGAAGGCTGGCCAATCGGGCCAAAGGTGCTTGAACCGGCTCATTGGGCCTTAACAAGAAAATAAATTTAATTAAATCTGCAATGCGAAAGGCCAAATTATATAAAGGGTTAGCACCACATTGGATGTCTCCCTTGGGTCGGTCTTGAAATGTTGATTCGGATGGCAGCAAAGGTCAGTTCTTGTAGTCGACGATCCTTCCCCGATATGACGAGTCAAGTATTTGTCATTTGGGATGAGTAAATTTCATATCGGCTGGAAATAAGCCAGCATGTCATTGTAATGCCGAATTTTAAAGATCTTATGCAAATTTACATCGGGAGAAGGAATGCCGACATATCACCCGATGTTATGTCCATGACACATCAATTGTTGATTCAAGCACTTGTAATCCGACATATGTAATGCAATGAAATTCAAGTGTTGACTCAAATGGATGCAACCGATCAATCAATACTAGTCCGACAAACCGGATGGGATGCGAACTCAAATTGAATAAAGAAACTATAAACCAACATAAAATACACTTCATGAAATCTGAAAACTAAAAAAACAGATTTGAAACAATCTGGAAATTCAACTGAAATTCATTAAATCCAATGGATATAGTTTCTTGAATCAAGTCGTAACTAAATGTTGGTGTCTGTATTTTTACAAGAAATGAAAAAAAAGAGAGGACCAAACCAAGTCCTGAGTGGTCCGACCCTCAATTAGGCCAAATCAGGTCCTGGGTTAGGCCCATTGGCACAAATTCCAGCTGGCCCAACCCTCCACTTGATTAGCAATTATTATTCATCTCCTTGAAGCCTACTTGCGCACAGCCCTATTAAGAGGAAAGAGAAGTGGGCCGCGGCCAAAAAAAGGCCCAATTCAGGTCACATCAGTTGTCCACCTCAGCTGGCCCCACTGTCCTTTTCCAGCTCACCTGCCATGTCATCTTTGGCTCATAAATGGCATGGGAAAACAAAAAAGACAAGTCAACATTGGAGAACTCAAGGGACTGGTCAAGACAGTGAAATCCTAGGAGAATTCAAAGAGTTAAAGTCCAATTAACCATATAGGAGAAGCCAACAGCCACCTCTCCATTGACTTCTTTGCTGTCCCTTGATATCCCACCTGATCCTATAAAAGGGGAGGGTGTGCAAAGGCCAGGCCCACCAGTTGAAGACACCGACAGGCTGCCAGTTTTCTGCCCCCTCTGCGTGCCTGCTTCCAGCCCTACCCACGGCCAAGAGATAGAAGGAAGGAAGAAGAAGAGAAGGAGGAGGAGGATAACAGGGGGTTCTCCTTGCGGTCCCTCTTGGTGCCAATCTTTCTTGGAGAGGGGAGTCTTTTGGCGTCCTTCTTTATCCTCCCCCACATCCGAAGCAAAAAAAACAAGGTAGGGGATGTAAAAAAAATACTAGCTATGTAGCCCTTTAAGGGCGCCTCCCAACCTTCTCCGAATTTTCTTCTCAATCCTTCTAATGGCCTGAGTCATCCTTCATTGACATCGACAACCCAAATGAAGCTCTTCAAGGCTCTAAACTCTTCTGAAACGGACTTTGTTCTAGTTGTGCATGGTGGAGCTTCACGATTAAGCTTCTAGGGATCGCTGGAAGTGAAGCTCCGAAGCCATCTGAAATGAATTGATGCTGCCATCCAGCTCTGAGGTTTGGACCAAACCGCCATTGAAGGACGGTTGCTAGATTTGAGGAGCGCTAGATTTGCTAGGTGATCAAAGGAAACAGCAAATGGCATCGTTGAATCTGAATCAGGGATGACGAAGCACAAAAGAAAGAACAATGCTGGGGATCTTTGGCTTGTCGACTCTCTCGTTGTCGCCTTAAAAATCATCACCACTCTTCAGATTTGATGTCATATGGAAGTCGATGCACCATCAATGAGGCCATTCTGTGAATGGAAGAAGGAAATGAAGAGGAACCAGGAAGAGGGAAAGTTGGACGAATGGCACACAGGCTATAGGGAAGAAGAGGGAGATAGAATGGCAACCTCGTTGGAGAACAGGGGATCAAAAGGGGAAGGCCTCAGCCGACTGGGGAAGACGAAGAAAGAAGATGGGCTGCAGTCCCTACGCACGGGAGAACACCTGAAAATTCCAAAAAATTTACCGTTTTCTCTATTGAACTTATTGGACGTTACCTCTTTTTATATTAGGTGCATATTACAAGAGAAGACTACTAAAAACAAGATTTACAAATTTATCCTTTTAGACCTCAAAGCAAAGATGTAGAATCTCTTAAAATTTAAAAAGACTTTTTAAAAGCTTCTAAAAATAGTCCCCATCATTCTCTCCGATCGGGAGAAAACTCAACCTCGAGTTTTGACTCCGTAAATTTATTTATATGCGGTCAGGAATACCTAAGAGTCGACTTTTGAGAACGAGTTGTTCTTAGGCTTTGATACCAAACTGATACGGGACGCAAGGATTGGGATTGGTGGGTACGATTCGCCGAAAGCTAGATCGATCCAGATACAGTTTGGATTGGTCAATTTTTTTCTTTCTCCGAAAAAAATCAAGAAAAAATGGAAAATTTTTTGAAAATTTTTATAAAATTTTGAAAAATTGAGAAAAAATGTTAGAAAGAAGAACACAAGAAACTTGTCCAATTTTTGACATTTGCACACAACTTTGATGTTGCATTTATGACACTCATGAACACAAGTGGATACAAATTGTAGCATATAATCGTACAATACAAAGTCTACTTAACATTCATTTCACATTTCACTAAATAAAAGAATAAAATACAACAGATATAAAGATACCTTACATTGATGAACAGTCTCATTACCACCAACCATGATATTGTCCCGGATCTTTGTCTTGCTCGTCCTGATTTTCTTGAATTCTCCACTGACTTTAATTAGTCATGATTAATCCATACCTATAGAAAAATAAAGATTGGGTTATCTGGCTAAAATCATAAACTCCACCCTCGGTCGAAACTGAAGGAGATGGTGGATAGCAAGGCTTAATGTCTGAAGCAGGATTTGGATAGAAAGATGCAAATTCATCGAATACATTCATCTTCGTCCAACGTCCGTTGCTCCTTCCACCACTTGAACATGAATGTCTTCTCTCACTCAAATCATCTAGACTTGCTCCACTTGTGCGTACACTACTAATAGAGCCATCCTCACCTGACGCTCCACCTCCACTGCCACCGCCACCTCCACCCTCAGTATGTTATTGTGTAGGTGGAACAAATTCTTTCTCATCTTCAGGACCTCATCTGAAGAAGGTGGTTGAGTGGTGTTAGTATTAAGTAGATGTGTTTATCGTTTGATACTTATCTTTTTTATCTTCAAAAAATCTTATGCTTCACTACTTTGTTGTGTTGACATGCAAAAGTATCTTTAAAGTCTTAAATAAGCCACGATTCTTCTTGGTGATGGTAGATGGACATGCACCTAGAACCTGAGCTGGAGTTGTGGCGGGAGATGGATGATGCTCTGAAGAAGCTGTAGTCTAGGGTGGATCAAGAAGTGGAGCTGTGCATGGAACTTGACTTTCTTCTATTTCCTGCATTTGTTCGTCCTCATTAAAGATGTCAAGCTCACTTTCGGCGCATGATTTGTCATACAGGTCGAACTCTGGCTCTCCCTCAACATCCTTGTCTTTCACCCATGCTGCAAGTGGATGTTCTTCTTAGAACATCCCCTTGTGACAAGCCCTAAGTGGCTTGAGCTTGGGCTTTTTCTTGGTACAATCCACCTGCAAATTGTGTAAATCTTTGCTAGGATGTTTTCTACTTATCTTTGATATTCTTTATCCTCAACCTCATATTATAATGATAGTAGACTAGCTTCTCCAATCTTGCATTCTTCAGTCTATTTCTTCTCTTTATGTGAATGAGGTTGAAGGTGCTCCAATTTCTCTCACATTGAGATGATGAAGTGCTTTGACTTAGCACCCGAAATACAACAGATGCTAGTAGATTCCAACCAGTCCTGTTTGTCACTTGATTCCACCACTCAGCTGTAAAGAAGACAAGTAATATATGCATTAGTAATTGTGTGATATTCTTACAAGAATCTTTGATGTGTGTTAAATTTAATTGGTTAAGGTAACTTACTAAGAGATACTCTGTCATTAAGTACTATAAATCAAGATCTCCATAGATTCCAATCTTATGCCTATATGAAGTCATCTGAAAGAGCAGAACAAAGACTATTAAGTACATTGCTTACGTTCAAGTTCAAAGCTTACTAAGATGGTAGGAAGTATTCACTTTAATCTCAACGAATGTTCTGTCTTTTGGAGTGCTACAAAGCCGCTTGATGACTGATAGTATGTCTGATAGTACATCACCATCGTTGCACACTTGCCTACCATGCTGTATTCTTAGGTTCAAGAAATATTCTGTAAAGGCGTAACACAAACCAATGTTTAAGATAGTAACATATTAGATAATATGGTAGAATAGAATACAACAAATTAAAGTATACTTGCAACATGAATATCGTGGTGAAGTGTCTTGTCCCATCTGTTGTTTTTCGCCTTCCACCATTTTTTATAACTTTTATGATACTTTTTTTTAATCATCATTTTTACTTTGTCTATAGCATTGTACAGGTACCCTATTTGATTTTTATCATTTGAATCATCCAACCTAAGCATCGTACTAAGGGTTCTATGACAGATAGGTAGTATTGCATCTTTTTCCACCACCTGTTGTCCTGTATCAGCTGCTTTATCTTCAACAATACTTCATATTGATCCATAGAGCTTCTGTAAATATCTATGTAGTCTTGATAAATAGTGGAAAGTATAAACCTCTTTAGATCAGCCTTATACCTGTGAGGGCTCTCTAATATAATGAAATGGGTGGCAAATCTGGTGGGACCTGGTCTAATTAGATCATGACCATCAGTGTCTCACGATGTGCAATAGTCTTGGATGCCTATAAATGAATGATATATTCAATTGTCCTTGGCTGACCAAGGACAGTAGGACCCTTACCAATGTCCATCAACATCAAGTCAATAGAATGTGTTGCATAGGTAACCCATGCAGTCGAACCACCTCACCCAGGAAAATGTGGGCTACCTTGGAAGCATCAAAGGTCCTGGCGCAGGGTATAAAGTGGGCCATTTTGGAAAACTTGTCCACCACTACCAGAATTGAATCATGTTTCCTAGGGGTCCTAGGGAGGCCCAAAATGAAATCCATGCTGATGTCTTGCCAAGGGGCATCAAGGACAGGTAGGGGACAGTACAGACCCGTGTTTTGCCTCCTCATGTTGGAGGTAGTGCAAGTCCGGCATTGGGCAACGATCCTACCCACATCCCTCTTTAAGCTAGGCCAAAAAAACGGTGTTCTACTAGGTCTATGGTCTTATTTCGACCGAAATGTCCTGCTAGCCTACCTACGTGTAACTCACAAATGAGGAATTCCCGTAGGGAGGTTCGGGGTATGCAAAGCCGACTTTTAAAGAAGAGGTAGCCATCCTGAATCAGATATTCAGGAAAATCCAGGGTCTGGCCGGACTGAAGGGTAGCATATATAGAAGAAAATTCTGGGCATTCAGGATAATCCGAAATGACATGCTCAAACTCGACCATTTCTGATTTGAAGTTAGTCAAGAGGGAGACCCTACGGCTTAAGGCATCAGCCACCTTGTTATCAGATCTAGATTGATGCCGGAGGACAAAGGTGTAGGCTTCGAGGTACTCTACCCAACGGCTATGCCTAAGGTTGTTACAAATTCGCCCATTTTTCGTGCAGTCACTTTTGCTGCTTTTCTCGACTGGCTTAACGGGCCGGCAGCGTGCCGGGGCTAAAGTTGGAGATGGTCGCTCTATACGCTGTGGCGAAGAAGGCCTCGCTCGAGCCTCGAGAAGTAGCAGGAGGCAGCCGAAGCATCCTCCTCGCTCAACACCATCTAACTCTCCTTCGCACTTACGCACCTCATCGGGATCAAACTCAACCGGACGATCCCCCGGTCGCCCTTCTCTCTATCCAGAGGCATGTACGCTTCTCCCGAATATCCGATTTACGTTCATCTTCTCGGTGGTGCGTGGCGAAGGTATGCTCTCGCTCGTACGTGACCACTTACGAACCGTGCAAATCGCTACTCACCGATTTTACGTCGATTCTCGATATTCTCGATATACGTGCCTCATATTGTAACGACGAAGACCGGCCTTCCAAATGTGCCGAGGTTAACCTGTTCCTCCTTTTCATATGTATCAGGTTGAATGTACTCTAGTTTCTCTTACAATGAGAGGAACTGGTGCTCTGGTTGAGTATCCTGATACCGATGACAACAAGTGGATTCCATCCACTCCTGGTGTTCACCTGAAACCACCACTCAGCTACAAAAAAAGAAAAGAAAAGGTAAACAATTAGCTCATCATTTTCAATAACTTATATGAAAAGAAAATAAAATCTTCACCATAAATTAGTGTACCAGGTGACACTTTGTCGCACGAATATCTCAGATCAGCATCTGAGTATACACCGACCCTCATCTTATACTTCTGCATCAGAAAAAAATTTTAAAAAAATTCATTAGTTGTTTAATAATTAGCTACTCCAAAATATTGAATAAACTCCAACTTACTTCTATCTTAACCTCTATCCTGTCCTGCTGAGATCGACAAAGACGCTGAATAACAACTAATGTACCCCGCATCACCTCGTTGTTGTTCACCACCTGTTCTCTATATTGTATGCGAGGGTTCAAAAAATACCTTACAAGAATTTAATAGTTAACATTATGAATAAGACAATTATTGAATAAACTTAAAGTAGGTAAGCACAAATATTTTTTGAACCTACTAATTTGCAACATGGATATCGTAGTGCAAAGTCTTGTCCCATCGGTCATCTATGATCTTTCACCACTTTTTGTAACCTCTGGGATTCTTCTCTTTTATTTTTAATTTTGTCCGGTCCATGGCATTGTACAGCGTGCCTATCTCGTTCC
This sequence comes from Cryptocoryne crispatula var. balansae, assembly GCA_036172225.1. Lineage (NCBI taxonomy): Eukaryota > Viridiplantae > Streptophyta > Magnoliopsida > Alismatales > Araceae > Cryptocoryne > Cryptocoryne crispatula. The sequence continues at coordinate 44,376,580 of CM069921.1, forward strand.
TGTCATCTGAGTCTACCAACCTCAAGACAACTACCAGTGACTCAATGATTGCCAAGTAGTAGGCAATCCTCTCCCAAAATCTCTTGTCAGTGATTTGCTTCTCAGACCTGACAGGAATTTCTAGTTGATCTTGCTTATTATGTAGGTGGTCCACTATACAATTATAATATTTCTCGGACTACGTGAACCTAACCAATGCATACCTGTGCCGGTGTTGACTCTCCAATGCAATGAAATTAGTGGCGAAACGAGTTGGGCTAAGCCTAGCAAGATTGTGTCCTCCTGTGTGTGATCTCATAATATGTAGTAGACGGAGATGTGAATAAATAAATGATGTGATCGTCTGTGCTTGCCTGACAAGGGTGGATACACTCTCCTCCTTGCCTATATCGTCTAATATGATATCAATAGAATGTGCCGCACAGGGCATCCAGAACATGTGCTTCATCTTCTTCATCAACTTTTTCCCAACCGCCTTATATGAAGGTTCATTGTTAGTGACAACTTGAACCACATTATCTTTCCCGATCTCCTCCACCACCGCATCCATCAAAGAAAAATTGAAGTCGACATTTTTAATCTTCCCAGAAGCGTCCACCGACTTCAAGAACGTGGTCCCCTCAGAACAATACACCAAGAAGTTTATCATACTTCTCTTGGTGATACTTGTCCACCCGCTACACATAATGGTGCAACCCCTCTCTTCCACACTAATTTCAATCCATCCATCCACTCTCTCAACTCCTGCACCTCCTCATCCAGCCTACTGCTCGGGGCTTGCAGACTCAGTCCAGCCTCACCCACGGCATCCACCATCGTCTGGAAGTTGGGGCTAGTGGCTGCACGTGCTGCGATGCCTACATCAAGTTAAAAGAAATTTGGATCAGGCGAATGGCTCTCTTTACAGTCGTTCCTGTTGCCTTCACCCCTTTCATGGCTTGTTTAATCCCCATCTGCTCAGCACTTTGTTTCCTAAATAAATACTCATCACTTGGCATAAATCAAGTACTGGCAGAATGACAATGTGGCTCCTGCCTCCATCCCTTCGTCTCCCGGTCTCGGGTAGGGCGAGCTGATGCTGATCGGCTAAGAGTTGGGTCAGCTCTGGACCCTGACCCTCCTGCTCCTCTCCTCTTGTCCTCCTCCTCAGCAAATGCATGCTTGCTAGCGTGCGTAGCATGTCTAACCTCGGAATCTGTGGAGTCGTCCTCACTCTCTGGCTCTGGCTTAACTGGTGCTTTCCCCTTGTCTTTCCCTTTCTAGGTAGGCAAATCTCAGTCCCTCCTCCTCTGGAGTAGCTTATCGTGTAACTCCTCCCTCTGCTCAATCCTAACAGCCCGTTGAGAGACTCTACCTGTCTTGTAGTCTCTTATCTCCTTACTCTTCTCCCTTGGCACCTTATCACATTTTTTTACATTTCCACCTGTTCCGGCAATATGTTGTTTCAGCCATAACACCACCCCCCGTTCATCTCTTTCTCATACCATTTTCATTGCACTCTCTTTCTGACCGGGTCCACCATATGCCCGTGCTCTCAACCCACGTCAGAAGGACATGCTGGTGTTGTATCACCTTGATCGGCCATTGCTTAGATCTACAAAAATTGTAAATAATGCATTAAAAATTATTAGGCAACATAAAAATTGCTTTAGGTGCTATTTGAGAAGCAGACAACTCGTCAAACACACTATTCGGTATGTTTAAAGGGTTGCGTATTTGTCAGAAATGGTCGTAAATCGATGTACGGGGTATCCGGAATTTTTTCCGTACGAAGAACAACTATCGATGTTCTTACAACTTGAATGGAGTCGTTCGATCAAAAATCACCGAGTTTAATAATGCTCGGAGTCGTCGGAAATGCGTAAAAATAGGCGTACGGGATATCTGGAACTTTTCCTGTGCAAAGAACATCCAATCGATAAGTTTAGAACTTCAACGGAGTTCTTCGGTTGGAAGTCACCGAATTTTACCACGCTCGGAGTCGTCAGAAACGCGTAAGAATGGGCGTACGGAGTTTTTAACGAAGAAATTTTACCAATAATCTTATAGGGATCGAAGAAGAGGTTGAATCGAGGCCGATCGGAGCTTGGATCAGCAGAATCCCTTGAAGAAATCGGCTAGAATCGCCGGAATCATTGGAATTGTCACGACCCAGATTTTTAACATGCACAGCGGAAGATAATCCGGCGACGTAACGGGGAAGAATATCGGTCTGGAGCCAAATAAGGCTAAAATCACAATCCAAATAAACAATTCCAATCTGTACAATATATTAACACCATAAACAAACACCTATCTAAACAAAATAAATACCGACATTGAATGAGAAATTCACTAGCTCCTCGAATTCCAAAATACCACTACGCTTCTGCTGCGCTAAACCTGCAATCCTGAAAATATTAACAACGGAAGGGGTGAGTCACAACAGACTCAGTAGGACTTACACCCGAACTACACCACTATAATAATGATTTCTAATGGTATTCAATACATAATAAGCCTAAAAATCAGATTTAATACATAAAGGGTTTAAACTAATCATATATCTTTAATTAGTCGATTACAAAGTCATTCAACTACCCCATATGATAACCGACTCTATACGCATTAAAACCGACATAACTCACACATTAAACTCGTTCTAGTATGCTCGTAACACATGTATCTCGACATAAAACCAATGACACATCTATAACACTACCATCTACGCCAATCCACACAACTAGACACCGTCCGAGTAAATTTCACGCTCCATCCGACAAATGCAACCACATCACAAAACTAGCACGCATTTACCATATAGTTATAAGTAACATATAGTAAGCTAAATCCCATAGTACCCCAGCAGTGGAGTACTTAGATAAACCGCGTATCCGGATCGACGGGATGCTCCGGACTCGTTCTAATTCATCTGCCGCCCACAGACCGAATTATAGTCCATAAGTACATTTCCATCACAATGCGTTCCACCGCACTAACCACATTCCACATCATGCAAGCATATAATTAACTCGTACAAGAAACACGAACATTTAATTGGTAAATCAAACACGAAATACATAGATGCACACTCACGGTTCTACGCACCCCATATTTCCGTATACCATATCATGCTTAAGACATTAACTAAATCCGCCTATCATATTTACGATGCATCTAAATAAGATTATGCAAGCTACAAACTAAAGATGTCAATCACACGCCAGACAAATACTACTACCTACCGCATACATGAAATCAAACTAAACTCTAACCTCACTAAGCCTAAACCTTACATCGGCTTTTTTTAACAAATCGAATATACATATTAAAGATCACCGTAACGCAAGTAGGTTAAACTAACTAGACTCAAACATAATAAAACCTAACAAGCCAATTAACGATACGGACGATTAAATCAACCTAAACACGCATGATTAAACAAGTTAATCTAACTCTATCTAATCACGCCAATACGCCGTAAATAACCCACAAATTATACCATACTAATCACGATGATCTAAACAAGTTTTTACGATTTAATCAAATATATGTAGGGTACTAAGAATACCGAGACGCCTACCTTAACTAGCGACGACAACGGCGCACGAAATTCCAACGGAATCGATCCGGATGGCGAGAATGCCGCGGTCACGACGGTGACGAAAACCGAGACGAATAGTCCGCAATCGATCCGTCGAAATAAGAAGAATAAAATTAAGTAGAATATATAAGAATAGGAGAGATCTACGATAGGAGAGAGGAGAGAGAGGGAGAGCGCACGTGAGAGCGAGAGATAGAAAAGAGAGAGAGAGGGGGGGGAATACCGCGGAGGGGGGGGTTTTCACCGGCGCGCCGGGGGAGCACACAGCGGAGACGGCCGGGGTTGTCGGTCAACGGCCGCGGCCGCGGCCGGGCGCGGGGTGCTCCACCGGGGGCAAAGGCGGCGGCGGCGCGTGCTAGCGGCGTCCAACGCGCGGCGGCGCGGCGGCCGACGGCGGGTCAACGGGCGCGAGGCCGCGGGAGGCGGCGGCGACCAACCCGAGGGGGGGGGGGGAGAGACGAGGCGCGCGGCGGCGCCCCGCACGGCGAGGGCGGCGGGCGCCGTGCGACGCGGGGTCAACGCCGACGGCGGCGCTCGCGGGCGGCGGGCCCGCGGACGGCCGGGCGTGGCGCGGAGGAGGGCGGCGGAGACCCGGCGCCGACGCGCGCGGGCGGCCGGGGCGTGGTCGGGACGGCGGGCCGGCGCCGGCGTGGCGCGGAGGAGGGCGGTTTCGCCTGGCAGGCGGGTGGCCGGCCGGTGCGGGCGGTGGCTCGGCGGGTGCAAAGGCGGCACAGTCGACGGGGGGGAAAGAGAGGCCGCGCGGCGACCACGAGAAGTACAAGAAGAAGAAGAAGAAGAAGAAGAAGAAGAAGAAGAATAGGGCGTCGAGAGGAGAAAACGGCAGGGGGGGACGTAACCGAAGGAGAGATTTGTGGGAGGAATAGGGAGTAAAAATAATAATAGTAATAATAAATATAATAATTAATTCAAATTTTTTTTCTAAATATCTAAGATATTACAGGAATTGCCGGAACCGCTGTTGGAATCGCACCGGAATCGGCGCAGGGAGCTGGGTTCATCCTCGGAATCGCCGGAATCCTTTATTCTGAGGGTTGAAATTGCCCAGAATCGCCTAAAGGAGCCTCACCACGCTACTGGATTGCCGGAATCGACCAGCAATGGTCGATTGTGGCCCTAAAAGGGTTGGAATCGGTTCGAATCCAGGTCAAGAATCGAATCGAGAACCGAACTGGGCTGGTACTGGTCAGACTGGTCTACCATGGAATCGGTCGGGATCGATAGATTCCAGACAGAATCGCCGAAATCGGATCGATTCCGACCGATTCCATAGAATTCCTGTTGGAATCGGCTCTTCCGTGTGGATTCCGTCTATCGATCCGATTCTGAAATTGGCCGATTTCGATCCGATTCCGGCGATTCTGCAATCAATGATTTGAACCAATCAAACCCAATTTAAATCAAACAACCGAACTAAAAAACAAATGAAACAAAACTAATTAAATTTAAACAAACCTGAATCTGATCCTCCCTCTAAAATCAATCAACTTTTAATTCGACAGGTGGCGTCCCATCGAGCTCAAGAGGCTGTTGTCCTTTGAGTATATCATGTTTTGTGGATGTGCACATTTCTCTAAAACAGGCTGCTACGACGGTTAGTGAAGGGCATTTGAGCCATTGCTTGATGTAAGTTAATGCCGGATATTCGCATCATCCGATAAATAGGTGTCAAAAAATCAAATTTTTAGAAAACTTAACTTCGGCTCTAATACCTTTAAAATACCACCGAACTATATAATATTTTTATAGGATATCACCTATTTTCTTAGATAAATTTGAGGCATTCATATTTCTCAAAAAAAAACTCAACTTTTTTTTTTCAAAACAAAAAAATGAGGTTCACACACTAAATAACATCATTCAAAATTTAATAAACAACATTGAACCAAAAGACACCAAATCAATCCTAAAACTCAAAAGAATGAGACTTAAAACAATATGGAAATTCAAATCTAACTCACCTAATCCAATGAAATTCAACTCCTTAATCAAATGAAAGCTAAATAATTCAAGTAAAACTAAATAAACAACATTAGAAATACTCTGGAATGTTAAGATGAGTCTAAAAGACAGAAAAAGTTGATTATTAAACAATCTGAAAACTCAAAACCAATCAAGATAAATCAAACTCTCTTGGCATTCAAAATATATTGAACATACTCAAACCAGTATCAAACAAAAATAACAATCGAGATAAAAGATACAAAAAAAAGTCTCAATCAACATGTTAACCAATCCTAAATGAATCATATTTCTTAAAACATTCAATTCATCCATTAAACAAAATAACTTCAAAACAATCAAACTAAATTAAAGCCAAACCAAACCGAAATCAAACAATTCAAAGTTGACATAGAATTCAAACCAAACTTAAATATGAAATTTGTACTTTAAATCAGATATAACTTACTTCATACTAAACGAGATCGATTCCAAACCAATTAAAATCAACTTCAAACTAAAGGTTCACATCTCTTCGGGTCCGAAAGACTACAGCCTTTTATTAATTCTTTATGTTTTGCGGATGCATACGTTTTTCAAAAATAGATTGTTATGACGGTTAATTAAGGGAACTCGAGCAATTGCTTTGTGTAAGTTAACGTTGAATATTCGCACTATTCAACGAAGAGGGGTTAAAACTAAAATTTTAATAGAATCTAAACCTCAGTTCTATAATTTTACAAGTATCACCGGACTATCTAGTATCTTTATAGGATATCACCTATTTTTCTAGAAGGATCGAGATACCATGGTTCGTCATCTTGTGAGATTCTCGCGAGTTCTTGCGAAATTCTTAGTCTCGCGAGCTCGGCGAGAAATTAGACGACCGAAACCAATCGACTTCATCTTACCATTTCGTTTCCTGGTCTCGCGGGCTCATAGGGTCGCACAGACGTACAGGGGCACAAGGGTGGTCTCCATTATGGTAATAGAAGAAGCATTCGGCCGGTCAGCCACGCGAGGACATTGAAAAAGGGGGTAAAGAGGGGCATCGGGCAGGTGGACACACTCCAATGGCAAAAGCCTCATCGGTCGGCCTCGCCATCAGTCACACCGCACACTGCAACAGGGCCGGTCAGCCACGCGAGCTCACGGAAGAAGGGTTAAAACCTATCAACGCACCCCCTCAATGAAATATAGAGGAGAAAGAGGCGACCTGACCTCTCATGACGGCGACCGACGGCTGCGACAGATGAGTTCTCCGACTTTTACGGCGGTGACCAATGGCTGTGGCAACATCTTTTGCAGCTATTGTGGCGGCGACAGATGACGAGGGCAACTCTGACTCTCACGGTGGCAGCATCCTGTGGCGGCAAGGGCATCGTCTCCGATGGCAGCATTCAGTGACGACGGCAACTCCGGCAGACAAGGCGGTGAGGTTCGCTCACAACTGCGTAGAGGAATGACGATCGGGAGTTCGAGATGGGATTGGGGATTCTCGGCTTGATCAGTGACTACACGGTCAACGGTAAGTTAAATATTTAATTTTTATATCTTTTTGTTAAATATAACATAACATAATAAGATTAACATATAGTTTTAACATATATTTTTATGTTAAATATAGTAAGATTGTCACATTATTATTAAATTGAAATTATTTAAAGTTTAGGTATAATATAAAAAATTAAATCTTGAGTTCTTATTTCAAATTTTTTTCTTAAAAATAAAAGGATTATGTATAATTTTTTTGTATATATATTAAGATTATAAAAAGTGGAGTTTACAGTTTAAATAAATATTTTATGGTTTAAATATAGTGTAGTTTAAATCTAAAGTGTAGTTTAAATATAATATCATTCTATATTTTACTTTCATTGTAGTTTATGGTTCAAATATAATATTATTAAGTATAATAAGTTATATAAAGTTTAAATATATTATTTTTATAGAAAAATCAGAAATAGGTTTTACACTTCTATCCAATGAAAATGTAACTTTACAACCAGTTGAAAGGAAAATATTATATACTAGAATAGGAATTATGATACCAGAAGAATTCTTTGAAATAATAAAAGGAAAAAATGGATGGCTTAAAAATGTAGATTTACAGATCATAGAAGGGACTATAAAATCCACATATAGTGGAGAAGTAACAATATTCTGATACCAGAAGAATTCGTACCACAACAATATTCTGATGCTCTCTTCCTCCTTCAACGCCAACGTTTATTCCAGATGCTCGTAAACTGGTATCAGAGCAAAGTTTGATATATATTATCTCTATCTCCATTTTATTTGATTTCTCAGTTTTTACCAGTCTTATCTTCACACCTTCCTTTAAAAATTATTTTTTTGGTGAGTAGTATTGATCTTCGTCAGTGAGAAGTATCCTTTTCTCTATGTTTGAGCACATGGAGAATATCTGCTGAAGATTAAGAATATCTAAAGTAATAATGGCTAACGAACGGAATGAAGATATTTGTCTAGACAATGGTCTATGTGTTAGTCACGATAGTCATCAGTATATAATACATAATAAAGAAGCTACAAGTAATATAAAACAGAATTTTCAAATTATATTTAATCAACAAAATACCATAATAGATTATAGAATTAATTCTTATAAAATTCTCCAATTAATTGAAAGTAAAATGAATATAACAAAAGTAACAACTATAGTACCACCACAATATTCCCCTAAATATAATCATAAGAAAATCTCAAATTTCATCTTCAATTATAAAGATCTATTCAAAAAATAATATAACGAACAAGAAACAATAAAAGTTTACTTAGAATCTGAATTTCAACAATTTATAGAATACAAAGCAAATTTAAAAAATAAAATAGATTGTTATACGATGAATCTAGAATTACAAAATTTAAATGAACTTCAAGAATAATATAAAAAAATTATGATACCTTTAAACAATATAATTTTTCATCAGGTTTTGAAATAAAATCTCAATGTTCTACAGAATCAACTGATATAGAAGACGTATTTAATTTTGAAAAAATTAATATAAACACAGTTGAAGAAATAATAGAAAATCTATCAACAGTTGAATAAGGAGAATCATCTAAAGCTCAAGCTTCATCTCCTAGTCAACATATTCCGAAAAGTCAGACATATGGAAAGAGACCATCAACATGGGGAGAAAGTAGATATTATAGTTGGGATGACTATTGTACTTATAAAAATCTCAAAAGATCTGAAAATCCTCGGTGCAGAAAAAAATATAAAATTACAACAAGAAAATACTACGCAAATTTTCGTAGATAATGATTTTAATATCGACTGTTTCAATTCATGAAAGAGCAGATTACATAATATAATGGTGTCATTCAATATTTTCTCTACAATTTGTCCTACTACAATTCTTTGTATTTTCAACCAGACCAGATGCTATAAATATTGAAGATATAGAAAGAATATTAGAAAAAATGAGATTATGTAATATATGTTACTTAACCGAATTCTCCAGTGACTATTCTACATATGTATGGAAGTTACCACCTTTCAATTAGAATCACGGGAAACTTGAATGTTTTAATAAATTCTCATCCCCTTGGGATACTAAAATAAAAGATTATTATCATACTTTCTTAAAAGAAACAGAAACAATAAGAGCAGGAACAGATAGCCTATCTACAAGAATAAATTGTGTGATAAACTGCTTTTGAGACTATTGTAAAGAATAATCTACTATGCAATCATTTAATAAATCTAAGCATTTATATAAAAATATTCAACATCAACAAATACGATTAGTTGTTGTGAAAAAATATTGCCAACCTTACTTTATGGATGCAAATCTGCACGCAGTCAACATCGTGGACCTAATAAAAACAAAAGGAAAACAACCAAATGACCTAATTCCAACACTAAACCAAAATAAAATTTTTATAAAAGGAAACCTAACAAGAAATGCAAATGCAAATGCTTAAAATACTAAGGATTACGCTAATATGTGTCTTAAATGTAAATTTTTATAAAAAGAAATCTTAAAGGAAAATACATAAAAAAGAAACCTAACAAGAAATGTGAATACTTTAAATGTGGAGAAGGATATTACGCTAATATGTGTCTTAAAAGAAGACAAATTAATATTATAGACATGAACATTATTGAAGACATTTATGATATAAGGATAGGGTATGAATTATCGCACATCAAACATTATGAATATGAACGGTTAACCGAAAGTAACAATGATGACATCTATTTGTTTGTTCGAAAGTGACAATGATGACATTATGAATATTCGAACAATTGATTCTGTTTGAATACAGTGACAATAATAGTGAAATTAATGAATTTATAAATGAATTTGATCATTTCCAACAAAATCATATAAAATATATCTACATGATGACAAACATAGTAATAAATAAAGATGAAGAATCAATTTCTAAAATATATCGAACAGAAGAAAATCAAGATGATCAAAATTGACAAACAATAATATTTAATGAATAAATCTACAATAAAATCCAAAATGCACCTTGGAAAATTGAAAAAAAATAAAGTATATAAATTAAAATGGAATTTACGGAGAAAAGATAAATTACTAATAGAAAAGTTCGAACAAACAATAAGTTTAGTAGAAACCAATAGAACAATTACCAACATACAAATCATAAATAAAGAAAAGATAACCCAAATGTTAAAGCATTCTAAAAGAAAAGATAAAATAAAATATCTACACTTAGGGGCCATAGATATTACTATCAAAGCAAATTTTAGAAAAGGAATTGATTCACCAACAACAATTATCATAGTAGATAAAAGATTTATAAATCCAGCGCAATTTATAATAAAAATGATTCAAAGCAATCTAATTTATCAATATCTTAAATTTAGAATATTCCCTCAATACTCGATAAGTTTAAATGACAAAAATATAGATGAATGTTTATATATTTATCATGAACTTAAAAACATAGAAATGACCCCTAGAAGTAAACCATTAACGATAACCACTAAATTATTAGCAAGTTTATCCGAACATAATGACATGTCAACAAGACCAGTATACTAAAATATAATAATGTTGGAAGATCAACAAACTTATTCAGAAGTAATACAACTTAAGATAGGTAAAATTAGTATGCCAAAAGAATGGCATATAGCTTTGGAAGAATTAAAACAAAAAAATAAACCTCAAATTAGTAGAGAGTTAATAATAGACAATAAAATGATTAAATTAAAAAAATTTATAATATCCTTTTAGTAGATTAACAATAAAAGATATTGATTACAAAGATATTGAACAACTTAGCTATTCTTATTGTATAGATAAATATCTAAAAAATGATCAAAATGAAATAATGACTATAGATAAAAAAATATACCCTAAATTAACCATGATAAAAGTACAAGTAAAAATAAGCTCAATGAAATTTATTTGGATGAATGCTATTATAGATACTGGAGCGTCTATATCCCACATTAATAGTAAGATTATAGAAGATCGTATAGAAAAAAGCCAAAATATAGAACAATATATAACATTTAATGGTAATATAGTAACTTTTGAAAATATTTCCATAATTAGTGAGATACGAATTGAAGATGTCAACAAAGACTTACATAATCTTAAATTTAAAATTCTTTATACTTCTCCTGATGTTGTAACACTAATAATTGGAAACTATATTTTAAATCAATATAATCTAATAACAATAAATCCATATACTATTACTTTTACAATTAATTCAAAACAAATATCGGCAGAAAAAATCCTAACAGAATCATCCAACATGATTATAATGGAGAGACCTCTTAATAGAGAAGTAAGAGAATACTTATTTAAATATAATTAAATATATATCATCAAATATGATAAAAATATAGAATGGCTAGAAAAATCAGAAATAGGTTTTATACTTCTATCCAATGAAAATGTAACTTTACAACTAGCTGAAAGGAAAATATTATATAACAGAATAGGATTTATGATACCAGAAGAATTCTATGGAATAATAAAAGGAAAAAAATGGATGGCTTAAAAATGTAGATTTACATATCATAGAAGGGACTATAAAATCCACATATAGTGGAGAAGTAACAGTATTCTGATACCAGAAGAATTCGTACCACAACAATATTTTGACGCTCTCTTCCTCCTTCAACGCCAACGTTTATTCCAGACGCTCGTAAACTGGTATCAGAGCAAGGTTTGATTTATATTATCTTCATTTTCATTTTATTCGATTTCTCAATTTTTACCATCCTCATCTTCACATCGTCCTTTAAAAGTTATTATTTTGGTTAGTAGTATTGATCTTCGTTAGTGAGAAGTATCCTTTGCTCTAAGTTTGAGCACACAGAGAATATCTGCGGAAGATTAAGAATATCCAAAGTAATAATGGCTAACGAATGGAATGAAGATATTTGTCTAGACAGTGGTCTATGTGTTAGTCACGATAGTCATCAACATATAATACATTATAAATAAGTTGCAAGTGATATAAAACAAAATTTTCAAAATATATTTAGTCAACAAAATACCAGAATAGATTATGAAATTAATTTTTATAAAATGCTCCAATTAATTGAAAGTAAAATGAATATTACAAAGGTAACAACTATAGTACCGCAACAATATTCCCCTATATATAATCTTAATAAAATCTCAAATTTCATCTTCAATTATAAAGATCTATTCAAAAAACAATATAACAAACAAGAAATAATAAAAGTTTGCTTAGTATATGAATTTCAACAATTTTTAGAATATAAAGCAAATTTAAAAAATAAAATAGATTGTTATACGATGAATCCAGAATTACAAAATTTAAATGAACTTCAAGAATATTATAAAAAATATGATAGAGCGAAGCAACTATATTGATATCTTCAATAATCACTTAATACCTTTTATTGAAAAAAATATCAATAATGAAGAACTAGAAGAACAACTAAATATTATAAATTATATGGAAGGCACAACAATATTCTCCAATATATTGCAAAAGGAAAAGAGAATAACACTCTATGAATATGTTAATAAAAATCTTCCAATAGAAATTAAAAACATTATTGACAACAAAATATGGAATCACCAAGTTCTACCATTATTACAAGAATATAAAGACTGTCTAACAAAAAATGTAGATAAACAAAGAATAACTTTAATACATCATGAGATTGATATCAAACAATTTATGCTTTGGAACAAGGCGTTATAAATAAGCTAATAATCACAAGAGAGCAAATAAATAATCTAAATTTCCCCATGATAGTTAAAACTATAGTTGGATGGATTCCATTATTAATACAAGACTTTGAAATAGACATGACAACAACCTTCACTAAGCTACTATATGAAATACATTTCCTTCAATATAAATATGGAGGATGAGACCACAGTACTCCTTCAACATCGAATATCAAGAACTCGAGGAAATGATAAATATTGGGGAAGAGCAAAGGAAAAATATTTTGCATATCAAGAACAAAAACAGATGGCCTATTGATGTTTCAAGCTGGACGGATGGGAAAATAATGATTCGTGACCAAGCAAAGATGGTTCACAAAAGTCACCATGGTCAAGGACGTGGGTATGAAGAACAGTTGAATATAAATATTTTAGGACCGAATGGAAAAGTAATATGGAGAGAGGTCTTCAGCTATTGGGTGGACCATATAGAGCAGTAGCAGCACCTGCACCATCAAAACAATAATTGTAAACTTTGTACTATTGCTATTTTTTTTACTTTATTATGTTGACTGATAAAGGATATGGAATCAAAGGACAATGGGGCCCAATGATGCACCCGCTTTGATAAAATACAACATTTATAGTCAAATCAACTACTGTAATATATTTGATCTTAGTGTATAGGCATATCAAGACTTAGTTTGGACTTCAAAGAATTTGAAATCCGAAAATCATGGGCACTTGTAAGCTTCGATTATAAGATATTTTGATATTTTGTTTTTTAAAAAGTATAAAATATTAATTTTTTTTGATATTTTGTTTTTTAAATATAATGACATATTATACAATTTAAATATAATGAAATTTATTACATATTATGTAAATATTTATCTTACTTTGTTAGTATTTTTGAAGTTTAAAAATTATAAATTTGTTAAATATTCTTTGAATATTTAACTTGTTGTTAGTTTTGTAATTTAAATATAATAAGATTATATATTGTAAGATGCTATCCAGTTTAAATATAATGAAATGTATAATAAGATACTATACAGTTTAAATATAATGAAATTTATTACATATTATATAAATATTTGTCTTACTTTGTTAGTATTTTTGTTGTTTAAATATTATAAGAAAGAAATATAGTAAGATATTATGTAGTTTAAATATAATGAGATTTGTTAAATATTATGTGAATATTTAACTTGTTAGTTTTGTAATTTAAGTATAATATGATTATATATAGTAAGATACTATTCAGTTTAAATATAATGAAATGTATTAAATGCATAATCCCACAACGTTTAACCTATAAATGCATAAGCCCTAAATGTTTAAGTTATACTAAACGTTTAAGCTATAACATTTATTAATTGTCAGAATATATATTAAAAATATGGGTGCAGGGTGCACATTGCAGAATATATATTAAGAATATAAAATAATCTTGCCCGAATATATATTATCACCAGAATATATAATATCGCCAGAATATATATTATAATAATAAACTAATATTGCCAGTATATGGGTGCACATCGCAGAATATGTATTATATACTTTTAATTGTCAATTACATTCTTTTAGAAACAATTCCTCTTTCTTATTTTTCTAATTTTATATTTTTACTACATAAATTATCGTCGGAAGTTCGATTTGGTAATTGATATTTTTAAATGCTAAAGGAAGATGTCTGCGAATGACATAAGCTAACAATATGGAACTCCCGTTGGTAATAAGGGTTCTAAATGTAACTTTTGTCGAAACGTAATGCAAGCAGGGGTGTTACCAAGTTGAAATACCATTTGATTGGAGACAAATGATCAGATGTAAGTAAACGTGTAAGTTATCCACCTGAAGTGTGTAAACAATTGAAAGAGTTGAAATCTTAAAAAAGCATACAGACTATGAAGAGTAAATTGGCAAAAGAAGTAGTCATGGATGAACTTTGACAGATGGGTGGTCATTCTGAATGTTTCTCGTCAGATGAAGAAGAAAGATACGAGGAAAGAATACAACAAAAAATTGTAAAAGTATCTACTGAAGCTTGATGGCAAATTGATGAATCCGAGCGTTAAATAGGGCATTCATAAACAATTGGAGTTAGAAATAGTGATGCCGTAGGAATTATGGGTAGAAGTGAAAGTGAAATAAAAAGAATGAAATGAAGCATAACTGACTTTATGCGTCGTGGTGGACATGGATCAGTAGGTATTGGTAAAGGTTCAGCTGCAAAAGGTAGTTTGTATAAATCAGATGATGCATGACAAAAAAGAATGGAGGAAATGGTAAACAAATGACCTTTAAGAGAATCGCTTGGTAAGATGGTTTCAAAATTTTTTATATTCAATTATATTCCAGCTCATGTTGCAGGAGATCATCATTTCAAGAATATGATTGTTAAAGTACAAAATCTTAGACGTGTAGTCAAACCTTCCACACCCAAAGACATATTAGGAAAATATTTGGATGAACTAGTTGTAGACATGCAAACATAAATAAAAAAATTGGAACCATATTAGGATATCTATGGTTCTCTTTTATGTGATGAATGGACAGGACCCATAAGAATGTTCATCATTAACTTTATGGTTTATAGTGCAGGAAATGTCATATTTTTAGATTTAGTTGATGCATCAGGTAAAGAGAAGAATCATGAGTTTATTATGCAGTTGATGGAGGACAAGATTATGGAAGTTGAAAGAAATAGGGTTATACAAATTATAACCGATAATGTCAGTAGTTATAAAAAGGCCGAAACACTTTTGACATCAAATTATTATCTGTTTTGGTCACTGTGTGCTGCTCATTGTATAGATTTGACGTTTAAATATGTGACGAAGAATGCTATGGTAAAAAAAGCTATAGACACGCGTCGAATTGTTACACGTTTCATATATAATCATGATTGTGTTGTGAATCGAGTAAGAAAGGCTTGTGGACGTGATTTAGTTCGATCTGGTGTCATTTATTTTGTAACAAATTATCTTGCATTGTAAAGTTTGTTACGTGAAAAAGAGAGTTTGAGAAGTTTCTTTCTTTGTTCATAGTGGTTTAATTCGGAGTTCAGAAACACTTCTATTAGAAAGAACGTGGAACAAATCTTATGCAATCTTATGTTTTGGGATTATGCAAGAGATTCGATAAAGATCATGGAACCCATGTATAAAGTTTTGAGAGTGATAGACACTGAAAATTATCCAACCATAGGCAGTGTATATCATGCATTCATTGTGATGAAGGATGTGATAAAGACAACTTCACCAAGAAATTACACATGGGTTTATAAAATTATAGATGATAGATGGACAAAATCAAATGATACACCTATCTACAAGGCTGGTATGTTTTCTTTTTTTACCCAAAGTATGAATTCTTGTTATAAATGTACGAAACAAATTATGAGACCAACCTTTTGAATAATAATATTTGCATATATATCATATTTTCTCAATCTAAATTACCAATCTAAATTGCATATTGGAGACAATCAAGCACTTATTAAAACACTTTATCAAGTTTCCGAGAAGTTGTTTCCAAAATTCAAAGGAAGATGCCAATTTGAAAATGGTAACACTGCGATATTTATAGATTTCATCTTTTAAGTTGATATTAACGTTAAATGTTTTATATACTAGATTATACAGTTTAGAGATGCATTAGTCTCTTTTGGGACAAAAAGTGTTATTGCAAGTAGAGAATCTATGTGGTCATATTAGTAATTATTTAATTAAAAAAATAAGTTACTTGGTTCAAATTACAAATATATGATTATTTGTTTCACTTTCAAGTGAATGGTGGAAAATGTACGAAAATGATTCCCCAACTTTAAGAAAACATGCAATCAAAGTTTTATCACATACTTCATCAACTTCTCATTGTGAAAGAAATTGGAGCACTTTTTCTTTGATACATACAAAACTTAGAAACAAGTTGTCATATTCGAAGTTGAAGAAACTAGTTTATTGTCATTATAATATGAAGGTAAAGGTAAAGATAATGGAGGTTGAGCATAAGCAAGGAGGTGATTCAGAAGCGAACCCACTTGATTATTTTGCACTATTAGGAGAGAAGACATGGATGGTTGAGAAAATTCTTATGCTGAATGGGTTGTAAACAATGATATGGATGAACATGATGGTCGCCCATCTACATAAATTGTTATTGTTACACGTGAAACTGGAATGAATGTAAATGCAACTGTACAATAAATTCTTCAATCATCTTCTGAGTCAACTCATCTTCACAATGATGATCTAACCTCCGATATGGATGCTTCCGATGGGCATGGAAGTGACGAGGATGGAGATGAATATAATGTCTTTCGTGATGGTGGTGCTTACGATGTAGAAGAAAACTAGTCATTCCCCATTGATGCTGCTAAGAAAGTTCATCATGAACGTGAAAAAGCATATAGACACAAGAAGAAGAGTGATGGTCAATCAATTCAACAAGATTGTCACAATTTGAGGAATATGATCTTTCTCACACGTTCAGTTCCATGGATATTTCTGATAAATATTGTGATTTTATTGGTGATTTTGTGACATAACAATCACAAAGTGACTAAAAAAGTGATATATCAGAAGCACATAGATCATCTTTTTGGTATTAAGAGTGTTTTCTTATTGTTCATTCACACAGTTTGTGTGAGAATGGAGTTTGGTAATGAGTGTGTTTTGTGATTGTTCATTTACACAGTTGGGGTGCAAAGATTTTGTGTTATTTATTTTCATGTAATGTATGTAAATTTATTGATGTACTTCCAGCTTTATAACATGTATGTCATTTTATACATATTACGTATATCCGAGATCCAATCTCTTGAGATTTTTTCGAGATTTCTCTGAGATCTCTTCTCTTTCACCCCTTGAGATGAAGCCGAGATCCGAGATGGCAAACCTTGTGAGATACGATCCCATTTTCAAAAAAGTCGATAACGAGGTTCACACAATGCACAACCCCATATGAAGAGCTATAACACCCGATTGTGTTGTGGGAATAATAACCATGTTACTGTGGCCATTCAGCTTATCATCGCTGGAATTCAAAGATTAAGGTGTCGAAACTAGGCACATGTTTCAAGGCCTTTGTATTGGGTTGAGTTTGATTTCATGCATAATTTTGAGGCATCAAATTAATTGTATCAGGTTTGTTCGTGTTATGTAAGGATGCATGACTTCAAACTTTATTTGATCTTCTTGTTTTACGAGTAAAGTTTGCATTTTGCATGTAAAAATGTGACGATACACAATGTACCAAGGGGTATCATCTCGGCATCAGTAGGGCCTCTTAATCTGCTCGCTTTTTTGGCCAAATTTGACGAGTTTGTAGTCAATTACCATGCTACTTGGTGTGGGCATATATTTTGTAACATTTTGCATGTAATAATTGGGCAGAGTGGTGGGCAGCTGGACGGATGTCACCCACACACTAGTGTGGATATACGACACTCTCTCTCTCTGCATGTTGTTACATTTACTCTCTTATTATTCATTCGACTGTTGTGCTGCACATGAGAGACTACTTGTCTAGCTCATTTTATAAAATCACTGTCAGCTTATTTTAGAGAGGACATATCTCTAGCTACAAGATTGGCTGTCTTTTGTGTGTCCTAGACTCCTGTAGTGGAGCAACTACCTCGGTGCTGCCCGCTCAAGGGCTGTGTGCTCTGGGACTGCTTCTAGTTTGATTTAGTAATTAACTTGGACTTTTGATATGCCACGATATCGACACATGCATATATCTTCAAATTGCTGTTGTAAATCTGATTTATAGGTGATTTTATTTCAATCAGGGTGGGCGGTCTCTCCTGTCCAATCAGCAGGAGAGATAATGGATCAGTTCAGATCTGGGTCGTGGATCCAAACCAATATATTTTCTTCTTTCTTATTTTTGTTTATTGGATTGGCTGGGACAGGACTGATTTGGTCAATTCTGGCCAGTTCTATGGGGAATTTGATCCTGGATCGGACACCCAAATTGACTGATTTTTTCAACCATGAGTCAACCAGACTGGTATCTTTTGAAAGTCTCATTCTGGCTGAGCAAGGCTTGGAGCATGTGAGATGGCTGAAGGCGGGAAAGCTATCTTCTGTTGTAATAGGTGAGAGGTGGTTCGGTGAGAGGTTGTTATTCACTGGAAAATTTCAGGAAAATCCCCAGAAAATTTTATACGCAAGAATCAGCTGGAACATTCTAGAAACTGTAACTAATGCCTTTTCTGGAACTTTATTTTCACCCACCGAGATGTTAATGAACATTTCTTGTCTTTAGTTTTGTCATTTTTTCTGTTATAATAACATTATGACCCGGCTTCTTTTGGCAACTTCCGAAAAAATATTTTGTGTATAGAATCCCATTGCAGATTTGTCTAACATGCCAAGTTGTAAATTTTCCTATGCTAGTTCTCTATCTAAACCTGCATGGCAATCCAATTGCAGATTTCTGAAGTGAAAATAGCAGAAATTGGAGATGTTGATTTCTCTCAAGCAGTGGTGGTAAACTTTGGGAACTTCAATGTTGAAGTTGTGGATCCAGTTGCTGACTATCTGGACTTGATGGAGGTAATCAGCAAAAAAATCAGAAGCAAGTTTCTGAAATCTAGCTTTGTTATCTTTCTACTGATAAATTTTTTTACAGAGTGTCTTTGACTTTGACCTCATCAGGTCTCTCCTCACTCGCTCTGATTTCAGGTACTTAGGTGGAAACCTTGTTACAGTGCTTACCGTATTGATTTCTCTCTACTTGTATCAAATGTAAAATATGCAATTTTGAGGGGTTTATAGTGAGCGCTATTGGATACTTCAGAAAAAAAAGTAATGTCAAGTCAACTCTTTGGATTGAACTGGTGTTGGATGCTTAGAAGAGAATTCCAGAGAAAAGAAAATTTAGGAGATTGGGATTTCTTAACTTCATTTTTACACGTTTGATTATAGGCAACAGCATGGAGAGAGAGAGAGGATGCTCTTGGGCGATGCCATGGTCAGGGTGACTCTCTGGCCCTGCTCTGCAGGTCTGCCTATTCTATCACCTCTGAGTGGGGGGCACACCTCCGACTTCCTTGCGCAATCACAGAGACCAAGAATGGATTCAGATGTGCTTCTCACGAGGTAAGCTGATGCCTCCGCATAATTATTCTAGAGGTGGAGGGTGAAGTGGAGGATTGAGAGGAGAGCTGAAGAAGTTTCTGTCTGCTATGAGTGGGCACTGGGCGTTGGGTGGTACCCCGTGTAAACCATAGATTACGGAATCGGTGGAATCGGACCGATTCCGACCGATTCCGGAATCGGATCGGTGATTCCTGGCGGAAGGACCGATTCCGGGAATAATTCCGCGGAATCGGTAAGAATCGACTGGAATCGGTCGGAATCGATCCGATTCCGACCGATTCGTTGTGGAATCGGTCGATCCGACCGATTCCGATGGAAGACCGGTTGAACCGGCCCCGGTTCGATTCCCGGTTCGATTCTGGACCGGGAATCGAACCGATTCCGGCCCTAAAAGGGGCGGAATCGGCCGCCGCGGTCGGTTCCTTCCTGCCCGCGGCGGGAGGGGTCATTTCCGGCGATTCCGCGGCGATTCCTCGCCGATTCCGCATCGATCCGGCGATCCAGGCGTCGATCCGAGCGATTCTGTGCAGCGATCCGTCGATCCGGGAGCGATTCAAGACCGATTCCGGCGATTCGGCGATTCCCCGGGCGATTCCGGCGATTCCGCCGATTCGGACCGATTCCTTCAGCCGATTCCGCCGATCCAAGCTCCGATCCGCCTTGAATCAACGTCTTCTTCGATCTCGACCGCTGGTAAGATTTCTTCGCCGAACACTTCGTACGTCCATTCTTACGCGTTTCCGACGAGTCCGAGCGTCGTTAAACCTTGTGATTTCCGACCGAATTAGTCCGTCCAAGTTTTAAACTATCCGTTTAAGTTCATTTTGCACGGGAAAAATTCCGGATATCCCGTACGTTATTTTCGCGACGATTTCCGCAACTACGTAACCCTTTAAACATACCGAATGGTGTGTTACTTGGGTTGTACGCTTCCCGAACAGCGTCTAAATCATTTTTTATGTTATCTAATCAATTTTAGTGCATTGTTTACAATTTTTGCAGATATAAGCAATGGCCGATCAAGCGACGTGCTTCCGACGTGGGTTGGGAACACGGGCATATGGTAGACCTAGTCAGGAAGAGGGTGCAGTGCAAGTGGTGCGAGAAGGAGATGAACGGGGGTGTTCCGCCGAAACAACATATCGCGAACGGTGGGAATGTAAAGAAATGCGACAAGGTGCCCGGGGAGAAGAGCGAGGAGACGAGAGGATACACGACGGGTAGAGCCTCTCAACGGGTCGTTCGGATCGAGCAGAGGGAGGAGTTGCGGGACGAGCTACTCGAGAGGAGGAGGGACCGCGATTCGCCTACCTCCGAAAGGGAAAGGCAAGGGGAAGGCGCAGCCACCGGAGCCGAGAGAGCGAGGACGAGTCCACGCGGACTCCGAGCCGAGACGTGCTAGCCACGCGGCCAGCGCGCATCGGCCGAGGAGGAGGACAGAGGAGGGGAGCGGAGGGTCCGGGTCCCGAGTTGACCCGGCTTTGGGCCGATCGGCATCGGCTCGCCCTACTCGGGACCGAGAGCTCGACCCCGGGAGACAGAGCCCTACCGCCGTTCCACCTTCCACCAAGACTCGATTTACACCGAGTGACGAGTATTTATTTAGGAAACGAGTGCGGGCGGACGGGGATAAAGCAGCAATGAAAGGGGTGAAGGCTACGAACGGCCGCAAAGAGAGCCGTTCGCCACATTGTCAAGTGGTTTTTACACGCAGTATCACTTTTTAAATTAAATTTGACATTATGCTCGTTTCATTTACTAAAACTTAATTTTACCCCGATCCCATGTTTTTTAACTTGATGTAGGCATCCCGAAGACACGGCCACCAGCCCCTACTTCCAGGACGATGGTGGATGCCGTGGGTGAGCCGGACCGGGTTTGCAAGCCCCGGGCAGCAGACACATATACGGCGCTGGCCTGGATGAGGAGGTCCAGGAGTTGAGGGAGTGGATGGACGGGTTCAAGTTGGTGTGGAAGGAGAGGGGTTGCACAATCATGTGCGATGGGTGGACAGGTATCACCAAGAGGAGTATGATAAACTTCTTGGTGTACTGTTCTGAGGGGACTACATTCTTGAAGTCGGTAGATGCTTCTGGGAAGATTAAAAATGCCGACTTCATTTTTTCTCTGATGGATGGAGTGGTGGAGGAGATGGGGGAGGAGAATGTGGTTCAGGTTGTCACTGACAACGAACCATCATATAAGGCGCCTGGGAGGAAGTTGATGGAGAAGAGGAAGCACATCTTCTGGGTGCCCTGTGCAGCACATTCCATAGATCTCATTTTAGAGGATATAGGCAAGGAGGAGGGTGTATCTACACTTGTCAGGCAGGCGCAGACCATCAGTTCCTTTATTTATTCGCATCCCCGCCTCCTACATATCATGAGATCTCACACAGGAGGGCACGATCTTGTCAGGCCCGGTCCGACACGATTCGCCACGCACTTCATACGGAGAGTTTACACCGGCACGATTTGCATTGGTTAGGTTCACACACGTCGAGGAGTATTACAACTATACGGTGGACAACCCGTACGACAAAAAGAAAGAAGGAGATTCTTGTCAGGTCTGAGAAGCAGATCACTGACAAGAGGTTTTGGGAGAGGATTGCCTACTATTTGGCAATCATTGACCAGCAGTGGATTACACCACCAGCTCCACCATCCTCTGCTTACGTCCCGGTCGTCCCGCAGTCCGATCCATACGACCTTGATGGCATGGCATCGGCATTATTTTCATATGGATATGGTCCCGGACAGTATTCAAGACTGAGCACGAGGGAGGAGCGTCACGAGCAGCAGGGAGAGGAGGACGACCCACATCTTTATCCTAGATATTGGTAGTAGATTGATATGATGTAATTTTTTTTTTGATGATGTATCAACTCTTTGATATTTGAATAAATGGAATTGGAATATGTACTTAACTTTCAAGTCTTCAAGTCTTCAATTGGTGTTCATTAGTATTTGTATGATGTGGTTTTGTGGATATCATGCATTGGTGATTTTTTAAAATTTTTCTAACTCATTTCCTATTTTTTTAGAATTTTTTCTGAATTTTTTGAATTTTTTTGACGAAAAAAAAAATCCAAAAAAAAAACCGATTCCGACCGATTCCGGAATCGATTCCCTTCCCAGGAATCGGCCGATTCCGGCCGATTCTGGGAATCGGAATCGGAATCGGTCCCAACCGATTCCGATTCCGATTCCGATTCCGGAATCCTTGGTGTAAACAGTCTGTGGTTCAGGATGACTTATCCTCAAAATAGGCAGTTTGGTACAAGGATCGCCGGATCGGGATCGGATCCTGGATCGGTGGGGTCCGATCCGATCCGGATCGGATCGGATCGGACCGATCCAGGCCGATTCTCTTGGAGCCAGACCGATCCAGAATCGGTCTGGATCGTTTTTTTTTTTTTTTTTTTGCTCTATGAAAAAATCTGGAAAAATCACCAAAAAATCAATAAAAATACATAGGACTCAGAAAAAATGTGAAAAAAATATAGGGAACACTCTATCATATAACAAATTATCAATCAATCATATAGAACACATATCATATCCAATCACACAATAGAACACATCATACATCAAATAAGATACAGATTTTTATCAAACAAACAATCATATCCAATCACACAATAGTACAACACATATTCTTCTTACCACTTATATTACATTGCGTAAAACAAACAAACAAATACATTATACATATGCCATCACCACCAACTATGGTAATGTCCGGAGTAGGATGGATCTGGATCTCTGGCCTGGTCATTCTGATTTTCAGCAAATCTCCATTGAATAGGGCCAGTCATAATTGGCCCGAATCCAGAAGAAAATAAAGACTGGCCCATGTCGGTAGACTCATAAATTCCCCGATCGGTCGGAGGTGGAGCTAGAAAAGATGGTGGATAGCCAAGCTCACCTGTCCGAGGCGAGGCTCGGATAGGAAGATGCAAACTCGTCGAAAACGGTCATCCTCGTCCGGCGTCCGGCCCCTCGCCACTCGAACACGAGTGTCTTTTATCACTCAAATCATCTGGACCTCCTCCACCCGTGCGTGTCCTACTAGTAGCGCCACCCTCTCCTCCGCCACCCCCACCTCCACTTCCACCTCCACCCCCTGTATGCTGTTGTTGTGTGGGTGGGACAAATTCTTCTTCATCCTCATCCGATGAAGGTGGCTGAGTGGTCTCGGTGTCAAGGAGATGATGTCTCCGTTTGATACTTATCTTCTTCCTCTTCATTGTAGGATCTCCTTGACTTGCTTGCTGTGAAGGTAAGCATACTTTCTTTAAAGTCCTAAATAATCCACCATTCTTCTTGGTGGTGGTGGTGGTAGATGGACCCGCAACTGGAATCCGAGCCGAGCCGTAGGCCGGGGAGGGAGCTGGATGTCTCTCTGGAGAAGCTGTAGTCCGGGGTGGATCAGGAAGTGGAGCTGTGCACGGAACTTGACTTTCTTCAGCTTCCTGCATGTCTTCATCCTCACCAAGGACGCTGTCAAGCTCTCCTTCGGCCCATGATCTGTCGTTCGGGTCGAACTCTGGCTCTCCCTCAGCATCCTTGTCTTCCACCCATGCTGCAAGTGGATGTTTTTCTTGGAATAGATATTCCAAGTCCACATCCGCCTGGGACAAGCCCTGAGTAGCTTGGGTTTGTGCTCTTTCTTGGTACAATCCACATGCAAACTGGGCAAATCTCTGCTCCGATGTCTTCTGCCTATCTTTGATATTCTTGATCCTCAGCCTCATATTGTAATGGCAGTAGACAAGCTTCTCCAATCTTTCTGTCTTCAACCTATTTCTCCTCTTCGTGTGAATAAGGTTGAAGGTGCTCCAATTTCTCTCGAACTGGGATGATGATGTGCTCTGACTTAGCACCTGAATTGCAACGGATGCGAGTGGATTCCATCCAGTCCTGTTTGTCACCATAATCCACCACTCAGCTGTAATTGTAAAGAAGACAATTATGTGAGTACTGGAAATCTGGATCCACGTACACCCCAATCTTGTGCCTGTATGGAGTCATCTGAAAAGACAAAATAAATCAGTTATCTTCTCTTCTTGAGATAAAGTTAAAAGTGTAATTAATATGAAACGTATTATTTACTTTAACCTCAGCGCACGTTCTGTCTTCTTGGGTCTTACATAGTCGTTTAATTACAGATAGTGTGCCTGATAATACTTCACCATCATTACATACTTGGCCACTATACTGTATCCTTGGGTTCAAGAAGTACCCTGTAACGACATAATTACTCCATTAGTATTAGGACAGTGGGGGTAATACACAAAATAGAACTTGTAATACAATTATATCACTCTAGTAAAGTATACCTGCAGCATGAATGTCGTGGTGTAGGATTTTGTCCCATCTGTTGTCAATCACCTTCCACCACTTCTTGTAACCCTTGGGATACTTCTCTTTAATTTTCAACTTTGCTTTATCCATAGCATCATACAGGTACCCCATCTGATTTTTGTCATTTGAATCCACCAACCTAAGTACGTGCACCAAAGGCTCTATGACAGACAAGTAGTACTGCACCATCTCCCACCACCTGTTATCTTCTATCAGCTGCTCCATCTTTAGCAGTATCTCATACTGATCTAAGGAGCTCCTGTATATATCCATGTACTCCTGATAAGCAGTGGAGTGGATGGACCTTTTTAAACTAGCCCTGTACCTATATAGGCTCTCTAAAGCAATAAAATGGGTGGCAAATCTCGTGGGACCCGGTCTGATCAAATCATGACCATCGGTGTGCTGCCTCATGATATGTAAAAGTCGTGGATGGCCATAGATAAATGAGGTGATAAGTTGTCCTTGGTTGACCAAGGACTTGACATTAGCATCCCTACCAATATCTTCTAACATCAGGTCAATAGAATGTGCCGCACAGGGCACCCAAAACAAGTGAGGTCGAGCCTCCATGAGCTTCTTTCCTGCAGCCTTATATGAGGGCTCATTGTCTGTGACAAACTGCATAATGTTGGCCTCTTCTATCTCATCCACCATAGTGTTCATCAAGCCAAATAGGTAATCTGCATTTTTTACCTGACCTGATGCATCAACCGACTTTAGAAATACGGTACCCTCTGAACAATACACAAGGAAGTTTATAAGTGACCTCCTTGTGATTCCAGTCCACCCATCGCACATTACAGTGCACCCCCTCTCCTTCCATATGGATTTGAATCCATCTATCCATGAGGTCAACTCATCGACCTCCTCATCTAAGCCTGTTTCATATATATACTTTGATGTAGGGGCTTTCAACCCCGGCCCAGCCTCACCAATCGCATCAACCATAGTCTGGAAATATGGACTCGTGGCTACATGTGCCGGGACACCTACAAATTCAAAAACAAGATAAGGGAGAAGAGATGGTTGTTAATAATAACTAACTTAACAAGAAATTCATATCAACAAGCAATGCTAACCACAACTTCACCAAATCTTTACCTGCATGTAGAAAGAACTTGACCATATGCTTTAGGGCTTTCTTTGCTGCCCCAGTCGAAGTCTTCACCCTTTTAAATGCTTGTTTTATACCCCTCTAACCTCTGCCACTCTCCCTATACATGGCAGTGTCTCCTGTCGGCATCGGTCGAACAGAATGTGTCCTCCGGATTTCAGGCTCTCGAACAGGGCGTGTGCCCGCCCCCACATCAGATCGTCTGGCAGCCGAACCTCCTGCTCCTTGTCTTCGTTCCTCATCCTCACGGGCCTGAGCCCTACTCTCATGTAGAGCTCTCCTGACCTGAGCCTCTTCCTTATCTGATGAAGATGAGTAATCAACTTGGACCCTTTCATGTGCTGGCCCTTTCCCTTTCTTGCTCTTTCCGGCCATAAGATCGGCGTCTCTCCGACCTAGCAACTCGTCATGTTGCTCTTGTCTCTGACCAATTCTCACCTCCCTCTGTGATGCCCTTCCAGTTATATAACCCCTCATCTTCTCCCTCAGCTCAGCTGGTACTTTATCACACTTCTTTACATTGCCACCCGTCCCGGCTATATGTTGCTTGAGCCGATACACACCTCCATTCATCTCTTTTTGGCACCACTTGCTTCTAACTCTCTTCTTCTCTGAATCAAGGAGATGGCCATGTTGCCATCCAATGTCACGAAATTCCGCGGGATCGGTGCCATGCTCCTCGTCCGACATCTTATCTACAACACATAAAAGCATACACAATATTAGGTCAATTAAATCCACCCCCATTGGGGGGTGAAATAATCCCCCCCCCATGGGGGGATTTCATACCAGCCTCTCCCCCCCCACCACCACCTAGGGGGGGGGGCGCTGTCAAAACAACACCCCCGAAGGGGTGATTAGCACCCCTTCGGGGGTGCAATTCCACCCCCATTGGGGGGTGAAATAATCCCCCCCCCAATGGGGGGATTTCATGTCAAAACAGTCACCCCTTCGGAGGTGTTGAACAGTCACCCCCGAAGGGGTGATTAGCACCCCTTCGGGGGTGCAATTCCACCCCCATTGGCGGGTGAAATATTCCCCCCCAATGGGGGGATTTCATACCAGCCCCCCCTCCACCTAGGGGGGGGAGGGGCTGTCAGCGATTGCCCCTTCGGGGGTGACTGTTCAACACCCCCGAAGGGGTGATTAGCACCCCTTCGGGGGTGCAATTCCTCCCCCATTGGGGGGTGAAATAATCGCCCCCAATGGGGGGATATCATACCGGCAGCTGACCAAGGCCGGGGGGGGGGGAATAGTGGTTCGAAGGTCCCCCCCCCCCCCCTTACAAACCTTGTGTAGGGTGGATCGGCCGTGGGGAAGGCTGGATCGGCCCTTGGTTGAGCTGGATCGCCGGCAAGAGGAGCCCTAGAACTCAAAGGAGGCTTGGGGGGAAGGAGAGGAAGGAGAACCTTGGCGCTGGGGGGAGAATCGGTCCGGATCGACCCCAAATAGGGGGTGATCGGGCCTTAAAACATGTCCGGATCGTTCCCGGAATCGGTTCGATTCCGGGTCTTCCGGTTTTCCGGCGAATCGGTCCGGATCGACCGATTTCGGGATCGATCCGGGTGGATCGGTCCGGGATTGACCGATCCGACCGATTCCGTCCGATCCAGCCGGGACTGCCGGCTGGATCGCTAATTCCGATTGGAATCGGATCGGTAGGTACCGATCCGATCCAAGAATCGGTCGATCCCGATCCGGATCGACCGATTCTGCAATCCATGGTTTGGTAGCTGGAATGACTCACCCCCCATTCTTCTTATTCTCCTGAAAAGGCGGAACAAAATATGCTATTCTCTTTCATATGGTATACTTAAATGTATATGAAACAAAAATATGCCTTATACTTTTTATTACTATGTGTTAATTTTACTTGTTATATATGAAAGATAACATTTATATGGTAATATTTGATAATATTTATATTAAATTATGTATTATAAAATATGTATTATATTTTATATCATATCATATATTAAATAAAATATAGTAAAATAAAATTATAAATAAAAATATTATAGTTTATATACTAACTTAGTTAATCTATATTACATATGTTTTAATTTTAATTTTATAATTATATATTTTGTACTATTATTTTATAATTAATTTTTATCATATTCTTTTGTAAATGTATATTTATTCAAAATTAATTTATATTTT
The DNA here is from genome assembly GCA_036172225.1 of Cryptocoryne crispatula var. balansae. Classification (NCBI taxonomy): domain Eukaryota; kingdom Viridiplantae; phylum Streptophyta; class Magnoliopsida; order Alismatales; family Araceae; genus Cryptocoryne; species Cryptocoryne crispatula. Next base: position 44,405,052 of record CM069921.1, read on the forward strand.
TATTTCCATCTAGTATTTTGATAGTATAAATAAAATTTTAATAATATTTATTTATAGTACTATTAAATTATATAATTTTTATTTACAATTTATCACATTTTGAAAACTTAATTTTTTGAGTGGTCAATGTAGGTAGAAAAGTGTACTTTTAACCACCTTATTCTAGGAACAACTTTTCTGAAAGACCAAATTGCTTAAAAATAAGTGAAATACCAATTTTTATTCCAACTGCTCTACACATTTGCCAAACCATACAACCCCTTATTCTGACATTGTTGATTTCGAAGTTTGTCTTTCTAGCTGATTTCATTTCCAAACTGGCCCAGGAAGTCAAGTTCTGTGCTCTATGGTCAGGTGAAGCAACTGCTTGCAGATGCTGTGGTATCGTAGAGTTGGGTGATATATAGTTGACATCCTATCCTATGGGAGCTGGATTTGTCTAAGAGTCAGGTCTGGTCAAAGGGGGGGGGGGTATCCACTTCTTTCAAGGTGGCGTGGAATTGAAGCTGGTTGGGAGACTGTAGGATGCATGCCTAGTTGCAAACTCTTCTGTGCGTTGGGCAAGTGTCATGGTTTGTATGTGCTGACCTGGTTCTTGAAGGGGAACCTGATCCTGTGGCTGATTTCTGTGGGGATTGGCTCGACTTGGTCAGATCGGCCTGGTTCGGCCCACTCCAGATTGATCCTGCCGGTTACCACAGGAAGGAGGGGGCAGCAGTGGCTGCTCATATCGGGCCACATATTGGGTTCATATGACCCAGCACAAACCTCATGCAGGGAACGCATAGGGTGGTGGGGGCTACCCTTTTACTGCTGAGAGGTGGCGATTTTACCTGAACACCCTTCACCTGGAAATGGTCCAGAGTGGTTTCTTGTTTCTTTTTGGGTTTTCTAAATTTTGAAGGGATGCATTGAGGCCGATCCTGGATTGGTTTCTTCCCTTGGAACATCTGACCGGCCGATTTGATCCTGATTCAGATTGGGATCAGCCTTTAGCCGATTCAGAGGTTGTTCCTGACCCAGAATATCTTAGCAGTGTTGTTTTCAGGCTCACTTTTGCAGCCCCAATGTGGCTTCTATCTTCTTTCTTTGGGCTTTGGAGATGGGTGGAACTTGCTGCTTTCTGGTAATTCCATTGTTTTGGAGCATTGAATCCTTTTAAAGAGATCTTGAGAATTGTTGGGTTGTTGCTATCCGTTGAAAGAGGGGTGTTTAATTCATTGGTGATAACTCATGTGAATGATTTGATAGAAGCTCACAGGCCAGAGATGCTTCCATTGAGGATCAATGTCATATTCAAAAGCCTCTGCTACTTGGTGACCATCTGTTTAATGGGGGAAGATAATGCCTTTGGCCATCCGATGAGGTATTAATAGGTGGCGGCTGTGGCCAATGAAGTTCTGTTTAACTGTGTCACCAGAGAAGATGGTGGAAGATTGCTGGAGGGATGGGGGGAAACTGGTCGAAGTCTTGTCATAGGTTGGGGGGTGGACTTGGAGACAGATGGAACAGCTCACAACCTTAATTTTCCTGACGTCACAATGGTGACTCTCTCCTCTAGGAAGGCACCAGGTGTCCAGCTACATCCAGTCATGACCATTGCTATGCTCCAGGAGGAAAGAAGATCACATTTCTTTTTGGTAGAAGGTTTGCCTCACCTGTAGTGGCTTCAAGGATTTCCTGATTGAGATTGGATTGGCAGGTAGGCTGATCCACCGGATGCCCAGGATTGGCTGATCCTGGCCTGACTTGGCCCAACTTGGCCTATACTTGGTCCAAGTTGGCCTGAGTCTGGCTGGAATCAGTCAATCTGGTCAATGCAAGCTAGGATTGGTTGATCCACCCCAATTTTCGCTAAGTGCATTTTATTCAATTATATTGTACTGGATCTGCCTGGATCAGTCCTCAGCCGATCTATGCTAATCCTGGCTAAAAACTGAGCTGGTATTGGATCACCGAGGGAGAGCTGATTGCAATTTGGGATTTGTCAATCCTGCAAAGCATGAGTGGTTGCCAGTTGTCACATGCAGGGCGACAGAACATTAACCTTCTGGTGAAGGAGATGAACAGGGTTGGGCCATGGGTGTAGGGATGGGTTAGTGCAGTATGCGATTGGATACCCTATACCAGGTTCAAGGGTTTAGCCTGGTAGCCATGATCTGCCTTTCTATGCTTTCCCAGGCCTGACAGATTCGTGTCGAACTGGTTGGGGTGGGTCAAACTGGTGGCTTTCTAATTCATAGACTAACCAATCCACCTCAATGGTTGGTTTGAGTAACATCAACCTCTGGTTTGATGGCTGTAGGTCAGCAAGCATCATCTCCCTTCCAAAATAAGCACCAATCTGTTATGGAGGTTCAGCAGTCAAGAGACCCTCAGCCGAGTACCCTGCTCGGCAGCGTGGTGCACTATGTCGGAGATGACAACTTGAGCAGACTGAGCCACAACAGGATAGGGTTTGTAGGGCACGGAATGGTCAATTCCAAGCTAGGATTGTCTGATATGGAACGATCTTAACTCAGCTGATTTGGTTCAACTGGATGTCTGGATCTGCCTGTATCGGTCCAGAACCGGAATATTCCAGCTGAAAACTGTACAAGGATTGGTCTCTCTCCCTGGATTCCATCCAGGAGGTGCCAATTCTGATCAGGGACTGGCTGATCCTAACCTGGGTCGATGGATCCTGCAAACCATGGCAGGAACACAAGGGCAAGCAGCCTGTTTGGGAATGTCTGAGCTTGGAGGTGCAGCAATGAGGACAGATGCAGTTGGTGACCCGAGGGTCTTTAAAATTAAGGGCCGAACTAGAGTTTCCACTTCCTCGATATGATGGCGGGGGAACTCTTTTGGTTAGAGAGAATTTTTTAAGCTCTGAGAAGGACAAGAAGGTCATACAGCTATCTGGATGCATCACAACAATGGGTTGATGAGATGATTATCAACATGGGTTGTACAGTGGGTCTATCCTCTATAGGAAAGGGAAATTTATTTATTAAAAATTCAAAAGAGATCTGTTGTTTGCCCTTTGTTTCTCTAGCAGAGCCTACAAGAGAGCAAACAGATTGGCAAATGAGGTATGCACTTTATGCTTAGTAGTGCAGTCGCTTGGAATTGCTTTACGGGAGGATAGGGTTGGACGGGGAGCTAGATTGATCATCAAATGAAGATGCTCACATGGAACTCAAGGGGTTTTTCTGGAGGGAGGAGAGGGAGGTGGCACAAGTTAGAAGGTTGATAGTAAAGGAAAACTAGATGTTGTGTGGTTCCAGGAGATGAAGATGGCAACCAGGAATGAAGCCGTGCTCAAGAACATGGGTGCATGGAAGGTCAGGTCAGATCAGATTGGATTGGATCATCCGAGATTGAGTGACTGATCAGTTTTGGCACTCGCCAATTTGATTCCATGCCTTAAGCAGATCAACCAGATTGGCCCAACAGCCAGCTGGTTGGGCTAGTTGTCGGGGGCGGGGTTGCATCCAGCACTTCCATCTCCATTGGGGGCTTTGTTTGTACTACTCTCACAAGGGGCTTGTATCTTTCACCTCGCTCTTCCCCTCCCTCTCTCTCTCTCTCTCAAGTTCTCCAAGGCTAAGGTGCACTCAAGTGCGAAGCTCTCTCAATTCTAAATTTTTTAATATTCTTAAATCAAGTTGTTTCTTTTAAAATTCATTTAGTTACTAACCTTGTTCTTTTTTATTTTTTTTTCTTGATAATTTTTTGAAAAGTGCTGATGAACAATGAGATACCCATACAATCGTCTCATCACGGAGCGACCCAATTCGGAAAACATTATGCTTTAATTTATATGCAACAATGAAAATACAACATGGATATTGCAACAAATTCCTGTCCGGCAGAATATCGCGCTTGAAATGTCATATTGCCAAGAAGATAAGTATTGTTGCTTCATGCAACAAGGCATTCCCAAATGTAAACAAATCATTAGAGTAGGATATGATTATAACATCACGTTATAAGAAAACGGTGAGAGAATAGATATCTCAGCTGTCTGGTTATGGAGTACATCTTTATGACATTGGACTAGACCACTTGCTAGAAGTGCAATGAATAATTTAATGAAGGTATATTTCAAATATTTACTACTTTCTTACATTTTTTTCTTAGTTGTTGCTAAGTTTTAAAAATATTTTTAATTGTTTATAAATGAAGTGATACATGCCATGGAAGCTAATTGTAAGTCCTTTGTTGATGAGGACTTATACAAGCCAATTAGATGATGTATAGGTCAAGGTTAAGGTAATAGACAAGCTTCCACCAGCGTTCCTCTAATGAGATTCATGATTTTGCTAGAAATGATGACTTGATAATAGGACCGCTAAACCTATATATTGTCTGGGGAAGGGAAAGATGATGTAGTATTTCAACAACATTTAAGAACTTGAAGATATAAAGAGAAAGATATGGAGAACCATCTAGTTGATTTTTCTTCCATAGTATACTGACAAACATAGCCAATGGTCCCTACTAAGAGAATATGATTGACACAATCACGATGTTGGTAAGAGTATTCTTTGACATACACCAAAATAAATTTATAACATTTATCAGTCAATGAAAGTGGAAGACATCAAAGGACACAAAAACCTTCGAGCAGAGTTGTGATGGAAGGGAATGTACATTAGTGACTGATTGCTGGACTAATAACACTGATGTCTTCGAACAATAATATTTCTATCCCCATTTTATTGATTTATTATTATTTTATAGAATTTTTTAGGTATTGCTTGAAGAACTATGATCAACTTTTTAGTTTATTATCAACCTTGAATTATATTTTGAAGCTTATTGATAAATCTGGTAATATAAAAAATGTCAAATATTGGTTTGTTTGTACAAATGAAGTAATTGATGTGAGGAGAATATCATCTTGTACAAGTGGTTATGAATAATGCTGCTTCGTGAAAGATACTTGGATAGATGTTAATGGTAAAGAGACTACATATTCATTAGGTTTCTTACTCGGTTGGCTTGCTCAACTTGATGATTGTGGGATCGGAATCAAGATGATCTAATCTAGATCAGATCAACATAAGTGGCTGATTTTGGGGGAGGAAAACTAATCTGGAATTGGTTTGAATCGGTCTTTTTTTTAAAAAAAATCAAAAAAATCTGATAAATTAATATATATAATTTTTGGCAAAAAATATAAACTAACATACAAGCACATATTAATATCATATGGAGTGGTATGAAGATGAGTAGACAAATATGTAAATATGAATGAGTGGATCTAGTAAGGATACGTAGTACACATGATATGTAACACAAATTATACTTTAATGTTAACAATATCTATGATAACTATCATGGGACTCCACATTCTCAAGAGTAAGTCCATTGTGAATGAGAACCCATAAGTGACTCGTATCCATATTGATAACACCCATATTTTTCATGAAATAAAGAGTCACCTTCTTATAAGCTAAAATTGAAGGACTAAGGAAGATAGAATGTTGTGCATGCAATACACCCAGCTTGTATATAAAGAAAGAGGGGGCCTTTTAGGGAGGGTGTATAATTAAAATCAAATGAGAGGACAGTCACCGTGGCTGTGAATAGCTATTAGATAGTTAGAGGAGACAAACCTGCAATGGATCAACCAAAGAAATGGAAATGCCAACTCGGAGCAGCTTACAGTGTGGTCACAGTAGCCGGAAGGCCCAAAGCACCTGAAAAGGGAGGGAGGAGGCGGTCATGTAAGACAACTGACATGTCTACAAGCTAGGGGAGTCAAAATTCTCACCAATCTTGCAGAATAGTAGGGTTAGAGTCTTCTTAGCCGAGCTTTTCTGAAGAGGGAGACACTGTCAATAGTTGTATAGAATTAGAGGACGTATGTAGAGTCATTTGGAACCAGGTGGAGGTCTACGAGGAAGAGATCAACCCCCAGTTGGATCCAGCTCCATGTTGGACTCTGCCAAAGGGGGAAGTCCTGTAATACTTCACTAAATGAGGCTATTGTAGCCGTGAAAGGAGGGGAGTCAATCCCATGTATTTTGGACCCCTCTAAGTCCATCTTGAAGTAGGGCCCCCCTGTTAGAAGGTTTCCCGACGTCGCAAGGGAAGCCAAGAGCCTACATAAATATGTCTATAGCCATTGAGTGGGGGATCCGAAGAGGGAACAAGGAGAGACATGCGAGAAGAAGGTTGATAGGAGAAGAGGCGGGAGTTACCTGTTGCCGTCGACGTGGCCAGAGGCGTCGACCGCCCCGACCGTTAAGGGCTTTGTGCTCTTCTATCGCCTTTAGAGTCCCTAGAAGGTCACAGCATCGCTGAAAGGGAGTTCCCAGTCCGTCGAAGCTCTTGTGCCCTCGTGCAAGCGAAGGTAACCGTCGTCAACCTCGCTCTCGCGACATCAACGCCGTTGGAACCTTCGGTTGCTGTTGAAGGATCCCCTAGATCGTCAAAAGGCCCTTTGGCTGCTGTTGAAGACCCCCGTGCGGAGCCCCTTTGGAAGCCAATGAGACTCCACTACCAGGAGGTTCATCATTTGGAGCCCATGGCAGTCGTTGAGGACCCCTCTTTCAGAGTCGTTGATGAGGGAGCTGATATCAGTGAGAATCGTGGCTGCTGGAGTCTTCGCTCGTTGCCGAGGTCCGCGGGTTCCGTTGCCTTCATCGGAGACACCTGATTCTCCCTCTCATTGCCATCATAGACCCTTCGTGGAGGGTGTCGTGGTCTCTAAACCCTCGAAGGCCTCTCCCCGCACTGTTGGGTGAGCGGGCTTGTTGACCCCGTGGTCAACCAAGTGTGGGACCAACAGGGAGGCATCGTGACAAAAAAAGGAGGCCACCCTCTCCACTGGGACGAGGCCTAGTACCAACGGGAGTGCAGTGATGATGGGCCGCGAAAAGCCCAATAAACCTCCATCGAATAGTACTTCAAAGTGTCTCAATAAAATTTTATTTTAAAATGAACAATCAATTGAGAATCAAATAAAAAAGCTACTAAATTAATTAAACAAATTGAGGTGAGCATCAAGCCGATTCTAAACCTATCCCATGGTCTCGGCATAATAAAAAAGAATTCCAAAACAAATAGGTAACTAAGAGGCTGGCTAAAAATCCACCTCTTGACTCTTAACTAAAAATAAAAAATAAAACAAACAATAAATATAAATCTAAATAAAAGTTACCACATTAATTTTACAAGTCAAGACGAGTATCGGGTTAGTTTTAAACCCACCCCATGGTTTTGGCTTAACTTAAAAGGACTCTAAGATAATGGGTAACCAAGGGGCCGGTTCTAAATCCACCCCTTGACCCTTCTTAAAGTAGATATCAAAAGGTCTATTAAGCGACCCCGATGTCTTACCATTCCATAACAGTGGGTAATTTAGTCACCAAATGATGAAGAAATGTGGATGATCAACATGAGTTATCTCTTCATATGTCTATCAAAGGCCGGACTATGCTCAATTTCAAATTGATGGGACAAATGTCACAATGCCTATCAAAGGCTAGAAAGAGTCCAATCTTGTTTCATAGTAATCTGTGGGAGACATGGCTTACATGCCTTCTTACATAATTATGTAAACCATGTCAAAGCAATAAAGGAACTTCCATGACCGTTGGTGCTGTTATGAGGAGCTACAACAGCTCTTTGAACTTGGAATGATGCAAATATCACCATCGGTATTAAACTATGAACAACCGGTTGACTGGTAATAAAAGAAATCCACTCATCTTCAAATCTGAAACCCCACTAAATCTAAAAGGTGTGGTTGGTCTGAAAGAATCTAATGCCTAGAAGCAAGAGAGTCTTAAGTCCAATGAGCCCAAGACCCAAAATCTCAAGGTTCTGGTCATCATGTTCAACAATACGTACACTAAGCCAAAGTCTAAAAGGTGAATGTCAGATCTGAAATTCAAAGATTGAGAGCTAAGATACGTCCAGGCCTGGATATGACAGAGCTGAAAATTTAAAGAGAAACGTGGCATTCCAGCAATTGAAGAAGTCCAGGGGCTTCGTGGGATCAAAAAATCAGTCAAAAGATGATCCTAAGCAACTCAAAAGCTTTAAGATCTTTAAATTCAGACTTGAGAACTTCTAATTGGGCCAGGCCAAACAGATTTTTGTTCAATTCAGAAGTCATGTGAAATCTCAAATGAACTCCCTCAAAGCTTCAAAGTACAAGTAAAAATAAACCCAACAAGAAAAAAATAATATCATTAACAGATAAATCATTATAAGAGACAACCTGTAACCAAGTCAAATCCAAAACCACCCCAAGCCAAAACATAGGATCATCAATCAACCAAATTTGAAAGAGTTCAAAACTGAGAAGGCAATCAGTTATCAATCAAATCCAATCTTCCAATTGAGGATTCATCAAATGACGAATCCTAATGACAAATAAGCATCTGATTTATTAAACCTGAAACCTTAAAGAATCTGGAGATACCAGCCAAATCCAAACTAAATCATTCGAAGAAGTTTATTCTACCCAAATCAAAATATTAACCAAATTTTGATCAACTCAAATCCAGCAATCTATCAAGTCCAAATCGTAACTTAATCAAATCTACAAACAGAACCTGCATCAACTCAAGTCAAACTTGATCCACTTACATTAGATCTAAAGGTAATCTCAATGAGAAAGAAATAAAAAGATAATAACAAACCTTAATAAAATTCAAGCTAATTCTGATCAAACCAAATCCCAATCAGAATTTAAAATAAATCATCAGGATGGCAAATCTGAAACAAACTCATAAATCATACAATTCAAACAACCTGTAATATGAAAGTCACCATATAAACAAATCAAACTTCCCAAATTAAATTCAAATCTAATATCCCAAATCAAAATTCAAAAATCCATTTTATCCCAAACAAAATCTAAATCAATTTTAATCAATTCAAATTCAATTTAAACTAATAAGCAATTCACAGATCAAATTCAAATCAATTAACAAATTCAAATAAACTTTAACTCAAATGAAGCTAAAGTCAAAACACATTAAGTGTTTGTATTTCATCAAGTTCATGGGGCCGTTGTTACCATGTATGTTTATTTTTGTGAATGCATGCCTTCTATTTTATAGATTGCTATGATGGATAATCATGGGTATTCGAATAGTTGTTCGATGTACTTAACATCTGTACTTTGCAAGTTCGATGGGGAGAGGTCAAAATAAAATTTCAAAGAACCTAACAATCTCAACATATATTTTTATATATACGATGGACAAAACTAATACTTTTATGGAATATCATCTATTTTTCCTAAAAAGTCAATGCTAAGTCAAATCAAACCAAAACATAAAATGAATTTTTATAAATTAAAATAATTTTTAATTTTTGAGGTTTCATCACATATCTAAATAACGATTGGCCATCTCTCCAAACTCATATTGTACATTTGGTGATAGATGTGTAGATGGAATATGTGGCTGTAATGCATTTGGATCTGGTCTATTTGATAACACTCTCTTGCTTACTCATTAAAAAATCCCATTTTGCTTAATGCCAACTTTGGCCACTAGAATGTTGTTGTTGCCCCAAATCATTCTTTTCCACTTCACTTGTACATGCACTTGTATCATTATCTACATTTCCACCTCCTACCACCACCTCCATCCGAACCTCCTTCATGTTGTTGTGGAGTTTCTACAATTGCTTCTGAGTTATTGCCTCCTGAAGAGGGTGTTTGTGTATTCTCATTTGGACTCTAGTTCTTTTGAATATCTTCTTTTGCCTGTGAAGCATCTCCAATACCATGTTGGTACACCTTCAAATGTTTAAAACATCCGAATTTACTTGAACAAGCCTTTGTATTATGTGAACTTTTATATCTCGAAGGAGTTGGATCTAGAACTAATATAGGTTGCATTTGATGTTAGACCTCTTCACCTTTAGCATATACATTGTCAATTCCCCTTCAACTCATGCACGATTATCTAGGTCGAACTCTTGATGTGATCTCTCGTCTTTGTCCTCCATCCACGCTGTAAGTGAGTGCTCATTTTGAAAAAGATATTTTAAGTCAATATCATTGGCCTCTTGTCATGTTGCCATAACTCTTTATCGATATGCTCCACTAGAAAGTCTTAGAAAATCGTTCTTTGAAAATTTGTTGGTGCTCTTAGATACTTTTGATTCTTAAGCATATATTGTAGTCGCAAAACACAAGTTTCTCCATTCTATCAGATGTTAGTCTATTTTTCTTTTTCCTGTGGATAAAGCTAAACATGCTCCAATTCCTATTGCATTATAAGAAAACTTGTGTTTTATCTCAACATGCAACTGGCAATAGTGGTAAGTGGATTCTATCCACTTTTAGTATTCATTTATATTTGTCACTTAACTGCAAGAAAAAAGAATAACAAATAAATTATAAACAAGCCTTGTCATACTAGTAACAAATGTCATAATGGAAAATTAATTCGATCATACTAGGAGTAACCTTGCTATATAATTATCTCAGATCTATCTACCTTGATGCATCAAGACTTCAAACAAATTGTGCCCTCAAAACAATAGACAAAGTTTATCATACTCCTCCTTGTTATACATGTCCATCTATCGCACATAACTGAGCAATTACTTTCTTTTTGGACCATTTGAAATCTATCTATCTAAGAGTTCAGTTCATCATACTCCTTGTCATACATGTCCATCTATCGCACATAACTGAACAATTACTTTCTTTTTGGACCATTTGAAATCTATCTATCTAAGAGTTTCAGTTCATCATACTCTTCATCAAGTCCATTCTCATAAATGTATCTAGAGGTTGGGATATTTAATCTTGGTCCTTGTGCTAACAGCGGCATGTGCTGGAAAACCTACATGAAGTTAACGTGTGGTAAAATGTTAGGTTCATCATAAAATACTATAACATAATTATGAAAATATGTTTAGGTTGTATCATATCAACATGTATTTAGAAATCACTTGTAAAGATGTTTTCTCTCTGTTTTGTAGTTGAAGCATTTCTTTTAACCCCTTTAAATGCCTATTGTATTGTTTTTTGACTACTATTATGCCTCCTGAGCATGGCATCATCAGTGGGTCGAGCCGACTGCGATATGCTTTACTACCTATTTTATAGTTAAAGTATTATTTTTTAACCTTTTTAAATACTTGTTGTATTATTCTTTGATTGTTGTTCTACCTCCGAACATGGCTTCATCAATGGGTCGAGTTGACTATGGACAATTAGATGAAATATCCCTAGCTCTTGCATATGTAGGTTGGACAGCCTCAACGTTTGAATATTGGGCTCCATATCCCTTGCTTCATTCTTTCTCTCTTCATCTTCTTTTTGTGATACTTTACTTTTGTGCATTGCTTTTTTTATTTGTCTCTTATTCTTTATCTAAGGTGGATGCATCACCCACATCACTAGCTTTTTCTTTGCCTTTTTTTCTCTTCTCGATCGTATCAGGTCATAGTGCAAATCTCTTTGATGCTCAATCTGTATATCTCTCTAAGATGCTCTTCATGTAGGATATACCCTCCTTTTCTTGACTTTTTGGAGGCACTTACTCATATTACTTGACATTCTCACTTATCCCACCTATATGCTATCTCAGGTGGAAAAAACTTCGTTTCATCTATGTACCACATCATTTACGTTCAACTCTCTTCTTTTTGACATCTATCATATATCCATGTTCTCACTTGATATCACATGATTTAGGGGTGTCATGTTGTTCATTGGCCATTTCTCTGCATACATCTTACACAGAAAACAAATTATTATGAATGAAGTTGAATTAGGCTGAAAATCAGCCGACAATGTGCTAAGGTTCAAGGTTCCTCTATCCATGTGGATTCTCCGTAGGGGTTAGACAAGGGGCCTGAATGGCGGGTTTTTGAGTGTCTGTTTTGTGGTTGAAGGCAAGGCTTAGTTTAAGGATTTTAGTAGCCTGAATGAGGGCTTTATCCAGGTCTGATTTCTACGATTTTTGTGGACTGGTTTTGAGGATTTGAGGCCTGTGTAGGGGCTATTTTGGGACCTCACAAGGTGCTGTATGAGACCACGCAAGGGGTCTATTTGATGGGTTTCAGCGAGCAAGGCTTAATTTAAGGATTTTAGTAGCCTGAATGAGGGCTTTATCCAGGTCTGATTTCTAGGATTTTTGTGGACTGGTTTTTAGGATTTTGAGGCCTGTGTAGGGGCTATTTTGGGGCCTCACAAGGGCCTGTATGAGACCGTACAAGGGGTCTATTTGATGGGTTTCAGCGATTTGTATGGGGCTGGGAGGGGGGGGGCTGAGCACTAGTGGGCCCGAAGGTGGGGGGACTGTGCACAAGGGGCGGAAGGGGTGGGGTTGTGCGCAGGCCACATGGGGGGGGAGGAGGGGGCTGAAGGGGGATTATTCAGGCCGAAAGGGGGGGGTCCTTTGATCAGGGGGCTAAAGGGGAGCTATAGAGGGGAGGGGCCCTCTGATCAGGGGGCTAAAGGGGAGCCACAGTGGGGAGGGGGTCCTCCAAGGGGCACTTCATGTATGGGGTGCAAGGGTGGGGATGTCCTCTTGGGTAGTCTTCGGCTTTGGCAGGCAGGTGAAAGGAGGCAAATGGTTTTGCCATAGGGGGGATGCTCCTCCGAAAGTTCACCGTGGGGGTGCCCTAGAATCAGAAGGGGGGGCTGGTTTGAAAGGATTGACTGAAATTACCTGGTATCAGAGATCAGATCAGAATCTGCTGGAATCAGATTCGGGTCTGGTTCTGGATTTTAACTTTCTGTCAAGCTTCTCTGAATTGAAGGTAGGTTTACCAAAATTACCGTTTCGGTCGATTTCGATCCGATTCTGTTGGAATCAGCCAATTCCTGATTGTTTCAGGACGATTTGACTGGGAAGGAAGGGGGCTGAAGGGGAGTCACATAGGGGAGGGGGTCATCTGAAAGCATGGATTCCGATTCCAGGAATCGGCCGGAATCGGCCGATTCCTGGGAAGAGAATCGATTCCAGATCGGTCCGGAATTGGTTTTTTTTTTTTTGATTTTTTTGCGTCAAAAAAATTCAGAAAAAATTCTAAAAAATAGGAAATGAGTTAGATTTTTTTTTTAAAAATAACCAATGCATTCATCCACAGGACCACATCGAATAAATACTAATGAACTTCAATTCAAGACTTGAAGTTAAGTACATATTCCAATTCCATTGATTCAAAAATCAAAGAGATGATACATCATGAAAAAAAAATTTACATCATATCAATCTACTACCAAAATCTAGGATATAAATATGGGTCTTCCTCCTCTCCCTGCTGCGCTTCACGCTCCTCCTCGTGCTCGGTCTTGTATCGTCCGGGACCATATCCATATGAAAATAATGCCGATGCCATGCCATCAAGGTCGTATGGATCGGACTGCGGGACGACCGGGACGTAAGCAGAGGATGGTGGAGCTAGTGGTGTAATCCACTGCTGGTCAACCTGGCTAAATGCTGGATACTGTGGCTCCATAATATAAGAATCAGGTGTCTGCTCATCCAGCGTGTAATACGGCTTTGGATGCCGTGAATCAGGAGACTCAGCTGCTGCTGATGGCTGCGTCGCTGGTATGCACTCCTCGTCATCATCACCTGAGGAGCGAGAAAGAGTCTGCGTCTTTGTCATCCGGGCCGACAGGACGCCTGACCTCTAGCTTCCTTCTTTTCACCTCTGCAGCCATCTCTGAACTACCAGAAGGTCCGGAACCCAAAGTTTTTTTCAACTTTGCAAATCCTCCCATTTTCTGTGCAGTCACATTTGTTTTCGTTTTCCCCGGACTGCGAATGGGCTGGGTAGCGGCCGCCGGGGCCCGAGCCGGGGCTAAAGCTGGCGGTGGTCGCTCCATAGGCCGGACCATAGGCTGTGGGGCGAGAAGAAGGCCCCGCCCGAGCACGAGAAGTAGATGGAGGTGGAGGCTGGAGCATCCTCCTCGGCTCAACACCATCCAACTCTCCTTCGGCCCGTACGCACGGTCATCGGGATCAAACTCGGTGCGTACGATCCCCGGCTTCCCTCTCCTCTATCCAGGAGGCAAGTGCATGCTACTCCTGGAATATCTGGTCCATGTCCACCTCCTCGGGTGGTGGTGTGGCGGAGGAATGCCTCTGCTCGTACGGGCCACCTGCGAATCGTGCAAATCGTGCCTCGCTGATATTCTGTCGATCCTTGATGTTCTTTATGCGTAGTCTCATGTTGTAATGACAGAAGACCAGCTTCTCCAGCCGGTCTGAGGTCAACCTGTTCCTCCTTTTCGTATGTATCAGGTTGAATGTACTCCAGTTCCTCTCACAATGGGAGGAGCGGGTGCCTGGGCTGAGTATCCTGATACCGATGGCAGCAAGTGGATTCCATCCACTCCTGGTGTTCACCTGAACCCACCACTCAGCTGCAAGTAAAAAACAAGAAGAGAAAAGGTAAAGAATTAGCCCATCATCTACCATAACTTATATGAAAAGAAAATAAAATCTTCATCAAGCTATTACTATTCCTGGTGCCACTTTGTCACCTGACTATTTCAGTTCAGCATCTGAGTATACGCTGGCCCTCATCTTATACTTCTGCATCTTAAAATTTTGTAAAAAAAAACATTAGATGCCTGGTAAGGCTACGCCAAGGTATTTAATGAACTCTAACTTACTTCTATCTCAGCCTCTATCCCGTCCCCGCCGAGATCGGCACGTACGTTTGAATAACGGTAAGTGTACCCCGCATCACCTCGTTGTCGTTCACCACTTTGTCCTCCATATTGGATGCGGGGGTTCGAAAAATATCCCGCAAGATTTTATTAGTTAACACCGTGCATATAAGACAATTATACAAAGAAAATAATTTTTTAACCAAGTTACCCGCAATACGGACATCGTGGTGCAAGGTCTTGTCCCATCGGTCATCTATGATCTTCCACCACTTTGTAACCTCTGGGATTTTTTCTTTGATTTTCAGCTTTGCCCGATCCATGGCATCATACAACGTGCCCATCTGGTCCCTGTCATCTGAGTCTACTAACCTCAAGACAACTACCAGTGGCTCAATGATTGCCAAGTAGTAGGCAATCCTCTCCCAAAACCTCTTGTCAGTGATCTGCTTCTCAGACCTGACAAGAATCTCCAACTGATCTTTCTTGTCATGCAGGTTGTCCACCATATAGTTGTAATACTTCTCGGACTGGGTGATCCTAACCAATGCATGCTGTGCCGGTGTAAACTCTCCAACGCAATGAAGTTCGTGACAAATCGTGTCGGACCGGGCCTAACAAGATCGTGCCCTCCTGTGTGTGATCTCGTGATATGTAGCGAGCGGGGACGCGAATAAATAAAAGATGTGATCGTACGCGCACACGACAAGTGTCGATACACCCTCCTCCTTGCCTATATCCTCTAATATGAGATCTATGGAATGTGCTGCACAGGGCACCCAGAAGATGTGTTTCCTCTTCTCCATCAACTTCCTCCCAGCCGCCTTATATGATGGTTCGTTGTCAGTGACAACCTGAACCACATTGTCCTTCCCGATCTCCTCCACCACCCCATCCATCAGAGAAAAGATGAAGTCGGCATTTTTTATCTTCCCAGAAGCATCTACCGACTTCAAGAATGTAGTCCCCTCAGAACAGTACACCAAGAAGTTCATCATACTCCTCTTGGTGATACCTGTCCACCCATCGCACATAATTGTGCAACCCCTCTCCTTCCACACCAAGTTAAATTCATCCATCCACTCCTTCAACTCCTGTACCTCCTCATCTATGCCAGCGCCGTATATGTGTCTGCTGCCCGGGGCTTGCAAACCCGGTCCAGCCTCACCCATGGCATCCACCATCGTCTGAAAGTAGGGGCTGGTGGCTACATGTGCTGGGATGCCTACATCAAGTTAAAAAAATTTGGGATCAGGGTAAAATTAAGTTTAAGCAAATAAAGCACATATAATGTCAGTAAAAATTTAAAAAGTAATACGTACATGTAAAAACTATTTCACAATGTGGCGAACGGCTCTCTTTGCAGCCGTTCCTGTTGCCTTCACCTCTTTCATTGCCTGTTTTATCCCCATCTGCCCAACACTCTGTTTCCTAAATAAATACTCGTCACTCGGTGTAAATCGAGTGCTGGTAGAAGTAGAACGGCGGTGTGGCTCCTGCCTGGGGTCAGTCTCTCGGTCCCAGCCTGAGATAGGGCGAGCCGTTGCTGATCGGCCCAAAGCTGGGTCAACTCTGGACCCAGACCCTCGTGCTCCCCTCCTCCCCTCGTCCCCTCCTCCTCCTCAGCAAATGCACGCTTGCTAGCGTGCCTAGCACATCTAAGCTCGGAGTCTGTGGACTCGTCCTCGCTCTCTGGTTCCGGCTCAGCTGGTGCCTTCCCCTTGCCTTTCCCTTTTGAGGTAGGCAAATCGCGGTCCCTCCTCCTCTGGAGTAGCTCGTCGTGCAACTCCTCCATCTGCTCGATCCTAACAGCCCGTTGAGAGGCTCTACTGTCATGTAGCCTCTCATCTCCTCACTCTTCTCCCTGGGCACCTTGTCACATTTCTTGACATTCCCACCTGTTCCGGCAATATGTTGTTTCAGCCGGAACACCCCCGTTCATCTTCTTCCCACACCATTTGCACTGTACCCTCTTCCTGACTGGGTCTACCATCTGCCCGTGTTCCCAACCCACGTCGGAAGCACGTGCTGCTGCTGCATCACCTTGATCGGCCATTGCTTATATCTGCAAAAATTGTAAACAATGCCCTAAAAATGATTAGATAACATAAAAATTGATTTAGACACTGTTCGGGAAGCAGACAACCCAAGTAACACACCATTCGGTATGTTTAAAGGGTTACGTATTTGCCGGAAATCGGTCGTAAATTAACGTACGGCATATCTGGAATTTTTCCCGTGCAAAATGAACTTAAACGGATAGTTCAAAACTTGGACGAACTTGTTCGGTCGGAAATCACATTGTTTAACGACTCTCGGACTCTTGGGAAACGCGTAAGAATGGACGTACGAAGTTTTCGGCGAAGAAATCTTACCAAAAACCGGTAAAAGATCGAAGAAGACGTTGATTCAAGGCCGATCGGAGCTTGGATCGGCGGAATCGGCTGAAGGAATCGCTTGGAATCGCTGGAATCGCCGGAATCGCTGTTCAAATCGCTGGATTCCTTCTGGAATCGGTGCTGGCAGCTCGGATCGACGCCTGGAATCGCCGGATCGATGCTGGAATCGCCGCAAAATCGCCGGAATCGAGCCCTACCACCGCGGGATCGACGGAATCGACCGTGGCGGTCGATTCCGGCCCTAAAAGGGCCTGAATCGGTTCGATTCCCGGTCCAGAATCGAACCGGGAATCGAACCGGGCCGGTTCAACCGGTCTTCCAAAGGAATCGGTCGGGATCCACCGATCCGATTCCGGAATCGGTCGGAATCGGACCGATTCCGCCGATTCTGCAATCTATGTCTGAAAGGCACTTCAGCTGCGGGGTGTGAGGGGGTTTGAAGGGATCGGCCAAAATCTCCTGATATTGGAGATCGAATCAGAATCTGCTGGAATTGGATTCAGGTCTTATTTTGGATTTTAACTTTCTCCCATCAAAATCGCTGATACGGCCGATTCCGATCTGGTTCAGGCGGAATTGGTCAATTCCTGACTGATTCAGGCCGATGTGACTGGTAAGGGAGATGAAGTGGAGCCACATAGGGGAGGGGATCCTCTGAGGGGCACTTCAGCTGTGGGGTGCGAGTAAGGAGGTCTCCTCTTGGGAAGTCTGGCTTTGGCAGTTAGGTGAAGGGAGGCCGTCAGCTTTGTTGTAGGGGGGGATGCTCCTCCAATGCCCTAGAATTGGGGGGGGGGGATGGATGGGTTTGTAGGGATTGACCGAAGTCGCCAGATATCAGAGATTGGATCGGAATCTACAGGAATTGGATTCAGGTCCGATTTTGGATTTCAATTTTCTCCCACTGGAATCACCAATTTGGCCTATTTCTATCTGATTTGGTCGGAATCAGCCAATTCCCTGCTGATTCAGGCAATTTGACTGGGAAGTCATTCTGGATCGGGTGTTCTGAGGCATATTAGATCGATAGGTGCC
This sequence comes from Cryptocoryne crispatula var. balansae, assembly GCA_036172225.1. Taxonomy (NCBI): domain Eukaryota; kingdom Viridiplantae; phylum Streptophyta; class Magnoliopsida; order Alismatales; family Araceae; genus Cryptocoryne; species Cryptocoryne crispatula. The sequence goes on from CM069921.1 coordinate 44,423,085, forward strand.
GATCCAATATGAGAATTTGCCAATTTCGATCTGTATTGACCAATTTTTCAATTAATGGCTTGACTTAATGTTGGATGTTATGTGTAAGAATCCGACACTGGACATGGTGGTGAAGACACCATCCATCTCTTCTATTATTTACAACAATAACTATATCTTAAAAAACTGTATGATAGAGCATAGAAAGGGAAAGACACTCCTTCGACCCTATGTAGCTAGGGTTGCATCTCATTATATTTCTTGAAAGAATGTAAAGTCACCATAACATTCTTTTTTAATTATCTTATCGCTATGTAGACAAATTAGCTGAGTCAAACTAATCTAGTGGACAAAGAAATTGTGCGAAAATTGAAGAAATGGTAGAAAAATAGTGAATTTTGGAGGGCTCTAAAGAAGATTCTGGCTATTGTGGAATCAATGGCTAAAGTCTTGCAGATTATTAATGGAGAATAACAAAACAGATATGAGCTACTTGTATGATGCCATGAACGTGTTAGGACATATATAACAAGAAACATAAATGATTACAACAAATGATTTTTACAATGATTATAACAAGTGCTTCATGTTGAGGTTATAATTCTTTTCTTATAGTATGTTGTTGTTACGTTATTGGTGTCGAATGACTTACAATCTTAGACTTCATTTAAAGGATATTTCTTCAACTCAAGATTTGCTTATAGTCTATTATTTACCACGGAAAATGAGATAATAGAAGGGACAAAGTATGAGTCATATGATACTTTGGAGATGATTGATTCATCATATCATGAAACAAGTTACTGGATCGCTGATTTATTCCCGTGCACTTTGAGACCTAGAGAGCACAAATAGTAGTAATGTTATTATGTCTTGGTGTGTATTCTGTATACCTTTACATTTTAAGCTTGTTGATTTTACTTTTTGCACATACTTTCTTTGTAATACGCATGTGGTTGATGGATGGATTATAGAAATGCTACAAGATATAAACACTTGGTGTTGCACATCGACTTTTGAGTGTGTGTAACTACTCAGCATTCAATTTGATTTACACTAAGCAAAGAAATTTTCCTCTACGAGGCTAAGTGATTGATCTACTCATTAAAATATGATGTCGAAGTTAAAGAACCTCCAATAGTCGCAAGAGTCACATTGCGAGGCACAATGTTAGATAGATGAAGCCCCGGTCGTCCTCGTTCACCTCCAACTATTATTGAAGAACCGATCGATTTGAATTATATATTTGATGAACAAAATACACTACAAGTATGATGTAGATTATTAACAAGCATCTGGGGAGTCTGTATTCAACCAAAATGATTGATCTTGGACTAAGGGGGAACTCAATAATATGGTATGTTCCATCCCTAGAACCTTGATTTCTCTTGAATTAATCATCTACTGTTTCAAACTATAGTTACCTTTTGGGAGAAGATTTAGAAAGATATTACTCAAGCTGTAGGAAGTGATGAATATAATGAAAATATATTTTTATAAAACACTATACTTAAGATAACAAGCATTCTTTTTATGGCTAGATCCAATCTTCTTGTCTCGAAGTAAAAGAAAAAGAAATTGCGTTCTTCCCTAAAATTTCACGTTCTTCCCTTCGGGATGGAAGGATTAGGAAAATCTTGTTGATTGCTTTTTTCCAAACCTACGGGTCGAATATGTACATACTGTAGAAGAGGTCCAAACTGTCACATTTGAATAGTCTTTTGCTTGAAATGATAATGCCAAGTTTTTTTGTAGACTTTTGGTATTTCACAGTTATTAAGTTTGTATCCAAATCGGGTTTTAGTTTCGATCTGGTTCTGCCAGGAGTGGGCTGATATACTCTCAATCTGCAATCTTTTCTTCCTTGGATGGGAGGTTCATCTCTTCAAGCTTGCACTTTCAAGGCTGCTGCAGGTTTGGCACAGAGAATCATCATTATTTGGAATGACAATAGTGCAAGGATTAGGTGACAGGGAGGTTCAGTTCCATGGTAACCCTTGAGATTTGAAAATGCACCCGATAGATTTTGACAATAGTTTATGGTCCCATTGAGGAAACTTGAAGGTGTAGTTTATGCAAGAGCTAAGTCATCTTAAAGAAATCTTACTCTAAACTTTATTTTTGGAGGGGATTTATCATGGTTTGATGCGCTGGCGGGAGGTCCTACGAAGAAGGGTGGAAGAAGATGCAATTAGTTGATGAGTGTTAAACTTTTACAACCTTATTGAGGTTCATCCTTCTAATAGGAGGTCATTTGTTGCAATAAGCTTGTAAAGTCCAAGATTGACAGGATTTTTGTTTTTATGACTATCAAATGCTCGTTTGTAGCTGTATATAGCCAAACGCTGACATCATCATCAGTTTATTATTCATTGTGATTGGTACTGAATCCTACGTAGGCAAAAGTTTTAGGTCTTTCGTATATATGAAGTCATGGACTAGAGAGGAAGGGTTCTTTGGCATGGTGAAGTGGTGGTGGAGTGGTGGCCATAGGCATCATGGGATATGAATCCAGCCCTTAGGCTTAGGAAAAAGCTCACATGGCTAAGGACAAATTGAAATTATGGTCCAGCAAATAGTTGATGAATCTCGTAAGAGTTAGAAATATCTAAGGAGCAAATTAGAGAAGTATTAAATTAAAAGCAAGAAGCAACCCCTGGCAGTAGACGAGAATTAACATGGAATGAGACTAGGTTAAAATAGGATTATACTTTTGGAGGAAATTACGTTGCAACAATGAGGCAGACAGAATTGGCTGAAAGGAGATAAGAATGTTAGATTTTTTTCCATGTTGTGTCTGACAAGGGAAAAAGGAAGGACTTCAGTCATACTGTTATGGTGGATGATAAAATCCTTGAAAAAGAATCAAAAGTGAAACAAGGTATCCTTTTAGTTCTATATCAAACTATTAAAAGAACAACCATGAGGCTACTGCTAAATTCTCTTCGACATGGTTGCTGTGAAGAAGGTTGAAAGATGCAGTTTTCCAAGTGAGGGCCAACAAGTCCCCAGTCCCTGATGGCTTCTCTATAATATTTATTAAGTTTTTGGGCATGTTATTTTGGTAGATTTAGTTGCTATGCAGCAACTTCAAGTCTGGCCAGATGTCATCCAAGGAAGACATCTGGTCTCTTGGTTTCGCTTTGGACAGGTCGGAGAGACAAGTTCTTACTAAGATATCACGAGAATTTAACGAGATCAGGAAACACAGACAGTGTATGGGTGGCCGGAGGCAGAGGCAGCCAGAAATGGCTTCAATACTGGTCACTTTGGTTTAGGATTCTGGGACCTAGTGTGGCCCATGGATTGCAGAATCGGTCGATCCGGATCGGGATCGACCGATTCTTGGATCGGATCGGTACCTACCGATCCGATTCCAATCGGAATTAGCGATCCAGCCGGGGATCGGCCGGAATCGGTCGATCCCGGACCGATCCACCCGGATCGATCCCGAAATCGGTCGATCCGGACCGATTCACCAGAAAACCGGAAGACCCGGAATCGAACCGATTCCGGGATCGATCCGGACATGTTTTAAGGCCCGATCACCCCCTATTTGGGGTCGATCCGGACTGATTCTTCCCCCAGCGCCAAGGTTCTCCTTCCTCTCCTTCCCCCCAAGCCTCCTTGGAGTTCTAGGGCTCCTCTTGCCGGCTATCCAGCTCAACCAAGGGCCGATCCAGCCTTCCCAAGGGGCGATCCAGCCTTCCCCGCGGCCGATCCACCCTACACAAGGTTTGTAGGGGGGGACCTTCGATCCCCTCTTCCCCCCCCCCGGCCTTGGCCAGCTGCCGGTATGAAATCCCCCCATTGGGGGGGATTATTTCACCCCCCAATGGGGGTGGAATTGCACCCCCGAAGGGGTGCTAATCACCCCTTCGGGGGTGTTGAACAGTCACCCCCGAAGGGGTGACTGTTTTGACAGCGCCCCCCCTAGGTGGGGGGGGGGGCTGGTATGAAATCCCCCCATTGGGGGGGATTATTTCACCCCCCAATGGGGGTGGAATTGCACCCCCGAAGGGGTGCTAATCACCCCTTCGGGGGTGTTGAACAGTCACCCCCGAAGGGGTGACTGTTTTGACAGCGCCCCCCCCCTAGGTGGGGGGGGGGGCTGGTATGAAATCCCCCCATTGGGGGGGATTATTTCACCCCCCAATGGGGGTGGAATTGCACCCCCGAAGGGGTGCTAATCACCCCTTCGGGGGTGTTGAACAGTCACCCCCGAAGGGGTGACTGTTTTGACAGCGCCCCCCCCTAGGTGGGGGGGGCTGGTATGAAATCCCCCCATTGGGGGGGATTATTTCACCCCCCAATGGGGGTGGAATTGCACCCCCGAAGGAGGGAGTAAAACGGAAGGTGGTGCAACGGAAAGGAGGGAGTAAATACGATAATAATCTCTTAATTAATAAAAATAATATTATTTAATATTAAAATATTCGTAACGTTACAGACATGCTGTAAGTATGATCACAATGATGGTGGACATTCTTATCAAAGTTTACTTTCCTTTAGCAGTAAGTCAACAGTAGGCAGTAACTAGATACTGTATATAATATAATTATGGTAGTGTATCTTCCTGGTGGTCTTTTGGTGAGCATTATGTTGTGAATTCTAACCATGAGATTTTTGAAACCTCAACATTTCAGGTTTATATTTGATGCGATGCATGCAGTGACAGGTGCATATGCCAGACCTATATTTGTGGATAGCCTTGGTGCTGATGAGGTATATTCAGTTTATCTGCTGTTTGTGTTCAATGTTAAAATATATGGTCTTAAGAACTATTGTTGACTGAGTTTTTTAGGGATGCATTCTAAATGGTGTGCCTTTGGAGGACTTCGGCCATGGCCACCCGGATCCAAATCTTACGTAAGACAGATGCCTTGTCTATGATAATATTATGTAATATTTATTCTTTCTTTTCCTTTGACAGGTATGCTAAGGATTTGGTTGACATTATGTATGCTGAAAACGCTCCTGATTTAGGGGTTGCTAGTGATGGTATGTTGGATGGAAAGCACACACTACAAACTTTAAATGCATTAAATGCTTATACATACCTACCTGTATTTTTAAGATTTATAGCCGTCCTTTTGTGATCCGTTAAATATTTAATATTTATTAATGCAGACCACATCAGTTATATCTTGTGCTCCAGCTGGCTGTGTGAAAACATCCAATTAATAGAAATGCCAGTGGTCAAAAAGATCTGGGATCCATCTGATTGACCCATGTTTGCATTGTTTAATATACTTCTACTTTTTACTGTCTGTTTTGACTTTATCCTAATTCTCTATCATCACCTTAATTTTTGAATGTGTAAAGATAACTGTGTTGTAGTGATATAACCATCTTGTTCTCTTTCTTGAAGATATAGTAATGATATCATAACTCAATAAAATTGATTAAGGTAGTTGATATTGGGAAACTTAATGGATATGAGGAAAGAATGTAAATCAGCAAATTCATGCAGTTTTTGTGATATATGAGAAAGGAGATAAATAAGGATGTGATGTGCACTATTATGGACAGGACATCTAAAGATGCAGTGCACCAGTGAAAAGAGTATGTGATATGATTTTTTTATTGAACTTATGTAAAGATGGATAATTAATGTAGTTAGCGCATATGCTCCCAAATTTGATTAAATAGTTTCGTTAACTAGACATTTTGGAAAAATATGGATGATCTTACCGAAGAATGTCAAGTCAAGAAAATATATCTATTGTAGAGGATATCTATGAATATGTAAGAAGTGAGCTTTGGATATGAGAAGGTTATGGGTATTTCAGTTTTATAACTAGGTGAGAAGAGATAAAATATTCTTTAATATTGCTGCAGACTTACGATCTTTTATTAACAAATGTTTCTTTTATAAAAGTAAAATCTCATTAGGTAATATCTAAAAGTAGGCAAAATAAAAGCTAATTTGATTCAATCGTATGAGGAAGAAAGTTGTTGTTCCTGTGGATTGTAAAGTAATCCTTATTGAGACCTAAGTCAACATGATTTGGTTTTACGTGATAAGATCAAGTGGTGAATTAATACTTATTAAAAAGGATTCTAGTTAGAACAAGATGATGGGTACTTAAGGAGCCGTGTCTAAATAATGTTTAAGAATGAACTTACCAAAATGGAAAGCTACAAGTTGGATATAGAAACCAATTTTATGCGGATAGCTTTTATACTTCATGGCATTAAAGGTTGGATCTTATTGGTCAGCCTGGATTGGCTGATTTGATCGGATTATGGCAAAAATGATGCACTGGATAGCCTAATCCAGTAGGGCAGATAGGCCAGATCAGCTTGACTCTGGCAGATTGAACTTTATTAGTCAACTGGCCGATCTGGCCAATGGCTGGCTGGGCTAGCATCCACTATTGAGCCCAGCCTCCTTGAGAGCTTTATAGAAGGCCTTAGAGCAATGATCACATGATCGGAATCGGCTTCGAGATCACTGGGTATTTATATGATCCTGATCAGATCATATCAGATCGATCCAATCTTGACTGATCCACTAGAACAAAATATGATCGGGATTCGGTTCGGATTGGTTTTTCTTTAATAAAAAATTGAAAAAAATTATAAAAATTCTTAAAAAATACAAAAATATTAGAAATAAAAATGTTGTGATGTCAGAAAAATTGATATCATAAGAGACGTCTATAGTCTCTTCTGGTTTTCATTTCATATATTTATTTTATTAAATAAAAAATATAGTACAGTAGAAATCAAAATTCAAATATAATAGAAAAGTTGATACAAGTACAACTCAAATACAATAGAAAAAATATCTTCTTACCATCACCCCGGAAGGGAGAATGGGGGGGTGGAGATCAGACTAGAATTTGGTCATTGATAAACTTGATTCCGAGACTTAATGAGTTCCGGGGAAACTGTCCATTCCCGATCCAATCTGATAGTGATCCTCCCGATCCTAACCAATTCCCTTGGGACTCGATTTCAGATTGGTAGTCCTAGGGAGAATCGGATCATTCGGAGCCATTTTGATCTACGAATCAGCCAATCACAATCCGGATCTACCAATTGAACGAACTAGGCCTCAAAGGGGTTTATTTCACTGACCTCTCTCCCTCTCAACTCTCAAGCGTGCTCTCTCTCTCTCTCTCTCCTCCTATACTCTCTTTCTCTCTCTTTACAACAAGGCTCTCAAATGTCAAACTCTCTCTCTCTCTCTCTCTATTTCTATAATTTTCAAAGCTCTTGAGCTTTCTCTTTTTTTAAGTATTGTTTGCATAATCATGCAATTATATATAAATATTAGTTACTTGTTGTTTTAAGTTCATTAGGTTATTACCATTTTAGTTTTTTTTAAGTTGTTTAAATTTATTTTTTTATTAGTCTTGATAGTTTCTTGGAAAGTGATGATGTATCATTGATATGCATAAACAATCATCTTATTATTAAGTGACCTAACATGGAACTATTATAATTTAACTGACATGTAACAAAGGACGGTCCGATTTGAATATTGTGACAAGATCATATTCAAGGAAATATCTTGTTTGAAATATCATATTGACAGAAAGTAAGAAAGACAATGTCGCTCTATGCAATAAGGCTCTATTTAAGGTAAGAAATCATTTTTTTTACTTATTTAAGAGATGAAGCAAAAAATGTACTACTATAAAACACTACATAAAAGCTCTAAGAGTAGAGATATCCTGATTGTCTAGTCGATGGTTCCTAGAATCAGCCAATTCAAGGATCGGAAGCGAGGGTTTGACTCCAACAAATGAATGCTGGCCGTTTCAGTTGGAGCAGGCTATTCCGACAGAAAAAAGGAAATTGAACCTGGGTCCAATTTCACACGGAATCGGGCTAAGTTAAGCACCAACTCCCAACTACCCTATTCCCTCCCTCCATAGTTGTCAAGGCGCCCGCCTAGGCGGCAAGGCGCCTTTCCAAGGGCGCCTTGTCTGGGGCCAAAAAGGCGCCCAAGGCGCCAGCCTAGGTGCCCAAGGCGCTCAGGCAAGGCGCCTTGGGTATGTTTACATCATTTAAAAAAGTTTTTGAGGGGTTTTTCTCCCTTGATACCCCTCACAAGGGACACTTATTTAATGATAGGTTGAATATATTAATATATTGTATTATCACTTATACTACCATAGATATTTAATGATAGCCTAGGTCGATCCGCGACTACTCTGCGCTCCCCCCATTTAATAATATTATAACAATATTTTACCATCACTTATACTATTGCACATATATAAATTTTATAATCATAAATAAGTTATATACTTAAATTTTTTAAAAATTTATTTAACTTTCTTCTCTTTCACACACACATCATATTTACTTATGTGCATTGGAAAAACACTCATATTCAATTATAACATAACAAATATAATTATATTTATGTTTTTTTTATATATAACAACCTCCCAACTCAGCCTTCCTTGAATACCGCCTTGACCGCCTAGGCGACGCCTAAGCGGCCGCCTTGTTGCCTAAGCGGAATCGGTATCCTTCAACGCCTTGGGCGCCTTGTCGCCTTGACAACTATGCCTCCCTCCTTAAATCTACCCTACACCCAATGCAATCCCCCTGGTCAGTGAAGACATCACAATTGTTGGCAAAGCAGGTCACCGCTGAAAACTGCTGCCAGAAAACGCAATTTATTGATGTTTTCAAATGCTTTCACCAGAGGAAGCCATGCTGCTGCTGATCAACACCGCCACTAGAGAAGATGCACCAGATACTTCTAATCAGCTGTTTTTGAAGTTCCTTAGTTGCCCCCAGTTCCTTGCTAGAATTGTTACTGCCACCCTCCATTTTTTGTGGTTTTTGAAGCGCCACCGCCACCGGAGAGGTGATGTTCGCCTTACTATCTATCTAGTTTCAATTAGGAATGATTGTATCCAATATTGATCTAGCTGATATGCACCTAGGTCTAGCTGATCCTTACCTGGATTAGCTAGATCAGGCTGGGATCAGCTAGATCGTAAGTCTGATTCCAGATTGCATTTGTGTAAATTTGCATTGGCATCCATTTTTTACAAAAAAAAGGGGGCAATGGGGCAGGCCTAGGAACAGACCGGACAGCCCACAGTTCAGCCAAATTGGGCCCAATTAGAAGCCCATATATGTCCAATCAGAAGCCCATGATTCCATCCTAAAATTGGGCAAATTCTGGCCCACAAGGAGGCCTAGCGCACAGCCCAACAGGAGCAGGACCTGGTTGGGTCGCGGCTGCCTAATGTAGGCCCATTCCGGCCCACACCAGGGCCGGACCTGTGCAGGCCTAGTGTGAACAGGCCACACTGGCCCACTTGCCACCTCAGCAGCCCCAGCTGCACCAGCTTGGTCACCCATAGGCCACTTCATGGAGAGGAGAAACCGAGGTGGTCAGTTGGCATGGGAGAAGCCAAGGGTCAGTCAAAGAATTGAACTCTTAGGGAATTCAAGGAGTCAAGCCCATTAAACAACGTGGGAGATGCCAAGAGTCATCTGATCTTAACTCTAAGATGACTCTTGCCATCCCCTTCATTCCCTATAAGAAGGGAGGGGACGTACCAGCATAGGAGGAGGTTGGCTTCAGATGCCGGGAGGCTGCCAAACTGCCGCCTGCACCCTGCTGCCAAGCAATTGCCGCTGCCCCTCTGCCTGCTGCTGCGCCTGCCACCCGCTGCCAGGAGGAAGAAGGAGAGGAAGAGGACGCCAACAGCCTGCTGAAGCTCCTGCTGCCCCCCTTTGCCGCCTGCTGTCTGCTGTCCCTTTGTGTGCCCCTTGTTGCAGGTCCCTGTCCGTGGCCAGAAGAAGAGAAGAAGAAGGAGGAGAAGGAGAAGAACAGGTGGGTCAACGTTCTACAAATATGTAGCCCTCTAAGGGCACCCCCTAGGTCTCTCTCTCTCCCTCTGCTCAGTCCTCACTGTGGTCCAATCGGACCCACCCATGTATAGACTTTGCCAGGTCCCACTTCAGAGCTCTGTTCGACCCTAGAGCAGGCTCATTTCAGTCCACCTAAACCCATGTCGATCAGCCCCTTAGTGGCTCGACGGGACAGGCCTTCAAACAGGTTCTGTGTACTCCAAAAAATGTGTAATGTCCTCATAACAGTCCCCCTTTGTGGTCTTCCAGGAGGACAACAATCCGTGGAGCTCCTGAAGGATGGACAGCGCTGCGGCATACAACAAGAAGTGCAGAATCTGCCATTTCCAGCAATGGTGGGTAGGGGCGATGTCCCGGACTCTTTCGGAATCCGTACGACGGGCCGATCGTTTGTCCGGGGCGGGTCTTTACCCTACCATCAAGATAGATGGAGGCGCACAAGTCCAGCAGGCTCTTCCGGCCCGAAGCAATCCTGCATGCCCGTTTCGGCCCACCTAAACCCAAGTCGATCAGCCCCTTAGCGGCTCGACAGGACAGGCCTTCAAACAGGACCTGTTTACTCCCAAAAAATGTGTAATGTCCCCATCGTAGCCTCTTTGTGGCTGTGTGAACCTCTTTTTTACGCGTCTGTTCTTTAGAAAGAAAGACATCTCCGGATTTTTCTAGGAAAATATGTGATATCCTAAAGATATTAGGTAGTCCGGTGATAGTTTTAAAAATATTAGAACCGAGGTTCGGGTTCTTTGAAAATTTCATTTTTGACCCTTCTCCGCCGGATGGTGCGAGTACCCGGCGTTAACTTACATCGAGCAAGGGCTCGAACGCCTTTGATTAACCGTCGCGGCAACCTGTTTTTGGAGACATGCACATCCACAAAATAAAGTAAAGAACTCAAAAGGGCAGCGGCCTTTTGGGTCCGATCAGATGCAAACCGATTTGTTCGGGTTTGTTTTATTTGTTTGTGGTTGACTTGAAAGTCAGTTTTGTTGATTTTGGGTTTTGAATCAATTGTTTTGATTGATTTGTTGTTTGGTTTGTTATTTGTTTTGGATTGAATTTGGTTGATTCCAAGTTGTTTTGGTTCAAGTTTTTGTTTTGATTTCAGTTTTGATGTGCTTAAAGTTTTAAGCAGTTTTGGTATATTGGTTGTTTGATTGGTTTGTTGAATTTTCAGATTCTGGATTTTTCAGATTTCTGGATTTTTTGGTTTTGAGTTGTTTTTGATCCATTTTTGAATGTTTGAAATGTTATTTGTTTGATTTCTTTTGGGAGAAGTTGAGTGGATTTTAAGTGGATTTCAGATTGCTAAAAATCAGATTTTCTATATTTGGTTGAAGTTTGTTAGAATCTGTTTTAGTTGATTGTTCAAACCTGGATTTTCGGGTTGCAGATTTTTTATTGAAATCTGATTTTTTCTGTGTTTTCAGTTTGGTAAAAATCTGATTTTCTGTGGTTGACAGATTTAGTTGAAATCCGATTTTGTTTTAGCAGATTTTTTGTTTGAAATCTGATTTCGGTTTGATTTGTTTCAAAACCGGTTCAATCTTGTTGAAGATCGGTTTGTTTGTTGAACCGGGATAAGTTGAAATTCAGATTTTGTTTAGTTCTGATTTTTTATGACTTTCAGATTTGATTTTCTGTTTTTTAATTTTCTGTTTGAATTTTCCAGATTGACTTTGAAATTGTTTTATTTCTTGTTTGGCGGTTTGCATCGCCTCCGACCCATCGGGCCACTTTGAATGCCCGGTTTCATGTATCGATATGGACATCAAAGCTTCATTTCATTGAAAGATTGGGTGAAGTACATCGGTGTACAATGTGATTGATCCTTCCCCCAATATAGGTTTATCTTCACTACTTTGGAAAAATTTTGGCATTATGACGGCATGCCGGCTATTTTTCCAACTTAGCGAAAATTTACCCATCCAAAATAGCCAGCCTTAGCTTAGCCATATTGGGGGAAGGATCGACGGCTACGGGATTCATGCCCGCGCCTCCGTCCGGGTCGCCAGCTACGGGATGCATGCCCGCGCCTCCGCCCAAGGTGCAGTTCCCCGGTAGGGGTGAATCTCCTTAATTTAATGTAGCTTTCGCATTTATGGTTTTTTATTTGTTAATTTTCTGAAGGCCACTTCGGGCCGGTCCATTCCTTCGGCGTTCAAAGCCGGGCTTCAATTCTTGCTTGAATTTGGGAGGACAGCTTCTAGGAGGCCAAGCCGGACCCGTGAAAGGGCCGTTGAGGCTCAATCCTCCCTTGGTAATTGAGGGGAGAACCGGACCCGTGAAAGGGCCGTTGAGGTTCATCCCTCACTTGATGTGTTGAGGGGAGAACCGGACCCGTGAAAGGGCCGTTGAGGTTCGTCCCTCCCTTGATGAATTGAGGGAAGAACCGGACCCGTGAAAGGGCCGTTGAGGTTCATCCCTCACTTGATGAATTGAGGGGAGAACCGGACCCGTGAAAGGGCCGTTGAGGTTCATCCCTCACTTGATGAATTGAGGGGAGAACCAGACCCGTGAAAGGGCCGTTGAGGTTCATCCCTCACTTTGCCGGTACAAGCCACAAGGGGGCTGCTGCAATCTCTTCTTATATTTTCTGCTGCAAAGGAGCTGCTGTAGGGCTTCTTGGGAAGCGGATTGGACCCGTGAAAGGGCCATTGGGTTGGGCCTTGATGGGGCTGGAATTCAGCTGCAAGGGTGCTGGAAATGGGCTGTTTTGAAGGCCTGGATTGGGTGCCAGACGTGGGCTGGGGATGGACCTGTTTGGGGTCTGTTTAGGGCCTGGGCGAGGAGGTGTTTTGGGTACCTGCAGATGGGCCGACAGGTGGCTGGACCCGGGCTGAATAGGGGTCTGGTTTGGAGACCTGCGCACTGGCTGCCTTGGTAAGCCGCAGAGGGGGCTGAAGGGGTCTGTTTAAAGACCTGAAGATGGGCCGGCATGGAGCTAAGTATGGGCCGAGCAGAGGGTCTGGATAGGCCTGCTTCTTGATGGCTGTAAGTGGGCCGAAATAGGCTCTTTCTGGAGGGATAGAAAGGGGGCGAGAGTGACAGCCAGAAACAGAAAGGAACCAGCCCTTAAAGGGCTACATGGCTAAGGTATACCGCTCTCCCCTACCTAGTCTTCTTCTCTTCTCCTTCTCCTTGACTGCAGGCAGCAGCAGCAGCAGGATGCAAGGCAGCAGGTGTCAGCAGCAGCAACAGCAGCAGCAGCAGGGGCAGCAGCAGCAGCAGCAGGGGGGCAGGTTGCAGTCCAGCAGCCTGGCGGCGTCTCCAGCAGCCCCCTCTCTGGCTGGTGCGCCCCCCTCTTTTTATAGAGGCTGGAGGGGGAGGTGAAGAGCCAGGCTGTGCTGTACGTGGATGGCTTTTGGCCTTCCCCAACTCCTTGAATTCCCACCAGTCTTCAATATTGGACTGACCATTGGTGTCTCCCACGTAGGCTGGCCACATTGGCTTCTTCACCTCATAAATGGGTCAAGGATGAGGTGGCTAGGCAGGTGAGTGCGCACATTTTAATGCTGAGGTGGCAGGTGGGTGCGGCTGGGCCTGTTCTTATTGGAATTGAAGTGGGCCTGGCCCAACTTGGGCCTGGTTTCTGGGCCAGCAGGAGGCTGCGGCCCAAGCCCTTCTAGGGGCTGCGCACAGGGCCTGAATTTGATCCAATTGTGCCAATTATGGGCTGGATGAATCCGGCCCCTGCTGGGGTGTCCAATTGGGCCCAATTGTGGCTGATTAATGGGCTGTTGGCCCAGTTCCTAAGTCAGCCCTTCTGCTCTCCCTTTTTTTTGAAAAAAAATGTACGCCAACAGTGGCCTACCGGGAGGATGGCAATCCATGGAGTTTCAAAATGGGCAATACTGCAGCACTCAGCCGGAGTACAGAACCTGCCATTTTCAGATGGAGGCAAAGGCAATTCCAGCAGGCCCTTCCGGCCCAAGAAGATCGAAGTCCGACTTTGAACGCCGATGGAGCTCAGAACTGGCCCAAGCGGCCTTGACCAAAAAAAAAACAAATAATGAAAACAGAAATGCAAAATGCAGAAAATAAACTAAGGTGCCTTTTGGACGGCTCCCCCGTGTACGTCCTGGGATGTCGATCAGGACGTCGGCGCGGGCATGCTCCCATAGCCGATGATCCTTCCCACAATTTTGGCTAAGTCATTGGCTAGCCTTATTGGATGGGTAAACTTCACTAAGTTGGAAAATGGCCGGCATGCCGTCGTAATGCCAAAATTTTCCAAACCGGTGAAGAACCTAAGTTGGGGGAAGGATCAATCATATCATACATCGATGTACTCCATCTTCCAATGAAATGAAGCTTTGATGTCAACATTGAGATGCATGAACCGGGCACCCAATGGTAGCCCGATGGGTCGGAGGCAATGCAAATCGCCAAACTAGAAAAAAATAATAAAATCAAAGGAGAAGACAAAATCTGAAAGTCAAAAAAAATAAGAATTAAAAGAAACCTAAAATTCAAACTTGAACTCACATCGATTTAACCCAACAACCGATCTTCAACAAAGGAGTGAACCGGTTTTGAAACACATCAAACCAAAAATCAGATTTCAATCAAAATCTGTCAAAACAAAGAAATCAGATTTCAATTAAATCTGTCAACATAAAAAAATCAGATTTAAGCAATCTACCAAAACAGATTCTAACCAACTTCAAAATCTGGTTTTAGCAATCTGAAAATTCACTTAGAATCCACCGATCCTTGTTTAAATAAATGATGAAGATCAACCTTTTCAAAAGGAACCAAATAAACAACATTCCAAACACCCAAAATGGATCAAAATCAACCAAAACCAAAAAAAATTCAGAAATCTGGAAATTCAGAAAACCAACCAAATAAAAATCCAAACATGCTTAAAACACTTCAAACACATCAAAATTAAAATCAAAACAAATTGAATCAAACAAATTCAAAAATCACAAACCAAAAAAGCCAGACCGAAACCAAAATAAACAACAAACAAATCAATCAAAAAATTGATTTAAAACCCAAAAATCAACAAAACCGACTTTCCAGTCAGTCAAAAAGTCAACCAACAAACAAATAAAAATCAACCCGAATCAAATCGGTTCGCATCTCATCGAACCCAAAAGGCCGCTGCCCTTTTGAGTTCACTTTATTTTGTGGATGTGCACGTCTACAAACACAGGTTGCCACGACGGTTAATCAAAGGCGTTCGAGCCATTGCTTGATGTAAGCTAACGCCGGATACTCGCACCATCTGGCAGAGAAAGGTCAAAAATCAAAATTTTCAGAGAACTCAAACCTCGGTTCTAATATTTTTTTTAAACTATCACCGGACTACTTAATATTTTAGGTATCATCTATTTTCCTAGATAAGTCCAGAGATGTCTTTCTTTCAAAAGAACAGACGCATAAAAAAGAGGTTTACACAATTTGGCACTGATGTTTTATTTAATATCTGTTGTGTATGCAAGAAAAAGGTCAATCAAGAACTTGACGGTGCCAAATCCCATGATATTAGATGAGATCATGAATTTATAATGAATGTTACAAAAAAGGAGGTTCAATATAAGTGATGTGGAAAGAAATGAATGGAGGTACTTTTGTCTTAAACAATGTGTATGAGAGATCAATGAAAATGTATAAAGTGTGATAAGGTCCCTACATAAATATTAGAAGAGATGAAACCGTACTTAACAGAAAATGCATCTCAAAGAGAAATAAGGATTGAGTAGCAGAGAGACTTATATATTGAGCTACTATGATGCAGAGATAGCAATTTAATCATTAATGATTGTTATGAGTAAGCTAAGGGAATAGGAAAAAAGAAAATTGATGGTACTTTATCTAGTTTAGATGATGAATAGGATACACAGATAAGCACTAAACCAAAGTTTTCCCAAGAGAAGTGAAGATAGAAGGAAGGGGCCGAGGGGATTTTGAGCTTGACATTCATTTAATGAGCCGTTTGACCTACACAACCTAGAGCTTTGGGTTATGAGTTTCATCGCTTGCAGTCAACTCGACATATGGATGAGTCATTGTTTACAAAATAAATTTCTGGTCAACAAATAATATATTAAGCATTTAAAGGAATCAAACCAACTACTAAATCTTCACAGCATGCATGCAGTGAAACATAATTTATAAGTGATTTTTTTGTATGTGGGTTGATAAATTCCAATTCTAACTCTTACTATCATTATGTTATTGTCAAATTGAGTTTAGTATTTGGTTATATATTATGTTTATGTAGATGTTCTTGCCCATGTTGCTTCTATTCTATATTTTCATATTATAATAGATGCTATTGGAGAAACTGGACTAGAATTAAACACCTTAATCTTAAAGTACATTTATGAAACTGTACTTGATGCAAATGTTGACGAATTAAGCCTTGAATTAATAGATTTTCCGAGTATGGAAATAAAGAGAATATTTCACTATGTTGGATGTACATGAATTACAATGTGTATGATAAACTTCTGTGTATATTTCTAAAAGTATAATTTTACTGAAATATCTATTGATGCATTAGGTAATCTAAAAAATTCAGATTACTTATTTTTCTTTGATGGATGATGTGGTCGAGCAAATTGGTGAGGAAAATATTGTTCATTTCTATAAGATTGTAAGTTGGAAGTTGATAGGAAAATAAAAAGAAAATATATTTTGAGTGCCATGTGCAACACATTCTATTAACCTTACATTAGAAGTTATTGAGAATAAAGTTTCTGTCAACACACTTGTTAGTCAAACATAGTTGTACCATCTTTGTTTGCTTCACATTGTGGATGCAAACAAATGGGCGTGATCTGGTTTGACCTGGTTTCACTCTGTTTGCCACCAACTTTATTGTCTTGGAGGGTTTAAGCAAATATAGACAAACATTGAGCTATTTTATTCATGCAGTCGATGATATAAATTGCAAAGATGAGTTGCACAACAAACAAGACCAATTTGAGATGTTGGATAGGATGAAGCATCTTATTGTATATCCTTGTTTTTTGAGAGAGCTACAAAATATTTGACTTCATAAAACCCTTATACAAGTTTAAGAATAGCTCCTTCTAATGACAAGAATTGCATGAGATACTTATGCAATGCCATTGATAAAACAAGGTTGAATATAAAAATTGATTCAAAAGTGTATAAAAAATTGTGAAAAATCATTGATGGAAGATGAGACAAGGCACTACACTAGGATGTTTATACAACATGTAATTGTTATGTTTGTACAATTATATTCCTTTATCAATTTAAATAATACTTTATTATATTTTTATTATTGTTACAAGTAAGTTTTAAATCCTAGATTGCAATATGGCGAAGATGTGTGTATCGATGTTGGAATTATAAAAGGTTTATCGTCAATGATGCAACATCTTGCAAGAAATCAAAACAATGTGATGGAAGTGAAGTTGGAAGTATTTCAAAACCTTTTGTGCTCCAAGTTCGAGAGCTTATTATGATATTAATTTTTTTTAGAAACAATCATATGAGAGTTGTATTTATTCATATCATCATTTTAGATATTCATTTAACAAGTTAATTCTTGTAGTTTAATATTTTATTTTAGTTTAATATTTTATTTTATTTAAGATATTTTTATCTTATGATTTTTAACATATGTTCATTGCATGACTAATGTCATTCATGTGTTTTGTTCTCCCTTGGTGCAAATGACTGATGATTCAAGTAAACAATATAAGTGGATGAAATCTATTATGGGGTGTTTGGTTGCATTATAATAGACACTAGTGTTTTCATTTTTAAAAAATATAAAAAAATGTACTTTAAAATATGTTTGGTGCTGTTACAATTTTTTGGTTTAACATTTTTTTATCATGCCTCTCATGACCTAAAAACAGAAGTGGTCATAACCTCTTTTTTTGAATCATTCTGTCAGTCTGACAAACCCTCCACCCCGACACAGCTCCTGGTGGCTTTTCAAAGCCAGATCTTTTCTCTTCTCTCATAGGGACACTCGGCAATAGCTTCAACGTAAGGGGCTTCCTTCTCCAATCCCTGTCTTCTATGCTGTGCTCCAGCTCCAGAGGAAGGGATAAGGTTGCAGGGCTATCAGCCCTTCTTCTCTTCAGTTTCGATGGATGTGCTGGTGGAGATTCAATTTGTTTCTTTCTGGATCTATTCTACTGGTTGTGCGTGGGTTGACGGTTGTTGGCGAGGGATATTCATTGTGCTACTTCTAGCGGAATCAATCACGTTTGTCAGATCCTTGGGAAGGGGGTGGTGGATTTTTTTTCTTTCTTTGTTGAGTCATTTCTTTTGATCTGCTTGCTATTTTTGTCACTTTATCCTTGATCTGATTGCTTGTGGATTTTAAAACGATCTGGTGGTGTCTTGGATCTGTTGGCGATTTGCCCTTGTGAGGTATGCTTTATGAGTCATTGATTGTTTTTTGTTTTGTTCCATTGTTGGCAAGCATTTGTCTAATCATGTTCGTTATAGGAAATTTTTGGACATTATTCTGGATAGAACTTGGCGTCGAATTCTTTCATTATTTGCTTCCTTTGGCGGTTGATGCATTCTCTGTTGGAGCACCAGAAACAGCCAATTCATCAGTTTCATCAGATAATTGAAACAGCCTAGGCAACTCTCAAAATAAGTGGATAAAATTCTTGAATCATTTATGACATTTTTTTAAGAACACTCTCCTCTTGTTTTGACAGACATTGTTATTCTGTTTCAGATATGAAATTCTAAAATTTTAAATTAAAATATTTTTAAACATTTTAAAAATTAAAATATTTTTGTCAAAGACGATAATTTCAAAGTTTTCACTTTTAATAATTCTCACAAATTTTGTTCTAATATAATTTTTTGACATGAAACTATATAAAAAAATAAAATGCAACCAAACACTCCATTAATTGTTATTGTTGTTCAAATTTTAGGTTAAAGCATAAGTCATTTGCAATGCTGGAGGAACTAGAGTACATTCAGTTTTATTCACCTAAAGAGCAGAAATAGACTGTCAACTACAAATTTGGAGAAGTTGGTGTTCTGTCTTTCCAGCATTAGGCTGAGAATTAAAAATATAAAAGAGCATCAAAAAATTATTTGAAAGAGATTCTCAAGATTTATTGATGTATCATATCAAGTAAGGATATAAGAAACAACAAAAGTTGACGAAGAGCCATCTGATATTGATTAGGAGTATTTTTTTATGAGGAGCACCCATTGGGTGGAAGAGAGATATTATATTACCTCTAGAGTTTGACCTAAATGATCATGTCTAGTCAAAAGATAATTTGATGATGTATAAGCTACAAATCAAGAACTTTAGCAGGATACATACTTTGTGTTGTTATAGCTCCAACTTCTTCGCAAGAAAAAAGTAAACAAAAGACAAAGCCCAATATCAACCACTTTCGAGGGTTTAAAAGCTTGAAAAAGGTGTATCAATGTGACATTGAGACTGGTTCACAGGCCTAAAAAGAAAATGCAAAAAGAAGAAAATTGAAACTCAAGAGAAGACCTGAGTCCAAATGATAATCTTCGTACTCTTTTTTGTCAACTAGTGAATTAGATGCAGTTGTCATGACACCACAACGTGGAGGTTTAGGTGCATGTACATGTGCAAATAGAATAGGATAAAGTCAACTCAGAGTAGAAGAGCATGATTTGAGCCAGTGCCAAGATTTTAGTGGTCATCATCATTTAGCACAATGGAGGTTTTATGATGACTATTTATGATATTCTCATTTAGAGTCATTCTCATTTGAGACATAGTCCCCTTTACATCCACCAGATGTACAGGTAGAGTTTAAAGAAATGATTCGATCACTATTTGGATATGGATATGGGCCCATTATAACTTTCATATTCATTGTGGACATTGCATGATCAAGAATACGTGAGGTCATATAATAGTTATCACTACTTTTGATGATCACAATGTTGTACTTGCACATCATTCGTACTTAACAATTTAATGAAGTATCTGTTTGATACTTAGATTTGTTTCATTATAATTATACCATTCAAATTTATGTGTTTGGATGTCGCTAATTTTTTTAAAAAATTGATCTAGTCCGATTTTGGAATATTTTATTATCCATTGGATCAGCTAATTCGGTCTATCTAATCTAGATAAAATCAGAATCTGGCCTAACCGAAGTAGGATTCGATTATGATTTTGCTTACCTTAGTCTAATAAGAGGGTTCATATTTATGGCACTAGACAAAAGCGACCTCCCAGAAGTATGAAGGAGGATCGAGAAGTTGATGAAGGTATGTTTTAAATATTTATTAGATTTATAGATCTTTAATCTTCATAATTATTTTTATATATTTTCAATTATTAAATCCGTCTCACCAACTGACCACTGTACCCAACCTGTCCATCCAGGCTTCTACCCAGCACTCCCTGGATTGGCTATATCCTGATTCACAGCCTTTTATCCTATGGGAATTTCATAAAATATACCTACTGCTAGCTTAACCCACCTTAAACTAACGAAATGAGTCAATCAATGACAATGTTCTATATCTTTTTGTACTTTGCCACTATTCTGTAGTTGGCTGGCCAACACAAGACCTTTAAGCTTGCTGAACCAGCTGTTGACAGCTAACCAGCAGTAACGCACAGTGAGAACCTCATTTTTTTTAAATTGTTGTTTGAAATAACTTTTCATGAAAACAGGTGATAGCCTATAACATAGTTGTCAAGCCACTCACCTAAGTGCCTAGGCGGCAAGACACTACTTGGCTAGCACTTTGCCGGGGCACCTTTTGGAAAGTTTAAAAGGTGCCCGCCTTGAGAGTCTAGGTGCCCAAGTAGCTCAAGGTGCCCTAAAAGTTTAAACATAATAAATTTTTTATAGATCTGCGACTACTCTGTGCCCTATTTAATAATATTATAATTATATTTTACTATCACTTATACTATCGCATATATATAAGATTCCTAATTATAAATACATGGTATGTACTTAAATTTATAAAAATCTATTTTAACTTTTCTCTTTGTTTCTCACACACGTCAAGTTTATCAAGATCAATTATTTCTCAAAATAAGTATATATACATGCATAGATAATTACATAAATAAAATCACATTTAAATGTATGAACACATAAACATATAGATTCAATTATAACATATAAATATAATTCTATTTATGAATATATATTTGTATGTATGTATTAATATATATGGTACTAACATCTAATTATTCATATGATTGCGTATATGCATATGCATATGCATATACATATATATAAATATCCAATGTTACCGCCTTGACCGCTCAGACAACGCTTAAGTGGCTGCCTTGCTGCCTAAGCGGAATTGACACCCTTCAACGCCTTGGACGTCTTGTCGCCTTGACAACTATGGCTTATGAAAACACTAGATAGTACAGGTGATATTGTAAAATTATTAGAATCGAGGTTCGGATTTTGTGAAAATTTATTTTTGACTCCTCTCCGTCAGATGGTGTACAAATATCCAACATCAATTACATCATGCAACCATTCGAAGACCCTTGATTAGCTGTCATAGTGGTTTGTTTGTAAAGGCATGCGTATCCACATTATGAGAGGAACTCAAAGGGGCTCTGGCCCTTCAGGTCCAATGAGATGCAAATAAGTTATTTTTAAGTTTGTTGAAAATTGATTTTCATTGTTTGGAGTTGATTTTGTTTAGTTTGAAAATGGGTCTCAGTTTTAAGTTTGATTTGAATTTTATGTTGTTTTTAGATTATTTTATTTTTTGGTTTGGTTAGGCTTCTGTTTGATTTCATCTCTTTTTTATTTCAATTGGTTAAAGTTATTTTTGTTTGAGTTTGGAATTTAATGGATTTGATGTTTTTTTTTAAAATCAGATTTCTTTTGTTTTGTTGCCATGGGTTAAGATGTTTTTGTTATCTTTTTTATGTTGGTTGATATTTTGATATCATTTTAAGTGTGTTGACATGTTTTAGATGTTTTGAACTTTGATTTGATTAACTTTAAATTTCTGATTGTTTGATGATTCTGATTTTTTTTTTGTTTTATGACCTTTTGTGGGTTTTGAAGTGTTTTTCATGTGGTTTATTTTATTTACTTTGAATTTGTTAGATTTCATTCGTTTAAGGAATTTAATTCCATTGAATTAGGTAGATTTAATTTGAATTTTCAGATTGTGTTAAGTTTTGAATTTTCTTGTATTTTTCAGATCTAATGACCTGTTTTAATGGATTTTCAGATTTAATCACATGCATTTTCAAATTTGTTTCATTTTTGTTTATTCCGGTTCGGTTCGCATCACATCCGGTCTGTCGTGTTAGCATAACTTGTCCTATCACATGGAGTCGTGTTGGCACTTGAAGCTTCAATGTATTGCATGTTGGTGTACATGTAGATCAGCAATTGGTACGCCATGCCTAAGAATTGTCAAACTGTATGAATATTTCTTCCTATGATAGAATTGTTCATGAGATTGGAAATTTTTTGACAATATGCTGCTTTATTTTCGATTAAGATGGAAACATACCCATCTGGTGCAATAAGTACTTGATTTGTCATATCGTGAGAAGGATCGTCTGCAACAAGAGCCAGTCCATGCTTACATCTGGATTGACATACTAGGATGGACCTAGAGTAACTGTCCGAGGTGGAGTGCCCACAAGGTGGTGTTAACTCCTTGTTTAATTTGGCATTTCACAATCAAATTTGTTTAAGTTTATTTTTTTGTCCAAGACCCATTGGGCCGGTTCATGTCACATCAATCCGGTGGGCCAGCTTCAAGTCTTTGTGGGCTGCAAGGGCCTGTTCTGAGCTTCATGGGGTGTAAGGGTCTATTTGGATACTGGTAACCAGCTGCCATGTCCCTGCTTGGACTGAAATTGATGGCCCACCTAACTAAGTCCTTGGTCCGTCGGATGGATTCCAAGGGGACTGGGCTGTCAACCACCAATCCGGCCCTCACGGGGGGCTGTTTTTGCAACTTGCAAGAACTGCTTTTTTGCACTTTGTTCTTGACTGCAAAAGCGGGCTAAACGGACCGAACCAGGGCTGAAATGAGCCTGTTTAGTGGGCTGTTGGGGGGACTGCACAAAGGGCAGATTTAGAACTGATTTGGGGCTGCTCAAGGGGCAGGAAAATGGGGCATTTTATGGCCACAAGGGGGGCTGATTTAGGTTTGATTGGAAAAGGCCACACAAAGGGGGCTGTTTGACAAAGGGGATTGAGAGCCCGCTTGGGGAGACTTGGCCCATCGGACGGATTTCAAGAATGCCTGAGACATCACCCTTGTTCTCACTACTTGGAAATTGTATGTTAGAAGAGCCACAATGGGGCTATGGGTGGACTAAACAAGGAGCAGGCTGAAGGTCCTAATTGGGCCATTTTTGGGACTGATTTGAGTAGGCCAAACAAGGGGGCACACCCCTGTTTAGAGGGGGTCTGCAGGTGGGCCGAACAGGGGGCTCTTGGGACACTTGTTTGTGACCTGTTTGTGGGATTGTTCAGATGACCAGCAAGGGGGGACCGCACAGGAGCTTTTAGGGTCTGTTTAGTGGTCAAACAGGAAGGCCGAACGTGTGATATTTTGGTCTGTTTGGAGACCTAACCGAGGACATTAAGGGGACTACAGAAGGGCTGTGCAGAGGGGGCTTAAAGGGAACTGTGTGACCTATTTATGGGGTCTCTTGACATGCCCAAACCAGAGGGCTTTCTGGGCATGATTGGGGCATCGGCAGGGTGCAAGATGGAGGCCAAATGGGGGGCCGGACAGAGCTTGAACAGGAGCTGCACAAGGGAATTTTTTAAGGGATATGATTGAGGTCAGAAGGGACCTGTTTAGGTGACTTTTTGGACTGGTTTGTAGATGGTCTGGTCAAAGGGGAAGGGCTGGCTGATCAGACCCTTTTCTTATTTTTTCTAAGGTGTACATATGGGACATAGATAGGGGAGGCCAAAGGGACATGAAAAGCTCCAGCTAGGTGCAGGTTCGGCCATGGCAAGAGAAGGGAAAGAGACGTAGGAAGGGTGGAAGATGAAGGCTACATGATGATGCACCTTTTCTCACCTTTATTATTTCTTTTTTTTCTGGGCTTCAGGATCTACTAGGAGATGGGGACTGCAGGTGGTTCTTCTTCTCCTCCTTGCGCTGTAGATGGAGAAAGGACCAGGTGTTTTTTTCTTTCTTCTTCTTTTGGTGCAGCAGGTGTTGCAAGAAGAAGATGAGGTCGTGGCTGTTGCTGGAGGAAGCTGCCTGCACTGCTGGAAGAAGAAGCTGCTGGTGCAGCCGCTGCTACTGTTGGATTGAAGGACTGCTGCTGCTGCTTCTGTCTTCTTCTCCTCCTGGCACAGATGGTGCTGTTTGAAGGTGCTGCTGTGGGTTGCTGCTGTTCGCCCTGCTGCTGTTGAAGGAGGAGGAAGATCCTGCAGGAGGGAGGATAGGCAGTGGGAGCCTGCAGAGGAGGAGAGCAGGCTCGCGAGAGAAGATTTCTGGGGCAGACTTCCTGCGTGCAGGCTGGCTTGGGAAGAGAACAGGCCGTGCGACCTTTTTTGTTCCTAAATGTCTGCTCAGAAGAGAGAGAGAGAGAGAGAGAGAGAGAGAGAGAGAGAGAGAGAGAGAAGGGAGTCTGTTCAAGGTGGGATCCCACAGGGGTCTTGGTGTTTGCAGCCTGCTGGCCGCCCTAAAATCTGGCCAGATCTCCTTTTTTTTTCTTCTTTCTTTTATATATTGCACAAATGGGATAATATCCACCTTTGACTCCCTTCTAAATTGAAGGAGGAAAACAAGGGAAGTGGGGCCATGAGGAGGAGTGCGCACAGCTGGGGCTGATGGCCAGAATTCTGGCCAAAAACAGGTGCGGCCAGCACTGCTTTCCTGCTCCTTTTTTTTAAATGCCATAAAAGCTAAGATAATAACCTTTCTAAATCTTTTCCTAAATTGTAGGAGAAAACCGGGAATGAAAAATTGGCATGCTGACCATTCAAAGGAGATGGTGGCTGGCTCCTCTTTGGTCAGATTTGACCTAAATCCCATCAAGATGCTCCCGATCCGATGACCATTATTAATTCCGTTTGCAATTAATATTTTATGTTTCAAATTTTCCCGAAAAAATTTGGAATGTGCTCCGATGGCCATTTTGTGTTCAATGAAGATGTGTGGTTGGAATCCCTTGAGTTGCATCGGATCCTTGATTTTATCGATTTTTTCTAATTAGTGCAATCTCGACTATTGATAATTCTGAAAGTTGCAATTAAATGCAATTAAATCCTTCCCTTGGCTGAATTTTATTTTCATTGTATCAATATTTCCGAGACTAAAGTCCTGAGTTGGGAAACTAAAATTTCCAGCCTATGGGCCTACTTGGAAGCTGGTTGGACCATGGGTGATGAGGCACGAACTTCTGTCCCAATCTAATTTTTTCTGAATAACTATCCAATCATTGGTCGGATTTCCGATCTATCTCGAGTGTTGTCTAGCTCTATCTTAGATGGATATTGTGATGAAGTCGGATTTTTCCGATTTTACCGCGAATTGTCTCTTTGTGTCGGGGATGAAATGGTCATTTTTGCCTTCTGGTATCAAATTCTCGTGTTTTGGACACCATTGTGAAGGTTATAACCGATGCTATGCAATCAACCCATTTTCTTGGCCATTTAGGCCTATTAAGCTTATTTAGGTATTTTCAAATCCCGTTTGCACTAACTTGCCTTTGATTTACCAAATTCGAAATAGATTTTCAAACTGACTTTGGCTTTGCTCAAATTTGATATGAGCGGGATGAATAATGTTGTTTAAACATTTGTGGGCCACCATTGGACTTGTCAGGCCCATTTAGCTTTATTGGGCGAAGTTGGCCCATTAGGCCAGTAAGGTGGGCCTCACCACCAATTTTTCTTTCTTTTGTTCTTTCTCTCCCTTTTTTGTGTTCTGAAAAATTTTGATGCCAACACACCCAATTAGCTTCGAATATACAACCCAAGAAGGAAAAATGATCTTTTAGTAAAACATTACACACATTCAAAAAAGTAATGTAAGTCAAATTCCTTTCCTTGGCCTGCTATTTTGTCTCCTAGAACTACTTGAGTTGTGAATCTCTCATCAAACTCCAGAATAAAGGTTCATTTGGTACTCAGCATGTTAAGACAAATTTGGTTTTGATTTTCTCAGGCTGACAAAATGCAAACCAGTGTTCGCCGGGTCGCGACCTGGCCCGGTCGGGATTGGTCCCGATCGGCCCGGTCGTGACCTGGCCGGGCCGACTTCCCCGGCCGGGTCGCGGGGTCGCGCGGGGGTCGTGCGAGTCGCACGACCCAGCCGGGTCACGCGACCCAGCCGGGTCGCGCGACCTCGGTCATATGACCGTTGGCAACGGTCATGGGGGGGAGCAGCCCCCCCATTCAGCCCCTTGGGGACTATTTAAAGCCCCCAAGGGGCTCCCCTTACTCCCACCCCCCACTCTCACACCCAAGCTCTAATTTTGCACTCATTGCTCTCATTGCTCTCATTTTTTTTTTCATTTACTTAATTATTTCATTAAGCATTTCATTAGTTCATTTAATATATTTATTTAATATTTGTTTCATTGATTAGTTAGTTAAGTAGTTTCTTCTTTTTAATACTTATTTACTTACTTACATAGTTAGTTAGCTAGAAGATTAGTTAGATATTTAGTTTAGTAGTTACTTAACACATCATTAGTTGGAAGGTATAGTTAATTACTTACTTAATCATATAATTAGTTAGTCATTCATTTTATATAATTAAAAGTATACTTACATTAGTAGTCACTAATTAACGTCATTAGCTTTTTAAATAGTTAATTACTTACTTAAGTAATTATTTACTTAAAAAATATCTTCTCCAAGCCAAACAACCCAAACTACTGGCGCGACCCGGAGTGATCCGGCTTGGTTACATTGCAATTTGATCTCCATGGCAGAGAGAAAAGTGCAATGTAAATATTGCGATAAAGTAATATTCGATGGTATTTATCGTTTAAAATTTCATCTTACAGGTATGAAGGGAAACGTTCTTCCTTGCACACGGACTCCGCCGGAGGTCAGAGCTCAATTTCGTAGGCACCTACAAGCGATGGAGCAAACAAAGGGAACTAGCAAATGGCATAAGGAGACCGTCCGAGAAGAATTGCAACAACCAGGGAGACGTTCCGTACACATTTATGGGACCGGACAAGAGAGGCCGGATATTTTTGGAGACGAATAGTACGAAGGTATGAGAGGGGTTACTCATAAACGTAGTTCATTCTTCTATTTTAAAAGATAATTAAGTAGTTAAATACTTAAATATTTCTTAAATAGATGACCTCTTACGGGGAATGGAAGCAAGTCGAAGATCATTCGCCGACGAAGAGTTCCATAGACGCACCGGCCGAATGATGGGTCAAGTGGTCCGGAAGTGGGAGTGGTCGAGGAAGTGGAAGAGGATCCAACAACCAACCGCAAGATAAGGTTCATGATCTCACACAAGACGACGACCCGGCAGTAGGTCCCGTGGATCCCGTAATCACCAGACCACGACAACGTCAAACGACAATCACGACGGCGATGAAGAACCTAAAATTATGTAAGGAGAGAATTGACCGGGCAACGTCAATGTGGTTCTTTCAACACAGCATTCCGGCAAATGCCGCAAAGGGACCATACTACGAGAACATGATCGACACGATCGCAGACGTCGGGAGGGGAGTGCCTGGTTCAAACCCAAAGGAGATATACAATGTATATCTTCCTATGGAGGTGCAAGAAACAAAGAAGTACGTGGCATCATTTGAACGAATATGGGAGGATCGAGGTTGCACGTTAATGACCGACGGATGGACCAGTAATTAAATTTTCTTTTACTCATTTATATTAAATGTATAAACATTATTTTTGGTATAACTTAGTTAATATCTTATACTTAACATGTATAACTAGGAAGACAATGATCAATTTCCTAGTGTACAGTCAAGCCGGCACGGTCTTTTGGAAGTCGGTCGACGCATCAGGACAGGTAAAGAATGCGAAGTATCTTTACCAATTGATAGATGGAGTGATATAAGAAATATGAGAGAGCCGGGTAGTTCAAGTAGTCACAGACAATGCGGCAGCATACAAAGCGGCCGGTCAGATGCTTATGGTCAAAAGACCAAAGTTGTATTGGACACCTTGTTCTGCCCACTCTTTAGACTTGATGTTGTAGGATATATGCAAGGATCCTCAAATAGACAGGGTAGTTAAGCTAGCCCAGTTTATTTCTTCATTTATTTATAACCACAACTTTGTCCTTACACTTATGAGGGAACACACCAAGGGGCGAGAGTTGTTACGGCCCGGTGCAACCCGGTTCGCCTCCCACTATATTTCCTTAGAAAGTTTATTGAGTCAAAGGAGAGCTCTAACTCAAATGGTCATTTCACCGAGTTGGGGTAGTTGGATGGCTAGATGTAATCCATCAGATAAGAGAAATGGGAGAAAAGTAGAAGAGACAATAGAGAGTGGAGATTTTTGGAAAGTTGTAAAGAAGACGTTACACATCGTCTAACCCATAGTGAAGGTACTAAGGATAGTTGACGGAGATAGAAAAGCAGACATGGGGTATTTATATGATGCGATTGAGAGAGCGAAGGAAGAAATCTCCAAGACCGTGTCCGACTTCGCCAAGTGGTGGGATATTATAGATCGTCGTTGGGAACGTACATTACATCAACCCATACATGCAGCAGGTATATTTTATTAAACATTTACTAATCTTTTTATTAATCAAAGTTATGTATAAGTTGTTTATTAATACTATTTGGTTCGTAGGTTACTTTTTCAACCTAAGATACTGCTATAGTCCACATTTCAAGGCAACGAACGAGCTATTAGATGATGTGAAGAGCGTCATCCGACGATTGCTTGGTGACGACGACTGGGCTATTATCGCTTGCAACAAGATGTATGATTACAAAATGGGGAGTTTTCACTTTGGAACGAGCAGAGTTGAACGAGCTGTGATGCTACTAAGTCCGGGTACGTAGAAATGTTTTTCATCACTTAATTAATCAAAGTTTACTTAGATAATAATGTAAGACATTCAATTTACGGGGGCGCGAATATTTTACAAGTATAAGGGACCTCAGATCCTCCCATATCTCCTTCAACGTCGTTACGTTTTACCGGCGAGGAGCAATATACTCATGTGACCCAAGATACCGATCATGGTAGAAGGCCACAAGGTAGAGGAGGTCATTGTAGCCATGGAGTTGGAGCAGAATACCACGATGCCTCCGACTATGTGTATGATTCATCCCAAGGCTCTTGGTTCCCTACATACGATCAAGAGTATTATGGAATGAATTATGTGGAGTCATCGGATACTTTGATCCAATCGACCTATAGTTATGGTGACTTGTTTGGATCAAGTCTTAGGATAGTTTCCTGAGGGACTGACGAATATGATTGTCATGTGTACATGTATCAAGCTTTGTACTCAACCCAAATGACATGGGGAGAGTACATCAACTATCTACAAAGTGTAGAACACATCACGTTGGAATAAAATTGATGTATTATTTATTTAAATCATGTCATTTATTTTTTCCAATTTTTCAGTAATTTTTCAGAATTTTTTTGCATTTTTCTTATTTTTTTAAATTTTTCAAAAAAAAATAATTAAAAAATGGGGGCGCGACCGGGTCGGCCTGGGGTCCCGCGACCCGGTTGCGACCCGCGACCCCTCCATCCTTGATGCAAACAGCCATATTCAGCAGCTGAGCGTCAATTATTTTTATGCTGACTCTCACAAGCACTAAAACAGCTGAGACATTCATAGTTAACATGCCCCAAACCCAGCTCAATTTATTGGTCAAACTTGCTTATTCAGGAAAAAAAATTAATAGGAACTACCAGCACCCATATTTATGAAATTTATGCTTAGTCAACTGAACTACAAACCTTTATTGAATGTCATCTTCTAGATGAAATTTCTACTATAACTAATCTTTTTTATCCTTGTGAGCATTATGCAAAGCCTTCTCCAGCATGGAATGCAGTCTCGATGTGATCTTGATATCTATTGAGAATCCGTGTTGTTATAACTATAGGGATTGTTTTGACTTTTTTATGTTGTGCTAATGGTTGGAGCTGGCTGTTTCTGGTAGCTTTCTGTTCTGTGGGATAGTTTATCTCCTGGATAAATCAAGTTTTCTATGTGCTTGTTTCTTTGACTTTTGTTTTTCCTTCAATGGATTGCACCCAATTGTTCTGTTGCCTTCAACACAAAAAGATTGCCTATTCTTTAAACTTCTCTAGCTCAGATTGTATCATGTCAAGCTTGCCTATTATTTAAACCAGCAAGGAAATTGTTAATTGACTATGAGGGTTTAATTACATAATAATAGGTATCAGTGTAGATATACATAGTTGTCCTTGTGAAATGCAAATATGGAATGTGATCTCCTGAGAATCTCTCTCCATGTGTCCAAGAAATAAGATTGCCGAAACGAAAATATCCATATGATACCTTTGGAATCTTGAACTCCTCCATCTATTACTACCCTTGATTTGTGTGATGGCCTTGTTAAGTTTGCTTTCTATATTTTCAATTTTATTATGAAATTCATACAAATATTCAACTAGACATTATTGTTTGATAAAATTTTATAACTTAATATTTTTATGACTATGTATGCATAATTGACCAAAGATATCATCAATCTTCTATCCATATTATTTAAGATGAACCTTTAATCTAACATAAGATCTTTTGAATGTCTCATGTTAACAATAGTTGACTTTCTCTGCATTATGCTTTTAATTTTGTCATAGCTTATTTTGATGTTTATTACAAGCTCCATTGTTCTTTTTGAAGAGATTACATGGTATTTTACATTTTACACTTAAACATGTACATTGATTGATGTTTTCAAATCCAATCTCTCGAGATTTTTCTGAGATCTCTTTTGTTAAGTCTCCATGAGATAAAATCTAGATGCAAAATGACAATTCTTGAGTAAGGCATACCTTACATAAATGAAATCTAAGATTCAATCTTCTAAGATTTTTCCTACAATCTCACCAAATCTCTTCTTTCACCCTTCCGAGTTGAAAACAAGATCCGAGATGACAATCCTTGAATGCAAGTTAACAAGATCTAACTGACGTAGAATGGTTGTTCTTAACAATACTTAAAGCCCAAGTCAATATCTAAAATGCAAGTCAACAAGATCCAACTAACGTAGATTGGATGTTCTTCAAAATATTGAAAGCTGAAGCCAATTTCTTCCTTTGACAGTTTCATAAATTCAGCAACTTGGATCTTTTTTTACTTTATAGCATAGTCAGCCTCTAGGTGTGACACATTCCACTTATATTTAATTAAGTCCCAATATGACCTTTTGCATTTCATTTGTCCACCAGAGTGTGGCTATTACGAGATATTCCATCGGCGGCTATTTCTCGTAATGACTAGTTTTCATTATTACTGCCAAATACAAAGTCCGTTGTTAGTCATGCGTATGGTAAGTTTCCATTGTCAACAATAATTGGAAAGTTATATGTTTCCATGGCAAATGTAAGGAAGTTTCATAAGTTTTAAGCATGAAAAGCATCTTTATAGAATTCTGTTAAGATGATTACATGTTCCTTCATCTTCGAAACCAAAAATAAGCTTCATTTCTTTATGAAAATACAGCTTCTTCTTGGATCATTTCTTCTGGCATTTATTTATTTATTGCTTTTAAATAATTCATCAGCAGCATTCAGAAACTTCAGTTTCCTTTATGACATTCTTTACTGTTGCACTGAGGAATCCTTTCTGCAATGCAGGTGATGGTGATAGGAATATGATCCTTGGTAGAGGCTTTTTTGTTACGCCATCAGACTCTGTTGCTATCATTGCAGCAAATGGACAAGCAGCGATTCCTTACTTCAGGGATGGTTGTAAGGTAACAGTATTTAGCATCTGAATCTGTGCCATTTGGAAGTTCTGTCCATCTGTTCAAACAGTAGTCATGCACTTGTAATACTTTTCACCAGGGCCTGGCTAGGTCAATGCCAACAAGTGGTGCTCTTGACCGTGTTGCAGCCAAACTGGACCTGCCTTTCTATGAGGTTTTTTTACTTCAATTTATGGATTAGATTAGTATCTTTGGATTTTGCATACATTATAATTCGATAGTTGTTTTCATAACTAATCCTTGATTTTATACCATTGTCTAGGGTACATTTATCCACTAAAATGTTATATGTGTGTTCATAGCTGTACCTACATTTTATATAAAGGGTAGATGAATGTAAAGACAAAATGTGTTTATGCAAGATGAATATTGGTTGATATACTTGAACAAGTGCAAATTTGATGGATCACTCATTCTTGTTCAACAATAAATATTTATACATATGTGAAGATTGTGGTACTTTGCATGGGGTTGATAAATACAATTTTTAGGTATAATAAAACTGTACTTGGCAAAAGTATCTATGCAAATTTGTCATATTTTAGTTGGATACTATACCAAAATAAATACTCTGATGAGAATGTCTTGGTGGATATGCAGAATTTTAGAATCAACTAGAATCTATGCTCATTATGTTAAAGGTAGGAATTATATCAATCAAGGATGGGTCATGTATTGGGGTTTGGATCAGTTGATCTATGTTGAAATGGATCAGCCTATTCACAACTATTTTTTTTTCAAAAAATTTGAAAATGGAAAATTGGAAAAAGTAAGAAAAAATTTAATATATCAAGTTCTTTAGGCTGTGTTTGGTAACTGTATTGAGCACATATATCACTATCAATTTTGAAATTGATAGTGATAGCAATCATCAATAGATGTTTGGCTACCAATATCAATATTGAAAGTCATAATACAAAGAAAGCATTCTATGTAATTCAAGTGTCCACTTATTATCAATTATGATATTGATACTACATCATCTACACATGAATTACAAAATTGATATAGTATCATTTTTGGTACTCTAACCAAACAGGGCATTGATAAATAATCATGGATGCTGTTGTTGGCACATAAATTTAAAAAAGAAATCAAATAGAACAAAAGAAAGGAAAAGAAGAAATCACTTCTGCTCAAGCCCTATTCCGTAAGAGCTTTTTAATCCTAAACAACAAGGATTGAAACTCTAAAAATGGGATCTACACCCCAAGCCGGCTGAGCTCCAAAGTTAAATTTACAAAGGATATCAAATCCTGATGAGGATTTTAAATCCCATTACAATTGAGATGTCAAGTTTTCACCCCAATGGAGAATTATGCCTTGACTAGGATCCTGCACCAAATCGGGCAGTCTGATGCATGTTCAGTCAGGAATCTCAGGTTTCTATAAGATTGAGGTGAGCAAAGAATAATAGAAATTTGGCTTCACATGTACAGTTATTGACAGAAATATGTAGAAAATCAAAGTTCTTGAGGTCTGGTACAAACAGCAAAAGAGGAGGGTGTGTATACTCTGTCTAGGATCAGCTAAAAAAAATCTCAATGCTTGGGAGGCCCAGGCTTATTGAGAACAACCAAATGGCGTTTGTCGAGCTCATAAGCATTGGACTCCATGCTGAATTATCATCAAATGGAGGATTATGAGAGAATTCATGCATCTTCAGCCCCTAATTAATAAAACTGCAGTAGCCTCAGGATCCTGAATGTCCGAGAAACAAAATCAACTAGACATTTTGGGACCACTAGAAAAAGGAAGTAACTCAGTAGCTATCAGATGCAAAGCAGACAGTCAGATCATGACTACTAAGGCCCTGAAGAAATAACCATCGGTTGGGGTTGAGACACAGATATGTTTGTTTGGACTGTGATGAGTAACTCAACGAACTAGGAAATTCTGGCACAACTGTGGTGTCTGGGCAAATACCAAGCACTCCTACTCTCTAAACCACCAAGATATAGTTGGCCAAATTCGCCAATTCCCATTAAAATCCCAGCTGAATCTGTCAAGAATCAGACGATTTAGGCCGATTCAAATCGGAATCACCTGATTCAGCAATTCCAACTGGAAAAGGGGTGTCAGACAATAATTGGGTCTGATCCTGTTTGAATCAGATCCAGATTAGGATTCCCCTTTCTTCTCTCCCTTCCCCTGATTCAGCCCCCCTCCGAGACCCCCCCTCCCGCTGCACCCCTTCTCCCAGCCAGCACAGGCCCTGCCTTGTACATCTCTTCCTTCGGCCAGCACCGCCCCCCTTGTGTTGTCCTCCCTCCAGCCCAACACATCCCCTACAAGAACAGCACTTCTCCTGCCTTGTGCATCTCTTTTCCCAGTCAACACAACCCCCTTGTGATGTCCTCACCCCAGCCCAGCACACCCCCTCCCCCCGCCCCCTACAGCCCCCTCCTGGTCTCACCCCCCATTCACATATCCCCCTTTCCAAGCACAGCCCCATCCCCGGACCCCCCCAGGGAAACCCTTTCCTTACACGCCCCCTCTTGGGCAGTCCTTCCCTTCTGCCCCTCGTGAATCAGTACTAGGTGTGGCCCTTCCCTGCTCACCATCTCCTTTTTGGTTTTAAATCCAATTATATAGCGTAGAGAGGTGAACCTTGTATCATAGCCATTGTGGGCCATTTTTCAAGTCCGTTCTATCTCGTTGATACTCAAACTTTTTGGTGAAATAAACCGGGGGTCCAATTCAACCAACACCGTTTAACACTTAACTCTTGTCAAAATGTCATGTTAACGTTAGATCCATTTTCATGTGACCATGTTAACTCCTCTTTAAACAGAATCGGGAGCGGAGGTGCTAAGCAGAGACCTAAAAAGACATTTTTGCCTTTTCAACGTTGTAAACATATGCTGGTCACCAGCGTTAAACCAGGCATAAAAATCTAACTGTAGGCATAAAAAATTGCCAAAAAATAGACATGTATACATAAAAAACCAGAAAAATCAACCTGCATGTGTAAAACATCGCCAGAAAATAGACATATACATAAAAAAACCAGAAAAATTAACCTGTATGCATAAAAATCGCCAAAAAATAGACATGTATACGTAAAAAACCAGAAAAAATCAACATGTATGCATAAAAAATTTCCAAAAAATAGACATACATTCATCAAAAAAATCATAAAAATTAACCTGTATATATAACAAATCTTTAAAAAATAGGCATGTATGCATAAAAAATCCAGAAAAAATTACCTGCATACATAAAAATTACCAAAAATAGACATGTATACATAAAAAGCCAGAAAAAAATCACCTGTATACATAAAAAATCCCCAAAACATAGACATGCATGCATGCAAAAAAGCCAGCAAAAATCAACCTGTATACAAAAATAGACATATACATAAAAAATGTACAGAAAATAGACATGTATACATAAAAAAGCTGGAATATAGACATGCATACATAAAAAGAAATCAACCTGTATGTATAAAAATTCAACCTGTTCATATTAAAAATCGTCATAGACCTGTATACATTAAAATCAACTTATGGGCTTCACCGTTTAACTAAAAGAAGGATCCCAACTAATCACCATAAATTTATCATGTATACAAATTAACATCTATACAATCAAAATGTCAGGCCTGCATACAAATCAACCTGTATACACTCAAAATAATACAACCTGTAAGCATGCATACAAATCAACCTGTATACATTCAAAAAGTTCAACCTGTACAAAAAATTAAGATCAATTTGTCATGTATGCATATACATGCATCCAAATTTGACCTGCATTAAGATTTTTTAATAGATCACATAATTTCACCAGATACACACAAAATAACATAAGCAGTAAGTTTTCCTACATAACATTAAAAAAAGTACACAAGTCTCAAACTACTTAATGTCATATTACAGCACAAGTTTCCCGAACAGAAAAGTTTGTCAAATCATTATCATTGTCATTCCAAAGATACACTTGCAATTTCATTAGAAGAAACATAAATCACATCCTTGTTATCACGACCAAAATCAATTAAGGTTTTAACGCAGCTTGTAGCGAACATTTTTGCTTTGTCACTAAGTGCCTTCAGTTGCCTTGGCTCAATTTCAAGCAAAGCTATGCGTTATGGGAGATGATGAATCTGATCATCCTTCTCACAACAACAACTAGTACCACTAAAATAAGTTGTCTTGTCATCACACCACATGAAAAATCGAGACCCTTTAACCTATACAAGAAATATATTGGTCATATGACAAACAATAATAAGAATGAATAATTTTCTTGTAAACATTGATTGATTATTACCTTGCACTTATAATTCTTTTTCCTGGGTTTTGTTCAAGTTGGCTTACTTTGACCACATAATAACTATGTTCATTAATACATTGCATGCTAGAAATTAGAGAACTACTAGCCATATTTACAACATTAAAGGAAGTTATCAACATAAAGATGTTATGAACATAAAGATAATTGATATGTGTAAAGAAATGAAATAAATTACATACATATTCTGCTATAGGATTCTAACATGATTGACAATTATGACCGGATTGTTTGCATCCATAACGTGTGTAAATTTCGCTATCAAGTTCCAACGACTGTTGTGAAGGAATTCATTTCTTTTTACTTCTTGATCTTTTTTAGTCAAAGGAGCTCTCACTACAATTTCTTTAAAGTCAACTTCAGGTTTGCTCATATTAGACATTAGAGAAATACACACCTCATAACATTGCTTGTAAGCATCTATTGTGTAATACATTGAACACTATATTTTAACATTTCTTTTATTTTATGAATTACTACACAAAGATGCTTGCATGGAAATTTTAAAACCTCCCAATCTTGACATGAACATGTGTTATTTTTTAAATTGTCAACTGTTGATGGTCTTGTCACTACTTCAAATGAAGTTTCGTCCGAAACATGAACGACATAACTGTGGGAACCTCGGGAATCATTTTGATTCTTGGAAAAGATTTCTTGTTTCTGTATGTTTTAAAATATCAACATCCGAATTTTCTAGTAAAGTAGATGATAGACCATAAAAATACTAGATAGTCCGGGTGATATTAAAAGAGTATAGAACCGAGGTTCGGGTTCTGTGAAAATATTTTTTTGACCTCTCTCCATCGGATGGTGCGAATATCCGATGTTCATTTACATCGAGCAAACACTCGAACACCCTTGGTTAACTGCCATAGCGATCTTGTTTGACAAGAGCGTGCACATCCACAACGTATAAAGAATACAAAGGGCCTTGGCCTTTTAGGCCCGATGAGATGCAAACAAGTTTGTTTAGATTTAGTTTGGAGTTGACTTATGTTGATTTTTGAATTGATTTTGATATGATTTGAAATGTTGATTTCATATTTTGATTTGACTTGGATTTGAATGTTATTTGTTTTGAGTTTGTTTGAATTGTTTGGTTTGTTTTACTTCAATTGGTTGAAGTTTATTTTATTTTTTGTTTGAACTTGATATTTTAGATGTGTTGATCAATTTGACTTGTTTAAGTTTAGTTGACATGTGTTGAGTCATTTTTATGTGATTTTCTCATGTCGGTTGGTGTTTTCATACCAATTCGGGTGTGTTCGGTATGTTTTAAATGTCTTGAAGTTTGGTTTAAATTAATTAAACTTGAACTTCAAATTGTTAATGATCTAAATTTGACATGTTTTAAGATGAATTTCATATGCATTAATATTTTCTTCATGTTCTTTTCAATTGGTTTGATTTGCACTTGTTTAAGCATTTGAATTCAAATGGATTAAGTGTATTGAGTTAATTTTTCCAGATTGTATTAAATATGATTTTTGTTGAATATTAAAGCTTTAATGATATGTTTTAAGCATGTTTTAAGGTTGATTTGAATGTATTTTCAGATTTAATTAAGTTAACTTCAGATTTTGTTAACTCTTGTTTGGTTTGCATCACATCCGGTCTGTCGGGCTAGTGTCGATGCCCGGTCACATGCAATCAACTCGACACTTGAAAGGTTCATTGAATATTCATGTTCATGCTGGTGTACATCAGATGTGGCAGTTCATATGCCATGTTCAATGCTGTCAATGGTGCAAATGTGTGAATGTCCTTCCCTTGGTGTAAAATCCACTTGATTGAGAGAATTTTGGCAGCATGCTGCCTTATATTCCGATCGGTGTGGAATTTTACCCGTCCTACAAGGCATAGTCATTTGACTTTCCAAGTAGTGGGAAGGGTCCGTCTGCAGCGGGAAGCATGTCCCATGCCTACGCCCGGGTCAGCCTTCCGGCGCATACCGGATGAGCCGCCCAATGGAGCATCCAGTTGTGGACTAACTCCTTATTTACTTTTGGCATTTCGCCTTTGGATTTAATTAAGGTTTATTTTAAGTGTCCAAGGCCCAATAGGCCAGCTTCATCAGCACAATGGGCTGGTCTTCATGTCGCATGGCCTGAGAAGGCTGGCTTCATACCATATTAGCCCGGTTGGCCCAATCTTGAGCTTCATGGGCCCTGGTGGCCTGCTTTGAGCTTCATGACCTAATGGGCCTGATTTGCACCTCCATGGCTTGATTGACCTGATTTGCACTCCATTTTTGCACCTTGACATCTTGCTGTAGCAGCGGAGTAGGTGAGCCTCAGAGGGGATGGAATGGGTTGGCTAAGGTGCTGTTTAGGTGGGCTTTTGGTAGGACTGCACAAGGGGCAGGTGTTTAGGTGTGAACTAGGACTGGTTTAGGAATGCACAAAGGGCATTTTGACATGTAGAAATCAGGGCCACCCGGCTTAACTCTTGGCCCGTCCGGCGGATTCCAAGAGGCCCGGGCTGTCACCCCTCCTTCCACACATCAAAGAGGATGTTTGGTTTGTTTGGGGGTGCCGTAGGAGCCGTATTGTGTGTGTTGCACATAGGGCAAACTAGGTGACTATCAAAGGGGCCTGACATGGGTGCTCACAAGGGGGGCAGAACTTGGGCCAGCAAGGGGGCCTGTTTTGCATGCCATTCGGGGCCTGATTGGGGGAGGTAGGTGGTGTATGTCCAAGTGACCATCAGTGGGGTCAAACTAAGCATGATAGTAGAAGGTTTAGAGGCCAACATGGAGGGTCAAAAGGGTGCACAAAGTGGCTGGTTCAGAGGCCTTTTTTAAGGGGCAGCAAGGGGCTGTTTTTGTGATGGCCAAATAGAGGGTACACTTGGGGCTTTCTATAGACAAACGTGAAGGGCACTCAAAGGGGCTGAATGGGCATTACTCAGAGGGTATGCCACCATGGAGAGGGGTATAGAAGAGAAGGGGAAGAGTTGAATTAAAAGGCTACATCGGAACACACTTTTCAACTCACCGTTTTTTCTTCTTTCTTGCACCGCAGGTGGCGTTGAAGATGATGGGTTGAAGGTGCCACCAAACCCTTATTCTCTTACTGTTGGATGAAAAAAGAGGGTCTTCTCCTTGCTGATGTTGATGGATGGAGCAAAGGGATGAAGAGAGCTTGCTGCACTTGCTGAAGTTGGCAGACCAATCAGGTGTGCTGGTTGCAGTTGCTGCTGGCGCGCCTGCTGAAGGGAGGTCTTTTCTCCTTCTTCTTCTTCACTTGGCACACCACAAAGGGGCTGGAGAGGTTGCTGACTTGCTGATGAAGACGTCCAAGCAAGGATAAGATGTCTTGGAGCAGGGTAGAGGGAGGAGAGGCAGGGCTTCCGCAGGGTGATCAGCTTGCCTTCCACATGGCCAGCGGGGGGGTTTATATAGGAGTTGATGGCGCCATCTACAGGAGGAGATAAGGCTGAAGGTTGTTGAGGGAAGATAAGGATAACTCAAGGGAGGTTGAGGATGATAAGGATAACCCATAGTTGGTTGTTGAGGTGATTGTGAGCTAGCTAGAAAGAGAGGGAGAGAGGGGTGCACACCTTCTCCTACTTTCAAGGAGATGTGCGCACATGACATGTGGTAAGATGGCTGGTTTGGCCAGGGCTTGGATGAGGATAGGCTTGGTTAGTTGTAGGATTAGTTAGGATGAAGATAAACCAAGGGAGTGGTTGAGGGTGATAAGGATAAGCCATGGGAAGTTGAGGTGGTTGAGGATGAGATAAAGATAAACCAAAGAGAGATGGCGAGAGTTCGGAAAGCCTTGCGCATCCTCCCCTACTTTCTAGGGCTATTTGCGCACCCATCAGATGAGGGAGGATGGTAGGTTCGGCCATGACAGGTTGGGTTAGTCCATCTTGGGTTAAGTTTAACCCTGGTTTAATCAGAGTGCTCCCGATCCAACGGCTAGCATTAATTCCGGCCAAAACCAATTAAATAAATCCCAAATTGACTTCAAA
Organism: Cryptocoryne crispatula var. balansae; assembly: GCA_036172225.1. Taxonomy (NCBI): domain Eukaryota; kingdom Viridiplantae; phylum Streptophyta; class Magnoliopsida; order Alismatales; family Araceae; genus Cryptocoryne; species Cryptocoryne crispatula. Next base: position 44,463,085 of record CM069921.1, read on the forward strand.
AAATTCCAGATCATGCCCGGTTGGCCATTGATCTTATGCTCCATCCTGATGTGTGGTTGAGATCACTTGAATTGCAACGGATCTCCTGATTTAGCTAGTTTCTCTGATCGGTGCGATCTCGGCCGTCGATAATGCCGAAAACTATATTTGAGTGCAATTACCTTCTCCCATTGGTCAAATTTATTTTTCATGCATCAATATTCATGAGATCAAAGTTTTGGGTCATGAAAATTGAAAATTTCACTTCATGCCCTTGGCGCGATAACATACGGCTTTCCGTCCGGATTTGCTCTTTCTTGCATATCTCTTCATCCGGGGGTCATATTTTTGATCCGTTTAGAGCATTGCCTAGCTCTTTCCAACCTTGACAATGTGGTGAAGTTGGAATTCGATGTTAGAGTCCCAATTTATCCCAAAGTGTCGGGGGCAAAATGGTCATTTCGGTCTTCCGGTGTCCGTTTTCCATGTTTTGGGCACCGTTGCGAAGCTCTTGACCGGGGCTGTGCAATGAGCACATTATCTTGGCCATTTGTAGCATGTAAGGCCATGCCAAGGCATTTCCAAAGCTTATTTACATCATCTATTCACAAATTTTCTGAATCTGGGTCGGATTTTCTGCACCGGCTTCGGCATTACTGAAACTTGTATCAAGCAAGCTAAGCGGAAAAATTTGATGCCAACAATAACCTTGTGAGTTGTCCATGAATTTCTTAATCTTTGCATCAATTGGAAGACATAAAAAAGTAGTTGAAGAAGAACTAACATTTTTTCCTTTTGCGTTCATATTCATTATCTTTATTCGTATTCGGTCCACCATATGAAATATAGGTAAGTGTCTTTTCTTTTACACCCATGCATTGAACGATTCTGCAGGATTTGAAAATATCTCTTTGAATCTATCACCTGGGAAGTAAGCATTAGCCTAATGATTTGGATTTGAATCTCTTGTCTATTTCTCCGCTTTTTGTGAGGTCACACCCCTATTACACATTGCCTTCTCATGCTTCTGTACTGTGTAAACATATGCCGTTTTATCAAACAAAATCAAAAGTTCAGTTTTTGTTGACCCCTTAAACTTTCCCACGAGGTGCTTTGCAAATTTTGTCTTTAAGTGTCGTAAACAAAAGGCATTGTACAACTCTGAAAATATAGATGGAATAGTGATGGGGACCCGGTCCGGTCCATTTTGGGGTTTATTTACGTTTACGTCCTTTTGGACTTCATTGTAAATATTTAAAGTTTGTTTTAGTCTTTTCCTTTAATTTGGTTCCTTACGAGAACATGTATGTAAATAGTCATTTAGGGTGTCTTATTTGTAATAGGCTCCTCTATTTAAGAGGGCACATTGTTGAATGAAGGAGAGAGAGTTTAGTTGGAATTTTTGGAACCCTAGGGGCTGCCCCTTGTGCAGGGGCGTTGCCCCTTTCCCCTTCACCCCCTCCACGATGGAGGTCGTCCAGTTCCACCTCCGGTGAAGACCGGTCTCCTTCGCGACCCTCCGGCGAGAGCGCCTTCTCCTTCTCCTTCTTCTCTGTCCAGCGGCCTCCGAGCCATTCCCTCCCCTTTCCCCCTTCACCGGTTCGAGTTGAAGCCCTATCGACACCGTTCACCCCCGTCTCCGTCCGTTTCGACGTCTCCAACGACCTTGACTGTCTCCACTCCGTCCATCCCACCTCCGGCGATCCCCGGATTACCTCCATCCACCTCCTTGCTCCCATTTGGGCCCCTGTTAGACGGAGAAGAAAGGAGGAGGAAGAAGAGCCGCGTCTGCGGCTCTGTCCGTTCGTGCGCCCGCTAGGGCTCAGGGGGTCTCACCCCCCCTTCGTCCTTAGGGGGCTAAAGGACGACGACGACGGCGCCGATGGCTCCGTTGGAGGCCCCCTCCCCCTCCGGCGCCGGTTCTCCTCCGCCCGGCCGGCCGGCGCACCGGCTCGCGCCTCCCGCCTGCCCGGTCCGCCCGATTCGTCCGGGCCGGCCGCGGTTCACCTCCAGGCTGGTCCGACCGCCGGTTCAGCCCGGTTTAGATCGGTTCAGGGCCGGTTCGGCCCGGTTTGACCCTCTAGAGGCCGGTTCAGGCCTTAAACCGGCCGGTTCAGGTTGTTTGGGGCCGGTTCAGGCCAGCTCAAGCCATTTTGGGGCCGGTTCAGGCCCGTTTTGAGCGATTCAGGCATGGTTCGACATATTTTGGGCCCGTTTTGACCGGTTTAAGTCCGGTTTTTGCTTCTTTCCTGCACTTTTTGGTCTTTTGAGCTCCTCTACGGTCCGCTGCAGCACCACGTCGCCGGTCCGTCCCGCCTCGTCCCACATCAAATAGATTCAATCAACCTTTTACGTCTATCAGATATAAATATAACTCAATGAGATGACGATATTGCTTTTCTCAAGCATGACAAAAACCATATCTAGTTGCCTTCATTTTCTGTCACAAGCGGCATATATTAGTGGGAATAACTCATTTTCGCCATTCAACACTTATCTTTAAAAAATGTACCATCGAGAAATATCATTGGTCTATAACCATATTCGAAGCCAACTTGGGATGCATAAAAACATACAAAGAATCTTTTGAATCGATAGTCATCTATTAGTTCTAAATTAACAATGCTCCCTAGGTTAGAATCATGGATTGCATCAACATACTATCATATTGAATCAAATAAACAATGTTTATTTGTTACTTTTTACCAAGTTAGGCTTGATAGTATGGTAAGTTAAGCCCATATTCTCTGTAAATATCCTTTTTTATATCAATTGGTCTATATAAAGGGGAATAAACAAGTTTATCTACTATCAAAGCACTCACGAACTTTTTCGATGCTCTATAATGCTTTTGAGTACTGAGACCTCCCGCACAAGTATGTTCATTAAACAAAACTTGCTCTACTACTCACTCTAAGAGCATGTAAAAGTCATGGACAATGAGAAAATTTACATTTCCCGAAAAGTTTTATTAACTCATTTCTTACAAATGAGTAATCAAACCCCTTTGCAATAGCAAATTTAATCAAATCTTCGTTTAGATGTTCTACACTATTATAAAGTTGACCTCTTGAGTGAATTATATCATTCCAAATCTCACTTTTTCTTTCATTGCTGTTCTTAGAATACGTATTTGAGTTAAAGTAATCAGGTGGTTAACAACCACCTATGATGATGTTATATTGGTTGAATATTTACCTCCGGGAAGAAACTTGATGTTGATTTTGCTACATGAATATTTAGATTTCTCTTCCCCATAGAATAATATAAATCTATTGTATTTTGTAGATCTTGATTCACTGAACCCTCTTTAACACATGCTTCCAAGAATAGCTCAAAAACTTTTTATGTAAGCACAGAAAATCTACTAATGTGAGTGCAATAAACTCCCCATAAGGTAACTATATTTGACAATACGAAGACACTACTCATTCTTATGCAAGTAAAAAAAATAATACAAAACCAAACTTCACCATGGGAACCTAGCAGCAATTACACACAATTCATCATGTAAGAAAAAGAAGAAACTTGGAAGAGATTAATTAGCAAGTATATATGAAGTTCATAATCGAGTTTGTGTACACCAAATAGAAGACTAACATGGCACGGCATTTATTAATCACAGTCAGAGTAATATCAATCACTGTGGGAACCTGGAAGCAATTACACACAACAGAAGATAAAGAGACATCGATCAGATTATCAAACAAGTATATATGAAGTTCATGATTGAGTCATGTGAAATGGATTCAATGTCCAATTAGGAAACCCTTGGAAGAAGATGATGAATCGATATATAGTTGCTACACCAAAATTGGGTGCAAAGAACCAACCAAACCGACTCAGCGGATAAATGAAGAATACATAAACAAAAAGAACAATTGGAATAGAAAATTTGATTGCATTATAAGGTCATAATTGAACAGATTGAGTAAGTTTAAATTGATGTAACATGAAACCTATTAGCCCAAAGCCACACGAAGAGCAACAAAAGTCCATGGACCACCTAATTGACACCAACGAGTAAATTCTTCTTGTGCTTCAGGGCCCCCATAGTGGCAACAAAGAGTGTGCGGAGCTGAAGACAATGTAATATAAATGCTATATCTATATCAAAAATTGGATAGACAACAAATATACGTGCATAGAAGTCGATGGAGCTAAAGAAAACATCGCCGAAGGAGGAAGACGAGTAGAGCACCAAAGTAAACACCTTTCGAGCCTTAAATCCCCCTTTCAGATTTAGAACCTAAGATTCTCCTTTGGCCTTTGGAGCCCAAGATCCCCCATGCGAGCTGAGTCGCAGATCCCTCAAATGAGTAGAGACCTAGACCTTGGATCCAAAGATAGCTGCAAGAAAAGGAAATGCATCGGAGGAGGAAGACGAGCGAAGCAAAAAAGAAGCCAACACCCTATTCTGAGCCCTAGATTGCCATCACCATCACCAGAGGTCACCGCGAAGTGAAAATACCCATTTCAAGTTTGAGTCCTCACAAGCTGACTGTGGCTTCTCGGCGGGTAGATAGTGTTGTCGTTGGAAGTAAAAATGCCTTAGATCTTCATCGCTAGAGGTCAATGTGAAGCAAACAGGCCCTAGATGGAGTAGACAGTGTCGTCACCGGAGGAAGATGAACAAAGCGGAGTAGATAGTGTCGTCGTCAGAGGAAGATGAGCGAAGATTCGAGCCCTAGATCTCCATTGCCATCATCTACCTCGTCTCTGCCTTGTGCCTACCTCACGTTAAGCCATCAAGCCAACTATGTCGTCTACACATGTTTACCCTTTTTTCAACTGAGGGCATTTTGGGAATCAACAGTAGTTGATCGACAAAAGTTTGATAAGTGGATTTATGATTATAGAATGTGTTAAAACGGACCTCATGTTATACACATTTGCTCAGTGGATTAGGTGTTAAGTTGACTTTCTTAATCAGACCCGAAGTTAATTTTTCCAACTTTTTTTGTCTTGTGTGTGTATGACAAATGAAAGAGGATCAACATGATGCCCCTACATCCTATGATCTAAAGACATAAATTGAAAATTCTAAAAAAAGAGAGAAATCTTCACAATGATTGCATGATTAAAATCAGGACCCGGATTAATGTGTCCTGATCTGAGCCAATTCTACGGGAAGAATCTCAATCTAGAATTGGTTTGTATCATAAGTTTTTTATTTTTTTATAAAAATTCAAACAAATCATTATAAATTCTAAAAAATTAAGAAAACTCCAAAAAATGTTAAAAATTTAAATGTAACATTTAGTACACTTTCATGTCACTATGAGAGATTTATGCTAAGTGGATATAAGATAACACCAATACTCATCCCAAAAAAGAAAGCAAATTGTACAATTCATATGTAGTATAAAAGTTACCTTTCTATCACTAATATTTATGGAATTAACTTTCATAGTCATTATTTTTTTAATTCTTTTAGATACTCTATTGAGAATTGTGACTCATGATTGGCCCGTAGCTAATAAGAAATAATGATTTGGTCATTTGACTAAATGCATATGTACATTGTCAAATATTAGAGTTATGGGTGATAATATGGCGAAAGTCTTCGGGGGTTTTGGATAATTTCTCACTGCCTCACTGGGTACTCATCAAAACACCCCATTTGATCCCAACGTTGACTTCTACCTTTTGAACGTAGTCTCTTACCTAAATCATCTCCCCCCTACTCCACCGGTATGTGTACTGGAATCAAATCCTTTATCTCCACCTGTTGGCACCTAAATTTTGCTAGGATCAGGGTTCACTTTGATGTCTATCCACAAAAGAAAAAAAAACTATCTTTTAACGTCATTTTTTTTACAAGCCCACATCTACCCTCACTTAATTTACCTCTCGCTTGTGGAAGACCATTATTCTACAGTCCATTTTCATACATGCAGTGGGCTTGTTTTAAGGTAGACCAACTTCAAGGCCAATTTGATGACTTGATAAACACATTGTGGAAAGACTTTAATCCAGGCACTAAACAGGCCCATTAGAATACCAATTCTGGCCCATGTACTATCATCCCTACACTGCCGGTCAGCAGGATGTAACGTAATTATCCTCATGTTATTTATGGGAAATATGATTCTATTTTAGTCATCCCAAGAATGTGGCCTAATCAGAGCAGCCGACTGTCATATCTCCTACAAAATAGGCAGCCCAAAAGGAAAAAAAATAAAGAAAGCATATCAGGAATGTCCGACAGGTCTTATGCATATTGACGGGTCAAAGAAGACATTTTGGGTGTCTTGCGATCAAGGGAAAGTCACCGGAGTCCCCCGAAAAAGTTGAAGTAGGCAAGAGCGATCGGCAGAAGGAGGTATAAATCCCAACGGGTATAAAAATTAACAAGGGCATGATCTGGTAAGGCATGAGAGTCTTCCGGATGAAGGAAAGGTCTCGCGCCTGCTTAAACATGCCCCACGATGTTGCCATCCATCAAAGTTGATTTCCAATCAGACTCTCCGCGACGACAAGCTATGTCAAGAATGTCTCCCGGCAACTCCTAAAGGGTCACGATCCAACTTGGACTCAATCCCGAGTATCGCGGAAGCATCGGAGTCCCATTCTGAGACGAACCAACTTCCCGGATGGAGAAGGTCTTTGAGCCTATAAAAGCCCCATCCGAGTCTACGCCGCGGGAGAGAGAAGAAGGAGGAATCGTAAGAGGGAGGAAAAAGAGCAGATATCGTCGGGTTCGTTCCCTCGCATCACCGAAGCTGTTCGGCGTGTTCTCCGCTTGCCGAGGCCGTCGAGCCCTTCTATTCTACTCCCTGTACCATCGTAGAGGATAGCTGGGAGTTCTTCTCTCGTTCTTGAAGCCAGGATGATTGGGAGTCTACCGAAAGCTGTTATTCTCCTCCAGTCTGAGAGTTACTCTTCCAGGATCTCCAACCACGATCAAGGGAGCAAGCCCAGTCAGTAAGGGTCACCACCACTGGAGAGTCCTATTGTTGCTGTTGCTTCCCTTTTCCCATCGCTGTCAAGTCCACGAGTGGCGGCTGTGAGTAGGGAATCTTTCGCTGAAGTCTGCAGGTTCTGTCGAGATCTCCAAGACATAAAGGAGCCACGGGGGAGTATTTTCCCTAAACTTACATCCACCGTGGCATGAATGTGGGGCCCACTTGTGGAAAAAAATAAAAAAAGGAGTCGGACGACGCGAAGATTTGACCGCGGCTGGGCTAGCACGATGAGTTGTTGACCTACTGGTCAACATTTATGGGGCCCACCTTCTAGAAGTTGTTAAAAAAAGGAGGCAATGTGCATCATCTGTTCAAGCGGCAACAGGTCAATTTGGTCACCCTCGGCTCAAAAAAGTCTTTCAAGCCGGATGTCTAACAGGGGCCACGTCAATGGATCACGCAGAGGCTCAACAAGCCTTCGTTGCTAGTGCTCCAAAGAAGGATTTAAATGACATCATAAATTTGCTTAAAACAAACCATCAAGAGAAATGAAATAAAAATTCACTAATCAATTTAAACAAACTGAGACGAGTATCTAGTTGCCTAAAAACCTACCACATAGTCTCGGAATAACTTAAAGGAATCAGAATAAATGAGAAACCAATAAACCGGCTTTAAGCACATCTTTTGACTCATAATTCAAAAATAAAATAAAATAAATAATAAACAAAAATTAAGTAAAAATTTATTAAATTAATCTACAAACCGAGACGAGTATTCGGTCAGCTAAAAACCCACCTCATGGTCTTGGTATTACTTAATTTTTTTTTAAAATAAATAGGAAAAGCAATGGGTCGGCTTTAACCACGCCTCTTGACCCTTTAAGATAGATATACAAAGGTCTATTAAAAAGACCCCAATGTCTTATTGTGTCCCAAGAGGGAGTCATTTGCTCATTATACCATGGGGAGACTGTGCATGAACAACATGCTGACATACCAAACTATGAGCTAATGAGGGTCATTAACTATGAGATGAGTCCCCACATGCTTATCAAAAGCCGGGTGTGTTTGATCTTAAGTCATGGGAAGAATCCCCACAAATCTATCAAAGACCGGGTGCATTCTATCCCAAATCCAAGGAGGGAGTCCCTAATGCCTATTAAAGGTTAGAGAGACCTGATCTCATGGAAGAAACTTCACGTACCTATCAAAGGTTGAGAGTATTCTATCCTAAACCGTTCGGGATGAATCCCATAATGGGGATCATGGCTTTTCATGCATCCTGCATATGCACTTTGTATTCATGACCTCCGATCAATGGAAATTCCAAGTTCTCTGCACAGTGGGTGTTGAATGGAGGAATTAACGGTCTATGAGTTTGATGGAATGCAAGAGACATGTAACCATTTAATAAAATATGTAAATTGTCATGATCAAAACAAACAAAATAGAGAAGACACGGACTGGAGCTTGTATGAAATTAAAATAAGAGAGGAGGAGAAGGACTATACAGTTAGAATAGGCAATCTGGGAGATCAACCCTCGATTAAATGTTAATTAATTTGCTGAAAAATAAAATTCTAAACTAAAATCTTAGATTAAGCCAAGCATAAGGCAGAATCACAAATCAGAGGGGTGTCAAACCTTAATAAAACAAACCGAATTCAATTTTCAAATAAATTTAATCCACTTACATTAAATCCCAAAACAATAACACAGATGAAATCCATTCCCTAAAACAGACCGTGGGAAATTCAGGTTAATCCTGATTAAATCAAATTCGATTAACAAATCCTTAAATCTCAATTTAAAACAAACCAACAAAATCAACATATTTCAAACAAATATCAAATATGAAAGGGTTCGAAGAAATTAAAACACTTTCAAACAAACATTAAGTTCAATCAAACTGCTAACAGGATCTAAGTTAATTTTCATAAAGTGAAATAGGTCTTAAAATGAACTTAAATTAAAAGGAACAACCTGTCATACTCCAAAATAAATTGAAACCCCCAAATCTGACTCATTAATTTTAACCAAGTAAATTCTCCTCCAATTGAATTAAACCACAACCCAAATTCAAATCTAAAATTAACTTCACATTCAGATATATAACAAAAAATTCCAAAGTTGAAAATTCAAACTAAAAAAAAACCAACACATTAAATCTGAGAGATAACAAGTATAATGGATTAAAAACTTTCAGGTCAAATTCAAATTCAACCTCCCAAATTTAATTTAAATCAATATACTCTTAAACAAACTCCAAGTTCAATCAAGCTGCAAACAGAATCTAAATAAAACATGATCAATCAATTGAACTCAAACTCAATTTTCAAATCAAGCCTCCCAAATCCAGTTAACCCGAATCAAAATTCCCGAATCAAACTTAAATCCAATAAAACCCCTTAATCAAATTTCAAGCAAATCCCAATCCAATCCAAATGATATACATCTTAACTGGAAACTAAAATAAATCATCAAATAAACTCACAGTGATCACCTGTCAAACATTAAACTCAAATTAAAACCCAGGAAACCAATTCATGCAAAAATCAGGACAGAAGTTTAAAATCTGAAAATTCACTACAGGATTTATCAAATTTTCAAGATAATAAACAGGATCTGTCAACCTAATAACTCACATCCAACTCAAAATCTCCATCGAAACTTCAATCCAGATCTTAATCAAAACTCAAAGCAAGACACTTAACTGTAAATTAATTAAGTCTCCCGAATCAAGTCTTAAAACAAGTTAACTTTAACTAAACAAATTTAATTTATAACAAACTGAACTTATATTAATAAAAAAATTCAACTCAAAATAATCAAACCCAAATCAGTTCACATGATCTGAATAAATCTGAAACCTGTAAGTTACATAAAATCTGAAACCTGTAAGTTACATAAAAAAGATCTAGACATCTCAAATTAAGGCACAATTCTCACATCAGAAGGCATCAAATTCAAAGAACCAACGATCTCAACCTATATTTTTATACATATCATGGACCTAGCTAATACTTTTATTGGATATCACCTTTTTTCTAAGAAGACAATGCTAAGGTTAAATCAAATCAAATCCAATTGTAAAATGAATTTCCAAAATTTCAAATTGTTATTTTTGAGGTTACATCCCCACCACTTTCACATGTACTAGAAACACCTACATCTTGTTGTTGTGTAGATGGAATGAAGTTTTCCTCATCATCATTTAAGAAAAGTGTTTAGGTACTGTTAGTGAGACTCACAGGTCTTTTCATGACAATTAGCTTCTTCTTCTTCTTCATTTCTTGTGTACCCTAACCAATACTATGCTAATTGACCTTCTTCAATGATTTAAAGCTTGCAAATCTTTTTTTCTTTTGTGAACTCTTCTGAGTTATAGAATGACCTACATTAGAAGTTGCATGAGGAGCTAGAGCTATGATGCGGGACGAAGCGGGATGGACCGGCGACGTGGCGCTGTAGGAGGTGTTAGGAGGCTCAAAATAACCTAAAAATGCAGTAAGTAAGCAAAACCGGACTTAAACCGGTCAAAACAGGCCCAAAAAATGTTGAATCATGCCCGACCCGCTCAAAACAAGCCTGAACCGGCCTCAAAAGCTGTTGAACCGGCTGAACCGGTCAAAAATGGCTTGAACCGGCCGGTTTAGACCTTAAACCGGGTTCTGGACTGTCGAACCGGGCGAACCGGCCCAGAACCGGCCTAAACCGGGCTGAACAGGGCCCAGAACCGGGTTTGGGGTGAACCGTGACCGGCTCGCCGATTGGGCGGACCGGGCTGCCGGGCGAGGCGAGCGGGCGGCGGTTCGCGCCAACCGCGACTTAAGGGGGGATCGTGGCACTCCTAGGTTGGCCACGGGGCGAGAGACGTGGCTGGCTCACCGACCACCGTGTACCCCCGTCGGGTGACTCCCGTGGACGCGGGTGGGCGTGTCGTCTTCCGCCCGTCTTCGGCCGCCCGAGGTCGAGGGCTCTGCGTGGGTTTCGCCTCGTTGATGGCCGCGGCAGGGCCGCGCAGGAGGAGGGATGCCGAGCCGTCATCGTTGCCGGAGAAGGAAGAAGAGGGGTGGCCGAAGGGAGCCGTCGTCGTCGCCGGACGCCGTCGCAGGAGGAGGGCCAGGCGCCGGAGGCACCTGGTGGCGCCGGAAGCGTGCGGAAGGGGGGGCGGCGACGGAAGCTGGGCCGTCGATGGCCCACAATGGCCGACATCTCCTCCGGATGAAGGGGGGGCGTGTCAGGCTGGAGGTGCTGCTGCCGTCGCTGGAGGAGGAGGGTCCCAAAGCCCTAGCAGGGGGGTTGTGCTCCCGGAACCGTCCGCCGGAGCTCTTCTTCTTCCTCTTCCTTCTTCATCCGGCAAGGGGGGGGGTTAGGGAGAAGTCCTTCCAACACTTGGGAGGGTTGGGTGGAGGCACTCCGGGGATCGCCGGAGGTGGGATGGACGGGGTGGAGGGTGTCGACGTCGTCGGAGATGTCGAAACGGATGAAGACGGAGGCGAACGGTGTTGACAGGGTTCCAACTCGAACTGGTGAAGGGGGAAGGGGAAGGAATGGCTCGGAGGCCGCTGGACGTTGGAGAAGGAGAAGACGCTCTCGCCGGAGGGTCACGAAGGAGACCGGTCCTCACGGGGGGTGGAGCTGGACGTCTTCCATCGTGGAGGGGGTGAAGGGGAAGGGGAGGCAGCGCCCCCTGCACAAGGGACCAGCCCTAGGGCTCCAAAAATTGAACATTAAACTTCTCTCTTTCATTCCAACGTGTGTGCCCTCTTAAATATAGAAGCCTATTACAAATAAGACACCCTAAATGACTATTTACATACATGTCCTCTTGAGGACTCAAATAAAAAGAAAAGACTACAAACAAAACTCAAATATTTACAAACATGTCCAAATGGACGTAAATACAAATAAGCCCAAAAATGGACCGGACCATGTCCCCATCAAGCTAGCTGGACAAGGAACCTTAATATCTTGTATGTCTTTTTACATATCTTCATCCTCACCTTGTACACTGTCAAGCTTACTTGTGACTCATGCTTGATCATTCGAGTCGAACTATAGAGGTGGTGTGGCACCTTTGTCATCCATCCATGCTAAAAGTGGATTTTTTCTTGGAAAAGTAATTCTAAGTAAAACATCATTCTATGATAAGCCTTGACTACTTGCTTCGCCACTCTACTCGTACAGATCACCTGCACTCTAATTAAGTGCTTATTTGTTTGCATCTAAATTATGATATGAAATACAAATTAATCAATTTGTCTTTAAAACTCAATGAGTAAGGAACAATTTAATTCAATGTTTGCTTATGTTCTATCTTGTGGACTCCTTGCCAAACATTTTATCTTTGACAATATACCATGCATAATCTGTGTATCATTACATATTTGTCCGTCATATTGCATCCTTGGTTTTAAGAAATATACTGGTAAAATGGAATTCAACCATCAACATATTACTATAACACTTAAATATAAAATATAGATTAGTATCTACTGTACGAATATCGTGGTAAAGTGTCTTATTCTCTCTATTATTTATATCTTTCATCTTTCTTTGTAACCCTTTAGATGTTTTTCTTTGATTTTTGTTTTTGCTTTGTTTATTGCATTGTATAAGTATCCCATTTGATTTTTATCATTAGAATTCACCAATCTCAAGACATGAATTAGATTAATATCATAGACAAGTAGCATTGCACTCTCTCCCACCATTAATTGTTCTCAATAATAAGCTCCAACTTAGCTAGTATCTCAAATTGATCCATTATACCATATAGGTCAACTATGTAATCAATGTATGCTTCTAAAAGAGTGAATTACTTTAATTCATGATGATGTCTACGTAGGTTCTCTAAGGCAATGAGATGCGTGACAAATTTGGTGGGACCAAGTTGTACTAGTCTACGACCATTGGTATGTTCTCTCGTATAGTAATCTACAATACCCATTTATGAACAATGTAATCAACTTACATTGACTAACTAAGAACCTTATAAATGGCTCTTTCTCAATTTTTTCTAACATCAAATCTATATAGTGTGCCGCACATGGAACCTAAAACAAGTTTGTTCTCACCTGCATCAACTACTTGCATATAGCCTTATAATATCCTTCATCGTCGGCCACAAATTACACAATGTTGTCATCGCCAATCTCTTCTAGAACATCGTTCATAAATCTGAACAGGTATTCAACATTCTTGATTTGTCTCAAAGTGTCGATACTCTTCAAGAATATAGTGCCTTTAAAACTATAAACAAGAAAGTTGATCATTGATCTTTTTCTAGTTCCTATTCATCTGCCATACATTACATTGCATTCTCTTTCTTTTCATATTGTATTAAATCTATCCATGAGGACAAATCATCAAACTCTGCGTCTAACTCCAGAAAACTGTCCTGATCAGAAAAATCAAAATTGTGAGATCTGAAGAATCCAGAGAAATTCATAAATCCTGAAAGTCCAAAATGTGAAAGTTCTGCAATTTCAGAAAACTTTTGAAGTCTCAGGAACAGTCCAAATCTGTAATATCTGAAAGCTTAGAGAATCTGAGAAATTTGGCCATTCAGAAAGCTTAAAAATTCAAGAAAGGAAATCCTCAGAACCTAACAGAAGAAAAATTCAAATCTCAATAAACTTCAGATCTTGAATTAAAGTCTAAAATCTCAGATCCCAAAACCCTCAAATATGAAATATCAAAAGAAATCTGAAATCACAAACCTAAGAACTCCCCAAATCTGAAACCGAAATCCAGAAGTCCTCAAACCAAACAAAAAAAAAATCAGAAATCAGATATTCAAATCCGGAATCCTAAATTTCAAAAGTCTTAAATCTGAAATTCAAATCTGAACTACCAAACATCCAACTCAAATCCATAAAATTTAAAATCCTAAAACAATGGCATCCCAATTCATGAGATAACAAATCAAAATGAACCAAGTCTAAAAAAACGTAAATTAAAAAACAAATCTCAAAGTCGTAAGTTTAAACTCAAAAACTTGAGAAATCCACATATAAAAGTCACTCAATCCCAAATCTAAATTAAGGTTCTCTTAAACCATGGAGTGTGGGGTCGCTACCCGGGCCTGACCCGGTCGGTTTTTGGGCCGACCGACCCGGTCCCGACCCCGCGACCCGACCCCATGGTTGTTTTAAAATTATTATTTTATTAATTTTGTATTGTAAACCCGGCCGACCCTGACCCGACCCGGGTCTCGACCCTGGCCGACCCGGGTTGGTTTGGGCCCAACCAACCTAGTCCTGATCCTTGACCCCACGTACCTTGCCCTAAACACATCAAATTTAAAAGACAACAATTCTAACAAAAAATGGAAACCAAAGCATCTTAAATGGGAAAGGCATTAAGCCGAACAAATAATCAATCAAATCCAAAATAAACCCCAAATCTAAAAAGACATGAAGTCTTAACTAAAATCCTTCATCAAAATAAACCAAATCTCAAACGAAACCCAAATTAAATCAAATTAAATTTAAAACACGAAGTTTGCAATCTTAAGGCTACGGGGTTGTCTCTTGTGTGCTTGTTTTGTGGTTAAATGACTTCTACGCACAAATTGCTATAGTGGTTATAGTGGTTATTCAAAGATATTTGAGTAATTGCTCAATATAATTAACACCGAAACATTGGAAGTTTAGTGAGGAGAGGTCAAATTTTCACAAGAACTCAGAAAACCTCAAACAAATAAAAGACTATGGTTCGGATGGTTTAAGTGATAAGGTAATCTCTATGTCAACATTTAAAAAATCTGTGTAACCCACATGAGTACTTATATATATACCATGTCAATTTAGCTAATGCTCCTAAGAAATATTTTCTATTTTTATAATTGTCAAAGTCAAACAAAAACAATTTTTTTTCCAAAAAGAAACACAAATTTTAAAAAATTTAAAAATGAGGTTACATGATCTGCGTTATTGCATATGTTGACTTACATGGCCTTGTCAGGACGTGCATGGATGGTACATTGCATATTTACACCTCAAATCATTATGACTCGGAATGCAGGATCTGCCAATCAAGATTGACGATACCTATTCCAAATCCTTGGAGTGTAGGAAGAGCCCTGGCTGGTTCCTTCCAAGATTGGCTGCTTCATGGTTAGGATCAACCAATCATGTTAAGATCGACGAGTCGAACTGAGCTAGCTCAGCATGCCCAAGATTGGCTAGTCTAAATTGGAATCCACTGGGTCATTAGATTCTGGTTAATTCAGTTGATGCCTACTCCAGCTTATTCTTATTTCTCCCTAGATCGGCTGATGTGATCCCAGTCCAGAAGAAACAAGCCTTGTTTGATGTGAAGACTTCAATAAGATCTTGTAGTCTATTGGCACCGAAAATTTTCATAAAACAAAGAGGGATATCCGATAATAAGCCAATCTAAATGTATCTCACTTAATTATGATTCATCATAATTAGGTGAAAGAGATGAGATGGGATGATGGTGGTCGCGTCAAAATCAATGGATAAGATCATTTAATCACTTAAGTTTTGGATCCTCTGGTTACTAGGCCCTTAACGGGATACAGACCTACTTAAGTAATGGGTAGTTATGATTGAATAATAGGTATAAGATCTGATAGATTGCATCTTACACTAACTTAAGTAATGGATCCTGAGCTTAATGGGTTCTTAATAGAATCTAGATCCTACTTAAGTCATGTTTAATATGAGCCTTTGGATTGGGTGATATGTGATGAGATGCTAGGTCAAAGAGGAGGTTGTGATCCTCTTCTCACAGCCCCAAAGATCAAGTCAAGTCTTCAATCGGATCTCTCTCCACTCTCCCCGCTATGGCAAGGAGGATGCACATAAGTCACGTTGCTACCACCTGCCCCCGAAAGATAAGAGAAGGCCTACAATATAGGTAGAACCATGGTGTGAACACCGAAATTTCTCCACAAGAAAAAATAATCTTTTTAATATTATTATTTTTCCTTCCATCTCAATTGAAAATCAAAAAATCATTTGGAGTCCAATTATTCATTGATCTTTCCTTGATAAATCTCCATTCCCTTGCAATTCTGGCCCAATTTGAACGTATTGGCCCATTGGGCTCACTTGTCAAACAAATAATATTTATCCTATTTTTTATTCTGAAAATAGGGATAAATATTCAAAATTTCAAGAAAAATACAATTCACCACCCAAAATTCATTGAGAATTCACAGAAAATATCCAAAATCAATTTTCTGTAAATTCCACATTTTTTTGGAATTTTCTTCCAAAAATACAGAAAATCACTTTTCTCTCTCTAGAAAATCCAATATTGGGTCAAAAATAATTTTCCATGCCCGATATTATTTTTTGGAAGACCTGAGAATATTTTATAATGTTTCCACATTTTTTGAGCTCGAAGATCTTTTTCTCTGCCTTTTTTGGGTATTTTCCTATTGAATAATCCAGAAAGTTGTTGGATAAAATTCAGAAATTCGGAGATAATCCAGAAAAATCTCAGAAAATATCCAGAAGCTTCCCACATCCATCTCTTTACGCTGGATTCTGTTAGGATGGGGTCCACCACCTAAGAAAAAGGGAAATTCGCGCTGAAAATGCTTGGAAAATAGTAAATCACCCATATTTCTTCTCCACCTGATTTTATCTCTCGGTGTCGGTGGAGATAACTCTTAACCCCAACTGCCTCCCACGAGGCTGTATGACCCTCCTTCCCTTATAAAAGCATCCCATCAAGGTCAAAAAAGGGGGACGTACGCACAAGCTCATGTTCCAGCCGCTGCCAACTTCTGAGGAGAGAGAATAGAGAAAGAGGAGAAGAAGAGAAGCTGTCTCAGCCCTCCAGTTCCTGCGTACCAGCATTGGCAGCCCAAGAAGGAGTCAAAGAGAAGAAGAAAAAGTAAGGAAGAGAAGGGGGAGGTCTGTCCCCTGCTGTCGCACCAAGAAAGGAAGAAAAGAAGAAAAAAAAAGGTAAGAAAAGGCCTCATCGGTTGCACCTTTCCTCCTTCCTATTCCCCCTCTTTTTTCCTTCCATTCTCCCTTAGATCTCTTTTCTTTTAGGCCTGTTCGACCCACATTTCTGGCCCACAGGTTCATCCCTTCATCAATCTCGATGTGACCCCATGTTGGTCCCCTTTTCAAGCCCCAGTCCATCAAAAGCCAGCACCTATCTGACCCTTTAAAACAGGTCCTATAGGGTCCACAGTTCCCCTTACACAAGTCCTGCTGAGGCATCAAAAAAATCATTCCTTGTTCGGTCCCCCCAGTTGGCCCATTTGCCTAAGCCTCGCTGACCCTTAATCGACCCTTAAATCAAATCCCAAACAGCCCACATATGAACCCTCAGTCAGACCCAGAAACTGGTCTTTAAAACAGCTCTGAAGATCCTCCATTATGCAGTCTCCTCGGTCAGCCCAATGACCCCAAATAGAACCTATTTTCAGACAAAAAAAAAACAGACTTGGATCCCTTCCTTTTAGGGTCGACGCTTTGATATTCTTGGAATCCGCCGGACGGACCGAGACAACTCGGGCGGGCCCTCAATTCCCTATTTGAAAAAACAAGGAGGACAGGGTGAAGTTCAAGGTGCAAATACGCCATACATGCTCAAGGAAATGCAAGCCGGATCAGCCGGGCTCACAAGAACATGAAGCTGACCAGCAGGGTCATGAATGGCATGATAGCAGCCCAATGGGCCTTGGACATAAAAAATAAACTTAAACAAAATCTGAAATGCAAAATGCCAAATTTAATAAGGAGTTAGTCCGCCACTGGACGCTCCACCTTGGACGGCTAACCCGGGCCCGACCCGGCATGTCGCATCCTGGACGTAGGCACGGGCCGGCTCCCGTTGTCGACGGATCCTTCCCTCGGTGTGGCGAGTCAAAAGACTTAGCCATATTGGTGGTAAATTCCATTCGATCAAGGATGGGTCGGCATGCCGTTATAATGCCGATTTCTTATCTTTGATCCTATGGAAATACACCTCGAGGGAAGGAAACCGCCATTTTCAGACTTAGTCCCATGTATCGATTTGATGTATTACGATATGGAATGGAATGAAATGAATGATTCAAGTGCCGATGTGTATGTTTGAACTGGGCACCGGATGTTAACCCAATGGACCGGATGGGGTGCAAACCCAAAATTAAATAAACAAAACAAAATAAATATAAAAAATGACTTCATTAAATCTGAAAAATAAAAGATCAGATTTAACCAATCTGTAAAGTCATTTAAAAAATCACTTAATCTATGAAATTAAATTTCAAAACAAGTGATAATTAAATAACTTCAAAGAGAATTAAATAAACAATATTCAAAACATTTAAAAAAATTCAGCAAAAAAAAGTTCTTAAACATTAAAAAAAATCATCATCTGATCACAAAACTAAATGAAACTCAAAGAACAAAATCAAAATCATAACTCAAATGAGCCAATCAACACTAAAAACAAATCAAATTAATATTAAAATCAAAACATACCAAAATCAACATATATCATGAGAATGATAACATCAAAAATCTGAAACATTTAAATCAATTTAACTGTGACTTACTCATTAGATCCCAAAAGTGAGATAAAATATTCAAATTGAACATAAACCAAACATAAGTCCAAACATAAAAACAAACTCAAATACAGTTGATATCAAATCTAGAAATAAATCCAAACCAAGTTAAAATCAACATCAACCACATCTTAAATCAACATGGTTGCATCTCATCGAGCCCATGGGGCTATCGCCCATGCCCCATTGTGTATTTATTTTATATGGATATGCATCTTCTACCAAACAGGTTGCTATGGCGGTTAATCAAGGGTTTTCGAGTCATTGCTCGATGTAATTAACGTCGGATATTCGCACCATCCGAAGGGGAGAGGTCAAAAATCAAAATTTCAAAGAACCCGATAACCTCGGTTCTATACTCTTTTAATATCACCCGGACTATCTAGTATTTTTTATGGTCTATCACCTATTTTACTAGGAAATTCGGGTACGATATTCCAACATTAAAAAATGATGATAATTTTAAACACGTTTAAAATGAAATGAAAATCAAGGTTTCACACATGGTTTGCCGGGTCAGGACCCGGGTCGCGACCTGGGCCCGACCCAGTCAGTTTTACTCCCGACCGGCCCGTTCGCGACCCGGCCGGTCGGGTCGCGGCGGGTTGCGGAGTCGCGAGACCTGGCGACCGGGTCGCGTGACTCTAGCCATATGACCGTCGGCAATGGTCATCAAACCATTGCCAACGGTAGGGGGCCTCCAGCCCCCCCTTTCAGCCCCTTAGGGGGCTATTTAAAGCCCCCAAGGGGCTCTCCTTACCCTCACTCAATACTCTCACTCATTGCTCTCAAATTTTACTCAACATTGTGCTCTTTTCTTCTTCATTTACTTAAAATTTTTCATTAAGTACTTCATTAGTTCATTTAGTATATTTATTTAATACTTGTTTCATTCATTAATTACTTAATTAGTTCATTCTTTTTAATACTTACTTCCTACTTAAATAGCTAGTTAGCTAGATAATTAGTTAGATATTTAGTTTAGTAGTTACTTAATCAGATAATTAGTTAGAAGGTTTAGTTAATTACTTACTTAGTTAAATAATTCGTTAGTCATTTATTTTATATAATTAAAATTTTACTTAAATAAGTAGTCACTTACTAACGTCATTAACTTTTTAATTAGTTAATTACTTACTTAAGTAATTATTTAGTAAAAAAAATGTTTTCTCCAAGCCAAACAACCCAAACTACCGGCGTAAATCGGAGTGATCCGGCTTGGTTATATTGCAACTTGATCTCCATGGTGGAGAGAAAAGTGCAATGTAAATATTGTGACAAAGTTATATTCGGTGGTATTTACCGTTTGAAATTTCATCTTGTAGGCATAAAGAGAAACGTTCTTCCTTGCACACGGACTTCGCCAGAGGTAAGAGCTCAATTTCGTAGGCACCTACAAGCGATGGAGCAAACAAAGAGAACTAGCAAACGGCATAAGGAGACTATTTGGGAAGAACTGTTACAACCAGCAAGACATTCCGTACATATTTACGGGACCAGACAAGAGAGACTAGATATTTTCGGAGACGAAGACTACGACGATGGTATGTTTGTTTTACTACATACAGCGTAATTCATTCTTATATTTTAAAAGATAATTAAGTAGTTGAATGTTTCTTAAATAGATGACCTATTACGGGGAATGGAAGCAAGTCGAAGATCATTCACCGATGAAGAGTTACATAGATGCACCGGCCGAATGATGGGTCAAGGGTCTGGAAGTGGGAGCGGTCGACGAAGTGGAAGAGGATACAGCAACCAATCGAGAGATGAGACTCATGATCTCACCCAAGACGACGACTCGATAGTAGGTCCCGTAGATCCCGTTATCACCAGACCACGACAACGTCAAATCACAATCACGACGACGATGAAGAACCTCAAACTGTGTAAGGAGAAGATTGGCCAAGCAATGTCAAGATGGTTCTTTCACCATAGCATACCGACAAATGCTGCGAAAGGACCGTACTACGAGAACATGATTGACACGATCACAGACGTCAGGAGGGGAGTGCCTGGGCCAAACTCAAAGAAGATATACAGTGTATATCTTCCTATGGAGGTGCAAGAAATAAAGAAGTATGTAGCATCATTTGAACGAATATGGGAGGAACGAGATTGCACATTAATGACTGACGGATGGACCGGTAAGTAAATTTGTTTATAGTCATTTATATTACATGTATAAATATTCTTTTTAATATAACTTAGTTAATATCTTATGTTTAACATGTATAACTAGGAAGACAATGATCAAT
Organism: Cryptocoryne crispatula var. balansae; assembly: GCA_036172225.1. Taxonomy (NCBI): domain Eukaryota; kingdom Viridiplantae; phylum Streptophyta; class Magnoliopsida; order Alismatales; family Araceae; genus Cryptocoryne; species Cryptocoryne crispatula. The sequence goes on from CM069921.1 coordinate 44,483,783, forward strand.
TTCCTAGTGTACAGTCAAGCTGGCACGGTCTTTTGGAAGTCAGTCGATGCATCGGGACAGGTAAAAAATACGGAGTATCTTTATCAATTGTTAGATGGAGTAATATAAGAAATAGGAGAGAGACGGGTAGTTCAAGTAGTCACAAACAATGCGGCCTCATACAAATCGGCCAGATAAATGCTTATGGTAAAAAGACCAAAGTTGTATTGGACACCTTGTTCCGCCCACTCTTTAGACTTGATATTGGAGGATATATGTAAGAATCCTCAAATAAACGGGATAGTTAAGCTAGCCCAGTTTATTTCTTCTTTTATTTACAACCATAACTTTGTCCTTTCACTTATACGAGAACATACCAAGGGTCGAGAGTTGCTACGGCCTGGTCCAACCCAGTTCGCCTCTCACTACATTTTGCTAGAAAGTTTGTTAAGTCAAAGGAGAGCTCTAACTCGGATGGTAATTTCATCGGGTTAGGGTAGTTGGATAGCTAGATGTAACCAATCAGACAAGAGAAATGAGAGAAAAGTAGAGGAGACAATAGAGAGTGGGGATTTTTAGAAAGTTGTAAAAAAGATGTTAAATATCGTCCAACCCATAGTGAAGGTATTAAGGATAGTTGACGGAGATAGGAAAGCAGACATGAGGTATTTATATGATGCGATTGAGAGAGTCAAGGAAGAAATCTCGAAGATAGTGTCCGACTTCGCCAAGTGGTGGGACATCATAGATCGCTGTTGGGAACGTATGTTACATCAACCTATACATACAGCAGGTATAATTTTTTAAACACTTACTAATCTTTCTTTTAAATATCAGATACGTATAAGTTGTTTACTAATATTATTTAGTTCATAGGTTACTTTTTTAACCCAAGGTATTGCTATTCCACATTTTACAGCAACGAACGAGCTATTAGATGACGTGAAGAGCGTCATCCGACAGATACTCGGTGATGACGACCGGGCTATTATCGCCTGCAACAAGATGTACAATTACAGAATGCGGGCATTTCACTTTGGAACGAGCAAAGTAGAACGAGCTGTGATGCTACTAAGTCCGGGTACGTAGCATTATTTTTCATCACTTACTTAGTTAATCAAAGTGTACGATATAATAATGTAAGACATTTAATTTATACAACTGATTGGTGGATGGACTATGGTAAAGTACCAGGGTACGAGGACTTAGCGGATGTAGCCATCAGGGTCCTTAGTCAAAACACTTCGGCTTCGGGCTGCGAGAGAAATTGGTCTACATTCAGCTTGATTCACACGAAACAAAGGAACAGATTGACATCAAAGAGATTCGAAGACCTTGTGTATTGTTACTATAACATGAGGTTAAAGTTGAAGAATTTAGAGAGAATGAAGCAGAACCAAATGGAACAAAAGAGCTGGATATCACAGGTGGCAGGACATCAGGTCGAGGCACCACAAATTGAGGAGGACATCGATTTAGATCAAATATTCTACGAGAAGAACTCCTTAGAAGCTTAGGTCAACGATTGAGAAGGGTTGGGAGAACTGGAGTTCAACCTGAAATACCGACAATAGGCTAAAGGAGTGCTCGATGATGTCCCTTTGGCCGAAGAATTCTAGATCCCTCCCTCCCTCCCTAGCAAAGCGACAGAGGATTGGAGAAGAAACTAGTCGAGATATGCAAAGTAAGAGAAAAGGTAAACAAGTTATAATTGATCCTCTTGATATTGCAGATGCTGATACAGTTGAAAATGATTAAGAAGACATGTCGAAGCCAAACATTTGAGTGCAGTACCAAACTTCTCTGGATTCTTTGTCAAAGAGTAGCAGCGACAGTGAAGCTGGATACGAGGACGTCATCTCTTCACAAATACATGGGACCCCAGATCCTCCTATATCTCCTACAACGTCTCTACGCTTTACCGGCGAGGAGCACTATACACAAGCGACCCAAGACATCGATCATGGTACATGGCCGCAACATGGAGGAGGTCACCGTACGTATGGAGCTGGAGAAGAATACCACGATGCCTCCAACTATGCATATGATTCATCCCAAGGCTCTTGGTTCCCTACATATGGCCAAGAGTATTATGGAATGAATTATGTAGAGTCATCAGGTACTTCAATCCAATCAACTTATAGCTACGATAACTCCTTTGGATCAAGTCTTATGATAGTTTACCGAGGGACTGACAAATATAATCGTCATAGATACATGTATCAAGCTCTGTACTCAACCCAAATGACATGGGGAGAATACATAAACTACTTACAAAATGTAGAGCATGTCACATTAGAATAAAGATGATGGATTATTTGTTTAAATCATGTCATTTATTTTTTTCTCTTGTTTTTCTGGATTTTTTGGATTTTTTTCTTATTTTCTGTATTTTTTTGATTTTTTTAAAAAATATTAAAATACTTCGTGACCCGGTCGGACCGGGTCGGCCTGGGGGTCTCGCGACCCATGACCCTACCTTCCTTGGGTAGAACTGAGAGAAAATCTGGCAAGGAGGATGGACATAAGCCATAGTTACCCCTTCTTCCTCTTTTCTGACTTGCTTGTTGCACACAAAGAAGAGTAGGGAGGTGAGGGGGCCAATGCTGCCATAAGATGCTCCTACACCCATGGGAGATAAAGGAGATGGAGCCGAAGCCATCTTCCACCTACTGCACACGATGCTGAAGATTCTGGGGCTTTAGAGACCTTCCTTTCCATTCCTATTGGTTGACACACTCTCCTTCTGTTGGCGTTGCCTCCTACCCAAGGAGAAGGAGATGAACCCAAAGCCTTCTCCATTTGCTGCAGCACCTGCTGCTACCATCGAGGATGGAAGAAGGGGTAGATGAAGGCCATGTTGTTGCTGCTGGTGATGCTGCACAAGGAGTGGGCAGCTGCTCCCACCTTACTGTTGTTGCTGCTGCCGTTGGAAACCTCCGGCAGATGCTGCAACTCCCGATGGAGATAAGAAAAAACAAAGACGAGCATGCTTTCATGTTATCCCTATGCTTCCTTGCATCAAAAGAGATCAAGAGCTGGAGCCCTTATTTTTTTGCTTCAGCTATTCAGGTTACTGCTACCAGGCTGCCATATTACTTCTCCCAGTGTTCACCGGGTCGCGACCCGGGTCGTGACCCGGCCCCGACCCAGTCGGGAATGGTCCCGACCGGCCTAGTCGCGACCCAGCCGGGCCGACTCTCCCGGCCAGGTCGCGCGAGTCGCGCGACCCGGCCGGGTCGCGCGACCCAGGTCATATGACCGTTGCCCCTTGGGGCCCCCAAGGGGCTCCCCTTACTCCCACCCCCCCACTCTCACTCCTAAGCTCTCATTTTGCTCTCATTGCTCTCATTTTATTTTTCATTTACTTAATTATTTCATTAAGTATTTCATTAGTTCATTTAGTATATTTATTTAATATTTGTTTCATTGATTAGTTAGTTAAGTAGTTCTTCTTTTTAATACTTATTTACTTACTTACATAGTTAGTTAGCTAGAATATTAGTTAGATATTTAGTTTAGTAGTTACTTAACACATCATTAGTTGGAAGGTATAGTTAATTACTTACTTAATCATATAATTAGTTAGTCGTTCGTTTTACATAATTAAAAGTATACTTACATTAGTAGTCACTAATTAACGTCATTAGCTTTTTAAATAGTTAATTACTTACTTAAGTAATTATTTACTTAAAAAAATGTCTTCTCCAAGCCAAACAACCCAAACTACCGGTGCGACCCGGAGTGATCCGGCTTGGTTACATTGCAATTTGATCTCCATGGCGGAGAGAAAAGTGCAATGTAAATATTGCGACAAAGTAATATTCGGTGGTATTTATCGTTTAAAATTTCATCTTGCAGGTATGAAGGGAAACGTTCTTCCTTGCACACGGACTCCGCCGGAGGTCAAAGCTCAATTTCGTAGGCACCTACAAGCGATGGAGCAAACAAAGGGAACTAGCAAACGGCAAAAGGAGACCGTCCGAGAAGAATTGCAACAACCGGGGAGACGTTCCGTACACATTTACGGGACCGGACAAGAGAGGCCGGATAATTTTGGAGACGAAGAGTACGAAGGTATGAGAGGGGTTACTCATAAATGTAGTTCATTCTTCTATTTTAAAAGATAATTAAGTAGTTAAATACTTAAATATTTCTTAAATAGATGACCTCTTACGGGGAATGGAAGCAAGTCGAAGATCATTCGCCGACGAAGAGTTCCATAGACGCACCGGCCGAATGATGGGTCAAGGGTCTGGAAGTGGGAGTGGTCGAGGAAGTGGAAGAGGATCCAACAACCAACCGCAAGAAGAGGTTCATGATCTCACACAAGACGACGACCCGGCAGTAGGTCCCGTGGATCCCGTAATCACCAGACCACGACAACGTCAAACGACAATCACGACGGCGATGAAGAACCTAAAATTATGTAAGGAGAGGATTGGCCGGGCAACGTCAAGGTGGTTCTTTCACCACAGCATTCCGGCAAATGCCGCGAAGGGACCATACTACGAGAACATGATCGACACGATCGCAGACGTCGGGAGGGGAGTGCCTGGTCCAAACCCAAAGGAGATAGACAATGTATATCTTCCTATGGAGGTGCAAGAAACAAAGAAGTACGTGGCATCATTTGAACGAATATGGGAGGAACGAGGTTGCACGTTAATGACCGACGGATGGACCGGTAAGTAAATTTTCTTTTACTCATTTATATTAAATGTATAAACATTCTTTGCCGTATAACTTAGTTAATATCTTATATTTAATAGGTATAACTACGAAGACAATGATCAATTTCCTAGTGTACAGTCAAGCCGGCACGGTCTTTTGGAAGTCGGTCGACGCATCAGGACAGGTAAAGAATGCGAAGTATCTTTACCAATTGATAGATGGAGTGATAGAAGAAATAGGAGAGAGCCGGGTAGTTCAAGTAATCATAGACAATGCGGCCGCATACAAAGCGGCCGGACAGATGCTTATGGTCAAAAGACCAAGGTTGTATTGGACTCAAGTCATCCCGAGGCTCTTGGTTCCCTACATACGATCAAGAGTACTGTGGAATGAATTATGTGGAGTCATCGGATACTTCGATCCAATCGACCTTTAGTTATGGTGACTCGTTTGGATCAAGTCTTAGGATAGTTTCCCGAGGGACTGACGAATATGATCGTCTTGTGTACATGTATCAAGCTTTGTACTCAACCCAAATGACATGGGGAGAGTACATCAACTACCTACAAAGTGTACAACACATCATGTTGGAATAAAGTTGATGTATTATTTGTTTAAATCTTGTAATTTATTTTTTCTAATTTTTCTGTAATTTTTCAGATTTTTTTCACAATTTTCTTATTTTTTTGAAAATTTCAAAACAAATAATTAAAAAATGGGTTCGCGACCCAGTCGCGACTGGGTCGGCCTGTGGGTCCCGCGACCCGGTCGCGACCCGCGACCCCTCCATCCTTGGTTCTGTCACCTTCATATATGCTCATGATCCACTCCTTATCATGGAATGCAATCTTCCGAGAATCTCTCGAGAATCTCTTTCTCTTTACGAGTCCGAGAAACGAGATCACCGAAACAAGAATATCTATTTAGTACCTCTTGTACCTTGATATACTCCACTTATTACTATCCCTAACTTGTTAGATGTTCTTGTTAAGTTTGCTTCATATATTGCCAATTTTATTATGGAATTCATCCAAATATTTATCTAGATATTATTGTTTGATAACATTTTATAGCTTAATATTTTTATGACTATTTATGTACAATTGACCCAAAATGTCACCAATCACATATCCATATTATTCAAGATGAAGACTTGGTTTAACATAAGATTCTTTGTATGTCTTTTGTTAACAATAGTTCATCCTCTCTATATTAAATTTTTAATTCTCTCTCATCTTATTTTGATGTTTAAAATGAGTTTCTTGTCCTTTTTGAAGAGATAACATGACATTTTACACTTAAATATACATTGATTGGTATTTATGAGATCCAATTTCTCGAGATTTTTTTGAGATCTGCTCTTTTTAGTCTCCATGAGATAAATTATAGATACAAGATGAGAATCCTTAGGTTAGGTATACCCTACATCAATGAAAGATCTGATCTCCCGATAATTTTTCGAGAATTTCACGAAATCTCTTCTCTTTCACCCTTCCAAGATGAAGCCTAGATCCAAGATGGCAATCCTTTCTCCTTATCGGCCATATATGCCTAGAGATAGCACCACATCCCATAACCCCACGATGAGCATCTAAAACCTATACTTAGATCCATATGGCAAGGAGGAATTGGTTCCCTTAATGCCCATTGGGCTTAAGGATACCTGGTTCACTTGCATATCATCTCCATATCTCACACACCCCATGGTCTGACACACCCATGTTCCATGATCCGAAACAGGCCCATATCAGCCCCATTCCCATGGCCTATATCGTGACCATACCCAGTCCTCTATAGCCTATGTTATGCCTATGCTAATACCTATCCAAACAGGACCTGTTTCAGCTATAAAACAATTCCCAAAACCCACTTTTTTGGCCATCCTATACAGTTCCCTAACCCATTGTATCGGCCCCTGTATGCTGTCCCTTCATGACTTGAACCTGATGGCAGCAAATCTCTAAGATCTGGAACAAGATGGCAGCAGATTTGCATGTGCAAGTAAGTGCTAGACACTAGACAATGGGGCCACATGGTCGGAAGTCGATAGGCAACAAGCCTATGATGCCAGATTTGATAGTTGCTGCCCATTGGGCTTCAAGACATGACGCTGATGGGCCAACCAGACCCAAAACGACTTGAAGATCAAGCCGCCAGGGCCAAGAAGAAATAAAGATGGGGCAACCGGGGCCCAAGATTACATTAAGCCGGCCTATAAGGCTCATGATGACAACCAGCCTATAACAGCTTTGGACCAAAATATCTTAATCGTAGTGAAATTAAAATAACAAGATTAAGTGGCCAGTCTATTAATTTAGGTCACCTCATAATGACGGACGGACACTCGGCTAAGTTCCTGACGTCTATTGATCATGGACGGATAGATAGACAAGTCTTCTATTCTACACCGATCCTTTCCCCCGTAAGTAGAGAGTATCGAACTCCATCTACTAAGGAGGGTAATTCCACTAATCAAAGGGGGAGGTTAAGCATATCGCCGTGCTATACCTACCCTTGGATTAAGTAAAGATATCGGGAAAGGATATATCATACACTCTATGCCTGATTATATGTAATTGAATGTACCTCATTATATATGAATGGCATTTATATGTACATGTTCATGTATTTATGATTGGGGAGTATCATGTAACCTACATAGCTTACATGGAATGCAAATATAAAGATGAACTTAAAATAACCTAATCTGAAATTTTAAATCTGATAAGATGATTTGAACTGAAATAATCAACTATGTTTCGGACCTGAAAATTTGCCAAAAAAATTAGATCATAATCAAATCTAAAAAAAAATCTTAAATATGGAACATGATAAGATCTTAACCAAATGGATCCGAATATGCATGTCAATTTTATATTTGATTAAATGTCAAATCCCAGGCTTTGAACTTACCTCTACTATATAGATTATGGTGCAAAAATCAGATTTCTTTTCTAGATCTTAGGACCAATCTCTTAGGCATATGTGCCTAAGGTCATGTGGATCTGAAATATGGAAAATAAAAGATGACTTTTTCAGGTTTACATATCCAAATGTCCATAGAGGATAATCTGAAAGGTACTAAGCCCTAGTTCATGCATGATTAGGAGTTTGATGTTGACATAACCCATATGTTAAGAGCCAAAAATAGGGACTTTATTGTCTTAAGTCATAAGCCCCAATCATATAAAATATGATCAGAGGAGAATCCCTAGATTTATATATGTTGAATTGGGTTTTGACATAATAATTTTGGATCCATATAATTTCTAAGTCTAATGTTAAGACTTAAAATGAATTCATAATAATGAATCCTAAGTTTAATGCTAAGACTTAGAACATGATAAATCAAATAATAACTAATTAAATATCATAAAAATATGATTTCACTAAGTCAAAAAATGTCAAAACTTCAATAAAAAATAAAATTGAGATTAAGATCCTATGATTGAAGTACATAATCTCATAATCCGACTCATGTCTTTCATGGACTTCAGAATAAGAAATTCTAATAATTCAAGACATGTTTAATGTTAAGACTTTGAATTACAAAAGAGTTAAATCCATGTTAAGAATAACTAAATAGCATAAATCAAGCTTTCACTAGTTAAATCCATGTTAAGAATAACTAAATAGCATAAATCAAGCTTTCACTAAGTCTAAAATGTTAAGACTTAGGTAATAAAAAGTGGAATTGGAACTTATATCCAAATATAATTCAAACATGAAACTTGATCTGAATCATCTTTATTTTAGGCCTTGGATTCAATTCAACTTTAATGAAAGAGTTAAATAGATATAAAACTTGTTAAATATGCTTAACAACTTACTAAGGCATATATAACTTTAAGATGTTGGAATCTTAATATACACCTCATAAAACATAATCAAACTCAAAATTAACTTAATATACTAAATTTATATTTCATTGAGTTTATGAGGTTATAGCTCCTGCATGTATTTGTGTTTTGTGGATGTATGTTTCTATTGTTATGAGTTGTTATGATGGTTAATCAATGGTATATCGATGAAAAGAGGTCCCAAGACATTTTAATGAATCACACACCTCACTATGTTGATATTTTTATGTATATCTTGTATTTTGGCTAATACTATCATGAGATATCTTGTGTTTTTATAAGTAGTATATGTTAGCCAAAAATAATAAAGACTCTTTTCCTCAAATGAACGGAAAATCAAAATGAATTTTCAAATCATACCACATTTTTACATACTTCTATGTTTTGATTTTAAAAACATGGTTTCACTTGGTCCAATCCTTGCATCATATCATACCATTCTGACCCAGCATATACTTATTCTCTGAACACATCTTCAGCCTAATAACACAAACCTTTAGTAGCAGCATTGGCAACGGACTGCCCAGCCGACTTGCAAGCTGGGCCAGCTGCAGACCAACTTAGGGTCCAGAGATAATAGCATGTGAGTGTGGGCCTAAAATGGGCTGCTACTTGAGCCAATGCGAGTCAAAGTGGGCCTAAGTCTTCACGCACGCAGCCTTGCCTTGACAGTTGATGCCGTTACTTCACTCTTCTCTGCCTGCTGCCAGCCTATCGCTTCCTCTAGTCCTTCTTGGGAACACACAGGTGTTGCCGCTTCCTTTAGTCATTCACATAGTCTATATTTGTCACTTTTTCGACTAATTAGAAATAGGTTGTAGATTTAAACTATAATCTCCTACAATTTTATTTTTTATGGTTAACTTTGTCAAGTTTAATAACATTGTACATCTTAATATGAAATAGAAAATTGTTGGGGCAGGCTGGGTTAAGTTAAAATCTGCTGTATGTGGCTGGGGGTGGTCCAAAATTCTGTGGACCAGGCCTTTACCAGGCTGAGCACCCTATTATTAGAATGGTATTTAGTTGGTAGATAACATGTAATAGAACATGTACTAACATGATATTCCAGTCATTTTTAGCTAATTGTAGTTGACGTCTGGTTGTATTATCTATGTTTGAAAAACACCATAAGTTATTAACTTTACATGAACCATGGGAAGGTATAAATCATGCACTATGGATTTGTGTTGATACTCTAAATACTTGACTTACGTTTTTTAGGACCTCCATCATGGCCTGAGATCTGGTGAACTTGAAGTGGATCCGATCAACAGCTAGTGTCTCTCCTGTTTATTATCATGTCTTTACCCTTGGTCATATTTTTGTGTCTACTTTCATGCCTACTCTACTCATATAATCTGTTGTGGCATGGGTGAAATGCTTCTCAATGAATCTAACTAAGTCCAGCTAATCATTGATTTAGTCTTTGGTCTAGCTCATCTTATGTGGTCTAATCCTGCTGCTATAATTGTAGATAGATGATCATGGAGCAGCATCAGATTGGATCGGCAAAGATCCAGATTTGAGAGATGTGCACATCTTTGATTTAAACAAACTGAGAGAAGCAAGATTGTGACAACTTAAAGATATCAGAGATAGACCTAGGTGTCGACTCCAGAAAACGGGTTCCGGATCGGCACCTCAAGAGAAGGTGAAAGATGGAATTGGGGAAAGGGAGTGAATCGGAAAACACTCGGAAAGCAGTAAAGACTCCTCACCTCGATCCCATACTCATATTGATCCCCGAACTTTCATCTCACGGCGTCGCTCGAGCACCGGAGATGGTTCGGGTCATGTGGGAGGAGAGTGAGGAGGAGATGAAATTAAAACATGAAAGATGTGGTCGCCAGGAGCCGCGGGCTCCGCTTTATGTAATGGAAATAGAAAGAAGTTGACCGTGTGTACCTTAGCATGGGAGAAAGGGATGTGAGTTCAACATTCTTCTTCTTCGGCCGGCCGATGAAGAAGAGTCTCCAATCCAATGCTAGCTTGATCAACCTGTGCAACTAGAACAATAAACCAAGTGAAGAGTTTGGTTAGACTTGTAAGAAGTGTAGTAACTGTAGTAAGAAGATAAGAAAGAAGCAATTGGAATTGGACTCACCGGCTTCGGGGTGAGCCTTAACCCCTTTTTGTGTTTTTGATTATGTAAAAATGATGTAAATGAACTAAAATATGCTTTAAAACATTAAATAAACAGAGTTAATGGAGTTGAGAAAGCTTATAGAATGATTTGGCTTGAGTTGAAGCCGAGTTGGTTGAAGACAGCCGGTTCGGGTAGCTTGGTACCTTTCTGGCGCGACTTTGGTGCAGAGGATGTTACGGACGACCCCGATGTCAGAATCGAGTGCCGTTTGTTGGAGTAGACAGAAAACTTAGAGAGGAAGAATTCCTATGTTTATGACTTCTCCGAAATCCTCCTGTATAAGTCAGTAAAAATTATGAAAGGGGGCGGATGTGGAAAACAGAACCTGGATGCGCGCCCTGGGTGTAGCAATTGCCACGAATGAACGGCAAGTCGGAATTGAGTGCCGTCAGTTGGGGACGAAAGAGGACGAAGAGATGAACATCTTCTATGTTGAAGACTTTTGCAGAAGGATCCCCGGATTTTCTGCAGAAGTCGATGAAGATGGTTGATGCAGAACGCCCGGATCGAGCCTTCTCCTTCACCTCGGGATCGATTTCTTGACTTCGGATCGCCTTTGGACGTCGGGACGGCTTTGGAGAAGAGCTTGGACGACCTCTGGACGAGCTAGGCACGGGGGATTAACCTTGGGTCATTGAGAATGGCCCTCAATTTATAGGGGAAGGGAGCCGGTGCAAAATTTGGAAACTGGACCTAACGCGCCCCCGCGTTTCAAAGAAGATGAGGGCGCGCAGGGCGCGCCCTCAAACCAAGAGCGCGCAGGGCGCGCTCCCAGTTCGGGGGCGCGGTCTGCGCGCCCCCCTGTTTCAAAGGGACCGGGGGCGCGTTACGCGTCTCACTGCTAAAAATCGACGGAAACTTCCGGAAATTGCTAAAAATCGACTTGATATACGTAACGCGCCCCCGAACCGGGGGCGCGGTACAAATAATCGAAAATCCTCCGCCAAATCCTTCCAAAAATCCGGTTTAGAAGGTGCTAATCGGGGCAATTTCCGATTTTCGGAAACTGACCGCGCCCCCGCCTTTCAAAGGGACCGGGGGCGCGCAGGGCGCGCCCCCAGTTTGAGGGCACGCAGAGCGCGCCCCCAGGTTGAGGGAGCGCAGGGCGCGCCCTCTACTTTCAAGCGGAGCGAGGGCGCGGTACACTCTCTCTCCTGCGCGCGTGTTCCGCGAGCCGTATTTTGCAAACGGGATGTCCGATTCGGCTCCCGTTTGTCGCGTTGGAAAGAGGGCCTCCAACCGCACCTACTCAAGTCGGTAAACCAGCCGGTATGACTCACGATATGTTTGCACGGGGTTTTCTATCGGTTTACCCTCTCGCGGAAAGCCGAAACCCGGGGCGAAGATCCGAAAGAGCACGGTTCCAATCGAGAAATCTCGGGTCAACTCGGGATGACTTAAAATGATGACCGAACAAGTTCGGAATGATCGGACAACCCGAAGTCATCGAAAATTTGAGATTAACCCGGTAAACGTGAATCGAAAGCCGTAAAAGCCGCGAAACCCTAAAATTGACCGAACCGGCCTTATAGCCCCGGTTGATAAAATATACGGCTAGAATCGACCCGGATGACCTGAAAAGACCCGGTGATGACCGGAAAGGCCTAACATGTGGTCCGGGATAGCCGTGTCAGCACAGATCGAAAAAGCCGTAACGAAAGCTGTCATTGACCGACGTCTACCGAAATGACTTCTCAGAAACCCTGAATGTTACGAAACACATGCGGGACTCCCGAGACCTTCAATTATGGACCATTCAAGGTCGGTCATCGAGCAGGCTCCGTGTTTTTACAGTTCACGTGCGGCTCTCGCTTGAAGGTTACGGCAATATTCCGGAAATCATTGGTCCATTCTCACCTAACAAGGGGGGCTCCACCACTGTCCTTAGCTCATCTCTACGAGGTAGTCCGGATCAGATAACGGTCAAGTAAATGATATCGCCTATGGAATAAGAGTCTAGGGCTCCGAATCAGCCCAATTTGGCGTGTCTACACTAGGAAGGCTTCCCTAGAAAGGAGGAGCATATTAAGATAGGGGGAGGTAAGAGACGATAGGGTAGTTCTATACTATCTTGAAGGAGGGTTTTCCAAAAGAATTTGTGGGGTTTGAACTTCTTTGAAAATGTAACCCACCCAAAACAAGTGGAGATCAGGAATTCATATGCATATATATATATAAATATGTGATAATTTTAGGATTTGGGCTTTGTTAAGTAGGGTCAAAACGTTTAACTGCATATACTGAATTGTATCCTTTGTATCTTTCCTTTATCCAGGTGCCTACTGGTTGGAAATTTTTTGGGAATCTGATGGATGCTGGAAAATTGTCCATTTGTGGAGAAGAAAGCTTTGGTACAGGTTCTGATCACATCCGAGAGAAGGATGGAATTTGGTAAAGATTAAACAATGCAGAATGTTTCCATTAAGGTTATATTTTTTTAGATGACTGAGTGATTCTGTAAACCTGAATGTTATTTCCAGATTTGTCTACATAAAAAAATTTAAGAACTTGAAAAATTTCTGAAATCTGTTATTGTTCAAGATAAGTCACCACTCTCCACTGTCTGAAAACCATTGAAATGCCATTTGTTAGATTATTTTTTAAATTCTCAAACTCAAATTCAACTCCTGCCTTCATCCCTAATTATTTAAGGTTGGCCATATAGATTAATTTTCTCCACTCATGATTTTGAATTATTTCTTCGAAGATTTAAACCATTTAAATAATTGAAATAACCACCTCCTTGTTCGTGTAGGTCTGTCATGCTCCTCTTTGTTTCTATATGTTGATATGTTTTACTTTTATAACTAGAGCCCCCTTAGCTCTACATTTTCTTTGTTCAAATCATCTCAATCTCAGATTTTTTTAGTTTGTCTATAATTGTTGCTTCTTCTACATTTTCTATAATATGTTAATTGAGTATTCTACCATCCATCTATCTTTTTTATCATTCTGTTTTCAACAACAGTTGTTTGAAAGTATGTTTTTTCTTCATTGTCCTACTATTGTTACCATAAAACATTGTAAGTTTTATAACTGTACGATAGTTTTTTTTAACATTAGTGGAATTGAATGATCACATAAGACCCTATCAGCAATCTCTATTTCATCCATTATACTTTAATCTTTATGATTAATGTCCTTATTGCATTCTCTATATTTTTGGATAATTAAAGCAAGATCATTTTACTCCACCTAAACTAACTCTTTTTTTATTTTTATCTTTAGTTTTTATTAAATGTAAAATACATATATTCTATCTTAGTTTTAGCTATCTTTAAATTCTTCAGCTCTAAAGCATCTCCAAAGTTCTAGCTTCATATTTACTCATGCTTCATCTATCAGTACATTATCATATGTAAACTTCAACCAACCATGGTGTGTCTTCATATATATTCTTTGTTGGCTTATCCTTAACAAATACAAAAAGGTAATGACTTATTATAGATCCTTGATGCTAGTCAATTGAAATAGAGAAATCTCTTATTTATCATCCAATGATGTAGACCTTAGTGGTTGCTTCATCATATATCTTTTTTACATTTGTTATGTCCCTAATCATCTTTCACTTCAACACTACCATAAAATCTCTTGTAAATCTATCATAAAACTTTTTCAAATCAATAATCATCATATATAAATCTTTTCTCATATCTCAATATTTTTTTCATCAAGATTTTAATAAACTAATAACTTGTATTGTAAACTGACCAACCATAAATTCAAATTGGTTGATTGAAATAGTTCTAGTATCATGTAAGCGATGTTCCACAACCCTTTCCCATAATTTCATGATATAATTTATGAGTTTGATCTCTCTATCATTTAAACAATTTTGTACATGTTTTTTTTCTTATAAATATGTATAATGATATCCTTTCTCCATTCATTTAACATTCTCTTAAACATTATTTTTTTGTTAAAAAGTGGAGTTAATTATTCTACTCACAAATTCTTTAAACATTTTCATACTTTAATATAATTTATGACAAGGTCATATGCCTTGCTTATTTTCATGTTCTTCAATGCCTATTTAGCTTTTGAAAATCTAATTCTTATGATTCATGCTTGCTCAGTTATATCCTTTCTGTCTTATATGTTTCTATCAAAAGTATCATTAAAATGAGTATCAAAATAGTTTAATTACCCTTTTTGATGTTATCATCTTTGATTAAAGTATTTTTTTATTATCTTAGATACATCTAGCTTGATTAAAATTTTAGATCTTATCTCCTATAGTTGCTAGTATTAGCTTCTAGGTTTCTCATACATCTATTCGAAAGTATCTTCTCTTTCTTGTCGAATAATTTTTTTGCATTACATTTTGCTATTAATATTGTTTACAAGGTTTGTTGTTAACACATTCAGTCAGTCTTTTACACCAATTTCATTTATTTATTATCATCTTTTATACTAAATCAACTCCTGCCCCTATCTGTATAGAGAAATTTATTTTGTCGTTTCTTGTCTACATTAACTTATATTTTAGTCTAAAATCAGATTTTTGTTTTTTGTTTCTGCTTCTACTTAACAACGTGAAGTTTCATTTGATGATAAAGATGACATTTCTGCCATTGTTTCCACTTAAACGCTACCCTTTTTCAGAACTGGCATGATGGGGTCATGCATAGGTAGGTCATCAAGATCCTTCCAGATCCCATCCGGGAGATCACCCGAGGGCCGAGAGGAAGTTGCCAGTGAGGAGAACTAGTTATAACTTATAACCATTGACATTTGCTTTATTACTTCTGGGTTACGAGTTGCCTCAGAAGTCAAGCCAAAATATTGAATAATCTCTCCTTTTTATTCAAGCCAACAAGAAGTAAAAAAGTGCAGATAGGGAGGAGAAACACAGGTTTGAATTGGGTTCATGTTCGGTCAAGCCGCCGGCACATTCATATGGACCTGAAGATTCATAACAAGGATCTACCATGGTGTAACGAAAGGAAGTTGATGACGAAAATCAGGCGGAGGAGACCAAGTCAGGATTCATCTGCTGTAGTGCTGCCTCCATCGGCAACACCAGAACCACTGCCATTCTGACTTGAGTAGGAGATCTTCCACTGATCTCCCCTCCATCCTTGGTCCTGCCCATTCACTACAGCTATGGGTGCCATCCTTGAACTTCTGCAACACAGAGCTCTGCCTACCTGGGGTGGCACTGTTTGGTGGCGTAGCACCATGACATGGGCTGAGGTGTGGAAAACTGCATTGGTCTGGGTTCTCCGTGAAGGCAATAGGTCCCTTACTCACCAGCGGGCCTGGGAACTAGTTCAAGAATTTTTGAGTCTTTTGCACCTCAGTACATACAAAGACTTGTTTGTAAATAGTTAAAATTCTTTTAAGTCATTTTCTTGCATTTCTGCTCATTTGGGGATATGTTTGTAAATATTAGTTTTAGATGTTCTTTTGTAAATATCGTTCTTTTAAAGAGGACATCATCCTTGAAAAGAAGACAATGAAATTTTGGAGAAGAAACTTTGTGCGTAAGGGCTTACCCCATTACCCCTTCACCCTTTCCAATGGGAGGCTTCCCTCCTCATCTCTAATAGGGGCCAATACCTTCTTTTCCCTCCCTCTCTTCACTAGCTTCCGTGCCCTTCTTCAACCTTTTCCCTTCACAGGTTGTCATCCACAGTATTTCCCCATAGCTCGACTTTTTCTTCCTCATCCAGTCTTCCTCTTGTCTTGATGTCACACAAATAGATGTTGGAAGCATTTTTCTCCAATGTTGAAATTGACATTGACAGTGTTCAATGATTCCCAGAGAACACGGTCGATATCCAAGTGGCAACCCTCAAAAGATCCTACAAATCAAATCTGTCAACAATGACAATTCGTCTTTCTTTTTGTTCGAATGGCGTTGATGCACCAGCATGCACAGCATCACCAGATCCACAAATCCTTTCAATCGAAGGTGGATGTAAGATCCATCGATCCCCTGATTTGCATGGCTACCTCCACACATCATCATTGTCCTCTACTTACTTCCTTGCTTCGTCTGCTCATGCTTCTTCTTCATATTCCGATTTTGCCATCAATCATGTCTTCTTCCATTTCCATTTTTGTCATCTCCCCTATCTTCTCACTCAATGCCTCTTTCATCACATTATTCGAACCTTTGCCATATCCCCTCCGTTCCCAGCTCTGTCAAACCACCCTCACCCTACCAACCACTCCACCCACTAACACATCCTAGCATAGGGTGACGACAAAAGATAAGAGAAGAGGATGATGTCATAGGACTGCCATGGAAGCTTACAGTTCTGCTCGGTTGTGTAAGGATGCAATCTTGTTAGCTTCATTTGCCACTGCCGCCTACGCCCACCTACTCAACCCTGTGCCTGCCGCACCTTGGCTGTACGGACGAGCGATGGAGAAGAGTGTTGAGGATGTATGAGCCCTCACCCCCTTTTGATGGATCTATCACGTTGTTTCGCATAGTCTGGCACCCATTGCACGGCTACTAGCTCTCTCGGAGCTGCTCTTCACGTGCCCAATTATGCAGTCCCCTGAGTAGCCTCTACACCTCACCCCCACCCACCTGCAGCTCGTCAACACACACCACGACACCCCCTCTCCGAGATCTCTATCACATGCTTGACTGTGATTGACGAGCGTCCATACACCCTCCATCGATTCCTCCACCCCACACTCGTTGTCCGCCTTCAATGTGCCACAACCCCAAGTGGGGTCTTGCCTCCTGGTCGTTTGACCACAACATGCCAAAAAATGCTAGGACCCCGCTGGGGTTCTCCATGCTAGCCGGCTACATCCCCCCTAATGGGGATCTTCTTGTTCACATTGTGCGGGATACTGTTGAGCACCACAAGTGGTGAGGACACTCGTGTACGCGTCCGGTTCGATCCAGCCTATGTTTACCGACGGCGTCGACTTCCGGTCACATCTTTATGGATAGACGATGATTGAGCATATTATTTTATTATTTTATTTTTATTGATTAACTCACGCTTATTTTGAATATTTTGAGATTCATTTTGAGAGTGGGTTGGGTATATTTACGTATGCACATGATTGTTGATATGATATACACACAGTGTCTGGGTATATGGAGATATAGTTGAGATTTTTGGGTTTAATTGTTATTTTGCTTGAGGCCTGTATAAAGGCTTCCCCTTTGTAAATATTTTGGGTATGATGAAATGAAGTGAAAAGGAGATGATTGCTCCCCGGCTATTCCCCCTTCTCCTAGGTCATAGCCGCCGCCGCGGCTGTCACTCACCTCCCGTAGAGACGGGTTCTGCCTTCACCTCCCGTGATCGACGGGTCCATTCTCGTCCTATCGCGTACAGTCCGCATGTCCGCCACAAGAGGTCCCGAGCAACCCGCCGCGGAGGGTTTCCGCCAACGCTGCAGGCCATCTACGGTATGCGTCCGCTTACGCGCTTCAAGCGGCCGAGTCCCCTGCATCCTCGCGCGGAAGTGCCCCCCCCCCGGATTCCTACTAGTGCTATGGTCACAGTCACAGTCCTCCCATTCCCCCCCTGGCGCGGCGGCGGCTACAACTCCCGGCTACAGTCACAGTCATAGCCTGCATCCTCACGGTTCCGCGCAGCCGCTGCTCAGCAGACTTCTGTTCCGAGCCATAGTCCCGCGCAGTCCGGTGAGGTTCTACTAGTATACTAGCACTACATCCTCGTCGGACAAATGCCTTGTGGTGACATGGGTAGTCGACCTCCCTAGCAACGGGAGCGCAGGTGCGTCCCTACTTAGTTATCGTTGCTTGCTCATTTATTATGCACCTGTTTGCCGTGTCGATTATGTGAGATATGCGTGGCGCCGATTAATCCTTACGCTGCCAGGTTACTTGTGATTATGTGAGTTTTGCCTAACTCGGTTAAATTAGATCATTTTCATTGAGAGTCGAATGTCCTAGCTCGGTGACATCCATACGTCGTTGGCCCTCCCACTTTGAGGGATCGATCTTCGGGCGCGTTTCTACTTGTACGTAGTCGTTAATCTGGTTATACTACACTTGTTTAGCATATTGGTATATACGCATTGTTGTTTATTGCTAGTTTCGGTTTGGCGCCGGTCGGTCCCGCATCAACAAGCCTCCATGTATAGGCTCACCACAATGTGCCATGTATCCTGGGGGTTCAAGAAAACAAGTCTAGCTAGTTGATATAGCTTGTCCAGCCGAGCCCAAACCTAGTTCAACTAGTTTACCCCTAGTTCAGAGTCATTTCAGGTCCGTTTAAGCCAATCCTTTTTATTTCATCATGCTTTTAATCCATTTTATTTTGTCTTAGCATTCTAGCATCATTTTAGTAGCATTTTAGCCTGGTCTACTGTGCCGTTCCGCATCACTTTGATATCAAAGTCTAGGATCAACTCATTCCTATGAGCTGACACTTGGCACACTTTCTGTCGAGTTCGGCACTTGATGGATAAAAATAAGGCGACGATGTTCATGATGCAGTTTAAAACTTGTTGACAAGTGTCCTCTTGGTAGAGGAGAATGACAAGGAACCAGCTTAAGAATTTTTTAGTATTTTGCGCTTCAGTTTTGCGAGGACTTATTTGTAAATAGTTAAGTTATTTTAAGTTATTTTCTTGTATTTCTACTCATTTGGGGATATATTTATGAATATTAGCTTTAGATGTCTTTTTCTAAAAATTGGCTTTTCTCTTAAAGAGGATATAATCCATGAAAAGAAGACATCAAATTTTTGGAGAAGAAGACATCACTTATTTTTGTGCAGGGTCTTACCATGTTACTTCTTTACCCCATCTGATGAGAGGCTCCCCTCATCTTCGGCAGGGGCTAGTTTCTTCTCCTCCCTCCCTCTCTCTTCCCTAGCCTCCATGCCCTTCTCCCTTTCTCCTTCATAAGTTCTCATTAACAATATTTCACTAGCTGCTTGACTTTGTCTCCCTCATCCAAGGATCGCAGGATCGGGATCGGGATCGGGATCAGGATCGGTGACCACCGATCCGATCCGGATCCGGATCGGATTGGTCCGGATCGGCCGATCCTCTGGAAGAAAGGGTGTCCTGGATCGGTCCGGATCGGGCAAAATTTTTTAATTTTTTAAATCAAAAAAATTATCAAAAAATCAGAAAAAATCAGGAAAAATCATAGAAATAAATAAAAAATGTTAAAAAATTAAAAACAATGTGGTTGACATTCTATCAAACAATGCCATACAATGTAAGTTCCTTTCAAGAAACTGTCATATAAGTATAAATTAGTATATAAAAGAGAGAGAGAAGAGAGTTAAATAGATCTTTATGTAAATTTAAGTATATAATATATATTTATGATTATGAATCTTCTATATATGTGATAGTATAAGTGATAGTGAAATATATTAATATGTTTACACTATCATCAGCGGGAAGTAGAGTAGTCACGGATCGACCTGTGCGGTCAGGTCGTGAGGGTCAAGGGGGCAGCGCCCCTTGTGAGGGGAATCAGGGGGGCAATGTCCCCCGAAGAAAAATTATTTTTTTTGTGGTAAAGGGAAGGGGGAAGAAAGGATCGGAGCCCCCCCTAAATTTACCTGTTTATGGGGGGGATCGGCCAATGTTCAAGGTGGATCGTCGGAGGGATGGGTCCAGGGGCAGCCCTAGACAATGAAGGGGAGAGGGGAAGTGAGAATGAGGGGTGGGAAGGGGGAATTGGTCCGATCTCCCCCCTTATTGGGGGGATCAGACCAGAAAATGGTCCGGAATCGGGTCCTAAATCGATTTGATTCTGGACCCTTCCGGGTTCTAGGGAATCGGTCCGGATCGATCGATTCCCGGATCGATCCACCTGGATCGGTCTAGGATCGACCGATCCGGTCGATTCAGACCGATCCAGCCGGGAGTCCCAGCTAGATCGATAGTTCCGACTGGAATCAGATCGGTGGGTACCGATCCGATCCAAGAATCGGCCGATCCCAATCCGGATCGGCCGATTCTGTAATCCATGCCCTCATCTGGTCCTCCTCTTGTCTTGGTGTTACATAAATCAATGTCAAAAGCGCTCTTCTCCAATGTCGAATTTGATCTTGCCAGTGTCTGCATGGAATGCAATCTCTCGAGATCTTCCGAGAATCTCCCTCCACGCCTTTGAGAACCGAGATCGCTGAAACGAGACTATCAATATTGTATCTCTAATACATTGTTTTATTCTGTCTATTACTATCCCTAGCTTGTTAGATGACCTTGATAAGTTTGCTTTATGTATTGTCAAATTTATTGTAATTCATCCAAATATTCATCTCGACATTTTTGTTTGATAAAATTTTATAACTTATCATTTTCTTGACTATATATATATATAATTGACCCAACCATGGAATGCGGGATCGGGATCCAGGTCCTAACCCAAGACATGTATGATGATGTAACTACTAGCGTATGCACCATTAGTGGAGAAACAAGAGATTTTCCTATTTTAATTGGCTTACATCAAGGGTCGGCAATAAGTCTTTATCTTTTGCATTAGTTATAAATGAATTAACGATGACTATATAAGATGATATACATTGGTGTATGATATTTGCAGATGATATCGTATTGATAGATGAAACACAAGGAGTGAATAGAAAGTTAGAAATGTGGAGAAATATTTTGGAGAATAAATGTTTCAAAATAAGTAGAACTAAAACAGAATATATGTATTGTAAATTTAATGAAAACCAAAGAGAAATAGGTGAGAGCGTCAGTTTAGATGGGATAATATTGTCTCAAAAAACTAGTTCAAGTATCTTGAATCAATTATTCAAAAAAATGGAGAATGTGGTGAAGACGTTAATCATAAGATTAAAGCAAGTTGGATGGAGTGGAGATTGACTTCAGGGTTTTATGTGATCGTAAATTTTCATTAAAGTTGAAAGAAAAATTTTATCGTACAAGTATAAGACCCACAATATTGTATGATAGTGAATGTTGGACAATAAAAGAAAAACATGCTTCTAAAATAAGTGTTGTCGAAATGAGAATGTTAAGATGGATGAGTGGTCACACAATATTAGATAAGATAAGGAATGAATATATTAGAGAAAATGTAGGAGTAACAAGAATTGTAGACAAATTGAAAGAAGGGAGATTGAGATGGTTTGGACATATTAAACTTAGACCTAAAAAGGCTCCAGTTAGAAAGATAGAAAATAATAAAATGACTAAAACAAAAAAGGGGCGTGGTAGACCTAAGATAACTTGGAGGAGGGTAATTCAATATGATTTAGATGGCTTAAATATTTTTGAAGAAATAACACAAAATCTACATGAGTGGAGAAAGAGAATCCGTATAGCTGACCCGAAGTAATTTGGGATAAAGGCCTTAGTTGAGTTGAGTTGTGTTGAGAAAGCATATAATTCTTTTGATTCTTAATCTTTTAGTTATATTTTTTGACAATTAAATTAATCGGGGAATGTATTTTCTAACATAGTCAAGTATGCAAATAAACATTTGTGATTGTTTAAAATGTTAAAAATATCTATAAACTCAATTATTTTAAATATAATATGATTTTATATTTTATATTTATTTTGATTTATGATTCTTGATTTATAATTCTTCTTAAGTATTCTATTTTTTGTTTACATAATTCCTTTTTTATGATAATATAATATCATATTTTTGAAATATTTGAGAAACATTTATGTTATTTCAAAAGACGTAACATTTCATTCAAGGTTCATATGGTGTTGAGAAATCACATAATTCTTTTGATACTTGATTTTTTTTTTACTTTTATTTGCTTAAATCTTAATTTAGCCTCGAATATATTAAGTCATTTCTTATTTTTTACTTTTTTAATATAATATAGCGACTTGTTATATAAAAGTCATTAAATTTAGTATGCTTATAGTTTACTACTATTTTAGTTTTTTTTCTGAGTAAATTCGTACTTAAAAAGAGGGTGAAATATGTGGACTTTTACTAGTTTGAATTATATTTAATTGTTTTACTTCTCTAAGTTGTTTTTTGAATTCTAAAACATTTTCTTTATATTATATTATCGATTTTGTTTTTGGATTTTTTATTTATGTTCTGATAATAATTCTATCTTACAGTATCTTGGATTTCTATCTAGAAATTTTAAAAAGCTTTCAAGAAATAGTTTTGTAAGACTATTTATATATGACGTTTGAAAATTCTCTTTAGTCATACTGATTGGTATTGTATAAAATTTTGGTATTATAAAATATCGAGAAATTATTATTTTTTCTTCTTTCGTGGAAATGAGTCATTTTTATAGTGATTGGTGAATATTTAGTCATAAAGTTGTTTTCTAGTATCATATTTCTAAGTTCTTATTTAATTATGTAAAATGATAAATTCTTTAATTATGTAAATAGACATATTAAATTCAATGTAACTTCATAGTATGATGATGACCTTGTTCTCTTTATAATTTGAGTAATTTTATATCTTGTTTTTGTTAAGAATAGTATGATAGTGTTTTTTTTCTTCATTTATACATATTTTCTAGGGGCAAGATTTTGTTAAGAAGTCAAAGTTAACTATTTCACTTTTAAATCTTTGCATCATTTGTATACTAATATAAAGATACTATCAGGGCACATACGTTGGTTGTTTTCACTCTTCAATGTCTTTTTAACTTAAGAAAATTTATATCTCTTAGTACAATTTATATTAAGTCTTGTTACATTCTCTGTCTTCTATGTTTTGAATAAAATTGTTAATAAAAAGAGTGTAAAAATAAAAATTTTGCTTTTTTATGTCATCATCTTTGGTTAAAACAATTTCTTTTATATATATATGTATATATATCTTGATGATTTACAAAACTTTTTCGCCTTTTTAGCTTCATGTTTATCATACATCTATTTAGAAATCTCATCTCTAGATCATCTAACAATCTTTTTTGCTTCGTTTTATACTATTTATAAGTTTCATGGTTATTAATCTCGTTTATTTTTATTGCCTTATGCGTTTCTTCATTCCACCACCATCTGTCACTTTTAGGTGGATTATGACAACTTTTTAATCTTTATAGTCATGTTCACTCACATAGTATTACCTTGTACATCTGACTTCTAATCACTTATCTTGAAAATTTTATTCTTAAATGCCTCTTGTTCTATCCCCTCCCCTTTTAATTCTCGCCCTTTTACTTTTAAAGGTATTTTTTAAATGTGTTTGTTTATTTCTGTTCTTCACATCTAAAACTATTAATTGGCATGTTAAAGCTTCCTTAAAAAAAATTTACAATATTTGCAAACAATACAATTAGTTTATTGGGTAAGAGTGAAGATTTAACTTTTATTTTATCTACTTTTACATGTTATTAAATTTGTTTTCTTTTAATAAAATTGATACTTGTTAGTAAAAGATTATTGGTCAAAGCAAAATCAAAGATATTTTTTCTTTTTTATTTAACCTCTGTCAACCTTTTCATATCCATGACATTTATTTTTATTATACCCATTGAGATTTTCTCTAATAAATATATTTTCTTCGTTTGGTATATTTTGCATAAGGTCATCTATATCTTCTTAAAAATTTTCTTTAATCCTATTTATAAATCTAATTAATGGAACATAAGAACTAACTACATTAATCAGTAAAGTTATTTTTATTATAGTAATCATATTTTCTAATCCTTTCAGGGACTTCACTACATCTATCACTATTTTATCAACAATGATAGTTGTCCCATTTTTATTTCTCTCATTTCTTTTATACTATTGTTTTAACTTTTATTTTTTATTTTTTACACTTTTTACACTTTCTTTTATATATATTGTTTATTGAATGTAAATGATATTAATCTTTATTCTCTTCGTTCTATCAACAAGTTCTATAAACTTCGCACTAACTATATTAATTATATCATTATATAACTATTTTTACAAGGACTGAATCATACTCTTTTCTTTGACATCACATTATCTTTCAATATTTTAGCAGCAAGATATTTCATTCTTATTTCTCCTTCTAGTATGCCATGGTTTATAACATATGTTTTTTAACTTCTTTACATTTCTCTCTTATCCATTTGATTTCTTGAATGAATGTGTTATTAATTTTTTTCTCTATAATATTGTTAACCCCGCCCAAAAAAGGGGGTGATTGTGGCCATGTGATACCATGGACCTAACCGACCAATAAGAACATCAAACATGATCGACATACTCTTCAAATACAAGAAAGCGCGGGATATGCTAAATTAATCAGATCTGGTCGGCGCAAATCAGCATGATAATATGAAATAGAAATGTCATCTTCATTCAAGCCGAACGCCGACGGTCCTCTAATGGAGGGGTCGACGACTGTCTTTTTCAATGATTATCTATTTTTTTAAGTCAACCGGCCGCGGTTCCCCGAAAGGGTGGTCGGTGACAAATGTCATCTTCTTTTAGGTAGAACGCCAACGGTCCTCCAACGGAGGGGTCAACGACGACCTTATCTATTCATTAAGCCCCGTCATGAACCGTTCAGTCCAGCCCATCCATGGAAAAAAGTCCATCGGTTTCATTCCCACATTAAACAAGTTATTACCACTCTATATTTCAACAAGCTAAGGGAAAGATCAAGGCACATAGAACAGGGTTGTAAGCTGATGTAAAAAAAAGGGGGAACAGATAGAACAAAGTACAAACGATAAGGGCTCACAGTCAAAGACGTAGCCGACTCGGTTGGTGGTCGAGCACCACCCCGAAAGCCCGGGGACAACACTGCCTTGAACTGTCGAGGCCTAGAACTCCAAAGAAGCCGCCTCCTGTAGTTGGGGGTCAAGCAGTTGGAGACAGAAGCCGTCTCCTGTGCATAAAAAAAAAACAACACACACACAAGACGGCATTAAACATTAACCAAAAGGAAGAAGGAGAGGCTACAATCAGAATCCGAGACGAAAAATGAATGATGACAGGAGGGCAAAGAGACATCCGACAGACCCAAACCTGAGGCCGGCAGGTCATCGAAGGGCTTTCAAAAAAAACAAAAAAAAGGGAGAAGACGTAGAATGAAGGTGAAAGGCCCTCACCTCGACCCAACAATGTGAAATAAGCCCGATTAGCTTTCTCCAACCCCGGAAGAAGAACGGAGAGCCAGACGACCTCCACGCGCGACGGCCGTGTCCCCCTCTCCGGTGCCGTGACAGTCCGCCTACCGACTGACAGATGGAGAAGAGGCAGCAAGCGGCTGGCGCAGTCTACCCCCAGGAAGGCACGGGGAAGCCGACGAGCTCGCACAGAGCTAGGGATGCGGTAACAAGCAAGTCAGAAGTCTGCAAGAGAGAGGGCGGAAAGAGAAGCTCTGAGGGAGGGAGTTCCCGCGAAGCCTGACCTGAAGGATGGTCCTTGTCGCGATTGCCGCGGAAGAACTAGAAGACGAAGGTGCTGGGCGGCCGCAAGGAAGACCACGGGGAGGAAGATCCCCACCAATAAAAGCACTGCGGAAGAAGCCTCCGCCACGATCGACGGACAGCAGGAGAGGCGCCCCGAGAAGCTTGAACGCGCCGGTCAGGAGCTTGCCGGGGGAGCTCCGAGAAAGGGAGTCACCGCAAGATCACCGGGGAGCTTGCGGAAGCCCATAGACGACGAGTCTGGAAGGGGGAAACTCTTGTCGCCTTCGGTAGTCGGCGCGCTCTGCCTGCTGCACCGGTGCTCTGCTGCACCTCCAGGCTGCCCGTAGGACGGAGGCGAGCGCCAGAGGGGCGGAAAGTCCGGGTTGCCCCTTCTCGAAGCTTCCCACGGCGAGGAGTCTGCCGCACACTCCCTCCGGCCTCTCTCTGTCGAGACGCGCGGGTTGGTTTGGCCGGCTAGGTTATTTTGACCTTGGTCAAAATCGAGTGGGCTTGTGGGCTAATGCCTGCCACGAACCCCCCGGTGAAAAATAAACAAATAAACGACATCAACCCGGCCACGGCGGCACGCTGCACTATCCATACATGGTCGATTTTGACCAAAGTCAAAATAAAAAGGGGGGGAGCCTTACGTGCTACCTTTTATTGGCAAAAAATAAACAAATGGAAAGAAAAAGAAGTGATGGTATCGTCCAATAAAAAAAAGAGAAAAGGAAAAAAAGGAAAAAAAAAGGAATGAGATGATATCTGTTTGACGAAAAAATATGTATATAGAAAAGAGAAAAAAAGGGAGAAAGGATGATAATTACAATACGTAGAGGGGGAGAAAGCCTTGTTAAAAAAAGAGAAGAAGAAGAAGAAAAAGAAGAAGAAGAAGAGAAAAGAAAGAAGAATAAAAGAAGGGGGGAAGAAAATCGACAAAAAAATAATAAAAGCAGAAGAAAGAAGAAAAAGAAGAAAAGAAAAGGAGAGTAGAAAAAAAAACTAAGCGTTGAATTATGTCATGAATTAAATGAAGAGCTTTTTTGATCAAATGGGCCACTAACTTGGATCTCATTGGGCCGAACTTGCTTCTTAACATATCCAAGTTTGTTGGAATTTTTAGAGAGATTAGGATCCCTCTAATGAGCCCCAAATGGGCTTAACTAATGTTGATTTATCCAGTGGACCCATGCACATACATATGGGGCTTTATTTTGGCCATTTGGGCCCCAATTTTTCAAGGAGGGAAGGCCCAAAAGCTGTCTCAAATGGGACATCCGAAAATCCTCTTGCAAGGTGATTTGGGGGACATTTTGTGTAATTGGCCACCCCAACCCTCCATAAAGGTGACCAAAGCCCAAAATACCCTCACCTTTTTCCCTCACACCCACCATAAAGCAAAAAGCATGGTGAAGTATTTCCAAAGTTACCCTCACCCATGTGCCCCCATTTCAAGTGAATCAAGTCGATCGTAAGGCCAATTAGGGCCGCAGCCAACGTGAACGAGAGACCGATCGAGGCCCGTTAAGGTGGGACTTAGGCCCGTTAAGGCTGCAAGCCCGATTGACCATCTTGAAAGGAAGCTCGATACCGTGTGACTCCATTCCGAGTGCATCGAGCACTCGGTCCATTCAAGGCCCGATCCGGTTTTAACCGAGATGAGCGTGAGATCGATCGAGGCCCGTTAACGTGGAAAGTGGGCCTATTAAGTCCGTGATGACGAAAACTCGACTAAGCCCGCGTGAGCAAAATCGACTCCATTTATGAAAGAGAAAACCTCCCGACCACGAGGATTCGAGATAGGTGCGGAGAATCGGTTTTTTTTTTGAATTTTTTTTTTTCGTCGAAAAAATCCAAAAAAAATTCAGAAAAATTCTAAAAAAAAAGGAAATGAGTTAGCAACTTTTTTAAAAATAACCGATACGTTCATCGCGTGACCGCATCGAATAAATACTAATGAACTCCAAGTTGAAGACACGAAGACTTGAAGTTAAGTACATATTCGATTTCATTGATTCGAAAATAAATGAGTTGATACATCGTAAAAAAAATTACATCGTATCGATCTACTACCGATATACAGGATATAGATATGGGTCTTATCCTCTCTGCTGCACTCGTGATGCTCGCCACTCGTGCTCGGTCTTGTATCTTGTCCCGGGACCGTATCCGTATAGAAAATAATAATGCGTGCCATGCCGTCGAGGTCGTATGGATCGGATTTGCGGGACGACCGGGACGTAAGCGAGAGGATGGTGGGCGGTGGTGTAATCCATTTGTTGGTCGACTGGCGAACGCCGGATGCGTGGCCCATGTAATATAAGGCTGCGGTGTACGCTCGTCCGGCGTGTAATACGGCTTTGGAAGCGAGTGAATCGGGAGACTCGGTCGCCAACGATGCGTTGCGTCGCTGGCCCATGCGCTCTCGTCGTCATCACGAGGAGTGAGAAGGAGCTATGTCTTGTCGTACGGGGCCGACGGGACGCACGACCTCCCAGGCTTTCTTCTCTTCACCTCTTCGACCATCTGCGAAGTACCGAGAAGGACCGGAACCCGAAAGTTTTTTCAACTTTGCAAATCCTCCCATTTTCCGTGCGATCATCTTTGTTTTCGTTTTCTCCGGTTGCGAATGGGGCCGGGTAGCGAGTAACTGAGGGGACGGAAGCTGAGTCAGGGCTAAGGCACGGTGGTGGACCACGTAGCTACGAGAGCGAGAAGAAGACACGCACCGAGCGAAGTAGATGGAGGTGGAGCGGGCATCCTCGCTCGGCTTCGACACCATCCAACTCTCCTTCGGCCCGTACGCGGTCATCGGGATCAAACTCGTTGCGTGATCCTGGCTTCCCTCCTCTGTCAGGGAGGCGGTGCGTGCTCATGCGGAATGTGCGGTCCCGTATCCACCTCCTCGGGTGGTGGTGTGGCGGAGGAATGCCTCTGCTCGTACGGGCCACTGCCGAATCGTGCCTCGGCGATCTTCTGTCGATCCTTGATGTTCTTTATGCGCGGCCCTCGTATTGTAATGACGAGAAGACCGACTTCTCGGCCGGTGCGAGGTCAGCTTTGTTCCTCCTTTTCGTATGTATCGGGTTGAATGTACTCGAGGTTCCTCTCGCGTGGGAGGAGCGGTGCTCGGGCGAGTATCCTGATACCGATGGCGACCAGTGGATTCCATCACTCACCGGTGTTCACGAACCCACCACTCGAGCACGCGAAAAAAAAACGAAGAGAAAAGGTAAAGAGAATTAGCCCGTATCGTCTACATAACTTATATGAAAAGAAAATAAAATCTTCATCGAAGCTATTACTATACCGAGGTGACACTTTGTCGTGAATATTTAAGGTCGACATCGAGTATACGCGCGACCCTCACGCCTTGTACATGTACGAAAAATTTATAAAAAATATTAGTTGCTGGTAAGGCTACTCACGGTATTTAATGAACTCGCTTCTATCTCGGCCTACATCTGTCTGTGAGATCGGCGCGGACATTGAATAGCTGTAGTGTGCCCCGCGTCACCTCGTTGTCGTTCACCACTGTCCTCTTATATTGGATGCGGGGGTTAAAAAATATCTGCGAATTTTATTAGTTAACAACGTACGTATAAGACAATTATACGAGCGAAAATAAATTTTTAACAAAGTTACCGCACGTGGACATCGTGGTGCGAGGTCTTGTCCCGATGGTCATCATGATCTTCCACTTCTTGTAACCTCCGGGATTTTTTTCTTTGATTTTAAGCTTTGCCGGTCCATAAGCATGTGACGTGCCCGTCGGTCCTTGTCGTCGAGTCTACCAACCTCGAGACAACTACCAGGTGGCTCGATGATTGCCCAAGTAGTAGGCAATCCTCTCCCGAAAACCTCTTGTCGGTGATGCGCTTCTCGGACATGACCAAGAATCTCCCTGGCTTGTTCTTTCTTGTCGTACGGAGTTGTCTACCGTATAGTTGTAATACTCCTCGGTGTGTGAACACAACCAATGCATGCTGTGCCGGTGTAAACTCTCCGTATGCAATGAAGTTCGTAGCGAAATGCGTGTCGGACCGGGCCTAACAAGATCGTGCCCTCTTGTGTGAGATCTCGTGATATGTAGGAGGCGGGGATGCGAATAAATAAAAGATGTGATGGTCGCCGCACGACGAGTGTAGATACACCCTCCTCCTTGCACATATCCTCCTGCAATATGAGATCATGGAATGTCTTGCACGGGCTAGAAGATGTGCTTCCTCTTCTCCATCAACTTCCTCACAGTAGCCTTATATGATGGTTCGTTGTCGGTGACAACACAGAACCGCATTGTCCTCCCGATCTCCTCCACCACCCCGTCCGTCGGAGAAAAAGATGAAGTCGGCATTTTTAATCTTCCCGAGAAGCATCTACCGAGGCTTCGAAGAATGTGGTCCCCTCGAACGGTATTGCACCGAAGTTTATCGTACTCCTCTTGGTGATACTGTCCACCCGTCGCACGTAATTGTGCAACCCCTCTCCTTCCGCCAACTTAAACCCCATCCGTCCACTCCCTCGACTCACGGACCTCCTCGTCGGGGCAACATTGTTGTATGTGTGTCTGTGCCGGGGCTTGCGGGCCCGGTCCGGCCCTCGCCCGCGGCATCCATCGTACGGAAGTAGGGGCCGGTGAGCTGCGTGTCTTCGGGATGCCTACATCGAAGTTAAAAAAAAAATTGGGATCGGGGGTAAAATTAAGTTTTTGCAGGAAATAAAACACACGTAATTTCAATTTTAATTTAAAGAGTGATACGTACGTGTAAAAACCATTTGACGATGTGGCGAACGGCTCTTTTGCGGCGGGTTCTGTTGCCATATCGCTCCTTTCGTTGCTGCTTTATCCCCGTACGCCGACGTTACATTTCCCCGAAAATAAATACTCGTCGCTCGGTGTAAATCGAGTCTTTGGTAGGGTGGAACGGCGGTGTGGCTCACGATGTCTCCTGGGGTCGGGCTGCGATTCCCGAGTAGGGCGAGCCGATGTTGATCGGCCTTTAAAGCGGAGTCAACTGCGGACCCGGACCCTCTGCTCCCCTCCTCCCGTCATCCTCACTCGACGATGCGCGCTTGTTTGGCGTGCCTAGCACGTCTCGACTCGAGTCGGGTGGACTCGTCCTCGCTCTCGGCTCCGGCTCGAGCTGCCTTCCTTGCCTTTCCCTTTCGAGGTAGGCGAATCGCGGTCCTCCTGCCGAGTGGCTCGTCGTGCGGACTCCTCCCTCGCTCGCTCGATCCTAATCGCCCGTTGAGAGGATCTACATCGTGTAGCCTCTCGTCTCCTCGCTCTTCTCTGCTGGGCACCTTGTCGCGTTTCTTGACATTCCCTTTGTTCGACGATATGTTGTTTAAGCGTGGAACACCACCTAGTTCATCTCCTTCCCGCACGCCTTACCTGTACCCTCTTACGTGGGTCTACCATGCCGTGTTCGACCCAGCGTCGGAAGCGCGTGCGTCTTTGCGTCACCTTGATCGGCCATTGCTTAAATCTGCAAAAATTGTAAACAATGCCTTCAAAAATGATTAGATAACATAAAAATTGATTTAGACGGTATCGGGAAACGGACGACAGTAACGCGCAGATTCGGTATGTTTAAAGGGTTACGTATTTGCGGAAAATGGTCGTAAATTAACGTACGGTGTATCGGAAATTTTTCCGTACGAGAACATCCGATCGATGTTGAAAACAACTTGAGCGGAGTTATTCGATCGAAAAATCGCAAGTTTAACTCTACTCGGAGTCGTCGGAAACGTGTAAAAATAGGCGTACGGGATATACGGAATTTTTCCGTGCGAAATGGACATAAACGGATAGTTGAAAACTTAAACGGACTTGTTCGGATGGAAATCGTAAAGTTTAACGACACTCGAGCTCGTCGGAAACGCGTAAGAATGGACGTACGAAGTTTTCGGCGAAGAAATCTTACCGAAAACCTTACGAAAGATCGAAGAAGAGGTTGATTCGATGCCGATCCGAGCTTGAATCGGCGGAATCCCTTGAAGGCCAAGCTTGGAATCGCCGGAATCGCCGCCGGAATCGGTGGAATCGCCGCGGAATCGACCCTGGATCGACGAAATCGGCCGGAATCGACGGAATCGCGTCGGAATCGCCCCGGAATCGCTGCGCGATCTCCTTACAGCGGGATCGACCGAGAGCCGCTCTGCGGGTCGATTCCGGCCCTAAAAGGACCGGAATTGGTTCGATTCCCGGTCCAGAGTCGAACCGGGAATCGAACCGGGCCGGGGTTGACCCGGCCTTCCGAAGAATCGGTCGGATCGACCGATTCCAGACGAATCGGACCGATTCCGCGGAATTCTTCCCGGAATCGGTCCTTCCGCCCGGAATCGGATCGGAATCCACCGATCCGATTCCGGAATCGGTCGGAATCGGACCGATTCCGCCGATTCTGCAATCCATGCTCCCAACGGTTCAAGAAAGACTACCCAACGGTTGTTGGAGGAAAGAGAAAACTCCCAACGGACCATCAAGGCCCGCCAACTCGGTCAATCCCCAATCGGGAAATACCGAATAGCGGATGAGAGGGAAATCCCCAACGGTTGGTGGAGGAAAGAGAAAAACCCCAACGGTTGGAAAGAGAAAACCCCCAACGGTTGGTGGAGGAAAGAGAAAACCCCCAACGGACCATCAAGGCCTGCCAACTCAGTCAATCCCCGATCGGGAAGTACCGACCGGCGGATGAGAGAGAAAACCCCAACGGACCATGAAGACCGCCGACTCAGTCAATCCCCGATTGGGAATTACCGAATGGCGGATGAAAGAGAAAACCCCCAACGGTTCAATAAAACCCCCCAACGAACCATCAAGGCCCATTAATCTGGTTAATCCATGATCGGGAAATACCGGGTAGTGGATGAAAATTCCAACACCCATTAATCCGGTTAATCCCCGATCGGGAAATACCGGATAATGGATGAAAATTCCAAGTCCCATCAAATCGGCTCGCTCCCAAACGGGCAATGCCGAGAAACAAAAGTCCAAGGCCCATTAATCTGGTTAATCCCTGATCGGGAAATACCGGGTAGTGGATGAAAATTCCAAGACCCATTAATCCGGTTAATCCCCGATCGGGAAATACCGGATAATGGATGAAAATTCCAAATCTCATCAAATCGGCTCGCTCCGAAACGGGCAATGCCGATGAACACAATTTCAAAGCCCATTAATCTGGTTAATCCCCGATCGGGAAATACAGGGTAATGGATGAAAATTTCAAGCCCCATTAATTCGGTTAATCCCCGATCGGGAAATACCGGGGAGTGGATGAAAATTCCAAGACCCATTAATCCGGTTAATCCCCGATCGGGAAATACCGGATAATGGATGAAAATTCCAAATCCCATCAAATCGGCTCGCTCCCAAACGGGCAATGCCGATGAACAAAATTTCAATGCCCATTAATCCGGTTAATCCCCGATCGGGAAATACCGGGTAATGGATGAAAATATCAAGCCCCATTAATTTGGTTAATCCCCGATCGGGAAATACCGGATAATTGATGAAAATTCCAAATCCCATCAAATCGGCTCGCTCCCAAACGGGCAATGCCGATGAACAAAATTTCAAGGCCCATTAATCCGGTTAATCCCCGATCGGGAAATACCGGGTAATAGATGAAAATATCAAGCCCCATTAATTCGGTTAATCCTCGATCGGGAAATACCGGATAATGGATGAAAATTCTAAATCCCATCAAATCGGCTCGCTCCCAAATGGGCAATGCCGATGAACAAAATTTCAAGGCCCATTAATCCGGTTAATCCCCGATCGGGAAATACCGGGTAGTGGATGAAAATTCCAAGGCCCATTAATCCGGTTAATCCCCGATCAGGAAATACCGGATAATGGATGAAAATTCCAAATCTCATCAAATCGGCTCGCTCCCAAACGGGCAATGCCGATGAACAAAATTTCAAGGCCCATTAATCCGGTTAATCCCCGATCGGGAAATACCGGGTAGTGGATGAAAATTCCAAGACCCATTAATTCGGTTAATCCCCGATCGGGAAATACCGGATAATGGATGAAAATTCCAAATCCCATCAAATCGGCTCGCTCCCAAACGGGCAATGCCGATGAACAAAATTTCAAGGCCCATTAATCCGGTTAATCCCCGATCGGGAAATACCGGGTAATGGATGAAAATTCCAAGGCCCATTAATCCGGTTAATCCCTGATCGGGAAATACCGGATAATGGATGAAAATTCTAAATCCCATCAAATCGGCTCGCTCCCAAATGGGCAATGCCGATGAACAAAATTTCAAGGCCCATTAATCCGGTTAATCCCCGATCGGGAAATACCGGGTAGTGGATGAAAATTCCAAGGCCCATTAATCCGGTTAATCCCCGATCGGGAAATACCGGGTAATGGATGAAAATATCAAGCCCCATTAATTCGGTTAATCCTCGATCGGGAAATACCGGATAATGGATGAAAATTCTAAATCCCATCAAATCGGCTCGCTCCCAAACGGGCAATGCCGATGAACAAAATTTCAAGGCCCATTAATCCGGTTAATCCCCGATCGGGAAATACCGGGTAATGGATGAAAATATCAAGCCCCATTAATTCGGTTAATCCCCGATCGGGAAATACCGGATAATGGATGAAAATTCCAAACACCATCAAATCGGCTCGCTCCCAAACGGGCAATGCCGATGAACAAAATTTCAAGGCCCATTAATCCGGTTAATCCCCGATCGGGAAATACCGGGTAATGGATGAAAATATCAAGCCCCATTAATTCGGTTAATCCCCGATCGGGAAATACCGGATAATGGATGAAAATTCCAAATCCCATCAAATCGGCTCGCTCCCAAACGGGCAATGCCGATGAACAAAATTTCAAGGCCCATTAATCCGGTTAATTCCCGATCAGGAAATACCGGGTATTGGATGAAAATATCAAGCCCCATTAATTCGGTTAATCGTCGATCGGGAAATACCAGATAATGGATGAAAATTCCAAATCCCATCAAATCGGCTCGCTCTCAAACGGGCAATGCCGGTGAACAAAATTTCAAGGCTCATTAATCTGGTTAATCCCCGATCGGGAAATACCGGGTAATGGATGAAAATATCAAGCCCCATTATTTCGGTTAATCCCCGATCGGGAAATACCGGATGATGGATGAAAATTCCAAACACCATCAAATCGGCTCGCTCCCAAATGGGCAATGCCGATGAACAAAATTCCAATGCACGTTAATCCCCGATCGGGAAATACCGGATAACGGATGAAAATTCCAAATCCCATCAACTCGACTCACCCCCAAACGAGCGATGCCGAGTGCCAAAAATCATGAAGTCCCGTTAAGTCGGTCAAGTCCCACTTCGGAAGATGCCCACTCAACGGATGATGAAAATCCGTTAGGTTGACCAAGCCTTGTTTCGTGAAATGTTGCCTAATGGATATCAAATCAGTCAAATCTTGAAGCCCCGTTAAGTCGGTCAAGTCCCACTTCGGGAAAATACCACTTAGCAGATGATGAAGACCGGTTAGGTCTACCAAGTCCCGTTTCGGGAAAATGTTGCCTAATGGATATCAAATCAGTAAAATCATGAAGCCCCGTTAAGTCGGTCAAGTCCCACTTCGGGAAAATACCACTTAGCGGATGATGAAGACCCGTTAGGTTGACCAAGTCCCATTTCGGGAAATGTTGCCTAATGGATATCAAATCAGTCAAATCATGAAGCCCCGTTAAGTCGGTCAAGTCCCACTTCGGGAAAATACCACTTAGCGGATGATGAAAACCCGTTAGGTCGACCAAGTCCCGTTTCGGGGAAATGTTGCCTAATGGATATCAAATCAGTCAAATCATGAAGCCCCGTTAAGTTGGTCAAGTCCCACTTCGGGAAAATACCACTTAGCGGATGATGAAGACCCGTTAGGTCGACCAAGTCCCGTTTCGGGGAAATGTTGCCTAATGGATATTAAAGCAGTCAAATCATGAAGCCCTGTTAAGTCGGTCAAGTCCCACTTCGTGAAAATGCCACTTAACGGATGTTGAAGACGCGTTAGGTCAACCAAGTCCTACTTCGGGGAAATGTCAGCGGGCCCTAAAGCTCATTCAAGGAAATACATGTATAAAAGAAACAAAAGTCAAGAAAGTTGTTATGTATATTCATTCAATCAAGAAAAAGAAAGATTGAACATACGATCATTTTTCAACATTCAAATTCGTCTTGCAAATATGTTGTTATGGCAGTTAATCAAGGGTTACTGAGCCGTCGCTCGGTGTAATTAACACCGAATCCATTCGTGGATTGGTGGAGAGAGGTCCGATCAAATTCAAAGAACTCACTACAACCTCGCTAAATATGTATGTCAAAAAAAAAGAGAGAAGAATCAGGCCGGAAGCAATGTTGTTGTTATCGTCAAAAAGGGATGTCCGCGCCACAACAAACAAAAATCATCCATACATATTTCCATATATATTTTTAAACGATGGATGAAGTAAATCGCGAGGTTCGTACAAATATCAATAAGTTTCATAAGCTTTTTTGTAAGAGACCAATATTATATTTATTTTGATGTCTTTTTAGATTTCTATAAGAATAATTATTTGCTTTTAAATTTGTTATAAATCTTATGTCTTGCTTGCTTTATGGACTAGTTTTTTTATTCATATTAGAACTCATTATTATTAACTCCATATTTGGACACTAGTGTTGCACATCGCATGCTGGGAACACCTTTCATCCTTATAGTTTTTTCACTATATTCCGGCATCAGTATAGTACGTAGTAAGTAGAGCACATCTAACATAATTCATATTATGAGATATGTCAATATTTTTTCGTCAATGTCATTTCTCAGATTGTCATCAACAGCAACCGTCATCCATTATTCAAACTTGTGATCGGTAAAGCACAAGTAAATTTATACTCAAGTGATTTGTAATTTGTAATTAAATCTCTCTCTCTCTCTCTAATTATATTTCTTTCATCTACGTAGAGAGTGATGGTAGGTGAGAAGTATATATAGAGAGAGAGGGTGAATCAGTCAGAAGGTTTGAGTACCTAACTAACTTTTTATGGCCGATTTATACAGCATGGACTTAACTTTTAACACAAGATTTTGAGGATATTTTAAGATTTCAAATTTTCAATCATAGGGACATGAATTTGCATCCCGATATTTAGTTTTCTGAAATTTGACCCGGGCATGCATCAGGTAGAATGAAAGCTTGTATTGATTTCTGTAGTTCCCTTATCTGTCCCGATCAAACATTTGACTTGTTGCACGTATTAGGAACGTGTCTACTTTACAACAATGTGTATACTTCATTCCGAAGTTGGATTGTAGTATTTCTTTTCTCTTGGCTTTCATGTTGGGTGCTCAAGCGGCAAGGAACAGCTGTTCAAGAGGTTGGAAGAAATTCTCCTGCATTCAAATCATAAATTCTTGAACACGGTTAAAATCAGGCATTGGAAATTTGGAATAGATAATACTATCATAGTAGTTTTCTTTCTATTGATGGGTAGAATCAAGCCATGCGGATCTGGACTTTGGAAGCTTTCTGTATTACCCATCAATCTCGTATGTTTGTAGCCCTATATATGAATGGGTAAGGTAGACCAAGGGAATTGAGCCACAATGCCTGTTAACTCTTCCTCGGTGGCCAGGAATGGTTCTTAAATATTTATATTGGCTATTTGTCTGCCACACTTAACGCATTTAATACTACTGAGAATTTCCATGAACTGGTCAGCAAAAATGTCAGGTTGTGTTTTTCCTGTTGTAATCTTCATCTTCTTCTGTCTCATGTGCTTGGTATTGTAGAGAGAGAGAGACTAAGAAGAAGAAGAATGGCTTCAGATGCTCTGTTTGCACAATTCTACACTCAAAATGCTATCTGCTTCATTAATAGGCTACTGGATAATTTTCTGTAAGGCAATATTGATATTTTTTCTGATTA
This sequence comes from Cryptocoryne crispatula var. balansae, assembly GCA_036172225.1. Classification (NCBI taxonomy): domain Eukaryota; kingdom Viridiplantae; phylum Streptophyta; class Magnoliopsida; order Alismatales; family Araceae; genus Cryptocoryne; species Cryptocoryne crispatula. The sequence continues at coordinate 44,521,660 of CM069921.1, forward strand.
ATCCTTTTCCATGTAAAATATTACAACATTTGGTTATCATCTTCTAAATATTTATACATAGCAGAAATTGAAAATTCATTTCCACCTTACACAATGCAGTTTTTTCAGAAATTTCTACTGCAGCAATGGTTTGATGACAGCCCGCTGAGATCTGTTTATGTTTAGTGCTTTGTATTCCTTTACCACATATCTATTGTACTTAACAAATGCCTATGAAATTTATACCATGATCCTGGGTTATCAGTTGAGTTATAATAATAGATATGTAATTCTCAGGGCTGTTTTAGCTTGGCTTTCAATACTTGCTCAACGAAACAAGGATAAGAAAGTTGGAGAAACGTTAACTTCTGTTTCAGACATTGTGAAAGAACACTGGGCAACATATGGCAGAAACTTCTTTTCCAGATATGATTATGAGGTAACATTTAATTTATGCAATTTGTGCTGATTGGAGTTTTATGAGAGTTAATCATCACTTGTGTTCACTGTTCGTCAGTGTAGGAATGTGAATCTGAGGGGGCAAACCAGATGATGGATTACCTTCGGAAGATTGTTAAAGAGATCAAACCAGGCGAGAAGTATGGTGAGTCTAAAATCTTAAAAAACTGCAGGGTTTTGTCGAGTGCTGCACATCAACATTTTTTAATGCTAAGAAATATTATAATTTGTAGGAAGCTATACCCTACAGTTTGCAGATGACTTCTTGTATACAGATCCGGTAATTTTTTTAATTGCCCTCTCATTAGAGAATTTGTTACTTGCGTATTTTTATCTTGCCAGCTGTTAGGTCATTCACATTTTGGAAGGCCCTCCTTTTTAGGTGATGTTTTTTTTTGCATTATGACTCACGGTTAAGTGTTTAACTGAGGGTAAGATGGATATGCACTTGTTTCTGCTTTTTGATATTTGATTTTTCTTTACATATATTACGGGCAAAGAACCGTTTAAGTAACACTGGTTTGGACTAAACTGTCTTGTTCTCATTGTAGCACTCCACTCTATGCAATCTGGGAATGATTATTTTCATGCCAGCTCATTGTCTTGATAGGATTTTGGGATCTTTTGTTTATTATGTTGATCCTCTGTCCACGGGAAGAGACTGCTTTCTCTTCATGGTGGTGGTGGTGGCTAAGATTTCGATTTTTTTTCCTTTTGTGACAGGTTGATGGAAGTGTAGCCTCAAAACAGGGAATCCGGTTTGTGTTTACAGATGGCTCAAGAATTATTTTCCGTCTTTCAGTATGTACATGTCCTTTTCTAACTTTCCTTCAGCTACATTGCTATTGTGTTCATGTAATTTTGTTTTTGTCCATCTTGTCAGGGAACCGGCTCAGCAGGTGCCACAGTTCGTATTTATGTAGAGCAATTTGAACCTGAGGTTTCTAGGCATGACATGGATGCTCAAGCTGCACTGAAGCCATTGATAGGTCTATATCCGCATCACTGGAACAATTTGCTTAAGCTGCTTGATCCCTTACTGCATGCACTATTTGAGTAACGAACTGTTTATTTCTCAGATTTAGCACTTTCTATATCGAAGTTAAAGGAGTTTACCGGTAGAGAGATGCCTACTGTCATCACATGAAACGATGGCAAACGATGGTTTGAGGTGGATGTCTTCTCCTATTTGGATGGACATTTACTATGTGGACGACGAAGCATGACTGGTGAAGGGCCTAGGCTTACATTGGCTTCCCTGTTTGATACAATGTTGTCTTTTCATGTCTTTAATTTATATGTGCTCATCCATATTATCTATACATTCAATAAATAGACATCTTTGTTGGACCTTAGTTTTAATAACATAAACGTTTTCAATGAGTCTATCCATGGTGTTGCGCATTTTGCCTGGTAGAGTGATTAATTACATATGCATAGATTGGTGGCCAAGCACGTTGAAAGGTGACAAGTCAATTTTGCATAACAATGTTGTCTTTGACAAAAGATAAGATCAGTTCCGATATGAAGGGACGGCACTAAAAATTGTGGCAACCTTTTCTTTAGTTTTTTTTGGTTTTTAATTATTTAGTTAGAATTCGAAAGTTGTCTACTTTTTCCATAACTCGTGTATGCAAGCTGATTTCTTTGAAGGGATTTGACTTCCCACTAATATGCCTTGTCAAAGCAGAATTGTAAATCATCTATCATCTTTGTATAGGCGCTTCATCGATTTCTGGTTGTAATTTGAAAAGTTTCCAATAGAGGCCTCTTTTGGTGTGATGGCTGTTCGTTTTCATGGTTGTATTTGGTTACGAACCACATTTTCGGTGTTACCAACCTGCTTTATATCAACTCGTTTGCATAATACAACCCATTATGTGCAAACCTTTCCGCGTTAAACTGATTTCAGTATAGAGTTCGTCTCTTTCCATGTTGTATAATTTAAAGTCATATTAAACAATCAGCAGTGAAAAAAAATGACAACATGGACAACTGTAAAAATCAAATAACAAACATGTGACTGAATCGGATTTGACTGTTGCCCTGACATGGAAATGTCGACTATTTCTTTTGCGACCTGATAAGTATTTGTAGATAGCAATTGTATGAGCTTAGGTTGTGCTTGTCTACAAATTGTTAGCATGTGTTCATAGATGTAGGGTTGTTCACTGTATGCAATGACCCTTACAGCTCGAACTGCTCTAGCCATTTCGGACTGGTTTGGTTCAGGTCAAATGAAGTCCTTAAATGTTCTATAATCCAAAACTAAACCAATTAGAAGAAAATGGTTTGGTTCAGTTTTTAACACCCTATAAGCCGACCCGACCCATTTAACCTGATTAGAGGGGTATACTTGTGATTTTGGCAGGCCCCCTTGGGCCCTCCAAAAGCCTTTGGAGTGCTCTAAAAGACTCAAACAGCCCCGACCTCCGAGGCTTCGCTCCAAGTGTCACGACCCGGATTTTTAACATGCACAGCGGAAGATAATCCGGTGACGTAACGGGGAAGGATATCGGTCTGGAACCAAAAAAAGTTAAAAATCATAATCCAAATTCATAATTCCAAACTTTACAACTTAATAACATAATAAACAAATATCTATCTAACAAATTAAATACCAATATTGAATGAGTACTCCACTAGTTTCTCGGACTCCAAAACACCACTACGCTTCTGCTGCGTTAAACCTGTACTCCTGAAAATATTAACAACGGAAGGGGTGAGTCACCACAGACTCAGTAGGACTTACACCCAAACTACCCCACTATAATAGTTATTTCTATTGATATACAATACATATTAAGCCTAAAAATCAGATTATAATACATAGGATTTAAGCTAATTATATATCTTCAATTAAGTGATTATAATATCATTCTACTACCCCATATGATAACATGACTCTATATGCACTAAAACCAACATATCCTGCACATTAGACTACTCTAGGTATGCTCATAACACCTACACCTGACATAAAACTAAAGACACAACTAGAACACTAATTTCTATGCCAAATGCACAACTAAACACTGTTTGAGTAAATATCATGCTCCATTTGAATAATGTAGCCACATCACAAAACTAGCACCAGATTTACCATATAGTAGGAAGTAACATATAGTAAGCTAAATCCCATAGTACCCCATAGGCAGGGGAGTACTTAGGATAAACCGCGGTATCCGGGATCGACGGATGCTTCGGATTGTTCTAATTCATCTGCAGCCCACATGACCGAATTATAGTCTGTTGAAGTACATTTCCATCACAATGCAGCTCACTGCATTAACCACATTTCACACAATGCAAGCATATAAATAACTCAAACAGTAACCATGAACATGAAATTGGCAATCCAAACATGAAATACATAGATGAACACCCATGGTTCTATGCACCACATATTTGCATACCACACCACAATCTAGCATAAACCAGAACCAGTCTATCATATGATGCATCTAAATAGGATCATGCAAGCTACAACCTAAACATCTCAATTACATGCTTAAACATGACTATCTATCATATAACAGAAAATAAACTAAACTCTACCACCACTATGCCTATATTTTACATCGGCCTTTTATCAAATCGGGATATACATGTTTAAGATTTATCGTGATGCAAACATGCTAAACTAGCTAGGTTTAAACATATACAAACCTATTATGATGACCAACATACATGAATAACTAATTTAATCTAAACATGCACGGTTTAAACAGATTAATCTAATTCTATCTAAACATGCTAATAAATCCAAAACAGCCCATTAAATACAATCTTCTAATCCTGCTGATGTAAGCATGATTTTTACAACTTAATCAAGTATATTAGAGTGCTAAGAATAGCTGAGACGCCTACCTTAACAGCGACAACGAACGGCGCACGGAATTCCAACGGAGTCGATCCTAGTGAAGAATATGCCGCGGTCACGACGGCGATGAAAAACTGAACCGAACGGCATCTTGATAATCTGTTAGATTAAAGAAGTTAAGAGAAGGAATAAAGAGAGAATCGATCAGAGAGAGAGAAAGCGATAGGAGAGAGAGGGCAATATGAGAGAGAAGAGAGAGGGGCTTCACCGCGGAGAGGGGGGGTGTGGCGCACGGTGGCGCGAGGGCGCAGCCGGCACAGGGGACGGCTGGGAGGGCACACGCGGCGGCGGCCGCGTGGCACGCGCAGGCGCGCGGGCGCGCGGCGCCGGGCGGGCGGCGTACGGCGGTGAGGTCAACGGAGGGCGGTGCGACGGCCGGGGTGGCGGCGCCGCGGTCGCGCAACCGGAGGGAGGGGCTCGCGGGCGGCGGCGGCGCGGCGGCCGACGCGGCGCGGCGGAGGGTGGTGCGGGATGACATCGCGTGGGGGGGGGGTGGCAGCGGCGTCGCGCGGGAGGCCGGCGGTGGGCGGGCGCAGCACGCGAGAGGCCGGCGGAGGCGTCGTGCGGGAGGCCGGCGGTGGGCGGCGCAAGACGCGGGAGGCCGGCGGCGGCGTCGTGCGGGAGGCAACGCACGGGACGGAAGCCGCGGGCGCGGGTATAGGCGGGCGGCGTGGAGGAGGAGGGTGGGCGGCCGAGGGCGGCGGGTGACGGCGGTTGCGGGCTCGCGCGGACGCGCGCGGCGACGCCGGGGAGGGGGGGGGAAGGGGGGGCCGAGGCGATGGCGGCGGCGGTGGTCGCTCGTGCGGCCCAGGTGGGCTGCGACGGCGGCGACCTCGCGGGTGCGCAGGTCAGCGAAGGGGGGGTTAGCGGCGAGCGGCGGCTGTCGCAGAACAACACCGCAGGCGGCCGGGGGACGCGGCGACGGTGGTGTCGCGGCGGCGAAGCGATGACGAAGAAGATGCAGATGCGAGGGAGATCGAGAGAGACGGTTCCGCTAGGGCAATCGGGAGGAGAGAGAGAAAATAGAAGGAGGTGAAAGTGGTAACGGAAAGAAAGAAAAATGGGAAGGGAGAGAAGGAGAGAGAATAGCACTCAATAAAATATATTTAATCTCATAATAATTATAATAACTATTTTTAATTAATTAAAAATACCCCAAGCATTACAATCTACCCTCCTAACAAAAATTTTCGTCTTCGAAAATTCAACCGGACTTACCGAATATCAATTGCATCCTTCAATCAATCTGACTATTCTCTCCTTTTTCTAATCTACTCAGTATCTACCACTCTTTCTAAACACATCTATCTATCAAACTATATATCTATCTAATTATCTAACAAACTAACACACTAACTAACAACTCCTTCATCAATTTACCTATCAATTATCTATTTATCTATCTACATATCTATCTATCATCAATCTATCTAAACATATCTATCTATCTAACTAACTAACTAATCACTCTTACATCAATCTATCTACCTAATATCCATCCATCTATCTCTTTCTAATCTAGCTAACATATCTATCTAATATCGAAATTCAATGCCATCTAAGATTCTCAATCTAATAGGCAATCTAAATTATCTATATAACATCTGTCATCCAACCAAATAACGTCTGAGCCTTAACTCTAATGATCTTTAATCCAAATTATCAATATACCAAATCTAAAAACTTTTGTATGACAATATGATATGGATCAAATATCTTTCACAAAAATATTCAATAATCCAATAGTCCCTTCATGATACGAACTTAATAATCATGTCTAAGTTTGATAAACTTGATCATCAACTATCTAAACTTTTAAATATACTAATCTGAAAATTTAACATCATAACATATCAAATGCCATCAATGACTCAACATAATCATCTAATTGATGATCTAGTCATAATCTAAATATAAAATTTAATTGATCAAAATCTTTTCTAAATATCATCACTCCGAATGACTTGATCCACAAAAATCTAAATGTATATCATCATAGGATTATAGGTATTGATCTTATCCACAAATAAAGATAGAAAAATTCCTTAACTATTTCTCTATCTAAAGACCATGTCTAATAAATTTCGATCTATCAATTCTTCTACTCTAACTAATAACAATTCATAATTTAATCCATCATATATGCAAGGTCTACTCCTAGCTAGATTTATAAATCACAATTTGAAGAGAGATTGAGCCATCAAACGGATAAGACAAATTCAGATCGGATAGAAAGAATAATGCTAGAGTTCTAAATCGATAGATAATGAAGGATAATCTGGATGATATGATCATGATCTAAATCATATTGCAAAAAAATATAAACTAATAATAGGCCTGTATAGATAATTGTCTAACCTCTAAGATTAATATCTAATCTTCTAAACATCTCATCTTCAATATCAAAAGATCACAACCTTATGATAATATCTATATCTTCCTAAATCTATTCTAAAATTCAAATTGATAATTCACTCTCTAAATCTAATATCTTCTCACATTTCTCATACAAAGGTACAACAGTTTTATTCAATTCAAAATAGTTTAATATTAATGCCAAGTTTCCATTCAATCTCATAGCAAAGCTTCACAAAATAATGATGCCTTAAGATGAAATATATCTCAACATTATTGTAATCCACTTATCAAATCATTTTAATTATTTTTATCCTTTATATCATTCATATACATATGATCTCAAATATATGCACTTCATACCATCTATATGATATAAGTTCACAAGATTATCAAATCTCTAACTTCCAACAAAATATTTCTAATGAGTCAACTACTCCTAACATTATCAAAAACACTTAAACTATAATCATCCTCTTATTATCACTTTCATTCAAACTTTAATAAGTCATGTCATTCACATTATCTCTTTATCTAAAGTACTTGCTATCAAATTATCATCCAAGAAATTTATCTCTAAACTCCATCTTATGAATAATATGTAATTGTAATCACATATAATTAGTGGATGATTCTCATTCTCAATGAGTTCTTAAGTCTTCTATTATCTCTCATACTTTTCAAATATATATGAATCTCTACCTCTCTTGCAAGATATGTTCTCATTTCTTCCTTAAAATAAATTTCTAATTTCATATTTTAATCATTTCCAAACAACTAGCAAGATGCACATCTTTCCAGTCTAAAAGATCACATCTAATGAACTAAGGTCCATACTCCACATATGATCAACCTATGCTTAGACATAACATATAACTAAAATCATCCATAATCAAGATTTGGCTAAATTGAATTGACAAGATATGGAGAGATAAATGAGTTCGAAATCGGGTAATAAAGATCAAAGATTGTGATCGGGGAGAGTATAATTAAAATACTAATAATAATGAGTAGATAGCACATTACTAGCACTTACTATAATACAACTCACACTATCTCTAATTCTTAAACTTATACTAAATAATCTAAGTATCTCATCCTTAAAAACTTGCACTTGTTCTGCATTCCATCCTTGATAGCATGAGAAATACCACTTATTCAAAACATACTAAAATTATATTGATCTTACTCTAAAATTTCATATTCATAATCTCGTTCTTATATCACATTCCTTTTTTCATTTAAAACCATATACTCAAATAATAATTCAATCATCATTTCATTTCATGTCTAGGATAGGCCCAATGCCAAATTCTAACTAACCTATCTCATCCTATCCTTATACCACCCTTAAGTATCCTTCCAATCATCTCATAAACAAAATAGATTTAATCTCAAAATGAATCATTCTAATTATCTCACATAAGCTATCCAATTAAATCAATTTAAAAATTCAACATTCTAACTTCTATCTATTAATCATGGGATATCATTATGATTCTAACCATTAAATTCACCCTTAGTCAAGATTACTAACTATATTAAATTTGAAAATTCTTTCTTAAAACATAAACTAACCTAGTAATGATCAAGCATCATAAATCAAACATTTAATAATCCAATATGTACATCTTGATCATGTCTTAAGATTAGTGAAAATAATTCTTCATCAAACAAATCTACAATACCCACCCAATCTGAAAATTGGTCATTGCATTTGAATTGTTCAATCCAAAGCACTAATGACCCAAATTACCATCCAATATTAAAATCTAACAATCCAAATTAATAATCTTATACCATAATCATAAATCTAAACTCCAAAATCCACTAAATCTGAAAATTAATCATCATAAAATGATACATGTAATTATCCTATGTAGAACTCTAATAATCTGATATCAAATTTCTATGCCAATAAAATTCTTATTCTAATAGACAATCTAAATAACTCTTCACACTCATGATTCTTTTCTTCCAAATATCAATTCCATCTAATCCAAACTGATATCATAAACCCGGGCATGTCAATATAGACATTCAGGCCGAGTTAATGCTCTGATACCAAGCTGTCACGACCCGGATTTTTAACATGCACAGCGGAAGATAATCCGGCGACGTAACGGGGAAGGATATCGGTCTGGAACCAAAAAAGGCTAAAAATCATAATCCAAATTCATAATTCCAAACTTTACAACTTAATAACATAATAAACAAACATCTATCTAACAAATTAAATACCAACATTGAATGAGTACTTCACTAACTCCTCGGACTCCAAAACACCACTACGCTTCTGCTACGCTAAACCTGTACACCTGAAAATATTAACAACGGAAGAGGTGAGTCGCCACAGACTCAGTATGACTTACACCCGAACTACCCCACTATAATAGTTATTTCTATTGATATACAATATATATTAAGCCTAAAAATTAGATTATAATACATACGATTTAAGCTAATTATATATCTTCAATTATGTGATTACAATGTCATTCCACTACCCCATATGATAACATGACTCTATATGCACTAAAACCAACATATCATGCACATTAGACTACTCTAGGTATGCTCATAACACCTACACCTGACATAAAACCAAAGACACAACTAGAACACTAATATCTCTGCCAAATGCACAACTAAACACCTGTCTGAGTAAATATCATGCTCCATTTGAATAATGTAGCCACATCACAAAACTAGCACCAGATTTACCATATAGTAGGAAGTAACATATAGTAAGCTAAATCCCATAGTACCCCATAGGCAGGGGAGTACTTAGGATAAACCGCGGTATCCGGGATCGACGGATGCTCCGGATTGTTCTAATTCATCTGCTGCCCACAGGACCGAATTATAGTCTGGTGAAGTACATTTCCATCACAATGCAGCTCACTGCATTAACCACATTTCACACAATGCAAGCATATAAATAACTCAGACAGTAACCATGAACATGAAATTGGCAATCCAAACATGAAATACATAGATGAACACCCATGGTTCTATGCACCACATATTTGCATACCACACCACAATCTTGCATAAACTAGAACCAGTCTATCATATGATGCATCTAAATAGGATCATGCAAGCTACAACCTAAACATCTCAATTACATGCTTAAACAGGACTATCTATCATATAACAGAAAATAAACTAAACTCTACCACCACTATGCCTATATTTTACATTGGCTTTTTATCAAATCAGGATATACATGTTTAAGATTTATCATGATGCAAACATGCTAAACTAGCTAGGTTTAAACATATACAAACCTATTATGATGACCAACATACATGAATAACTAATTTAATCTAAACATGCACGGTTTAAACAGATTAATCTAATTCTATCTAAACATGCTAATAAATCCAAAACAGCCCATTAATTACAATCTTCTAATCCTGCTGATCTAAGCATGATTTTTACAATTTAATCAAGTATATTAGAGTGCTAAGAATAGTCGAGACGCCTACCTTAACAGCAACGATGAACGGCGCACGGAATTCCAACGGAGTCGATCCGGGTGAAGAATATGCCGCGGTCACGACGGCGATGAAAAACCGAACCGAACGGCATCTTGATAATCTGTTAGATTAAAGAAGTTAAGAGAAGGAATAAAGAGAGAATCGATCAGAGAGAGAGAAAGCGATAGGAGAGAGAGGGCAATATGAGAGAGAAGAGAGAGGGGCTTCACCGCGGAGAGGGGGGGTGTGGCGCACGGTGGCGCGAGGGCGTAGCCGGCATAGGGGACGGTTGGGAGGGCACACGCGGCGGCGGCCGCGTGGCACGCGCGGGTGCGCGCGGCGCCGGGCGGGCGGCGTACGGCGGTGAGGTCAACGGAGGGGGCGGTGCGACGGCCGGGGTGGCGGCGCCGCGGTTGCGCAACCGGAGGGAGGGGCTGCGGGCGGCGGCGGCGCGGCGGCTGATGCAGCGGCGGAGGGTGGCGCGGACGACATCGCGTGGGGGAGGGGGTGGCAGCGGCGTCGCGCGGGAGGCCGGCGGTGGGCGGGCGCAACACGCGGGAGGCCGGCAGTGGCGTCGTGCGGGAGGCCGGCGGTGGGCGGGCGCAGCACGCGGGAGGCCGGCGGCGGCGTTGTGCGGGAGGCAACGCACGGGACGGAAGCCGCGGGTGCGGGTATAGGCAGGCGGCGTGGAGGAGGAGGGTGGGTGGCCGATGGCGGCGGGTGACGGTGGTTGCAGGCTCGCGCGGACGCGCGCGGCAACGCCGGGGAGGGGGGAAAGGGGGCGCCGAGGCGATGGCGGCGGCGGCGGTCGCTCGTGCGGCCCAGGTGGGCTGCGACGGCGGCGACCTCGCGGGTGCGCAGGTCAGCGAGGGGGGGTTAGCGGCGAGCGGCGGCTGTCGCGGAACAACACCGCGGGCGGCCGGGGGACGCGGCGACGGTGGTGTCGCGGCGGCGGAGCGATGACGAAGAAGATGCAGACGCGAGGGAGATCGAGAGAGACGGTTCCGCTAGGGCAATCGGGAGGAGAGAGAGAAAATAGAAGGAGGTGAAAGTGGTAACGGAAAGAAAGAAAAACGGGAAGGGAGAGAAGGAGAGAGAATAGCACTCAATAAAATATATTTAATCTCATAATAATTAAAATAACTATTTTTAATTAATTAAAAATACCCCAAGCATTACACCAAGGACTTAGGTCCGAGCCCTACCTCCGCCTGGTGCCTCTAGTCCTCCTTGCCACCCTACTTTTCAACTTGCTCTATTGCGAAGAAGAGCAAGAGTGCTAGAAGGGAAGCAATACACGAAGAGAAAGATGGAAGTGCCCTTGGCCCCTTGTCTCCTCTCCTAGAGCCTTAGTGAGTAGTGATCTCAACCTACTTCCATGTCGTTGCACCTTGCTCTCCAAGAAGAGAACCCCAATGACATCCCTTCGTAGGCTTGCGGTTGTAGTCTTGCATAGAGGGTCACCTATCTCGATGGCCAACGTGGTGATGGGGACATCTCAAGATTGCTGCTAGAGCCTGTGTTGACAATCTCCCTACAGGCTACAAAGTCAGAGCAAAGAGATATACGCCAATGTCCCAATGATGCCATGCCATCAGCCATCTTGTGCTAACTTGTGGATCGAAATGCCAACGTTGACATCCTTTGTGCTCTCATAATCTCAAACCTCTCCCACTCCCAGTCTCCCTTTCCATTTGGTCTACATTTCTCTCTCTCTCTCTCTCTCTCATATGGCAGTTTGTATTTTCATGACCCAAGAAGAAAGAGTTGAGGACAAGGAAGGTTATAAAGAGAAAGGGATCCCACATGATAGTATATTAAGTATAATATCATCTATCTTATGTTTATGGTCCATATTCTTGTTAGAGTTATTTACAAATGCTATATAGATTGAACATGTTCAAACAATCTTCTTAGACATTTTATGTAAATTTATGGATGTCTGTCGACTTTTGTAAACTCCAAATGTCATGACCCGGATTTTTAACATGCACAGCGGAAGATAATCTGGTGACGTAACGGGGAAGAATATCGGTTTGGGACCAAAATCAGACTAAAATCACAACCCAAATAAACAATTCCAATAATTTTGTCTAAATAACACTATGAAGTTACAATCTAAATAATACCAACATTGAACAAGTACTCCACTAGCTCCTCGAACTCCAAAACACCACTACGCTTCTGCTGCGCTAAACTTGCACTCCTGAAAATATTAACAACGGAAGGGGTGAGTCACCACAGACTCAGTAGGACTTACACCCGAACTACCCTATTATAATAATGTTTCTCTATTAATATTAAATATATTAGGCCTAAAAATCAGATTATAATACATAGAATTTAAGCTAATTATATATCTTCCATTAAATGATTACAATGTCATTCTACTACCCCATATAATAACAAGACTCTATATGCACTAAAACCAACATATCCTACACATTAGGCTACTCTAGGTATGCTCATAACACACATAAACCTGACATAAAATCAAGGACACATTTAGAACACTAACATCTATGCCAAAATGCCAACTAAACACTTGTCTGAGTAAATATCATGCTCCATTTGAATAATGTAGTCACATCACAAAAATAGCACCAGATTTACCATATAGTAGGAAGTAACATATAGTAACTAAATCCCATAGTACCCCTAGGCAGGGGAGTACTTAGGATAAACCGCGGTATCTGAGATCGAAGGATGCTCCGGATTCAACTAATCTCCACTGCCCACGGGCCACTAACATAGTCTGGTGAAGTACATTTCCATCACAATGCAGCTCACTGCATTAACCACATTCCACACAATGCAAGCATATAAATAACTCAGACAGTAACCATGAATATGAAAATTGGCAATTCAAATATGAAATACATAGATGAACACATATGGTTCTATGCACCACATATTTGCATACCACACCACAATCTAGCATAAACCAGAACCAGTCTATCATATGATGCATCTAAATAGGATCATGCAAACTACAATCTAAACATATCAACACATGCTTAGACAGAACTATCTATTACATAAAAGAAAATAACCTAAACTCTAACACCACTATGCCTAATCCTTACATCGGCTTTTTATCAAATCGGGATATACATGTTTAAGGTTTATCGTGATGCAAACATGCTAAACTAGCTAGATTTAAACATATACAAACCTATCATGATGACTAACATACATGAATAACCAAATTAATCTAAACATGCACGGTTTAAACAGATTAATCTAACTCTATCTAAACATGCTAATAAATCCAAAACAACCCATTAATTATAATCTTCTAATCCTGGTGATCTAAACATGATTTTTATGGTTTTATCAAGTATATTAGAGTGCTAAGAATAGCCGAGACGCCTACCATTACGGCGACGACGGACGACGCACGGAATTCCAACGGAATCGATCCGGGTGAAGAATATGCTGTGGTCATGACGGCGATGAAAAACCGAACTAAACGGTATCTTGATAATCTGTTAGATTAAAGAAGTTAAGAGAAGAAATAAAGAGAGAATGGATCCGAGAGAGAGAGAGAGAGAGTGAAGACGATAGGAGAGAGAGGCGATATGAGAGAGAGGGCGATAGGAGAGAGAGAAGAGAGGTACCGCGCAGAGGGGGGGGCGGCGCACGGCGGCAGCATGCGAGACGCGACGGCGCAGGCGGCGCACACGGACGGTAGGCGGCTGAGGGCTCGTACGGACGCGCGCTCGGGCGGGCAATGGTGGCGGTCAACGCCTGCGGATGGCGAGACAGTGCGGGGATGGCCACACGGCGAGGCTGCGGCGTGGCCGGCGGAGGCTAGTTGCGAGGGTGCGGCCGGGGACTCGCGGAGGAAGACGACGAGGGCCATGTCAATGGGGCGCGACGGGGTGGAGCCCGGCGCGGCGGGTGACGCATCAACCGGGGGGGGGGGGGGACGGCGATGGCTCGCGCGGGGGGGGGGGGGTGCAACGGTGGCATGGTGATGTCAACAGGGGGGAGACGACGCGGCTGGGCGAGCGGCGGAGGAGGCTCGGCAGGAGGGCAGCCAGTCAACGGGCGGTGCGGAGGCGGCTGGGGAGTTTTTTTTTTAAATAGCACAACTTATTTTTTTATTTTTAAAAGTAGCACAGTAAAACTTTATACTGCAAAACTAACACACTTTGGTCAAAATCGAGTTTTGAAAACTTGATTTTTGGGTCTGATACGAACTTCACGTGAGTTCAACGGTTAATAATGTTCGATGAAAATTGGATTTTAATTAAGCGACTTTCAAAGTCATGTTTTTAAAACTCGATTTTCATACAGCTCTTCCCCCTTCCGGCTGATACACGACTCTGTTGAAAATCGAGTTTTAAAAACTCGACTTTGAAAGTCGCTTAATTAAAACCCGATTTTCATCGAACATTATTAACCGTTGAACTCACGCGAAGTTCGTATCAGATCCAAAAATCGACTTTTCAAAACTCGATTTTGACCAAAGTGTGTTACTTTTGCAATATAAAGTTTTTTTGTGCTACTTTTAAAAATAAAAAAATAAAATGTGCTATTTAAAAAAAAAACTCGAGGCGGCTGCGCAGGGCGCTGGCAACAGGAAAACGGCGCGGCGGCGGCCGAGCTCGCGCGCGGATGCGCAGGTCAACGGCGAGGGTGGTCGCGGCTGGCGGCTGAGAAGGCGGCGGAGGAAGGTGCTGCCGCGGGAGGCGAAGTCAACAGGGGGGAGATGAGAGCAGCGGCGCCTTCGCACGGCGAGGCTGCGGCCGGTGGCGGCGGCGGAGATGTCAACGGGAGACGGCGGGGCAGCTACGAGAGCGGCGGGCGGCGCTCGGCGGGGTGACACGGCCGCGGGCGGCGCGGCGCCGGCGGTCGCGGCGAGGTCAACTGGGGGGGGAACGGCCGAGAGCGGTGGGCGGCGACGACCGGCCACGGGGCAGGCGGCTGTGCGCTGCGAGCGCGGCCGAGGGGGAGGTAGGGCGACGGGCACGCGGCCGGCGGCGGCCATGCAGAGAGGCAACGGGGGGGGGGGCGGCCGGTGCCGGCGAGACGGGGGCTGCGGATGGATGAGGGCGGCAGCGGGCGACGGCGCACGCCGGACGGCCGTGGCTGCCGCGCGAACACCAGGGCGAAGGGGTGATGCGGCGGCGGTGGTGCCGCGGCGATCGTTGGAGGGAGGCGGGCGGCTGCAGCGCGTGGGAGGCCGGCGGGCGGCGGCGTCCGGGCGGCGGCAGCCGGTTGGCCGGCGGAGGGTGCAGGCGGGAGGCGCCGGCGACCGAGTGGCAGAGGTGTCCGCGGAGAGCTCGCCAGGGAGGTCCGGATGGCGCGGCCGGCGGTGCGGCGAGCGTTGCACGCACGCGGGATGGAAGAAAAAGAAAGGAGGAAGGTGGGGGCGCGGGAGGGAAAAAAACATACGTAAATAGAGGGGGGAGAGGAGGAGGAAATAGCGAAAAGAGTGGGGGAGATAAGGAAAGGGAGGCGGTCGTTCAGAAGGATTATCTGGAGGGAGAGAAAAATGGAAAGGATAAAGGAGGGAAGTAGATTAATATAAATTAAACTCATAATAAATATAATAACTATTTTTTTATTTAAATAAAATACCCTGGTTATTACACCAAATTTTAAATTTTGGGATATTTGGGAGACTTTTAATGATCGCCTTTTGTTTTGAGTTTGGAGTGATTTAAATATGGCTTCGACTAGTGGATCAATTAATGTAAATGACACTATTTCATTTCATAATATTATTCTTTATGCATAATTATTTTTATAAGTTTTACATTAGATATATAATTAAAAGGCACAACACTAACCGAATATCAAACCAAGCCAAACCAAATTAACTTGTGTTGGTTTGGTTTGGTTTCAATAAATTTTGGTTTGGTTTGGTTTGAGATCTCTGTTTGGTTTGGTTTGGTTTGGGTTAAAAACAATATGCTTGAACCCAATCAAGAACAACCCTACACAAATGTCTTTCCATCTTGCTATAATAACACATATACAAAGGCATATATCTCATTGACATTATTTTGTTTTCATCACCAATTAAGGAACCATCTACAATTATATTATTAGGGTGACTTTGCATGTATCCATAGTCCAACTATCAGTGTTATATTTCTTGGACAGAATTATAATTTGTAGAAGTAGGAAGCTATGTATAACATACCTACATAATATGCCACTGAAGTTTTTTTTTTTACATAAAACACTTCATTTCAAGATCTTCATGTCTAATAATGTGTGCCCGATGCCAATGTTTCTCATCGTCGTATGTGACAAATGTGTTTACATCACATGGTTTCAGTACAACATTTGTTTCATTCAAATATTTCAGCTTATATAGATCATAAACATTTAGTATATATAGTCAAATTGCACATTCTTTTAAAGATATCTCATTTTATGGTCATCCACATCTTGTTCATGTCTCTTAATGAGTTTTTTTAAAAAATTGTTTAAAAAGATACACATTGTTTGCATTGTATCTAAGTAGTCTTTGAAGATTTTCATAATATTTTTATATCACTTAGTAGTAAACGTGTCGATTATAAAGGTAGATTTTTCATACATGCAGATATACTTTCTTCACTTCTTAAATAAACCTTTAAGTTATTTATTTTTCTTTGGTTGATATTTTGACAACATCTACTTTTAGGTACATGACAATGATTCTTCTTCTCTATAGTTGTATATACACACTTTTGAAAGCTTTTCTTGAGGGTAGATGCATCGAAGATATGACTCAATTATTTACATGTATTGTGATACGTGTGTTATTT
This sequence comes from Cryptocoryne crispatula var. balansae, assembly GCA_036172225.1. Classification (NCBI taxonomy): domain Eukaryota; kingdom Viridiplantae; phylum Streptophyta; class Magnoliopsida; order Alismatales; family Araceae; genus Cryptocoryne; species Cryptocoryne crispatula. Next base: position 44,538,588 of record CM069921.1, read on the forward strand.
ACAAATTCTAAAAAAAATAGCCCATGCAAAATGGCATTGTTTAACGTAGTTTCTATCTTCTTATCATCCATCACACTTGGCAAAGTGTGAAAAAGTCATTTAAAAGTGGAGTAGTACTAAAGATAATAGTCTATTTATGATGGTTAACCCTGACAAAAGGAGAAAATGATTGTCCATATTTGTTAGTTTTATATGTTTTGTCAAAACATAAAGTATTACCAAACTTTTCATTATCCAAACGCATCCTAAAATCTATTCAAAATACATTTCTTATTAGATCATCTTCATCAAAGAAGTAAATAAATAAAGAATCTTTTGTTTGCCTATGGTGCAAATACTCAAAGAGTCCTCTAGTATCGAAATCCAACATATGTTGATGTCTTTTTCTTCATAAATAATTCCTCATGTCATTTCTCACGAACCCAATTTTTTTTACCTACTTGGTTTGATATAAGCTAAAATAATTGTCTAGGTTTTTATCCCACTTTCCCCAATCCACAACATCAACGTGATTTTTTTACAAATTTTCTATGCGATCTCAACATATGTGAACAACTATATTATAATTTCTCTAATATATAAATTTAGTTAGTAAAGTATGGAATATATATTTTACTAAGTTACGAAAATATACTCGGTTACTAAGTAATATATGTCTACGATTAGTCAGTAATATATTAGTTTTATGGAGTTATTAAATAATGCATGTGAAAAATTATTAATATAAGTACATGTTAGTAATATATGTAGGAGGCCAGTATTATACGCGATGGGTTAGTATTATATGTGCATGGTTAGTATTATATGTAAGAGGCTAGTAATATATGTCACAGGTTAACCTTATATAAAAGTGGTTAGTAGTATTATATTTTAAGGGTTAGTAATATATGTAGTAGATTAATATTATATGTTTATAGTAAGTATTATATGTATATGATTAGAATTAGTTATAAAGGACTAGCATTATGTGTAGAAACTTAGTATTATATGTTGATGGTTAGTATTATATATTAAGGGTTATTATTATATGTCAAAAGTTGGTAAGATATGGAGAAGGTTAGGATTATATATGTACATGATTAGTATTATATACAGCTGGTTAGTGATATATGTAGCGGGTTAGTATTAGCATTAGTATTACATGTAAAAAGTTAATATTATATGTAAATGGTTAGTATTTTATGTCAAGAGTTTAGTATTATGTGCATGAGTTTAGTAAGGTTTTATAGGTATTAGTAATGTGTTGTAGGGGTTTAGTTACTAAATAATATATATAGATTAAATAAGTAATATATGTAGAAGGTAAATGAGTAATCTACTATTATCATGGAGTTAGTGATTAATATATATAAAGGGTTAGTAATATAAGTATAAAGATTTAGTAATATATGTAAGAGGTCAATATTATATGTCATGGGTTAGCATTATATGTACACGATTACTATTATATGTAAGAGATTGATAATATATGTCACAGGTTAATATTATATGCAACGGATTAATATTATATGTAAATAGTTAGTATTATATGTACATAGTTAGTAATATTTATATAAAGTTAGTATTATGCATCAACAATTAATATTATATGTAGCGGGTTGATAATATATATAGAAAAGGAGTATTATATCTAACATGCTAATATTATATATAGGCTTAGTAATATATGTCAGGTTAGTAATATATATATAGCAAAGTAGTATTATATGTAGCATGCTAGTAATATATATTAGTAATATGAGTAGAAAGGTAGTATTATATGCAACATGTTAGTAATATATAGTGGGTTAGTATTAAAGGTAAGGGGTTAGTATTATATGCATAGAGTTAGTATTATATGTCAGAGTTAGTATTAAATGTAAGGAGTTAGTAAGGCATTGTAATTAGATATTTAGTATTATGATATGATGGATTTGTAATATATGGAGATGATTAATAAGAAATGGTTGCGGATAAATTAGTTTTCTTCTTTTCTATTCTTGGTCAAACATTACAAGCAACAAAAAATATAAGAAATATTTACATATTTTATGTAGCCAAATGTCCTAAGTTTCTTCCATACAACAATTGCCTTCTTCTCCAAAGATGCTCATTCACCTTCTTCTCCAATGCATCGAACAATGCCCTGTGTCATCTAAAAATTGAGCCACACAAGATGCTGTCTACGTTTATTTTGTGGTAGGTAGGATGTTACATATATTGTGTGAAAGATTTGACATGGCAATAGTTATCATGTTTCTAATTGTGAAGACAAATCCAAAAACACCTCCAAACATGCCTCCATCATCGTAATGCAATCTAAGTCTACATTAGCCAATCCGAGATGCAATCTAAGTCCACTTTTTTTCTCTATTTGAGATAATCCAAACCACATGACAAAGCATTAGTAAATGGCACCAAGGAAGACCCCTTGGGTCAGAACTAGGTTGGCTTGGCCCAATCCCTACCCATTCGACTAGGTCATGACCCGGATCTGACCAGATTTGATAAAAATAAAATATAAAAATAAAAAGTGTGAAAATTTAGAAAAAGCTACAAAATTTTTAGAAAAATAAAGAATATGACTAGAAAATATTAACTTCTATCCAAATCTTACATGTTCTTCTACATAAAGAGTATACTCTTCTCAAGATATTTGTGGATAGTACATTCAATTGTAAGTGCATACATGGTCATACTACTCTGCACTCACGTTTACATTCACTCTAGGGTAACATTCTCAGGGTTCACCATAACTGCCATAGCTGGACAACATAGAAATGTTCAATGGCAATTTATAAGTAGGTTGAGTCATCTCATAACGATCTTGGTGATAAATAGGAAACCAAGAGTCTTAAGATGACTCAACCCCATATGATAAAGTGTAGTGCTGACGCTCACCTCATCGTGTACCTTCTTCATCTTGTCTTTGCACACCATGATCTTCATATGTGGCATGCATGTAATGTTTTTCATCTATGAATTGCATAGGTGGAGGTCATGATTCTTGCTCACTTCTATACATTATTGGAATAGTTGCTCCTTCATCGTCAAACTCTCCATCACTGCTATTCTTCGATGTCGAATGATTCAACATCTAGCATTGATCTCAGATATTTGGCTCAAGTATGTCTTTCTCAAAACTCATCAAATGCTTCCTCATCTGCAATTTTCAATAGATCAGTTACAATTTATTTACCTTTACTTCTTGACTTCTTACCTTGGAAAAATTCTTCGGTCCTCTATCTTTTTGCCTCTAAAGAAGGAATCTGGAATTCCTTAGCAAGAGGTACGTTATTGAGTTCTTCTTGCACCCATTATCGATCTTCTGAGTTGAACATAGGCTTGTCTAATCCTTCTTGACCATCAATGTATTTTTTTTCATCAAAGATCTAGTCCACATCGATGTTGTCATCTTGTATAATGACTGTCTCACTTCATCATCACATTGCTTCTTCTCTCCACCTTTGTTCCTCCTTCTAATTATTCCTCATCCTTTGCAAATTATTGAGTCTCAATCTCATGTTATAATGGCAGTTAACTAACTGCTCTAATCTTTTTGATGTTAATTTATTGCTTTGCTTTGTATAAATTAATCTAAACATGGACCAATTCCTCTCACATCATGAAGCCGATGTGGTTTGGCTCTGGACCATTATTGCAATGTCTTTTAAGTCCACATATCCCATCACCCCGCCATGGTCTATCCACCGGTTAGCTACATGAGGTTATTGTGTGTTAGAAGATAATTTCAATAAGTCATTATCTAAATTGCAAGAAATGTTCAAGGTGCATACTTAGACATAGAATCATAATTGTTCACTGTTCCATTGATGTCCCAAAGTGCATCGACCTAATTCTATGGTCACACATCTTATTGCATACTATAATTGATCGATCATCCTCTCCAAGCACTCTACAAATAATTTATTTCACACTTTATAAAGTTCATCAAATGCCTTGAATGAATGACTATCGCAACATATAGATATAGTAGAGAACAAAACAAAGAAGATACATGATTTGACTTGACGACAAAAATATAGTAGAGAACACTTTATGTGCCATCCACATCGGGGCATCCTTCGCCTCAACAAACAGAGGACAGAAATGGCGATGACGACGAGGACTACGAGGATGCCGAGGAGAGTGAAGATGATGATGAAGATGAAGATGAAGAAGATGAATAGATTATGATGTATTTTTTACTCTCTATCAATGTTATTCATATGTATCAAAACATTTTGTGTATGAATGTGATTTTGAATATGGTATGTGAATATGAATTTAAATTTGGTGAATTTCAATTTTGGTATGTTAATGTGTGTTGTTTCATCCTAATTCGGTGTCCGTTCCGAGTTTGAAACGAGCAATCCAGCGCCGAAATTATTAATATAAATCAATTTTTGGATTGGTAGATCCGATTTTAGATCTTTATGAAAGTTTCAAGAATGATTGATTTTCCGGATTGGATCGAATAATTGATCCAATCCGGCCAATCAAATTATTTTTTTTTCAGAAATTTATTATTCGCGACGGCTTTATATAGCCGTCGCCAATAAAGTTATTTGGGACGGCTAAAGCCGTCCCTAATATTAAAAACAGCCGTCGCAATACCAGAGAAAAATTCCGGAACCCGGAGTTCTGGAATTTTTTCTCTGGTATTGCGACGGCTGTTTTTAATATTCGGGACGGCTTTAGCCGTCCCCAATAACTTTATTGGCGACTATACGGCCCGTCGCAATACCAGAGAAAAATTCCGGGAACCGGGGTGTGGGGTTTCTGCTTGCCATTTGCGACGGCTTACGTGGCCGTTGCAACTACATTTATTGGCGACGGCTGGTTAGCCGTGGCCAATAAAATTATTTGAGACGGCTTAACCCGTCCCAAATAACTTCATCCGCCGTCTAATCTCCTTATCGTTTGCGACGGCTTAAGCCGTCGCCAGTAAAGTTATTGGCGACGGCTGTTTAAGCCGCCTCCAATAAATGGTCGTTTTGCTAATAACTTATGCGACGGCTTACGAGCCGTCGCCAATAAATTTACTCGGGACGGCTTAACAATAGCCGTCGCGAATATTATTGGCGACGGCGTTATTTGCGACGCGTTTGCGACGGCTTTAAAGCCGTCGCTAATATTTATTAGCGACGGCTTTTTGGTTTTTTGAGACGGCTTACAGCCGTCTCTAGTAACCTATTTTCTTGTAGTGATAGTACCCGTAACATTTTGAAAAATAAATAAATTCTATAACGCTTGCCTCCCCCTCGCCGATTTCGTCGCTCCACCCTGCCGTTTTTACCCCGTCCCCTATCCCTTGTTCTTCTTGCGACATCCTGCTGGTTATGCAAGCTCATCACACCGATCTCCCTCTTTCTCGCTCTCTCTCGCTGTTCCGTGCACCGGTCTCCCCCTCCCACTAGGAACCTTGCGATGTCCCTGCCAGTTACGAAACACCCACGATCGATATCTCTCCCTCGCCAGAATCCTCCCTCGTCGAGCTATCTCTCCCTCTCACTCTCCCTCTCTTCTTGTCGTCGACGCCGCTGTCTCCCTCTTGGCTACGCAGCCCCCTACCTTGGTCTCTTTCTCTCTCTTTTCCCAGCCACGTCGCTGTCTTCCTCCCCCATCGACTTTCCTCCCTCGTTGCCACATCGCCACTACATTGACATCGCCTCCCCTGTTCCAGGCAGACTTACTGCCGCGAGTCACTATCCCAAGCCCCAAGCCCCCTTGTTGCCACCGTTGGCCTCCACCCCCCCCTCACCATTGCATTGGTCGCCACCCCGTCTGTCGCCGCGGAAGCCATTGTTGGCTGCGTCTCCATCGCGCAAGACTTCTTTGTTCTATTGAAAGCCATCGCCGCAAGCCCCGCAGTGCCTTGCCCCGCCAGCCGCATAGCCGATTGAACCCCCCCACCGTCGCCGCGACCTTCCCCTGCTCCGCCGGAAACCACCGGCCACACCTCCCTCCTGCGAGCGTCGCCATCCGCGCGCTCGGTCACGCCCCCAGTCATCGTCGCCGCTGTCACCGGCCTTCGCCTTCCCCCCTCGTCATGCCGTCGTGGACAGCATCACTGCTGCCGTTCACCACCATTGGGAGCCGCCCCTTCATCGTCAAGCTCTGCCGGCCACCTCCCTCCCGCGAGCACCACGCGCGAGCATGTGTACGTGCCCGATCGACCACCCCCGGCCGACTGCCTAGTACCGGCCAAGCTTCCTCACCTGCCCGGTTCATCCCGGTCCAATGCCTGGTTCAGCCGGTTCAATTTTTTTGAAATTTTAGATTTTGTTAATTCCGGAAATTAGAGATGAAGTTGGGAAATTAGCAGATAAATACATAAAAATTCAAAAAATTCACAGGAGCTACCAGATAGGTTTCTCAGGCTTGTCTATGTATTTGATCTTATTTGGATAAAAAAATATGCATGATTTAATTTATGAATCATAAGTTGACTAGTTTTAGACTTAGGACATGTAATTAATATTTTTCTCAAAATCTTTGAAATCAAAAACTTGAAATTGATATTTTGTACATTATGAAACATGTTTAGCATGGTTGAGTAGAAATATCTTTTATGAGATTTGATGTAATATCTTGATTATTATTATTATTATTATATATATTAAGAAAAAGATAAATATTAAAAGTATATATTTAATTAAATCTACTCTCCCGATCAAACTCTACCTCTCCCCCTCCCGATCGAACTCTACTCCCCCTCCGGTGAGCTCTCCCTCTATTTATACGTATATTCCCCCTCCCCCTTCCCCCCGTCTCCTTCCTTCTTCCTCTTCTCTCCGTACGCGCGACCACCCCGGCCCTCGGCCCCCTTCGAGCCATCCGGGTCCCCGCGTGCGCCCGCCTGCGGACGCCGCCGCCGTCACCGCGGCCCGCGACATTCCTTCCCCCCCAGTTGACCTCGCCGAGACCGCCGTCACCCAGCCGCTCTGCGCCACCCTCCGCCGTCGGTTCCACCGTCGACGCCCGCCGGCCAACCAGCTGCCGCCGACCGCCCTCGGCCTCGCGCTGCCCTCCTCCTCCACATCGCCTGCCTACACCCGCGTCGCGGCTTCCGTACCGTGTGCTGCCGCCGCGCGACGCCGCCGCCGGCCTCCGGCACGCTCTCCATCCCGCCGCCTTGCTTCCGTACGGGCGAACACCACCCACGGTTGCCAGCGCCGCCCACCTGCACCCTCCTCCGTCCACCCCTGCACACCGCCGGCCGCCGCCCTGCATAGCCAGCGCCACCCCGGCCCCCCACCCTTCACCTCCGTTCCAGCCATGCACCTCCTCCTCCGCTGTGCACCCCGACCCCCCTTTGTCTACAAACCTCTCTCTCTCTCTCTCTCTTCTATCTATTATTTCTCACAATAGTATCCTCCGTATTTCTCTCGTATTACAATTGTTCATTTTCTTTATTTTGGCAGCAATTAAGAGAATATAATATCCAGTCTATCATGTTGCCATCGGCATCCTTAAAGTCAATTTACTTTGGATTTCAATTAATCAATCATCGTCGTTGTTCAGGTAGGCCTCTCAACTATCTCTTATCATTTTAAATATATTAATTAAGATGCTAAAATATGATTAGTTAATTTTGGTTAGAAAAATATATTTAGTTAGTTAGATAGGTTTAGTTGTGTGCTTGATTTCAATTATAAGTTAATTTTGGTGTTTATACTTAGATGTTTATTTAAATATGAATGATATCATATTTAGATAGTTTGAGTGCATATAATTATGTAACAAGCATTGTAGGATATTTATGATCTTGTATATATATATATATATATCTTGATTCATGCTAATAACCAATATTAGTTGTTAAGAGTTAATTAGTAAGAAATATATATTTGATTAAATATATGTAGGTTGCAATTGATTAATATTACTAATTGCATGATTTTAGAATAGTGCATTGCCTTGTTAGTTGTGTGTTAGATTGATTAGCCATGACTTAACATGCATGTAGGTGTAGTTGTAGCCTTTTTAATTATGTCATTGCATAGGGTTGCTTATAGTTGTGCTTTGTGTTTAGGTTGCTATTTACATGTCTGATTGGAATAATTGGTGTATGTCTGAGTAATATGTGCTGCATTTTGTAATGTGATTTGCACTTCACCAGACTATGATAGTGGCCCGTGGGCAGCGGCGAGTTAGAACAGTCCGGAGCATCCTTCGATCCCGGATACCGTAGTTCATCCTAAGTACACCCCTGCCTAGGTGTACTATGGGATCTAGCTTACTATATGTTACATTCTACTATATGGTAAATCTGGTGTTAGTCCTGAAACATAACTACAATGTTCAAGTGAAGCATGTGGTATACTCAGACAAAGTTGTTTAGTTCTTCATTTAGTTTGCATTATGACATGTAGATTAGTGAAGTATTGTATTTAATTCATGTTTCATGATAAGACTATATGGTAAGTGCATATAGAGTTGTGTTAGTGTTGTTATGTCATGATTAGAATAGTATGCATTGGTTAAATCATGCTAATCTATACAATGGGTAGAAAACATCTTATTTAATTAATTGAATCTTGATGATTAGCATTACTTATAATTGTTATAATCTGATTTTGTTTAAGGTTTATATCTTTATTATCAGTAGGACTTGTTTAATATAGTGGGCTAGTTGGGTGTAAGTCCTACTGGGTCTGTGTGACTCACTCCTTTCCAATCTTTAATATTTTTCAGGATTATAGGTTTAGCGTAGCAGAAGTGTAGTGGTGTTTTGGAATTGGAAGAGTTGGTTGATTATTTGTTCAATGTTGGTATTTAAATTGTAATTTCATAGAGACAGTTTGGATAGAAATTTTGGAATTATTTATTGAAAATCGATATTAATCTTGCTTTGCTCCAAACCGATATATTTCAAGGGTTACGGTGCCGGATTATCTTCCACTGTGCATGTTAAAATCCGGGTCGTGACATTTGACCCTATGTTAATTATGTAAGTGATTATATGCTAGTTTGGAACAAGAATTGAAGGTTAATTATGTGTAGACTTGGAAAAAAATCATGGGTCATCAAATTATATTTTTTAGAACCTGTTTAGGTCAAATTATGGTTGATTACATCAGAACTTAATTTGTTTAGTTTATGCCAAGGATGATTGAGGTTAAGTGTCTTGTATATGTGTTCAAGTGTGTCTAGTTCGGCTTGTCATGGCATGTGTGTAGGTTATGTAAATTTTGATTAGTCTGGTTTCAGATTATGTATTATGTCATGCATGATATGATTATGTTCATATGATCAAGTGTGGTATCGGTTTGATTTAGAATATGTCAACCAAGTCGGGTTACCATATGTCTTGTCTAGTTCGTTATGAATGTTATATCTTGCATGAAGGACTATGAGATTGGATGGTTATGTCGTGTATGCATAGTATGGTCAACTATGTTATGATTTAAATTTATGTTATGAACTCTTGATATGACGTGCTATGAAGGATTCACCAGCCTATGTTAGTCAATTGCCCATGGGCAACGGGAAACTTAGATGAATCCGTCCCTCCCACAGATCTCGGATTACCGCAGTTTTCTCTTAGTGTCACCACTGCCTAAGTTCACTTTGGGCTAGCTTATTACATGTTACTGCTATATATATTAGAGCTGGTGAAATCATTTTTGTACATGTGAAGCAAGACGACCAATTCCTTGCTCTTTGGCTATGTGTTTTGGAAAGGATATGAAATATGTTACTTGTGTGTCATGTATGGATGTTAAACCATGTCATGTTAGAAAAAATCAAATTTGTCTTGTTTTAATTTGGTCATGTTAAGTCTTGATGTCATTTAGATGACATTTGTTTAGTTTGTATGGTCTTGTGTGCATTGGTCTAGAATTGAGTAGCATTGGCATAATCTTTTTCTTTAAAGATAATCATGATTTGGTTATGGGTTATGGATAAATATAGAAGACATGTTATTATCATTCGTATTATATCACAAGTTAGATATATTGTCTATCATTGCTTGATTATATGTTAGTTATCCGATTGGCAAGAAAATGGTGTAAATCCTACGGAGTCCCCGGACTCATCTTGTTGTGGGTTAAATTTTTCAGCAGATTTTGAAGATTTAGGAGCTTGAAGATGAGGTTCAGGTGAAACCAAAGGAATCAGAGTCATTTGCACTTTGAGATGATTGATATTCTCTACTTAAGTAGTTGGTCTTGATTGTTTTGAACAAGAATATTGTTAGACTTAATAGTATGATTCTATTCTCTTGTTTTAATGGATCTTATGAAAATGATTGTTTAAGATTGGGTTATGGAATATAAGTGTTGGGTTTCATCCCACTGTCACGACGTTGTGTATTTCCGCTGCATATTTGTGGTTATATTATTTAAATTCCGGGTCGTGACAGTACCTACTACATTATTGGATAGTATGATGTTCTCTTTCACCGATAGTTGATAATATCTCACCACTTGTTGAAATTTGACACTTTCTTTGTGATTTCTTCTTTTGCTCACTCATGTGCATCATAAAGATAGCCGATGTCTACCTTCATATCTCTATCTACTATTCTAAGAACTTTGACTATGGGTTGCACTGTATTCAAAAGTCTCAACTCTCTAGCGCCTCCTCAACCTTCCTCTCTTTTTCCTTATTTAAAGAAACTGTAGTAATCCAATTAGACTATCCCAAAAAATATCATTTGATAAGAGGATGCCTCTGTTGTATTAAACTATTCAATGAAATATAATGAGAAGTGAGCTAGATTGCCCCAAGCTGTAAGAGATCTTGGCGCTTTGTATACTTCCTCATTAGGTTAAGGATGAAGTTATGGCTGTAAATGAAGAATGATATGAACTTGGCCATCTTAACAACCCAGTCAAGTTGAGGATTTTTATAGATATCCTCTAGCATCAAATCTAGGAAATGAGTTGAGCATGGTGCCCAATGCAAGTTTGATCTCTTGACCATCATCATTTATCAAATTGCTTCACATGTAATTGTGTTGTCCATTACTACTTGGAAAACTCAATCATCTCTTATCCCTTTGATAACATTATTGATTGAATCAAACAAGTAGTTTGTATTCTTTACCTATTTGAATGCATCCATAGATTTTTAGAATACAATCATACCTTGACAATATATTAGGAAGTTGATCGTTGTTATCCTACTTATACCTATTAAAAAGAAGATCATACATAAGTTATAAATTGTGAAATCTAAAAAGATAAGTAAGTAATAAATATGAAGAATTAAGTTTATTATACATGTCCAGTCATCTATCATCAAAATTCATCATCATCTTTTTTGTAAAATACATTCAAATGATGTGATGTATTGTTTAATATCTTAAACCTACATTGGAAGATAAGTGTTGTATATTTTATTTAGAGTCCGTCTAGACACTCTCCTACCAACATCTGCACAGTGTCAATCATTGCTTCATAATATGGCCCCCTTTTTATAACATTCACCATTATGTTACTAAAGAAGAAACATCTTAATGTCACTCACCTAATATTTTCCCTTACATCTTTGCAAAATTTTTATGATATCATGTCATCTGTTTATAATAACAATGATTAAATATCAATATCATAAAGATATTAGTGTCACTTACCAAACATTAATGGCAACATGTCATTGTTGAAACCTTTATCCTAAGGAGCTATTGAGTGCTCTTGTCTATCCCGTAAATGTGAATTCCACAGCGTGAAGGTTGAACTTTTTTTTCTCGAACAATTTGATAATGCCATTTTGTTGCTCTATTTATCTTTTCCATAGTAGTTAAGTATCTAAGGAATTGAGTTCTTACAATGGGTGGAGTCCATGTGCATAGAACAATATTGTTTTTTATCCCAACAAGATGATGCTTCAATTGGAAATGTCTTCTATACACTACTTTTTGCAATATTTATATTGAACTTTTTTCTCTGCCATGAATATCAAATGGTAATGTAGCCAAACCAAGTCATTTGGGTTAGGTCAAAAGTTAGTATCACTACTTGAGAAGATATGTTGAAGAAAACTTAACTATTTATGCATATATATGGGTGTGCGAGCAGCATATACATGCATGGTTAGAATGTGCATATAGGGTTTTTTCAAGCTAAACTTGGGCTGATTTGGCCAGAGTAACCTATAGGGGTGTTTCCAAAATGCCTTATGAAAGTGTGATTCCAAATCACACTACATATGTTTAAATAAACATTTAAAATTTAAATTAATTATTATATATTCAATAATTTTAATATCTTATTTATTTACTTTATTATAACATGCAACATCTAGCTAAATATCATACTTATTTTTAAATTTTATATGACTTTAATATCTTTATAAAAAATTGATAATATAATAAAATAATAATAAAAATTAAAATTCAAATGATTAGATAAATTTTTAATATTTGATGAAATTTAATTTTTTATTTATTTTTAAATATAATTAATATATTATTTACTTTTATTTTGTTTTATTTTATATTAAAAAATTAAAATAAAATTTGTTACATTTTAAATAACATATTAATTTATTTGAAAATAGCCTAAACTCTAAATCTTGTTAGTTATTAAAAATAATCTAATCATTTCAAGTTCTGTGTTTTAATTTATCATCATTTTATATTTCATATTTTTATTATTTATTTATTTTATCATCAAGGTTTTTCAGTTATAAAAAATTATATTAAAAATAACAATAAAAAATAATTAAGTGTTACATGGTATGGTAAAAAATTATAAATTGCATGATGATTAAATTAAATTTAAAATTATCGTATTTAAACATATGAACATGTGACTTGGATTTACACTCATAAAACAGTTTAAAAAGGTTTTTTCTTTTGCCCTTGAAAGCGTGAAAACTACAAATGTGTTATTCCGGTGACATCAGCCCAACCTACGCTAGTTTTACGGCTAATTTTTCAAGTCAGCATCATGTCAAGAAAAAAGCACGTGGGTACATGTATATCGATGGGTGGATGGGTGAGCGAGTGGATAGTGGCAGGTCAATGCATGTACGCACACGTGCATGCATCCAAGGACAGGGGTCAAGTGACTGCTCACGTGTCCATATGCACGTTGTAACGTTACCGTTTTTCTTAAAAAAAATATTATTAGTTAATATATTTGTTATTACTATTATTCCTTATCCCACCTATTTATCTCCCCTTCGGTTACCCCCTCCCCACCGAAGCCGCGCCGATTTTTTTTTCTCTCCCGCAGCCCTATTTTCTTCTTCCTCTCAGCCGCTGTTGCGCCATCGCCGCGACCGCCGTCGCCCAGCCACCTTCGGCCGCTCGCCGCGCCGCCTCGACCGCTGCACCCCCCCACCCCCGTTGACCCCGCGCGCGTGCAGCAGCGCTGGCCGCCGCCCGCCGGCCACCTTGCGCCGCCCGCCGCGGCAGTCGCCGCCTCCCCGTGCTCCTGCGCATGCGGTCACCGCTGCGCGCTAGCCCCCGCGCGAGCCGTCGCCCTCCGTTGGCCGCCCTCATCTTCGCCCTAGTCGCGCGGCCTCGCGCATCGTCCGTCGCCCCGAGCCCTCGGCCACCTCCCCGCCACCCGTCGATGCGCGGCGTCTCTCTCTCTCTCTCTCTCTCTCTCTCTCTCTCCCCCCCCCCCCAGTTGACGCCTCACCCACTGCCGCCCTCCTTCCGCGCGGCAGCCTACACCACCGTCGCCCCCGCCCGAGCGCGCGTCCACGCAAGCCCACGCACGCCGCCCGCCGCCGCCTTCCGCGTTGACCCCGCGCCCGCCGACGCCGCCCGCGGCCCTCGCGCTGCCTACCGCCCGCGCAGCCGCCGCCCGGCCGCGGCGCCCGTTGACCTTAGCCATCCCGCGGCAGCGCCCGCCGCCCGCCGCCCACCTGCGACCACGCGCGCCGTGCGCCGCCCGCGTCGTCCCCCGTTGACACCCAACCGCCTGCCCCCCCCCCCCCCCCCACCGTTGACTGCCGCCGCCCGCGCGCGCCTTGCGCCGCCAGCCGCCATCCTGCACCCGGCCGAATGCCGCCCTCGCGCGCTGCACAGCGTGCGTCACCGTGCGCCAGTGCACCCCCCTCCGCGGTATAACCTCTCCTCTCTCATATCCCCCTCTCTCTCATATGGCCCCCCCTTCTCTCTCTCCTATCGCCCCTCTCTCTTAACCTCCTTATTCTATATTTTGCCCTCTTTCCAACAGATTGTGGGACTGTCAATTGGCTCAATTTTTCATCGTCGTCGTGATCACGGCATTATCGTCACCCGGTTTGTTATTCTTGGAATTCCGTGTGCCGTTCGTCGTCGCCGTTAAGGTAGGCGTCTCGACTATTCTTAGCACCTTTATATGTTTGATTATATCGTAAAAACCTGTTTAGATCATCATGATTAGAATGATTTAATTAATGGGCTATTTTTGATTTATTAGCATGATTAAATAGAGTTAGATTAGCTTGTTCAACTATGCATAGTTAGGTTGATTTAATTATCCATGTATGTTAGTCGGCATGATAGGTTTTTATATGTTTTAACCTAGTTAGTTTAGATGATTGCATCGCGATAATCTTTAATATGTATATCCCGATTTGATAAAAAGCCGATGTAGGTTTAAGCATAGTATTTGTCAAAGTATGTGATTGATATGTTTAGGTTGTAGCTTGCATGATCCTCCTTAGATGCATCTTATGATTAATTGGTTATGGTTGTGGTGTGGTATGCAAATATGTGGTGCATAGAACTATGGGTGTTCATCTATGTATTTCATGTTTGATTTACCAATTAAATGTTCATGTTTACTGTCTGAGTTATTTATATGCTTGCATTGTGTGAAATGTGGTTAATGCAAATGAAATCGCATTGTGATGGAAATGTACTTCACCAGACTATAGTTCGGTCCTGTGGGCAGCAGATGAATTAGAACAATCCGGAGCATCCGTCGATCCCGGATACCGCGGTTTATCCTAAGTACTCCCCTGCCTATGGGGTACTATGGGATTTAGTTACTATATGTTACTTCCTACTATATGGTAAATCTGGTGTTAGTTTTGTGATGTGGCTACATTATTCAAATGGAGCATGATATTTACTCAGACAGGTGTTTAGTTGTGCATTTTGGCATAGAAGTTAGTGTTCTAGATGTGTCATTGGTTTTATGTCAAGTTTAAGTGTGTTATAAGCATACTTAGAGTAGTCTAATGTGCAGGATATGTTGGTTTTAGTGCATATAGAGTCTGGTTATCATATGGGGTAGTAGAATGATCTTGTAATCATTTAATTGAAGATATATAATTAGCTTAAATCCTATGTTTTATAATCTGATTTTTTAGGTTTAATATGTATTTAATATCAATAGAAAATATTATTATAGTAGGGTAGTTCGGGTGTAAGTCCTACTGAGTCTGTGGTGACTCACCCCTTCCGTTGTTAATATTTTCAGGATTGTAGGTTTAGCGCAGCAGAAGCGTAGTGGTATTTTGGAATTCGAGAAACTAATGGATTACTCGTTCAATGTCGGTATTTAATTTGAGTAGATAGATGTTTGTTTGTTATGTTAAAAGGTTGTAATGTTTGGATTTGTGATCCTGGATTGTGAATTTTAACATTGTTTGGTTCCAAACCGATATTCTTTCTCGTTACGTTGCCGGATTGTCTTTCGCTGTGCATGTTAAAATCTGGGTCGTGACACACGTGTCTACACGTGTACGGATGCATGCACTTGCATGTGGATGTACGTGTGTGGATGTACGTGTTCCTGATGTGGGGTGGGGGGGAGCGAATGGTGCCACGTTAATGTATGCATGCATACGTGCACGTGTACACAGGTGCATGCCATGCAAACATATGGTGTACACGTGTGCTAAAGAAGCTTACAAGAAAAGAATCGATCACCTCAGTCCACGAGTGGACAACCTCAGTCCTTAATAAGAAACAGTCGCAACTTTCAGGATCACTTAAGTGATGATTTAATAGCATTTCAATTTCAGTTAACTGTTATTAAAAATTGCTAAACCGCTACCATCAACAACGAGTTAGTAAGATATCGGCAGTAAGTTAGTAAAGCATTAGTAGCAATTCAACACTTTTCGGTAGCGAATTAGTAATATGTCGGTAACGATTCAGTGTTTTTTCGAAAGTGAGTTAATAAGACGTCGATAACAGTTCAATCCTGAATTACTAACTGGCTACCGACTGTAACAGTTCAGCCATTTTCGTAACGATTCACTAATAAATCGCCACTTAAATGATCTTGGGGGTTATGGGCATTTGTGATTGGGGACTGGGCCTATTCTCTCCACCAGGGGCTAAGGTGATCTAGCAAGAAGAGTCCGGTTCTTCTGAGGCGACCGACACCATTGAGAGGCCTAGCCAGTCGCCAAGGTGATCCGTAACGGAATAAGAAAGGCTAACAAGAGATCTAAGTTACACGCATTGCAATGCATTTATGGTGTAGATAACTTACAGAGACCTGATTATAACCGTTAAAGAGTACACATCGAGAGTTGATTTTCGGAAATACACAAGAGTTTGTCTCGAAACTCATGAATAATATTTCTCACAAAAAAATCTAATTTTATCTTTCAACGAGGGTCAATTTCCACTTATTTAAATATTTTTTCAATTTGTTTAGTCCTTATCCCCATCCCAATCCCTCTTTGTCGGTCTCGTTTATACACAGATTTCATATTCCCTTGCCTTGCAGCCACCCGTGCTTTTACCCCTTCAGGTCAAATATATGGAGAAGAAACCTCATTTCCTATCCCTTCGAGAATTCCATCTCATCGTTTTTCATTTCCGCTAACATCCTCCCTCTCTAATCCCAAATTTAGTAAAAGATTGAGAAAATCAACTTCCGCCCCTGTTACATCAGGGACACTTATTTTTTTGTCCCATACATCTTAGACGTATTTTCTTGTCCCATGTTTTAAAAAAATGTAACTCCCGCCCTTATATTTCACTAACACCGTTAAGTCCTCCATCTTTGTTTCAAAATTTCCAGATTTAACCCCCCCCACCCCCTCATGTGAAGACAGTGCTGACCTTCCATGTAAATTTAATTTTTTGGTAAAATACTTAAAATTCTAAGAACTTTTGGTGCAGAAGGTAGTGCCTTGCGGAAGCTGCGATGACAGAGTTGATGGTCCAGACCACACGTAGCTTCAACCCTATGTTGGAGTAGAAAGAGTCGGGAATGTTGTTGTCCTCCGACGTAGGCCTGTCAAATGGGCGGGCTCAACCCATCGGCCCGTCAAATGCTCAACCCACGGGCCGGGCTCAAGCCCTTCAAGGAAATTAAATGGGTTGATCGAACAAGCTTGGCCCGCGTCTCTGTTCAATCGACGGCCCGTTGGTTTGGCCCGTCGAAAGCCGGTCAGCCCGTCACGGAGGCTGGAGCCCTAGAGCAAGCACAGCGGCAGCATCCCGGCGGCGAGCTACAGGCTCCAGTGAAAGCGGTGAATCGCCGGCGATCAACATCCCGGCAAGCCGTGAGCAGCATTCCACGACCAGCTTCTCCGGTAGCCGTGCACACGACTCCATCTCAGGTAATCTCCGCCGCCCCCCCGAGGACAAGCTCCAGCCGGCGCGCCGCCCCCCTACCGACGTCCGCCGTGGCTCCCCCGGACAGGCTCCCCGCCGGCGTCCGCCCCCCCCCCCCCCCCCCCGCGGACAAGCTCCCGCCGGCACGCCGCCCCCGCCAGCGTCTCGCCGCCCCCCCGGACATCGTCCCCCGCCCCCCCGCGGACAAGCTCCCGCCGGCGCGCCGACCCCGCGCGGCGTCCGCCGCGGCCCCCGGACTCCATCTCAGGTAATCTCCGCCCCCCCCGGACATCGTCCCCCGCCCCCCCCCCGGACAAGCTCCGGCGCGCCGCCCCCCCGCCGACGTCCGCCGCGGCTCCCCGGACAGGCCCGCGCGTCCGCCGCCCCCCCCCCCGGGACATCGTCCCCGCCCCCGCGGACAAGCCCCCGCGGCGCGCCGCCCCCGTCCGCCCCCCCCCCCCGCGGACAAGCTCCGGTGCGCCGCCCCCCTGCTCAGGTAATCTTGTCTGTGGTTGTTCCTGTGCTCACCACCGACTTGTTTGACTGGGCTGTGAGCGATGAGTCTCCGGCAAGGCATAGCCTTGTCCACAGGGGTCTGATCCCGCTCGCTCCTGGCGGAGGGCTCTGCAAAGGCTATTGATGCCGAATCGACCGAGGTCATAGTTGCGCTTCACCGCATCGGTGCTGCTTCAGTTTACTGTAACTGTCGCAGTTTTTGAAATTTTGAGTGTCTTATTTTGGCGAGGGAACTCCTATGTATCAATTTATCAGTGCTCTACTCTTGATTTTGCTCAATTCCTGTTTTAAAATGAAGCTTACTTATTTAATTTGGTTGCTGACTTTCTTTGCTGGCTTTCTCCGGCCATGTTGCCTATCTTCATTCTTCAGGGAGAATTTCCAGATCTTTGACACTATCTTTATGTAATCAGAGTGCTTCCTCTCTACTACTACCGAGACCCCCCTATTTCTTTTCTTTATGTAATCGCTATGAACCTATCCTGAATACTCAAAGATTTTAGTCCTGAATATTATTTTTCTTTCAGCCATGCTTTATCACTAACCCATCTGTGGTCTATCGTATTTATTTAGTTTTTTTACATTTCAGATGGATTTAAATGAGAGTTTGAATGTTGAATCCAAAGTATAAATTTGTCAACCATCGAACACGAGACACATTCCTCTTCATCACGTCATCGTAAACGAATTTCAAAAGTTTGGTTACATTTTAGTGAGAAAGTTTTAGAAGACGGGAGTAATAGAGCGATATGTAATTATTGCAATGCCACTTTTACATGTTCAAAACTGTGGGGACAAGTCATTTGTCACGGCATACTACTCAGTGTTCTAAACGTCCTTCACAAAGCAAGAGCCCACGGACTAGTCAAATTTTGAACTTCAAATTTGATCAAGCATTTTCACGACTTGAATTAGCAAAAATGGTTATTATATTGGAACTACCTTTCACATTTGTAGAGCGTATAGCCTTTAAAAATTTTGCTAGAAGTCTTAATCCAGAATTTGACAGTGTGTCTTGAAACACAATGAAGGCTGATTATGAAAAAATATACGAGAATGAGAGAGAGAAATTGAGAAAAATATTGATTAATGAATGTGAAAGGTTAAGTCTTACTTCAGATTTATGGACATCAAATCAAACATTGGGATATATGAGTATCACAGTTCATTTTGTTGATCTTGAGTGGAAATTACATAAGCGAGTAATTGAATTTCTGATGGTTGAATCACCACACACTGGCTCTTCACTTGCAAAAGTTCTTTTAAAATCTCTTATGGATTGGGGAATTGATAGAAAAATATTTGGTCCCACTTTGGATAATGCATCCAAAAGAATGATGTACTTTGTAGACTAGTGAGAAGAAATCTTGTAGAGAAACAATCTCTTGTTCTGAATGGAAAATTTTTTCATGTGAGATGTTGTGCACATATTTTGAACTTAATTGTGCAAGATGGTTTAAATGAGGCTCGTTCTTCAATTTCTAGTGTTCGTGAGTCTGTAAAGTATGTTAAATCATCACAAGCACGAAAACAAAAGTTTAATGAAATTGTGCAACAAGTTGGATTATCTGGGAAGAAAGGTCTTCCATATGACACTCCCACCCGATGGAACTCTACTTACATGATGTTGGATGTTGCACTTTCTTACAAAAAAGTTTTTATGGCATTGGAGACATGGGATACATGTTTTAATTGTGCTCCCACACTTGAGGAATGGTCAAAGGCAGAGTTTATGTGCAAATTCTTAAAAGTCTTTTATAATGCTACAAATACATTTTCGACGACTGATGAACCTAGTTCAAACATAGCTTTGATTGAAATTTGTAATGTCAAGAAATTGTTGAGACAAGAAATGCAAAATTCACATGATTTTGTTCATGATATGATTGTCAAGAGATGCAAGAGAAATTTGACAAATATTGGTCGAAAATAGAAGATTACGCATTATTATTTGCTATTGCAACGGTGCTTGACCCTAGGTATAAGTTGATGTTTGTTACTTATGCATTAATGGATCTTTTTGGCTCCGAGGCTTCTTTGAATTTAATTCGTATTAAACAAGGCATATATGATCTTTTTGATGTATATTCACAACAATTTGCTTCCACAAGTATGAATGAATGCAATCTTCAAATGCAAGAAAATGAGGATCCATCATTAGGAGAAAATGAAGAAGTTGATATTTTGAGTGGGTTTGACCAATTTCTTCATTCACAAATTTTATTGCAAGACTCAAAATCTGAATTGGATCGATATCTAGAGGATAGCGTTGTATCTCGAAGTCAAAAAGGTTTTACCATTTTAGCTTGGTGGAAAGATAATATGGTCAAGTATCCAATACTTTCAAAAATGGCACGAGATATCTTGGGAATTCCGGCCTTCTACAGCTGTTTGCTTGAGACCGCATTTAGCACAAGTGGAAGAATTATTGATCAATATAAAAATTCTTTGTCTCCAGAGACTGTAAAGACTTTAATCTGTGCACAAGATTGGTTAAAAGATAGCATGGCAGGTATATTAGCTTCTTCGTACTATCTTTTTCGCTTTTTACACCAATTAACTTATTTTCTTTCTTCTAGAGCTCACATTGTCTTCAAGTAATTGAGCAGAAGTTATGAATAAATGTCTATTTATAATCTCATGATTTTCAGGTACATTTTGACTCTTTCTTTTATGTTGCTTTATTTTCATATTTGTATATTTTCAAGTTATATTTTTATATAACTTTATTCTGCTCATTCTTTCACATGGTTCAGTTTGCACACAGGAAATGTATCCAGAGATGGTGCAACAAGAAAGGAGATATCGTATGTGAAATCTGCAATCAGGTTTTTGAGGTGTGTCTCTCAATGGATTCATGGCATTTCCTTTGCTGATTAGTGCTGTCATAAAAAGCCTTTGCTTTTGTATTTTGGCTCTTGGTCCTCCTCAAGCTCAGATATTCAAATTGTACAGTGCACATTGATAAGTTTGAAATTAGATTTCAAAGTTGGAAGAGCAGGTTGCTTTCTTTGAGTGAAAGATTGTTACCATGCAATTGAGTGTTGGACTACTTTTGCAGTATACTATATTTTGTGTATCTTCCAGGCGAAGAATCTGCCCCTAAAAATGAAAGTGTCTGGATGACACCCCGAATAAGCAAAAAACAAACTCTTGACAAAAGCAGCAGCCTGGTGAAGAATAGTCATTGAGTTATCTAACTGCTCCTCAAAGATCCTCCTAATCTGAGATCTGCAAATGGACCACAATAGCCTGGTAGATACAGCTGATCTTATATCTACCAGGATCAGAATTCTTGTTGGAAATGGGAGAAATGCTCGCTGCTTGAAGGATAAATACTAAGGGGAAGTTCTTTGGTAAACTCATTCCCTGTTCTAACTTTGGCTTACGCTGGTGTCCTCTTTTCACAAAAGGAAAAAAAATCTTCATGAATGATGAGATTGGACAGCAGGTAGATATCCTTACATTATGTTTGGTAAACTCATTCAATACATTATGTTTGACGAGGGTAGACGTGTCATGTGGAAGTGCAGATTGAATCCTAGTGGTAAATCCTCTGCCAGCTATATTCACAGCTTTGCAACAGAGCCAGGTGCTTTTCTCTTTTATTTAAGCAAGTGGTTAAGACCTTGTTAACTTTTCAAGGTCAAAAGTGCCATGTGAAGAGTGAATGACTGACTGTTTGTTCAGTTTGTCCCCTACTATCTCCACTACTGTTGTCTGTGTTGATTTGAATACACCATATCATTTGCTTTTATCTTCCACATCACACAGGATGCATGCCACTTGATAAAATACTTTTGCTAAAATACTTTTGCCCCTGCAGTTCAAACATGAAGGATAAATATCAAGTTCAAGGTTAACATATAATACCCAGTGAAGCAACCATAAACTTTCTATTAGTGATTATCACAAGTAAAAACATCTGATACAATACAGAAGATGAGGAGGGGAACCAAGAAAGGGTTCTCCAATCTGTTTCACAATATATTCTTACTTTATATAGGTAGAGAAAAGTAAATGTTGATCCTACGATGTCTGGCACAGTGGATTGGTGCATGACTCTCCAGATGGAACAGAAAATTGTCTACTTGTGCACAAGAGTTAAGCTAAATCTGGGCAGTATTTGGCCAATCTGGGCCCCATTGAATGAAGTGCAACCCAAAATCAGTAAAGCAAATCTAGTTGATACAGTAGATCTGTATGGAGCTCCTGTGCATCACAAATTGAATGTCTTTGCAAATTAGAGAAAGGTATTTATTTGCATGTTTTTTGTGTATAGCTGTCTTTGCTTTCTCTAATTGCCTTTTCTTAGCGTGTACTATACACAACTAGTGTTTTGACCGGTGGTCTTCATTTTTACTGGTATTGACTTTCATATAGGATTTGGACATTTCTCAAGACAGGGGAGAGTTAAATGTTAAATGTTAAATGTAATCATCTTAATTCAGGCTAACATTAACATATAATCCTCTTAATTGTTAATTGAACTGTAAAATTTACGGATGATTTTATAATCTCTTTGTGTTTTTTAAAACTTTTCACATTTTTATTAATTTTATGATTTTTGTATAATTTTTATTTAAAACTGTTTTACAAAACTCAAGTCCGTTAGACTAACGGGCTTTGGCGGGCTAAAGCCCATTAAACAATCTAAGCCCGTTGGGCTTTTTACATGGGCTTGGGCTTGGGCTCTATATATATGGGCTTAAGTGGGCTTGGGCCGGGCCAGCCCAAGCCTGGTCCATTGACACCCCTACTCCGACGGCAATGACTCTGCGGGTCACCCAGCACCACTACCTTCCGGTCTATCTGTGTCCCTCCTAGTATGATGCAGCTCTGAAGGGTGCTCCCAAACTCTGCCCTCCACTTCAGCAGGACATCGTCCTCCGCACCGACGTCGCTGACCGTGAGCTCGATCTGGAGATTGCGTATGTAGTTGAAGTTCTTCAGCACCTGGGCTTCAACATGCGGATCAGGGTTCTCCTTCAATGGTGACAGCAAATTCGAACGGCGGTGGGTTAAGTTTCGGACGACGGCGATGACAGCGGAGGAGATGAGCCTTCCGAAAAGGGGAAAGTTGGCCCCCACTACCGGTGGGTTTCGATCCAGGATTTCACAAGTAGACCTGTTAGGGTAATTTGGGGAATAAAAATTATAGATCAAGGGAGACGATGGAGGAGACATCAAATTTTATTTTTGATAACATTGGGATTTTTAAATAATTTTGGTAACGGTGGGACTTTTAAATAATTTTAGGTATTTAATGAGACCCAAAATTAAAAACCCCTAGAAGATTCTATCCTTTTGCTCTTCAACCTCTCACACCATCATATCTCCGTATTTCTCCTTTGAAACCCTTAATTCCACTCTTCTCCCTTCCTAAAGTCAGGAGTCTAACCTTGACCTTAGTTCTTTGGCCCCTAGCAACTCGCCTACGATTCACAGTACTAGATTTCTAACATTGTGCTTATTGGTGGCATTTCTCTTAAAATGACGAAGCTGCTAGATTCTAAGACTTGGCTTTCAAAGGTAGTCCAAATAGGCTCTAGAAATCTTCGTGTTACCTCCTCATACAAGTTATACTTTTCTCGATTTTGAATCTTAAAGATAATTTCTGATCGAGGAGGGATAAAGATCCGATAAAATCCCTATCTCTGCTTGAAATTTCTCGCTCATCCTAGTGTTCCACTTAAAATTTTACTTAAAATTATATTCAAGTATTCACTTTTTGTGCACGGTAGTGGGGGTATTTGATTTATCTAAGTTAGTTATCTAAGTGAATTTTATATCTAATTATTTCTAGACTTCTAGATTTTGGTGACCATCTTGACATCTTTTAACATTGATTTTGATAGTCATATTTTTAATAGTAAGACCGCTAGTTTGGACAACATCCACTTCTTAATAATGTGATCATCTAATTTCACGACAAATATTTGACTCGACTAAGAGAGTCTGAATATCAGTTGAGGATTATCAATTGTCATTGCATAATATTGTGCAAGTCCATCAAACTACGTGGCTTTGTTTAACCATGTTGAAGATGAAGACTTTGAAAAATAAGGTAGTTATGTCTAGCTTAATGTTCACTATGTTAGTTTTCTCTTCTTATGTGTGTATTGTTTTATACATTACAAGTTTGTAATCTCAACTTTGTTTCTGTAGTGAAAGAGACGTATTATTTGTCCCAAAAAAAAGTTACAATGGAATTTGATTTGACACGATGAAATATTTAAATCTTGAATTTACTTTTAACTTTTTAACTTGTAAAAAATAAAATCTTGGATATCCCCTTATGAAAAATAAAAAAACGACGTTTGTCATTCAAATTAAGCGATTTTGAAGAGTTTACCATTACATTTTAGAACTCAAGTTTATGATATATTCTAAAATATTTAAAATTTCTTAAATAAATGGACCATCCAACTAAAAGTCTTAATACAATAGTTGAGTGCGTACCATAATTATATTCTTATAATTTCTTTCAACATTTCTTAATATTATTGTATTTTCTTTTAATTGAGCTCTGTTGAGGATCACGACGAATAGCACTGATATAGTACGGAATCGAAATGTCTACTCTGTAAAGAATAAATAAGCAAAATATATACGAGAAGTAGAGATAGAGAGAAACACACCGGGATTTACGTGATTCTGAGACGATTTGCCTTCCTACGTCCACGGGCGAAGATGAATGACTTCCACTATATGAGAAACAAATACAAAGGATGGAGAATCTCTCAAGACCCAAAGCTCTTTATACCCACAAACTTTCTCTATAATATCTTCTAAGAGAATACAAAAAATAGATAGAAGAAGAGAATAAGGTGATGGTGACTTTCTTGCTATTTTGGCCTTGTCTTACTAATGTGTATATGTTCTTGTCCCCTCCTCATGTCTTTACATAGAGGTGGTAAGAACTCTTTAGATATGCGTAGAAGATACATTTTTGGATATCGCTAGAAAATATGCAAGCACTCTCTAGATGTGTTTAGAAGATACTTAAGCACTTTTGGATGTACCTATAAGATATGATTAGTAGAGTTCGGAAAAATCCTTGAGTTGACCAAGTCAACCTTCACAAGCTCTACAACTTTAACCAAACATGGTTGGACGCACCCAAGACCCGGATTTAAGTACGAAGTATGATAAATAAATGGGTCATTTTAACACAAGTGAAGTAAGCACCAAAATTATATTTCCATAATTGCTTTCAACGTCTCCAAAATGTGGCTGCTCGAATGAGCTCAGTTAAATTGGGCTCATCCAGTTCTTAAAACAAAGAACGAAGTAAATTAGGGCTGAAACAAAGAACCAGCTAGAGAGGGTAATGGGGTGTTTGGTTGGTTGCATGATAATTTTTTGTACACTTTCATGATAAAAAATTATATTAAAATAAAAAGTGAACCAACTCATGACATAAAATTATCATGTTTGGAGGGATGTGATTACAAAAAAGAGTAACAACCATCCATGACCAAACAAAGTGGGGGACCACAAGAAAAAAAGAAAGAGGTGAGACCCTTCTTTTTTTGTTTAAGAAGAAAATAACTTTTAAAACATAAATTTGTCATGGTTGTCAAACACTTCTTTTAACAAGTTTTCTTACAATTTTTAAAAATTAAAATAAAAACCTTCATTATGCTACCAAACACGGTCCTTTTGTTTTTCAATTGCCATGCGCACGTGTGAAATGCATGATCCACATTTATTTTTTCAAATATAATCCTGGTGTTTTCTTTATAATATATAAATAAATATGTTAACTTTTACAGATTCTTTCTTTCTTTTTGTTTCCTTTAGCTGTCATGGATATCCTCCTCCTGGAGTAAAAATCAAGCATGGCTAATTAAGAGAGGTTTAACCTACTATGAAGGATTTCTCTGGGCTGTCTAGCGATTTTGTATCATCAATCTTTCCTCTCAAATAAGATATATGTGTAAAAAGTAGTACACAGGATAAATTTTCAAACAATCTGAAATTACCAAAACTGCTGCCCAATAATATGATAAACCTCTGATAAATAAAAAAGATAAATAAAAAAGTTAATAGGGTGATTTGTCCCATTATAAATTAAGTTTTTGTTACAATTTATATTTTTCTAACAATACTGGTTAAAAGAAGTGTTTGGCAATTATTACAATTTTATATTTTTTAATGAGTTTTCCTTCT
Organism: Cryptocoryne crispatula var. balansae; assembly: GCA_036172225.1. Taxonomy (NCBI): domain Eukaryota; kingdom Viridiplantae; phylum Streptophyta; class Magnoliopsida; order Alismatales; family Araceae; genus Cryptocoryne; species Cryptocoryne crispatula. Next base: position 44,564,737 of record CM069921.1, read on the forward strand.
TGAACAAAAGACGAGGGTGTCACCATTTTTTTATCTTGTGGTCCCCCACATTGTTCAGTCAAATATGGTATCCACTCTCTTTTGTCATTATATCTTCCCAAACATAATAATTTTATGTCATTGATTAGCTCACACTTTATTTTAATATAATTTTTTTCCTGAAAATCTATAAAAATTTATTATGTAACTAAACACCCTGTAAAATCTCATGAGGCTGAGTACTCAAGTCTGCGATTCCCATCTTAATTACTTTTGAAAATGCTATTTTGAAAATATGTGAATCATGTTGGATGACTTGCGTATAACTGCAAATAAAGCACATCTCTCTAAATCAAAAATCAAAAGGCATCAATATTTCTGACATTTATACCAACTATAACGGACTGTAATCGGTCTGGAGGATGTCATACAGAAGTGGGAAGAACATTCCACAAGTGAGTTACATGTTTGCCAGATGATCACCAATTATTTCCTGGAGATCCAGCGAGTGACCCCTCATCAATCGCAAAATTAATCATCTGTAATATTATTATAAAATTGATTATTAAATATTATTTCAATCGCATATATACTCCTCTTATTTTTTTTCCCACTGAACCTCAAAGTCTGCCAACCAAGTGTGCCAACCGCTGATATATTATGGCAAGCTCAGCACAAGGGTCCTCGGTTTGCTCAAGGTCTCAAGCTGATCTGGACATGAATGAGCCAAGCTGAGTATCCTGACGAAACTCGAGCTTGGCGCAATGCACATTTTAAGATAAACGAACAGAGCTTTGAGAAGCGCACCCACTCGGTTATCTCCTCACATTGTGCGCGGTCCTGTTTATCAGTTTGCAAGATTCCCCAATTTTCTGGTTTTCAACCAAAGAAAACTGAGCTAAAGGTGGAAAATGCGGTATCGTTAAAATGTGGGAAAGATGTCTTACTCTACTACTCTCGTGTAAAGGGTTGCAAGGTAAGAATGGCCACCAGATTTCATGTGAACCCAAATCCATGTACTACCTACGTCACCGGCCCCCCCGGGCGGAAGTCTTTTAAAGATGATATAATATAGATACTTGTGCAGAAATAGACAGCAGTATCCTTCATCACCAGGAAAGATCATAATGTAGCTCTACCGTCAATAAATCGGGTATGAAGCATAACTGCTTACCACAATATATATTTCCTAGCATCCTGGACGAAAAACTTTTCGACATTCATGCAATCCACTGCCACAGTTTACAAACAATTTGGCCATTGGCCATCGGAAATCTAATCACTTCTAAAGCGTGTTAAACTGTGTTGATTGACTGGTCCAAGAACATACTTTGTTCTTTCCTCTTTCTTTTCCCATGTGGGTACGTAAGCTACCAAGGCTTCTCTCTCTTTCCACTTGCTACTCATCGCCTAACAATGTGTGTGTCAGAGAGAGAGAGAGAGAGACCCCGGCGGCTTTGGCCATAGAATGTGGTGTTGTTCTTCATTCTTCCTTGGATTGGATCTCTTCCACCTTCTCTTCTATCATGGAGAACGCGGTAGTTGTGATATCACATATTCGATGTTCTATGAAACTAATTAGAGATGTGCCATCTAGAAGAAGATAGTGAAGATTTGAGATTGCTCTATTTTAGAAAGATCACTCTATATCAATTGAGTGGATTCTCTCTGCTCTCCTCATGAACGTAAGAAGACACAATCTCTCCAAACCGCGTAAATATATTATCTCCTTGTGATTTGTGTGTCTACTTCATATTTTATTATTGTTAATCCTTGCATATAAATTATTTGTCATATTACACTTTTGTTCCGTTATGAGAGTGTTTCGACGCTATGTTTTCTAACATCTGGTATCATAGCCAATTTGGTTGTCTATGTGATTCTACTAGTGTTAGGTATCACAAAGATTTCTACAAAATTTAATATAAAAAAATTCGATTGAAACATCAATTTCAATTTATGACAAATCAAATTGAACATACTTTTGACCCATCCAGGGCAATAGGAGATTTTACCCAAGAAGAAGAAGATGCAACCTACAATATTTGACAATGAGAAACAATAATTATATGACAATGCTCTAGTTTCAATTTAGTTAAAATTCTCCAACAAAATTCTCTAAGAAGTCATTCACGAGAAAACAACGACTGCATCATGGTAAAAATTAGAGTTGTTATATATGATGTAGTCTCACCAAGTTATATTTGAAACAACATCTCTTCGTACTCAGGATGATAGAAACTATCTCTATTAAATCACACTTTGATGAATTCAATTTTATTTTGATAGATTTGAAAAATAGTGATGTGAAGATAGAAGAGGAAGATCACATGATGCTCATACTTTGTTCTCTACAAATATCATACAAGATTTTTCTAGAATCTATGTTGTTATGTAACAAAGATTTTGTGTACATTAAGGATGTGAAATCTTGTTTGTTTTCAAAAGAGGTGATGGATAAAAACATGACAAGTGGTAGTTCAAGAAAACAATATTCTTAATGTCTTATTGTCAGAGACAGATCAAAAGAAAGAACTCAATTCGACGGCAATCACAATAAGAAAATTTGGCCTAAGTCAAAGTCAAAAGGTAAAGATAATAGATGTTGTTACTTCAAAGAAGATGGACAATGAAAGGCTGATTGTCTCAAGTTGAAGAAAAAAATTCAAGTGAAATGGAAATGAGACAATTGAGAGACTAGATGGACTTAAGATTCATAGAAGGAAGTAAATGTTGCCACTATATCCTCATGCATAGATTCTTCTGATACATAAATTCTTGATTCTAGATGTTCTAAGCACGTGCCCAGAAAAAGATTAGTTTCGTTCATATAAGTCTTATGACGAAGGTAGAGTTTTGATAGGTAATAATATTAAGTGCAAAATTGTTGAGATATGAAACATTAAAGTCAAGATATTTGATGGGGTCATTAGAACATTGGCAAAGATCAGACATGTCCCTAATTTAATAAAGAGTCTTATCTCTTTGGGTGCACTTAGATGATTTTTGATACACTTTTAGCTATGCTAATTGCATGTTAAAAGTGTTAGGGCTACAAACGGGTCAGATTCAGTAATGGAATCACCAAAATCCAATTCCCATTTTGATAAGGATTAAGAATGGATGCCAAAATTGGAATCAGTGAGGACTGATCTGATTCCGTTGAATTGGAATCGGCTAGAATCGGTTTTTTTCTTCAAAAACAATCAAAAATCAGAAAAAAGTCTGAAAAATAATAAATGGTCTAGAAAATTTTCTAAGAAAAAGGATTAGCATGCATCTACATGCATTGAAGCATGGAATTAGCCGAATCAAATCGAAATCGACTAACTTCGCAAACATGAATTTTTGCTTGTTTCTTAGTACTTACATGTGTAATATTACAATTTACAATAATAAGATGGTAACAAATCTAATGATTGTAACATTATAACAAGAGTGATAGAAATATATGCTCTACAAGCCAATCATATATGATATGATTAGACATTTCTTGTATCATTTTATTCATAATAAAAGGCATTTATTCATTATCATCTATCTTTAGATACGCATACTATAATGAAGTCCTTGATCACATGCAATGATGATTGAATCATAATGAGATCATGATAATGAGATCAATCATCTACATGCTAGTGATTTAAATGTTCCAAGTCATAGGTCTTTGAGATAGGACATTAAGAATCCTGATAGAGTTGTGTACGTGATATTTTCTCATATGATGAGAATGACCAATCTCATTGGTCATTAGTGTGGAGACACTAAGATACACATACAGGTGCTCATTAGTAGAATGAGTTCACTGAACTCAGTATCTTACTGAATTGTCTATTAGGGTATTCTATCGTCACTATGACACAGTTTGATCTTTGACCTGAGTCGCCAAAGATGTCTTGCTGGGTGTATCTTGTACTTTGATTGTTAGCTTATGGATCACCACCATGATGGTCCAGTATAGTTAATGAATCGGGTGCAAGAGAAACTTGATGGAGATAATTGAGCGGACAACAAGGGATCATTCACTCTTGATAAGAGAGAGAGAATGTCATATGGAATAGTACTCTAAATTATTGGCCAAGGTAGATAGGATAATTGAAAAAGGAGTTTTCCAGTTGATCTATTTCTGAGTGCACGATTTCATAGAGTCAGATTATTAAAGGGGTTGACAGTCAGTGCCGAACCCCTGACCAATCGAGACATTGCACGGACGAGGAATTATATTCGTGTGGTAACTGATGATGGAAAGGCTCAACAGATGTTATTTAACTCCCCAAAGTCATTTGGGATCATAGGATGTGACTTGTACCCTTTATGATTGGAAAGTCATCAAATCTGTTATTAGATAATAGATTTGATTTAATTTAAAAGAATTGTTCTTTTCAAATTTGACTTCAACAAAATTGACTATTAGACCTAATGGGTCACATACATTAGAACTAATTCTAAGGACAAGGGCAATGATGTAAATATATAGAAGATTTGAGTTTTTGTGAAAAATTGCATCTTATATATATTATATGCTTAAGAAACTAAACCCTATCAAGCCAAAGGGTGGGAGAACGTCCTTGGCAGCCTCCTTCTCTCCTCTTTTCTCTGGAAGGAGTCTCCGCATAGTTCATCTCCGTTCCGGAAGAGTTTTCGAGCTTGGAGCGAAGGAGATCCGGTCCTTGGAAGAAGTTCGTGTGGATACTGCTAGAGGACGTCCACTTGAACAGTTTGAACCAGCAAGGAACATCCACTCTTCATCTCTGGTGAGGGATTTTTAAAATCCCAAGAAGGTATATTTGATTTCCTTCTAAATCGGTATCCAATTTTGTCGTTTTGGTTTCAATAAAGGCTAAGACCTTAGATTCAAGGAATCAAAATTATTTTAAATGCTTAGATTGATTCCTTACAAAGAGAACATGCTAATAATTGCTAATAAACACGAGAAGATATTAACTACATGGTGAGATGCAAAAACTATAATAAAATGTAACTATATCACGTGAAAACATAAAAGTAAAAATATACATGTTATCACATCTTCACCAATATCCATGATATGAATATTGACCTTCAACCTCTTCCTGCTACTTTCAAAACTCCTCAGTTGTGCCTATTCTTCAATTTATTTCGGGGCCATATCCATAAGAAAACAATGACGATCACATGTCATCAAAATCGTAAGCATCAGATTGTGGCACGTAGGTATGCTCAGGTTGAGGAATCCACGGCTGCTGAGAATCATAGCATGCTGGATATTTTGGTTCCATATAACGATGCTGCGATGTCTACTCATCCAGGGTGAAATATGGCTTTGGCCGTCGTGAATCATGTGACTCCATAGCTACTGTGTACTTGCACCTGGTCCATGCACCTCTCCCCCTCCTGTTGGCTACGTGGCTGATATGCACTCCTCGTCATCATCAACTGAGGAGTGAGAAGGAGCCTGTGTGCTATCATCTAGGTTGACAAGACGTTACCTGATCTCCAGCTTCCTTTTCTTCACTTCTTCAACCATCTCTGATGTCCCACCATAACCCAATGATTTTTTCAACTTTGAAACTTCACCCATTTTTTGGGTTGTCATTTTTGTTTTAGTCTTGTCTGGACTATGAATGGGTTAGGTAGCTATGTCTGGGGCTAATGCTAGAGGTGGCTGCTGTACAACTGCTGGAGTATAAGAAAGGCCTTCCTAAGCCTGAGCCTGAGCCTGAGAAGTAGGTGGAACATCCTTCTCGGCTTCTACACCATCTAACTCTCCTTCTAGCCATGCACGTTCATCAAGAGCAAACTCAGCTAGATGACCCTTGGCTGCCCTCTCCTCTATCCAGGAAGCAAGTGCATGCTCCTCTTGGAATATATGATCCATGTCAACCTCCTTAGGTGGTGGTGTGACTGATCTATGCCTTTGCTCGTGAGGATCACCTGTGAACCATGCAAATCTCTCCTTTGAAATATTCTGTTGATCTTTAATATTTTTAATGCATAGTCTCATATTGTAATGACAGAATACCAGCTTCTTCAACCTGTCTGAGGTCAACTTGTTCTTCCTCTTTGTATGTATCTTGTTAAATGTGCTCCAGTTCCTCTCACAATGAGAGAAACTAGTGCTCTGGCTGAGTATCATGATACCAATAATAGTAAGTGGATTTCATCCACTCCTAGTGTTCACCTAAACCCACCACTCAACTACAAAAACAAATAAACAATCAGCCCAACATCTTAAATAACTTATAAGATAAGAAAATAATAACTTTATCTTAAATAACTATACCACGAGACATTTTGTCACAAGAATATCTCAAATCAGCATCTGAGTATACCTTGACCCTCTTCTTATACCTCTATATATGAAAAATGACAAGAATAAAAATTCATTAATTGTCAAATAATTATTGACTCCAAATTATTGACTAAACTCCAACTTACTTCTATCTCAGCTTCTACCCTATCCTATTGAGATCGACAAAGACACTGAATAACTGAGAGTGTACCCCGCATCACCTCATTGTTGTTCATCACCTATCCTCCATATTAAATGTGGGGGTTCAAAAAATATCCTACAGTCATTTATCAATATTAGTATTACATTATGAACAATGCAATTATTGACTAAATTGAAAGTAGGTAAGCATAAATAAATTATCCACTAACTAACTTGCAACATGTACATCATGATACAAAGTCTTGTGTCATCGGTCATCTATGAACTTCCACCATTTGTTTAACCTCTAGAGTTCTTCTCTTTTATTTTTAATTTGGCCCGGTCCATTGCATCATAAAGCGTGCCCATCTAGTTCTTATCATCAGAGTCTACCAACCTTAGCACAACAACTAGTGGCTCTATGATTGCCAAGTAGTAGGTAATCCTCTTCCAAAATATCTTGTCGGTGATCTACTTCTCAGACCTAACAAGAATATCCAACTAGTATTCCTTGTTATGCAGGTGATCCACCATATAATTATAATACTCCTCAGACTGGGTGAACCTGACAAGTGTATGCCTATGCCAATGTAAGCTCTCCAGTGCAATGAAGTTCATGGAAAAACGAGTAGGATCGGGCCTGACAAGATCGTGACCTCCAATGTAGGATCTCATAATATGTAGCAGACAGGGATGTGAATAAAAAAATGAAGTGATGTACTGTGCTTGCTTGACAAGTGTAGAAACTGTCTCCTCCTTGTCTATATCCTCTAGTATGAGATCAATGGAATGTGCTACATAAGGCACCCAGAATAGATGCTGCCTCTTCTGCATCAAGTTTTTTCCAGCCGCCTTATATGAGGGTTCATTATCAATGACAAACTGAATCACATTCTCCTCCCCAATCTCTTTCACCACGACATCCATCAAGAAAAAACTCTAATCGGCATCTTTTATATTCCCAGAAGCATTCACCGACTTCAGAAATGGTGTACCCTCTGAATAGTACACTAAGAAGTTAATCATAGACCGCTTTGTAATGCCAGTCCATCCATCGCACATCACTGTGCAACCCCTCTCCTTCCATATCAATTTAAACCCATCTATCCACTCCCTCAACTCTAGCACCTCCTCATCCAGCCCACCACCATATATATACCTACAAGTCGGGACTTGCATTCCTAGTCCAGCCTCACCCACGACATCTACCGTCGTCTGGAAGTAAGGGATGGTGGCTGCATGTGCTGGGATGCCTACATTAAGTAAAAAATTGTATACATTCCATTTTAAGAGTGATACCTACATATAAAAATCACTTAACAATGTGGCGAACTACTCTCTTTGCAGCTGCTCATATTATCTTCATCCCTTTCATTGCTTGTTTGATATTCGTATGTCCAACACTTTGTTTCCTAAGCATGTACTCATTTCTCGATGTAAATTGAGTACTGGAAGAATGATGATGTGACTCCTGTCTCCATCCCTCAGACTCCCGATCTTGGGTAGGGTGAGTTGATGCTGATCGACCAAGAACCAGGTCAACTCTGGACCTTCCTACTCCCCTCCTCCTCTCTTCCTCCAAGGCAACTACACACTTGGTGGCATGCCTAGCTCTCTTGAGCTCAAAGTCTATGGAGTCGTCCTCACTCTCTAGCTCCAACTCAGCTAGTGCTTTCCCCTTGTCTTTCCCTTTGCAGGTTGGCAAATCCTGATCCCTCCTCCTCTCAAGTAGCTCAACCTGCAACTCTTCCCTCTGCTCAATCCTAATTTTTCGTTGAGAGGTTCTACCTGTAAGGTAGCCTCTCATCTCTTCATTCTTCTCCTTTGGCAACTTATCACATTTTTTTACATTGCCACCTAACCCGACAATGTGTTGTTTAAGCCAAAACACCTCTTCGTTCATCTCCTTGCCACACCACTTGCATTGTACCCTCTTCTTTGATATGTCTACCATGTGACCGTGTTCCCAATTGACGTCAGAAGGAAATGCCGACGCTACATCATCATGATCGGCCATTGCTTAACCTGCGAAATATGTAAATAATTCATAACAGCATGTTAGACATGCATACAATTACTTTAGAAACTGTTCGGGAAGAGAACAACCCAGTAGTCACATTTCTCGGTATGTTAAAACCACTTCAGAGTCGTCAAAAAGCTGTAAAAATTAACTCATAGCCATTCCGGTGGTCGAATGTTATTATTAAGATGTTAACCACATATAAAAAACTTGATTGGACCAATTCGGGAAGCGAACAACCCATCGAATATGTTGTTTGGTATGTTTAGAGAGTTACGTTTAAGTAAAAAAAAATTGTAAATCATCATATGGTATTCTGGAATTTTACCCTTACCAAGAACATTCAATTGATGTTCCTATAGGTTGAACGGAACTGTTCAAAAAGAAATCAGCAGGTTTAACCATAGTCAGAGTCATTGGAAACATGTAGAAATAGGCGTACAAGGTTTTCGACGAAGAAATCTTACCAAAAACTATCAAAAGATGAAGAACATGTTGAACAGAGGTGGAACGGAACTTGAATTGTTGGAATCCCTTGAAGGGATCGTCGAAATCACCGTAGGATCGCAGGAATCAATGGAGAATCGCTGGAATCGCACAATGGATCGCCGAAATCGGTCTGATTCTGCTGCAGAATGCTGGAATCACTTGATTTCAAGTTGGATTGAGCGATTCTAGGCTAGAATCACAAATGAAGAAGCTTGCTAGAAGGAGGATTGTTGCTAGCTGCATAAGACCCTTTGAAGTGGTCGATTCCGACCCTTTTAGGGTCGGATGCGGTTCGATTCCGATCTGGTTCGGACCCGGAATCTATTCAGATCCGAAAAATAAGTCTTCCACGGAATCCGTCAGGATCGATCGATTCTGTAATGAATCGGCCGGGATCAGATCGATTCCCACCGTTTCTTACCAGTTCCTCTAAAATTTCTAGAGGAATCGATCCTTCGATCATAGATCGAATCAAGATCGATCGATCCGATTCTGGAATCAGCCGATTCCGATCTAACTTCGCGGATTATGCAATCTATGGGATTAAGGTATTCTGATTTTGATACTTTTAGAATCACTATATTTCGATTTCGATCCAATTACGTTATCAAAATTGGAACCAAATCCAATAATCTTTTAAATACATATTAAATATCAATTTTTATTAAAAAATAAGTTAATAATTCACATATAATTACTAAAATTTGAAATTATCACTTCAAAACTTATTTTACCATTTTATAAATTTATATATCTTATTTTATGATTTATTTAACTTTATTTAAGTTAATTTTACTTATATATACTTATTTTTTATCAAAATCGAATAACTAAAATTGGAATCAACTAATTTCGATTCCGATTTTGATGGCATATTAGATACAAAAACAAGTTCCAAACTTGTTAATTTTTATTAGAATCGAATCAGAATTTCATATTATTAGATGCTATTACACCCTACGACGTTTCTTAGTTCTAACAAAGGGATAAAAGACAAATTTCTTATATAAATCGCTTACTAAGACTATTACAGGCGATACTAGAGTTTCCACCTCTTTTGATAATGAAATTACTTTGTTATGACATGATAAGCTTGACCAAATTAGTGAGAGAGGATTTGCAAACTTGACTTTTGTGAATCTTGTGTTCTTGTCGAACAATTCATGATTAAATTTGTTACTTCTAACAACTAGTAAAAATATTTTTAAGCATATTCACTCTAACATTTGAGGTGCATCACCAGTTACTTCTTTAAGTGAAGCACGATATTTTGTCACTTTTATAAATTATTTTTCTATAAAAATTTGTGTTTTCTTCTTGAAGAAAAAAGTCAGAGTTGTTCAAGACATTTCAAAGACATTTCAAAGTTGAAAAGCTAGAGTTGAACGAGATACAAGTAAATAGGCAAATGTCCTATGAACCGACAATGGTGTTGAGTATACATCAAGAGAATTGGAAGACTTTTGCAAAAAAGAAAAAGGCATTACTCGACATTGAACTATTCCAGTCAAGGCACAACAAAATAGAGTTGAAAAAATGAACATAACACTATTTAACATATTGCATAAGATTGTTTGCTAACTTTCTAAGTAGTTTTGAGCCGAGATAGTTAACATTACTTATATTATTGTTTTTAAAACACTTCTACTTCTCTCGATCTAAAGACACCTTTGGAGATTTGGTCTAATAACACAACTAATTATTTAGATTTGCATATATTTAGATATTGTGCTTTTGTCTTGTTGCAAGATGGTGAGAGGATAAAGTTTAATACAAAGTCCAAAAAGTGCATATTTTCAAGATACCAATCCGATGTGAAAGAGTTCAAGTTTTAGAATCCTGACACAAATAAGATTGAAATTAGAAGGTGTTGTATTTGATGGAGCCACAATGCTAAAGAATTTTCAACAACCAATGAAGAAGCTCAACAGATTGGTCCAAGTGGAGTTAGAATATGATATTTCTACAACCAATTTAGATTCAAGGGAATCTTCACATCAGAATGAAGAAAATGTACAACCAAATAAGGAGCCTTATTCTAATGCAAAAAGTAGAGCCAGAAGGGAACTTAAATTGCTTTTAAGATTTCATGATCCAATTGCTTATGTATTTCCTATTTTGTTTGTTGACCCTTCTAACTTTCTGAAAATAGTATAAACTATAAAGGATAAAAAGATATGGCTAAATACCATGTAGGAAAAGATGAATTTAGAAAAATTAAGTTTCCCAATGGTAAGAAAGTAATCGGTTGCAGATAGATGTACAAAAAAAAAGACTTTATCTAACAAAGAGCCAGCAAAGTATAAAACAAGGCTTGTAGCCAAGGGTTATTCTAAGAAGAAAAGATTTCATATCATTGAGATTTTCTTTCCATTGGTTAAACATTGTTCTATTTGTGCGATTCTAACTATGGTAGTAATATTTGATTTAGAGTTGGAACATCTTGATATAAAGATCTATATATTGCAACCGGACAATTTTGTCTAGAAAGGCAATGAGAAATTAGTTTGCAAATTGAATAGATCTTTATATAGTTTGAAATAGGCTCCACGTTAGTGGTATAAAATATTTGACACTTTGACACTTTTATGTTGGCACATAATTACAATAGAAACATGTATGACAATTGTGTTTAGTTTTGTTTCCTTTATAATGATTTTATTATTCTATTGATACTTTATGTTGATGATATGTTTATTGTATGTAAACATATGTTAAAAATTGTCAAGTTGAAACAAAAACTCAATATGGAATTTGAGATGAAAGACCTAGGTGGTGCTCGAAAAATGCTACACTTGGAAATCCATAAAGATCAAGAAGCTAGTAAATTGTGGTTAACCCAAAAGAGTTATATTGAAAATGTGTTAACTAAATTTAATATGAATGATGCCAAACCATTAGCACACCTTTAGTTCAACATTTTGAATTGTCATTATAGTAATGTCCTAAATTAAAAAATGAACATTAGAAAATATTCAAAATTCCATATGCTAACACAGTTGATTGTCTGACATATGTTAGTTTGTAATAGACTAGATTTGTCTTAGAGTTCATATATATCAAATTTGGATAAAAGTATTGGAATGCATGTAAATAAGTTTTGCTTTACTTGAAAGGTACATTAGATTTTGGTTTGTTATTTTAGAGGACCATTGATAGTACTAATATTTTAGTTAGCTTGTTGACTCATATTATGCAGGTGACCATGACAAGATGAGATCCATCACAAGGTATATTTTTACTTTAAATGGAGGTCCTATTAGTTAGAAGGTTATCTTGTAGGATATAGTTGCATTGTCAACAACAAAAAATGAATATATTGCTACGGTGGAGGCTACCAAAGAGGCAGTTTGGTTGAGAAATTTGGTAAAAATGTTTCTCAAAGAAATATTAATATGAACTGTGATAACCAGATTGTTATTTGTTTTGCAAAGGACCCAACATATCATGTGAGAACCAAGCATATTAATGTCAGATATCATAAACTTAGAGAATTAGTTGTAAATAGGGATATCCAACTTTTGATGATTATGAGTTAGTAAAATATTGTAGGTATGATGACCATGCCACTTACAAGAGTAAATTTCCATCTAGGCTTGGTAAATGCTCGTGCATGTTGAGATTTGAAGGCCCTAGAGAGAGAGAGAGAAAGAGAGAGAGAGAGAGCAATTTTAAAGAGAATTATATTTTGTTTTATCCGTAGAAGGATGCTTAATCTCCATCACGTAACAACGTGTGTGCGGGCGAAGAATGGAGAATCTATAAAACATGCTTTTGTGAACGTGAGAAGCTTTAACGCAGCTTCAACCACATTGTGAAGTTGTTCCATTCTTTTTCGGTTTGATCTTTTCCACATTCTCTTCTATCGTAGACATCGTGATGTTCATCACCTATTTGGTGCTCTACAAAGCTACTTAGAGGAGTGCTATCTAGAGAAAGATAGTGGAGATTTGAGATTGCTCCATTTGAGAAAGATCACTTCATGTCGATTAAGTGGATTTTCTCGACACTACCCATTGATGTAGAAAGATGCATTGTTTCTCTGAACCACGTAAATCCAATGTCTCATTATTGCTTGTTTGTTTACTTTATACTTTATTATTGTTAATCATTGCATACAAGTTACTTGTTGGATTACACATTTGTTCTGCTACCGGAGTGTTTCAACAATCTGTCATCTAATATTAAAGTTCCTTTAGGTTGATGGCTGATAGAATATCAAGATGATGCAACCTTCAACAATGTTTACTATACGCATCCACATTCTGCACTTTACCAAGCAACAAGAAATTGTTAGTAGAAGCAGTATGCTAAGTGATTTGGGAAACAAAAGAAATAAAAGCTCTTACACAAATGGAGCTAACCAGCATAGCTAGAATTTCCCAGCTTGCTTCATTTTACTTCCACTCTTTGCAACCACTTAATCAAGAAGATAAAAAAGTCCTACATGACCCAAGTCTAGCATTTCCTTATCAATAACGAAAAACAAGACACAAGATGTTTTTTTCCCGAAGATAACATGATTGACGGTAAAGTTGGTGGCCTTTGGAGAAGGTGTAATGAACTTTGGAACAAGTTTCAATCTGAAAGATATCAATACTTGGTAATAAAACTACAGCAATCTTTCAACATTTGATGCTCTAAAAAGGTAAAAAAAAACTAACTGTTGATTTGCCTCACTAATTAACTGGCAGACATGAGGTTCAAATGAGAAGCCCACGTCAAAATCCAAAAAGAAAACTTACTATTCCTTCCAATAAAGATAAAGGAACCTTTTTATAGCTCATATACTGACAAATAAACCCCAGAATGGTGATCATTCTGGTATCCCCCCAAGGACAATGGTGGTGAGCCACATTATCAACAGAACCAAGATCATCAAGGAAAATAACTTATCAAATAATATCCATGGTCTTCTTCACATCTTTGCAAGAAGGCAATAATTATTTTAAAGGCATAACTTCATCAGGACCTTCCATATGGCCTTATGAACAAGGTTTGGTACCTAAGCAGGATTATCCAAGAAGATACTTTTGGCAGCTGTGACAAAGAATTATGGTATGTATCCATGTGTCCGCATAGAGAAATCAATGAACTTTCCTGTGTGAATACTAGACAAAATTGGTGCACATGGTCAGAAAAACTTATTGCAACATGTTCATCAGAACCCAAAGTACACAAAGGACAGATCGGCTGCAAGACTGCAAGGATGTCTGTTCATTACCGACATAACTGGCACAATTATCTGTTGCTTATAATTTTGTATACCTCAGTTATACACACACTTGTCTTTAAGAATTTCCTGCTTTTCTTGAAATACTATGAAGATCTATATCTGGTGTCTGCCCTTATTTCAGACAGCCATCAATGAGCAGGTTTGCCCTTGTAAAATCCACGGGCTCAGGGAAACAGAAATGATGTTAGTTTCCATGAAAGCCCCAGGCCGCTTTTTCAACCAGTTCGTACCATTACCATCTGGATATCAAACATAAATGTGCAGAAATTCTCCAGTATCCATATAGTGGAGATCCAGTTGGTTATCAAGGGATCAGCCAAAAGTATTGAGGTTTTCTAATGTCACCAAAAGTCTTGACAAGAACATGACCCACTATTAAAGTGATGAAACCGGTTAGTGTCTCTAAGAATTATCTGTCTGCCTGTGATAGCAGATGTCAGCTTCATTACCAAATGACAGTCACCACAAACACGGAGGTTCTTGTGAATCCTGATAGGTACCCCACCTGGCAAGCTAATGAGACCAAAAGCGAGTGCTAACTTTTCGCTGTGATGCCTCAACAGCTCCTCCTTCTGCTCTTCCATTACATCATGCAAATCATATTCGGTTTGAGGTTCATAACCCAACTCCTTAATCTTGTTCTCCAGCTCTTCTAACTTAGTATGAACTTCCAGAATCCTAGGGTGGTCTCCCCGGCCAGCAACAAAGGTATAAACTCTGTTCCTCACCTCAATCCAACTCAATCCCAACTCCTTCCTAGCTCCACTATCTTTCAAAAGCTTTCTTGACATGGCGACATCTTTCCATCTTTTCTTTGCTGCATATATGTTTGAGAGCAGCACATGGTTTGCTGCATTATCTGGTTCCAACGTAAAAAGATGCTTGGCAGCAATTTCAGCTAAATGGAGATTCCCATGGATCTTACATGAACCCAGCAAAGAGCCCCACATAGAAGCAGTGGCCTCAAAAGGCATTCCTAGAATTAACTCCCATGCTTCATGAACAAGGCCAACTCTACCAAGTGTATCAACCATACAAGCATAGTGAAGAACATTTGGTTTGACATTCTTATCACTCAATAACTGATAAAAAAGATGCCGACCATTTTCAATCAAACCAACATGACTCATTGCAGATAGCACAGAAACATATGTGATCTCGTTTGGGTATATACCTGTCTGATACATTTTCATAAAGAGCATTAAGGCCTCAAGTGCACAAGCATGCTTCGAGAAGCCTGCAATCATCGCATTCCACACCACAATATTTTTCTTTTTGACATGACTGAAAATTGTGTATGCTTCCTTGATGCGTCCACATCTAGAATAGACATCTATAAGAGAAGTGGCCACAAAGAGATCCAAGTCTAAACCAGTTCGTATTAAGATGGCATGCAACTGGACACCTTCAATGGCAGCTGCCAGCGTTGCACATGCACTGAGGGCAGATGAAAGAGTAAACTTTGTATATTCCAACCCCATAATTTGTGTTGTATGGAACAATGATAGAGCCTCCTCGTGAAGATCATTGTACACTAAACCGGCTATCATTGAACTCCAGGTGACGGAAGTCTTTTTGGACATACTGTTGAATATCCAGCGAGCGTCCTGGATCATATTACACTTCGCATAGACGTCCACAAGTGCAGTTCCAATATACACATAGCATAGCATCCCAATTTTCAGAGCTAAAGAGTGAAGCTGCCTGCTCCGCATAAGATCTGCATTTGAAGAGCAGACACAGAGGATGCTGGACAGGGTGTACTCAGTCAAAGCCAGTCTTTGCCGATGAAGTTGCACGAAAAGCTGCAGTGCTTCTTCATCCTCCCTCTGATAGATAAGCCCACTAATCATGGTGTTCCAGGAGACAATACTGCGTTCAGGCATTCTATCGAACACTTGACGAGCGTCAATAATTAGACCACACTTGATATACATATTTATCAGGATGTTGGACGTGAGTATGTCTTCCTGGAGCTGCGCTTGGATTGCGAGCCCGTGGCAGCACTTGCCCTCGAGAGCGGTCTTCCTGTTCGCACATCTCTGCAGAAGATACTGCAATTCAGACACACTGACGCCATCTGTTCCACCCCAGACTACATTTTCGATGCTCGGCAAATGTATATAACCATTGCCAGAGGAAGACAGGCCTCTTGAGACCTGTACAAGCCGAGACAAAGCCAGATTTCCTGGCTAGCATGACCCCGAGTTACCAGTTTATGGCTTCACACGGGAGGGCAAAGACAGACCCAGGGTAACAAAAATGTTCTTTGTATCCGAATTTAATAGGGGGCACTCCTTTGCTGGTGGCTCTCTGACACTTCCATCTATCCTTCCTATGAGAGGTCTTCTTCATCTTATGGCTCAGTGACCTTCTTTTCTTCCTCACTTACCACGGGTGACTATAATATTCCACGTGACCAAAAAAAAAAATTCCACATACTTATTTAAAACTCTCATTTATGTAAAAAAAATATTAGCATAAAACTTTTGTGTAGTACGAATAATTAATTTGAGAAATTTCGAACAAAAGATGACGAAATGATAATTATATATTCATTCTCTCCTCCATTACATTCTAGATTGTCTGTTCGTTGAAGCTAGTAATTTCTTTATCAAATCAAGATAGAATAAGACTAAAGTTAAATATATAATATACTGAGTTTACTCAAATTGAATTAAAAATCTAACCTTCAAGAGTTTATTTTAATATATTAGATAATAATGAAATGTTGAAAGATGATGTAATATTTCATAAGTAACTTAAGAAGTATATCATTTTAAATTCATATTAGTTCTATTAGATTAAAGTTTGGGTAATTGTATTATACTAAATTGTCACGATATTAACTTCGGATATACATTAAGATTAAAATCGATATTAATTAATATTATATTTAATGTTGACAGATTTGATTGAATATTCAAATGTGGCCTAAATTGAAATTGAACATCTTAACAAAAACTCATGTGTATCATATTATATTCAAGTTTGGGTTTAGATTATTATTAATCTGATTCGACCACACGTCTAAATTAGATCCTTTTATATATTATCTTTATATATTAATTAATCATCTACTTAATCATTTCTTAGACGATAGTAAAATTTGGTACGCTCATGTATATATTTTTAATATTTAACAAATAACAAATGGATATACTTTTTACTTATAAAAAATGAAAAAAATATATATTAGATTTTTTTCTGAAAAATGATCTTATACTCATATGATTTAATACTAACAAATATCCACTTCATTGAAAGAGATTATTATTTTATAATATTGAAAGTAGACAAAGTAAAAATCAAATCAACTACATTTTTACAACAAAGACTAATTGTGCTCTTTATATGGATTGTAAAGTTATTACTTGGGAAATTTTAAGAAACCAACATTAGGAAGTGATTGTAGATGTTAAGATCAAAAGGTAAACAAACTCATTTACTCTCGGGAGGACCATTTACACATATCATGAGAGTTTCTATATCTGATATAAATAAATTATTTATCAAGCTTCTATCGGTAAACACTTTGACATTCAAAATCATAGAAAAATTATCATTCTCATAAACTCACAATAAATCAATGAATTCAAACAAGAAATATAGATACTATTTTTTTACTATAGAAGTATATAATAACAATATCTAAGATCGGGATGTCTCTAGAAGACTACTTAGGGTTTGTTTATACTATGGATATTGCTTCAACTTTTGCACAATTTCTCATATGTAGGTCAATGTCTTCCTTATTAGGTCTTCATCTACTTATTATCATATGCAACTCCTTGTAGATATAAGATGTATATCCATTATATAATATCATGAGATGTATAACTAGTATCCTCTACCATGATATACGCATATAGTATTTAATATGATGATGTGTATATATTTATATATTATAAATAAAGATCAATGACGAAGATACTTGAAGTTTTTCAAGCTTCGCATTTGCTTTCACTGCAAGATAATTTTTAGTTCATCTTCTAATAACTATCATCATGGTAATGAAAGTATTATGTTTTGTCTTATTTGGACTATAATTTCTTAACTGCTTCTTAACTTTTAACTTTGCCCTTCCTTCCCATATAATGAACTTTTCTTCTTTTCCATTGGTCTTACCACTCAGTGGAGATGTATTGTTATCTTATCTTGTACTCAAATAGGTTGCTTAGATGAGCCATGATGGATCTCATATCTATCTATTTATGTTGTCTTTCCAACTTATTTGCTAATTGAGACTAACATATAGTATAAGGCAAACAATGCATATTTTTATGTTTTTTTTAGATAAAGATCTCATCCTCTCTCACTTCATTAGATGGTTTAGAAGACACTGACTTCTTAAGTAGATTAGATATTTGGTCAACTAGCATGCCATGCAATTCTCTTGGATCTAAACCAATCAAAGAAGTTTGATCCGGTGAGATTGTTGGCATCTAGCATGTTATGCAACTAGTGGTTTATTATCTAATTCTACGGTGGAGATATAATCATAACATTGCAAACATTCATTTAAAATTTAAGATATTATCTTTAATCATAATTTATGCTCTCACTAATATTTAATGAATTTGTACAACTCTCATTATGCAAAGACATGATAGCTTGATGACATCAACTCCTTAATGTACCGACTCTATAGGATCATGTACTCGGAATTGGATCAATTGGAAAACTTCTTTTCCAATCATCCTATCTACCCTGGCCAGAGATTTGGAATATTATCCCATAGGACATTCACTCTCACTTACTGAGAGTGGACGATCCCTTATTGTCCGCTCAATTACCTCCATCAGGTTTTCCTTGTACCTGATTCATCACTATACCGGACCATCTATACAGAGATCCATAAGACAATGGTCAAAGTACAAGTTCCACACAACAATGTATCTTTAGTGACTTAGGTGAAAGGTCCAACCATGCAACCATGATGATAGAAAAACCCTGATTGACAGTTCAGTAAGATACCATTCAGGGTTTCTAATTTAGTCAATTTAGTGAATTCATTCAACTAATTAGCACCTGTAAGTGTATCTGAGTGTCTCCACCAATGACCAATGAGATCAGTCATCCTTATCACATGAGAAGACATCACATACACTAGTCTATTTGGATCCTTGATGCCCCATCTCAAGTATCCTACGACTATGAACATTAAGATCAAATACCTCTAGATGATCAATCTTATTATCATGATCTCATCATGATTTAATCATCATTGTATTTGATCGAGGACTTCATTATGATATTCACATATAATAAGAGCTTGTAATGAAGAATTTGCCTAATTATTTGAATGAGATATTTCTAGAAATGTCAAATCATATTATATATGACTGGCTTGTAGCGCATACATTTCTATCAATCTTCCACTTGCACTAAAGCCAATCACCCATCTGACTAATCTCTATCAGCTCAAGGTGAAGCTCAAATACTCTGAGTAACTGCTTCATTTAGTGGATTTACAATGTTATTAACGGTAGATACTCTATCTTTAATTATATCTTTATAAGCTACAATCTCTCAATTTCTATGGTATTGCCATAGAAGTTTTAAACTTTTGATGAGACATCGGCTCTACCCTATTATTTTCTCAAAATATTGGTAGGCATTCAGAGAAGTTTGGGACAATCCCATGTCTTAAATGTAGATGAAAATATTTATCTGAACTACTTCTCAAGTAGTGTGCAACCACTATGTAAACTTGTTTACATATGTTGTAGAATTTATAGTGTTCTGATGCATGGAACTCTTTCAGCTCACTGGACCACCATTGTTTTGACTTATTATCAAATTTATTTGACTAGAAACTTGTGTTTGTAAAACTATAAGACTTCAAGTCTTATCCTCCAGTGTATAGAGATACATTCTTAGTGCTTTTCAAGTAATAAATGATATATATCTCTAAACTATTTAGTGACTCTCACCTGGATCTTCCTAATGAATGCTCATAACATTTAGAGCATTATTCACATCATGTACGTAGCATTACATAAATGATAGACCCTATGACAAAGGTATAAGGGCTCTATTAATGTGATCTCTTTATCTCTCAAGAAGTCTACAAAGACATCACTTTAGAGAGATCAACTCCACATCACATAGGTAAGAAAGCTATCTTGGAGTTTATCATGTCAAACCCTTTGACTATGGTGACTATATACATTAACTAGGCATTGCTTTTAGATCTATCTCCACAGATCTCAAAACCTAAATTATGTTTGAAAGATTAATTTGATTGCTAAGCTCACTTATGATAACATACCTACTTCATTCTTAATGAGTAGTATGTCATCTACATAAAATGTCAATAAAGTAATGGCACTCTCACTTATATTCTTGAACACACAAGGCTTCTCTTCATTCTTAATGAAGTCATAAGATTTAATCTCATTAAACCTTATATACAATTTATGGGAAGTTTTACTTTAGTTTAAAAATGGACCTAATACACACACTATTTAGATGTTATTAGGACTTGATTCCCTATAGTTGTATCATATACACCTGTTCCTCAAAATACCTTAGAGAAACACTATCTTAACATTTAATTGGCTTATCTTATAATCATAGTGTGTAACAATCAAATCCGAATGTATTAATCCATGGAATAGGTAAAAGATCTCATCATAGTCAATCTTTTGACTTAGATGATATCCTTTTCAACTATTCTCACCTTTGAAGGTCTCTACCTTCCAATCCACTCCAATCTATTCTTTAGTGATCCATTTATTTCTTATGGATACTATACCCTTAGGTTGATCTATCAAGTTCTAAACTTGATTAAAATAGATAAAGCTTATATTAGATTTTATTGTCTCTTCCCATTTATAAATCAATATCTCATATTAGTTCTATATAGATCTTAGGATCAATATCCCTATTATCTTATGTCTCATTTCATTTATAAGAGATATGTCCCACATATCTCTTAGGTTGAATGGACACAAGAATAGACCTATGATTTACTCATGTGTAATTATTAACTAGTACCTTAATAGAAGTGTCATTGGGTTGTGAGACTGGAACAACTTTTATATATACCTTGCTCCCATTATCTTTCTTAAGGAGGAACTTTTCCTATAAAAATATAGTGAGTTGAGCAACACATACCCTTATTCATAAGGGTGGTATATTTAATATTCAGAAATTTTTTTAGGATATCCCACAAGCCAACACTTCATAACCTTATATTTTAACTAGTTAGGGTTATACTTCTTCACCTGGCCGGACATTCTGAAATCTTAACTTGTTTAAGGTCAAGTTTTAATCCGTTTTCCATATCCTATATGAAATAATCGAAATAGACTTGGAAAGTACCTATTTAAGTTAAAGTGGTTATAACAAGTACTTAGATAAAAATAGATAGAGAGAAAATTTTGCAAAACTAGTCATTGTCCTTATTATTTCTTACACGATACGTTTTCTCATTTTAGCTACTCAAGTAAGCTAAAAGGTGTAAAGAAATGTCCTTTAAAATTAAATTCTATTATTCTTCAATTATGTGTGAATTATGTACTAAAGTATTCTCCTCCTTATTCTTATTAAAGAGTTTTAATACTCTTTCCATTAGAATCACTACTTCATTCTTAATCTCAGATAATTTCTCAAAGGTCATGGATTTGTGCTTCATAAAGTACATATATCCATACTAGAGACATCATCTTTGAAATAATAAAGTAAAATTATTCTTATTTATCCTTAATAGATATGGGTTAACATACACCTAAATGTATGAGTTCTAAGAACTCATTAGCCCATTCTCCATGTCTACATTAAGTTAAAGTGTAGATTGATCTAAATCAACCCATTTCCTCTTAAAAGGAGTATTCACACATAACTCGAGAGCTAACATATCAAATATGATTAACAATTCATTAAGCTCCTATTAGCAAACACTTTGCCATTCAATCTTTTAGAACATCTATCAATTTCATAACTTAGAATAAATCAACATTTATTCAAGAAGGAAATCATTTAATATTCTTGTAGAAGGATATAATAGCAATATTAAACATTAAGGTATCTCTATAAGGCTATTAAAGAATTGTATCTCCCACTAGTAATGATGCAACTTTTGCACCATTTCATATGTATGTCAACATCATCTTTATTAAGCCTTCATTTACTTATCATCATCTACAATTCCTTGTAGATATAAGATGCATATCCGGTATCTCATATCATTAGATGCATCTATAGTATCTAATATTATGATATACACATATAGTATATAATACTATTAAGTGTATATTTAAAACAAGTAAAAATCAATGACTTAGATGCATGAAGCTTCTCAAGAATTCTATGTCTTATTCTAGCTTTATTATCTTGACCACCTTCTTTTACCTTTAACTATCTCCTATTTCTATCTAATGATTTTACTTCTTTCTATTGGTCATACAAATAAGAAGTAATTAAAATGTATTGTTGTTCTAACATGCCCTTAGTTAGCTCATCACTATGAACCATGATGGATCTCATATCCATCTTTCCATGTTGCCTCTATAATTTTTTATATCATAGAGGTTAGCATCTAGTTTAAGGCAAACAATGTATCTTGTCTATAAGATAAGATCTTATCTTTCTTTCACATCATTTGATAGTCTAGGAGACACCTACTTCTCAAGTAGGATAGGTATTTAGTCAATTATGAGAACAATTCTCTTAGTTCTAAACCAATCTAAGAAGTGTGAGCCATTAAGTTACTTGAATCTAATATGCCTTACTAATGGTGGTTTCTCATTGTATTTTACAACTGAGATACAATTTTATTAATATAATATTGCAGACATTCATTAAAATTAAGATATGGTCTTTTATCCTAATTTATGCTCCCACTAATTTTCAATGAATTTGCATAACCCTCATTATGCAAAGATGGGATATCACGATGAAATCCTAGTGGGGACTAAGACCCTATTAACTTTATGATGATGACCATGTGGTAGCACAACAAATCACCCCATACTTAATAGATAGGCAACTATTGTCAGTTGCAACTCTTACAACTCTTAGTCATTTAGCCTCTAGAGTTATGACCTTGTGGTAGCACAACAAGTCATATACTCTAGTTAGGTCAAACCCGCTTATTACGTTATGAGAATGGATTCTTCACACAACCCTTGTGATAGCACAACAAAGCCATGCAAATGGTCCACCCCAAGGTTCGGCAAATGTCTTAGCCATGATCACCAATCCCTTGCTGAATGGGCCTTGTGGTAGCACAACAAACCCATCCAATCTAAGATTGGTTCATCAAGACCATAACAACGGAAGGCTACATGAGTCATTCTTAATGTCACACGTTTATCAACCTAATTATAATAAGGAGGGATTTTATTATAGTCTCATCAATAATATGTGCTAAGTATGTATAATACCTTTGGAATATCAAATATCTAAGGTACAACTTATAGCACACATCCACATCAAATATGCATAAAAGATAGGTGATCATGGACTTAACTTTAAGCTTACACCTAAGGTACCCCTATTGGTGCAAATCCTAGCTTCAGATGCTTGAGTTGGTATGCTCCCACTTCATTAGAGTGCTTCTCCTAGTGGTCTTTCTCTCCAACCTTCCACGATCCGACTTCTAACAATTACAAGTGACTTAAGGGTACACAGATCCGTAAATATACATAACTTTATAAGAAACTTTGGTTTTAACTAAGGGGAGTACATTAATGGAGAAAGCTAAAATGTACAATCAGATTGTAAAGAGAGAGAGAAGGCACACACAGGTCCCATTTAATAACATAACCAACATAATTTTAAAAATAATCATAAGTCAAGCACAATTAAGTCCATGATCACCTCCATACACACACTAACATTCATCATATGAACATAGAACGCATACATGATAATTATATGAGATATATCATATATATCAACAAAAAATTATATACTTTATTTTTGAAATTCTCAGTTTCATGCATGTTGAATTTTCACAAAATAAATAGCATGAAAATAAAATGACCACGACATATGAACAATTTATATGAAAAAAACATACACATCTAAACTATTTAGAGCATTCATGCATTCTCAATACTGTGCAAAGTCATAAATTAATGTCCCCATTTTTATTCTTTAAAATCTTAAATTATAGAATTAATTAAGACACTAATTAATTAAAATAAACCTTTAAAACAATTTTAAAGTTTAAATGTGAGTGAATCAATGTAAATAGGGCTTAACATCATCTAACATGACATTAAACACTTTAAAACATGTTAAATAATATTATATACAATTTTAGAATTTTTTAGAATTTTTGGTATTTTTTTAAAGTTTTCTATGATTTTAAATAATTTAAAATCATAAAAAATGTCTAGCGCATTGTGCCGCGCGCCCCTTCACACTGTGCCATGCCAGTGAGCTCCTGTGCCGCATGCGCGGGCGCCCCCTCTGCCCGATGACACTGTTCATTGGGGAATTTGATTCCTCATAGATTAGACTTATCTCCTTATCCAGGGCTCTGAAAAATCCAAAAAAATGTGTTGGAATCCTCATCAAATAAGGATTCCAAACTAGTCATACTAATCTACATAAAAATCGCAACAGACCATAAAATGAGGAAGAAGAGGTGGCGGTCATCTGGATTTGGTAGCAGAAATCACCATCTTGCAACGAGGATAACTCCTTATCCTGGAAGCCAAAAATTCTCAAAAAAAATTGGAATTCTCATAAAATGAAGTTTCTAATTATTTAAATATTATTTCATATAAAAATTTTATAATTATGGAAAATCAAAAAGAAACAGGCCGGTGCCACCAGACCCAGCAGAACCCTAGTCCGTCGAAGAAATCTCAAATTCTCTTCCTCTGCCGCCGTTCAAAATTGGATATCATGAGAAAAGATTAGGTAATCACATTATCCATCTTTTGAAACCTTTTCCAAGCCTCAATTTTATCCATGTACGGAGATTTCACAAAATCCCCAAATCTAGGTGACAGTTCGGGCATGATCAAAACACCAAGTTTTTGAGACTTCTCCTGAAGTCTACAGAGATCCAAACTTCAAATGGTTTGTGGCATTGGAAAAACCTATATCACGAGATTCTACAGAAGCTAACCAATCTTGTATTTGAATTTTATATAGATAATGGTGGCCTCTACATTATAGACGTTTGCACAGATTCGAGAACACATAAATTAAATTAAATAAAGTCGATTCGACATCGGTTTCAACCAAAACTTGAACCTAGCTCTGATATCACTGTAATAAATTATTTATAAAAATTTTGTGCAGTGGAAGTAACGATTTCTATTGGTTCTTTTATAATCTATCTCAATAAGAACCGAACGACGAAAATCGAAAACCGATCAAATCAGGTTCGAATATACCTAATAGGGATTCATATAATCCCATGGATAAGAAAGCGATGAGCTTATCAAGTTATTCAAACCATTCAAATGTCCAATCTCCAGTGGTATCCACACGAATTTCATCCACAGCAGGTTCTCCCTTCGCGCCGATCTTGAGAATTGTTCTGGAACAGAGCTCCATTACCCATGGATGCCTTCTAGATAGAGAATGAGGTAGGTAAGAGGCTGAGGATGTGATTTACACTCTTGGCTTGATAGGGTTTGGTTGAAACTATTAGTATTTATAGAGAATTTTGAAATTTTTCATAAAAACTTAAAATCTCCATAAACTACGCTCTTGCCCCTATAATTGTGGATAAGTCCTTTTGTATGTGAACCACTATGCTCAATATCCTATTTGGTTGAGGCCTAAATAAAATATAACAATTTTATTTAATTTAATTAAATATGTTATTCGATAACAAATTAATCGGCCTGTCGATTATGAAGGGTACAAGCCATATCCCATGATCTCAAATGGCTATGGGGATAATCTTATCTCTATTGAATCTTTCCATCATCATTTATTGCATGGATATAAACTCTCGTTCATCTAATGTCATGGTCGAAAAGGAGTACGGCATCGATTGTCAACTCCTTATTGTACCGACTCTATAAGATCATATAAATTAGATCAATTGGAAAACTTTTTTTTCCAATCATCCTATCTACCCTGGCCAGGGATTTGAAGTATTATTCCATAGGACATTCACTCTCACTTACCGAGAGTGGATGATCCCTTGTTGTCCTCTCAATTGTCTCTATCAGGTTTTTCTTGTACCTAATCCAACACTATACTAGATCATCTATAAGGTAATCCATACAAGTTCCACCCAACAAGGCATCTTTGGCGACTTAGGACAAAGGTCAAACCATGCAATCGTGATGATAGAAAAATCCTGATTGACAGTTCGGTAAGATACAATTTAGGGTTTTCAATTTAGTTAGTTCAGTGAACTCATTCAACTAATTAGTACCTGTATGTGTATCTCAGTGTCTCCACACCAATGACCAATGAGATCAGTCATCTTTATCACATGAGAAGACATCATATACACTAGTCTATTCGAATCCTTGATGTCCCATCTCAAGTATCCTATGAATATGAACATTAAGATCAAATACCTCTAGATAATCAATCTTATTATCATGATCTCATCATGATTTAATCATCATTACATTTGATTAAGCACTTCATTATGATATTCACATCTAATAAGAACTTGTAATAAAAAAATTTCCTAATTTTTTGAATGAGATATTTCTAAAAATGTCGAATCATATCATATATGATTGATTTGTAGCGCATATATTTCTATCAAGTCCATAATCACCATTCATCCACACAAACAAATATCACATGTACATAATGTGATTAAGTGATAATTATATGATATAACACTTATACCATAAAATTATAACTCATAATTTTTGAAATTTTCAATTTTATGATTTTTATAATTTTTATAAAGTAAATGACATGAAAAAGACATATAAATAATTTATATGAATAAAACAAGCAAATCTAAATAATTTAAAACACTTGTTCATTCATAAGATTTTATAAAGTGTAAAATTAATGTCTTAATCACCATTTTAAAAAATAACATTTAACAAAACTAATTTAGACATTACTTTTACTAGTTAAAATTCTAAAAAAAAATTAAAAGTTATATATGAACAATTCTACGACAACATGATTCAAATCATCAAACATTTTAATACTCTATTAAATAATTTTTTCTTTTTTTACAAATATTTTCAAATACTTATGACATTTTTATGATTTCCCATGATTTTTATACATTTGGAATTTTTTTTGAAAAATCAAACAGTGCATAGGGCTGCCTATTCAATGTGCTCCCATGCTCATCCATGCGATTGGGCGATCAACATTTCTAGTCAAACTAGGACTTAAGCAGGCGGATCTACCTACTACAATGCCCTACCAAGTCTCAAAAGACTTGGTTCTTCATCTCTCAGTCAATAAGGGTGGAGAAGATAAAGATGGTGGTCCTACTGTTGCTGGCCAAAAAATGGTGCCCAATGGTGAAAAAATAAATCTTATCTTGGTCTAAGTAGGATTCTAAAACATATGGATTTATCTCCTAACATGGTGACTATTGTAGACACGCAAATTTTGCCTATTTGAGGAGCTTAAGATTCATATTTTCTTAGAAGGTACTCGAGTTTTCCGATAAATAAACTGGATTCATGAGAAAACGGCCCAAAAATGAATTATGGAGGAGAAGATGACCCGTCTGCCGGGTTGCCCAGGCGACCCGTCTGCCGGGTTATTTCCCAATTCCTGCCAATTCGTCCTTTCTAAGGGTGGTAGGTGAAGGGTCAAATCCGGTCAGGTATAGGAAGCGACCCGGTCGATGGGTCGCCTGCCAGAACAGTGTACGGACTGAACGAAGTGACCCACGAACGGCGCACGCTCGTCCGGATGGTCAGAACCAATTGGACGTAGGCGACCCGTCTGACGGGTCGCCTGCCACTGTAGTAGGCCCCGGATGGCAACCGACCAGCTTTCGGCACACGCGCATTTAATGGCATTTATGGTTTCGCAGGTGACCCGCCAGACGGGTCGCCCAGGTGACCCGACAGACGAGTCGTTTGCTGTTCCGGAAAACATTTTTCATGCTTGAAATGCCCCTGTGGCCCTTTTGCCTATAAAAAGGGATCCCTAACCACTTTTTCAAGGGTTAGAAGAGGGTGAGAAGGTTGAAAACGTCTCCAACTCCCAAGAGAGAGCCCTAGAGAGCTTCAAACCATCTCCATCCTCTAAGCTTCATTGTCCAAGAGATTGAGAGCTTCCCATTTCCATCCACCTCCGTAAATCGACGTTCTTCATCCTGTTTCTTCATCAACATCTATGTTTAAGCTTCTCAAGCTCCTACATCTAAGGGGAGATCATCATCTACATCCTAGGAGCTTCTGAGAGTCATCATCAAGCTTTGAAGACCATCCAAAAGCATTGTGGGATCATTCGGGAGCAAATCGAGTCCTGGTGCAGCAGGTGACCCGTCTGCCAGGTCACCCAGGTGACCCCCCTGCCGAGTCGCCCAGGTGACCCTGTAAGCACCCGGAACGGGACATTCGCGGATCTCCCCCCTCCCGGAACCCTTACGCCCGCCTCAGTGTGTGTCGGTGGGTGGGGTGTTATGTAGGTGTGGTCGCCAGGAACCAAAGGCTCCAAAGTATGGTGGGATGAAAGAAAATGAAATAGAAAGATGACCGTCGTACCTCCGAAAGCGGGGAGATTGTTGAGTTCCGACTTCTCCTCTCTCGGCCGGCCGAAAGAAGAGAGCTTAGTGAATCCTTTGCCTTCAATCCGGTTGAAGCTCTGCCTCGATCGGATCTACCTAAGAATGTCCATAAGAAAACAAGGAGACAAGTGAAGGTTTCATTAGTTCTAACGAAAGCATAGTATCGTGCTCGAATTTAGATTCAAACATGCAAATGGGAAGAGACTAACCGGATTGGGACGAGATCCCAACCCCTATTTTTGGTAGGTTTTAAACATATATGAAATGCAAAAATGCTCTAAGGCATGCTAAATAACATGGTGATCAATGCAAAAGTGAAAAAAGGAGAAAAGAACTCGATTAAACGGGCGATCGGACTTCGAAAACGACGAAACAAACTTCTGCCCTTCCTGGTGCCCTATATATAGGGCGCCAGGAGCAGGTGCCCCCTTTATGGGGCGCGTTGACCAAAGTCAAAGCGCCCTGTATACGGGGCACTAAGTCTGGCCCGAACAGATTTTCTTCTTCTCTTCGCGACGCCGCTCCGGAGTGCTGGGTGGCT
The DNA here is from genome assembly GCA_036172225.1 of Cryptocoryne crispatula var. balansae. Taxonomy (NCBI): domain Eukaryota; kingdom Viridiplantae; phylum Streptophyta; class Magnoliopsida; order Alismatales; family Araceae; genus Cryptocoryne; species Cryptocoryne crispatula. The sequence continues at coordinate 44,594,070 of CM069921.1, forward strand.
TCCGGGACGAAGTAAGAGCTCCTCCTTGTAGACAATATGCAAATAAAGCTAGTGGAAGGTGGTTTGGGTGCTGGATGTATGAGGAGAGTCGGATAGGGGCTCTCAAAGTTGGAGAAAAATCATATTTACGGGTGACGAAACAGAGGGTTTTAGGGTTTTTGGTGAAGGATTTTGGATCGATTTGGAGGCTTTTGGAGGGTGAATGTGGCTTGGAATCGTAGTGTTGGATGATCTCTAGGGTGGCACGGAGTTGGAACCTCCTCTAAGTTCCAAATGGGGCTCTATTTATAGCCCAAAAGAGGGCACTTTGGCCATTTTCGAAAAATAGTGCCATGTGGCATAGCGCCCTGTATATGGGGCGCTAGCATCATGAGGATTGTTAGGTCGACAAGACAAGTCACTGCGGGGGGTCAAATCAGCCTGTCAAATCGATCGGATTTGGTTCCCGGCGCCCTGTTTATAGGGCGCCTGGTGCCCTGTATACAGGGCGCCAGGTGCCCTATTTATAGGGCGCCTGGTGCCCTATAAATAGGGCGCCAGGTGCCCTATCCTTGGGGCATTTGGCTTGTCTGATTGCTTGATGGACCCACCTTCGGAATGTGCCAAAACTTGATCTGTCCGGAAAACACGATGTGCTTTAAATATTCTTTATGAAAACAAGAATTTGAACTCTCCAACTGGGCCAAAATTGCATGTCTACAGCTTGCCTCGCCTTGGCGTTGGCTTTGTAGGGGAGTGTCATGAATGAAGCGTAGGTGAATGTAGCGAAGCGTAATGAGGTGTAGCGAAATGAAGTGGTAATGGACTGAAAAGGTGACGCCAAGGTGTAGATTTAGACACGCCCTCATTGGCCTAGTTGAGTGAAATAAAGCTTTACCGGACTCCGAGATTACCCTTTGTCTTATTGAAACCTTTCCTCTTGTTGATTGGTTAAAAAGAAGAACAGAAGTAAATAACTAAAATCCCACGTGGGGGAGAATTGTTACTGGCCAGGACCCGAACTGCGTGGTGTGCTGGACTCGGTAGAAATGCAGTAAATTGCAAAAAATGAAGAGAAAAAGGCCAATCATCCAAGGTTGGGTTCTTCAAATTCATTGGGTTCTACTCAAGAAAACCGGTTCAGTTTGATATGGAAAAACTTCTTGTTTCGATGAAACCATTAAAATTGGATCTTCCGGCTAGACCAAAAACCTCCTTGAGGAGCCATAGGAAGATGGTGTATGCTGTATGATAATGCATGATGCATGCTGAGTTTAAAGAAATAGAAATGAACATAAGAAAATAGTTGAAGATATAGGTCAAACACAACGGGTCAGGACATCCGTGAAGATACCGTCGTCCCCGTTCATTTGACTTTGGCTTATCCGCGGGCCTAAAAGGTGACTGAATCCTTCATCGATTTTGTTGAAGGGGTTCTTTGACTTAGCCCTTTTTAGACTCGAGGTCTTCAACGATATCCATGCGAGATATATGATAACACATGCAAAATTCCGAGCTCCAGGTGCCCTGCATATAGGGCGCCAAGCGCCCTACTTATAGGGTGCCAAGCGCCCTATAAGTGGGGCACCTGTGCGGACTTCAATTCTGCTCCTTCCCGAGGCAGGCTTTTGGCTTCTATAAGAAGGGGGGGTCCTCCCCTTCTTCTCCCCCACACCAGCTATAGTGCCCCTTGCTCCTCCCTTTGCTCTGATGGCTTCTTCCTCCTCCCGCCCGACCGGTTCAAATGAGATGAAAAGTTTCTCCGAAGTGCCGTGCCATATTCGGAACCGGGTGTCCATGGGAGTGGTAGTGTCTTTATTAGGCACCCTTCTTTGTTCTGTTTTAAAACCTTTTCTGATTGCGCGGTTATTTTGCAGGACCTTCCGAATTTTCCCGGGGCTCGCCGATATGGTCAGGTGCTATGGATAGCCCACTTAATGGCTGCTATCAACATTCATGTGCGGACCATTCTCAGCGGGTGGGGCTTCAACGGCATCCTCGTTCACGCCAACCACCTCCTCAAATACTTCTGGGATTTTTCTTTGGCGGGTGCACTTCTTGAGATGTGGCATCCCGATACACACACCTTTGTTTTTGACTCTTTCGAATGTACCGTTCTCTTAGAGGAGGTAGAGCTGTTTCTGGGGCTTCGTGCCATGCCTGGGTACGGCCAGGCCATGTTTATCCCTGTCGGACCGGTCACCGGTTTAGACTTCCTCCGCGGCTTTATGACCACCGGAGAGGCCCGATCTATTATGGTAGGTGGTCGTATTTACACCGAAGCACTGGCGGATTGGTCCATTGGCGTGATTCAAGGCGTCGATGATAATGAGGACCTTCTGCTGCCTGGTGCCAAAGGCGTTGCTACTTGCCTCGCCTCAGTGCTCCTATACCCGTGTGAGGACGGGTGGCTTGATCCTACCTGCCTTCCTTGCATTCAGGGCATTTGGTCCAATGAGTGCATAGCCCACTCGGTGTTGGGCTACCTTTATGACGGCCTGACTTCTGCTAGTGTCGGCAGGCCTATGTTCGGCAGCATTCTCTTGTTCGTGTGCTGGGTTGACTGGCACTTTAAGTTTGACATATGCTTCGGACCGGCCACAGCTTCCCGGCTTTTCGCTCGGAGCCCCCTCCAGCCTCTCACCAACCGCCTTTGCATGGACTATAAGGTTCAGAACAAGTGCCCCTTGTAGACACGCCAAATTCGCCTAATTCAGAGCATAAAACTCATGTTTTATTGGGTAACATGTATGATTGACCTTATAATGATGCCGGGTCTTTTAAAGTTGATTTGGAGCTTCGCCGAACGAAATCGGATGTTTTCCGACGTTTTCCGCAAAAAGCCGTAATTTCCGAGCGAAAGCTGCACGTAAATCGTGTGAACACGGAAATTGGCTGAATGACCAATGCCTAATGATCATGCATTGAAGGTTATGGTCATATTCACACTCCGGACAAGTTTTGTTGCATTCCGTGCCTTTCCGGTTTGCCGTCGAAATCATTTTGACCAGTATCGGACCTTCTGTTCACTGCCCTAACTTCCGGACAAAATTCTGAAGTTTTGGTTGGTGTGATGGCTAATCCAATGCTATATAAAGCTTCTTCGGCCTGTTATCTTTCCAACGCAACAAACGGCGTCGAATTCCGAGTTCGGGAGTGTTTGCAATGGCTTCCGGAAGAAGGACGCGCAGAGCCAGTCCCATGCGCCCGGGTTCCAGGGCACATGCGCCCGGGACCCAGGGCACGTGTCCATGCGCCCTACCAGTGAGGCACGTGACCATGTGCCCTCACTTGAGGGCACATGCGCCCCACCTTTGAGGCACGTGGGAACCAGTTTTTCACCGGGACTCTACCGCTCAACAGACGGAAGAGATAAGATCGAATTTTTCGGAGTTGATAAGATATGCCCCCCATGGGGGGCGCATGCGCCCTTCACTGGGGCGCATGCGCCCTGCACCAGGGCGCATGCGCCCAGGACCAGGGCGCATTCCTCCTTTTTTTTAGTCCGGATCAGACCCTCTGTTCTCCTATAAATGGACTCTGATTCCGGTCGTTCCAAGGAGAGGATCACGACTCCCCAGGCATCTCAAGACGTCCTATCACCCTCCTACATCGATTTTATGATTTTTAGAGAGAGAATTTCGAGTTTTTAGAGAGAGAAAAGTCGGTTCAAGAGAGAGGAAGGGTGTTGTACAGGTGATCTGCCAAGTCTCTCTTCTTCGGCCTCTACAACAGTGTGTGGACGTCTGCTGCCTGAGCTCTCTTCATCAAAGTTCTTCCTCTCCAAGTCTTCTTGAGTTTACAATCGACGGTACTTGATTCCAAGGTCGGGGCTGGTCGTGACGAGCACAGAAGCAAAGTCGCGCCTGGCAGATCCTGCACTGATACTCGGCTTTTTCGACAAAACAGATTTGACTATATCTTTCTCTATTCAACTCAGAATCTTTCAGTTCTTCTTCCTATCTCTTTGTTTAGTGATTCTACATCATCCTATCATTTTTTTACATTTTTTTGCATTACTTTTAGTCTGTTAATCCGAAAATAAAAAAAGGGGTTAGAGATAACCCGAATCCGGTCAGTTTCTAGTCAATTGTGTGTTTTATGTTATTCTCTTTACATATACTCCACTTTGTCTAGTTCTAATTGCCTATTTCACTTGTTTATTTGTCTAGTTGCACAGAATATCAAGCACCCACGCGTTGAGGACTCTTCTTCATCGGCCGGCCGAAGAAGGAGAAGCTTTAACCCACATTCTTCACGCTAAGGTACACACGGTCATCTTTCATTTTAATTCTATAAATCGGAACCCACGGTTCCTGGCGACCACGTTTATTTCTTCTCACCCTCCTCCCACATGACCCGAACCGTCTCTTTGGTGATCGAGCGACGCCAAGGGATGAAAGTTCGGGGATCAATGTGAGTGTGGGACCGAGGTGAGAGTTGCTTTCCGAGCTTTATTCCTTTCTTTCCTCATCCCCTCTTGAGGTGACGATCTGGGTTCACGGACTTCCCTGAAAAGGAGAGGACCCCGTCGAATTTTCAGAGTCGACAGCTTTGTGGCGACCACGGTGGGACTAGCAATGTCTTCAACCGTGGGTGCTAAGTGTTTTGTTTGCAACTAGTTCTAGTTCTAGACCGGTTCCCACGTGAGCCTTTCCTTCTTTCCACCTCTCTTAAACTTCATGCCATCTCATAATTTCTGATTTCACCCATCTTTCATCAGATCTGAAGTGCCAAGTATGCCATTCATTTTCTGCATTTTATTTAAACCGGTTCCCACGTGAACCACCCTTTTCTTCTTAAACCGGTTCCCACGTGAACCAATCTCTTTCTTTACTTCGGTTCCCACGTGAACCAAACCACTTTCCTTCAGATCTATCCCCACTTGGATCAGATCTTTGTTCACCTTTAATTGGCCCCACGTGGCCCTCTTTTGACCATTCAAACCGGTTCCCACGCGAACCACCCTTTTTTTACCCAAAACCGGTTCCCACGTGAACCACCTTTGCTTCTTACCCCGATTCCCACATCGGTCCCCACGTGGACCACCCTTTTGCTTGGCTATCAGATCTGAACCCTCTTCTTTCCATCACCTTTTCACTATCTCCATTTGGCTCACATAAGAAACAAGTCTAGATTCTAGTTTCTAGTTGCTTGTCTAGTTCCTAATTGCTTGTCTGGTGTTGATTGCTTGTTTATTTAAGTTCATGTTTTGCTTATTACTTGCTTTATTACTTGATTGCATTCTCTGTTCCTTCTCTCTACCTCCTTCTTTTACACTTGTTTGAGGTGGGAGCTCACTCTCCCATTTACCCCTCCCATCCAAAACACCCTCTTGGTGGATTCTGACCTCTCTTCTGGGATATTCCTTCCTAGTTGACTTGGTTGGCTTTCATCAAGGCCTCCGTAATTCCTCATACGTGGAGTATTCCTCTTCACGATCGGGTTGGTTGTACCACTTCCCAAAACCCGAAGCATCCTACGTTGCCTACACGTGGTGAGATTGTGTGAAACCTAGGTCATTGGAGATTGGAGTTAGGATCCTAACCCATTTGTTGAGAGAACAATTCTTAACAAAATTCATAAACCTAAGGTTTAATCAAAATCATTGCGTAATTTTGCTTTCAAGTGTTTGCATAACTTGCTTGTCAAACAAAAATTCAAACCTCTAACTTTTTGCAAAATACTAAAAAAAACCAAAAAAAGTTCTTTGTTTACTTTGTCAACTTGTTTAAGGTTCAATGCAACTAAGGTCCGGAAGGCACGTTGGAATGGCGGAACAAGTTGAACATCGAGAGCACGAGATGGGTCACCAACCAATTCCGTCAGAAGCGCAAGAGGTCCCTCAACCATCTGCTCCCCGTGATGTTGAACAACTCTTTAGGGAGTTGTCTCTCTATACCGACCCAGAAACCTATGCCCGTATACAATCCATGGTGAAGGGCAAAATTGCTTCAGATCAGGGTGAAAGCAATCAAGTTGTCGTTTCTGCTCGTCCTCTAGTTCAACCACCACTCATGCAATCACCCTTTGTTCAACCTCCTGTTGTTCAACAATCTATGATTCAACCTCCCGTTGTTCAACAACCTATGATTCAACCTTCTCTAGTTCAACCATCTGTGGTCCAACCCTCATTTGTTCAGCCATCTTATTTCAACCATGTTGCTCCCTTGGCCCATCAAGTCATGGGACAATCTTCAGTAAATTTGCCAAATCATGCTCCTCAATTTCAGAACCATGTCTCTAACCACATACCCCAACCAGTAAACCAAGAACCTGCTCTCACCAGGGCAATCATGGATCAGCTCACCCAGATGAATGAACGTTATGAAGAGCTGAGATGTCGCATGGACTCCAAGTCAGTGCCTGAGATTTCGATTCCTTCTCTGCCAGTCCTTCACCTGCCACCTTCTGAGCTACCAGTTTATCGCCGCTACAATGGTACTGGCAACCCCTTTCTTCATCTTAAAGATTTTCTTTATGAATCCTCATTACGGAAAGATGATCGTAGGGTTCTTGCCTTCTTGTTTCGTCGATCACTAGAAGGGTCCGCATTGGAATGGTTCTACTCACTCGACTCCTTTGAGGCGGAGACTTCGACATTGTCAAGATAAAATTCTTGCAGAGATACGAGACCGGGTGGCACCGGCGTGCTCCATTACGGACTTGATTGCACGAGAAGATGAAGCCCGAATAGGACTTCATAAAGTTTGCTGATCGCTGGAGGGGAATGGCAGAAAAACTGACAGATGTGATTTCTGAAGGGGAACAAGTAAAAATGCTTATTGGCAACACTACACCTGCTCTGAGGAATGTCTTGATCATGCACCGTCCTACCACCATGAATGAACTCTATGACAGTGCCCGATACTTGCAAACCCACTTCAAGGATGCCACCATGGTAAACCCTTTCGATCCTAAACCTAGAAACTTTAGGAAAACCCCCTCAGCACCAGTTGGGCCTACAACCGAGGGAGTGGTCAACAATGAAGCTGTAAATATTGTAGGGAACCAGGGAGGGAACCGTCAAAACCAGTTCAGAAACCCACCACCGGACCCTTCCTATTACCCCCTCGGCAACAAGTTAGGCCACCACAACTACGACAACCACAACAACCACCTCGGCCCGGTAGCACAACCCCAGCAACCTCGTCAACCTACCTATAATAGGGCACCGCCACCACCCAATCAAGCACCACGAAGGGGAGGTCCTAGGAGAGAGAACTACCAGCAACTCCCTTACTCCTTGACCGACATCTTCAATGTACTCATGGCGGAGAAACAGTTGGAATTGCCCAAGGAAAGAGAGGTTTGGCCAACAAATGTTGATATGTCCCGATACTGTGCTTACCACCGATGTCCTGGTCATACTGTAGAGGTGTGCTTTCAATTCAAGGATTACATCCACGATCTGAATGACCAAGGAAGCATTGATTGGGTCCAAATGGGGGAATGCATACAAGCTATGAAAGCTAGGCAGCAGCAGCGGCAGCGTCCACCGGCTCAACCTCAACAACAACCTGGCTTGGGGATTGTCCAGAATCCGCTCCCATTACATGCTCCCGCTCCAGCACCGGCACCAGCACATCTAAACCCAGGGATTGGTCTAGTACACTCCATTGTCCAGGGAGATGCCGATCGTGCTCAAGGTTGGCAACTAGAAAGCCACAATACAACCATGCCTGTCAACCCGGCTAGGTCTCCTGCTAGGAACCCTCCTAGACAGATAATCCGTGCACCTGCTACACCACAACCACCACAAAGCTCAATAACCCAACCACTTGCCGCCACCTCTTCTCGCCGGCCCATCATTAGGTCAGCCCCCTCTCTAACTACACCTCCTTCAACCATTGCCACACACCGGCCCTTGCTCATCCGACCACCTCAATCACCAGCATACCCGAACCCCCACCTATGAGCTCTACCACTTCAAAACCCCAACCTATCATACCACCAACACCACAACCTATCATACCACCACAACCTTCATTAAACTCATCAACCACTCCTGCACCCCGGCCTCTTCTTATTAGGCCACCGGTATCACCATCACTACCACCTACAATTCCTACCCCTCTACCAACTAACCCAATCATCCTAGAACCATCAATCCCATTACCTATCATACCTACACCTACACCACCACAACCCACCATAGTTAACCCGTCACCTCTACCCGACCGCCAAATAGCCCCGGTGCTTCGGAGTGGGAGGATGTTCCAGCCGGCTCTTTCCCCAAGCCGGAACTCAACCGCAAGAGCCGGTGGAGGAGGAACAAGTAGAAGAACCATTGCCGTGCACGCATATGATCTGTTAAAACATTTAGATAAGACACCAGCCCGTATTTCCATACTTGAGTTGATCAAAAGATCAAAGGTGCACCAGGAGATTCTACAGCAGTACTTGCAAAGGGTCATGGTGAATGAAGATCTCCCACCTGAGAAGATCACTACAGTGTTAGCCCCTAGAAGTGAGCACCCAACACTCACTTTCTCTCAGGAAGAATTAGCAGATCCAGACTTCAGAAGATATGCTTTACATGTGGCTGTGGTTATCTGTAATATTGAAGTGAAATCATGTTTGGTTGACACTGGAGCTTCTATCAACGTTATGCCGCCAGAAACTTTGCAGTTGTGTGGCATTTCTGAGCAAGAAATCAAGCCATCTTGTGCCATGGTGACGGCCTACGACAACTCCAAGAAGTCTGCACGTGGGGTGGTCACTCTAGAAGTCAAACTTGGACCATGTACAGTTACAACAGATTTTCATGTTCTAGAATTAGATCCAACATTTCGGGCTATACTTGGGAGGCCATATTTGGAGGCAATAGGAGCTGTGGCTTCAACAAACCACCAGTGCATAAAATTTCCCTTTAAAGGACGGTGGTCAAGGTGACTAGCATGCCTATGAGGGATGAGATGAATGATGTTTTTACATCACCCCTAGGTCTGTCAATACAACCCCGCATCTCGGTGGGAGAATTGCCGAAGTCGGATGCATGACCGCCTCTCTACCGGACACCTTTGGGATGGCGGATGATGATGAAATTGGGCTATCGACTGGAAGAGGTTTAGGCAAGGATCTTCAAGGGATCACTCGCCAATTGAAACCGTGAAAAGGCCACGCAGGCAGGGGTTGGGATATGAAGAGGGTTCCATCCCAAGGAGGATCTTCCAGCCAGGATATGCCATGGGACTCCATACCTTCTTTATCAAAGGGGAGACCATGATGATGGCTGAAGACGACAAGAGTTCCATGATGACTGTCAAGAGAAGGAAGGCTCCAGATGAAGAAGAAGAAGACTTGGAAGACTTGTGCTTATCTTTGACTCGTCTGTTCTCAAGTGGGGAAGAGTATCAAGAACCACCCAAGGGCAGACCAATCTTGGATCATCTAGTTAAGCATACTACCCAAGTCAAAACCATTCCACGAGGCCCAAATATAACAATCTCTTGTTTGAACCTCGTACCTTTATTTCTAGATCTTTTGGATGGGCTTCAGGGCCCACTTACTCATTATGGGCCCATGTGCCCTCTTCAACCTTCCACTTTTACTGGGCCTGCTTGCCCATTTGATTCCCTCATCAACTTCAGAACTGAGGGCTTTTCCCGACATGGGCTTACATGCCCATTTATTTCTAAGATCGGGTCCACGTACCCGTTTACCTTTTTCATCAGTTTTGGACCCATGTGTCCACTTTCTATTACCATTGGGCCCACGAGCCCCTTTTTCCCCTTTATTCTTAAGTTTTTCTCTCTGGTAATTCAGTCAGTTTCTAGCAAGCCTCGAGTCACTCAGACTCATTCTATCTTTTTACTTGAAATTTCCAACAAAAAAAAAACGTCTTCTCTGAAACTCACATTTCCATCGAGGAGACATCTCTACTCATCCCAGAGGGTGCTCCCAATCAGGGATCCCCCTTTTCTGAATCATTGATCGATTTGCTCGATCCTCCCTCCTTGTAAATACCACCTTTCCGGCTTTATCTTCGTAGGTCAAGTTAGGTTAGGAAATAGGAAAGTCGAGAGGTAAAGGAGTTTCAATCGGATATACGCAACAATTGGCACGAAATGTGTACGGTCTTGAGCGATCGGTTAGGGCGATGGCGAGTTTCTTATCCCAATTTGATATCACTTATGTCCCACGAGAAGGCAATCAAGGGTTATGCTATTGCCGAACACCTTGCCCATCATCCCATACCCGTCTTTGACCCGGTCCGGTCGGAGTTCCCGGATGATGAACTAATGTCGATCCGATCTTCCAATCTTTGGACATTATATTTTGACGGGGCTCGAACTCTCATGGTAGAGGGATAGGTATTGTCCTTCTCGTCACCCGAAGGTGTCACCATTCCACGGGCTTTTCAGCTTAACTTTCCAGCAACCAACAACATAGCTGAGTATGAAGCCTTGCTGGCCGGGCTGGAGGCCGCTCATTTCCATGGTGCCACCGAACTGAGGGTGATAGGTGATAGTCAATTGATCCTACGCCAAGTCCTATCCAAATATCGAACTTCTCATCCAAACCTCAAGCCCTACCAGGAGCTCACCACCTGCTACATCAAGCTATTCTTCAAACTCACCTTTGTTCATGTCCCCCGCTCTCAGAATATCCTCGCCGATGCCTTAGCTTCACTAGCTTCATCTCTATCTGTACCGCTAGGCAGGCAAGTGCGGACTATCCACATTTGTAAGAGGACAATTCCAGCAATTGAGGATGGACGTTTTCTGAAGGTTAAGGAAAGATTCAACAGAAAAGAATACTTGCAACATAAAGAAGAAATCTCCTTGATTGAGTTAGAAGAATTAGAAGAAGGTGAGAGACCTTGGTATGACGAGATTGCGAGGTATTGCCAAGATCAGTCATATCCACCTGGATCAACCACCAAGGAAAAGAAGGCAATCAGAAGAGTATCCCAGAGGTATATAATCCTAGGAGGAGTGCTCTACAAGAGAAGCCTAAGTGGAATCTTACTCAGATGTCTTGATGAAGAAGAAGCCGAGTTGGTGCTGAAGGAAGCACATTCTGGAGTGTGTGGTGGTCATGTGAATGCTCAAGCCCTTGCTAAGAAAATCATCCGACAAGGGTATTATTGGCCAACTCTAGAAGAAGACTGCTCCATCTTTGTCCGGCATTGTCATTCATGTCAACTCCATGCCGACAAGATTCACTCTCCCGCATCTTCCCTTCATCCAATTCATGCCCCATGGCCTTTCGCCATGTGGGCTTTTGATATCATTGGCCCCTTGAGTGACCTCAACTCCGAAATGCGCTCAAAATCATTCATTCTGACGGCAACGGAGTACTTCACAAAGTGGGCTGAAGCGGAAGCATTCGTGGAGATTAAAGCGTCAACAATCTGCTCCTTCATCAAGCGCAACATCCTGGCAAGGTTCGGGATCCCCAGCGACATCGTCACCGATAATGGGCCACAATTTCTTTCTCAAGATCTGCGTGATCTTTGCAACAGGTATTATATTTCATTGCATCATTCATCACCATACTATCCTCAAGGCAATGGTCAAGCAGAAGCCACCAACAAAACCTTAATCAAAATCATTAAGAAATCTTGTAAGTCTAGCAAATTTGCCGACTGGCCTGATAAGCTTGTAGATGCTCTATGGGCTTATCGTACTTCTGTAAGGACTCCCACTGGACAAACCCCGTATGCTTTGGCATATGGGATGGAAGCAGTGGTCCCTTACGAAGTATTACTTCCATCTCTCCGAGTTCAGCTCGACAGGGATATTCTTGTTGATGAGAGACGAGAATCTCTCCTTGCACAGCTTGAACTCTTGGATGAAAGAAGGCTAGCCGCCGCCGAGCATGCCCGGACTTATCAGAATAGACTCAAAAGGTTTTATCAAAAGAGGGTGATCGAGAGAAAATTTGAGATCGGTGAGATGGTAGTCAAACGCATATTCGTTAAGTCAGGGGGTCCCCGCTCCAAGTTGCAACCTAACTGGGAAGGGCCTTTTGTAATCACTGAAAAGTATCCAGGTAATGCATATGAATTGACTAATGCAGATGGAGAAAAATTGAATCATCCTTGGAATGGAGTTTACCTCAAAAAGTACTTTCCATAAAAATGGAGAAACCACTGGTATAATCTCAAGTCATCGATCCTAGGTTTTTCGTGAGAAGTCAAGGGTAGGTACCATCCTACACACACAACACTTCCCGATCCTAGAATCCGGACAACCCGACACTTGCGAAAGGCAAGGCAGAAATCTAGAAATGGAAGGAGTACCCTTACCCTATTCTCTTCTACTCGGTCCAAGATAGGGAGAGAAGATTAGAGAGGGGTAGTTTCGAAAACACTCGCCACCCTAGTAGGAGGCCGTCTCAGAGGGTACAAAAGGGTGCCAAAAGATGGGCAATGAACCCCTCAGGTTAGAAAAAAAAATGATCAACCTGTCTGAATGAGTACCCAGAATGATAGACAAGGCAAAAGGCACTAAAAGATGGGCAATGTCCCCACGGGTCAAAAACCTGTCCAAATATGTGCCACATAGAAAAGAACAAGAAAAGAAAGAAAAACCCAAAGAGGCCGAACCCCAATGGGTAATTTGAGTGAGAGTAGAGAAATCCCTCTCAACATCTTCAAACCCTATCAAGGACTTCCTCTATACTCTTCCTCCTTAAACCCCTAGGGAAGGGTAAACCGACCAAATCCAGGTGGAATCCAAGCCGATCAAAGGAAGAAGGTTAGAAGGATTCTAGGTAGGGAACTTTATTTTTGCACGTGGCATCTACCACTTGAGTCTTGACAAATTCCAAAGACCGATGAACTGTTTCAAATACCAGCATTTTCTCCACAAAAAAAATGCATATTTCAAAAACCAAAAAAAATGCATATTTCAAAAATCCACAAAAAAATGCATATTTCCAAAACCCACAAAAAATGCATATTTTTAAAAAACCCAAAAAAAAAATTGAATATTTCAAAAACCCAAAAAAATTGAATATTTCAAAAACCCAAAAGAAATTGAATATTTCAAAAATTCAAAAAAAAAACATATTTCAAAAATCTAAAAATTGAATACTTTTGAAAATCCAAATGATTGTTTTCAAGAAAATCCAAAAAATTTTGCTTAGTCATGGTCATTGCCTTAGTTGCATCCATGCTTATTTGATTGTCATGCATATTTCCATTTCTACATTGCATATCCATTTTTTACTTTAATTACCTTGTTAAGAAGGCTTCCCCCTTTGACCTAAGTCAAAGTTGACCATAATGGGCAAAGGGATGAGTCACGGTGAAGATCTAATCCCCTTTCTATTAAGTGTTTCAGGCATTTCAATACAGGAGAGGAGAAGATTCACACCTTGACAGGTAAGTTCTCTTAACCCCCTATTTCATTTTAAGTCATTTATTTTATTCCACCTTGTTAAGAAGGCTCCTCCCTTTGACTCAAAAACAAGGCATACGACATACAGGCAAAGGGATGAGTAATGATAAAAATTTAATCATTTTCATTGAGTATTTTCAGGTGCTGAAGAAGCAAAAAGAGAAGGGCAATCAGGTATAATTTTTTATGAAAAAAAAAAAAAAAAAATTGGTCTCAGGGCGCATGTGCCCTCATCTGGGGGCACATGGCCAGGTGCCCCACCCCCTGGGCGCATGGCCAGGTGCCCCCGATCGGGGGCACATGGACAAAAAAATTCGAAAAATTCAGAAAAATCTCAAAAATTCAGAAATTGTCTATAATGTTAAAAGTGACATTTTTGCTAAAGGAACCATCATCAAAAACTTTGTTTTGACCTCCAAATGATGGTTCTAATAGTAAAATCTTCCATTAATCATTTCACGAACAATCTGATTCATATGACAATTCTGTCTGTTGGGTACTAACCAGAAATGTGCAGGCAACATTTTTTAGTCCTAACAGGTGAATTGGTGAGATCAATGTTCCCCAAGGGACGTCATGCCAACCTTGCGGCGAAAAAAAAGGAAGCACCACCCAGTTGAACATTCTCATGGTGTTGTATTCCGGCAAACGACAAGGATGCTGATGAACCAGGCGGTCGATGCAGCTTACCTGAATATTTCATCCTCAGCTTCTCATCAATCTCACATCACATCCCCACCATCACTTCATTTTTTGCACTTCACATCACTCCTACCACTTGGTTCACCTAGCTATGTTAGGTCCATTTTATACATATTATATGCATTAATGTTGAAGACCTTGAGAGTGAAGATGACTGGGCCCGAGGTCCCCTTCAACAAAATCTACGACGGCTTGGTCATTTCTTCACACTCACGGATAAGCCAAAATTGAAAATTGGAGGGACGATGGTTCCTAATCGGGTGTCTTGACCTCCAATAGACAATCTATATCTTCAACTATTTTCTACATGATTTTCTATGTGTTCACATCCATCTCCTTTTCTTTCTTCATCATTACCAAAATCTTATTTCATCATGTTTTCTTTTTCTTTTATTTCATCATGTTTTATTCTAATTTTATCCCTTCATGTTTTATTCCTTTCTTTTTATTCCACCATGTTTTATTCTATCATTTCTTTTATCCCACCGCGTCTTTTATTTTAACCCACCGTGTCATGGCAATTGTCATCCCATTGCTATTCTTCTTTACCATCATTTTATGTTAGTCCCACCATGGTCTTTCATTCCCACTATGGCTTAAATCTGTCTTGTTGTTTTCCGAATACTTGATTTTCTGCTAGAGCGTGATTCATGGTTTTCATGATACCCGAGCAATTTTTGCTATGCTTAAAACGAACCCTTTTAGAACTTGAGGTTCTTCCACTCAGAATTAAACTGAGTATTTTGGTGAAACTTGAATGAACTTGAGATTCCAAATATGATGGATTGGTATTCTTTTCATTTTAAGATCAACTTCTCTTTTACAAAACTTTAGCCCATCACAGTACAAGAACACCGCAAAGTTCGGGTTGCTGGCTGATGATGAACCTACGAATTCGAGGACTCCTCACCACGCTGAGGGTTGGCTACATCCTTTTATCCTTTATCACTTACTTTTTCATCTCTCGTGCCAAGGGCATGTCTTTTACCAGTCAATTATATGAGGTTTTGATTGAACATGAAAGCGATCTAGAATACTCAGCGAGATTCATTTTTGCTGGATCGGGTAGATAAGCGTGTCTATATCTACACCTTGATGCCACCTTTTCAGTCCATCACCATTCCATTTCACTAGATTCATCTACGCTCACTTGCATTCTATTACAGTTCACTACGAATTACTCCGCTTCATTACATGCCACTCCCTTACAAAGCCGACATCAAGGCGAGGCAAGCTGTAGACACGCCAAATTCGCCTAATTCAGAGCATAAAACTCATGTTTTATAGGGTAACATGTATGATTGACCTTATAATGATGCCGGGTCTTTTAAAGTTGATTTGGAGCTTCGCCGAACGAAATCGGATGTTTTCCGACGTTTTCCGCAAAAAGCCGTAATTTCCGAGCGAAAGCTGCACGTAAATCGTGTGAACACGGAAATTGGCTGAATGACCAATGCCTAATGATCATGCATTGAAGGTTATGGTCATATTCACACTCCGGACAAGTTTTGTTGCATTCCGTGCCTTTCCGGTTTGCCGTCGAAATCATTTTGACCAGTATCGGACCTTCTGTTCACTGCCCTAACTTCCGGACAAAATTCTGAAGTTTTGGTTGGTGTGATGGCTAATCCAATGCTATATAAAGCTTCTTCGGCCTGTTATCTTTCCAACGCAACAAACGGCGTCGAATTCCGAGTTCGGGAGTGTTTGCAATGGCTTCCGGAAGAAGGACGCGCAGAGCCAGTCCCATGCGCCCGGGTTCCAGGGCATATGCGCCCGGGACCCAGGGCACGTGTCCATGCGCCCTACCAGTGAGGCACGTGACCATGTGCCCTCACTTGAGGGCACATGCGCCCCACCTTTGAGGCACGTGGGAACCAGTTTTTCACCGGGACTCTACCGCTCAACAGACGGAAGAGATAAGATCGATTTTTTCGGAGTTGATAAGATATGCCCCCCCTGGGGGGCGCATGCGCCCTTCACTGGGGCGCATGCGCCCTGCACCAGGGCGCATGCGCCCAGGACCAGGGCGCATTCCTCCTTTTTTTTAGTCCGGATCAGACCCTCTGTTCTCCTATAAATGGACTCTGATTCCGGTCGTTCCAAGGAGAGGATCACGACTCCCCAGGCATCTCAAGACGTCCTATCACCCTCCTACATCGATTTTATGATTTTTAGAGAGAGAATTTCGAGTTTTTAGAGAGAGAAAAGTCGGTTCAAGAGAGAGGAAGGCTGTTCTGCAGGTGATCTGCCAAGTCTCTCTTCTTCGGCCTCTACAACAGTGTGTGGACGTCTGCTGCCTGAGCTCTCTTCATCAAAGTTCTTCCTCTCCAAGTCTTCTTGAGTTTACAATCGACGGTACTTGATTCCAAGGTCGGGGCTGGTCGTGACGAGCACAGAAGCAAAGTCGCGCCTGGCAGATCCTGCACTGATACTCGGCTTTTTCGACAAAACAGATTTGACTATATCTTTCTCTATTCAACTCAGAATCTTTCAGTTCTTCTTCCTATCTCTTTGTTTAGTGATTCTACATCATCCTATCATTTTTTTACATTTTTTTGCATTACTTTTAGTCTGTTAATCCGAAAATAAAAAAAGGGGTTAGAGATAACCCGAATCCGGTCAGTTTCTAGTCAATTGTGTGTTTTATGTTATTCTCTTTACATATACTCCACTTTGTCTAGTTCTAATTGCCTATTTCACTTGTTTATTTGTCTAGTTGCACAGAATATCAAGCACCCACGCGTTGAGGACTCTTCTTCATCGGCCGGCCGAAGAAGGAGAAGCTTTAACCCACATTCTTCACGCTAAGGTACACACGGTCATCTTTCATTTTAATTCTATAAATCGGAACCCACGGTTCCTGGCGACCACGTTTATTTCTTCTCACCCTCCTCCCACATGACCCGAACCGTCTCTTTGGTGATCGAGCGACGCCAAGGGATGAAAGTTCGGGGATCAATGTGAGTGTGGGACCGAGGTGAGAGTTGCTTTCCGAGCTTTATTCCTTTCTTTCCTCATCCCCTCTTGAGGTGACGATCTGGGTTCACGGACTTCCCTGAAAAGGAGAGGACCCCGTCGAATTTTCAGAGTCGACACCCCTCAGTGAAGACCTGCGCTGACTGGCGTTTGTACTTTTCGGCGATGAGCAACAGCAGCTTTGTTTGTCCCACAGAGGCGGTTATGCGCCAGAATGTCCGTGCCTCTCCCACCCCCGGGGTAGATCTCCGGTTGATTACCGGTACCTCTTTCATTATCTACAATCCTCACCGATGTCCTCTTCAGTTGGGCCAACCGCGGCTCAAGGTCCCTCGTCTCTCTCACATCCCATCTGTCAAGGATCGTCAGACGGGCACGGCGGCGGATGTTGAGGAGTGCCAGAGCATCCTTGCGATCTGGGGAATTTGAAAGAGCTTCTCGCCAAGTGCCTACATGGATGAAGACGAGGTCTGGAAGAGCCGGTACGTGGCGAAGCTGAGGAAGCTGCGCGGTGGTTGACCTGCATCTCTGCCCCTTTGATTGTATCTTGCTTTTGTTGTGTCCAGATGTATTTTGTTTGCTTTCGTTGTGTCTAGGACTTTGATCAATGTAGGTGTAGGATTTGCTTGATGTAGTTTCTTTTCAGTTGTGTCCTAGTCCTGTCAGTGTCAGAAAAACAGCAAAAATATGCAAAAAGTAATAGAATATCAATGTTTTGGCAATGAAATTGTGTTTTTTTATGAAGAATATTGCTTGTGGACACGTTCTAAGAATTTTGAAAATTTTGACCATGGCACTTTATATTTTCACTCATGCACTTTTCTTCATTTCACCATCATCTTTTTCTACTTTTTCTATTGGGCGGGACATTTCCGGGGAGCGCAGCACACCGTGCGGATTCCACAGTAAGTTCCTTCCAACTGCAAACTTGTAATTTATTCCATTATCTTCATTTTCGCAGAAGGGACCGAACCGATCCGGAGTCGTTCCGGATCGGAACGGGAAGAGAGAAGGGGGCAGAGCCCCCTAGCGCCCCTATGATGGGGCGCTAGGCTCGCCACGGCGCCCTATCAATGGGGCGCTAGGCGCCCTATCAATGGGGCGCCTGGCCCAGGCGCCCCATAAATGGGGCACCTGGTCACCAGGCCCCTGTCTTCTCCGTTTTGCTATTCTTGACTTGTTCTAATGCTTTGCAGATGACGAAGAGGTCTCGTGTTGACGCTTCAGGTGCCGCCGGGGCCTCTTCCTCCGCCGGTGCTTCTTCCTCTGCTGGCGCTTCTTCCTCTGCTGGTGCTTCTTCCTCTGCTGGTGCTGGCTCATCGGAGCTACCCACTCTCCATCCTCCTCCGACCGTCTCGGTAACCGAATCTCGACCTCCCCTTTCTTGAATTTATTCATGATTGCTTCGTTTCTAACATGATTGTTTGATTGTGCAGGGGAAGATCAAGTCCCAGATATCCTGGGAAATGGTCTTCCATGCCTACCAGGGGTTGAAGGACTTCCAGAAGGTATGGCTTGATGCAATGGGTTTTGGCCCATTGCTTTGCTGCTCGGCTTTCTGGGAGGACCTCCCTTTGATCCAGGACTTGAGGGAGAGATGGGACTCCACCACCCATTCCTTCCTCTTCCCCTGGGGGAATATGGTCCCTACCTTGGAGGATGTCTCCCGGATCACGGGTCTTCGTGTCCACGGTCGTGCTGTTACCGGCAAGACCTATCGCGATTACTCGGCCATGGTCCGGGATTTTCTGGGTCATCTGGTCCCACACTGCCCCGGCGGACTGCGCGTTATGAAGCGCACAGCCGTCGGGAACTTGCTCGGTCTGGGCAACGCCAGTGTGGGTAAGGATGACGTAGTGGCGGTTGTACTCGACGAGTTGACGAAACGCGTCGAGCGCTCCCTGGTCGGTGAGGAGGGCACTGTTGAGGCCGACCAGGATCTCCGCCGGTTCCTCCTCTTCTTCCTCACCCGTCTTCTTCTGGCCTCGAAGACGGATAAGGTGCACTTGCGGTTCCTCCCCTTTCTTGCTGACCTGTCGAAGGTTGGTGAGTATGCGTGGGGTGCCGCTATGCTGGCCCATCTGTTCTCCTCGCTGGCGATGGAGAGCGGTCCGGTTTCAGTAGCCGGCTTTACTCCATTCCTTCAGGTATGCCTTGTTCTTTTGTTCACTATCAATTCTGCCTTGTCTTTTTTGGTGACTAACTGAGCTTTTATTTGACAGGTATGGAGTTACTATTACATCCCCCTGGGCCGTCCTCTGCTGAAGGATGACCCCGAGTACCCTCTTATTGGCAGTTGGGTTGCTACACGATCTGCTTCCTCCCATCCTTACCAGGTGGAGAACCTGAGGAGGCAGCTGCTCTGCTTCCCTCACCACGAGGTATTCTGTTACTTTTCTCCTTCTTAACTTTTGGTTCTTCTTGTTTACTGCCCTGCCTTGCTTTTTCAGGTGGTATGGCAACCTTTTTCAGACCTTCACTTGGATCGGCAGCCGTGGGTTCTGGAGGGTCGTCCGGTTTTTGGCCGTGACACCTTCTTGATTTGTCTGAACGAGATGGAGCCACTTTGGGTGCGTCTCACGATGCGCTCATTGGGGCTTCACCAGGAGTGGGTGGATCTTCCACCTTACCCACGACTGGGTCGTTCCACTCGCGGCCTGATCCAGGAGATTGACTGGAAAAAGGAAGGCCAGTTCGCTGTTCGGATCTGGAAGAGGGGTGGCGCCCCAGTGACTTCCAGTGCTTCTGATAGTGATGACTATCTGCGTCGCTACATGGCTACATTTGCCCACCTTTTCACTGAGGGTGGAGAGGTACGTATTTGTTGTTTTCACCACTGTTCTTCCTTTGCTTTGATGTCTAACTGTATGTTGCTTTCAGAGTATCCAGGAGGAGCTGTCTCGTTTGAGGGCGGGGACAGCATCTTTGGAGGCCGAGTTGGAGCGACAGGTACTTTCTGTACTTTGCACCTTTCCATTGTTGGTTAACTGACCTTCCTTTCTTCTTTCTTTCAGCGACGTCGCTACCGAGGTTCCCGTCGACAGGTAACACTCTTTATTTTTTCTTTAATTCCATGAATGAATGTTGTTAACTGTCTCCTTTACTTCTTTTCAGATCTCTCGGCTTCGCGAGCGCGTGGCCGAACTGGAGTTGGGTTCCCATCCGGCTGCCCCTGATCCGACGGCTTTTGACGAGCCTCCCTTTGAGCCGTTCGACTTCGGCCAGCCTACGGGTCCCGAGCTACCTCCTCACCCTTTGCCGGTCGACCCTCCTTCCTTCATTCCTACCGATCCCGGGAGCAGTTCTTCTGAGACGGGCTTTCTTCTTGAGGTGATTACCGCTTTTACTTATACTGTCTTCTTTCTTCATTTGCCTTGCTAATCTTCTTTTCTTCTTGCAGATTGCCCAGCTGAAGGAACGGGTGGAGGTCCTTACTACTGAGGTGAATTTCCTTGACTTTCTCTTGCTTTGCTTTGCTTGATTCTAAGATTTTCCCTTTTGTAGAACAAGGATCTTTGGGCGAGGATTTCTGATCTTTCTGCAGGGGGTGCTCCGCCTCCTACTGGTGATCCCTTGGGTTTTCAGCCGCCTTCTACTGATGATCCCTTGGGTTTTCAGGACAAGGTACATAATTTTCTGCTCTGCTTGTTATCATTTTCTTTCTTTCCTGACATTTTCCCGGTAGGTGATGGAGCTACAGAGGGAGCTCGGGCTCGAGCCCCTCGTAGGCATTCCGGATCCTGGTTCTTCTACTTCCGAGGTGCGATGTTTTTATTATGATTTTAAACTGGAAATGCTTGGACTGACGTCTCCTTTGGTTTCCACAGACTGCTCAAAGGATAGAGGAGCTGACACGGGAGGTACATGTCTGATTCTTTTCCTTAAGCTGCTTCTTCTGTAACTGATGTATCTCTTTGTCATCTCGTAGGTCGGGAGACTGGAGGCTCGCGTGGTCGAGTTGTCACGGCCAGAGTCTGAGCAGATCCTCCTTCTTCGTCTTGAGCACTCCAGAGAGCTCCACCGGGTGGAGGCTGAGCATCGTCAGTTGATGATGCAGGCGTTGCAGTCTCGGAGCCACTCCCACCGCTCCGATTCTCGAGGGACCACACTGAGGGGACCTGCCCACTCGGGTTCCTCTCAGTCCAGTAGTCGTAGGAGGAGAGATGAGGAGAGACTTGCCATGCCACCTCCGGATGATCAGGCACCAGCAGAGGGAGGCGGCGATTTGTGATGTGCCGACCCCCTCCTATCTTCGATGTACTTTGTTTTTCCATAGTGATGGTTGTTGACTTCTTTTCCTGACTCCCTGCTTTTACTCAAAGGGCGATTAGAAATTTATTCAGGCTTAGTCCCTTGCAAGAAAAGGGCGAAATTGCCTTGATCTTTTGTCAAGGGACATAGGCCTTATCAAGGTAAAATAACGAAAAACATAAGTGTGCATAGAAAGGAAACATGCAAGACCGAAATTAAACATGAATGCAAAGGCAACTAGCAAAGCAAATTTTTAGGTGTTTTGGGATTTTTGATTTGTTTGGGTTTTGATGGTTTTATAATTTTTTTGGGATTTTTGATTTGTTTGGGTTTTGAATATTCTCTCTTTTTTTTTAGAATTTTTGATTTTTAAGATTCGTTTGGTATTTTCCAAAGTATTTGATTTTTGGTTGGTGTGAGGGACATGATTATCTCATCCTTTGCTTGCTTGTCATAAGTGCGCCTCATTGTTACCTAAGGGTTAAGAGTAGGCATTATGTGTAAGAAAGTGCCTAGTCCGAGATTTTCTGACCTTCCGCCCTTGATAGGCTATGGTTCTTCTTGGGTCTAGTCGGTCAACCTTACCCACAAGGTTAAAGAGGGAAGAGGACTGATGGTAAGTCCTTACTAAGATTTAGGGGTGTCGAATTTGTTTCTCTGCGGTGCCCGCGTTGCCTGTTTGGAATTTGACATCCTCGGGTCATCCTTTCTAGCCTTTTTCTTTGATGGCCCACATTCGGACAGGTCTTTCTTTTTTCTTTTGCTTGATTTTGACCTGAGGGGTTCATTGCCCGTCTTTTGGAGCCTTTTTTCTTTTGGGCTTTGGTTGGTACACATTCAGACAAGTCTATTCTTTTGCCGACCTGAGGGGTCATTGCCCATCTTTTGGTACCTTCTTCTTTTAATAAGTTAGACCTTCGGAGGCATCCTTCCGCTAAGGCAACGGGCACTTTCGATACTCCTCATTCTAACCCCTTTCATCTATTCCGGACCGAAACGAGAAGAGAATGGAATTGGGTTGACCTTCTTTTGCCAAGTGTTACCTAGCTTTCTCTTTGACTCCCGATCATCGGATCTCAAGACTTGGCGTGTAGTGTGTGCAGTATGATGCCTTATCCTTATTCCCCTAAGTGACAAGTTGGTGTACCGAGCAAGCAAGCGTTGGATGTTATCATTATACTTCACACCTTTGATTTTATAGATTTTTTGTGATTTTTGTTTTAAGGGAATATTTTTTGAGGTATACACCATTCCAGGGATGAGCTAGCTCTTCTCCTTCTGCATTAGTCAGCTTATATGAATTACCGGGATAAATGACCGAAATAACATAAGGACCCTCCCAATTTGGTTGAAGTTTGGAGCGGGGACCGCCCGGCTTAACAAATATTCTTTTAAGCACAACCTCACCGACTTCAAATTTTCTCTCCACCACCCTCTTCTGATAAAATCTTTTAAGTCTATTTTGGTAAGATCTAGCATGTTCGGCAGCGGCCAGCCTCCTTTCATCCAAGAGTTCGAGTTGCGCGAGAAGAGAATCTCGACGTTCATCCATTGGGATATCTCGATCGATCTGGACTCGGAGAGAATGAATGATTACTTCGTATGGGACTACCGCCTCCATCCCAAATGCCAAGGCATAGGGGGCCTGACCTGTTGGGGTTCGACTAGAAGTGCGGTAGGCCCATAGAGCATCAACTAACTTATCCGGCCAGTCTGCGAACTTGCTAGACTTACAAGTCTTCTTAATGATCTTTATCAGGGTCTTATTGGTGGCTTCAGCTTGACCGTTGCCTTGAGGATAATATGGAGATGAATGATGCAATTTGATGCAATACCTGTTGCAAAGGTCACGTAGCTCCTGAGAGATGAATTGCGGTCCATTGTCGGTGATGATGTCGCCTGGGATCCCGAACCTGGCAATGATGTTGCGCTTGATGAAGGTGCAGACTGTTGATGACTTGATCTCCACATATGCTTCCGCTTCCGCCCACTTGGTGAAGTACTCCGTTGTAGTTAGGATGAAGGATTTGGTTTTGTTTGTGGAGTTTGGGTCACCGAGGGGTCCGATAACGTCAAAAGCCCACATAGCGAAAAGCCATGGGGCGTGGATCGGATGAAGGGAAGATGCGGGAGAGCGAATCTTGTCGGCGTGGAGTTGACATTGATGACAATGCCGGACAAATATCGAGCAATCTTCTTCCAGAGTAGGCCAATAATACCCTTGCCTGATGATCTTCTTGGCGAGGGCTTGAGCATTCACATGGCCTCCACATACTCCGGAGTGTGCTTCTTTGAGTACCAATTCAGCCTCTCCTTCATCTACGCATCTTAACAGAACACCGGCCAAGCTCCTCTTGTAAAGTATCCCGCCTAAGAGGGTGTATCTCTGGGAGACTCTTCTTATGGCTTTCTTCTCTTCGGCAGTTGATCCTGGTGGGTATATCTGATCCTGACAGTAATTCGCAATCTCATGATACCATGGTTTTTCACCCTCTTCTAGTTCCTCCAACTCGACCAAAGATACTTCCTCCTTTTGCTCAATGTACTCTTTCCTTCAAACTCCTCCTTAACCTTCAAGAACCGTGCGTCTTCTACTACCGGAATGGTACGTCGGCGGACATAGATCGTCCTAACCTGTCTGCCTAGCGGGACAGATAGTGAAGATGCCAGAGAGGCAAGAGCGTCGGCAAGAATATTTTGAGCACGAGGAACGTGAATGAATTCGAGTTTGGAGAATAGCTTGATGTAGCAAGTGGTGAGTTCTTGGTATGGTACGAGCCCGGGATGAGATGTGCGGTATTTGGCCGGTACTTGGCGGAGTATCAGCCGACTATCACCGATTACCCTTAGTTTAGTGACACCATAGAAGTGAGCGGCCTCCGGTCCGGCCAACAAGGCTTCATACTCAGCTATATTGTTTGTTGCTGGAAAATGGAGCTGAAAAGCCTGTGGAATGGTGACACCTTCGGGCGACAAAAGAACAATCCATATCCCTTTACCCTGGGAGTTTAATGCCCCGTCAAAATATAGAGTCCACAGATTAGAAGATCGAATGGACATCAATTCTTCATCGGGAAAATCTGACTGGATAGGGTCAAAGGTTGGGATAGGATGATGGGCAAGGTGCTCGGCAATTGCATAGCCCTTGATTGCCTTCTGTTGGGTGTAGGTGATGTCAAATTGGGAGAGGAAACTCTGCCAGCGTGCCAAACGATCAGTTAGGACAGATTTTTCAAGAAGAAATTTGATGGGGTTCATGCGAGCAATGAGATTAACCTCGTGAGCCAGAAAGTAATGTTTGAGCTTCTGGACCACCCAAACCAGGCCGGCACAGGTTTTCTCCATGGTTGTATACTTTTGTTCACAAGGATCAAAGATTTTGGACAGATAGTATGCTGCTCGCTCTTTCCCTTCATCATCTACTTGTGCCAACACTGCTCCCAAGGATCCTTCCAAGACTGAGATGTATAAGATCATGGGTTTGCCGGGAACCGGAGGTTTGAGCACAGGTGGGCTTGACAAATACTTCTTCAAACCATTGAATGCCTCTTGACACCTCGAATCCCATCTGAATTCGGCCTTCACCTTGGTTAACTCATAGAAAGGTTTGCACCTTTGGGAGTGCTATGAGATAAACCGGCGAACAAACTGTAACCTACCAATTAATCCTCTCAGCTCCTTTAGGTTCTTCGGTGGAGGCATGTCAATAATAGCTTTGGCCTTGTTGGGATCGATTTCGATGCCTCTTTTGCTAACAATGAACCCAAGTAACTTTCCAGATGATACTCCAAACACACATTTCTTGGGGTTCATGTTGAGCTTATATTCCCTGGCTCGTTGCAAAACCCTTTTCAATACCTCAGCATGCTCCTCTTGGGTTCGAGATTTGACCACTAAATCATCCACGTACACCTCTACAAATTTATGCATCATATCATGAAATATTGCTACCATGGCCCTTTGATAAGTTGCTCTGGCATTCTTTAATCCGAAGGGCATGACGACATAACAATAAGTTCCCCAAGGTGTAGTGAATGAGGTCTTCTCTTGATCTTCTTCTGCTAACCGGATTTGATTATACCCTGAGTATCCATCCATGAACGATAGGGTTTCGTATCCAGCTGTGTTGTCAACAAGAACATCGATATGAGGAAGGGGGAAATCATCTTTTGGGCACGCTCGGTTTAAGTCCCTAAAGTCAATGCAAATTCGAATCTTTCTATCCTTTTTCATGACTGGGACTATATTTGCCACCCATTGTGGATAGAGGACGACTCTAATGAATTTTGCTTGGTGCAACTTATCGACCTCTTCCTTCATCTTTAATGCCACGTCTGGGTGGAATCTTCTTAACTTTTGCTTGACCGGGGTAGCCTCAGGTTTTAAAGTCAGTCGATGTTCTACCAATGATTTATCTAACCCCGGCATATCTTCGTATGTCCAAGCGAATGTGTCTTTGTATTCTTGCAATACCCCCATTAGATTCTGTTCTTCTAACGGGGCGAGGTTGGCATTGATGAGGATATTCTTAGGATCTTCCGGTGTTCCAAGATTAAGTTCCTTAGTCGGTTCATCCACCGTGGCTGATGGTTCTTCGAATCTTCTTAAACCGGATGCATAGGCATCAGCCAAATCCTCCTCTTCATCCTCAGTGTCAGGATCCCTTTCTAATACAACTTCGTAGACCCATAAAGTTGGATCAATATTGTTTCTCTCCTCTTATCCACTTCCTCCTATCTGGATTGCATCCTCTAAATATTCCGGTAGCTTGGCGCATTCTAAGCTTTTCCGAGCTGGGCGATGCGAGATATCTTCCTGGAACTCTTCTACCTCGATTTTTGTTTTGCTTCTTTGGAAACTAAACCTAAAGAAGTAGGAGGTAAATAAGGAGGTGAAGAGGAGGTGGATGGAGTGGAATTTATTGACGAAGGGCAAAGGAGATCGATCAGAGATCGGGTGGCCTCCTGATTCGGGTCATCCTTCGGAGCGAGTTGGGACGTTTCTTCGAGCGAGATTTGGGTTGAGAAAAGGACGTTTTTTTTTGATCTTTTTGAGAAGTACTAAACATAAATACAGAGGGGGTTTGGTTGGTTGTTGTTTCCAACGCGGGTTGAGATATTGATAGAGAGGGGAACAAATCAAGCAAAGACGGGTAAAGAGGGCATCCGTCTTTGCTATCTGGTGGAACTGACAATGGATTTGTCGGGAATGAGTCTGCTAGATCCGAGGAGATGATACTTGATGAATGTCCCGGATTTTGACTGTTAGAAGGCTCGTTGCAGAACGATTCATCACTTGACCCTTCTTCAGAAAATAACCATGATACGTCAATATGTGTCTCATCCTCTTGGTTGCCCACCTTCTTCCTCTTCACTTGTTCTTGTGGTTCTTGCTCTTCAATCATTTGTATTGTTTCTCTTTTATCAAAGAACTTGCGCAGACATCCTCGGAAGTATTTTTGGCCGGTCTTTTGGCCATTATCACGTGTCCCATCATACCCTATCCCATTCCTTGACGTTGTCTTCACTAGCTGGATGGGTTCTGTGATGCCTTGCAGTTCTTTCCCCAGTCCTCGGCCTTCTTGATACCCCAGATTTGCCATCATACGCCACCCAAGGGTTTTGGCGTCATCTTTCTTCTTTCTCCAAACTTGCCTAGACTGTCTTTTATCCCTCGGCAGATCGAGGATTGTGAATACCAGTTGATTCGGTAAGCCAGAGGGGAGAGTAACCAAGCAATCCACGGGCATACTTACTACCTTGACAACTTGTCCCTTGAAGGGAAATTTGATGCACTGATGATTGGTTGAAGCTACGGCCTCTAATGCTTCCAGGTAAGGCCTTCCCAGGATGGCTTTGTAAGTTGGATCCATATCCAAAACATGGAAGTCGATAGTAACAACCCGGGGTCCGAGCTTGACTTCAAGTGTGACCATGCCATGGGCGGGCCTCTTAGAATTATCGTATGCTGTCACAGTGATTTGTGATGGCCGAATATCTTCCTCTGGGATTCCACACAACTGTAGCGTTTCTGGTGGCAAGACATTGATAGATGCACCGGTGTCAACTAGACAAGATTCAATATCTGTTCTGTTAATACTGATAGTGATACATAGTGCATATTTTCTTGTTTCTGGTTCGGCCAATTCTTCTTTAGTGAAAATGAGAGCAGGGTGTTCGCTTCTCGGGTTTAAAACTGATGTAATCTTTTCTGGGGGGAGAGTTTCATTGACCATTACTCTTTGTAGATATTGTTGAAGAACTTCTTGATGAGCTTTGGACCTTTTAATCAGCTCCAGAATGGAAATACGCGCAGGGGTTTTATCAAGGTGCTTGACAAATCATAAGATGTTCTGGCATGGCTCTTCCGGGTGCTCTTCTTCTTCTTCTTGCGGTCGTCCTGGTTGACCGGCCTGGGGAAAAATCCTTTGGAACATACGCCCGCTTCTAAGCACCGTGGCGAGCTGGGGAGTTATGGTTGGTGTAGTGGAGATAGACGGAGGGTTAGGTCGGATGATGGGAGGCCTAGGCAGGGGTGTAGTGATGATGGTCCGAGTTGTAGGGATACGAGTGGATTGTGGTGGCATGGTTGCACGAGGTGGTACAATGATGGGTCCTAGTGGCAGTGGTATTTGTGGGGGCTCGACCGGGCGGATCAAGGTCCTACCCGGTTGGAGTTGTATGGCTGGTGGTATTATGGTTGGTTGTGGCGGCGTGTGGATAATCTGCGGTTGGCTTCTTCTGGCG
Source organism: Cryptocoryne crispatula var. balansae (assembly GCA_036172225.1). Lineage (NCBI taxonomy): Eukaryota > Viridiplantae > Streptophyta > Magnoliopsida > Alismatales > Araceae > Cryptocoryne > Cryptocoryne crispatula. The sequence continues at coordinate 44,622,079 of CM069921.1, forward strand.
GGGATAACTCGGGGTATGGAGTGAACGGTTCGGTTAATGTGGTTTGGAGGGTTGATGTTTATGAAGGAAGCAGGTCCCTCGATTTGCCAATTTTGACCTCTATCGCGGGGTTCATCAGTGGAGGTTAAGATAGGGTTAACCCTCTGCGGTTTTCTCGGTCTTTGTTGCAGGTGCGTGTGCGGGTAGCGGGTTCTGAATAATTCCCAGGCCGGGTTCCTGTTGTTGTTGTCGAGCTGGTGCCTGCTGCTGCTGCTGGGGTTGGTTCTTCACTGCCTTGATGTATTCGCCCATTTGGCCCCAGTCAATACTTCCCTGCTCGTGGAGGTCATGGATGTAATCTTTAAACTGAAAGCAGTTCTCCACTGTATGCTCTGGGAATCTGTGGTATAAGCAGTACCTGTCCGTGTTGGCATTCTGCGGCCACTCCAACTTTTCTCTTGGCAATGAGATCTGCCCTGCTGCCATAAGAGCGTTAAAAATATCTACGAGAGAGTACGGTAATGGCGGGTAATGATTTCTCCTAGGCCCTGCTCTTCGTGGTACATAGGTGGCGGGGGGAGGTGCCTGGTTGTAGGTGGTCGGTTGGCAGGGAGGTTGAGGTGCAAAGGTCTGTACGGCCAACTGCCGAGGTTGCTGGGGGACTGGTGTCTGTATTGGTTGTTGGTGATATTGGTTCGGTGCTTGGTGGCGGAAAGGTTGGGGTTGGATCTGAGGGCGAGGTGCCGGTTGGGTTTGGCGCGGGTTTCTATACTGGGGATTCTGTATTGCTTGTTCGTGGTTGATGGGCGGGTTCCCTAGGATATTGACATGTTCGTTGGTTACCACGCCTTCGGTCACGGGCCCGGCGGTGGTGGTGGTTGTTTTTGGTGACTCGGGGCCTAGGGTCGAAAAGGTTCATAATGGGAGAGTCTCGGAGCTGTGTTTGGATATACCGCGCTCTCTCGTAGAGTTCGCTCATCGTGGCAGGGTGATGTAATGCCAATACATTTTTTAAAGCGGGAGTGGCATTGGTGATGATCATCTTAACTTGTTCCGATTCGGACAGTGCATTTGTCAATCTTTCCGCCATTGCTCTCCATCTATCTGCATACTCGATAAAATCTTCATCATTTTTCATCCTTTCAGCCATGAGGTCGGTGATGGAATATGTTGGTCCGACCCTATCTTGATATCTTTGCAAAAATTTGACCTTGACGATTTCAAAGTTACTTGCCTCCGAAGGATCAAGTGAGTAAAACCACTCTAAAGCTGAACCCTCCAATGATCTTCTGAAAAGAAAAGCAAGGGCCCTTGGATCGTTCTGCCACATTACTGACTCATACAGAAAGTCTTTGACATGAATGAAGGGATTACCGATTCCGTTGTAGCGACGGTATATCGGCATCTCAGAGGGAGGTAGATGAAAAGTAGGGAGAAAAGGAAGAGAAATTTCGGGGGCTGCCTTGGCGTCGATCAAACGTCTGAGTTCTCTATATTGTTCGTCCATGCGATTGATTTTATTAATCATAGCTAGATCGACAGAAGGTTCCCCAAGAGGAGGAGGAGGAGCGGGTGCTTGGTGCACCGGGATCGGGATTTGGTGGGCCGAAGTGACCGGATGAGAAGGGTATATTGGGGGATGCACCAAAGGGTGAGTAGGGTTGAGATGATTAGAAGAATAAACTGGTGGCCTAGAAGGAACAACGACATTTGTATTGGGGTGATCTAGATTAGCCACCGGATGAGGAGAAATTGGGGCTATGAGCCCGGTATGAGAATGGCCATGAGTGGGCACATTGGGTTGGTGCGCCACTGACCGAGGGGTAGAGATATGAAGGCCACCTTCGGGAGGAATGTGGTCGGTGGGGGACTTGCCCTTGAGGATGGCTTTGATAGCCTGGAGTTGGGTAGGGTCGGCATGAGAGAATGCCTCCCAAAGTGAATTTGGATTGGGTCGAGGAGAAGTTTGACTAGGTTCAGGGAGAACTTCAGGTTCATTGATGGCACATACGGCATCAGGGTAGAAATAAGACTGGTCGTATTCCAATTGTAGTTGCTCGCATCTTTGATCCGCCATTCTGATAACTCGACCTGACCTCAAGTTCATAAACACGACAGAAAAGAAGGTTGGCAAATAAAAGTTCAAGGTTTTTTTTTTGGTTTTGATTTTTGACCTCTTTTGTTTTGGTTCTTTTTAGGTGATTTTGGGATTTTTGTTTAATTTTCAGTTTTTGTTTGCAAACAAGTAATAGCAAAGACTTGGAATGATTAACGCAATTTTTTTGTTTCAATCTCAAATTAATGGCTTGTTAAGAGAAATATTGTCCACTCAAATAAATGGGTAGGACCCTATGCTCTCACAACACCGAGCAATCTAAGGTTGTCACTCTTTTCACAACGATGGGTAATAGGTATTCCGGGTTTTGGGATAAAGTGGTACAACCAGCCCGATCAGTGAAGAGGGAATCCTTCACGTCTGGGGACTTACGGAGGTCTTGATGGAAGCTACCCAGTCCTTCCGAGAGGGAATCCCCGGAGGAGGAGTTGGCAACCACCAAGAGGGGTGTTTGGATGTGTGGGGCTTTGAGAGGAGAGAGCCTCCCTTCTCGGATGTCCTAAGGAGACGGGCGGACCCGAAGCTCCGATGCAAACTAAATGCAAGTGAAATTTCAAGGAATAAGAAGCAACCAAGAAGAAAATAAAAGCATACAATGATTAATGAGATGTTGTAGGAAGCAAGTGAACAAGACAATGATATGAAATTAAGCTAGGATGGAAGAAAGAACTAATTTAACTAAGCATGCTTTGAAAGATTTGTTAAAGGAGAACTAGACTTAGCAAAGAAGATGATATCTAAAATACTAAGGTGAAATAAGTTGATTATCAAAGTTGGAAATCAGATGGATATGCTTTAAAAAGATAAACGGAGAGCAAGTAAACTTGGAAGAAACAAGATGATGCTTCGAAGAAAAGTAAGCAACGTAAACAAGCAACAATGTAAGGAAATGGAAATGACTCACATGGAAATGAAAGTAAACATGATTTTCAGATGGACATTCTTAGGAAAATAAAGTGGGATTTCACTAAAGCAAAGTCGGTCCCACCGTGGTCGCCAAAAGGTGTAAGCACCCGGAACGGGACATCCGCGGATCTCCCCCTCCCGGAACCCTTACGCCCGCCTCGGTGTGTGTCGGTGGGTGGGGTGTTATGTAGGTGTGGTCGCCAGGAACCAAAGGCTCCAAAGTATGGTGGGATGAAAGAAAATGAAATAGAAAGATGACCGTCGTACCTCCGGAAGCGGGGAGATTGTTGAGTTCCGACTTCTCCTCTCTCGGCCGGCCGAAAGAAGAGAGCTTAGTGAATCCTTTGCCTTCAATCCGGTTGAAGCTCCACCTCGATCGGATCTACCTAAGAATGTCCATAAGAAAACAAGGAGACAAGTGAAGGTTTCATTAGTTCTAACGAAAGCATAGTATCGTGCTCGAATTTAGATTCAAATATGCAAATGGGAAGAGACTAACCGGATTGGGACGAGATCCCAACCCCTATTTTTGGTAGGTTTTAAACATATATGAAATGCAAAAATGCTCTAAGGCATGCTAAATAACATGGTGATCAATGCAAAAGTGAAAAAAGGAGAAAAGAACTCGATTAAACGGGCGATCGGACTTCGAAAACGACGAAACAAACTTCTGCCCTTCCTGGTGCCCTATATATAGGGCGCCAAGAGCAAGTGCCCCCTTTATGGGGCGCGTTGACCAAAGTCAAAGCGCCCTGTATACGGGGCACTAAGTCTGGCCCGAACAGATTTTCTTCTTCTCTTCGCGACGCCGCTCCGGAGTGCTGGGTGGCTTCCGGGACGAAGTAAGAGCTCCTCCTTGTAGACAATATGCAAATAAAGCTAGTGAAAGGTGGTTTGGGTGCTGGATGTATGAGGAGAGTCGGATAGGGGCTCTCAAAGTTGGAGAAAAATCATATTTACGGGTGACGAAACAGAGGGTTTTAGGGTTTTTGGTGAAGGATTTTGGATCGATTTGGAGGCTTTTGGAGGGTGAATGTGGCTTGGAATCGTAGTGTTGGATGATCTCTAGGGTGGCACGGAGTTGGAACCTCCTCTAAGTTCCAAATGGGGCTCTATTTATAGCCCAAAAGAGGGCACTTTGGCCATTTTCGAAAAACAGTGCCATGTGGCATAGCGCCCTGTATATGGGGCGCTAGCATCATGAGGTTTGTCAGGTCGACAAGACAAGTCACTGCGGGGGGTCAAATCAGCCTGTCAAATCGATCGGATTTGGTTCGGCGCCTGGTGCCCTGTATACAGGGCGCCAGGTGCCCTGTTTATAGGGCGCCTGGTGCCCTATAAATAGGGCGCCAGGTGCCCTATATATAGGGCGCCTGGTGCCCTATAAACAGGGCGCCAGGTGCCCTATTCTTGGGGCATTTGGCTTGTCTGATTGCTTGATGGACCCACCTTCGGAATGTGCCAAAACTCGATCTGTCCGGAAAACACGATGTGCTTTAAATATTCTTTATGAAAACAAGAATTTGAACTCTCCAACTGGGCCAAAATTGCGTGTCTACAGACCCCCCTACCGGGTCGCTAGGAACTCCTTATCGCCATTTTTGGACCCAAAACCCGTTTTTCTTCCCCTATCTTCTAGCATTTCTTTATTTCTATGTTTTCTATCATGGATCATCATGTTTACATGCATATTTAACTTAGTAATATCATATATCATCATCCAAAAACACATAAAAAGGGGGGTTGGGAGCTATTCCCAATCCGGTTAGTCCATTTCCATTTTTGGTTTTAGTTCATTCCTTTGCAAGATGCTTCACTATCTTAGTTCTAATCCATTTTCACTTGTTTTCGTGGCTTACTTGTTTTTGTAGGAACAACTAAGGTGCTTCAAGCTCTTTCTTCTCGACCGGCTGAAAAGGAATAAGTTGGAACCCATAATCTCCCAACACGATCTCATCGCTTAGGTACGCTTGGTTATTTCCTTTAATACTTACATTGTCTCTTTTCTTTTACTCTCGGAACCCGCGGTTCCTGGCGACCACACATCAACATCCACCGGAGTCAGAACCCAAAGAACGAAAGAAGAGGAGTGGCGCTCGCCGTTCTAGCCCGGGAAGAAGAGAACTGGGTCCGGATCGGGAGTTCCACAACTATCACCAATAAAATGGAAGGAGAAAAGGCATCATCACAGAGGTCATGGCTGCTATAAAAATCCCAAATTCACAATCCTCACCATAGTTAAACATCATAAAACTCAGGGGAACTTTGAAAATTCATATTTTATAAGTACTCAAGCTTTCACAAGGCTTCCCTCACCTCCATGAAAGTAGAAACCCTGAGGTTTCCAAGTTCGGAGGTCGGTGCTCAAGAAAGTAAAATGCTAAATTTTTGACATCGTACTAGATAATCTTATGACCCAAAATTCAAGTAGAGGATGGCATTGGGAATCCATATGTCACAAAATCATACAGATCCAACTATTTTGAAAAAACATCACAAATAAAGTATGCTTACTCTATCAAAATAGAGGCATTCTCTCTCACTTACATAGAGTGAACAATCCTTTAATGTCTGCTTAATTACTGCCACCAAGTTTTTTTAATACCTGATACATTAGGTAAATTGAACCACTAAACTATGATCTATAAATAAATAGTTAAAGCATAAGTTGCTCTTAATATGACATCTTTGGTGATTTGGGTCAAAGATCTAACTATACGAATATCATGATAAAAAACTTATTATATAGTTGACAAGATACCATTCAGGCTTTCAAATTTAGTCAATTCACTAAACTGATTCCAATAATGAGTAGCTATATATGTATCACAGTGTCTCTACACTGATGACCATTGAGATCAATCATCTTTATCTCATGAGAAGGCATCACAAACACTAGTCTATCTGGATCTTTGATGCCTTGTCTTAATGTTCCTATGATTATGAACATTTAAATTATATATCTATAGATGATTGATCTCATTATTATGATCTCATCATGATTCAATTATCATTGCATATGAACAAGGACTTCATTATGATACACATCTAATAAGAGCTAGTAATGAAGTTATTTATGTCAATTTGATTATATAAGATATTTAAAGAACTGTTGAATCATATCAAATATGATTGATTTGTAGGGCATACATTTTTATCAGGTTCACATGGGAATCAATTTAAACAAAGTGCAAGAAAAGTTAACACAAGACCCAAATTGGAACTAAAATTAAAACATGTGAAAATCAAATTTAGACTGAATTTTAGGTAATAATTGTCCAATCGTGGTTGCCAAAAAATATGATCAATAGATCCAACTCTCTCTCTCTCTCTCTCTCTCTCTCTCTCTCTCTCTCTCTCTCTCCCAACCTCGGCACTTCAATTTGGCATTGATTGGCATCTCTCTTTTCTAGTGCGACTTCCTCTAAGAGAATACGGGTGTTTGGTTTGAGGGTAGAAAAAGATAGTGAAAAAAAGGGTGGAAGGAAGATTTGAGTGAAGTGTGGTAGCTAGAATTTGTGGCTTTGAAATGAATCAATGTAAAAGTTTAACCTACGTAGTTGGGGAGATAGAGTATAGAGTATGGTTCCTAGCTTCCTCTTCATCTGCCAGCTGAGGAGGAGGAGCCCATAAATTCCAGTTTAACTTGTTTATGCGGAATTCAAAGACAATAAAACAAGTGACAAATAAATTAAAAATGAATAGAGTACGATAACTATCAAAGAAATAAGAATGAAATGACAATTGGAAAGGGACTAACCAGATTAGGGCTAGTTCTAATCCTTTTTTTAGGTTTTTAATAAAGATGTAATACAAAAAAGTGAATGAAAGGAGTACTAATGAGTTAAAAATGCAGTAGAAACTAGAAAATTGATTTAGAATAGAAAAGATGTGATAAAGATGCAAAAATCACATTCTATAGTGTAGGTGCCCTCGAGCTAGGGCACTTGGCCTGTGCCCTAGGTTTGGGGTGCCTGAATGCATGCCTTGGATCTAGGGCACCTAGGGAAGACTCGGCCGCTTTGCAATTGGAAGATCAATGTAGACAAATAGTAGATCCAATGATGTCCCCACCACTTGCAAACTTGAGCTTCATGGTTATGGAAGCTTCTCCACTAGCTAACGCCCTGTTTGGTAACACTATTAGGTACCTCTATCACTATCAATTTTAAAATTGATATTGATAGGAACCATTAAGAAGTGTTTGGTTAATTGTATCAATTTTAAAATTTGTAGTGCAAACAAAGCATATTATCTAATACAAGTGTCCACTTGTATTACTTTTGATATTGATACTCCAACATTTGAAAATATTAATATCAATATTGATATAGTACCAAAAATGAAACTCTAACCAAACAGGCCATAAATTAGGCTCCATGAATGTCATATCTCCTCTATGATCATAGGAGTGATTTGAGGCAATCTAGGTTGATCTAATGTCGCTCACTCTTTTTTTATTTTTAAAAGATATGAAAAAATCTTTGAAAATTCTTAAAACTATTTTCCAGCCTCATGGTACGAGCTGAGGGCATCCCCTTATATAGAAGAGTTATAAATCTTGATTGAAATTGGAAAATCAATACAAATGTGGGTAACTAGTCCATGTGCCCCACGTCTAGGGTGCATCTCCTAGATATGATCGGATCGAAACAAATAGGACATGACCCATGTGTCCTGAGACCAGCTTGAGAAAATGAGGTTGAAAAGGAAAGAGTTATTTAGGAAAAATACTATATTAATATGGCTTAATTAGGATTCCATATTGACCCTCACATGTTAACCATGATGAATATACAGACTCAGAGATATTTTTTAGATGGAGGACTATAGGCACACAATAATTGTATACAAAAGGCCCAAAATATTGATATCATGAGTACTGTCAATAGGTCATGACATATTACTTGATACGATCCATGATCAATAAGTAAGTAAATTAATTATGTAGATAATTAATTCACTAAATTGAAGAAAGTTCTAAGGTTAATTTATCAACCGAAAAATTCAAACCAAATCAACACTTTGGTTGGGTTCGATTTGGTTTGAACTATTAATAAGTTTATTCTTCAAATCAAACCAAACCAAACCAATAAATCAAATAACATGAATTATATTAAATATTTATTCTAAATCAAATATTTTAACAGTATTGATATATCTTTTATAATAAAAAATAAAATTTAAAGCTTTTAAGATAAAAATAATAAAATATATAAACAAATATACAAATTTTAATATAATATGATTTTAAATAAAACTAAATGGAATTATACACTAGCATATATTCTAAACTATAATAAAATATGGTTTGATTCAACCAATTCAAACCAAACTTTGGATTGGTTTGAGAGAGCTTGGTTTGGTTTAGTTTAGGAAAAAAATCTTGAAAAACCTAACTATAAGCACGCCTACAGTCAGCTTAGTATTAGGCCTAAAGTATTACACACAATTGTCAGTCAAAAAAATGATAGAGAATTTTATATTAGTATATAATTAATTCAAGTTAAACTATTGGGTAATCTTGTTGGATTTAATTGATTAATTATCGGATCAGTTCACTAATGTGGCCCATTTGGACTAGATTCGATAAACCAAAAGATATTATAAGTGGCCATCCATCGAGAAAGATGTAAGGAGATCCTCATATGCAAATCCATCATGTAAATACCATTAGAAAGAGCTTAGGCATCAAAAGGACTTTGCTGCATTAGGCAATGAATATCTAAGGTTTTGGTATGGTAAGTTCTGTTTTCTATAATTTGCATTGATATCTCACCCAATGATCTACGTGAAGGTCAAGTTTAAACAGTTGTTTTAATTTTTGTTAGTTATAAAATAGGAATAAATTGATTTCTCAATATTATATGTTTTGACTAATGATTTATAGATCATTGATGTCATGATCCATTACAGTCAATTGATCAGTTATTGGGGATCCCAGTGAACTCAATTAAATAGACAATAAATAATCATTAAGTCTCAATAAAATAATAAGAGGGAGAATATTTAATGGGATAATACTTTATATTGCTAGGCAATGTAGAGAGGATAGTCAAACAAAGAGCTTTTTGATTGATCAGAATTTGAGGACAAGTTTTCAAAGTGTCAAGATATTAAAGGTTAGATAGTTTGTGTTGTACCCTTATTTTACTGGAGCATAATGGTAAAGGCTTTTATCCATGTAGTAATCAATAATGAAAAGACTAAAAAGGATAGTTTTATCTCCGAAGCTATTAGTGATCATACAATGTGACTTATACCTTACATGATCAAAAGTGCATTAAATATGATATCAAATAATATATTTAATTTTAAAATAATATATTTTTAAAAGGAAGTATTTTTTTTCAAAGGTCTCAAACCAAATAGGTAATTAGATCTAATAGGTCACACATAATAGAATTCATTTGTTTGTATATAGATATAGGCATAATTTATAAAAAATTTAAATTTGTATAAATAATTTCTATAAATAATAGCAATTGGTCTTACTACCAAGGAAACCTAATAGGGACCCCACCTTTCTACAATACCCCTCTCTCACCCTTTGGTCTCTAGCATATGGTGGAGCTTTGATCAAGATAACTTGATGCATGGGATAATATGTTGGTAAAGTAAGTTCATGTGAATACCACAAGAGACTGTACATTTAGATGGCTTGATGAGCATGGATTATTCTATGATCAATTTTTTTCAACTTTAAAAAATTTTTCAATGCTGAAAAGATATTTGATTTCTCTTAAATTTGGTTCTATCATGTCCCAATTTCAATCAAGACAAAAACTATGAAATCCAAGGAATCAAAATTTCCACTTTACATAGAATGATTTCTTATGGTGGTATCAGATCAAAGGATAAGTATTGGTCAAAATTGACATTATTTCGATGTTGTTTTAAGTGATTTTTGCATTCCTAGTTTTATATGGAGTTAACTTTTTTTAAAAGCAACCATGGTGTGAATATATGATGCATAGATGTAATATGGTGCTTGACATTGTTTCTTATGATTTATGATTTCCTAATAACCTCTATTGTGTCATTTCAATCACTGTGATGTTTGTGTCAACTCCAGAAACAGGTTCCGGATTGGCACCTCAAGAGAAGGTGAAAGATAGATGGAATACAAAGGAGTGAATCGAAAAAAAACACTCGGAAAGTGGTAAAATGTCCTCACCTCGATCCCACACTCACATTGATCCCCGAACTTTCATCTCACGGCGTCGCTCGAGCACCGGAGATGGTTCGGGTCATGTGAGAGAAGAGTGAGGAGGAGATGAAATTAAAACATGAAAGATGTGGTCGGCAGGAGCCGCGGGCTCCGCTTTATAGAATAAAAACAAGAGATGAGTTGATTTGACCGTGTACCTTAGCGCGGGAGATCGGGATATGGGTTCAACCTTCTTCTTCCTCGGCCGGCTGATGAAGAAGAGTCTCCAACCGATGCTAGCTTGATAAACCTGTGCAACTAGAACAATAAACCAAGTGAAAGAAAATGATTAGAACTATGGGAAGTGTAGTAACTGTAGAGAGAATATGAGAAAGAAGCAATTGGAATCGAACTCATCGGATTGGGGCGAGTTCTAACCCTTTTTTTTGTATTTTTGATTATGTAAAAATGATGTAAATAAACTAAAATATGATTTAAAACAATAAATAAACTGAGTTAAGGGAGTTGATAAAGCTTATGGAATGGATCGGCTTGAGTTGAAGCCGAGTTGGTTGAAGAAGGCCGGTTCGGGTAGCCTTTGCACCCTTCTAGCGCGACTTTAGTGCAGAGGATGCTACGGACGACCCCGATGTCAGAATCGAGTGCCGTTTGTTGGAGTAGACAGAGGAATAAGAGAGGAAGAGTTCCTATGTTTATGACTTCTCCTAAATCCTCCTGTATAAGTCTGTAAAAATTTTGAAATTGGGAGGATATAGAAAACAGAACCTGGATGCGCGCCCTCAGTGTAGCAATCGCCACGAACAACGGAAAGTCGGAATTGAGTGCCGTTAGTTGGAGATGAAAGAGGACGAAGAGATGAACATATTCAATGTTAAAGACTTTTGAAGAAGGAGTCTCAGATTTTCTGCAGAAGTCGATGAAGTTGGCTGATGCAGAACACCCGGATCGAGCCTTCTCCTTCACCTTGGGATCGATCTCTTGACTTCGGATCGCCTTTGGACGTCGGGACGGCTTTGGAGAAGAGCTTGGACGACCTCTGGACGAGCTAGGCATGGGGGATTTACCTTGGGTCTTTGATAATGGCCCTCAATTTATAGGGGAAGGAAGCCGGTGCAAAATTTGGAAACTGGACCGACCGCGCCCCCGCTTTTCAAAGGGGACGAGAACGCGCAGGGCGCGCCCCCAGTTCGGGGGCGCGGTCTGCGCTCCCCCCTGTTTCAAAGGGAGCGGGGGCGCGTTACGCATCTCACTGCTAAAAATCGACGGAAACTTCCGAAAATTGCTAAAAATTGACTTGACATACGTAACGCGCCCCCGAACCGGGGACACGGTACAAGTAATAAAAAATCAACGTCGGAAACCTTCCAAAAATCAGGTTTAGAAGGTGCTAATCGGGGTAATTTGCGATTTAAAGAAACTGACCGCGCCCCCGCTTTTCAAAGGAACCGGGGGCGCGTAGGACGTGCCCCCGGGTTGAGGGCGCGCAGGGCGCGCCCTCCTCTTTCAAAGGGGGCGGGGGCACGGTTGACTCTCTCTCCTGCGCGCGTGTTCCGCGAGCCGTATCCTGCAAACGGGATGTCCGATTCGGCTCCCGTTTGTTGCGTTGGAAAGAGGACCTTAAGACACACCTCCTCAAGTCGGTAAACCAGCCGGAATGACTCCCGAGATGTTCACACGGGGCTTTCTACCGGTTTACCCTCTCGCGGAAAGCCGAAACCCGGGGCGAAGATCCGAAAGAGCACGGTTCCGATCGAGAAATCTCGGGTCAACTTGGGATGACTTAAAATGATGACCGAACAAGTCCGGTACGACCGGAAAAGTTCGCAATGGCTTCTGGAAGAAGGACGCGCAAAAACAGTCCCATGCGCCCGGGTTCCTAGTCACATGCGCCCGGGACCCAGGGAACGTGCCCATGCGCCCTACCAGTGAGGCACGTGACCTCGTGCCCTCACTTGAGGGCATATGCGCCCTACCCTTGAGGCACGAGAGAACCAGTTTTTCACCGGGACTCTACCACTGAACCGATCGATCGGATAAGGACAACTTTTTCGGGAACAGTGCCATGCACCCCCACTGGGAGGCACATGCACCCCTCAGTGGGGCACATGCGCCCTGGTGCAGGGCGCATGCGCCCTGGGGTAGGGCGCAAGGTGGCCTTTTTTTAGCCCGGATGAGGTTGTTCGTTCTCCTATAAATTAACTCTGATTCCGGTCATTCCAAAGGCATGAGCACAACCCCCCAGGAATCTCAAGATGTCCAACCTCCCTTCTGCATTGATTTTGTGATTTTTAGAGAGAGAAAAGTCGGTTCAAGAGAGAGGAAGGCTGTTCTACAGGTGATCAGCCAGGTCTCTCTTCTTCGGCCTCTACAGCAGCGTGTGGACGTCTGATGCCCAAGATCTCTTCATCAAAGTTATTACTCTCTAAGTCTTATTGAGTTTGAAATCAACGGCACTTGATTCCGAGGTCGGGGCTGGTCATGAAGAGCGCATAAGAAAAGTCGCGCCTGGCAGATCCTGGACTGCTGCTCGGCTATTTCGACAACCCAGATTTGGCTATATCTTTCTCTATTCAACTCAGAATATTTATGTTCTTTTTCCTATCTCTTTGTTTCGTGATTCTCCATCCTCCTATTTTTTTTTTACATTTTTTTGCATTAGTTTTAGTCTATTTATCTGAAAATAGGAAAAAAGAGGGGTTAGAGATAACCCGAATCCGGTCAGTTTCTAGTCAATTGTGTGTTTCATGTTATTTTCCCTACATATACTCCACTTTGTCTAGTTCTAATTGTCTATTTCACTTGTTTGTTTGACTAGTTGCATAGAATATCAAGCACCCACATGTTGAGGACTCTTCTTCATCAGCCGGCCGAAGAAGGAGAAGCTTTAACCTACATTCTTCACGCTAAGGTACACACGGTCATCTTTCAATCCTTATTTCATAAAATGGAACCAACGGTTCCTGGTGACCGCATGTTTTAATTTCCTTCTTCTCATCCTCCTCCCACATGACCCGAACCGTCTCTTTGGTGATCGAGCGACGCCAAGGGATGAAAGTTTGGGGATCAATGTGAGTGTGGGGTCGAGGTGAGAGTTGCTTTCCGTGCTTTATTCCTTTCTTTTATCATCCCCTCTTGAGGTGACGATCTGGATTCACGGACTTCCCTGAAAAGGAGAAGACCCCATTGAATTTTCAGAGTCGACAGCTTTGTGGCGACCACGGTGGGACAAGCAATGTCTTCAACCGTGGGTGCTTAGTGTTTTGTTTGCAACTAGTTCTAGTTCTAGACCGGTTCCCACGTGAGCCTTTCCTTCTTTCCACCTTCCTTAACTTCATGCCATCTCAAAATTTCTGATTTCACCCATCTTTCATCAGATTTGAAGTGCCAAGTATGCCATTTAATTTCTGTCATTTTATTTAAACCGGTTCCCACGTGAACCACCCTTTTCCTTTTAAACCGGTTCCCGCGTGAACCAATCTCTTTCTTTACTTCGGTTCCCATGTGAACCAAACCCCTTTTTTCAGATCTATCCCAACTTGGATCAGATCTTTATTCACCTTTAATTGGCCCCACGTGGCCCTCTTTTGACCATTCAAACCGGTTCCCACGTGAACCACCCTTTTTACCCAAAACCGGTTCCCGCGTGAACCACCTTTACTTTTTACCCCGGTTCCCACGTGAACCATCTTATTCTTACATCGGTCCCCATGTGGACCACCCTTTTGCTTAGGTATCAGATCTGAACCCTCTTCTTTCCATCACCTTTTCACTATCTCTATTTGGCTCACATATGAAACAAGGTCTGGATTCTAGTTTCTAGTTGCTTGTCTAGTTTCTAATTGCTTGTCTTGTGTCATTGCTTGTTTATTTAAGTTTATGTTTTGCTCATTACTTGTTTTATTACTTGATTGCATTCTCTGCTCCTTCTCTCTACCTCCTTCTTTTACACCTTTTTGAGGCGGGAGCTCACTCTCCCATTTACCCCTCCCATCCAAAACACCCTCTTGGTGGATTCTGACCTCTCTTCTGGGATATTCCTTCCTAGTTGACTTGGTCGGCTTTCATCAAGGCCTCCGTAATTCCTCATACATGGAGTATTCCTCTTCACGATCGGGTTGGTTGTTCCACTCCCCAAAACCCGAAGCATCCTATGTTACCTACACGTGGTGAGATTGTGTGAAACCTAGGTCATTGGAGATTGGAGTTAGGATCCTAACCCATTTGTTGAGAGAACAATTCTTAACAAATTCATAAACCTAAGGTTTAATCAAAATCATTGCGTAATTTTACTTTCAAGTCTTTGCATCACTTTTTTGTCAAACAAAAATTCAAACCTCTAACCTTTTGCAAAATACTAAAAAAACAAAAAAGTTCTTTGTTTACTTTGTTGTTTTCTCCTTGAAGTTCAATGCAACTAAGGTCTGGAAGGCACGTTAGAATGGCGGAACAAGATGAACATCGAGAGCAAGAGATGGGTCATCAACCAAATCCGTCAGATGGTCGTGTTAATCCATTGTTTGAGTCAGAAGCGCAAGAGGTCCCTCAACTATCTGCTCCCCGTGATGTTGAACAACTCTTTTGGGAGTTGTCCCTCTATACCGACCCAGAAACCTACGATCACATACAATGCATGGTGAAGGGCAAAAGTGCCTCAGATCAGGCTGAAGCCAACCAAGTTGCTTCATTTCCTTGTCCTATGGTTCGACCACCACTTATTCAGTCACCCTTTGTTCAACCACCTTGTAGACACGCAATTTTGGCCTAGTTGGAGAGTTTAAATTCTTGTTTTCATGGAAAATATTTAAAGCAGATCGTGTTTTCCGAACGGATCAAGTTTCTGGTACGTTCCGAAGAGGATCAATGGTGCGATCAGCCGTGCCAAACACCCCGTGTATAAGGTACCTGGCACCCTGTTTATAGGGCACCAGGCGCCCTATATATAAGGCACCTGGCGCCCTATTTATAGGGCACCAGGCGCCCTATAAACAGGGCACCTGGCGCCCTGTATGTAGGGCACCAGGCGCCTTGTATATGGGGCGCCAGGCGCCCTATATACAGGGCTCCTGGCATCGTATCAAATCAATTTGACAGGCTGATTTGACCCCCCGTAGTGACTCGTCTTGTCGATCTGACATACCTCATGATTCTGGCGCTCCATATACAGGGCGCCATGCCGCGTGGCACTGTTTTTCGAAAATGGCCAAAGTACCCTCTTTTGGGCTATAAATAGAGCTCCATTTGGAGCTTGAAGGGGGTTCCAACTTGGTGCCACCCTATAGCTCATCCAACACCACGTTTCTAAGCCATTCTCATCCCCTACAAGCCTTCAAATCGATCCAAAATCGTCCACCAAAAAACCCTAAAACCTTCGTTTTTCGTCACCCGAAACATGATTTTTCTCCAACTTTGAGAACCTCTATCTGTCTCTCCTCTTACATCCATCATCCAAACCACCTTTCATTAGCTTCATTTGCATATTGTCTACAAGGAGGAGCCCCTACTTCGTCCTGGAAGCCGCCCAGCACTCCGGAGCGACGTTACGAAGAGGGGAAGAAAATCTGTTCGGACCAGACTTAGTGCCCCGTATACAGGGCGCTTTGACTTGGTCAATGCGCCCCATAAAGGGGGCACCTGCTCCTGGCGCCCTATATATAGGGCACCAGGAAGGGCAGAAGCTCGTTTTTATCATTTTCGAATTCCGATCACCCGTTTAATCGAGTTTTCGTCTTCCTCTTTCATCCTAGCATTGATTATCATGTTGTTTGGCATGTCTTAGAACATTTTTCATCTCATATATGTTTAAAAACCTACCAAAAATAGGGGTTGGGATTCCGTCCCAATCCGGTTAGTCTCCTTCCATTTGCATGTTTGAATTCAAATTTGAGCACGATACTATGCTTTCATTAGAACTAATGAACCTTTCACTTGTTTCTATGTTTTCTTATGGACATTCTTAGGTAAATCCGATTGAGGTGGAGCTTCAACCGTATCAAAGACGAAGGACTCACTAAGCTCTTTTCTTTCGGCCGGCCGAGAGAGGAGAAGTCGGAAATCAACAATCTCCCCGCTTCCAAAGGTACGACGGTCACTTCTCCATTTCATTTCTTTTCATTCTACTATATTTTGGAGCCTTTGGCTCCTGGCGACCACACCCACCATCATCCCATCCACCAAGTCCCCAAAGCAAGCGTAGGGGCCGGAAGGGGGAGATCCACGGATGTCCCGTTTCGGGTGCTTACACCTTTTGGCGACCACGGTGGGACCGACTTTGCTTTAGTGAGTTTCTATTTTCTTTCCTAAGAATGTCCATTTGAAAAGCATGTTTACTTTCATTTCCATGTGAGTCATTTCCATTTCCTTACATTGTTGCTTGTTTACGTTGCTTACTACTTTCCTTGAAGTATCATCTACTTTTCTTCAAGTTTACTTGCCCTCCCTTTATCTTTTTTTTTTAAAAGCATGGCAATCTGATTTTTAGCTTTGTTTATCATCTTATCTCAATTTAGTATCTTGAAGATCATCCTATTTCATGCCTTAACAAATATGCTTGCCTATTTCCTTCCATGTCTAATTCCATTCTAGTAAATTCGTTAAGCATTTCTAGTCAAGGTTAAGTGTTCCTTTTCATTTTATTTTATATCATATCATTGTCTTGTTTACTTGCTTCCTACAACATCTCATTAATTATTGTATGCTTTTATTTTCTTCTTGGTTGCTTCTTATTCCTTGACATTTCACTTACATTTAGTTTGCATTGGAGTTTCGGGTTCGCCTGTCTCCTTAGGACATCCGAGAAGGGAGGCTCTCTCCTCTCAAAGCCCTACACACCCAAAACACCCCTCTTGGTGGTTGCCAACTCCTCCTCCGGGGATTCCCTCTCGGAAGGACCGGGTAGCTTCCATCAAGGCCTCCGTAAGTCCCCAGACGTGAAGGATTCCCTCTTCACTGATCGGGCTGGTTGTACCATTTTATCCCAAAACCCGGGGTACCTACTACCTATCGTTGTGAAAAGAGTGACAACCTTAGAGTGCTCGGCGTTGTGAGAGCATAGGGTCCTACCCATTTATTTGAGTGGACATTATTTCTCTTAACAAGCCACTAATTCAAGGTTGAAACATAAAAAAAATTGCGGTAATCATTCTAAGTCCGTGCCGTCACTTGTTTGCAAATCAAAATTGAAAACCAAAAACCAAAATTTTTTTGAAAACACTTAACAAAAACCCGAAAGAAATCTTTGTTTGAGGTTAATTTGCTTGATAACCTGTTTGTTCAAACAAAAATCAAAAGCCGAAAAAAGGAGAAAAAATTTAAAACTAAAAAAAAAGATTCTTGTGTTTTTCGTCACATTTCCCTTCTATTTATGAACTTGAGATCAGGGCGAGTCATCGGGATGACGGACCAAGGGTACGAGCTGTTGCAGTTGGAGTATGACCAATCCTACCTCCAGCCAGATGCCGTATGTGCCGTTAATGAACCCGAGATACTCCCTGAAACCAGTTCACCTCGACCCCACCCAGATGCTCTGTGGGAGGCATTCGCTCATGCCGACCCAATTCAATTACAAGCCATTGAGGCCATCCTGAAAGGGAAATCCCCTATTAGTCACACCCATGCCGAGGGTGGTCACCATACTTCTACCCCCCAGTTAGCAACTGACCAACCCGGCGCACCGATGCGGGCCATTCTCACAACGGCCCCTTGATTCCAAACTCACCCCATCCGGTGGCCATCTTGAACCACCCGGACCCAAACAACACCACACCACTTAGGCCACCGGTCTATTCTTCCGCACATTTCAATCAAGCACGTCCTCAAGTGCACCACCCGATATACCCTCCTTGCCCGGCCGCTTCAGCCTATCCGATGGCCATGCCGGCAAATCAAGCATCTGTCCTCCCCCCTCCTCTTGTTCGAGAATCCTCTGTTGATCAAGCTGTGCTCAACAAAATCAATAGGATGGATGAACAATATCGGGAGCTCAAGCGATTGATCGACACACGAGCTCTCCCCGAGATATCCCTTCCCTCTCTCCCCATGTTCCATCTTCCTCCTTCTGAAATGCCCATTTACCGCCGATATAATGGAAATGGGAACCCTTTCATTCACATCAAAGATTTTCTCTATGAGTCTGTCATGTGGCAAAACGATTCAAAGGCCCTTGCATACCTATTTAGGAGATCATTAGAGGGCTCTGCATTGGAATGGTTTTATTCACTTGACCCCTTGAAAGCTAGCAATTTTGATACCGTCAAAGAAAAGTTCTTGCAAAGATACCAAGATCGAGTCGGTCCTACCTATTCGATCACAGATCTTATGGCCAAAAAAATGGAGAACGATGAGGACTTTATAAGATATGCTGATAGATGGAGGGCAATGGCAGAAAGATTGACAAATGCACTGTCAGAATCAGAACAAGTCAAGATGATCATCACCAACACCACTCCGGCTTTGAAAAATGTATTGGCATTACATCACCCTGTTACAATGAGCGAACACTATGAGAGAGCATGGTATATCCAAACCCAACTCCGAGATTCTCCCATCATGAACCTCTTCGACCCTAGGCCCCGAATCACCAAAAAGACAACCACGACCACCGCTGGGCCTGTGACCGAAGGCGTGGTAACCAATGAACATGTCAATATTGTAGGGAACCCGCCCAACAACCACCAACAGCAGTACAGAAATCCCCAGTACAGAAACCCCCGCCAAACCCAACCGGCACCTCGCCCTCAGATTCAGCCCCAACCTTTCCGCCACCAAACACCAAACCAGTATCCCCAACAACCAATGTAGACACCGGTCTCCCAGCAACCCCGGCAACTGGCCGTACAAAACTTTGCACCTCAACCACCCCGCCAACCGACCACCTATAACCAGGCACCTCCCCCCGCCGCCTACGTGCCACGAAGACCAGGGCCTAGAAGAAACCACTACCCGCCTTTACCGTACTCTCTCACAGACATTTTTAATGCTCTTATGGCGGCAGGGCAGATTTCATTGCCGAGAGAAAAGCTGGAGTGGCCGCAAAATGCCAACACGGACAAGTATTGTTTGTACCACAGATACCCGGGGCATACAGTGGAGAATTGCTTTCAGTTTAAAGATTATATCCATGATCTCCACGAGCAGGGAAGTATTGGCTGGGGTCAAATGGGCGAGTACATCAAGGCGGTAAAGAACCAGCCTCAGCAGCAGCCGCAGGCACCAGTCTGACAACAACAACAAGAATCCGGTCTAGGGATTATTCAGAACCCGCTACCCGCGCATGCACCCGCAACAGCACCAGAAAACCAGAGGGTTAACCCTATTCTAATCTCCACCGATGAACCCCGCAATAGAGGCCAGAATTGGCAAATTGAGGGACCAATTTCCTTTATGAACATTAACCCTCCAAACCACATTAACCGAACCGTTCACTCCATACCACGAGTTATCCCCACCAGAAGAAGCCAACCACCAATTATCCGCACTCTATCACAGCCAACCATAACGACACCAGACGTACAACTCCAACCGGGTAGGACCTTGATCCGCCCAGTCGAGCCTCCGCAAATACCATCGTCATTAGGACCCATCATCATACCACCTCATACAACCATGCCACCACAACCTACCCGCATCCCTACGACCCGAACTATCATCACTACACCCCTACCTAGGCCTCCCATCATCCGACCTAACCCTCCGTCTACCTCTGTTGCACCAACCATAGCCCCTCAGCTCGCCACGGTGCTTAGAAGCGGGCGCATGTTTCAAAGAATTTTCCCCCAGACCGGTCAACCAGGACGGTCACAAGAAGAAGAAGAAGAGCACCCAGAAAAACCAGTGCCAGGAACATCCTATGATTTGCTGAAGCACCTTGACAAAACCCCTGCACGGATTTCCATTCTGGAGCTGATTAAAAGGTCCAAAGTTCATCAGGAAGTTCTTCAACAATATCTACAAAGAGTGATGGTCAATGAAACTTTTCCCCCCGAGAAGATTGCATCGGTCTTGACCCCAAAAAGTGAACACCCCGCTCTCACTTTCACCAAAGAAGAATTGGCCGAACCAGAAGCGAGAAAATATGCACTTTGTATCACTGTCAGTATTAACGAAATAGATGTTGAGTCTTGTCTAGTCGATACCGGTGCATCCATCAATGTCTTGCCACCAGAAACACTACAGTTGTGTGGAATCCCAGAAGAGGATATTCGGCCATCACAAATCACTGTAACAGCATATGACAATTCCAAGAGGCCCTCCCATGGCATGGTCACGCTTGAAGTCAAACTCGGACCCCGGGTTGTTACTGTCGACTTCCACATCTTGGATATGGACCCAACTTACAAAGCTATCTTGGGAAGGCCTTACCTTGAGGCATTGGAGGCCGTAGCTTCGACCAACCACCAATGCATTAAGTTTCCCTTCAAGGGACAAGTCATCAAGGTGGTAAGTATGCCCGTGGATTGCTTGGTTACTCTCCCTCCTGGCTTGCCAAATCAACCGGTCTTCACAATCCTCGATCTACCAAGGGATGGAAGGCAGCACAAGCAAGTGTCGAGAAAGAAGAAGGATGACGCCAAAACCCTTGGGTGGCGTATGATGGAGAATCTGGGATATCAAGAAGGCCGAGGGCTGGGGAAAGAACTGCAGGGTATCACAGAACCCATCTAGCTAGTAAAGACAACATCGAGGAACGGGATAGGATATGATGGGACATGTGATAATGACCAAAAGACCGGCCAAAAATACTTCCGGGGGTGTTTACACAAGTTCTTCGACAAGAGAGAAACAATACAAATGATTGAAGAGCAACCGCAAGAACAAGCAAAGAGGAAGAAGGTGGACAACCTGGAGGATGAGCCATATCTCGACGTGTCATGGTTATTTTCTGAAGAAGGGTCAAGTGATGAATCATTCCACAACGAGCCTTCTGGCAGTCAGAATCCAGGGCATTCACCCCTTGTCGCCTCTTTAAACCCGTTTCCAATAAGTTCACCATCAGATCCACCAGATAACAAAGACGGATACCCATCTTTGCTTGATTTGTTCCCCTCTCTGTCAATATCTCAACCCGCTTTGGAAACTACAACCAACCAAACCCCCTATGTATTCATGTTTAGTACTTCTCAAAAAGATCAATAAAAAACGTCCTCTTCTCAACTCAAATTTCGCTCGAAGAAACATCCCAACTCGCTCCGAAGGATGACCCGAATCAGGAGGCCACCCGGTCTCTAATCGATCTCCTTTGCCCTTCATCAATAAATTCCACTCCATCCACCTCCTCTTCCTCTCCTTATTTACCTTCTTCTTCTTTAGGTTTAGTTTCCAGTAAAAGCAAAACAAAAATCAGAGGTAGGAGAGTTCCAGGAAGATATCTGCATCAGTTAGCTCAAAAAGGCTTAGAATGTGCCAAGCTACCGGAGTATCTAGAAAATGCAATCCAGATAGGAGAAATTCGATATGAGGAGAGAGACAATATTGATCCGACTTTAGGGGTCTACGAGGTTGTATCGGAAAAAGATCCTGATACTAAGGATGAAGAGGAGGATTTGGCTGATGCTTATGCGTCCGGTTTAAGAAGATTCGAAGAACCATCAGCCATGGTGGATGAACCGACTAAGGAACTTAATCTTGGAACACCGGAAGATCCTAAGAATATCCTCATCAGTGCCAACCTCGCCCCTTTAGAAGAGCAGAATCTAATGGGGGTGTTACAAGAATACAAAGACATGTTCGCTTGGACATACGAAGATATGCCGGGGTTAGATAAATCATTGGTAGAGCATCGACTGACTTTAAAACCTGAGGCTACCCCGGTCAAGCAAAAGTTAAGGAGATTCCACCCAAACATAGCATTAAAGATGAAAGAAGAGGTCGATAAGTTACACCAAGCAAAATTCATTAGAGTGGTCCTCTATCCGCAATGGGTGGCAAATATAGTCCCAATCATGAAGAAGGATGGAAAGGTTCGGATTTGCATTGACTTCAGGGACTTAAACCGAGCGTGTCCAAAAGATGATTTTCCCCTTCCTCATATCGATGTTCTTGTTGACAACACAGCTGGATACGAAACCCTATCATTCATGGACGGATACTCAGGGTATAATCAAATCCGGTTAGCAGAAGAGGATCAAGAGAAGACCTCGTTCACTACACCTTGGGGAACCTACTGCTACGTCATCATGCCCTTCGGATTAAAGAATGCCGGAGCAACTTATCAAAGGGCCATGGTGGCAATATTTCATGATATGATGCATAAATTTGTAGAGGTGTACGTGGATGATTTAGTGGTCAAATCTCGAACCCAAGATGAGCATGCTGAGGTTTTGAAAAGGGTTTTGCAACGAGCTAGGTAATACAAGCTCAAAATGAACCCCAAGAAGTGTGTGTTTGGAGTATCATCTGGAAAGTTACTTGGGTTCATTGTCAGTAAAAGAGGCATAGAAATCGATCCCAACAAGGCCAAAGCCATTATTGACATGCCTCCATCAAAGAACCTAAAAGAGCTGAGAGGGTTGATTGGTAGGTTACAGTTTGTTCGCCGGTTTATCTCACAGCACTCCCAAAGGTGCAAACCGTTTTATGAGTTAACCAAGGCGAAGGCCGAATTTAGATGGGATTCGAGATGTCAAGAGGCATTCGATGGTTTAAAGAAATATTTGTCAAGCCCACCTGTGCTCAAACCTCCGGTTCCCGGTAAACCCTTGATCTTATACATCTCAGTCTTGGAAGGATCCCTGGGAGCAGTATTGGCACAAATAGATGATGAAGGGAAAGAGAGAGCAACATACTATCTGTCCAAAATCTTTGATCCTTGTGAACAGAAGTATACAACCATGGAGAAAACCTGTGCCGCCCTGGTTTGGGTGGTCCAGAAGCTTAAACACTACTTTCTGGCCCATGAGGCTAATCTCATTGTTCGCATGAATCCCATCAAATTTCTTCTTGAAAAATCTGTCCTGACTGACCGTTTGGCACGCTGGCAGAGCTTTCTCTCCCAATTTGACATCACCTACACCCAACAGAAGGCAATCAAGGGCTACGCGATCGCTGAACACCTTGCCCATCATCCTATCCCAATCTTTGACCCTATCCAGTCAGATTTTCCCGATGAAGAATTGATGTCCATTCGATCTTCCAATCTATGGACTTTATATTTTGACGGGGCATTAAACTCCCAGGGTAGAGGGATAGGGATTGTTCTTCTGTCACCCGAAGGTGTCACCATTCCACAGGCTTTTCAGCTCCATTTTCCAGCAACAAACAATATAGCTGAGTATGAAGCCTTGCTGGCCGGACTGGAGGCCGCTCACTTTTATGGTGTCACTAAACTAAGGGTGATCGGTGATAGTCAGTTGATTCTCTGCCAAGTGCTGGCCAAATACCGCACATCTCATCCCGGGCTCAGACCATATCAAGAACTCACCACCTGTTACATCAAGCTATTCTCCAAACTCGAATTCATTCATGTCCCTCGTGCTCAAAATATTCTTGCCGATGCTCTCGCTTCCCTGGCATCTTCACTATCTGTCCCACTAGGCAGACAAGTTAGGACGATCTATGTCAGCTGATGTACCATTCCGGCAGTAGAAGAAGCACGATTCTTGAAGGTTAAAGAAGAGTTTGAAAGGAAAGAGTACATTGAGCAAAAGGAGGAAGTATCTCTGATTGAGTTGGAGGAATTAGAAGAGGGTGAGAAACCATGGTATCATGAGATTGCGAATTACTGTCAGGATCAGACATATCCATCGGGATCGACTGCCGAAGAGAAGAAAGCCATAAGAAGGGTCTCCCAGAGATACACCATCTTAGGTGGAGTACTTTACAAAAGGAGCTTGGCCGGTGTTCTATTAAGATGCATAGATGAAGAAGAGGCTGAATTGGTGCTTAAAGAAGCGCACTCCGGAGTATGTGGAGGCCATGTGAATGCTCAAGCCCTCGCCAAGAAGATCATCAGGCAAGGGTACTATTGGCCTACTCTGGAAGAAGATTGCTCGATCTTTGTCCGGCACTGTCATCAATGTCAACTCCACGCCAACAAGATTCACTCTCCCGCATCTTCCCTTCACCCGATTCACGCCCCATGGCTCTTTGCTATGTGGGCTTTTGATGTTATCGGACCCCTCGGTAACCCAAACTCCACAAACAAAACCAAATCCTTCATCCTAACTGCAACGGAGTACTTCACTAAGTGGGCGGAAGCTGAAGCATACGTGGAAATCAAGGCATCAACAGTCTGCACCTTCATCAAACGCAACATCATTGCCAGGTTCGGGATCCCAGGCGACATCATCACCGACAATGGACCGCAATTCATCTCCCAGGAACTGCGTGACCTTTGTAACATGTATTGCATCAGATTGCATCATTCATCTCCATATTATCCTTAAGGCAATTGTCAAGCAGAAGCCACCAATAAAACCCTGATAAAAATCATTAAGAAGACCTGTAAGTCTAGCAAGTTCGCAGACTGGCCAGATAAGTTAGTTGATGCTTTATGGGCCTACCACACTTCTATTCGAACCCCAATAGGTCAGACCCCCTATGCCTTGGCATTTGGGATGGAGGCGGTAGTTCCATACGAAGTAATCATTCCATCCCTCCGAGTCCAGATCGATCGAGTTATCCCGATGGATGAACGCCGAGATTCGCTTCTCACGCAACTCAAACTCTTGGATGAAAGGAGGCTGGCCGCTGCTGAACATGCTAGATCTTACCAGAATAGACTTAAAAGATTTTATCAGAAGAGGGTGGTGGAGAGAAAATTTGAAATCGGTGAGGTTGTTCTTAAAAGAATATTCGTTAAGCCGCGCGGTCCCCGCTCCAAACTTCAACCTAATTGGGAGGGTCCATATGTGATTTCGGGTGTTTATCCCGGTAATTCATATAAGATGACTAATGCAGAAGGAGAAGAACTAGCTCATCCCTGGAATGGTGTATACCTCAAAAAATATTTCCCTTAAAAACAAAAGTCACAAAAAAAATCTATAAAATCCAAGGTGTGAAGGATAATGATAACATCTAACGCTTGCTTGCTCGGTGCACCAACTTGTCACTTAGGGAAATAAGGATAGGCATCATACTGCACACACTACACGCCTAGTCTTGAGATCCGATGATCGGAAGTCAGAGAGAAAGCTAGGCAACGCTTGGCAAAGGAAGGTCAACCTAATCCCATTCTCTTCTTGTTTCGGTCCAGAATAGATAAAAGGGGTTAGAATGAGGAGTATCAAAAATGCCCATTGCCTTAGTTGGAAAATGCCTGCGAAGGTCGACTTCTTATTAAAAGAAAAGGTGCCAAAAGATGGGCAATGACCCCTCGAGTCGGCAAAAGAATAGACACCGTTCGAATGTGTACCAACAAAAGTCCAAAAAGAAAAAGGCTTCAAAAGATGGGCAATGACCCCTCAAGTCAAAATCAAGCAAAAAAGAAGAGAGACCTGTCTGAATGTGGGCCATCAAAGAAAATGGGCTAGAAGGAAAGACCCGAAGAGGTCAAAACCCGAACGGGTAATGTGGGTATTAGTAGAGAAACAAGTTCGACATCCATGAATTCTACTAAGGACTTACCACCAATCATCTTCCTTATTTAACCTCAAAGGATAGGGTTGACCGACTAGGTCCAAGAAGAGCCATAGCCTATCGAAGGCAGAAGGTCAGAAGAACTCGGACTAGGCACTCTCTTACACGTGATGCCTACTCTTAACCCTTAGGTAACAATGAGAGGTACCTATAACAAGCAAAGCAAAGGATGAGATAATCGTGTCCCTCACACCAAACAAAAAAAAATCAAATATTTCAAAAAGTACCAAACAAATCTATAAAGTCAAAAATCCTAAAAAAGAGAATATGCAAAACACCAAAAAATCATAAAAGTTCCAAAAACATCAAAAACATTATAAAACTATCAAAACCCAAACAAATCAAAAAATTCCAAAACACCTAAAAATTTGCTTCCTAATTGACTAGTTGCCTTTGCATTCATATTTAATTTCAGTCTTGCATGTTTCCTTTTGTGCATACTTATATTTTTCCGTTATTTTACCTTGATAAGGCCTATGTCCCTTGACAAAAGATTAAGGCAGTTTCGCCCTTTTCTCGCAAGGGACTAAGCCTAAATAAAGTTCTAATCGCCTTTTGAGTAAACACAGGGAGTCAGGAAAAGAAGTCAACAACTATCACTATGAAAAGGAAAGTACATCAAAGATAGAAGGGGCCGGCACATCACAAATCGCCGCCTCCCTCTCGCCGGAGCACGATCACCGGAGGTGGCATGGCAAGTCTCTCCTCACCTCTCCTCCTATGAATACTAGTCTGAGAGGAACCCGAGTGGGTAGGTCCCCTCAGCGTGGTCCCACGGGAGTCGGAGCGGTGGGAGTGGCTCCGAGATCGAGACTGCAATGCCTGCATCATCAACTGACGATGCTCCGCCTCCACCCGATTGATCTCTCTGGAGTGCTCAAGGCGAAGAAGGAGAAGCTGCTCGGACTCTGGTCATGACAACTCAACCACGCGAGCCTCCAGTCTCCCGACCTGCAAGATGACAAAGAGATACATCAGCTACAGAAAAAGCAGTTTAAGGAAAAGAATCAAACATGTACCTCCTGTGTCAGCTCCTCTATCCTCTGAGCAGTCTGTAGAAACCAAAAGAAGCGTCAGTCCAAGAATTCCCAGTTTAAAATCATTGCACCTCGGAAGTAGAAGGACCAGGATCCGGAATGCCTACGAGGGGCTCGAGCCCGAGCTCCCTCTGTAGCTCCATCACCTACCGGAAAAATGTCAGGAAAGAAAGAAAATGATGACAAACAAAGCAGAAAGTTATGTACCTTGTCCTGAAAACCCGAAGGATCACCAGTAGAAGGCGGAGCACCCCCTACAGAGAGGTCAAAGATCCTCGCCCAAAGATCCTTGTTCTGACAAAAGAAAGAGTGTTAGAATCAAGCAAAGTGAAACAGAAGAAAGTCACGGAAATTCACCTCGGTGGTAAGGGCCTGCACCCATTCCTTCAGCTGAGCAATCTGCGAGAAAAAGAAAAGAAGATCAGCAAAGCAAATAAAGGAAGAAGACATCATAATAATGGAACAATAATCACCTCAAGGAGAAAACCCGTCTCTGAAGAACTGCTCCCGGGGTCGGCAGGTATGAAGGGAGGAGGGTCGGCCGGCAAGTGAGGAGAAGGAAGCTCAGGACCCATGGGCTGGCCGAAGTCGAACGGCTCGAAAGGAGGCTCTGAAGGCTCGTCGAAGATAGTCGGCTCAGGGGCAGCTGGGTGGGAACCCCACCCCCACTCGGCCACGCGCTCGCGGAGACGAGAGATCTGAAAAGAGGCAGGGGAAACAGTCAACAACATTCATTCGGGGTATTAAAGAAAAGCAAGGGACGTTACCTCATCATCACGCCCACGCAGCTGTCGACGGGCACCTCGGTAGCGACGTCGCTGAAAGAAAGAAGAATGAAAGATCAGTTAACCAGCAATGAAAAGGTGCAAAGTACAGAAAGTACCTGTCGCTCCAGCTCAGCCTCCAGAGATGTTATCCCTGCCCTCAAGCGAGACAGCTCCTCCTGAATACTCTGAAAGCAGCATACAATTTAGCTACAAAGCAAAGGAAGAACATTAATGAAAGCAACAAGTACATACCTCTCCACCCTCGGTGAAAAGGTGGGCAAATGTCGCCATGTAGCGACGCAGATAATCGTCACTGTCAGAAGCGCTGGAAGTCACTGGAGTGCCACCCCTTTTCCAGATCCGAATAGCAAACTGGCCCTCCTTCTTCCAGTCGACCTCCTGGGTCAGGCCGTGGGTAGAACGACCCAGGCGCGGGTAAGGGGGGAGGTCTACCCACTCCTGGTGAAGCCCCAATGAGCGCATCGTGAGACGCACCCACAGTGGCTCCATCTCGTTCAAGCAGATCAAGAAGGTGTCACGGCCAAAAGCCGGACGACCCTCCGATACCCATGGCTGCTGATCCAGATGAATGTCTGAATAGGGACGCCATACCACCTGAAAAGCAAGGCAGAACAGTAAACAAGAAGAGCCGAAAATAAAAGGTGGGAAAAGTGACAGGATACCTCGTGGTGGGGGAAGCAGAGCAGCTGCCTCCTCAAGTTTTCCACCTGGTAGGGGTGGGAAGAAGCAGATCGAGTGGCGACCCAGCTGCTGATGAGCGGGTACTCGGGGTCAGCCTTCAGCAAGGCACGACCCAGGGGGATTTAGTAGTAACTCCATACCTGTCAAATGAAAGTTCAGTTAGTCACCAAAAGATAAGACAGAATTAACAATGGACAAAAGAACAAGGCATACCTGAAGGAATGGAGTGAACCCGGCTACTGAAACCAGACCGCTCTCCATCGCCAGCGAGGAGAACAGATGGGGCAACATGGCGGCACCCCACGCATACTCACTGACCTTCGACAGGTCAGCAAGAAAGGGGAGGAACCGCAAGTGCACCCTGTCCGTCTTCGGGGCCAGAAGAAGACGGGTGAGGAAGAAAAAGAGGAACCGGCGGAGATCCTGGTCAGCCTGGACGGTGCCCTCCTCACCGACCAAGTAGCGCTCGATGTGTTTTGTCAACTCATCAAGTACATCCACCACCAGGTCATCCTTCCCCACACTGGCCTTGCCCAGACCGAGCAAGTTCCCGACGTCTGTGCGCTTCATAACGCGCAGTCCGCTAGGGCAGTGTGGGATCGAATGACCTAGAAAGTCCCGGACCATAGCCGAGTAATCACGGTAGGTCTTGCCAGTAACGGCACGACTATGAACGCGAAGACCCGTAATCCGGGAAACGTCCTCCAAAGTGGGAACCATATGCCCCCAGGGAAAGAGGAAGGAATGGGTAGTGGAATCCCATCTCTCCCTCAATGCCTGGATCAGGGGGAGGTCTTCCCAGAAGGTAGAGCAGCGAAGCAATGGGCCGAAACCCATCGCATCCAGTCGTACCTTCTGGAAATCCTTCAACCCCTTGTAGGCATGGAAGACCATTTTCCAGGATATCCGGGACTTGATCTTCCCCTGCACAAACAAACAATCATGTCAGAAACAATAATCATGAATAATTCAAAAGGGGGGAGTCAAGATCCAGTTACCGAGACGGTCGGAGGAGGATGGAGGGAAGGCAGCTCCGATGGGCCAGGGTCGGCCGAACTAGAAGCCCCGGCGGAGGAAGAAGCGCCGGCGGAAGAAGAGGCTCCGGCAGCATCAGAGGCACCACCACGCTCGACACGGGACCTCTTCGTCATCTGCATCATTTCAAAAAGCATTAGAATAGGTCAAAAACGGCAAAACAAGGAAGACCGGGGCCTGGTGACCAGGCGCCCCCTTGATGGGGTGCCTGGCGCCCCATTGATGGGGCTTCAGGCAGAGCCTAGCGCCCCATCAAGGGGGCGCGAGGGGGTTTGGCCCCCTTCTCTCTCCCCGTTCCGATCCGGAACGACTCCAGATCGGTTCGGTCCCTTCTGCGAAAACGAAGATAACAGAATAAATTACAAGTTTGCAGTTGGAAGAAACTTACTAGGGAGTCTGCACGGCATGCTGCACACTCCGAGAAGGCCCCACAGAGCAGAAAAACTAGAAAAAGTCAATGGTGGAATGATGGAAATGTGCAGAGGTGAAAATATAAAGTGCTAGGGTCAAAATTTTAAAAATTTTTAGAATATGTCTGTAAGTAATATTCTTCATGAAAAACACAATTTCATCAGCAAAATATTGATATTCAACTCCTTTTTGCATATTTTTTGCTGGTTGCTATGACAGGACAAGGACACGACTGAAAAGGAACTACATCAAGCAAGCCCTAGACCTACACTGATCAAGTCCTAGACACAACAAAAGCAAACAAAATACAACTGGACACAATCAAAAGCAAATACAGGTCAACCGCCGCGCAGCTTCCTCAGCTTCGCCACATACTGGCTCTTCCAGACCTCGTCTTCATCCATGTAGGCACTTGGCGAGAAACTCTTGCAAATTCCCCAAATGGCGAGAATGCTCTGGCATTCTTCAACATCGGCCGTCGTGCCCGTCTGACGATATTTGACGAACGGAATATGAGAAAGATGAGGGACCTTGAGCCGCGGTTGGCCCAACTGAAGAGGACACCGATGTGGGTTGTAGATAATGAAGGAGGTGCCGGTAATCAACCGAAGATCCACCCCTAAGGTGGGAGAGGCACGGACATTCTGGCGCATAACCGCCTCTGTGGGACAGATAAAGCCGCCGCTGCTCATAGCTGAAAAGTACAAACGACAGTCAGCGCGGGTCTTCACCAAAGGGCACTTGTTCATCACCTTGTATTCCATGCAAAGACGGTTGGTGAGAGGCTGGAGGGGGCTCCGAGCAAAAAGCCGGGAAGCCGTGGCCGGTCCGAAGCACACGTCAAACTTAAAGTGCCAGTCAGCCCAGCACATGAACAGGAGGATACTGCCAAACATAGGCCTGCCGACGCTAGCAGAGGTCATGCCGTCATAGAGATAGCCCAACACCGAGTGGGCTATGCACTCATTGGACCAAATGCCCTGGATACAAGGAAGGCAGGTAGGATCAAGCCACCCGTCCTCACACGGGTAAAGGAGCACTGAGGCAGGGCAAGCAGAAACACCTTTGGCACCAGGCAGCAGTAGGTCCTCATTATCACCGGCGCCTTGAATCACGCCAATGGACCAATCCGCCAGTGCCTCGGTGTAAATACACCCACCTACCATGATGGACCGGGCCTCTCCGGTGGTCATAAAGCCACGGAGGAAGTCCAAACCGGTGACCGGTCCAATAGGAATGAACATGGCCTGACCGTACCCAGGCATGGCACGAAGCCCCAGGAATAGCTCCACCTCTTCTAAGAGGATGGTACATTCAAAAGAGTCAAAAACAAAGGTGTGAGTGTCGGGGTGCCACATCTCGAGGAGCGCACCCACCAAGGAAAAGTCCCAAAAATATTTGAGAATATGATTAGCATGAACTAAAATGCCGGTGAAGCCCCACCCGCTCAGAATAGTCCGCACATGGATGTTAATGGCAGCCATCAGTCGAGCTATCCATAGCACCTGACCGTAACGGCGAGCGCCGGGAAAATTTGGAAGGTCCTGCAAAATAACCGCGCGATCAGAAAAGAAGGTCTCGGAATAAAGCAAAAGGGGTGCCTAATAAAGCCACTACCACTCCCATGGACACTCGATTCCGAATATGGCACGGCACTTCGGAAAAACTTTTCATCTCGGTCGAGCCGGTTGGACGGGAGGAGGAGGAAGCCATCGGAGCAAAGGGAGAGCAAAGAGCACTGTAGCTGGTGTGGGGGAGAAGAAGGGGAGGTTCCCCCTTCTTATAGAGCTCAAAAGGCTGCCTCGGGAAGGAGCAAACTTGAATTCTGCGCAGGTGCCCCACTTATAAGGTGCCTGGCGCCCTATAAATAGGGCACCAGGCGCCCTATAAACAGGGCGCCTGGCGCCCTGTAAACAGGGAAACAAATGCCCTATAAACAGGGCGCCTGGATCCTTGCGTGATCCATTTTTCTATCATAATCTTGCATATATATCGTTGAAGACCTCGGGTCTGAAAGGGCTGAGTCGGAGAACCCCTACAACAAAATCGTTGAAGGATTCAGTCACCTTTTAGGACCGCGGATAAGCCAAAGTCAAATAAACGGGGACGACGGTGTCTTCACGGATATCCTGACCCGTTACATTTGACCTATATCTTCAACTATTTTCCTATATTTATTTGTATTTCTTTAAAACCCAGCATACATCATGCATCATCACGCATCATCTCATGCATCATCTTTCCGTCACCGTCTTTTCCATGGCTTTTCAAGGAGGTTTTGGCCTGCCCGAAAGACCCAATTTTAACCGTGTTTCAATGATTTCATCAAAACAAGAAGTTTTTCCATGTCGAACTGAACCGGTATTGTTGAGTGAAACCTTATGAATTTGAAGAACCCAACCTTGGTTGATTGGATGTCTCCTCTTTACTTTTCGCAATTTACTGCATTTCTACCGAGTCCAGCACACCATGCAGTTCGGGTCCTGGCCGGTAACAATTCTCCCCCACGTGGGATTTTAGTTATTTACTTTCACTACTGTTCTTCTCTTTAACCAATCAACCAGAGGGAAGGTTTCGATAAGACAAAGGGTAATCTCGGAGTCCGGTAAAGTTTCATTCCACTCAACTAGGCCAATGAGGGCATGTCTAAATCTACACCTTGGCGTCACCTTTTCAGTCCATTACCACTTCATTCCGCTACGCCTCATTATGCTTCGCTACATTCACCTACGATTCATTCGTATCATTCCCCTACAAAGCCGACGCCAAGGCGAGGCAAGCTGTAGACACGCAATTTTGGCTCAGTTGGAGAGTTTAAATTCTTGTTTTCATGGAAAATATTTAAAGCAGATCGTGTTTTCCGAACGGATCAAGTTTCTGGCACGTTCCGAAGAGGATCAATGGAGTGATCAGCTGCGCCAAACACCCCGTCTATAAGGTACCTGGCGCCATGTTTATAGGGCACCAGACGCCCTATAAATAGGGCACCTGGCGCCCTATTTATAGGGCACCAGGCACCCTATAAACAGGGCACCTGGCGCCCTATTTATAGGGCACCAGGCGCCCTATAAACAGGGCACCTGGCGCCCTGTATGTAGGGCAATAGGCACCCTGTATATGGGACGTCAGGCGCCCTGTATGTAGGGCAATAGGCACCCTGTATATGGGACGTCAGGCGCCCTATATACAGGGTGCCTAGCATCGTATCAAATCAATTTGACAGGCTGATTTGACCCCCCGCAGTGACTCGTCTTGTCGATCTGACAGACCTCATGATGCTGGCACCCCATATACAGGGCGCCATGCTGCGTGGCACTGTTTTTCGAAAATGGCCAAAGTACCCTCTTTTGGGCTATAAATAGAGCTCCATTTGGAGCTTGAAGGGGGTTCCAACTTGGTGCCACCCTAGAGCTCATCCAACACCACGTTTCTAAGCCATTCTCATCCCCCACAAGCCTTCAAATCGATCCAAAATCGTCCACCAAAAAACCCTAAAAACCTTCTGTTTCTGTCACCCAGAAACATGATTTTTCTCCAACTTTGAGAACCTCTATCCGTCTCCCCTCTTACATCCAGCATCCAAACCACCTTTCATTAGCTTCATTTGCATATTGTCTACAAGGAGGAGCCCCTACTTCATCCCGGAAGCCGCCCAGCACTCCAGAGCGACGTTGCGAAGAGGGGAAGAAAATCTGTTCGGACCAGACTTAGTGCCCCGTATACAGGGCGCTTTGACTTGGTCAACGCGCCCCATAAAGGGGGCACCTGCTCCTGGCGCCCTATATATAGGGCCCCAGGAAGGGCAGAAGCTCGTTTTTATCATTTTCAAATTCTGATCGCCCGTTTAATCGAATTTTCGTCTTCCACTTTCATCCTAGCATTGATCATCATGTTATTTGGCATGTCTTAGAACATTTTGCATCTCATACATGTTTAAAAACCTACCAAAAATAGGGGTTGGGATTCCGTCCCAATCCGGTTAGTCTCCTTCCATTTGCATGTTTGAATTCAAATTTGAGCACGATACTATGCTTTCATTAGAACTAATGAACCTTTCACTTGTTTCTATGTTTTATTATGGACATTCTTAGGTAAATCCGATTGAGGTGGAGCTTCAACCGGATCGAAGACGAATGACTCACTAAGCTCTCTTCTTTCGGCCGGCCGAGAGAGGAGAAGTCGGAACTCAACAATCTCTCCGCTTTCAAAGGTACGACGGTCACTTCTCCATTTCATTTCTTTTCATTCTACTATATTTTGGAGCCTTTGGCTCCTGGCGACCACACCCACCATCATCCCATCCACCAAGTCCCCAAAACAAGCGTAGGGGCCGGAAGAGGGGAGATCCACGGATGTCCCGTTTCGGGTGCTTACACCTTTTGGCGACCACGGTGGGACCGACTTTGCTTTAGTGAGATCCTATTTTCTTTCCTAAGAATGTCCATTTGAAAGCATGTTTATTTTCATTTCCATGTGAGTCATTTCCATTTCCTTGCATCGTTACTTGTTTATGTTGCTTACTAGTTTCTTTGAAGTATCACCTACTTCTCTTCAAGTTTACTTGCTTTCCGTTTACCTTTTTTTAAAAGCATAGCGATTTGATTTTCAACTTTGTTAATCAACTTATTTTACCTTAGCATCCTAGATATCATCTTCATTCATCCCTTGTTAAGTATACATGCCTATTTCTTTTTAAGTCTAGTTTTCCTTTAGCAAACCTTTCAAAGCATGCTTGGTTAAATTAGTGCTCTCTTCCATCTTAGTCTAATTTTATATCATTGTCTTGTTTACTTGCTTTCTACAACATCTCATTAATCATTGTATGCCTTTATTTTCTTCTTGCTTGCTCTTTATTCCTTGACATTTCACTCGCATTTAGTTTGCATTGGGGTTTTGGCTCCTTAGATCATCCGAGCAGGGAGGCTCTCTCCTCCCAAAGCCCCACACACCCAAACACCCCTTTTGGTGGTTGCCAACTCCTCCTCCGGGGATTCCCTCTCGGAAGGACCGGGTAGCTTCCATCAAGACCTCCGTAAGTCCCCAGACGTGAAGGATTCCATCTTCACTGATCGGGCTGGTTGTACCATTTTATCCCAAAACCCGGAGTACCTATTACCTATCATTGTGAAAAGAGTGACAACCTTAGATTGCTCGGCGTTGTGAGAGCATAGGGTCCTACCCATTTATTTGAGTGGACAATATTTCTCTTAACAAGCCATTAATTTGAGGTTGAAACAAAAAAAAATTGCGTTAATCATTCCAAGTCTTTGCTATTACTTGTTTGCAAACAAAAACTGAAAATTAAACAAAAATCTCAAAATCACCTAAAAAGAACCAAAACAAAAAATTTGCTTGAGGTTAATTTGCTTGACAACTTGCTTGTCCGACAAAAGAAAATGAAAACAAAAAAAGGGGGTCCAAAAATCAAAACCAAAAAAAATCCTTAAGCTTTTATTTGTTAACCTTCTTTTTCTATTGTGTTTATGAATTTAAGGTCAGGTCAAGTTATCGAAATGGCGGATCAAGGATACGAGCAACTACAGTTGGTGTATGACCAATCTTATTTCTATCCTGATGCTGTGTGTGCCGTCAATGAACCCGAAGTTCTCCCCGAACCTAGTCAAACTTCTCCTCAACCCAGTCCAAATTCACTTTGGGAGGCATTCTCTCATGCCGACCCTACCCAACTTCAGGCTATCAAAGCCATCCTCAAGGGCAAGTCGCCCGCCGACCACAATCCTCCCGAAGATGGTCTTCACATCTCTACCCCTCGATCAGTGGCACATCAACCCAATGTGCCCACTCATGGCCATTCTCATACCGGGCTCATGGCCCCAATTTCTCCTCATCCGGTGGCTAATCTAGATCACCCCAATCCAAATGTTGTTATTCCTTCTAGACCACCAGTTTATTCTTCTAATCATATCAACCCTACTCACCCTTTGGTGCATCCCCCAATGTACCCTTCTTATCTGGCCACTTCGGCCCATCAAATCCCAATTCCGGTGCACCAAGCACCCACTTCTCCTCCTCCTCTTAGGGAACCTTCTGTCGATCAGGCCATGATCAACAAGATCAATCGCATGGATGAGCAGTATAGAGAGCTTAGACGTTTGATCGACACAAAGGCAGCCCCTGAAATTTCTCTTCCTTCCCTCCCTACTTTTCATCTACCTCCCTCTGAGATGCCGGTATACCGTCGCTACAACGGAATCGGTAATCCATTCATTCACATCAAGGACTTTCTTTATGAGTCGGTAATGTGGCAAAATGATCCAAGGGCCCTTGTTTTTCTTTTCAGAAGATCATTAGAGGGTTCAACTTTAGAGTGGTTCTACTCGCTTGACTCTTTGGAGGCGAGTAACTTTGAAACTGTCAAAGCTAAATTTTTGCAGAGATATCAAGACAGGGTCGGACCAACATGTTCCATCACTGACCTCATGGCTGAAAGAATGAGGAATGATGAAGACTTTACCAGATATGCCGATAGATGGAGGTCAATGGCAGAAAGGCTTACTGATTCCATTTCAGAACCGGAGCAAGTGAAGATGATCATCACCAATGCCACTCCGGCCTTAATGAATATGCTGGCTTTGCATCACCCCACCTCCATGAGTGAACTTTATGAGAGGGCACGAGACATTCAGACACAGCTTAGGGACTCACCTATCATGAACTTGTTTGATCCTAGACCCCGAGCTGTCAAGAAAACCACTTTTACCACAATCGGTCCAGTGACTGAGGGCATAGTGACAAACGAGAACCTCAATGTCGTAGGGAACCCATCTATAAATTATCAACACCAGTTCAGGAACCCTCAACAAAATCAACCATTTAGAAACCCTCGTCAACCTCAACATCAACCTCAGTTCCAGCCTCGTCAACAACAAGCCCCGATCCCTCAGCGACCGCAGGCCCCAGTTCCCCAACCAGCGCAGCAACAACTGGCCAACTACAACCAAGCACCCCCTCCCATGGCCTATGAACCCCGAAAGGTTGGACCCAAGAGGAACCATTACCCTCCTTTGCCGTACTCTCTCGTGGACATATTTAATGCACTCATGGCGGCAGGGCAAATTGCATTGCCAAGGGAGAAGTCAGAGTGGCCTCAAAATGCCAACACAGAGCGATACTGCTTGTTCCATAGATATCCTAGGCACACCGTGGAAATTTTTTTTCAGTTCAAAGACTATATCCACGATCTTAATGAGCAAGGCAGTATTGACTGGGACCAGATGGGGGAATACATCAAAACAGTGAAAAATCAACCTCAACGGCAGCACGTACCAGCTCAGCAGTAACAACAACAGAACCCCAGCCTGGGGATTATCCAAAACCCTTTACCTCTACATGCACCTGTGCCTGGGAATCAACACGTTAATCCCATCATGATTTCTTCCGAGGAGTATCATAATCGGGGCCAGAATTGGCAAGTCGAGGGAGCCGCCTCCTCCATGCACATCAACTTACTTCACCCTCCTAACCGAACCGTCCACTCGATACCCCGAACAACTATGTCACATAATCCCATCACATTAAACAGAATGTCCATCATCCGAACTCCATCACAACCCATCATCACATCACCAACCACACAACTCCAATCGGGACGGACCCTAATCTGCCCGATTAATCCACTACAAACATCACCACCACTAGGACCCATCATCATCCCGCCCCGAGCAACTGTACCTTCACAACCTACCTACCCTACTATGCCTCAAACCACCATCATTACACCCATTGCAAGAGCTCCCATCATTCGACCTAACCCACCACCCACCACTACCACCCCAGCTATAGCTCCTCAACTTGCCACAGTACTTAGGAGTGGGCGCATGTTCCAAAGGGTCTTTCCCCAGGCTGGCCAATCAGGGTTGGCACCAGAAGCAGAAGAAGAACACATTGAAGAGCCGTTGCCTGGGACATCCTATGACTTATTGAAGCATCTTGATAAAACCCCGGCACGAATCTCTATCTTAGAGTTGATTAAAAGATCCAAAGTCCATCAAGAAGTTCTCCAACAATACTTACAGCGGGTGATGGTGAGTGAGAGCCTCCCCCCAGAAAAAATCTCATCAGTTCTGGTCCCGAGAAGTGAGTACCCGGCCCTTACATTCACAAAGGAAGAGTTGGCCGACCCGGAAATAAGGAAATGTGCCTTGTGCATCACAGTCCACATCAATGGTGTAGACATTAAGTCATGTTTAGTCGATACTGGAGCATCCATTAATGTTTTGCCACCAGAAACATTACATCTTTATGGATTCTCCGAGGAAGACATCCGGCCATCTCAAATAACAGTGACTGCATATGACAATTCGAAAAAGCCTGCCGATGGCATGATTACATTAAATGTGAAACTTGGACCTCGAACAGTCACTGTTGACTTCCACATACTTGAGATGGATCCAACCTACAAAGCTATTCTGGGACGGCCCTATTTGGAAGCACTAGAGGCAGTCGCCTCCACCAATCACCAGTGTCTTAAATTCCCTCACAAGGGACAAGTGCTTAAGGTGATGAGCATGCCCTTAGACCATCCATCTTCTCCACCACCACCCCTTGGGTTGCCAAACGAGCCAATTTTGACAATCTTGGATCTTCCAGAAATGAGTAGGCAACCCAAGAAAGTGTGGAGAAGGAAAAGAGAGGAAAATGAAACCATTGGGTGGCATATAATGAAGATTTTGGGATGCCAGGAGGGCCAAGGACTAGGCAAAGAACTGCAAGGCATAGCTGAGCCAATCAATCCAGTGAGGTTACAACCAAAGAGCGGGGTTGGATATGATGGAACGACAGCCAATGGTCAAAATCTCAAAAGCAAATAC
The DNA here is from genome assembly GCA_036172225.1 of Cryptocoryne crispatula var. balansae. Taxonomy (NCBI): domain Eukaryota; kingdom Viridiplantae; phylum Streptophyta; class Magnoliopsida; order Alismatales; family Araceae; genus Cryptocoryne; species Cryptocoryne crispatula. Next base: position 44,660,604 of record CM069921.1, read on the forward strand.
TTTTCAGGATGCTTACAAAAGTTTTTCATCAAGAAAGAAACCATTCAACTGGCTGAGAACAAGGAAGAACAAGAGCTGGAGCAAGACAAAAGAAGAAGAACTAACGACCCTGAAGATGACTTGTATCCAGAAATATCTCTTTTGTTTTTCACAGATGAAGAAAGGTCAAGCAATGAACCACTCCAAGCTGAACCGCCTGTTGACCCACTCGAGGGTCATATTGCCAAACCGACTCAAGAAAAAGTCCAACCAACTCCGCGAGGGCCTTCCCTCATTATCTCCTCTTTTGGGGCCGATGCCCCAACTCACTATGATGCTCTCCCCGGGCTTCTTGGACCGATCCCTATTTCTAAGCCCTCAGGCCCAACTTATGGGTCCACGAACCCACTTGTTGCTTTTGGGCCACCGAGCCCCTCTACTAAATCTGGGCCTTTGTGCCCATTTTCTCCAACTCTTGGGCCACTGAGCCCCTCTACTAAATCTGGGCCTTTGTGCCCATTTCCTCCAACTCTTGGGCCATCGAGCCCCTCTACTAAATCTGGGCCTTTGTGCCCATTTTATCCAACTCTTGGGCCATCAAGCCCCTCTATTGAATCTGGGCCTTTGTGCCCATTTCATCCAACTCTTGGGCCATCGAGCCCCTCTATTGAATATGGGCCTTTGTGCCCATTTTCTCCAACTCTTGGGCCACCGAGCCCCTCTACTAAATCTAGGCCTTTGTGCCCATTTTCTCCAACTCTTGGGCCATCAAGCCCCTCTATTGAATATGGGCCTTTGTGCCCATTTCCTCCAACTCTTGGGCCATCGAGCCCCTCTATTGAATCCGGGTCTTTGTGCCCATTTTCTCCAACTCTTGGGCCCTCAAGCCTATCTCTTAAACCCAGGCCCTCGAGCCCACATCCTCCTCTTATTGGGTCCATGAACCCACCTTCTTCCATGACCATCCGGCCTACTGGCCCATCACCTCTTTCTGTCAACATTGGACCCGAAAGCCCCCTCTTGCTCGAAGTCTTCCCCTCTTTATCAATATCTCCGCCTACTCTGGATCCCGTAGTTGATCTCAACCCAAATCGGGCACCTGAAGTCCATTCTGTCTTTATGTTTAGTGCTTCCCAAAAAACAACGTTCTCCTCGAAACTCAAATTTCAATCGAGGAAACATCTCAACTTGCCCCGGAAGGGCATTCGACCCAAGGAGCCACCAGATCCTTGATTGACCTTCTTTTCCCTCCATTCTCTCCAATAAATTCTTCCTTCCCTTATTTACCTTCTTTTTCTTTAGGTTTAGTTTTCAATAAAAATAGGAAAAAAATTAGAGGTAGGAGAGTTCCAGAAAGATACCTGCATCAGTTAGCTCAGAAGAGCTTAGAATGTGCCAAGCTACCGGAGTATCTAATTCAGCTGAATGAAATCCGATATGAGGAGAAAGATAACATTGATCAAACTTTGGGGGTTTCTTCTACATCCAACAGAAGGCAATCAAGGGCTATGCAATTGCTGAACACCTTGCCCATCATCCTATCCCAATCTTTGACCCTATCCAATCATAATTTCCCGATGAAGAATTGATGTCCATTCGATCTTCCAATCTATGGACTTTGTATTTCGATGGGGCATTAAACTTCCAGGGTAGAGGGATAGGGATTGTTCTTCTATCACCCGAAGGTGTCACCATTCCACAAGCTTTTCAGCTCCATTTTCCAGCAACAAACAATATAGCTGAGTATGAAGCCTTGTTGGCCAGACTGGAGGCCGCTCACTTCTATGGTGTCACTAAACTAAGGGTGATCGGTGATGGTTAGTTGATTCTCCGCCAAGTACTGGCCAAATACCGCACATCTCATCCCGGGCTCAGACCATACCAAGAACTCACCACCTGTTACATCAAGCTGTTCTCCAAACTCGAATTCATTCATGTTCCTCGTGCTCAAAATATTCTTGCCGATGCCCTCACCTCTCTGGCATCTTCACTATCTGTCCCGCTAGGCAGACAAGTTAGGACGATCTATGTCCGCCGACGTACCATTCCGGCAGTGGAAGATGCAAGATTCTTGAAAGTTAAAGAAGAGTTTGAAAGGAAAAAATACATTGAGAAAAAGGAGGAAGTATCTTTGGTTGAGTTGGAAGAATTAGAAGATGGTGAGAAACCATGGTATCATGAGATTGCGAATTACTATCAGGATCAGACATATCCACCGGGATCGACTGCCGAAGAGAAGAAAGCCATAAGAAGGGTCTCCCAGAGATACACCATCTTAGGTGGAGTACTTTACAAAAGGAGCTTGGCCGGTGTTCTATTAAGATGCATAGATGAAGAAGAGGCTGAATTGGTGCTTAAAGAAGCGCACTCCGGAGTATGTGGAGGCCATGTGAATGCTCAAGCCCTCGCCAAGAAGATCATCAGGCAAGGGTACTATTGGCCTACTCTGGAAGAAGATTGCTCGATCTTTGTCCGGCACTGTCATCAATGTCAACTCCACGCCAACAAGATTCACTCTCCCGCATCTTCCCTTCACCCGATTCACGCCCCATGGCCCTTTGCTATGTGGGCTTTTGATGTTATCGGACCCCTCGGTAACCCAAACTCCACAAACAAAACCAAATCCTTCATCCTAACTGCAACGGAGTACTTCACTAAGTGGGCGGAAGCGGAAGCATACGTGGAAATCAAGGCATCAACAGTCTGCACCTTCATCAAACGCAACATCATTACCAGGTTCGGGACCCTAGGCGACATCATCACCGACAACGGATCACAGTTCATCTCCCAGGAGCTGTGCGACCTTTGCAACAGGTATTGCATCAGATTGCATCATTCATCTTTATATTATCCCCAAGGCAACGGTCAAGCAGAAGCCACCAATAAAACCCTGATAAAAATCATTAAGAAGACTTGTAAGTCTAGTAAGTTCGCAGACTGGCCAGATAAGTTAGTTGATGCTCTATGGGCCTACCGCACTTCTATTCGAACCCCAACGGGTCAGACCCCCTATGCCTTGGCATTTGGGACGGAGGCGGTAGTTCCATACGAAGTAATCATTCCTTCCCTCCGAGTCCAGATCGATCGAGATATCCCGATGGATGAACGTCGAGATTCTCTTCTCGCGCAACTCGAACTCATGGACGAAAGGAGACTGGCCGCTGCCGAACATGCTAGATCTTATCAGAATAGACTTAAAAGATTTTATTAAAAGAGGGTGGTGGAGAGAAAATTTGAAATCGGTGAGGATGTGCTTAAAAGAATATTCGTTAAGCTGGGCGGTCCCCGCTCCAAACTTCAACCTAATTGGGAGGGTCCGTATGTAATTTATGTTGTTTATCTTGGTAATTCATATAAGCTGACTAATGCAGAAGGAGAAGAACTAGCTCATCCTTGGAATGGTGTGTACCTTAAAAAAATATTTCCCTTAAAACAAAAATCACAAAAAAATCTATAAAATCCAAAGGTGTGAAGTATAATGATAACATCTAACGCTTGCTTGCTCGATGCATCAACTTGTCACTTAGGGAAATAAGGATAGGCATAATACTGCACACACTACACACCAAGTTTTGAGATCCGATGATCGGAAGTCAGAGAGAAAGCTAAGCAACGCTTGGCGAAAGAAGGTCAACCTAATCCCATTCTCTTCTCGTTTCGGTCCAGAATAGATGGAAGGGGTTAGAATAAGGAGTATCGAAAGTGCCCATTGCCTTAGTTGGAAAATGCCTCTAAAGGTCTGACTTCTTAAAAAGAAGAAAAATGTACCGAAAGATGGGCAATGACCCCTCAGGACGGCAAAAGAATAGACCTGTCTGAATGTGTACCAACAAAAGCCCAAGAAAAAAAAAGGCTCCAAAAGATGGGTAATGAACCCCTTGCGTCAAAATCTAGCAAAAGAAAAAAGAGAGACCTGTCCAAATGTGGGCCATCAAAGAAAAGGGCTAGAAGGAAGGACCCGAGGATGTCAAATTCCAAACAGGCAATGCGGGCACTACTAGAGAAATAAATTCGACACCCCCGAATCCTATTAAGGACTTACCACCAATCCTCTTCCCTCTTTAACCTTGCGGGTAAGGTTGACCGATTGAATCCAAGAAGAGCCATAGCCTATCAAAGGCGGAAGGTCAGAAGATCTCGGACTAGGCACTTTCTTACACGTGATGCCTACTCTTAACCCTTAGGTAACAATGAGAGGCACCTATGGCAAGCAAGGCAAAGGATGAGATGGTCGTTTCTTTCACACCAAACCAAAAAAAAAAAACTAAAAACTTCAAAAACATAAAAAAATCTATAAAGTCAAAACTCTTAAAAATTAAATATTCAAAACAACAAAAAAATCACAAAAGTTCTCAAAACACCAAAAACATTATAAAACCATCAAAACCCAAACAAATCAGAAATCCCAAAACACCTAAAGATTTGCTTCTTAAATTGACTAGTTGCCTTTGCATTCATTTCAGTCTTGCATGTTTCCTTTCTGTGCATACTTATATTTTTCTGTTATCTTTACCTTGATAAGGCCGATGTCCCTTGACAAAAGATCAAGGCAACTTTGCCCTCTCCTTGCAAGGGACTAAGCCAAAATAAAGTTCTAATATCTTCTCTCAAGTGGATGCAGGAATAGGAGAAGGCATGCCAGCTTCATATCCCCAGAAACTTAGAGGAAGCAAAAACAACAAAAAATCAAAAATTGAAAAACAAAAGTGGACTACCCCGACCCCTATTAGGACTTGCATTTAGTATTGCATCTATCAAAATAAACAATATTTGAGATGTTGAAGACCTCAAGTTTAGAGGGGGCTGAGCCTGAGAACCCCTTCAACAAAATCAGTGAGGGCTCAGTCATTCCCTAGGCTTGCGGATAGGCCAAAGTTGAATATGCGGGGACGACGGTTTCTTCATGGATGTCCTGACCCGTTATGTTCAACCTATATCTTCAACTATTTTCTTATACTGATTTTTATTTCTTTAAACCCAGCATGCAGCATGCATCATCACATGCATTGTCCCACCATAACCATTCCCCGCTTCCTAATAATGCTATAACCTCCTTCCAGTCGCATCGTGAACCCTTTTAAAGTTTGTCTTTTATATCCCCTAGAGGAGTCTTGATTTTTTAGAGAATCGGTTTTCAACAGGTTTTAACAATGATTTCATCAAAACAAGAAGTTTTTCCTTGTCGAACTGAACTAGTATTGTTGAGTAAAACCTTATGAATTTGAAGAACCCAACCTTGGTTGATTGGCTGTCTCCTCTTTACTTTTCGAATTTACTGCATTTCTGCCGAGTCCAGCACACCATGCAGTTCGGGTCCTGGCCGGTAACAATTCTCCCCCACGTGGGATTTTAGTTATTTACTTTGACTACTGTTCTTCTCTTTAACCAATCAACCAGAGGGAAGGTTTCGATAAGACAAAGGGTAATCTTGGAGTCCGGTAAAGTTTTATTCCACTCAACTAGGCCAATGAGGGCATGTCTAAATCTACACCTTGGCGTCACCTTTTCAGTCTATCACCACTTCATTCCGCTACGCCTCATTACGCTTCGCTATATTCACCTACGCTTCATTCGTATCATTCCCCTACAAGTCCGACGCCAAGGTGAGGCAAGCTGTAGACACGCAATTTTGGCCCAGTTGGAGAGTTTAAATTCTTGTTTTCATGGAGAATATTTAAAGCGGATCGTGTTTTCCAGACGGATCAAGTTTCTGGCACGTTCCGAAGGGAGGTCAATAGAGAAATCAGCCGAGCCAAACACCCCGTATAGGGTACCTGGCGCCTTGTTTATAGGGCACCAGGCGCCCTATAAACAGGGCACCTGGCGCCCTGTATATAGGGCACCAGGCGCCCTATATACAGGGCGCCTGACATCGTATCAAATCGATTTGACAGGCTGATTTGACCCCTCACAGTGACTCGTCTTGTCGACCTGACAGACCTAATGATGCTGGCGCCCCATATATAGGGCGCCATGCCGCGTGGCACTGTTTTTTGAAAATGGCCAAAGTACCCTCTTTTGGGCTATAAATAGAGCTCGATTTGGAGCTCGGAGGGGGTTCCAACTTCATGCCACCCTAGAGCTCATCCAACACCACGTTTCTAAGCCATTCTCATCCACCACAAGCCTTCAAATCGATCCAAAATCGTCCACCAAAAACCCTAAAAACCTTCTGTTTCTGTCACCCAGAAACATGATTTTTATCCAACTTTGAGAACCTCTATCCGTCTCTCCTCTTACATCCAGCATCCAAACCACCTTTCATTAGCTTCATTTGCATATTGTTTACAAGGAGGATCCCCTACTTCGTCACGGAAGCCGCCCAACACTCCGGAGCGACGTTACGAAGAGGGGAAGAAAATCTGTTCGGACCAGACTTAGTGCCCCGTATACAGGGCACTTTGACTTGGTCAACGCGCCCCATAAAGGGGGCACCTGCTCCTGGCGCCCTATATATAGGGCACCAGGAAGGGCAGAAGCTCGTTTTTATCATTTTCAAATTTCGATCGCCCGTTTAATCGAGTTTTCGTCTTCCTCTTTCATCCTAGCATTGATCATCATGTTGTTTGGCATGTCTTAGAACATTTTGCATCTCATATATGTTTAAAAACCTACCAAAAATAGGGGTTGGGATTCCGTCCCAATCCGGTTAGTCTCCTTCCATTTGCATGTTTGAATTCAAATTTGAGCACGATACTATGCTTTCATTAGAACTAATGAACTTTTCACTTGTTTCTATGTTTTCTTATGGACATTCTTAGGTAAATCCGATTGAGGCGGAGCTTCAACCGGATCAAAGACGAAGGACTCACTAAGCTCTCTTCTTTCGGCCGACCGAGAGAGGAGAAGTCGGAACTCAACAATCTCCCCGCTTCCAAAGGTACGATGGTCACTTCTCCATTTCATTTCTTTTCATTCTACTATATTTTGGAGCCTTTGGCTCCTGGCGACCACACCCACCATCATCCCATCCACCAAGTCCCCAAAGCAAGCGTAGGGGCTGGAAGGGGGAGATCCACAGATGTCCCGTTTCGGGTGCTTACACACCTGTTGTTCAACAATCTATGATTCAACCATCATTAACACAACCATCCGTGGTTCAACCCTCATTTATTCAGCCATCTTGTTTTAACCATGTTTCTCCCTTGGCCCATCAAGTCATGGGACAATCTTCAATAAATTTGCCAAGTCATGCTACTCAATTCCAGAATCATGTCTCTAACTACATACCCCAACCAGTAAACCAAGAACCTGCTCTCACCCAGGCAATCATGGATCAGCTCACCCAGATGAATGAACGTTATGAAGAGCTGAGATGTCGCCTGGACTCCAAGTCAATTCCTGAGATTTCTATTCCTTCTCTGCCAGTCCTACAGCTACCACCTTCTGAGCTACCAGTTTATCGCCGCTACAATGGTACTGGCAATCCTTTTCTCCACTTAAAAGATTTTCTTTACGAGTCCTCGTTCTGGAAAAATGATCGTAGGGTTCTTGCCTTCTAGTTCTACCGATCACTAGAAGGGTCTGCATTGGAATGGTTCTACTCGCTCGACTCCTTTGAGGCAAGAGACTTCGATATTGTTAAAACCAAATTCTTGCAAAGATACAGAGACCGGGTGGCACCAGCATGCTCCATTACAGACTTGATTGCTGAGAAGATGAAGCCCGAAGAGGACTTCATAAAGTTTGCTGATCACTGGATGGGAATGGCAGAAAAATTGATAAATGTGATTTCTGAAGGGGAACAAGTAAAGATGCTTATTGGCAACACTACACCTGCCCTAAGGAATGTATTGATCATGCACCATCCTACTACAATGAATGAACTCTATGACAGTGCCCGATACTTACAAGCCCACTTCAAGGATGCCACCATAATAAACCCTTTTGATCCTAAACCTAGAAACTTCAGAAAAACCCCCTCTGCACCAGTTGGGCCTACAACTGAACGAGTGGTCAACAACGAAGCTATAAAAATTGTGGGGAACCAGGGAGGGAATCGTCAAAACCAATTCAGAAACCCACCAAAAAACCATTCCTATTACCCCCCTCAACAACAGGTTAGGCCACCATAACCACGACAACCACAACAACCCCCGCAACGAGTAGCACAACCCCAGCAACCTCGTCAACCTACCTATAATAGGGCACCACCACCACCCAATCAGGTACCACGAAGGGGAGGTCCTAGGAGAAAGAACTACCAACAACTCCCTTACCTCTTGACCGACATCTTCAATGTACTCAAGGCGGAGAAACAGTTGGAATTGCCCAAGGAAAGAGAGGTTTGGCCAACAAATGTAGATATGTCCCGATACTGCGCTTACCACCGGTGTCCTGGTCACACTGTAGAAGTGTTCTTTCAATTCAAGGATTACATCCACGATCTGAATGACCAAGGAAGCATTGATTGCGCTCAAATGGGGGAATGCATACAAGCTATGAAGGCTAGGCAGCAGCAGCGACAGCGTCCACCGGCTCAACCTCAACAACAACCTGGCTTGGGGATTGTTCAGAATCCGCTCCCATTACATGCTCCCACTCCAGCACCGGCACCAGCACATCCAAACCCAGGAATTGGTCTAGTACACTCCATTGTCCAAGGAGATGACAGTCGTGCTCAAGGTTGGCAACTAGAAAACCAAAATGCAACCATGCCTGTCAACCCAGCTAGGTCTCCTACTAGGAACCCTCCCAGACAAATAATTCGTGCACCTTCTACTCCACAACTACCACAAAGCTCAATAACCCAACCACTGGCCGCCACTTCTTCTCGTCGACCCATCATTAGGCCAGCCCCCTCTCTAACTACACCTCCTTCAACCATTGCTACACACCGGCCCTTGCTCATCCGACCACTACAATCACCACCAAACACGAACCCCCACCTACGAGCTCTACCACTCCAAAACCCCAACCTATCATACCACCACAACCAATCCCACGCCCTACACCTTCATTAAACTCATCAACCACTTCTGCACCCCGGCCTCTTCTTATTAGGCCACCGGTATCACCATCACTACCACCTCCAAATCCTTCCCCTCTACCAACTAACCCCATCATCCCAGAACCATCGATCCCATTACCTATCATACCTGCATCTACACCACCTGTTCCACCACAATCCACCCCAGTTAACCCGTCACCTCTACCCGACTGCCAAATAGCCTCGGTGCTTCGGAGTGGGAGGATGTTCCAGCGACTCTTTCCCCAAGCCGGTACTCAACTGCAGGATCCAGTGGAGGAGGAACAAGTGGAAGAACCATTGCCAGGCACGGCCTATGATCTGTTAAAACATTTGGATAAAACACCAGCCCGTATTTCCATACTTGAGTTGATCAAAAGATCAAAGGTGCACCAGGAGATTCTACAGCAGTACTTACAAAGGGTCATGGTGAAGGAAGATCTCCCGCCTGAGAAAATCACTACAGTGTTAGCCCCTAGAAGTGAGCACCCAACACTCACTTTCTCTCAGGAAGAATTAGCAGATCCAGAGGTCAGGAAATATGCTTTGCATGTGGCAGTTATCATCTGCAATGTCGAAGTGAAATCATGTTTGGTTGACACTGGAGCTTCTATCAACATTATGCCGCCAGAAACTTTGCAGTTGTGTGGCATTTCTGACCAAGAAATCAAGCCATCTTGTGCCATGGTGACGGCCTACGACAACTCCAAGAAGTCTGCACGTGGGGTGGTCACTCTAGAAGTTAAACTTGGACCATGTATGGTCACAACGTATTTTCATGTTCTAGAATTGGATCCGACTTTTCGGGCTATACTTGGGAGGCCATACTTGGAGGCAATAGGAGTTGTGGCTTCAACAAACCACCAGTGCATAAAGTTTCCTTTTAAAGGACAAGTGGTCAAAGTGACTAGCATGCCTATAAGGGACGAGATGAATGATCCTACTTTTACACCCCTTGGTTTGTCAATACAGCCCCAGATCTCAGTGGGAGATTTACCAGAAGTCAGATGCATGACCGCCTATTTACCTGACACAGTGGGATGGCGGATGATAATGAAACTGGGCTATCAGCCTGGAAAAGGTTTAGGCAAGGATCTTCAAGGAATCACTCAGCCGATTCAAATTGTGAAAAGGCCACGCAGGCAGGGGTTGGGATACGAAGAGGATTCCATCCCAAGGAGGATCTTCCAGCCAGGATATGCCATGGGACTCCACACCTTCTTTATCAAAGGAGAGACCAAGATGATGGCTGAAGATGACAAGAGTTTCATTACAGTTGTCAAGAGAAGGAAGGCTCCAGATGAAGAAGAAGACTTGGAAGACCTATGCTTATCTTTGACTCGTCTGTTTTCAAGTGGGGAAGAGCACCAGGAACCACTCAAGGGCAGACCAATCTTGAATCATCTAGTTAAACATGTTACCCAAGTCAAAACCATTCGACGAGGCCCAAATACAACAATGCCATGTTTGAACCTCGTACCATTGTTTCTAGATCTTTTGGATGGGCTTCAGGGCCCACTTACCCACTTTGGGCCCATGTGCCCTCTTCAACCTTCCACTCTTATTGGGCCTGCTTGCCCATTTGCTTCCCTCATCAACTTCAGAACTGAGGGCTTTTCCCAACATGGGCTTACATGCCCATTTATTTTTAAGATCGGGTCCACGTACCCGTTTACTTTTTTCATCAGTTTTAGACCCATGTGTCCACTTTCTGTTACCATTGGGCCCACGAGCCCCTTTTTCTCTTTTATTCTTAAGTTTTTTTCTCTGGTAATTTAGTCAGTTTCTAGCAAACCTCGAGTCATGCTGACTCATTCTATCTTTTTAATTGAAATTTCCAAAAAAAAACGTCTTCTCTGAAACTCACATTTCCATCGAGGAGACGTCTCTACTCATCCCAGAGGGTGCTCCCAATCAGGGATCCCTCTCTTCTGAATCATTGATCGATTTACTCGATCCTCCCTCCACTGTAAATACCACCTTTCCAGCTTTATCTTCAGTAGGTCAAGTTAGGTTAGGAAATAGGAAAGTCAGAGGTAAGCGAGTTCCAAATAGGTATCTACAACAATTGGCACAGAAATGCGTAGAGTGTGCAAGGCTGCCAAACTTTTTAGATAATACCATCCAGCTAGATGAAATCCGATATGAGGATGAGCATAACATAGATCATACTTTGGGAGTATATGAGGTGGTATCAGGGAAGGATCCCGAATCCGAGGATGAAATCGAGGACTTGGCTGATGCATATGCATCTGGACTTAGAAGATTTGAAGAACCATCAGCCACAGGGAATGAACTGAACTTAGGAACCCTGGAAGATCCCAAGACTATCCTCATCAGTGCAAACCTCACTCCCTTAGAAGAACAACGTTTGATCAAAGTGTTGGAAGAATATAAGGACACGTTCGCATGGACATATGAAGACATGCCGGGATTAGATAATTCATTGGTTGAACATAGATTAACCTTGAAACCTGGAACTACCCCGGTTAAACAAAAGCTCAGGAGATTCCACCCTGATATTGCACTCAAAATGAAAGAAGAGGTCGACAAACTACACCAAGCAAAATTTATTAAAGTTGTCCTATATCCGCAATGGGTGGCTAACATAGTCCCTGTTATGAAGAAGGATGGACGAATTCGGATTTATATAGACTTCAGGGACTTGAACCGAGCGTGTCCTAAGGATGATTTTCCTTTACCTCATATCGATATTTTGGTTGATAACACAGCTAGATTTGAAATGCTTTCATTCATGGATGGCTATTCTGGATACAATCAGATCCGGTTAGCTGAGGAGGACCAAGAGAAGACCTCATTCACTACACCTTGGGGAACATATTGCTATGTTGTCATGCCCTTTGGGTTAAAGAATGCTGGTGCTACATATCAGAGAGCTATGATGGCTATCTTTCACGACATGATGCACACCCTTATAGAGGTGTATGTGAATGATTTGGTTATCAAATCCAAGAGTCGGGAAGATCATTCTGAAGTGTTAAGAAAGGTCTTGCAAAGGGCTAGAGAATATAAGCTGAAAATGAACCCTAAGAAGTGTACATTTGGAGTTTCATCAGGAAAGCTACTAGGGTTCATAGTAAGCAAAAGGGGCATAGAGATCGACCCAAACAAGGCCAAGGCAATTATTGGTATGCCTCCCCCGAAGAATATAAAAGAGCTTTAAGGATTGATTCGGAGGCTACAATTTGTCCGCCGGTTTATCTCACAACATTCCCAAAGGTGTAAACCTTTCTATGAGTTAACCAAGGCGGGAGCCGAGTTTAAATGGGATTCGAAGTGCTAGGAGGTGTTTGATGGGTTGAAAACATACCTGGCAAGTCCCCCTTTACTTAGACCACCAATTCCCGACAAGCCCTTGGTCCTTTACATTTCGGTTCTTGAGAACTCTCTTGGGGCAGTCCTTGCACAAGTTTATGAAGAGGGGAAAGAATGAGCTACTTATTACTTGTCTAAGATGTTTGATGCTTGTGAGCTAAAGTACGCTGTGGTAGAAAAGACCTGTGCTACTCTTGTTTGGGTGGTTCAGAACCTCAAACATTATTTCCTTGCTCACCAAGTAAAGCTCACTACTCATATTAATCCCATTAAGTTTATGTTAGAGAAGACAGTCTTGACTGATCGGTTAGGGCGATGGCAGAGTTTCTTTTCCCAATTTGATATCACTTATGTCCCACAGAAGGCAATCAAGGGCTATGCTATTGCTGAACACCTTGCCCACCATCATATACCCGTCTTTGACCCAGTCCGGTCGGAGTTCCCGGATGATGAACTAATGTCAGTCCGATCTTCCAATCTTTGGACATTATATTTTGACGGGGCTCTGAACTCTCATGGTAGAGGGATAGGTATTGTCCTTCTGTCACCTGAAGGTGTAACCATTCCACAAGCTTTTCAGCTTAACTTTCCAGCAACCAACAACATAGCTGAGTATGAAGCCTTGCTGGCCGGGCTGGAGGCCGTTCATTTCCATGGTGCCACTGAACTGAGGGTGATAGGTGATAGTCAATTGATCCTACGCCAGGTCCTATCCAAGTACCGAACTTCCCATCCAAACCTCAAGCCCTACTAGGAGCTCACTACCTGCTACATCAAGCTATTCTTTAAGCTTACCTTTGTCCATGTCCCCCGTTCTTAGAATATCCTCGCCGATGCCTTAGCTTCACTAGCTTCATCTCTATCTGTCCCGCTAGGCAAGCAAGTGCGGACTATCCACATCTGTAGGAGGACAATTCCAGCAATTGAGGATGGACGTTTTCTAAAGGTTAAGGAGAGGTTCAATAGAAAGGAATACTTGGAACATAAAGAAGAAATCTCCTTGATTGAGTTAGAAGAATTAGAAGAAGGTGAGAGACCTTGGTATGACGAAATTGCGAGGTATTGCCAAGATCAATCATATCCGCCTGGATCAACTACCAAAGAAAACAAGGCAATCAGAAGAGTATCCCAGAGGTATACAATCCTAGAAGGAGTGCTCTATAAGAGAAGCCTAAGTGGAATTTTACTCAGATGTCTTGATGAAGAAGAAGCTGAGTTGGTGCTGAAGGAAGCACATTCTGGAGTTTGTGGTGGTCATGTGAATGCCCAAGCCCTTGCTAAAAAAATCATCCGATAAGGGTATTATTGGCCAACTCTAGAAGAAGACTGCTCCATCTTTGTCCGGCATTGTCATTCATGTCAACTCCATGCCAACAAGATTCACTCTCCCGCATCTTCCCTTCATCCAATTCATACCCCATGACCTTTCGCCATGTAGGCTTTTGATATCATTGGCCCCTTGAGTGACCTCAACTCTGAAATGCGCTCAAAATCATTCATTCTGACGGCAACAGAGTACTTCACAAAATGGGCTGAAGCGGAAGCATTCGTGGAGATTAAAGCGTCAACAGTCTGCTCCTTCATCAAGTGCAACATCCTGGCAAGGTTCGGGATACCCAGCGACATCGTCACCGATAATGGGCCACAATTTCTTTCTCAAGATCTGCGTGATCTTTGCAACAGGTATTGCATTTCATTGCATCATTCATCACCATACTATCCTCAAGGCAATGGTCAAGCAGAAGCCACCAATAAGACCTTAATCAAAATCATCAAGAAATCTTGTAAGTCTAGCAAATTTGTCGACTGGCCTGATAAGCTTGTAGATGCTCTATGGGCTTATCGTACTTCTATAAGGACTCCCACTGGACAAACCCCGTATACTTTGGCATATGGAATGGAAGTAGTGGTCCCTTACGAAGTATTACTTCCATCTCTCCGAGTTCAGCTCGACAGGGATATTCCTATTGATGAGAGAAGAGAATCTCTCATTGCACAGCTTGAACTCTTGGATGAAAGAAGGCTAGCCGCCGCCGAGCATGCCCGGACTTATCAGAATAGACTCAAAAGGTTTTATCAAAGGAGGGTGGTCGAGAGAAAATTCTAGATCGGTGAGATGGTAGTCAAATGCATATTCGTTAAGCCAGGGGGTCCCCACTCCAAGTTGCAACCTAACTAGGAATGACCTTTTGTAATCACTGAAAAGTATCCAGGTAATGCATATGAATTGACTAATGCAGATGGAGAAAAAATGAATCATTCTTGGAATGGAGTTTACCTCAAAAAGTACTTTTCATAAAAATGGAGAAACCACTGGTATAATCTCAAGTCATCGATCCTAGGTTGTTCGTGAGAAGTCAAGGGTAGGTACCATCCTACACACACAACACTTCCCGATCCTAGAATCCAGACAACCCGACACTTGCGAAAGGCAAGGTAGAAATCTAGAAATGGAAGGAGTACCCTTACCCTATTCTCTTCTACTCGGTCCAAGATAGGGAGAGAAGATTATAGAGGGGTAGTATCGAAAACACTCCCACCCTAGTAGGAGGCCGTCTCGGAGGGTGCAAAAGGGTGCCAAAAGATGGGCAATGAACCCCTCAGGTTAGAAAAGGAAGAATGATCAACCTGTCTGAATGAGTACCCAGAATGATAGTCAAGGCAAAAGGCACTAAAAGATGGGCAATGTCCCCACGGGTCAAAAACCTGTCCAAATATGTGTCACATAGAAAGGAGCAAAAAAAATAGAAAAAAACCCAAAGAGGCCGAACCCCAATGGGTAATTTGAGTGAGAGTAGAGAAATCCCTCTCAACATCTTCAAACCCTATCAAGGACTTCCTTTATACTCTTCCTCCTTAAACCCCTTGGGTAGGGTAAACCGACCAAATCCAGGTGGAATCCAAGCCGATCAAAGGAAAAAGGTTAGAAGGATTCTAAGTGGGGAACTTTATTTTTGCACGTGGCATCTACCACTTGAGTCTTGACAAACCCCAAAGACCGATGAATTGTCTCAAATACCAGCATTTTCTCCACAAAAAAGTTGAATATTTTAAAAAAAAATCAAAAAAATTGCATATTTCAAAAACCCAAAAAAATGCATATTTCAAAAACCCAAAAAATGCATATTTGAAAAATCCAAAAAAATTGAATATTTCAAAAATCCACAAAAAATGAATATTTCTAAGAAAACCAAAAAAATGCTCAGTCATGATCATTGCCTTAGTTGCATCCATGTTTATTTGACTGTCATACATATTTCTATTCCGGCATTGCATATCCTTCTACTTTAAATACCTTGTTAAGAAGGCTCTTCCCTTTGACCTAAGTCAAAGTTGACCATAATAGGCAAAGGGATGAGTCGTGGTGAAGATCTAATCCCCTTTTATCAAGTGTTTCAGGTATTTCAATGTAAGAGAGGAGGGGATTCACACCACGGCAGGTAAGTTCTCTCAACCCTTACCCCCATTTCATTTCAATCATTTGTTTTATTCCACCTTGTTAAGAAGGCTCTTCCCTTTGACTCAAAATCAAGACAAATGATATACAAGCAAAGGGATGAGTCATGATGAAAATTTAATCATCTTTGCTAAGTGTTTTCAGGAGCTGAAGAAGTAAAAGAAAAGGGCCATCATGCAACCTTTTAAGTCCAACAGGTGAAGTGATGAGATCGATGTTCCCCAAGGAACGTCATGCCAACCTTGTTGCGAAAAGAGAGGAAGCGCCACCAACTGAACATTATCGTGGTGCTGTATTCCGTCAAAAGGCAAGACAAGGATGGACTAGAGATGCTGATGAATCAGGCGGTCGATGCAGCTTACCTGAAGATTTCATCCACATTCTCATCAATCTCACATCATCACTATCATTCCATTTTGCACTTCACATCACTCCTACCATTTGTCATTTAGTTATGCTAGGTCCATTTGATACGTATTATATGCATTAATGTTGAAGACCTTGAGAGTGAAAATGACTGGGCCCAAGGTCCCCTTCAATAAAATCTGCGACGGCATGGTCATTTCTTCACACTCACGGATAAGCCAAAATTGAACATTGGAGGGACGATGGTTCCTAATCGGGTATCTTGACCTCCAATAGACAATCTATATCTTCAACTATTTTCTACATAATTTTCTATGTTTTCACATCCATCTCCTTTTCATTTTTCATTATTACTAATTTTATCCCTTCATGTTTTATTCCTTTCTTTTTATTCCATCATGTTTTATTCTTTTCTTTCTTTTATCCCACCGTGTCTTTTATTTTATCTCATCCCACCATGGCAATTGCCATGCCATTGTTTCTTCTGTCCCTTTATTCTATGTTAGTCCCACCATTATCTTTCAATTCCACTATGGCTTAAGTCTGTTTTGTCATTTTCTGAATACTCGGTTTTCTACCAGAGCATGATTCATGGTTTTCACGATACCCGAGCAATTTTGTTATGCTTAAACGAACCCTTTTAGAATTTGAGATTATTCCACTCAGAATTAAACTAAGTATTTTGGTGAAACTTGAATGAACTTGAGATTCCAAATATGATGGATTGGTATTCTTTTCATTTTAAAATCAATTTCTCTTTTAAAAACTTTAGCCCATCACAGTATAAGAACACCACAAAGTTCGGGTTGCTGACTGATGATGAACCTACGAATTCGAGGACTCCTCACCACGCTGAGGGTTGGCTACATCCTTTTATCCTTTATCATTTACTTTTTCATCTCTCATGCCAAGGGCATGTCTTTTACCAGTCAATTATGTGAGGTTTTGATAGAACATGAAAGCGATCTAGAATACTCAGAGAGATTCATTTTGCTGGATCAGGTAGATAAGCGTGCCTATATCTACACCTTGATGCCACCTTTTCAGTCCATTATCATTCCATTCTGCTACATTCATCTACACTCACTTGCATTCCATTACAGTTCACTACGAATCACTCTGCTTCATTACATGCCATTCCCTTACAAAGCCGACATCAAGGCGAGGCAAGCTGTAGACACACCAAATTCGCCTAATTCAGAGCATAAAACTCATGTTTTATAGGATACCATGTGTGATTGACTTAATAATGATGCCGGGTCTTTAAAAGTTGATTTGGAGCTTCGCCAAACGAAATCGGATGTTTTCCAAAGTTTTCAGCAAAAAGCTATAATTTCCGAGCGAAAGCCACACGTAAATCGTGTAAACACGGAAGTTGTCTGAATGACCAATTCCTAATGATCATGCATTGAAGGTTATGGTCATATTCACACCCCGGACAAGTTTTGTTGCATACCGTGCCTTTCCGGTTTGCCGTCGGAATCATTTTGACCTGTATCGGATCTTCTGTTCACTGCCCTAACTTTCGGACAAAATTCTGAAGTTTTGTATGGTGTTATGTCTGATACGATGCTATAGAAAGCTTCTTCGGCCTGTTATCTTTCCAACGCAATAAACGGCGTCGAATTCTGACTTCGGGAGTGTTCGCAATGGCTTCCGGAAGAAGGACGCGCAAAAATAGTCTCATGCGCCCGAGTTCCTGGTCACATGCGCCCGGGACCCAGGGCACGTGCCCATGCGCCCTACCAGTGAGGCACATGACCTCGTGCCCTCACTTGAGGGCACATGCGCCCTACCCTTGAGGCACGAGGGAACCAGTTTTTCACCGGGACTCTACCACTGAACCGATCGACCGGATAAGGATAACTTTTTCGGGAACAGTGCCATGCGCTCCCACTGGGAGGCACATGCACCCCTCAGTGGGGCGCATGCGCCCTGCACCAGGGCGCATGCGCCCTGGGGTAGGGCGCAAAGTGGCCTTTTTTTAGCCCGGATGAGGCTGTTCGTTCTCCTATAAATTAACTCTGATTCCGGTCGTTCCAAAGGCATGAGCACGACCCCCCAGGAATCTCAAGACGTCCAACCTCCCTCCTGCATTGATTTTGTGATTTTTAGAGAGAGAATTTCAAGTTTTTAGAGAGAGAAAATTCGGTTCAAGAGAGAGGAAGGCTGTTCTACAGGTGATCAGCCAGGTCTCTCTTCTTCGGCCTCTACAGCAGCGTGTGGATGTCTGATTCCCAAGCTCTATTCATCAAAGTTCTTCCTCTCCAAGTCTTATTGATTTTGAAATCAACGTAACTTGATTCTGAGGTTGGGGCTGGTCGTAACGAGCACAGAAGCAAAGTCGTGCCTGGCAGATCCTGGACTGCTGCTCGGCTATTTCGACAACCCAGATTTGGCTATATCTTTCTCTATTCAACTCAGAATCTTTCTATTATTTTTACTATCTCTTTGTTTCGTGATTATCCATCCTCCTATTATTTTTTACATTTTTTTGCATTAGTTTTAGTCTATTTATCTAAAAATAGGAAAAAAGAGGGGTTAGAGATAACCCGAATCCGGTCAGTTTCTAGTCAATTGTGTGTTTCATGTTATTTTCCTTACATATACTCTACTTTGTCTAGTTCTAATTGTCTATTTCACTTATTTGTTTGTCTAGTTGCACAGAATATCAAGCACCCACACGTTGAGGACTCTTCTTCATCGGCCGGCCGAAGAAGGAGAAGCTTTAACCTACATTCTTCACGCTAAAGTACACACGGTCATCTTTCAATCCTTATTTCATAAATCGGAACCCACGGTTCCTGGCGACCACATGTTTTAATTTCCTTCTTCTCATCCTCCTCCCACATGACCCGAACCGTCTCTTTGGTGATCGAGCGACGCCAAGGGATGAAAGTTCGGGGATCAATGTGAGTGTGGGGTCGAGGTGAGAGTTGCTTTCCGTGCTTTATTCCTTTATTTTATCATCCCCTCTTGAGGTGACGATCTGGATTCACGAACTTCCCTGAAAAGGAGAAGACCCCATCAAATTTTTAGAGTCGACAAGGACCACCTGGTTTGACGAAGATTCTCTTAACAACCATCTCACCAACCTTAAATTTTCTCTCAATCACCCTCTTTTTAAAAAACCTTTTCAAAACAATCCTGATAAGTCCGAGCATGTTCAGTAGTGACCAATCCCCTTTCGTCTAAAACTTCGAATTACATGAGAAAGGATTCTCGATGCTCATCAATATGATGTCTTGATCAACTTGGACTTGAAGCGAGGGAAGCAGTCCTTCATATGGGACTACAGCCTCTATTTTGAATGCCAGAACATAAGGAGTTTGACCCGTGGGGGTCCTCATTGAAGTACGGTAGGCACATAAAGCATTCACTAGTTTATCTAGCCAATCTGTGAACTTGCTAGACTCAAGTTTTCTTGATTAATTTAATCAAGGTTTTTTTACAACTTTTGCTTGACTATTGCCTTAAAGATAATATGGGGATGATTTATGCAATTTGATGCGATACCTATTGCAAAGGTCCTGCAGCTACTGATAGATGAACTATGGTCTGTTGTTAGTGATGATTTTGTCGGGCATCCCAAATCTGGCAATGATGTTCCTCCTAATGAAAGAGTAAATTGTTGATGCCTTTATCTCCATGAATGCTTTAGCTTATACCCACTTGGTGAAATATTTTGTAGCCATTGGAATGAAAGATTTAGTTCAACTAAGGGCATTGGGATTGTTGAGGGGTCCGATAATATCAAAATCCCACATGGAGGGACATGAATAGAATTAAGCGATAAGTAGGAGAATGGATCTTGTTGGCATGGAGTTAGCACCGATGACAATGTCGGATAAAGATCAAGCAATCTTCTTCTAGGATCGGACAATAATAGCCCTTCCTGATGATCTTTTTCGAGAGGGCTTAGGCATTGACGTTGCCTCCATAAATCCTAGAATGTGTCTCTTCAAAGACCAACTCAGCTTCTTTTTCATCTAAGCACCTCAAACGGATTCCTGACAAACTCCTTCCATAAAATGTTCTCCCTATAATGGTGTGCTTTTGGGAGAGTCTTCTAATGGTTCTTTTCTATTCAATAGTGGCCTCCGGCAGTTACAACTGATCCTGGCAATACTTCATGATTGCATAGAAATAGGGCTTCTATTCCTCTTCTAATTCTTCCAACTCGTATAGAGATACCACATCTTTCTTTTTTAAAAAAATATGTCTTTCCATATGCTTTTTAATCTTGAAAAAGTAGGCATCCTCCATTGTTGGCACAGATTTTTTGGTAAATGTAGATAGTCTTGACTTGGCTATCAAGTGGTACCATCAAAGCGGAGGCTAGAGATACGAGAGCATCTGCAAGGGTGTTCTGAGTGTGAGAAACATGGACAAACTCGAGTCTGGATAAAAGCTTGATGCAGCTGATGGTGAGTTTCAAGAATGGCCTCAGCTTGGGATGAGAGGTTAGATATTTAGCAAGCACTTGGCGACGAATCAATTGACTATCATCTATCACCTTCTATTTAGTGGCACCATGAAAGTGGGTGACCTCCAACCCAGCCAGTAAGATTTCATATTCAACGATGTTGTTGGTTACTAGAAAGTTGAGTTGGAAGGCCTAGGGAATACCCCCCTCAAGTGATAGAAGTACGATTTCTACTTCTCTACTTTGAGAGTTCAAAGCTCCATTGAAATATAGTGATCAAAGATGGGAGGATCGAGTGGACATTAATTTTTTATTTGGAAGATTTGAACACACTGGATCAAAGATCAAGATACGATGGTGGGTGAGATGTTCAACAATTGCATGGGCCTTGATCGATATCTATGCTATGTAGGAGATGTCAAATTGGAAGAGGAAGCTTTGCCATCATGCTAGCCAATTAGTGAGAACAAATTTTTCAAGCAGAAATTTGATGTGGTTCATCTAAGCAATCAAATTGACCTTGTGTGCAAGAAAGTAATGCTTGAGCTTCTGTACCACCCAAATGAGGGCATCATAGGTTTTCTCCATCATATTGTACTTTTCTCACAAGGATCAAAGATATTGGATAGATAGTAGGCTACTTATTCTTTCCCCTCATCATCCACTTATGTCAGCACTGCTCCAAGAGATCTTTTTAAAAGCGAGATGTATAAAATCAGAGGTCTACCTTGAACTAGAGATTTAAGCACATGGGGATTAGAAAGATATCCTTTTAGTTCATCACAAGCCTCTTGGCATTTTGAATCTCATTTGAACTCAGCGTTTGCATTGATTAACTCGTAGTAAGATTTGAACCTTTAAGAATGTTGCGAGACAAATTAGTGGACAAATTGTAACCTACCGATCAATCCCTTGAGCTCCTTCTTATTTCTCGGGGCAAGCATGTCTATTATGGCCTTCGCCTTATTGGGATCGATTTTAATTCTTCTCTTACTAACAATGAACCCTAGGAGTTTCCCAGATGAGACTCTAAAAATACACTTCTTGGATTCATCTTGAGCTTGTATTCCTTGGCCTTCTACATGACCTCTTTCAGGACCTTAGCATGTTCATCTCGGGTCTGTGGTTTAGCCACCAAATCATCAGCATACACCTTCACAAGTTTATGCATAACGTTGTAGAATATTACCACCATTACCCTCTGATAAGTGACTTTTGCATTCTTTTAATCCAAAGGGCATGACAACATAGCAATACGTTTCCCAACCAAATATGATTGTTTCCTGGATAACCTTACATAAATGACAAGGTTTCATATCCTACTATGTTATCAACCAACACATCAATGTGTGGCAATGGAAAATCATCCTTTAGACATGCTTTATTCAAGTCCCTAAAATCATTGTAGATCCTAACTTTGCCATCCTTCTTCATGATAGGGACTATGTTGGCTACCCATTGCGGATAGAGGACAACTCTAATAAGTTTTGCTTGATGAAGGTTATCGACCTCTTTTTTTATTTTGAGCACAATATCTTGGTGGAATATCCTCAATTTTTGTTTGACCAAGATAGCTCCAAATTTTAGTGTCAAAAGATGTTTGACCAATGCATTGTCTAAACCTGGCATGTCTTCATAGGTCCATGCAAATGTGTCTTTATACTCTAGTAAGACCCTCATGATGCCTTCTTCTTCCGAGGGGTGAGATTCTCACTAATGAGAACTATCCTTGGGTCTTTTAATGTTTTAAGATTAAGCTCTTTGGTGGCTTCTATGGTGGCGGCCAAGGGTTCCTCAAATTTCTTTAATCTTGACATGTATTACCCAACCAAGTGCTCCTCTTCATCATCAGACTCAAGGTCCTTATCAGCAATAACCTCATACACCCCCAAAGTTTGATCAACGTGATTCTCATCCTCATATCAAACTTCTTCTAGATAGATAGCATTATCTAAATACCCTGGTAGCTGAGCACATTTTGCACACTTCTGAGCTAGCTAATGCAGATATCTCCTTGGGACTCTTTTTCCTTTGGTTTTTTGGAATATGAACTAAATTCAAGGCAAAAGGGTTGATATTTACATATAGAGATGGGCACAACAAGTCCATCAACGATCCATAAGAGGAGTCTTCTTAAGCAGTGGTGCCCTTTGGGACAAAAGAGGGGGTATCTTTGGTTGAGAACGAAGTTCGAAAAATGACATTTTTTTTCATTTTTAGGGATCATGAGTAGGGAATGAGTGTCAGGCACCTAGAGAATGAAGAACTAACAAATGAAAGGTAAAGAGGGAAAGGGAGGTCAAGGCCTTGATCAGGGATCGATAAAAGGGATTTGTTCGTCTAATGTTGAACTTGTAATGAAAGGATTTGTATGCTTTCCTGCAAAAGGGGACCTTGTGGGTTTGAGACTAGGATCGGTACCAAGTTCCCAAAGCATGTGAATACAAGGGAAGGCCTTGGAGTTCTATGGTGAGTCCGGTTGGCAAGGTGACCCTCTTTGGTGTTGGGGGCTAGTTTGGAATGACCCTTCATCTGACCCTCCCTTGTCAACATAAAATAATGAATATAGAAGGATACAAGTTTGGTTCCCAATCTTCAGTTCTTTGTCTTTTATTGGCATGCTATCAATGGGATGGTAGTATCTTGATCCTGCTCCTACCAAGTGTATCACTTCTCCTCTGTGGAATTTCTTGAACAATTCTTCAACATGGTACTCAACTTTGATTTTCTTGCTTTTCGTGTTATCTTCTTCATATCCCTACCCATTCCTGGTTCTCTGACCATTAGTAGAGATATATCACATTATTTCTTGCAATTCTCATCCAAGTCCCTTTCCTAGTAGGTAGTTTAAAGACTTTGAGATATGCATTCCAATTGGTTAAATGGAATCTTTTTTTTTCTCCAAGTTGTTTGATGTGTTTTTGATTTAGTAGCATTAAAATTGTAAATACCAGCTCTGTTCCCAACTGATCGATTTTATTGACCTAAGGGTTTCTTGTGACTTTAATCACTTGTCATTTGTATGAGAATTTCTCACATTAGTGATTGGTGAAAATAACTGCCTCAAGTGCCTCTAGCTAGGGTCACCCTAAGATAGCCTTGTAGTTGGGATTCATGGCTAGCACATGGAAATTACCCGACAACACGTAGACCCAATTCGTCTCTTAGTGCAATCACACCGTGGGTAGGCCTCTTCGAATTGTCAAAAGTCGTGATAGTGATGTGTGAGGGCTGAATTTCTTCTTCTTCGATGCCACATAGCTACAGAGTTTCAATTGGTATGATGTTTATGGATGCACCAGTGTCTACTAGGCATGGCCCAATTTTTACCCCACAGATGTGCACAAAAATTTTCAAAGCATAGTTTTGTAATTCTAGAGCAACCAATTCCTCCTATGTAAAAATAATTGGTGGGTATTCACTTCGAGGTGTTAGCATGGTTGTGATTCTCTCTCATAGAACATCTTCATTAACTATGACCCTTTGAAGATACTGAGTGAGGACCTCTTGATGTGCCTTGACTTTTTTAGTAATTCCAGGATGAGGATGCGTGTTGGTGCTTTATCCAGGTGCTTTACTAGGTCATAAAAATTTTCAAGCAATGTTTCTTCAACAACTTCTTCTTTAGGTTCCTCTGTGATGCTGGCACAAGGATACACTCAGTTGAACATACACCTACTCTTTAAGGGAGCAAGTTGAGAGGTTATCACTGTACATAGCAGGGGCTTTGGTTCAGGGTGCTAGGTCATAGACTCAATGCTGCATATGATGGGTTGTTGAAAGGGTGAGGGTGGCAACCATGTTGGTGCAATGGAAGGTTGAGGATGAAGCGACGTTTGGATGATTGGTTAGCTTGGCACGACCTGCAGGGGTGGTTGAATTATGGGTCAGAGAGAAGGGTGAAGACATGATGGTGGATGTGGTTAGGCTTGTGGTGGGTCAAAGAATGGTGGATCGGTGGACTAGGGGTGGTGTAACACGGGTACGGGGAATGGAGAATATGGGTTACCTTGGGATTGGTGGAGGTCTTGCGTTCATGGAGGCTTGGGGTTGCTCAACTTTCCATCTCTATTGCCATCCTTGGTGCTCTCCACAAGAAGAGAAAACCGGTTGACTTGTTGGTTACATGCACTGGGAGTGGGTGCATGTGTTGGGAGTGGATCCTGAACTATCCCTAATATAGGTTGTTGCTATGGCTACTAGTTTGGTGCTTGTTATTGAGGCCAATTCTTTAGAGTATGCATGCATTTTTCTCATTTGGTTTCAAACAATGTTGTTCTGCTCTTGAAGGTCATAAATGTAGTCTCTGAATTGATAACAATTTCCAACCGAATGCCCAGGGTCCGATGATATATGCAATATAACTCTGAATTGACATTCATGAAACAAATAGGCTTTTCTCAAGGCAAAGTGAGCTTATTGGCCACCATGAGCGCTTGGATATGCCAGCAAGACTATAGGGTAGTGGGGGTAATGATCTCTTTTGGGTCCTACCCTTCTTTGCATGTAGCCAGCCAACAGTGGTGCTTGGTTATAAGCTGGTGCTTGAAGTTGGAGTTGGGGAGCTACTATTGCTTGCCTATATTACCACTACTATTGTTGGCAAAGTTGTCGAGGTTGCTACTATGGTGGTGCTTGGATTTACTGGTATTGTGCTTGCTGCTGTTGTGGTTACTGAAACTGGAGTCAATCTTGCTTATTAGGTTGTGTATTTTTGAACGGGTTTTGTTTCGGCCCTCCTTGAATATTGATAATGCTAGCATTTTCATTGCTCACCACACCTTATGTGGTTGGTCCAATGTGATTGGTCTTTCTAGCAGGTCGAGGTCTTGGATCACAAAGGTTCATAATTAGGGAATCCATGAGTTGTGTTTGACTATATTGGGCCTTCTCAAATGATTCTCCCATGGTGGCAAATAACTACAAAGCTATCATATTCTTTAAAGCTAGCATTACATTTGTTAAAATCATCTTGATCTGCCCTTTTTCTGAAATGACAATGTCAATTTTTTCAGTTATGGACCTCCACCAGTTAGCATTCTTGATGAAATCTTCATTGTTCTTCATTCTTTTAGGCATCAAATCGGTGATGGTGTAGCTTGGTCCAACATAGTCCCCATATCTCTGCAAGAATCTAGGTCTAAGAAGGTTAAAATCACCCAACTCGGAAGGGTCGAGTGAATAGAACCATTGTAAAGATTGCCCCTTCTAAGGATCGCCTAAATAAGAAGGCGAGGGCCTTCGTATCACCTTGCAAGATATGGACTAATACATGAAATCATTGAGATGAAAGAATGGATCACTGGAACCATTGTAACGACAAAAACTAGCATTTTTGAAGCAGGAAGATTGAGGTGGGAAGAGGGGGAAGAGAGAAATCAGCCACTCCTGTAGAATTGGTGAGTTTTCAAAGTTGTTCATCTATCTAGCCAATCTTGTCGAGCAAGAATTGATTAGCTTGAGGTTTAGATATGCTAGGGATAGGAGCTTGGTGATAGAGGGTAGGCTACAATGGTTGGTGGGACATGGTAGGCTAGTTGACGGACTTGATCGTGGATGAGGTGAGGGGGATTGGAGGACATGAGGGGGGATGAGGAGGGTCAATTTGATCATGGTTTAACACGATCATGAGATGGGGAGAAGGTGGTGGTACAGGACCGGTGTGAGAATGACCAATAGGCATGATGTTGCGTTGACAGGCCATCGATCAAGGGGGAGATAAGGATACCCTCTTTTGGAGAGGAACAACCAACGGCGGATTTCCCATGGAAAATAGCTTGAATCCTCAAAAGTTGATTTGGATCAACATGGGAAGCAAGTGCCTCCAAGATAGAATTAAGATCAGTAGTAGGGCGAGGAGGTGGAGGGGGATTAGCCTTGGGTTGGGCTTCCTGCTCATTGATGTTGAAGACTTGATTGAAGGTGGCTTCAGTGTAGGTTGGAGCTTTGATTTATTCATATTGGCCTTGATCATAATCTTCCTCCTCGTAGCCAACCGTCCCAATGATGCGTCTGAACCCTAGGTTCAAGGACATGTTGTCCTACAAAGGAATCTAGAAGAGAAGAATGTATAATTGGGGTTTAGGTTAGTTTTAACCTCAAACACAGTTTTCTTTTCTTGAAATATGAATTTTTTTGGCTTTCTAGTTTTCTCTTGTTGTGAAAACAAAAGTTCTTTAAGTCAACAAACAAATTCTTCTTTTTGTTTCTTAAAGAGAGAAGTTTTGATTTTGGCTTTTTTGTGAACAAATAGGTGATAGCAAGAACTTAAAAAATGTTTAGTGAAAGAAATTTTTTGTTTGGTGTTGCATTAGTTGCTTTCCAAAAATATTATTCACTCAAAATTGGGTGTGCCCCTATTGCTTTTAAAGCGGTCTAAAGCTAACACACTTACAATGTTGAGAAAATGGGTGGATTGGGTTTTGAGATAAAAGGTACAACCAGCCTGATTAGTGAAAAGAGAATCTTTCACATCTGGGGATTTATGCAGACCTTGAAGAAAGCAAACCTAATCAACTGGGAGGAAATCCCCGTAAGAGAGACTAGCAATCTCTAAGATGTGGTGTTCTAGATGTGTATGGCTTTGGGGAAGGATTGAGCTCCCCTTCTCGGATGACCTATGAGATGGGCAAAAGCAGCGCTCAATGTAATCTAATGTGAGTAGAATGAACAAGGATAGGGTTGCAAGCAAGTAATATACTAGAACAACAAAAGCCAACAAGCAATGTGATGACGATGCTAATGAATAGAATGATGAACAACAAGTAATGCAAGTGTAAGATAGTAAAGAAACTAAGCAGATATTAGAAAGCCACTTTGGCAATTTCTATGGAATGGCATGTCTGATCCAAAGGATGCATTATAGATGCATTGGTTTGATGGACATGTCATCCATAGAGCGGAGAAAAAAAGTGAAGAAAGAGGTGAACATACGGGTGGGGACAAGAAAGTGAGGACCACCGAAGACAATAAGGAGAGTCCACTTGGGACTAGGGATATGATCCTCTAAGGGACAAAGAAGTGGTTTGATGGGGACAAGTGACATGGTCCACTATGGGATGGATAACACGTCTAGTAGGGTAGGCGTGTTATGGACTATGCATCCGAAGAAGGGATGTATTTGAAACTGTAAAGGGAAAGTGTTCGCGTGGGATAAGGTATGTAGTCCACTTGGGATAAAATCAAGGGTGTCCGCTGGGGATAAAGGGTGAAAGGGTCCACTAGAGACGGGATGTAACCAGTCCATTTGGGACAATAAGGAGAAAAAGGGTCCACTTGGAGACAATCTGGATGAGAGGTCTGTGGTAGGACAAATGACACATCTGGCTGGGCAAATGTGCTATAGACAATGTTTGTGAGAAGTGGACATGTCCGACAACAAGACTCACAATCAAAGAAAAGCAGCTCTATGAAAAACAATGCATGTCCCACCGTGGTCACTACAGAGATGTAGACACAAGGAAGAGGCTTGCGTGCATGCACGAATAAAGTGGTGGAGATATGTGTGGTTACCACAAACTGATGAATCAGTTCTGAATGAGAGAGGGTGTGATGGAGGAGAGAGAGGGATAGAGAACATCTATCAAGTAAATGGGCTGAATTAAAAGAAAATCTAACCTGCATGTTGAAGTAGAAGGGAGATTGTAGATGAGTTCATAGCTTCTTCCTCATTGTCCGATTAGAGAAAAAGAGTTCTTTCTTGAGTTTCTTCTTTCTCGATGCATCCAAGACCCAGATGCATTATTTTACAGTTCCTAAATAGTCAAATGAAAACAATGCAATGATAACTAGTGGTGGGTCTAGTACCTATAGGAGAAATATCCATAAATCAAGAGGAACATGATGAATCAGATTGAGGCTAGTTTCCTAACCCTTTTTTTGGTATTTTGGTATGTATGTAATGAAAGTGGTGTGCTAAATTCAAAGAATAAAATAAAATGTTCAAATGAGATTAAGAAGAACTCCTTGACAGATACTGCTTATGTAGGAGAAGCTCCTTCTTTCCACCTAGATGAGAGAGAGATATTTGAGCTAATAGGAGGCCTTGAAAGATCACCCAATGTCGAGAAGACACTAATGTGAAGAATCTCTCAACCAAAAGCATGTGGTTGAAGATTACTTGGCCAATGATTGATCGGGACACCTCTAGGATGGGAATGTAATCCAGTTGACCGATCCCAATTTCATCTAACAATTGTTTTTATATAGGGGTATGGGGGAGCGCCGGGTCAATCAATGATTCCACTTATTGCACTTTTCAGACACATTTGAGTCGGCCGGACGTGTCTAAGAGACATCCGTCAAGTGGATATGTACAATAAATATTTTTTGAATTTTTATTGTGCATGCACGAGGGATTAGCGGTGATTGACCTGCAACTAACTCCGTGCTTCCAAGTCAATTGAATATGTCAACCTGGCGGTAGCACAAGAGAATTTGAATGGCATAATAGAACCGCAAGTTTATATTAGTAGAAATTTCTTTAACATGGACATGTCTGGGTTGAGGAAATCATTAATTATCCATAAAGTCAGTCAACGAGAGATTTAAACTTCAAATCATTCTCTCTTAATAAAGACACATCTAGTTAACAGGGTGTGTTCATTTTTAGGAAATGTTTGACCACTTGCCCCAAATATGATGCGTCCAAGTTGATTGGACACATCTACCTTAGGGTAGAGCACACTTAGTAAGCGGGAAGATCAAAGCATCAAGTGTTCCGACCACTCAGATGTGTTTAATGGGGTGAATGCGTACATCCATTTGGACGTGCATCATCCACCTTAATTGGATGCACCAAAAGGCTTGATCTTATGGCTTCAAGTGGTGGTGATTAGACCTATAAATAGATCTATGAGATCCAAAACCCTACCCGGATATGAAAATTTTACTGGATTTTGGGCACCTATTGATTAAATTGTAATATTGGTGTTACTGGGTTTGGATTTACACAAACTTGAACTACATATAATTGGATTTTAATTTCAGGTTTCTTTAACCCGAATCCATGCCTCTCCATTGTGAGGTTAGGATGACATAGTGCTACTAGGTGCAGGTAGTGACGATCTTTTCCAGAAGTAGATGGCACCAGCGAGCAGCGGATGTAGAGGTAGCACAAGGCTCCTTTCTCTCCATGCCTCCTCGTTCGCCTTCCTTTGGCCGGACGTAGAACAGAAGTAACCTTCGTCTAGTTTTTGTTTCCCACCCCTTTCTTCCATGGGCTTGCTCCTTAGGCCTCCTTTCGGGGGGGGGGAGGAGAGGGGGGCATTTGATGCTATTCCTCCATGTCAGCCCTCTCTGATCCCCTTCGTTGCTTCCATCTATATTTCTGAACTCTTCAATGGCGAACACCTCACACCTGACTGCCCTCTTTTCACATCATCTTCTTAAAAGCCATAGTGGATCTCGTCCTTCCCTCGATTGGCGACTAATCAACACCATGGAGAGCTGTGTGCTGGAGAATGTTTGTTCTAATTGCCCCTATTTGGATGGCATGTTTGGCAGCTCCTTGAGATACCTACAATTTTTGGTGTCTTAGCATGTTGCCGATCTTTCTTGAGAAGAATGCTAACAACTTTGATCGAAAGACAAGGGTGTTGAGAGAGATTCTGCAAGACCTAGATAACAACCATAACTTGGAGAAGTAAACAAGGATGCAACTCATGCCTTGGTTCTCTAGATGTCTAATGAGTGTCGATGGCCTTAGATGGGAGGTGTGCTGCCTGCAGGCCTCCATGGCAAAGATATTGGTGTTTCTCAAGAGGTCAGTAGGAAGTGATAACGGTGATGGTGTCCTTCAGCCTTGGGATCCTCAATAGACTAAAGGCTAGCTAACTTGACCCAAATCCAAAACTTAATCGCCAGTTTGGGTCAAGTCTTTTATTGAAAAAGTTTATTTGGATTCAGGTTCAGTTTTTCCTTAATGGATTCAGGTTCAAATATTCTTAGATCCGACTCATTTAGAGGTCTAGCGAAGATTGGGGTCCATGAAGTGGATTCTCGAATATCGTATTATAAAACATGAGTTTTGTACTCTACAACTAAGTAAAAATTATGTGTCTAAAACCATCACTAGATCTCTCATATTTGACACTCATTCACAAGTCCCTTGCCCCATCCTTACTCTCATATCGTCCATTCTTTCATTTACCCTATCACCATCACCTTTTGTGGATCGGTGACTACAGCAAGGAGAGAGAAATAGGAGACTTGAGCGTAGAGAAGCAAACCTAATCATAGAGTGAAATGGCTGAAGAAAGAGATCTGCCAGAGATATGTTGTCGCCGCCACCAAAGATGTGCTTCGCAAAGAAGGCTGTAAGCACCCAGAACGGATGGTGGTAGTGTGCTTTTTGAAGAAAATGTTAGTGGTCGCCAAGAGCCGAAGATTCCAAAATATGGTAAGACATGAAGTAAATGAAATAGAAAAAGCAAGTTTGACTGTCGTACCCTTTTAGATTGGGGAGATTGCTAGGTTCTAACTTCTCCTCTCTCGGTCGACTGAAAGAAGAGAGCTTTAGTGAGTCTTCGTCTCCGATCGGGTCAAAACTCCGCCTTGGTTGGGTTTACCTAAGAATGTCCTGTGGAAAAACACGAAAATAGGTAAAAGACCATTAGTTCTGGCAAGAGTATGG
Source organism: Cryptocoryne crispatula var. balansae (assembly GCA_036172225.1). Classification (NCBI taxonomy): domain Eukaryota; kingdom Viridiplantae; phylum Streptophyta; class Magnoliopsida; order Alismatales; family Araceae; genus Cryptocoryne; species Cryptocoryne crispatula. The sequence continues at coordinate 44,691,769 of CM069921.1, forward strand.
CATCATGTCCAATGTGAAGCTTAAAGGTGCAAAAGGAGATGAACTAACCGGATTGGGACGAAAATCCCAACCCCTATTTTTGGTAGTTTTTTAAAATTTTTGAGGGATGCAAAATGACCTAATGCATGCTAAATAATATTATGACAAGAGTTAAGATGATAAGAAATAGTGAAAATTCGATCGGACGGGCATTTGGAATCCGAAAAGTGCAAAATCGACTTCTGCCACTGCTAGTGCTCTATATGTGGGGCGCTAGCTGCAGGTGTCCCCCTTATGGGGCGCGTTGACCAAGGTCAAAGTGCCCTATTTATGGGGCACTAGGGCTGGCTCGGGCAGACTTTCTTCCCCTCTTCGCGGTGCCGCTCCGGAGTGTCAGATGGCTTCTGGGACGAAGTAAAGGCTCCTCCTTATAGCCAATATGTAAATGAAGTCGATGGTAGAGGGTTTAGATGCTGTATGGAAAGAGAATGGCGGGGAGAGGCCTTCAAAGTTAAAGAAAAATCATGTTTTTGGGTGACAGAAACAACAAGTTTTTGGGCATTTTGAAAGAGAAATTTGGATCGGTTTGAAGGCTTATGGGGGTGTTGAGGGCTTGAAAATGTGGTATTAGATGAGTTCTAGGGTGATACAGAGTTGGAATCCCCCCTAAGCTCCAAATGGGTGCTTATTTATAGCCAAAAAGAGGGCACTTTGGTCAAATCCGAAAATCTGTTCCATGCGGCAAAGCGCCTAGTGCCTTATAAGTAGGGCGCCTGGTGCCCTGTATATATGGCGCTTTGACCCTGGTCAACGCCCTATCGGTCTTCTTTGAAATGCGTCGAAAAATTTGATTTTTTTCGAAAAACTCGATTCCTTTGAAAGGATAATCGGATGTATTTCATGAAAACAAGAATTTGAGCTCTCCGACTAGGCCAAAATTGCGTGTGTACAATGGCGACTCAACATTGAGGCTTTATGGGTTGTTTGGTTGCATGTAGGGGCTTTTATTTTATTTTTAAAAAATTGTAGTAAAAATGCACTTTAAAAGTGTTTGGCCTATCTTACAATTTTTTATTTTAAAAATTTTCTTAGCCACCTCTACATGACACAAAAAAAAGAGACATTGACCATTTTTTTTGAAAAGTGCACAACCTAGGGCAACCCAGCCACCTTTAATACATGTGAGAGGAACTCTTACGTTTCAATTCTCAAAATTAACACCAAACACTTTATCATCATTTTTAAAAATTATAACTTTTTTGTCGAACATTATATTTTTATAGTTTCTATTTTTGAAATTTGTCATGTTTCTATGGGATATTATTTTTTATCATGAAATCATATAAAAATAATAAAATTTTTATGGGGTGTTTGGTTGCATGATAATTTTTTGTACACTTTCGTGATAAAAATATATATTAAAATAAAAAGTGAACCAACTCATGACATAAAATTATCATGTTTGGATGTGAAAACAAAAAAGAGTAATTATACATGACTAAACAAAGTGGGGAGACCACAAGAAAAAAGAAAGAGATGTGACCCTTTTTTTTGCTTAAGAAGAAAATCACTTTCCAAACCTAAATTTGTCATGTCGGCAAACACTTCTTATTTTAAAAATTAAAATAAAAATTTCTATTATCATCTAACCAAACACCCCATTAGGCTCACCGCTTTCAAAGATTCCTATCATTTGTAAAAGGGCAGAAAAAATTTAAAATAAAAAGTTGGACGACATGGCAAACACCTTTTTTAGTAGGTTTCTATTACAAGTTTTATAAATTAAAATAAAAAGGCCCGTTGTCACGAAACCAAACACTCGGTAAGAAATAAAAATACGCTTTTTTGTTGGGCAACAAGATGTTTGTAGTTGGAAAATTAATATTTTCGATTTACAAATATCCACGCAAGCAATATCCGCAAAGGTCCCGACCAGTTATCCGCAATTTTGGCCTTCTCAGGATGGATATCACCCCGCCGCCTGCGCCTGCGATGGCCGCCACCACTCTCTCCCCTCTCATATCCCTCCCGAAGCCGTCATGTCGACAATGCGCGCCACGCAGTCGACTTTTTCGGACCCTCATCCACCCCCGCTTCTCCGGCCGCCGCGCCGTCTCCGGCTCCTCTCTTCCTCCTGTTTCATCTGTCCGGGGAGCCCGACCTTCGGACGCCGCGGCACGGCCACCCTGCGACTCGACGTTCCCGGTACCCTCCCCGTTGCAGTTAGGTGCTCGATCTCCCACGTGTACAGCTACGGGACGGTGGACTACGAGCAGCACCGGGGCGCGAGGCTGAAGTGGAGTTCACTCTACCGACGGATCGCCATGAACGAGGACCCCGATGTTGGTGCCGTCGTGGAGCTGAAGAGGTGGGAGGCGGAGGAGAGGAGGCTTTCTAAGTGGGAGCTCTGTCGCATCGTCAAGGAGCTGCGCAAGTTCCGACGGTTCAAATTGGCCCTTGATGTGAGTGAGCAGTGAAAAGAGTTTCCTTCTCTTATTTTTGTTCCTCTCAAGGTTTTATTTCCATCCGAAGCAAGAAAAGTAGTTGTTACCACACTTCCTTCTGTTCGTCCCTAGGAAATAGGAATAGCTGAGTGCATAATTGAATTAAGTACCTTATCTCCATGGGGGAGACCCTACGACCTGTAAGTTATAGGACAGTGTTTCTACAAGGAAGGCTTGGGGCTGGGTATTCTATGGAGGGTGTAGAGCGTTGAAGTGGAAGATACCTCCTGTGGATGATGACAAATCTTTTTAACCCTGTAGCCTTCATAGGACAGGTCCTTGGATTATGGGTTATATGTATCCTTGATTGGTGGTTCTATGTCTAGCACATCTTTGTTTATGGAATCTGGATACAGATAGAACAAGGGGGATGCCTTTCCCGCTTCTCAAGATTGTCATTTTTCTTACAAAGGGTCACACTTTTATTAATTTCTCGTGGTCTCAAGGAATGTGAAATGGAAGTCCTTTTTATTGTTGTTTCTCTATTCTTCCTGTTAGGTTATAACATTAGAATTTCCATTTTTGTATTCCAATTCACTGACCTACTTTTTGTCACTTACTAATTACTGTTATATTTCATTGGGTTTGACTTTGATTTTGTAGGAAAGTCTCTAAGCTGTATGACCCATTTAAGCTACCTTCGAGTTTTAGTTTTAGCCATCACCATCGCTTTCTTTTTTATCTTGGCATTGCATTCTTATATAGCAAATATGGATAAGTGTGTTAATCTTTATTTTCTAAAAGGTCATATACATCAAACATTCACATGTATGGGGTCCAGTGATTAGTCAAAATTTTGGGGTCATTAATCATATCTTAAGCGTATCATCATAAATAAGGAACAAGTCAACACAATCTGAGCAATGTCTTTGTACATTTCATGAAGGTTGAGCATAGTATGTCATGTTTCTGCTCTAACCTAGACATAAGCTTAACTAAGTTTTGAAACTGGATCACCATCTATTGTATGTGACCGATCTTCTCTTGATTCAATCACAAATCTGATCTAGCTCATATTTGGAATCAAGATCTTATCCTACACCGTCATAGAATATGATAGGATGAATCATGGAACTCTGAAGCTTACCTTCCTTCTTTGTCATCATCAGAATCAATTAATTATTACTGTTAATGGCTTCTCAAACTCTACAATATGGAGCAAAATTTAGGTCTTGAAAATTAGAAAATACCATTCATATCTGACACCTGAAAAAGACAAATACAAAATTACCCTGTAGAATGTTATGGCTTTAATTTTTTTGAGCCACTTTTAACCACCAAGAAAATGGAGATAATCGCTTACATGGATCATCTTCATATCGATCTTTGCTTTACCCATACCAAGAACTGTGATGGGATTCCACACAATTAACCATGCAGGTAGAGTGTTGAAAAACAGCTCATTGCTAAAATTACATTATATCTTGTTGTCTGGGATGAGAGTTGGACATTTGCTATACAAAACATGAAGAGTTATCAGCCAGGAGTCATTGAGTGTTCCATATTGTAAACCTTAAACTGATATACAACATCAGTGATTGATCTAAAATTATATCAGGCAGAAGCAGCTCCAATTTTCTAGTTCCCACGTCTGTTGCTGCCTTGGTTAACCTAACACTGAAGAATAAATCAACCTACAGTCTGGGTAGAAGTGGAAGATGCTTTGGCAACAGTGCCAAACAGAATGATTTGCATTGTGAAGGATTTGGGTCAGGTTCAAGCCTACTATTATTGGATCTGGGTTCAGATTTTACAAAACATGACTGAGACGTGATCTGTTTACAGGTTTGGGTTCTAGTCTTCTAGAGCTCCAATTCATGATTTCCTTGCTAGTATGATGTAGCTTTTTCACAAACACCTTTGTTGCTGAACTATCATCTATCTATGAACTCTAAGAAATCTAAATGCCTGTGCCATGCTAATTCATATCTAACTGTTCTTTTTTTCAATTTATCCTTCCCACATGTAAGCCCAATTGGAAAATGATCTGAGACAGTCCCAGAAAGAAAGATACTGGTTACAAGATCAGTCCTTTGATCTTGAAAGCATGCTTCTTAACTCTCTAATTTTATTTTCCCCATTCAGTCCTTTGATATTCCAACAAAGAATTTTTATTAAGATTGGATAACGATACCCTTACTTTGTCTTTTGATTCCTGAATCTGACCATTGGATAGAGGAAGTTGCAGTTTGCTACAGTCAATACCAGTTTCTCCTGTCTTCTTCTTTTCAACATATTTATCAAATGCTCTATTCTCCCTGAATTGCTGAAAAAAAGTTTCATACTATCTTCTGCCTGTTGAGGAAACATAGACCAATCTTTTCTCCTATGTCAAGTATAGTACTATCTTGAATGGACAATTTATCCTCTATATCCCTCAGCTCCTGTTGACCATTGCTCTTATCTTTATCAGCCTGAGTCCATATCACAATACTTGTTCATAGTCATCCCTTGTATCCCTTCCCCAAACTCTGAAATACCTTTTTGATTTGTAAGGCTTGTCCTGTCACTGCAAAAGCTCTTCTTCTGACTCTCTAGAGTATTTGTGGGTACTAGTGTTTCCGGCACTTACTCCCATCATCTCTTTCACAGGCAACAGCTGCCTATGACGGTTGTCTCGATGAAGAAGGTGAACAGTTATTTCTTTGTAATACCCAGTTTGGATAACACAGCTTGGAGAAGATTGTATGCCCAAACTCTATCCATCCCCTGCCCTTGCACTCAAATGACCCGGCCTACCCGTTTTACCCTGAAGGTGAATAAGGACATTTGTAAACAATAGGTCCACTTTTGATCTGGGAGTTCAAATCTCTGTTTGCTCCCTCCTTCGGCTGGTCAGTCCAGCCCATGACAAAATGTTCTTTAAGTTAACATCCGAATCCACAAAAATTACCCCCAGTACTGAAGTAGCTGAAATACTCCGTCTTCTTCACCAGATAAAATTTGCGATGGACCATCTACCACTTTCTATAGTCTGCTTGCTACTTCTCAGAATATAAGGTTCATTTAGGGCCAAGATCCATGTAGTTGATATCCATATAAAAACTGTGGTATAATAGCATGGTGAGGACACCAGCACTCGAGTTCGGTTTGACTTGGACCATGTTTATAGACGATGTCAGTGTACCATAGCATCTTTATGGATAAGCGGATAGTAGAGGCTTTTCTGTTTCTTTTGCACATCATTTTTTCAAGGGTTCATTTAGAGTATAGCAGTGGCACACACTTATTTTACTAGGTTCATATATGTTACACAGAGGGTTGGATATTGAGGGACATGGACAGTTTTTTCGGGGTTTCGTGGATATTTGCCTTGGGCTATTTAAGACCCACTTTTATGTCCGATGATGAGCATGGAATGAACAGAAGCATTGGTGTCCCCTGTGCTCCCTTTTCTCGTTTATACCCTTCACCATCCTGTTTCATGCAGTGTCTATTGGCGGCCATTGGAGGAGCACCCATGGCATTGTCAGATGATGTCAATAGAGACCGGAAACTTTCCTTTTGGAACTAGCATTTGAACAGTCCTCTAGTACCCTCTCCACCCCCGGTGAGCCATACATACTCCCCTTCATCCTTGGAGGTGTTCCGGTATTCTTATCCTTGCCCCTCTGCCATGGGCTTCTTCTCCAATTCTGGTGGAAACCAATTCCTTTTCCTCACTCCGGTATCATTGGTTCCTTCTCCAATTCTAGCCCTTCTTCTCATAACTATCATCACTGATGGAGGGATCCTACAATCCGTCTCCCTCCTTCACCATAGTCCTCTTTCCCACTATTGGTCCTCGGAGGTTCTTCATCTCCCTTCCGATTACCCTCTCTGGCTACGACTTCCCATGGCATCATTCCCACCTTTGGAAGATCTCCTGGCTTTCGACTAGCTTGCTTCTCCATTGGAACACCTTGAGACCACCCACGCCTTGCCAACACACCCTCTCTTTCGTCCACTGTCATCGCACTCTTCATACGCCTTTCCTTCGTCCCCCGTCACCCTCCAGCCATCTTGTCATCGTGAAGAAGGCATCTAGTGTTCAAGTGGCAACGTCATAGCATCCCCATTGCTTAGTTGATTATCACCAGCGATCAGCTCCCATTTGGAAGAACCCCACCTTCTCCTCTGAGCGTAGGGGCTGAGCTTGTACCTTGCATGCGTAGATGATGTCGCCATTTTGATTCTAGTCAAGGACGATGACGTAGGAGATGGCATCGTGACCTCCATCTTTTGTCTTCTTCCTGCGAGAATCAGGGTCATCCACTTCAACCATAGTCCCTCGACAGTGATCAGGTGAACTGGTCATCCACAACCTCTTTCGGGTTCAGTTGACACTTGACCTGCCACCCCACCTTGGTAGATTATAGCATTAGCCCATGGGCCCTATGCCAAGTCACTCGGGCATCATCGGGAGTTCTTCACCAGGAGCCAGTCCTAGTCATAGAGATCGCACCATAGGCAACTGAATGGGGAAGTTGGGCCCATCAACCTGTCTATCCCAATCAAATTCTTTGTGTTTGTAGCATTTTACTACCCTATGAGTTGTGGGCTTACCATTTCGTTTTGTATAAAATCGGCTGTATAGGCACCAAGTGGTCGATTCCCATGCCTAGGCATGAAGGTACGTTTCTAACTTTCTCTTACACTTGCTTATTTATTATGCACCATTTACCATGCCATAGTGCGAGTAGGTTAGCTCGTCCACTTTTCAGCATCGGTGTAAGTTTGAGTGACCGAATTTAGACCACCTAGATTGATTTCATTGGTTAAAAAGTGTCCTAACTCAGTAGCATCTATGCGTAGTCAGTTCACTCACTTTGAGGGACCATTTCTCGAGCATACTTTTGTTAGGTGTAATCGCCTATTTGCCTATTTAACTCGATTTTAGTGATTTAGCATGTTGTTAGTATGGTTCTTTACTAGTCTACGTTTGGTACTTGGTCAGTTCCGCGCACACAAGGATCGCGGGATCGGGATCGGACCTTGGATCGGTGGGGTCCGATCCGATCCGGATCGGATCGGATCGGTCCGATCCAGGGCGATTCTCTTGGAGCCAGACCGATCCAGAATCGGTCTGGATCATTTTTTTTTTTTGGCTTTGTGAAAAAATCTGTAAAAATCGCCAAAAAATCAATAAAAATACATAGAACTCAGAAAAAATGTGAAAAAAATATAGGGAACACTCATTCATATAACAAATTTACAATCAATCATATAGAACACATATCATATCCAATCACACAATAGAACACATCATACATCAAATGAGATACATATTTTTATCAAACAAACAATCATATCCAATCACACAATAGTACAACACATATTCTTCTTACCACTCATATTACATTGCGTGAAATAAATAAACAAATACATTATACATATGCCATCACCACTAACTATGGTAATGTCCGGAGTAGGATGGATTTGAATCTCTGTCCTGGTCATTCTAATTGTCTTTTAATCTCCATTGATTAGGGTAAGTCATAATTGGCCCGTATCCATAAGAAAATAAAGACTGGGCCATGTCGGTAAACTCATAAACTCCCTGATCAGTCAGAGGTGGGGCTAGAAAAGATGGTGGATAGCCAAACTCACTGTCTGAGGCAGGCTCTGGATAGGAAGATGCAAACTCGTCAAAAACATTCATCCTCCGTCCCGCCGTCCGCTGCCCCTGCCACTCGAACATGAGTGTCTTTTATCACTCAAATCATCTGGACCTGCTCCACTCGTGCGTGCACTACTAGTAGAGCCACCCTCACCTGTACCTTAGGCGCCGCCTCCACCTATGTTGCCGCCACCCCCACCTCCACCTCCACCCCCTGTATGCTGTTGTTGTGTGGGTGGGACAAATTCTTCTTCATCCTCATCTGATGAAGGTGGCTTGAGTGGTCTCGGTGTCAAGGAGATGATGTCGCCGTTTGATACTTATCTTCTTCCTCTTCAATGTAGGATCTCCTTGACTACTTTGCTGCGAAGGTAAGCATACTTTCTTTAAAGCCTTGAATAATCCACCATTCTTCTTGGTGGTGGTGGTGGTAGATGCACCCGCAACCGGAATCCAAACCCAGGGTCAGCCGGCCGGGGGGGAGCTGGATGTCTCTCTGGGAGAAGCTGTAGTCCGGGGTGGATCAGGAAGTGGAGCTGTGCACGGAACTTGACTTTCTTCAGCTTCCTGCATGTCTTCATCCTCACCAACGACGCTGTCAAGCTCTCCTTCGGCCCATGATCTGTCGTTTGGGTCGAACTCTGGCTCTTCCTCAGCATCCTTGTCTTCCACCCATGCTGCAAGTGGATGTTCTTCTTGGAATAGATATTCCAAGTCTGCATTTTTCACCTGACCTGATGCATCAACCGACTTCAGTAATACGGTACCCTCAGAACAATACACAAGGAAGTTTATAAGTGACCTCCTTGTGATTCCAGTCCACCCATCGCACATTACAGTGCACCCCCTCTCCTTCCAGATGGTTTTGAATCCATCTATCCATGAGGTCAACGCATCGACCTCCTCATCCAAGCCTGTTTCATATATATACTTTGATGTGGGGGCTTTCAACCCCGGCCCAACCTCACCAATCGCATCAACCATAGTCTGGAATATGGACTCGTGTTGCGTACGGGCCGGACACCTACAAATTCAAAAAACAAGATAAGGGAGAAGAGAGGGTTGTTAATAATAACTAACCTAACAAGAAATTCATATCAACAAGCAAATGCTAACCACAACTTCAACAAATCTTTACCTCGTATGTAGAAAGAACTTCGACCGTATGCTTTAGGGCTTTCGCTGCCCGCCGAGGCCTTCACCCCTTTAAATACTTGTTTTATACCCCTTTGACCTCTGCTACTCTCCCTATACATGGCAGTGTCTCTCGTCGACATCGGTCGAACAGAATGAGTCCTCCGGATTTCAGGCTCTCGAACAGGGCGTGTGCCCGCCACCACATCAGATCGTCTGGCTGCCGAACCTCCTACTCCTCGTCTTCGTTCCTCATCCTCACGGGCCTGAGCCCTACTCTCATGTACGGCTCTCCCCGACTCCGAGCCTCTTCCTCATCCGATGAAGATGAAGAATCAACTCGGACCCTCGTACGTGTTGGCCCTTTCCCTTTCTTGCTCTTTCCGGCTATAAGATCGGCGTCTCTCCGACCTAACAACTCGTCATGTAGGTCTTGTCTCTGACCAATTCTCACCTCCCTCTGTGATGCCCTTCCAGTTAAATAACCCATCATCTCCTCCCTCAGCTCAGTCAGTACTTTATCACACTTCTTTACATTGCCACCCATCCGGGCTATATGTTACTTTAGCCGATACACACCTCCATTCATATTTTTTTGGCACCACTTGCATCTAACTCTCTTCTTCTCTGAATCAAGGAGATGGCCATGTTGCCATCCAATGTCACGAAATTCCGCGGGGCCGGTGCCATGCTCCTCGTCCGACATGTTATCTACAACACAAATCAGAATTAAATAATACACAATATTGACCAAGGAAATTCACCCCTGCCCTTGGGGTAGGGGGTGCAATTCCAACCCCCTCCCCCCACCTAAACGGGCCGGGGGGATCGGTCTGTCAAAAAGTCACCCCTTCGGGGGTGATCCGTTCAACACCGAAGGGGTGATTAGCACCCCTTCGGGGGTGCAATTCCACCCCCATCGGGGTGAAATAATCCCCCCAATGGGGGATTCTCATACCAACCCCCCCCCACCTGCTGGGGGATCGTCCAAAAAGTCACCCTTTCGGGGTGATCGTTCAACACCCCGGTTAGATTAGCACCCCTCGGGGGTGCAATTCTACCCCCGTTGGGGGTGAAATAATCCCCCCAATGGGGGGATTTCATACCAACCCCCCTACCTGGGGACCGTCAAAATACCCCTTCGGGGGTGGTCGTTCAACACCCCGAAGGGGTGATATCACCCCTTCGGGGTGCAATTCCACCCCATCGGGGTGAAATAATCCCCAACGTGGGATTTCATACCAACCCCCCCCCCCCCCACCTAGGGGGGGGACTGTCAAAATAGTCACCCCTTCGGGGGTGACTGCTCAACACCCCCGAAGGGGTGATGCACCCCTTCGGGGGTGCAATTCTACCCTCATTGGGGGTGAAATAATCCTCTAATGGGGGATCCCAAACCTGCATCTGCCGGCCTGGGGGGGGCGGGGGCGGGGGCGGGGGGAAAAGGGGATCGAAGGTCCCCCCCCCCCCCTACAAACCTTGTGTAGGGTGGATCGGCCCTTGGGAAGGCTGGATCGGCCCTCCAATCAACGGATCGCCGGTGAAGTATGCCCTAGATCTCCAAGGAGGCTTGGGGGGAAGGAGAGGAAGCAAGAAGGAGGGCCGCCTGGGGAGAATCGGTCCGGATCGACCCCAATTCGGGGGTGATCGGGCCTTAAAACAGGTCGGGATCGATCCCGGAATCGGTTCGATTCCGGGTCTTCCGGAGAATCGGTCCGGATCGACCGATTTTGGGATCAATCCGGGTGGATCAGTCCGGGATGAACCGATTCCGGCCGATCCAGCCGGGACTCCCGGCTGGATCGCTAATTCAGGCTGGAATCAGATCGGTGGGTACCGATCCGATCCAAGAATCGGTCGATCCCGATCCGGATCGGCCGATTCTGCAATCCATGCGCGCACATTTTCAAAATTTTTCTTATTTTTAAGTATTTATTGTTGACTTTATTTTCTCTTCCCATCTCTCTCATCTCTCTCACTCTCCAGTATTTATGTCTTTGTACCCTTCTCCATGCCTATACAAGCACCCAACAATTATAGTGTTTGCTTGCTTTAAGATCTCTAACACCATACCTACCGTCCCATGGTGCTGCTCTCAGTCATCTTATGTACCCATCATTGACCTATGTTGTCTGAGGCATGAGGTGCATGAGGTGAGGAGGGCCTTGGCTTGCCTTAGTTGCCTAAGGTGGATGTCTAAGGTGCTTGAGGCGAAATGTATTATATATATTATTTTATGTTTATAATTATTAATTATTAATATACTAAAGTTAAAATTGAAAAACAAAATGTTAGAGATATAAAAATGCATCCAACTTTTATACCACAAAATTGAGAAAAGTTGGGAATTGTCATGGACTTTGTGTGTGTGAGAGAGAGAGAGAGGGAGAGAGAGATGCATTGGAAGCATAGATTGTGGAATGATCCAAGTCAGGATCGGCTGATTCCTAGATCGGATCGACCATTGTCAATCTGATTCTCGGCCGAATGACCGATCCAGAAAATGGTTCTGATAGAATTGGCCGGGATCGGCCAAATCGGTCGGGATTGGATCAGCTGGATTGGTCGGGATTAGATTGGAATCAAAATTGGATCAATATTTTTTGCTATTTCAATCGGATTGGCTGAGATCGGTCAAGATTGGTCCAAATCGGAATTGGAATTGATCTTTTTACATATTGATTATGGATCGGTTTTGTTCCAGTGGATCGGCCTGATCCGATCCCGCGATCTTTGATTAGAAGGGCTGAGAGAGAGAGAGAGAGAGTCAGGAAGGGTTGATAGAAAGAAAGTGAGGGGGGATTGAAAGGGTCCGGATTGCTCAAAGAAAAGTGATTGGAAATGTATGAGGTTAGACAAGATTGAAGCAAGGTTATTAACCCTTGTTTCTTATCTATTCCAATTTTTGTTTGGTTGGCTTTAAGGCAAGTAAGGTGAGTGAGGTGATCACCTAGTTTACTAGGTGAAGGAGGCATTCACCTTACATGATGACAGCCAAGGCGAGACCAAGGTGATCACTAGGGGTGTTCACTCTTTGGTTCGGTAATTCGATTACTAGGGGTGTTCACTCTTTGGTTCGGTTCATTTCGGTTTAGTTCGATTCAGGTTGAACATGCTACTAGTTTGGTTTGAATCACGAACCATTGAAACTGAATCAAACCACCAACTCGAATTAATGCGAAATATATTAAAAATCAGTATTTTATTATAAATAATATTATATGTTTTATTATCTAAGAATATTTATTTTATATATTAACTTATAAATTGATATTTTATATATAAAAATATATTTTAAATAATAATTATTTAATTATCAGTTTGAACTGAACCAAACTAAACTGGAATGGTTCAGTTTGGGTTGGCTTGGCCATTCGGATCGCTTTGGGTTGACCCGAACCAAACCGACCCAGAACATGCCTAGTGATTGACTTTAATAACATAGTCATTGACATTGTCAATTCTGAATTCCCATCACAGCTGTTGCAGATGTGCCCATCACTGTCTTACCTCCATCAACTACTGTATCCCATTCTAGCCTTTGAGTTGAGGTGCCTTCTTCACCCACTTCTTTATAGAACCTCCTGACATTCTAGGCCACAAAGGATACAATTTGAGAAGTCCTGTTTACATGGAAAGCAGAGGAATTAAGAATATCATCCTAGAAGTAGGCACGAAAGATCCTAAATCATAGTTTAAATAGAGAATAGATGATAAATTAAAGTATAAATTCTTTTCTTGATGAACATTCTTGAGAATGTTAAAACCAAGGAAGGAAACTCAGGGATATATATCAAATCGGCTGGTCCTGACTGATCTGGATCGGTCAAGACCGGCTGTTCTAGATATGATCTGACCTGGGGTCAGATCAGATCCGAAGTTTAAAAATGCTTAAAACTCTTAAAAATACTAAATAATAAGAAGTTTGTTTAAAAATATGTGTTAACATTCTAATCATAATACTTTTTAAATGTTACATTTTGAGCATCTTCTACAACTTGTACATATTCATTCAAAGTCATTGCATTTGGTATGTGAAGTTGTATAAAGTTACATCCTCATTATAATCATCACTCCTTTGCACAATGGTCTTATGGCTTGAGAAATATCCTTTATCATCTTGGCCTTATGGTTGATAGCTATAGTTTGAACCTTTGAAAATGAATTTGATGAGTAAATAGATAGGGTTATGAGTTTTCATGGTTTAGGATGAAAGATTGGTATAGTCTAGGACGATCTTGTCCACTGAAAGTTGAGTAGATGATGCATATGCATCCTAACCATGATATGCTTTGATGTCTATGTTGCTTGCGTCTGATTAGGGTTGTAAACGGGTCAGATTTGGTAGCAGAATCACCAGAATCTGATTTCGATTCTTATAAGGGTTAATAGGTTCCGATTCTGATTCTGATAATTTCGGAATCACTGAGTTTCTATTTCGATTTGATTCCGATTCTATTATCGAAATCGGAACCGAATTCGATAATTTTTGAAATACATATTAAATATTAATTTTTATTAAAAAATGTGTTAATAATTTACATATAATTACTAAAATTTGATTTAATCTCTTTAAAACTTCATTTTTTATTTTTATCATTTATATATTATATTTTATATTTTATTTAACTTTATTTATTTAATTTTATTTATATATACTTTTTTTATCCAAATCAGATTAACGAAAACAGAATCAACTGATTCCGATTTCGATTCCGATAAGCTATCGAAATATCCGATTCCGATTCTGATAACTTATAGGATACAAAAATAAGTTCCAAACCCGTTAATTTTTATCGAAATCGAATCGGAATATCGGAATATCAGATTCCGTTTACACCGTACTTCTGAGTGTCATCTTTTGGTTAGCTTTAGATACGATGATTAATATCTTATGTTGCATTCATATAGAATTGTTTGTCGACGAAGCACATTGGTGAATAATGCTCTTGTGAGGTTTCATAGTTTGTATAATCAGCTGATCCAGATTGGGTTGGCCCCTGGCGATCTGATCTTCACTAGGAGGACCGATCCGGGACTGATTCTCAGAGGAATCAGCTTGGATCAATTACATCGGCCGTTTACGTAGGATCGGATCGGAATTGGCCCATCCAGCCTATTCCATAGGTAGTCCGAAAAAACCAGAATTGAACCCGATTCCAATCCGATTTCCCCCCATGATCCCCCTCATTCTTCCAATCCCCCTTTTGATCCCTCACGCCTCTCCCCCAATTTCGGTTCCCAGCTCCCCCTCTGGGCATTCCCTTCACAGTGGCAGCAGCACCTTTCCTCAACAAGTTGAGGCAATTCCCCCCTCTGATCCGGTAAGTCATCTCCCCTTCCACCCTTACCTTCCCTGTTCCACACTCCCCGTTCGGGACTCCCCCCCCCATACATTCTACCTATCTGCCAGTCCTCACTAGGTCTGTCAAGTGAACAGGTATGGCCCATTGGCCTATCAAAAAGCCCATCACATGCTGGACTTGGGCCCTAGAAAATATCTAGTCAACCTGAATGAAGAATAATGTCTCCATCTTACGGAGGTTGGTGGGCTTGGTGATCTTGGGCCCGTTTGGCCCATTGATAACCCTACTTTGCCGTGACCACACAACGTTGAGGGGAACCATCCGGAGAGGTTGTTGGAGAGCAGCTAGAAGGAGTGAAGGGAGGCGACGCTCAAGAGCTGCAGGGGGGATGGAGCTGGAGAGAAGATTACCGTGGGGATTGAGGTGACAAAGGAAGAGGAGGAAGCCAAGCTTGGAGGGGATGTAGCCAGAAGGTGCTCTTGCTCATGGAGGACTGGCGAGCGGTGTTTGTGTCGCTGATGCTGTTCATCCTGTTGATGCTGGGGCTGCTGTTCCAGGTTGTTGGTCACGCCCACTGTGTAGAGTTCGGCAACTTCCAGACCAGCGGTGCCTCCATCCTTGTCCACTCCGTTATCTACTTCTCCCTTGTCGCCATCCTCCTTGTTGCCCTCAACGTCCACACATACTTTGGTGGCGCAGCCAATGAACTCTGGTGGCTGCTCAATCTCTCTCTCTCTCTCTCTCTCTCTCTCTCTCTCTCTCTCATTTTTCTTTTCACCTCTGTTGTCGCTGTTGATTGATTGTGCTGAATGATCACCGAATTGTTTGTAGAACATCTCCGTCGTCTCCTTCCGTCGAGCCAGCGGGCATATTGCAGTATTGATTATGATCAATTACTGATGGAATATGTTGAACACTTCGCAATATCATCAGGGGCTGCTGATATCTGCTTGATTGATTTTTTGTTGATTTTCTTGAGAAGCTTGGATTTCTTTTTCCTCCTATTGATCACTTGGTTTGAAAACACTCTGCATCACTAATTCTTGAAATTCAATTAACATTTCGTTTATGAAATTAGCTTGAAAATATTTGAGGGATATTTATTTGATTTCCCAAAATATATCCTTATATTTTACTCTCTATATATGATTTTTTGAAATTGAATTGGGTCCTCGTAAAAAGCTTAGATAAAATTGTTGAACTTTTTATATTTGGAAATAATATCATCGTAGATAGTTAATCTAATTTTTGAAAGTTTAGGGAACAAAGACATTATATCTTTAAATTGTTTTTGAAGAGTTTAATATTTGTTTACAGCGACTCTAAAGTAAATACATTATATCCTTAAATTGTTTCAAGCGATGAAGGGCGTGAATCTTCTGTAGAGGTGTCAGTGAAATTCATAAACATTCATGAAAAGTTTACATTCTATATCATATAAATTATTAAACTAAGGGCAAAATAATAGAAAACAGTGCTTTCAAAAGCAGCATATTTTCCAACCTTTCTGAGTCTCTGACTTCATGTGTTCTATCTGATGCCAAATAATTTCTGTAGTTCCATATTAATCTATTATTTTGAGCGAGTTCATCTTGACATAGATGACAGATTTACATAAAAAAACCTTGTTATGGCTTATAGAGTTCCAACGTTCATAAATTATTTTAGAAACATGGATTTTGATTTTTCATGACCATTTAGATGAAAATAGAATATTTGACACAATTATTTACAATTGTTTGGGTTCCAGAAATGATGGATTTTGGGTTTCAGAAAGTAATTATTCACAATTTAACAAATATTTGAAATAGGTTGTCTGGCCCATCGGGCTGTAAACAGGCTTTTGGTGGCCCATTGGGCTCAAGTCCATTTTATAGTTAAAAAGCTCATTACATTTTAAACGGGCTGGGCTTGGGCTTCTTACATGTCTACTAAGTTGGGCTTGGGTCGGGCCAACCTAAGCATGCCCACTTGACACCCCTACTCCCCTTGCACCCTCTCACCCTGCCGGTATGCCCCCTCCCCAGACCCCTAGAGATTAAGGGTGCACTTGCACCCATCCTCGGCCCCTCCCCTTCGGGACTAGCCCTTGCACAATCATCCTAAAGGGTGACTGAGCTCCCCCTCCCCCTTTGGGTCTGGGTGCACCCCTTCCCCTTTGTCTGGAAATCCCAACCAATCTTAGAGATCTCCCCTTGCACGGTCACCTTGAACTCCTAGGGTCTAGGTGCATGTTGGCATCAGAATTTTCAAAAAAAAAAAACAACAGGAGGGTCAGCGCAGCAAAAAATGGAAAAAAAATAAAAGAACTGGTCCAGGTCAACTGCCAACTAGATTGGCCCTCAATTGGGTCAAATCAAGTCCAGTCATACTCAAAACAGGCCCTAAATTGGGCCCATTGGCAGCCCATTTCCAGCTCTGGCCGGCCAGCCCATAATCAGGCCATGTTCAGGCCCTGTGCGCAGCCCACAGGAGGGCTTGGGCCGCAGCCTCCTGCTGGCCCAGAAACCAGGCCCATGATGGGCCAGGCCCACTTCAATGCCAATGGGAACAGGCCCAACCGCACCCACCTGCCACCTCAGCAAGCCCTGTACGCACTAAACCAGCCACCTGCCACCTCAGCCCATTCATTAGTCAGTTTATGGAGGGGAAACCGAAGAGGCCAGGGGAGATCAAGGGACAGCATGTCAATAAATTGGAATAAATGGAGTAACTGCATGGGGGAGGCCAAGAGGCCTACGTACAGGCCACCTGCTGGCTCTTCACCTCCCCCTCCAGCCTCTATAAGAAGAGGGGGGCGCACCAGCCAGAGGGGGGACTGCTGAAGACGCCGGGAGGCTGCTGGATTGCGCCCTGCTCCTGCTGCCTCTGCTGCACCCTGCTGCTGCACCTGCTGCTGCACCCTGCTGCTGCACCCTGCTGCTGCACCTACTGCTGCCACCCGCTGCTGATACCTGCTGCCAGGAGAAAGGGGAGAAGAAGAAGAGGGGAAGAGGACAAGGTAAGAAAGAATTGTTGGCTCCCACGTAGCCCCTTAGGGGGCCCTCTTTCTGGCGGTTTTCTTTCCTGCCCTTATCCACCTTCACAAAATGCCCCATTTCGGTCCATTTAATCCCCCCTAAGTTGGACTGCACTGCCGCTGGAGCCAAGCCCAATCCAGGCCCACATTTCGGATCACCTGCAGGTCCATTCTTTGGCCCATGACCGGACCACCTGCAGGTCCCTCTTTCAGCCTGGTTTCAGCCCCGATCAAGGCCCAAGAGACCCCCATTTCGGCCCATTTCCAGGCCCATCACCAGGCCCATCACCAGGCCCCTAACCTGCCATCTGCAGGCCCACATTCCAAACCACCTGCAGGTCCCTATCTCAACTCGGTTCCAAGCCTTGCCTAGGCCCATGACTGCCCCCTGCTGGCCCGGTTTAAGCCCATATCCGGTCTCTATTCGACCCGATTTAAACCACCTGCAGATGCCCCAAACAGGCCCATGAACACCACCTGTCTGGCCCACCTGCTGGCCCCTTTTCAGGCCCAGTTCGAGCCCATGTGTCAGGCCCAAAATCTGGCCCAAGTCCAGTTCAATTTTTCCAAGCCTATCACCAGGCCCATCACAACCGGCCCCCTTTGCAGCCCAACCAGAGCCCACATAACAGGCGCATATACAGCCCATGACTGGTCCCTTCGTGACCCGGTTCCAGCCCATCCAGAGGCACTCTAAACTGACCCCAAACCGGTCCATTTCCAGCCCATGTTCGGCACCCAATTCAGGCCCAAAACAGGTTCAATTTCGGCTCCTTTGTAGCCAGAAAACAGGTTCAATCTCGGCTCCCATGCAGCCAGGCGCCAGCCCCCCTTTGCGGCTCAACCTAGTGGCCCTTTCACGGGTCCAATCCGCTTCCCAAGAAGCCCTACAGCAGCTCCCTTGCAGCAAAAAGAAATAGAAGAAGAGGTTGCAGCAGCCCCCTTGTGGCATGTACCGGCAAAGTGAGGATGAACCTCAGCGGCCCTTTCACGGGTCCGGTTCTCCCTCAACACATCAAAGGAGAAGAGAGCCTCAACGGCCCTTTCACGGGTCCGGCTTTCCCTCTAGAAGCTGCCCTCCCAAATTCAAGCAAGAAATGAAGCCCGGCTTTGAACGCCGAAGGAATGGACCGACCGAGTGGCCTTCATAAAATCAACAAATAAAAAATCAGAAATGCGAAAACAACATTAAATTAAGGACTTCACCCCTACCGGGGGAACTCCACCTTGGGCGGAGCGCGGGCATGCATCCCGTAGCTTACGACCCGGACGTCGGCGCGGGCACGCTCCCGTAGGTGATGATACTTCCGTCAATTTTGGCTAAGTCATTGACTAGCCTTATTGGATGGGTAAACTTCACCAAATTAGAAACTTGTCGGTATGCCGTTGTAATGCCGAAATTTTTCTAAGGTGGTGAAGAACCTAAATTGGGGGAAGGGTCACCACTTATTGTACACCGATGTACTTCACCCCACCTTTCAATGAAATGAAGTTCGATGTCAATTTGGATTGCATGAAACCGGGCGTTCAAAGTGGCCCGATGAGTCGGAAAGATGCAAACCGCCAAACAGAAAATAAAAAACAGAAAATCAAATCTGAAAGTCATAAAATCAGAACTAAACAAAAATCTGAAATTCAACTTATTCGGTTCAACCAACAACCGATCTTCAACAAGATTGAACCGGTTTTGAAACAAACCAAGCCGAAATCAGATTTCAAATAAAAATCTGCCAAAACAGAAAATTCAGATTCAAATTAAATCTGCAACCAACAAAAATCAGATTTAAGCAATCCCTGAAAACGGATTCTAGCCAAAAGCTTCAAAAATCTGATTTTTGGCAATCTGAAAATTCACTTAACTTCTCCCAAAAGGAATCAAATAAACAACGTTCCAAACACCCAAAATGGATAAAAATCAACTTAAAACCAGAAAATTCATAAAAAATCAGAAATCTGAAAATTCATAAGACCAACCAAACAACAAATACCAAATTGCTTAAAACCTTAAGCACATCGAAACCGAAAATCAAAACAAAAACTTGAACCAATTAAGTCCAAAGATCAAACAGATTCAAACCAAAACAACTTGAATCAACCAAAAATCAAAAATCAAACAAATAAAACAACAAAACCAAATCAATCAAACAAATTGATTCAAAACCCAAAAATCAACAAAACTGACTTTCAAGTCAACCAACAAATAAATAAAACAAACCCGAACAAAACGGTTTGCATCTGATCGGACCCAAAAGGCCGCTGCCCTTTTGAGTTCTTTACTTTATTTTGTGGATGTGCATGTCTCCAAAAGCAGGTTGCCACGACGGTTAATCGAAAGGCGTTCGAGCCGTTGCTCGATGTAAGTTAGCCGGATACTCGCACCATCCGGCGGAGAAGGGTCAAAATGAAATTTTCAAAGAACCCGAACCTCGGTTCTAATATTTTTAAACTATCGCCGGACTACATAATATTTTTAGGATATCACGTATTTTCCTAGAAAAGTCGGAGATGTCTTTCTTCTAAAGAACGACGCGAGAAAAAAGAGTTCATGGCACGCCCGGTGGGACCTTTCTTTCCTTTTCATCTCTCCGTCGTGGCAACCTGGAGATATGCACATCCTTATCTTCGATTCAATGAAAACAAAAAAAAAATCTCCGCATTTCGATCGAGCTAGTCTTGTTGTCTACGGGACTTATGACGCCAACAACGGTGTCGCCCGTTACGAGGCACGTCGAACGACGTGACATCGGTGCGGTCACTCCCGGCATCGCCTTCGGCAACTTCCGAGGGTCGTTTTGCTCCCCGGCCGGGGGCGATCTTTGAAACTCCGATTGCCAACGAAGAGATATATCCCCGTGCTCGGGCAACCTTCGGGGGCACCTGCGCGCACAAAGACATCGAACCGAGGCATTCCAACCGACTCCCCCGCGAGTCACTGGCGTGGACCAAGCCATCGACAACTCGGGCCCGCGCCCGCACCACAGCAATGGACCATCGAAGCTCGATCGAGCACAATTCCGCGAACCCTCGAAGTCGGGGACATCCGTGCCCGGGGGTGAGGCACGTCCTCCCGACTGCGGATGAAACATCCATCAGGCTCGCGAAAGACAAACGCCGCCAACCACGGCCCGGCACCCCTTGCTGCACGACCGATTCCTCCATCCTAGATCGGGTTGAAGAGGATCAACGAGGGACATAATAATACCCGCGGCAGTCGCACCGAACACTCGGGGAAGGGCAAGCCCTCTCGTTCACTACGAGAAGGCCGGCCACGACCGGCGGCCGACAAGCGAGAGGAAAGGGGACAGCCCTTTCGTATGAACAACCAAAGCTCGAAGCCGGCCATCAACTCGAAAGAAAAAATGCCGCCGGGCGAGGACCAGCCCTTGGTCCCCATTCTGCGGGCGGCCGGCGGTCCAGATCAAGGAAAATCGGCGAGGGCGGTCACGCTGTCATCCGAGCTCCATCGGCGGTCGGTCGCCGACCAATCTTATCGGCACTTCTGCCGGATGATGGGAAATTTCTCGACAAGACTCTACCTGCCGGGTCAGACTGACTCGGCGATGTCACCTTGGCCCAGGGGCAAGCTCCCGAACAAGCCCGCTTTACACGGCGGTACAGATCGAAACAATGCTCGTGCCAATGGCCAGGGCAAGGTCCGAGCCCTACTGCCCGAAACTCGAAAGAAGTATGGCTTCGAAAAGTCGATGTTTCCCCGACGAGGACCATCCCCTCTCGGTCATCCGCGATGCCCCGATATGGGCCCTCGCGGGTCGGGTCCGAACTCACCCCCGACCCAAAGCCACTTAGCTGCTCGGCCGAAAGGGGACGGGGGGCAAGATGCAAGTCTTCGCTACTCGCTACATACGGCGATTGTCCGGGCGATACCTGCGAGATCCGGGGACCGAGTCCATCGTGGACCGGTGACGTGCGATCAAGATAATCGACCACCGGGTTGTCGAAAATGCCGCTCGGCCCGATGAACGCGGACATACCTCCCAACGACGACGCAATGGCGGACCTGCGGCGAGAAAATCGGCGGCTGGCTCTTCGCTGGTGCGAAGCCTACGCGAAGCCCGGTTGGCACGAATTCAGCTCGCCGAAAATTTCTAAGCGAGCCTCGTGTCGCTCGAATGGGCCACCCCCGTGTTGCCGTCTCGGCTTGCCATCCATCGCCGGTAGGCTCACGAGGTTACAATCGGACGACGAGGTGTTTGTGGCACCGATATGCCGCCTCCTCTTCCTCGCACGCCTCGACGATATATGGAGCCCTCTCGCGAAGCGATGATCGAACGGTGATCGACTGGTTGGCTCCGTGAAAGAAGACGCAACACGGTGGCGCCCTACCGGTGCACCTACCTCGGTCACCGCTCCGCGTCACCGTCCCGGTGGCGGCACCCCAGGGACAATAGTCCGGCGATGGCGGCGACGAAATCGAAGACCGGTCGAAGGCAAGCGCCAACGGTCTCGGGCGTCAACCCGTCAACGTCCCCTCTTCTTGACGAAATGGGGGCAAGAATGCCCTATGGCTCCCTCGCAGACTCTTGTTAATCTCGTGCCAGAGGCCAACTTGGGAGGAGCGTGCGGTGAAACCGTACTCCTTCCACATGGGGAATTCACGCCAAAATTGTTCAACACTGCGTGGAAAATGGGCTAATTTGCCTACCGAAGAGCGAACGCCCGGAAGACGCCGCCCGAGTCGGGAGTCGAGCACGCCCATACCGCGGTGGGGCGAGTCGAGGCCGCTATCGGTTTAAAGATTTGGGCGAAGCCACTAATCCGTGACGGGGTTCTCGTATTGGGGAACATTTGGTGCACCCACCGCAACTTGGCTGCAAGCTGCGACTAGAAACGAACTTCATCGTCGAACACGGCATCGGTCTCGGGCGGCCGTCGTGCGGGAATACACCCGAAGAACAAGTGCGCGGGGGCGAGGAAAACAAGGTACGTGTTTTTTGCTTGCGTTATTTCGACGAGCAACCGTCGAGCGACGACCGGAAGCCTCCCGAGACCACGGCCCGACCGGGGCCCGCAACAC
The DNA here is from genome assembly GCA_036172225.1 of Cryptocoryne crispatula var. balansae. NCBI lineage: Eukaryota > Viridiplantae > Streptophyta > Magnoliopsida > Alismatales > Araceae > Cryptocoryne > Cryptocoryne crispatula. The sequence continues at coordinate 44,714,345 of CM069921.1, forward strand.
GCGGCCATTCGGGCACGTGACGGCCCTACTGCGGTGCCGAGTCTTCTCGACCAATGATGACAGTGAACGCACCCTACGCCCTCGCGGCTTAGAGGATGCGCGAGGAGAAATCGGCGATTGAAGGCTCTTATTGCCGGTCTTGGGTCTACTTCGACCTCGGTCGACTCGAGATTCGAGGAAGACGAAGTTGCGACGACCCTGCGTCGCCCGGTCGAGCCGCTACCTCCTCCGCCACAACCTGCGGTTGCCGGCCGCCGAAGCAAGGATGCTTGGGGATGACGACGTACGGGTAATGCACCATTACCGGCCGCCTCCTCGCAATTTCGTGGAGCCCGCTCGACGGGATATGATCGAGCGACTCATTGCCAGCTGGGGCCGGCACAACATAACGAAGGCTACATCGTGATGGGCGATATCAAGTTCCCTATCCGTTGCATCACCAATACGTGGTGCCGGGAATTTCTAAAGTTCCAAAATGTTCCAATTTGACGGGCACGGGTCCCCGAGGAACATGCGGCTCTCTGTTCACTCGTATGGGGCGGCATACAACGAGTCATATCTACTCAAATACTTCGCCACCACTCTCACCGACGGCGTTTGAGTGGTACTCACGAAGCCAAACTCCGTCGCAGGCGGGCGGTCTATACGCAACGGAAGTTCGTGGAGAGATTCGGCTTCTCGGCGACCACACGCGTTGGTCGAGCTCGCCACGATGACGCGGAGCGCGCGATGAAATGGCCATCGACTACATCCGGCGGTGGCGCGACATACCGTGAAATGTGCCAATCCGTCGTTAAATGAAGAGAGCAATGGCACTTTGCGAAAGGGGCCTACGGCCGAAATTCAAAGAAGGTCTTGGGAACCGAGAATCCGGACCTTCGATGACTTAAACATCGCGGTGGCGGGGGGTGAACGTTTCTACTTCGATAGTCCACCAACGGCAACGACCGGTCGAAAGTCAACAAAGGACAAGCAATCGACGGATGTCAACACGATCGATGTGTTTTCTCCTCCTCGAGAAACAAGAACAACAATGGGGCGGGGAAAGACGCCGGCTGACATCTCTTCCTACGAAACTCCACGACAACACGAGGACGAGGATCTCGTTGGAGGAACGTCGGTCTAAGCCATATTCATTCCGACAAGAATACCTGAAAGGTTGTTCGATGCTGCGTAGAGCAACCTAATCAACCTTTCCACAAAAACCCCAGAGGCGGAAGGATTGATGAGCCCGACGTCCCTACCACGAGGAATGTTGGGGCACCTGACAGAGCTGCTTTTGTTTTGAACTTGGCCGAAGCCATGATCCGTGACAAGGTCATCGACATAGGGGAGCAGCGGTATACCCTCCTCGGGTTCACCCAGAAGGCGGGCAACCAAGCAACTACACCGTAATCGTGATACATCATCGGTGTACGCAGGCTAGTCAATAAAACATCTCACCTAGCCATCGTCCTCCCGACATAGAGCCGGCCATGCATCGTGGGCATTGTCACCAAAAAAAAATGACGAGACTTGGTTAGCCGGGCATAAACCTAGCAGGGGCAAAAGTGCCAAAAAAAAGAAAAAAAAAAAAGAAATCCGGTCGAGGCGAAAACACCAAAGGCGCCTCGAAGCGAATCGGATAACCCGGCAGTGAAAAATCATGAAGAACGCACGGCAAAATACAAGGGGGTCGACGAGTGAAAACTTCTGAAAGAATTAGGTCGATAAAAAAAAATCAAAAAAAAATCAAAAATAAAAAAAAAAATCAAAATTGCTCTGCAAGGACCGGGTGGATACACGAAACCCACTGCGTGCTCCTTGGGACCCTCGAACCCTTGTTGGATCATTTCAAAAATCCGCCATCGACTATTCCGGAGTCTCGATGGTCCGCGAAAATTCTTATCAACTTCTCAGAAGGACCGAGGTGGTCACAAAACCCCACTCCAGTGTTCATGGGGCCTTTTTCAGACAAAATTCCCACCATCTTGACTACTCCAAGACTTGATGGTCTAACAAAAATTCTCATCATTAAACTTCTCCAAAGGACCGAGTGGACACATAAATCCACTCACATGTTCCTTAGGACTTTTTCAAACAAAAATTCCCGCCATCCTGGCTGGCTCCAGTCTTGATGGGCTACAAGACATTCCCTTTGTCAAAATTTCCCGAAGGACTGAGTGGACACATAAATCCACTCACATGTTCCTTAGGACTTTTTCAAACAAAAATTCCCACCATCTTGACTACTCCAAGTCTTGGTGGTCTACAAAAAATTCTCATCATCAAACTTCCCCGAAGGACCGAGTGGACACATAAATCCACTCGCGTGTTCCACTAGGACTTTTTCAAACAAAAATCCCCACCATCATCAGGATCTTGATGGTCTACAAAAAATTCCCTTTGTCAAAACCTCTCAAGAAGGACCGAGTGAACACGTAAATCCACTCGCGTGTTCCTTAGGATCTTTTCGAACAAAAATCTCGCCATCTCTGCCTCAGATCTTGATGGTCTACAAACATTCCCTTTGTCAAAAAATTTTCCGAAGGACAGTGGTGGACACATAAATCCACTCGCATGTTCCTTAGGACTCTTTCGAACAAAAATTCCCACCATCATCTGGCTATTCCGACCTTGATGGTCCACTTCTCATCATCAAAATTTCCGAAGGACCGAGGTGGACACGTAAATCCACTCGCATGTTCCTTAGGACTCTTTGAACAAAAAATTCTCACCATCGGCCGCTCGGCCCCGATGGTCTACCGCAAAATCCCAACATCAGAATTTCTTTCCAAAGGACCGAGTGGGCACATATCCCCCACTCGCATGCTCCTAGGATCTTTCACTGTGCTTTACGAGGTGGAATCCGGACTCGGCGAAGATCCCACGTTCATAGGTCGGAGTTGAAATCCATACTTGACCCCGAAAATATTTTCAGAAGGATCGAGTGGACACGACCCCACTCGCATGTTCGTGGGATCGAATTTTTTCAGAAGAACCGAGTGGACACATAGCCCCGCTCACGTGTTCCGTAGGGGATCCAAACTTTTCCGAAGGACCGAGTGGACACATAGCCCCGCTCGCATGTTCCGTAGGATCCAAAATTTTCCCGAAGGACCGAGCGGACACATAGGCCCCGCTCGCGTATTCCCGAAGGATACAAACCTCTTAGAAGGACCCGAGTGAACACGTAGCCACGCTCGCGTGTTTCTTGGGATTCAAACCTTCTCGAAAAGGACCGAGTAGAACCTGACCACGATCGCATGTTCCTTGACATCGAAAAAATTCTCGAAGGACCGAGTGGGCACGTATCCCCCGCTCGCGTGATTTCTACAGGATCTTTCAACCCTTGCCCCGCGGTGAAATCCGGACTTGGCAAGAGATCCCCACGATGCATAGGTCGAGGTTGAAATCCATACTTGACCCAAATTTTTTTCAAAGGGACCGAGTGGTCACGCTGGCCCCCGCTCGCATGTTCCTTAGGATCAAACCCACTTCCCAGGACCGAGTGGACACATAACTCCGCTCATAGGTTCCTCAGAAATCCAAGCACCAAGCCGGTGGACCTCAATGCTCCATAGGACTTCCAAACGTCCAAAGTCAAGTCAAGAACTCCCTCCTGACTTAGTCCATCCAAAATCTTCGCATACGGCTTGAGGGAAGCCTTAATTCCCTGCAAAAAAAAAGAAAAGAAAAGGAAAGAAAGAAAAAAAAATGATAAAAAAATGGATGAAAAAAAAGAGAATGAAAAAAGGGAGCAAACACAACTGCATACCGTCCTAACCATTCCGGTAAAGATGGTTCACAAATTTAGTACTATCTTGTCGTCTTGATTCCTCACGATCTGACGATTCCTCAAAAAAAAATTTTTGCTCTCGATGGCAGTCAAAGTTCCCACCGTTCCAACCTTTTGGTCTTTACCGTTGTCAAACTATATCGTGACGGCCACTCCGGCCCGCCGCGGTCTCTGAAGCCTCCGCGCCATTGGTCGGACCGAGCAAGCCCTATTTTCCTATAAGTCGGGTCTCTTTGACAAGTTGAACTCACAAGTCCATTTGATGGATCGAGTGGACTCGCCCCACTTGCAAGGTCCTTAAGATGCAAAGTCTCCGATGCCTTGAGCGAAGTTGAAATCCATGCGGGTCAAATGCCACAAATGAGAGTCTCACGACATCGGGTTGAAATCCATATCCACGAAAGCCCCGCATTCCATGTGACTACGTTGAAATTCATACGTAGCCAAATCCAATGGTGCGGCTTGAAGGAAACCACAATTAAAAAAAACAAAAAAGGCTGAAAAAGAAAAAGAAGTGCACGACGGAGCTTGGCCGATCACCAACCTGACCGAAACGAAAAAAAAGAGTCAAAAAAAAAAAAAAAAAAAGGAAAAGAAAAAGAAAAAAGCCTTGCTAAAGTGAAAACCTGAAAGGGCGCTTTAGGCAAAATTAGGCATCTCCGCTACATGAAAACCTCCTCGGAGGCATGTAGGCAAAAAAATCAAGGAGGCTGACCTGGGTGAAAAAAAAGAGAACTTCAAAAAAGATTGGGTGGAAGGGATGTGGCGACAAGTCTACATCAACCAAGGCAGAAAACTTCGAGCAAAGCCCCCGCAAATCAAAGGAGAGCAACGGCGGAGCTCAACATGACAAGGACCGTTCGTCTCCAAGGGCCCAAGCCCTTCTCGATCCAGAGAAACTTCAAAGAAGAACAAACCAGTCGCCAACTACACGGACGACTCCTTGTCAACCTTCGTCTCCAAGAAATCGTCCGTGGGGGCATTTGTTGGCGTCAGACTAAAAAAAAAAAAACAACAGGAGGGGCAGCGCAGCAAAAATGGAAAAAAATAAAAGAACTGGTCCAGGTCAACTGCCAACTAGATTGGCCCTCAATTGGGTCAAATCAAGTCCAGTCATACTCAAAACAGGCCCTAAATTGGGCCCATTGGCAGCCCATTTCCAGCTCTGGCCGGCCAGCCCATAATCAGGCCATGTTCAGGCCCTGTGCGCAGCCCACAGGAGGGCTTGGGCCGCAGCCTCCTGCTGGCCCAGAAACCAGGCCCATGATGGGCCAGGCCCACTTCAATGCCAATGGGAACAGGCCCAGCCGCACCCACCTGCCACCTCAGCAAGCCCTGTACGCACTAAACCAGCCACCTGCCACCTCAGCCCATTCATTAGTCAGTTTATGGAGGGGGGAAACCGAAGAGGCCAGGGGGAGATCAAGGGACAGCATGTCAATAAATTGGAATAAATGGAGTAACTGCATGGGGGAGGCCAAGAGGCCTACGTACAGGCCACCTGCTGGCTCTTCACCTCCCCCTCCAGCCTCTATAAGAAGAGGGGGGCGCACCAGCCAGAGGGGGGACGGCGGAAGACGCCGGGAGGCTGCTGGATTGCGCCCTGCTCCTGCTGCCTCTGCTGCACCCTGCTGCTGCACCTGCTGCTGCACCTACTGCTGCCACCCGCTGCTGATACCTGCTGCCAGGAGAAAGGGGAGAAGAAGAAGAGGGGAAGAGGACAAGGTAAAAAGGAATTGTTGGCTCCCACGTAGCCCCTTAGGGGGCCCTCTTTCTGGCGGTTTTCTTTCCTGCCCTTATCCACCTTCACAAAATGCCCCATTTCGGTCCATTTAATCCCCCCTAAGTTGGACTGCACTGCCGCTGGAGCCAAGCCCAATCAAGGCCCACATTTCGGATCACCTGCAGGTCCATTCTTTGGCCCATGACCGGACCACCTGCAGGTCCCTCTTTCCAGCCTGGTTTCAGCCCCGATCAAGGCCCAGAGACCCCCATTTCGGCCCATTTCCAGGCCCATCACCAGGCCCATCACCAGGCCCCTAACCTGCCATCTGCAGGCCCACATTCCAAACCACCTGCAGGTCCCTATCTCAACTCGGTTCCAAGCCTTGCCTGAGGCCCATGACTGCCCCCCTGCTGGCCCGGTTTAAGCCCATATCCGGTCTCTATTCGACCCGATTTAAACCACCTGCAGATGCCCCAAACAGGCCCATGAACACCACCTGTCTGGCCCACCTGCTGGCCCCCTTTTCAGGCCCAGTTCGAGCCCATGTGTCAGGCCCAAAATCTGGCCCAAGTCCAGTTCAATTTTTCCAAGCCTATCACCAGGCCCATCACAACCGGCCCCCTTTGCAGCCCAACCAGAGCCCACATAACAGGCGCATATACAGCCCATGACTGGTCCCTTCGTGACCCGGTTCCAGCCCATCCAGGAGGCACTCTAAACTGACCCCAAACCGGTCCATTTCCAGCCCATGTTCGGCACCCAATTCAGGCCCAAAACAGGTTCCAATTTCGGCTCCTTTGTAGCCAGAAAACAGGTTCAATCTCGGCTCCCATGCAGCCAGGCGCCAGCCCCCCTTTGCGGCTCACCCTAGGGGCCCTTCCACGGGGCCAACCCGCTTCCCAAGCGGCCCTACGGCAGCTCCCTTGCAGCAAAAAGAAATAGAAGAAGAGGTTGCAGCAGCCCCCTTGTGGCATGTACCGGCAAAGTGAGGGATGAACCTCAACGGCCCTTTCACGGGTCCGGTTCTCCCCTCAACACATCAAAGGAGAAGAGAGCCTCAACGGCCCTTTCACGGGTCCGGCTTTCCCTCCTAGAAGCTGCCCTCCCAAATTCAAGCAAGAAATGAAGCCCGGCTTTGAACGCCGAAGGAATGGACCGGCCCGAAGTGGCCTTCATAAAATCAACAAATAAAAAATCAGAAATGCGAAAACAACATTAAATTAAGGACTTCACCCCTACCGGGGGAACTCCACCTTGGGCGGAGGCGCGGGCATGCATCCCGTAGCTTACGACCCGGACGTCGGCGCGGGCACGCTCCCGTAGCCGATGATCCTTCCCCCAATTTTGGCTAAGTCATTGACTAGCCTTATTGGATGGAGTACAGTTCCCCAAATTAGAAACTTGTCGGTATGCCGTTGTAATGCCGAAATTTTTCTAAGGTGGTGAAGAACCTAAATTGGGGGAAGGGTCACCACTTATTGTACACCGATGTACTTCACCCCACCTTTCAATGAAATGAAGTTCGATGTCAATTTGGATTGCATGAAACCGGGCGTTCAAAGTGGCCCGATGAGTCGGAGGCGATGCAAACCGCCAAACAGAAAATAAAAAACAGAAAATCAAATCTGAAAGTCATAAAATCAGAACTAAACAAAAATCTGAAATTCAACTTATTCCGGTTCAACCAACAACCGATCTTCAACAAGATTGAACCGGTTTTGAAACAAACCAAACCGAAATCAGATTTCAAATAAAAAATCTGCCAAAACAGAAAATTCAGATTCAAATTAAATCTGCAACCAACAAAAATCAGATTTAAGCAATCCCTCAAAACGGATTCTAGCCAGCTTCAAAAATCTGATTTTTGGCAATCTGAAAATTCATTTAACTTCTCCCAAAAGGAATCAAATAAACAACGTTCCAAACACCCAAAATGGATAAAAATCAACTTAAAACCAGAAAATTCATAAAAAATCAGAAATCTGAAAATTCATAAGACCAACCAAACAACAAATACCAAATTGCTTAAAACCTTAAGCACATATTGAAAAATCAAAACAAAAACTTGAACCAATTAAGTCCAAAGATCAAGCAGATTCAAACCAAAACAACTTGAATCAGCAAAAAATCAAAAAATCAAACAAATAAAACAACAAAACCAAAATCAATCAAAACAAATTGATTGAAAACCCAAAATCAACAAAGCCGACTTTCGAAGTCAACCAACAAATAAATAAAACAAACCCGAACAAAACGGTTTGCGTCGATCGGACCAGGCCGCTGCCCTTTTGAAGTTCTTTACTTTATTTTGTGGATGTGTGCATGTCTCCAAAAGCGAGTTGCCACGACGGTTAATCGAAAGGCGTTCGAGCCGTTGCTCGATGTAAGTTAACGCCGGATACTCGCACCATCCGGCGGAGAAGGGTCAAAATGAAATTTTAAAAGAACCCGAACCTCGGTTCTAATATTTTTAAACTATCACCGGACTACATAATATTTTTAGGATATCACATATTTTCCTAGAAAAGTCCGGAGATGTCTTTCTTTCTAAAGAACAGACGCAGAAAAAAGAGGTTCACACAGTGCACCTCCTTGTTTGGAATTCCTAAATCCTTCCTTTCCTTAAAATTTTACTTAACATTAGTACCACTTTTTTATGTGTTGCATATGTAGAGAAAATGTCGGACAATGAGCATATGCCCCCGACAACATGTATTATTTCTAGATGTTGATAAAAGAGAGTCAAATGTAAATGGTACGGAAAGAAATGAATAAGAGGTGTTTTCAGCCTTAAACAATACATTGGTGGGATTAGTGGGAATGCAAAAAAATGTGACAAGTACTGTGAAGCTGTGAGAAGAAACAAGGGGGTTATTTACTCGAGAGAGTATCACAGAGAGAGATACACTTTGGTCAAAGAGTCAAGCTGCCTAATGAGTTACTCATATGAAGAAACATTATATTTATATCTAAAAGCATTGAAAAAAAAGGCAAAGAAAACAATTGACATTGATGGATCAAGTTTAAAGGATCAAGAGGAAGCACAGGTGAAGAGAGCAATGCATGTAAGGCATTAGCCCGTGATGATGAAAAGATAAGGAGGGGGAGTAGTCTGGGGTTGTTAGGCATTTAAATGTAGAAAGCACTCATCCTACACCTAACTTAGGCAGAGATAGAGAGTTCTATCAGTCACAATTAGTTTGACCTGATAGACACATCCATATATAGGCGACAACAAGTAGTCAAAAGATGATAAAATAAGTTTTTAAAGAAGTTAAGGCAACGACAGAGAGTGTAAAGAAGATAGTCAAATATATTTGTAAATGGCTCTTGCACGTAAGTATATCTAACCTTAACTTACTTTCATTTATCTTAGAGAATTTTGAGTGAACATTAACATTTATCTCTTATTTCATCTTGTCATAGGTGTCTTTGCCCATGCACCCATTAGTCCATATTTCCATATTATGATCGACACTATTAGTGTGGCTGGATCCGAATTAAAAATCTTGACGTCCAAATACATTTACGAGTGTGGGTTGGATGTAGAGGTTGGCAAATTGTCTACACTGATAGTTGGATTTCACGTAGTTTGGAAGGAGAGGGATTACACTATCATTTGCAACAGATGGACATGAATCACGAGGAGATTTATAATAAATTTTTGTAATTATTGATATGAAGGCACACCATTTCTAATGCCAGATCAAGAATACAAATTATTTGTTTACTCTCATGAATGATGTTGTAGAGGAAGTAGGTGAGGAGACCATTGTTTAGTTTGTAACTAACGATGATGCTTCATATAAGGTTGCAAGGAAGAAGTTGATGGACAGCAGAAGGCATTTTGGGTTTCTTATTCCATCAATCTAATGTTAGAGGATATTAGGAAGGAACCATTTGTGAGCACATTAGTTAGTTAAGTTTAGTTGATTATATCTTTCATTTATGGTCACCCTAAATTGCTTAACATCATGAGAGAACATAGCAATGGCTGTGACCTAGTGCGACCTAGTTCAACCAGATTTGCCATGCATTTTATTGCATTGGAGAGCCTCTATAGACACCGGTGTGATTTAAAAATATTCATTTACGCTTAAGAATATATCATGTACATGGTTAACTTACACGGCAGAATAGACCAATTTGAGATCTTAGCTAAAATGGAACATCTTATTGAGGATAATCAGAAGTGGGAGAGAATACATTATTGTTTGCTCGTGAAAGAACCCCATGTACAAGTGTTAAGATTGGTAGATTCTAATAATAAAAAACAAATGGGGTACTTGTACGATGCAATGGACAAAGAAAAATTGAAATCAAATATAAACATTCAAATGGTTGTCATAAATGATGTAAGATTATAGATAACAAAGGGGACAAAACACTTCACCAGGATGTTCATACAACATGTATTTGTCTATGTTTATATTTTATTTAAGTCTTATAGTAATGTGTTAATTGTTTAATAATTTCATTGTGGCAAGATATTTCTTAAACCCAAAGATGTAATATGGTGGACAAGTATACAATGATGTAGAGATTATGCATGGTATGTTATTAGCAACACAATGTTTAGTTAGGACTCAACAAGATAAAGCAGAAAATGAGATAGAAGTAAATAAAAAATAGTAGAAATACATCTATTTAAGTTTTTAGGACCTATTTGTTATTGAATTATTTTTTGTATCATATGACATTTTTGATGTAATCATATAAGATGAGGGTTGGTGTGTATAGAGATTCTCTTATATATTCTTATGATAAGGTTTCTCCAGATATGTGTATATCACATTGGCTACACGCTCATTATTTAGATGACAAGGATAGATACTTATAGTCATTTGTCTTTTATTAGTTGAGTGGTGAATACAAAGTCAACAACAAAAGTGAATGAAGTCCACTCGTCACTATTACAGTTTGTATATTGAGCCAAAATATGAGTTCTTCGTAGTGTGAGGAAAATTCGGTTATCTTTAGCTTAATGCACAGAGAGAAGAAACATGTTCTTGTGTTTTATCACTACAACATACTGTGAAAAATTAAGAATGTTAAAGAATATCTAAAAAGAGATTTGCTAGATTTGCGGTGTGCATGAGCAAAAAGATGAAGTAAGAGGACAAGATTTGTCGTAAAACGATGTTGACTTATAATACCTTTTCCAAGAATAACATACACTAGTAACATGATGAAGGACAAGGATGTTGCACCCTCTCCAAAGTTCGACCCGAATGATCGTGCATAGGCCGAAGGTGAACTTGGTAGTGTATAAGTTGAAGACGAAGAAATACAAGAACAGGCACACGTCGCACACAATAACGAGGTTCCAACTCTAGCTCTAGATCTAGCTTCCCATGCAACTTCGACTTTTGCTTCTACTTAGAAAACCTCACAGAAGACAAGTATATTTGGCGGATATACAATTTTGAAAGAGGTTCACTAACGAAGGATTTATTCTACCAACTCATCAAAATGTAGGAGGTTCAAGTGGAGGTGAAGATGGAGGATCCGATACAAGTGCACATATAAGTGGAGCAAATGTTGATGATTTGAGCTAACACCAACATTTATGTGGCTGAAGTCAGCGTTAGAATCAAATATAGTTTTTTATGAGTACATTGCTCGATATTATCCAAAATCTCCTAATTAGTTGTAGCCATATATTCCACTCACAACTTTAACATAGGATGGTGTTATGATTTTGGTGAGATAGCTGAATCATTATTTTCATATGAGTACGTGCCAATCATGATTGACAATTCCTAATGGAGCATCTCAAAAAATCCAGAGAATGATGAGTTCCAAAGCCAATTTCATAGATGTTGGTGGTATGTACATTTTGATTGCTCCACATCATTTGTACCATGTTTTTTATTAAAATGATCATTAGTGTTAACGTATATCCACTCGTCTTAAAAGCTCTCATAATGTGGAAGTGTGGTTATAGTTATATGTTATATTTTTATTTTTAATATTTTTAGGAGGCTTCCTATTTTTATGTTTTTTATTGATTTTTTAAAATTTTTTTAGATCGGGAATCCTCTTAAAGATGTGGCAGGGATCACCGATTTGATCCCAATCTAGATCAATTTAGGACCTATCGATCTGGGTCCCAATTTCGATCTGACGATCCTAGGGGGTTTAATGTTGAAGTTTCCTTTCTTTATTTGGATCATCATTGTCATGTTTTTAACTTGTATTGTCGGATGTTTGATTTTCTATGAGGTGTTTCTTCGTAATCTTCTTTTTGAATTGTATCTAAATATTTAATACCAATAGGATCAATTAGTTTTGTTTTACCCTTGCCATTCTTTGTGGATGACACGCTCTTTTGGCTCTTTGCCACTTGAAGAAGAATTTAAAGGCCTATTGGGGAACCATCTGGAAGCACTTCTTTTTTACTTCAACTTTTTCACAAAGTGTTTCGTATTTTTGTGAACTTGTCTGGTTACATAATTTCTTCTTTTGTAACCGAAAAACATTTTCAAGATCGACTATTATCTTTCTTTTACACGAGAACTTCTTCTCGACTCTTCCATCATGCATGTGACATCAACGCGTGGCAAGTTTGCTCTATGCCGCTCTTTCTCCCTTCAATCCTTTTTGTCACCTTCTTTGGTTGTTGTTTCTCTCGCCAATCCCTATCTCTTGTGCCCATATACAAATCAAGAAGAAATCTAGTGCTGCCATATAACTAGCGATGATCCTCACGGTAGGAGTCGTCAGAGTCCATGGTATATGAGAGGTTCAAGGTTCCGACTGAGCACCAAGATCTTTGTCTTGTTGATGATCACTTCCAAGCAGCCTATATGATGTGTCTTTCACATCTAAACATTTAGCTTCCCCATATCCTCTTGCTCCTCATCTTCACGGACTGATACCTTACTTATCTACATTGCTCTATTCACTTATGCCTCCTCCTCATCATCTGAACTTGATCTATCAATGTCAATTGGAGTTTTTTCTTTACTTTTTTTACTACCTTTAAGACATCAAATTTGTGTCTCTTCACCCGAGTAACTCATCATACAATTCGACTCTCTAACCATTGCATATCTCTCTCTGTGATGCTCATTTTTCTCATAGCTCCATCATAGAGGTGTCCTCCAGCCAGTTTGGTTCGGGTTACAAGAAAATTTTCTCAACCCAAACCAATAAAATCATTTTTTTAACTTGAACTGAACCATACCAATTTAAATTGGGTTGGTTTGGGTTAATTCTGTTTAAACAAAAGTTTAAATAATTTTAAATTTATGATTTATAAACAACCCTCAACCTAACCTAATAGTTAACATTTGTGGTAATCCCTAAATTAACATTATTGCAACTACATGCTTAATAGGCCCAACATACTTAGAAAGGCCCATATGGTAGCTTCAAGATTGGTATACGAAGAGGGGTTTCTTTTATAAAAATTTTCAACTCTTTTTGGTGAGGTCTATGTGGCATTAATACACTTGTACAGATGTCTTGGCATGTTGTGCCTGGCATACCAGCTAGAGGGCTTTAGTCCCATCTTAGACATTCTAAGGAGACTGTGTACCATATATACGATCTAGTAGGGGTGTAAACAAAATCCGATATTATGAAATTTTGATTAGATTTCGATAAAAATTAATAGGTTTGAAACTTGTTTTCATATTTTATAAGCTATCGGAATTGGAATTGGATATTCCGATAGTTTATTGGAATCTGAACCAGTTGATTTCATTTCTGTTTATCTTACATCTATAAAAAAATAAATAGATATAGTAAATTTAATTAAAATAAAACTAAATAAATTATAACATATGATATGTCAAGTGATCAAAGGATAAAAATATAATTTTGAAGATATTATATAAAAATTTAGTAATTATATGTGAATTATTAACTCATTTTTAAATAAAAACAAATATATTGTATGTATTCTAAAATTATTGAATTTGGCTCCGATTTTGATTACAAAATCAAAATCAAAACATAGTGATTATGAAATTATTAGAATCAGAATCGGAACATTTTAACTATTATCGGAACCAAAATCAGATACTGATGATTCTGCTACCAAATCCGACTCATTTCAACCCTACCATTTGGTTTATAGCCTACCAAACCTAAACAAAGCTACCAACCCATGTTGGAATGGCCCAATTCAGGATGCGGTTTGGGTCGGGTTTCTTCTAGTTACCAATTTTGGATCCTGATTTCCCTTATTTGTTTTGTCAACTTGAACCAACCCAACACTTTCGGGTTGGACCGGTTCGATTTTTCAGGTTGGCCTGAGAAGTGAACACTCTTACTCCGTCGGTACTTTATCACATTTTTTTGCATTCTCACTAATCTCACAAATGTGTTGTTTGAAGCAGAAAATACATTCATTCATTTCTTTTCCGCACCCTTTAAATTTAAGTTTCTTTTTATCAACATTTGGGAAAAATTCATACTGCATCCAATATCATGAAGTGTGCTATCATGCTACTCGTCTGATATTTTTCCTGCACATGCAACACATAAAAAAGTGGTACTAATGTAAATAAAATTTTAAGAATTTTAAGGAGTATTTGGGAATTCCAAACAAGGGGGATGCACCTGAAAGGGGGGAGGATGTTGGGAGAAAGTCACCCCTCGGGGTGACTGTGCAAGGGGTGTTGTTCGGAACAAAGGTGAGGGGGGGGGCACCTAGATCCAAACATGGGGGGACTCAATCACTCCTCGACAAGGATCGCGGGATCGGGATTGGTGGGTACCGATCAGTTCCTGATCGGATTGGATCGGATCGGACTAAATCTGGTCAATTTAATGGAAGAAAATCGATCCAGAATCAGTAAGCACAAAAAAAACCAATTCTGATTCCGGACCAATCTTGGCTGATTCAGACCGATTTTGGCCGATCCTAGCCAATCTAACTGGAATAGCAAAAAAATTGATCCGATTCCGATTCCGATCCAATCTCGACCGATCTGGCCGATATGATTCCGATCCAGACCGATTCTGCCAGAACTTTTTTACGGATCGGTCATTCGGCCGAGAATCGGATCGGTAATGGCCGATTTAATCTAGAAATCGGCCGATTCTGCGATCCATGCTCCTCAAGTGACTGTCTAAGGGCCAATCTCGAAGGGGAGAGGTCGAGGGAGGGTACAAATGCACCTAGAATCTGTAGGGGTCGGGGGAGGGGGCAGCAGGGGGGTTTGGGGGGAGGGGGACCAGCCGACTGGGGCAGAATCTGCAAGGGAAAGGGAGGGCCAAGAGGGGGAGCCATGGTGGGTGTGGGTGGAAGGCAGGGTACAGATCGGGGGGGGGGGGGATTGCCTTGCCGGGTGAGAGTGCTGCTGCTGCCCTGACACTGGAGGGGGAGCAAGGGTCTAAAATCATGGGAGGAGATCAGGAGAGTGAGGAATTGGAGGAGGATTGGGAGAATGAGGGGAGATCAGAATCAGGCCCAATTCCAGTATTTTTGGACTCCCAATGGAATCGATGGGATCACCGATTCCTATTTGATCCTGCATAATTGGCCGATCCAGCCAATCCAGGCCGATTTCTCTGGCAGTCCCAGATCAGTCCTCCGGGTGATGATTAGATCGCCAGGGGCTGATCTGATCAAAGAATTGTCCGATCCTGATATGGATCGGCTGATTCTACAACTATGCTATATGCCTCCTAAGCAGCAGGATTCCAGTGATCAAGTGTCTACAAAGCAGCCGTAGGAGCTGAGGATAGACACCTTGTGGTACATTGCCTCCTTGAGACCCATTAGGAGGTTGCACCTTACATACATATGCTTATCCAGGTGTCGTAGAAGCACCCTGCCTTTTGTCCTGTACATTGGTATGGAACAAGCGGAGACAAACGGAGGCCATGATAAAGAAGCTGCTGCGGTCTCTATTGGAGCAGCTGTAGCTCTTGCAGACAAGCCACCCGCAGCACATGCGGGAGTAAGTGCAAGCAGTTAACGGCTGTGCACTGGAGATGCATCAGGTGCTGGACAATAAAGATGTGGCAGAAGTGGGTTAAGCATGGCGTCCCCTTCATGGAAACATCAGTCTCTGCATCTTAGTTTGCATTCTAATGTTTATATAAGGCATACATCATAATGAAAATTAATTCAAAGTAGCTTGTGTTCATTGTTAGATGAACTGAACTGATTCAGAATCCGTAATGTTCCTCTTAGTTTGAAAAGAGACCTCTTTCTTGGCTCTGGGAAACAAACACCCAATAGCTAAATGATGTCACAGTAGAATGGAAAATTTTAGGATGCAATGGATAGATGGGAGGGAGGTGCTGATAGTGCTATTGATCATTCTTCTAGCGTCAAAACTAGCAATTATTCAGATAGCGATCATAATTTTTTAGAAGATGACCAAGGCTGAGAATAACACAACAGAACAAAAGAAGGAAAGTTGACAGAATGGATGTTTTGAATCTCATGTAACTAGGACAATCTGAGGTTGGCGCTGCATGCCCACCCTTCTTGAACTTGAACAGTATGGAACATCAGGTGCCCTGATATTCAAGAAAAAACTTGAGTGCAAAAACCTAAACAGAAGTACTTTTTTCCTGTGATAAAAAGTACCAAACAACTTCAGCTTCTATAATACAAGAGCACTTCTTTGTGAGAGAAGGTACTTCACAAATAATTGTTTCCCTCTATTTCCCAAACGGGCAAAAAATTTATAGATAATAACACATTTTCTTTTTTTTCGGCCTAAAATTGATCATGTGGGTTGAATTTTGGCTCCCCAGATATTTGTTGATCATCCACCCATGATTGAAGTGTATTTTATTCATGTCCAAATCAAGAGACCTATATAACAGTTGGAAGAGGATGTGGGCGACTAATTGTTTCATCCTCCAACGTTGCTCCTCACGATGTGACCCTTGTAAACAGTGTAGGTTCTTTGATTTGAATGTCATGATGGCAGTAAATTAATTGCTTTAGTCTCTTAGAGGTCAACTTGTTCTTTTATTTTATGTGGATAAAGTTAGATGCTAACTAGTTGCACTCACACCTAAAGACTGATGTCGTCTGACTTAAAACTTTAGCAACAACCCACGCCAAATTCTCATATCCTAGAACTATTCTATAATTCATCCACCAATCAGCTACATCTTACCATAAATGTTAGATTGTGTAAAATAAGTAACGATAAATGTTTCCAAATGTAAAACAGTAGAAGACATATTGGGACCTAAAATTATGGCTCGTTGTGCCCTCAAGAACCCAAAATATAGACCCAAGTCTATACTCATGCAACTTGTGGTATGGTATGATGAATCTCAATCAATGTTACCAATTATCCTCTAAATCCATAGTTGTCAAGGTGACAAAGCACCCAAGATGTTGAAGAGTGTCAATTCTGCTTAGGCAAGAAGATAGCCAATCATGTGTCGCCTAGGTGGTCAAGACAGTATCATTAGATGTTTATATATATGTTTTGTATATAAATATATATACATATATGCAATCATATATATAATTAGATGTTAATACTATATATATATTAATACATACATACAAACATGTATACATAAATATAATTATATTTGTATGTTATAATTGAATGCTTATGTTTATGTGTACATACATGTAAATGTGATTTCATGTGTAATTATGAATGTGTGGGTATATAATGTTTGGGAAATAGTTAAGAGTCCATTTGGTTACTTGTAAAACAAACCCCATATAATAAGTTTTCCTGAAACTCTTTTCAATATCTCTGTTTGAATGCATGTAAAATAATAGTCAACTGAAAACTATATTCGTTAACTTCCTAGAAACACCTATTTTGGCATCTGGATTAATCCAACAAATGCCATTTTCCAGGAGGATGGGCAATTACATATGCATTCCCACCGTAATGTCTCTATGGTACACACTCCCACAAGAATGTATCTCTCTCTACACAATGAATAGCAAACTATGTTATCCGAGGCGTGAGGCGCTTGAGGCGAGGGACCCGGCGCCTCGCCTCAGGCGCCTAAGGCGGGCGCCTCAGGCGCTTGAGACGTTTTGAATATTATAATAATATATATTTTAATAATGATATATGTGATATCAGATAATTGAAAAAATACATAAAAAACATGGAATCATTAACTAAAATGAGTGACAATTAAATATAACATTGTAAAGAGGAATTCAACCATACAATAAGAAAAGAATACAACCATACAACCAAACATAATACATAAAGTAAGTCTAATTCGAATACAACCATACAAATTCAAACATCACTCACTAGTCAAGAGCAATCACTATCGTAATCAAGATTGGCGGGAGCTTCCCGATCATCATTACCTGTATCGTCCGAATCTTCATTTAAAGACGAATTCTTTTCCAAGACCTAGAAATTAATTTCAAACACGTAAAAACATAACATCAAAATTAGAACAAAAAAATAACCAAACTCAATAACTAGAATTAAGACATGTAGTGTTTAAAATATGACCTCGTACTTGGCCTCTCCTTTTCATCTATTCCAGCAGTATCATCTACTTCTCTCCATCTCAAGTCTTCGCCTTCACGGACAAGATCTTCATCTTCATTCGCAATCCACTCACTCGATTCATCAATGTCATCTAAGGAGATTGGGTCTAGACCCGATTTCTCCAACCTTAGATGTCTTTCCCTAAGCCTTTGGTTGTATCGACGAATACCAAATCATTCAACTTCTTTTGTTCCAATCTATTCCTCTTTTGTATTTAATCTATACAACAACAAAAAAAATGAAAATATGATTTTATTAATCAAATAAATGATATCGATTACTTCAAACGCCTTGAAATGTGTTAAGGAATATTACCCCAAGCTCAAACGCGCTCCAATTACGTTCACAAATAGAGGCACTACATGTTAAGCTCAATACGCGTATTGCCAACTAGACCGAGGGTCGCGTCTCTCATCTACCCACCAATTTGTTACAAAATAACAAATTGATATTAAAATACACTAGAGTGATCGATACAATGCTATAAATCAATAAGCAAATAATCATACCTCGGAATAGATGTCTTTCAAGCCCGATAGCCATGTCCCTACCAAACATACCTTGTGCCTCTCTATACATTGCCAATTGCCTAAAAATCTGATCTTGGTCTTCACGCAAAGGTACCAACTTTTCAATACATTCATACAACCCTCGCTGATTTCGTTGTCGCTCTCAATATCTGGGATTGGCATAGTGAAACTGTGGATTTAGATAATACCTCGCAAAGACGCAACGGACGATGTAATCAAAATCCCATCTTCTCGTCAATGATATCCCAAATCAAGCCATATTTATCTATTTTATCATCCAATGCCTTTTTTATTCCTTCTTTCTGCACGATCCATGGCTTCATATATATATCCCATTGCAAAGGCTTTTCACCATCAACTAGCCTTAATACAAGGACAAGTGGCTTTGAAGATCTTCAAAGCATAAGCCACTCCTTTCCGTAATGTAGTCTTCAATACAATTTCACAACTCTTTTTCCCTTCAACTTTTTTACTCCATCGATTGTTGTTATTCATTCCAATTCGCGAGGTGAACATACGTCTCAAATCATCCTTGCATGTGTTTAAGTCATTCAAACTCAAATAGTTATTGCAAATCTAGGTTACAATACCGCACGAACAAGGTTCTTATCATTCGTGTATTTCCTCATAAGAGCAGAACTCAGGGCCATAAATGAAGCTCATGACATATTTCGCATGTCGAATTGTGGACTTTATCCGGTGATAGCTTCAAATATCTTCAAGCATTAAATCAAGGCAAACAGCAAAGACAATGGTGTCCAAAACAAATGGCGGTGTGTGTCCATCAAAAGGCGGCCCGCAGCCACATAGCCTGCCTCATTGTCCGTAACAATCAGCAGTGACACATGGACCAACCTCCTCCACAACCTTGTCAAGAAGACCTCGCTAGTAGCTCCGGCATCTGACCGTCACGAAGCATCAACCGATCTTAAGAAAACTGCATCACAAGAGGGGAGTGTTTACCGTAAAGTTAATTAATGATGTACCCTTCTATCCGTCCACGCATCGTACTCGATACTACACCATATTTCACCCAACTCGCCTTTCTCCTTCTCCACCAACTTTCGTGGTCTCAATCTCTTTAGCCAAGAGAGTCTCTCTTACTTCATGATAACTAGGTCCTTTCAAGCCCGGTCCAACCGACCAACCGCTTTCTAAAGATTGTTCGAAAAACTATTAAGGCGGACAACATAGAAAGAAATGCCCGTCGGGTACATCCATCTAGCGATGTACCGAATACATCGCTCTCTTTCCTTCTTCAAATGTTTCTTTCGTCCTTTATTGTTTTTGCCTGACTCATCGTGAGGTGCACAAAAACGATCCATTGGTCCTTTCATTCGCGGAGGAAGAAATCGAGTGAAAGCTCATCTACACTTTTGCGAGACATCCAGAAGATGTCTCCATCTCGTCGTACTCCTCGCCCAAGGAGGTTGTCCCTCCCTTCCATCTCTCGAACGTTCATTGCCTTTTCAACTTCGTTTGTTTCGCTTGTCATACATAGTTTTATCTCCTCCTTAGCCTCAATGCTTGCTTTCTTGCATGCAAATCACATTCGTCCCCAAGCCCGTAATGTGTTGCTTCAAACGATAGATGCCTCCTTTCAGACTTTGTGGCAAAATTGACATCTAACAAGATCCCGGTTCCGAGGATCTACTAAAATCTCATATTTCTATCCAACATCTTTGATTTAGGAGGTGCTCTTGATATGGTGAACCGTGTTTGCATGTATTAATGGGCGCGTAAGGTTGACTATTAGAACCGGTCCCCGAAGCTACGGTCTTCACGTGTTCGAGAGATGATAAAATATAACCTAAATTGAACAAAAATAATAAAACAAAAGAACAAAGCAAAATGATAAATATTTAACGAACATAAATATCTAATCAAATATGTACTAAATGAAAATAACCAAACGAATAAAAAATAAACAAAAATAATTAAGAGTTGTAAAGACCCACCCATCGCCACGACAAGATAGCGGCGTCACGGTGGGGAGATGCATCGGCGGCAAGAGGATCCCGCGGTGGCGGCGGCGGCAACAGCTTTAGGCGCCGGCGGTGGCGGCAAAAGCTTCTCGCACAGCGGCGGTGGCAGCGGGCGGCGCCAAGAGGATCCTCGCGGCGACGGCGGCGGCAGCAGCACCCGCGGCGGCGGCAGCTAAGAGGCTGCGGGCGGCGCCGCAGCCGGCACCTTCAAAGCGTGCGGCCAAGCGGCGTCAAGAGGATCCTCGCGGGCGGCGGCGGTGGCAACAGCCTTCCGGTGGCGGCGGCGCTCAGCAGCAGCACCTTCCGGCGGCGGCGGCGGCGGCGGCGGCGGCGGCGGCGGCGGCGGGAGACCCAGTAGCCCTGCTCCGTCGGCTCCTCGCGCGTCTGGGGAGAGAGAACCGCGGGTGGGGGGGCGTTGTTAAACGGATCCGGTTCTCCAACGGACAGAGGAGGAGGAGGCGGCGAGGCGCACAAGGCGCGGAGGCGGCCGCCGAGGCGGTCGGGGCGCCTGAGGCGACCGCCGGCGAGATCGCCAACGCGAGGCGGCCAACCGAGCGCTCGCCTCACCGCCTAGGCGGTTGAGGCGAACGCCTCTAACTACACAGATAGCAAAGGAAAAATAAATAATAAATTCAAATTAAATAATATTTATTAAATTCTAATTTACTTAAATTAAAAGTTTAGAGTAAAGTTCATTACTAAAATAAATTATAGTGATTGATTGCACAACTATTCTCAAAAGTTATATAAAACAAAAAAATTATTTTTAGAAACTTTGTTCTGATAAGTGATAAAATTTTATAATCTTAAAATTTAAAATATAAACTAATATGAAAATATTTTACAAAAAATAAACAATCAAAAATATTTTCAAGAAAATCATTTGAAGCATACCAAATGGGATGTTTAGATTTTATTTTCCATGAAAAAATGAATTCATGTAAAATGTTTTTATTAATTTTCTTTTCACATGCAACCAAATAGACCTTTAATCACTTTAAGTTAAGTGAGAGGGAGAGAAAAAAGAATTAAGAGAGAGTTTTATAAATTTTAAGTATATAAAATATATTTATAATTAAAAATATTAATTATATGTGACATTATAAGTAATAGTGAAATATATTAATATGTCCACACTATCATTAAATGGTTGTTCCTTGTGGAGGGGGTATCAAGGGGAAAAACCTCCAAAAGAATTTTTTTAATCATATATAAAGAACTGAGGCGCCTTGGACACCTAGGTGGGAGCCTTGTTCACCTTGGGTGCCTTTTTAGGCTCCCCAAAAGGTGATTGTTATTATATAGAATAATAATTTAAATTCGTGGCTGTTGGCACATATTAATATTAATATATAATATATTAATAATTTTTTTAGTAAAAATAGGTAAAGACATTCTAGCTAAGTAATATATACAAGTGATAAATAAGAGAATGTTAAAGATTTGAGCTAGAGAATTTCTCAATTTCGAAACTATCAATTCTTTTTTTGGGTCAGAATTTTAAAGGTAAAGTGCCTTGGTGCCTAGGGGACAACTAGGCACCTGCTTTGACAACAATGATGGACAACTATGTCTGAATCACATACTGTATCTCTTCTAATATCTCAATTGATGGGTTAAAGGATGGATTATAAATATATCTTGGATTGAAGAAGTATTCTATGCGATGAAGTATAATATTCTTAGTTGTTGGCAATAATATTCACAAAATATTATAATATTAGGAGGAATTAATTACCTATGTCATGAAGTGTATGATATAGTGTTTTCTCCCAATGGCGGTCAATGATATCTGATCACTTGTTATAACAATTAACCTTGGTGTTATTTTAGTTGTAGCACCTTCAAGGGCATCATACAATTAATAGCCCGTATGGGCCGTATCCACCTTCTTATTTTCATATACAATTTGCATGATTTTCACAATTGGCTCCACTCTTGCAAGGATCTTCTTCACCACCTTCCACATTTTCTATTTTCTAGTATATCTAGGGGTGTCAAATGGACGGGCTGGGCCCGCTGGCCCGTCAAAAAGTTCGTCGCGGGCTGGGCTCGGGCCCCTCAAAAAACTTAAGAAGGCCCGTGGAAAAATCCGTTTCTCATTTTATTGAAATGAGTAGGCCCGTCGATCTTTGGCCCGCCAGCCCGCCGAAAGCCCGTCAGCGGCAACCCACGGCCGCGAGCCCCAACACCCCGTGTTCGACTTCTTCTGCTCAATGCTTGCGGTTGAAATGCCCGAAGAAAGCAAAAGTCAATATTTTGCAACCGCCGGTCACTAGATCCGATCGTTCCTTGCAAGCCACGGCTGTACACATCAATCGTCTTCTCTCTCCGTGATGGAGCCCCGTCGCTTTATTTCTTCGTGCGCGAGCAGCGCGCGCGGAACTCGTCACCCGAGTGAGCCGTAGAGATGACAAAGCTAGCACCGGTGGCCGGTGCCTCCCCCGCTTCTCTTCTCGTACCGATCTTCTCTACCAGATGCCGTCGACCCTGGCCCTCCCTGTTTTACTGTACAATCCCCAGATGGAACGAGTAGGTAGGTAACCGGGCTGAAACCTAGTCACTTTTGTAAAGTTTTCCTTTTTTCCATTTTGTCTTGTAATCTATGTTTCTTCTTCACGATTCGTTCCTCTGTGTCTGACTTCTTATTCATTCAATTCCTTCAACTCCAATCTTAAATATGTAAAGATTATTAGTTATTTCTTAGTTATACGAAGCTCCCCATTTTAATCAAATTATTTGTGTTTTTTTTTGAACTCGAAAGTGGCTCGCGTCTAAACTGTTTGTTGCAATGCCACAAGGAATAGAACTTAATTAATCTCTTGCTTGTTCTTCCATCTAACTAACAAATGTGCTTGGTATTCCCTCTTCATTGGAGCTCGTCGTTTCTCATCGTAGATCAAACCAAATCGTGCATCATCCAACCGGCAAATGCGTCCTCGGGGGTCACGCGGACAGATCTCGTTGGCGCCGCTCTTGCAACCATTTTGATTCGTGGAATAACGTGTCTCAAAAGTTCCTGATAGTGAAGGGAACATACTTTTGCTTGCAAACTGTTGGTTCATCGAAGCCTGCTAAACTTTGGATAGTATGCACAGAGGACGATTCTACATGGGAAGCAATACCTATTCTGAAGTCTAAGCTTCTGTACTAAGCTACTCTATGGCCAATCTCGTGCTTGATTTCGATTCAAAAGGAAAGATCATAACCAATCCATGCAATGAATATACGGTTATGAAAATCGCTGGTTCAAGTAATCTCGCGACCGAACTATGGATTGTCCGTAATTCCGTAACATCTCTCGTACTTTGTAGGTGTTTTCGATACGGTTTTCTAATCTCTTTCTCGTCTTGAAATACGTGTATATGATACGTGTTCGTTCATGTTTATCCCGATGTCAAAAATCGTCTTTTCTTGTGTTAATTTCTTTGCCAAGTGCGTTATTTTCTTTTTACCAGAGGATGAGGAGAGCAAATACAAACATCTTACTAATTTTTTTTTTCGCTTACCATGCTATTTTTTACCAAACATGTCCGTCGGGTATTAGTTAAGTTTTAATGTTTGTGTTATTGTCCATTCGGAGTACAATTTTTTAGATCTAAATTATCCGAGAAATAAGCGAGATGTGAAACGCCATCGTTGTTGATTCCTCGTTAAATTACTTTTTGGCTCCGATGTATCATTTCTCATCTTGCTACGTTTCATTGCTTGTCTTGTTCTTCCGAGTACACTTTTTAGATCTAAAATATCCGAGAAAGAAGCTTTAGCTTGCTCCGTCTCCTTTCTCATTTTGCCTTTTATGATGTTCCAACGTTGGATTAGATTCTGACAATGGAGATATATATTTTTCAGCCGATGATATGTTTGACTACACTTGTATGGAGAGATATCGATTTAAATTTACAAATGATTTTATAATCCTTTTATGATTCTTAAAAATTTTCACATTTTTATTAATTTTATGATTCTTTGTAAAATTTTTCATGTGTGACTGTTTTACAAAACTCAAGCCCATTGGGCTAATGGGCTATGACGGGCTAAAGCCCAGTTACACAATCTAAGCCCGTTGGGCTTTCTAGATGGGCTTGGGCTTGGGCTCCATGTATATGGGCTGAAGTGGACCTGGGCCGGGCCAGCCCAAGCCCGGCCCATTGACACCCCTATGTATATCTTCTACCTTCTCACTGTTTCTTCTATATGTAGGATTTGCTCGACTCATCTAGTTTGTCCATCCAACAAGATCATTTGGAGAAGAGGACAACGTTATAACTATAAATTTTCTAAAGAGAGGTAATGTGATGTAACTACAGTTACACCTTGGGTTCCCTTTCCTTTTGCTTGCTCCCTCATTAAGTGCAAAATGTAGTTATTGTTATAAATAGAAGATAAGATAGATTGTGCCATGTTAACCTCTTTGTCCATTGTTGTATTCTTGTGAATATCCTTTAACATCAAGTTTAAAGTGGGCATGGCAAAGAACCCTATAGATGTGTGATCTCCTTTCCATTGACTTGTTCCTAGTTGCCTGGCAAGGAGTGACACTATCTAAAACCACTAGTAAACATGATCCTTTTATCTTATAAAAGTTCTCATACATAAGTTTAAATTAATATTCAACGTTCTTTATCTTACCAGATGTATTCACAAACTTTTAAAATACCATTCCAACTTGACCGTAAACTAGAAGTTGATCATAATAATACATATATAATTATACTCTTAAATTTATTTATGTATTCTTTGATATCTTCCACTTTCATTGACAAATAAGTATTATAATTGTTTTAGTATGAGTCTAGGACTATGTTTACCAACATCGGCAGTTTTTTCAACCATGGTGTCATAGTATGGTCCATTTACTGTGTTCACTAGTATACTCTTGAAAAATAACAATCTAGAAGTAGCCCTCCCTATCTTCACCTTGCCTAACTTTGAGTTTTCTAACATGATTGAAATGCTTGGTTGTCTTTCCCTTCCATGAACAATATATGAGTTGGGTCTACTTTTGGGTCATCATCTCCTCTAGTGTGATCATAGATCTCACTTAAGGGTCATTCTTAAAACACTATCAAAACCTTGGCTCATGTATCGTTGAGGTTGTCTTTATAGATCCACATATGCAAAGACTTTGCAACTATCTTCTACAGCACATGCCCTTTCATCCATCGACAAATAAATATATTTTAAAACATTCTAATAACTAAGGTAAGATGAGAGAAAATAATAATTATTTAAAACATGCACTCGCCAAAGCCTTCATACTCTTTGTTATTTTTAATAAGTTGGTTTTGCTCAGTGCTACAAATATATATATACTCATGATCGAAGGAACAAAATATCTCTTTTCTTATCGTTTTCTTATGTCATGAAATTACAATCTTCTCCTATTCTAAATATTTTAAATATGAAATTGATTTTTTATCTGAAGAGGATACTTGTTATATGGAGCGATATTATCCTTCTTCCTGTAGTATGATGCTTCAATCATGGTATACTGTCTCCACATGATCTTGTTGCAATATTTATATTTTTGTTGCATATTAATCAAATGCAATGATTCCAAGCAGGATCATTTTGGGTTGAGTTGGTTATTTGGTGTCGGTTGTTTATGAAATTTTCGAAAAGACTAACACTAATACAAAAATTAAACTGAAAAGATAAGCTAGAAGTGTTAGTAACAAAAATGACTCCAAAAGAAATTGATTTGAGAACATTGACAGAGAGAGAGAGAGAGAGTAATAGACCTTTGAATGGATCAACTGATCGACCTGGTCTCAGATCAGTTGGGCCTGGATCCAGGTCAGCCTTCGATGGCTGAAAGCCTGAAACCCAAACCAAGAGAAACTGGTGACATTTCAAAATCTGGTGCCCTCTAGTATGGAGTATGGCTTTGTAAAATCTAAAGCTGGGCTTTTATTAAGAAAAATATTTTTGGTTGGCTCATATGCTTACCACTTAACTTTTTCATTCTTTGACCTATGTTGAAATTGAAGGCATTCTTTATACTTCAGAAACACCGTTTTCTCGCTGGGGTTCATGTATCGGTTTTAGACTGACCTCTTGAGAATCGATAGTTTGTTGGATCTGTTTATTATATATAGCTGCTTGATTCATTCAATTAAACTCATCTAATGTAATTTCTCTCACTTCAGGTTTATGAGTGGATGACTTCTCAAGGAGATAGATTCCATATATACTCTAGTGACATTGCGATTCAATTGGACCTAATGTCTAAAGTGAGGGGCATATCTTATGCAGAAAATTTCTTTGCAAACCTGAAGGATTCCTTCAAGGATAAGCGTACCTATGGTGCTCTTTTAAATGCTTATATGCATGCAAAGATGAAGGAGAAAGCTGAGGTCATTTTTGAAACAATGAAGAAGAAAAGTTACGTAACAGATTCACTTCCGTTCAATGTGATGATGACGCTCTACATGAATGTTGGAGAACATGAAAAGGTAAATTCTATCATAGCAGAGATGGAAGAGAGAAGAATTGCTTTAGATATTTACTCCTATAATATCTGGATTACAACATGTGCTGCCACGGGAGATGTGGATGAGATGGAACAAGTATTTGAGCGTATGAATTCTGACCAAAGTATAAATCCAAACTGGACCACATATAGTACACTTGCTACCATGTACATCAGATTGGGTAACATTGAGAAGGCTGAAAAGTGCTTGAAGGATGCAGAGCTCAGGATGACTGGTAGGGACAGACTGTCCTTCAATTACCTTCTAGGTCTTTATGGGCTTCTTGGAAAGGTGGAGGAGATTTATCGTATATGGGATTGGTATAAAACAAGCTTCCCAAGCATACTCAATACCGGATATCACTCAATGCTCACTTCTCTTGCCAAAGTTGGAGATATGGCTGGGGCTGAGACGATTTACAAGGAGTGGATATCCATTACATCAAACTACGATCCTAAGTTGTGGAATATTATGATTGCATGGTATGTTAGAGAAAAGATGGTGACTAAGGCTCAGGCTTGTCTTGATGACATGCTTAACCTGGGTGGGAAACCCAATCCAAGTACGTGGGAGATTCTTGCTGAAGGATATATCAAAGCAAAGCAAACTTCTATGGCATTGCGTTGTATAAAAGCAGCAGCGTCAGTTGAAAGACCAGCTCCATACAAATGGAAACCCAGACCTGTGACTGTAGCAAACTTTCTCATGCTTGTTACAGAGCAAAATGATACTGCCAGTTTCGAGGCGTTGACCAATGTGCTGAAAGCAGTGGGATGCTTTGACAATGAAGAATACAAGTCTCTGTTTGAAACACACCCGGTAGGAGCCGCATGAGAATGATGAAGCAAGGTAGTCATTAAAGTTGGATGTTACTGAACCCAGCGCCTCATGGTGCAAGAAGTGATCAGCTTGTCTGCCAGGGGAGGCTCATTCTTTAATATGAGTCAAGCTTTTGCACCATATCGAGCGCACCATAGTGTCATCTAGTGTTGCAAGTCAACATTGATACCACACCTGCAATTTTTATTGTTTTAAGCTGCTAGGAAAGTCCGGCTACTGCATCCAGGGATCTTGGGGATATCTTTTCCCAAGGCCACAAACTTTTAAGGTATTGGTTGACACATGCTGGCTCTCAGTGGGTAATTTTTTGTATATTTAAGGATATGTTTGATTAATTCTAGTAAAGGCTGCTCAGGAGAATGTGATTTGTAATCCGGATATTGTTTCCATAACATGTACTTTGTACTCTTCTTTGTTTGTTCTCATTTTCTGGTTAACTTTTCTTTACCTTCTTCTCTCCTCGTGGATATTTGTATCAAGTATTTCATCCACCTATGGCCAAATATTTTGTGGATATTAAATTTTAAATTAATGGACCGGATCAAAAGGCTTCTGCTAAGTCCAAATGCTTCAAGGGTCAAGTTCTAACATGATCAGAATCAAGTTGCCTGAGCAAGTGGTGGACATGTTCAAACGGGAGAACCCTGCCCAGGTCATGTCTTCAAGCTGTCCGAACCGAAGTATCATTGCTTTGACTGGAGGGTCCTGCCGTTGGCTGTCTTCAAGCCATCCGGAGTGAACAGTGGGAATGCTCGATGGTCCTGTGGTTGCAGTGTCTTCGGGTTGTCTTATCGTAAAGGGTGTTTGGTAGCACTTTTAATTTTAAGATAACCTCGTTTTTGAAATTAAGATTATTTGACTTCTCAATTTTATTTTTAAAATCAAAACAGTCTAATTATTTGGTGTTTGACAAAATTATCATAATTTTTAAAAATTAGACAGTAGTGTTTGGTTATGACCAGTAACTCTGCGAAACTCTCTCGAGCTCCCTTCGTAGAGAGGATCTGCAGTTCTGTGAAGGCTCTCCCGCAGTGTTGTCCGTCTTCCTCCCCCCGGCGGCGGCGTCGTCGGCCAGCGAAACCCCCCCTGTGGCGCATTTCGCCTCCCTCCCCGCTGCAGCGGTGGCTAGCGAAAGTCCGCGTTGTCGTCAGCTAGCAAACCCCTCCCCCAGTGGTGTCGTCGTCGTCCACCTCCCTCCCTCCCCCCGCGGCGGCGCTCCCCCAGCCCCGCCAGCGAAGGCGCCGCCCAACCCCCCCCCCCCCCCCCGCATGTCACACGTCTCATGTCTCACTTCCCACGTCCTTCTTCCGCGTCGCATTCTTCCGCATCGCATCTATCTCAAAAATAAAACAAGACCTGCCTTGTTTTTATTTTAGAAGGGATTATGTACATGGAGTATCCCATTTTTAAAAATGAGACAGTAGTTAAAAATTACAACCAAACACCTTATCTCTTTTATTTTTAAAATTTAGATCGAAAAGAGAGAAATAAAACGTAACCAAACACCCTAGTAGGGCCTTACTACTGGCCATGTATGTCTTAAACTATCCATACCGAACATTGGGAATGCTCCGATGGAGGGTCCTTTTTGCCATCTTTAACTATCCAAACAGAATAGTGAGAATGTTTTGACTAGAGAGCTCTGCCGTAGGCCATGTCTTTGAAGTGTCTAGACCGTGTAGTGAGAATCATGGTTCGTCGAGTTGGAATTGCCGGTTTCTGGGCCGACCGGCCTCGAAGCGCCCCTGCCCCCCCACTCACCCACCTCCACCCACCCCTCTCCTCCTTTCCACGCCCCCTCCTTGGGGGCTTGGCCCCCAAGGGGAGGCTTCTCCTCCCATCTCAAGCTCTCATATTCACACCCCCCCCGCTCCCCTCACTCATCACTCTTTTCGGTCTTCAACCTTCAATGTCTCACTTTTCCACCTAGCCCTCAGTCATCACCCCTCAACGGCTAGTTCCTCCACCTAGCCCTCAATCCTCACCCCTCAAAAAATTATTTTTCTATCATGTATTGTCCAAGCCGTGATACTTTCTTCTCCATTCAGAATGATCCAGCTTGGCTCCATTGTACGGTTGTGTCAATAGAGTAAAGGAAAGTCAAGTGTAAGTATTGTGACAAAGTTCTTTACGATGAAACTTTCTAGTTGAAGTATCATCTTGCCAGTATCAAAGGGGATGTTACACTGTGCATACAGACTCCACCCGAGCTAAGAGCCTAGTTTAGAATGTATCTTTAAAATTTGGAAAGGTCAAAAGGAGCTTCAAAGAGATATTAGGACACTGTCCGTAAAGAAAATCGCAGAACCTGTAAGACATTTATTACATATATATGACACTAGACAAGAGTGTTTAGAAAGAAGTCACAACCAAGAATTGGACAAAGATATGTAATATTTAGTATTTGATATTTCATAACATTATACGCATTTAACATAGCAAATAGATGACTTAGCAAGAGCCATGGAGGCAAGTCGGAGGCCATTCGTCGACGAAGACATGTATCAGCTCATTTTTCCAACCCAATATATTGTTACAGTCTAATCTTCAAGCCTATTAATGAATTGTTAGACAACGTAAAAGAAATCATTCCCATAATGCTTGGAGATGATGACCGTGCAATTATATCAACAAATAAGATATATGATTATAAGATGAGGTTATTTCATTTCGAGACAGCAAGGGTGCAATGAGCAGTTATGCTGTCTCGGCATGTACAATCCAATATAATAAACTTTTTATTTACATAAGTAACTTATTAATTTAATTATGTACTAAGACATAATGATAATGTACAGCTGACTGGTGGATGGATCATGAAATGGCATCGGGATATGAAGACTTGACTAGTGTTGCAATCCGAGTCCTAAGCCAAACCACATCTGCGTCTGGTTGTGAAAAAAATTGGTCAACATTTAGCCTTATTCATACCAAATAGATGAATAGGCTAACATCACAAAAACTTGAGCAACTAGTCTACTGTCACTGTAACATGAGATTGAAGTTGAAAATTTTGGAGAAGAGGAGAGAGAACCAAAGGGAGGAGTAAAGGTGGGTACAAGAAGCCAGCGAAGACGAATTGAGACGCCCACTGTACAAGAACTGAATATTGACTTGGATTAAATATTCAAGAGAAAATTCCTTTGGAAGCTTGGGTCAAAGATCGTGAGGGGATGGGCGAACCAGAGTTCAACCTCGATGATCGAGAATGGGCTCAAGGAGAACTTTTTGACAATGTTTCTCTCTTAGAGGAATTCCGGATCTCTCCTACTGTGGCAAAAAGACAAAAAAGTGGACAATCTTCTCACCAAAGTAGGCAATCTAAGGGCAAAGGTAAACATGTTACAACTAACCCCCTTGATATTGCCAATCTCGACACAATTGACGAGACACGGGAAGATACACCAGAACCTAATATCCAATTGCAGTATCAGACATCAAATGATTCTTCTTCAAAAAATAGTAGCGATGGAGATGAAAACACATACGGCATAAGTAGAGGAAGTACTACCGGCACCACTTTTGGTCAAAGGATAACCAATCCAGAGACACCCCCTCCACAACAACAACAACACTTCACGAAAATGTGCATTATACCCACGTAACAGTGTAACACAGGATGCTAACCATGGAGCTAGGCAACATGGGTATGGTGCAGAGCTGGAACCATCACAGGGTTCTTAGTGTTTATCATATCAAGGAGAGGGTTATGAGATGATGCAACGTTCATTTAATAGTTCTACTACTTACTCATAAGATAGCTATGGTGATTCATTTTCGTCTTATCGTAGGATGATTACACGAGGTAGTGATGAGTATAATCAGTTTGTCTACATATTTAATATGTCGTACTCTTCCATAATGTCATGGATAGAGTATATATAGTATGTAGAAGAATAATATAATGTCATGTTTGAGTGAATTTTGAATGAATCATGTTGCAATCATATCTCTTATTTTTTAAAAATTTCTAGGTGTTTTTCCTAATTTTTCTTGATTTGTTATGATTTATTTTTTCTTTTTTTCAAAATTTTTAAAACAAAAAAATCAACCTTGTTAGGCCGAGTCACGACTGGGCCGGGTTAGGGGCTGACCGACCCTGGCCTGACCCCAACCCAACCTTCTTTAGTGAGAATGCTCTGATTGGAGGGTCTTGTTGTCGGTCTTATTTTTTTCCGTGGTTTCACCCTCTTCTCTTGAGTTGTGAATCTTTCTATCTAAAATCTCATTTTCATAATTGAGTTCTAGTTCTATTGTAATATTCTGGTTTTTACAAAAACAAAAAAAAAACAAAACACTTCACCGCCTTAGCCTCCCCCCCTCTCTCGAACCTTCCCCCCTGCCCCCCCTCCCCCCCCCCCCGACTCTGTCTCATCTCCCTCTCTCTCTCCTCCCGCGGCCACCCACCCTCTCCGCCCCCCTCATCTCTCTCTCCACTAGGTGCACCCCCGCGCGAGCGCGGCACCCGCAGCAGCTCGGCCGCCCCGTCGCCGTCGCCGTCTCTCTCTCGCGCTGCCGCCTACCACGCATGGCACCTGCGCCCATGGTCACCTTGTGCCCCCTCTATCGTCTCTCTCTCTCTCCTACCGCAGTCGCCATCGCGTTCCCCCCTGTGCGCGGCTGCGGCGCCGAAGCGCCGTCGACCTCTGTCCCCCCCCCTCCTCCGCGCGCGAACTGCAACGTTCCCCCCTTCGTCTCCGTGTGCGTGCCGCACGCTTGCAGCCATCGCCGCCGTCTCTCCCGCGCTCTCCCTCCCAATCTCTTCCCCTCGCTCACTCGGCCGCCCACCGCGGCATCGCCGCAGCTCCGCCCCTCCTCTCGCTCTCTCTCTCTCTCTCTCTTCAGCTCTTCGTTGCCGCTCCATGCGACCTCGCACCCGCAGCAATCCGGCCCCTCTCAGCCCCGCGCTGCCTCCGCCTTCTCCCACCGACGTGCCCAGCCTCCCAACTACGGCCCTCCAGCTCCAGGCAGTAGACCCCCCCTCGTCATCGACTCCGCCTGGCCCTCTCTCTCCCCTTGGCCGCCTCCCCTGTTTCCTCTCTTCCATATGAGCTCCTCGCCATCGTCCCTCCCTCTGCCACCTCCCTCTCTCGCTTTTGTGTGCATCCGACCCCCCCTCTGGTCGCCGTCCCGCACACGATGCCACACTGCGTCCCTTGTGCCATTGCGGCCAGCCCACCTGCGACCTCACCACCGCACACCGCGCACCCACACCTTGCCGCGACACCCGCACCAGCTTTGCCTTCCTTCGCCGTGCTCCCCTCCTTCGAGCGCTGCTGGCGTGCCTCCGCTTCTTCAGTCAGTCTAGTAGCGAGGGATACTCCAACCGGTTCGGTTCGTGCACCGCGCCGTCGTGGTCCGGTCTTCCTTTTAGCTGCCGACTTTGGGGTTTTCCAATGCCTTTCAGGTAGGCATCACAAACGTGTCTAATATCATTAAATTTAATATTTAAAATTTACCAATCACCTTTAGATGTTGATTTAAATATATTGGTGAATATTGGATGTGGTGATTGTTCATGTTTAGATGTCTTATTAAATTTGGTAGATGCAGGTTACATGGATCTTGATTTTATTAATCAATCGATCTTAATTATTGATTAGCATGTGCCGTAGAATTTAATTTGCATAATCGATGAATTTGATATACCTTTGTTGATTAACCCGATTGGGTCTTTGTTAATATTTATGGTTGCATATCAATTGGATTAGATAGAGTTTTAGATTAATAAATAAACTTGATTATCTAGCATTTTTTATCAATTTTCATATGGTTGACAAGTTAATTTGGTGTATATGTTTATGTCAGAATATTTCATGCATGCAGGTGTTAAATACATTTGTTTTTGCATATGGTCATGTTATGTCAAGTAAATATGCACTTCTTTTCATAGATGTGCATTTATTGTTTTTATAGATGGTTAAGTGCATTAGATGTGTATATTCATATTAGTGGTTATAATTTGCATAGTAATTGACATGGCATGGCATGACATGGCATGGTTGGAATGAATGCATGTGTGCATTAATTGAAATGGAAGACTGAGCTACACTAGACTAGTTAGTCGTGGCCCGTGGGCAGTGGGGATTAGAACAGTCCAGTGCATCCTTCGATCCCGGATACCGCGGTTTGTCCTAAGTGCCACCACTGCCTAGGTGCACTAGGGGACTTCGTTTTATTATATATTACTGTTATATATGATAGATCTGGTGGTAGCAGGTTGAGATGGCAAGACGACGCATTCCTTGCCAATAAGAAAAGACGTGATATTATAGTAGAGGATAGGTGCATCTATTGCATGACTGTGTGGGTATGTTTTTAGAATGTGCATTAGTTTGTCATGAGCAGGTTGTGCTGCATGGTATGCATGGTGTCTCATCTATTGTGGTTTCATCATATAAGTTTGTAATATATATTCATGCATACTTTATCCTTTTCTGGTTAAGTTCTTCTTTTGATATTTATAGGTGCCGATTGGGTCTGTATAGTTAGTGGTTGGTTGTTTATCAAAAATGTGGATAAATCAGATAATTATCATATTGTTTAGTTCTATACTTATAAAACAAGAGTAACACTGGGTATTTATATAATTATCATTTAGGTTCATTTATTATCCGATTCGGCGGATGAAGGGGTGTCTACTGAGTCGGTGTGACTCATCCCAAATCTTTTAACAATTTTCAGGGAATCAAGTTTAGCGCAGCGGAAGCGTGGTGATCTGGTTCTCAAGGATTTATTTGGAGGATCATTAGGTATTCTTTTTGACTGGTATATGAATTGGTGTATCGTGGTATGATTTCAGTTTATTGAATTATTTAAATTCTGTATTGGATCCTGGGTAACTTTTCAATTTTTTTTTCCAAACCGATATCTTTGAGGGGTTATTTCCCCGGTCCCGTCTCCGGATTAATTCCGCTGCGTGTGTTAGGAAATCCGGGGCATGACATCTATCGTGGAATGGATTTTGTATCTCCAGACCGTCACCTGATGATCTTACATTGTGCAGTTCGTTGGTACAAAACCTTGAACTAGCTTCACAAATGTTAATCACTTTGGCCTCATTTGGTATTGTGATAGAAATAAAGAAGATAGGGATAAGTCACTCCCTATCTTATTATGTTTGGTTTGAGATAAATTTAGAAGATAACTATATCCTATGTTTGATATGACAAAAATAAATTTGAGGATAATCATATACTTTTATATTTGTACTTTTATATTAACTTATATTTTATTTTCATTAATATCTTCTTAGTCAACTTACATAATCGTATAATAAATATACATTTTAATTAAACACATAATAGAGATGAATTTGAAGATATACATAATTATAAATTTAAAATACATAATACAAATAATAAACCTAATTACCTATTTAAATATATGGTGAATCTAATAAACAAGCATCATCTAATATGGAGTGCTAATAAATATTATTTTTTATATTTTTTTAAACTTGAATAAACACGTTGCCAAATTATGTTGAAAGAGACATCATATTGACATTATTGGAGCATCTAATTCACAACCCATTTGGTACAAGCTTGATTTGGAGACGAACATGATTTATCTTCAAAATTACAGGAACAAATCAAATTTATTCTCAAATTAATCATGTACAAAATAGATCCATAGGACTTATGCTTGGTTGGCACAAGTTTAATTTAGAGATAAATTGAGGTTATGTTTGACTTGGCTTAACTAATTTGAAAAGAAGTTGGTTAATTTAGAGTATTTGATTTTATATCTTAATTAATTTTTAAACATATTTCTTATGATTTAAAAAATCTTTTAAAAATAAATCATATATTTATTTTTAATTTTTAGACGTAATCATTTACAGAAGAAAAAATAAAATATATATAACATATTTTAAATAAATATTAGATTGGTTAACATGTAAAATTAAGTATTTAATTTATCACAAACTAAGAAGTTAGACATGAAATTGAGAATTTAGATTTTGAAATTAAGTTAAACCAAATATCACTTAAATCTATCTTTGAATTTTTAAGAATAAACTAGATTTTTCTTATACCAAACATTACTTCATGACGACGGCTCATCTCTCTCTCTCTCTCCATTTCTTGGTCCCGAATCTGTATTTTGTAATGCTGATGTTATATCAATCATCATTGTGATTTTTATATTTTTAGATGAATATCAATAACAAAAATGATAGATGGGCATTTGCATTATAAATCATGTGATCTTCTTTACTCTACAAATTTAAAAATTGACACAAAAGGCCAACACATGTCCTCGTGATTTATTTAATTATCAATTTTAAAATTAATAGTGATAAAATTGTTTAATAATATATCATAGGTTGTCAAAATATATAGATACCATACATTATTTTTGGTAGAGTACGTAGTATCAAATCCTTTGTAACTATTACTCTCGAATTTGAAATTCATATAGATCATTACCTAACTATTGATATTAGTTTCGAAATTTGCAGTAGAATGTATTAACTATAGAAGAAATGCCACCATTATTAAAAATAATTTAAAATATTTTGATAAATTAATAGTTTTAGTAAGACTCATCTATTATGTTAAGAGATGGATCACAGACATACCATAAACTAAATCCAAAAATTATCATCTCTATTCATTAACTAATACATAATTCAATTATTGACATTTTATGATAATTAAGCATATCCCCCTGTCATGAAACATCTGTCCCCGATTCGCTCTACTCCCACCACACTTTTTTTTTTGGTCATATGGCCCAACGGCCAGCGAGCGCACAGCTCCGCGCGCAGACGTGGGATCGAGCCCCAACAGGTACACCCCCCCGGTGTCCCGGCGGTGTCGTCGCCAGGATGCGAACGCTGCCCCTGCTCCCCCAGGAGCAGGGGTGGTGCCGTTATCAGCACTCCCACCACACTTGATAGTCCTCGCTGAGTAGAATGATCTGTAGAATAAGTTTTAAAACATTCCAATGCTACATGACGGTCATTTATTGGATCTCCCTCCAAGTTCTAGATAATTTCATTTCATATATGTTCCTTCAAAAAAAATGTGAATATTATGAATTTTGATATTAGCACTTGCTGATCTTGGCCTACCAATGCTAGTTTTGATTTACTTGACAAATTTACGAGACTCACCTCATATTATAATTGGATCATGACCTCCAGAAATCTATTTGGGTGAATTGATCCATTCAATTCACCTTTCTGCGTTACATAAAGTTAACTACACAAATCAACTTGATAGAAAAATAACTAAGTAAAGAGTACATAAACCGAACTAAACCAAACCGATTTCGATTTGGTTTGGTTCGGTTTAAACCGAAAATATATAAAAATATTTTAATTAATTATTTTTTACATATATATAATAGTTTTTAAGTTAGAAACAATCAAAATAAATATTATTTTATTATAAAAATTATAAAAATATTATTTTTAATAATATTATAATAGTTTTTATATACTTTTTTAATTAAATCAGTTTAAACGGTTTGGTTTGGTTTAAACCAGGTTGGAGGACTTTCAAACCGAACTAAACCGAACATGGTTCAAACCGAACCACACATGCCAGTTCGGTTTGGTTTTTCGGTTTGAACCATTTAATGCTCACCCCTACTCTCGTGCGACTACGCCAATTCTAGCGCAACTACCTCTATCTAGACCAATAGTCTAGTTTGGGCCCAATCTTCAGCAGGGTCCAATCTTCGACCTAGACTATAGATGCGACCCAGATGCTACGATACAAATAGGATTTCTGAAGAAAAAAATAAAATAAAATAAAAAATAAGATAAAATTTAGAGAAAATCTAAATTTTTTTAGAAAGTCTAGGTAATGTTAATCTTGATCTTTATATTTACTTGATCATTCTTATAAAAATTTACATGAAATCTTGTTGTGTATGCTTTCAATATATGCTGGAAGTTTGGTAATTTCTACATGAATTATGATTTGAAGTATATGAATACTATTTTTATCAACATGCTTTATGTTGTGTACAAGTTAGCAGGTTAAGTTTGGGAATTTGCTCCGAAGGTATACAACTTGCACTGGAATATAATGATATGAATTTGTGATGTAAGAAAATGTAAATGTAACAAGTGCAATGCTCAAGCTTGATATTTGCTCAAGTATGCCTCTATATATTGATTTGATACCTAACGCCCTGTTTGATAACACTATTAGATTTCTCTATCACTATCAATTTTAAAATTGATATTGATAGAAATCAATAAGAGATGTTTGGTTAATTGTATCAATTGTATAATTTATAGTACAAACAAAATATATTATGTAATACAAGTGTCAACTTGTATCACTTTTGGTATTAATACTTTACGCCCTGTTTGGTAACTGTATTAAATACTTGTATTAGTATTAATTTTAAAACTGATATTGATAGAAGATGATACAGAGTGTTTGGATAGTTATCTCAGTTTTAAAATTATTAGTTTACCATTCTTTCAAATTCAATACAGGTCAACACCTGTTTTAAAATTAATACTGGCTGCGCCCTAACTCCTCCTTCTCCCCCGATAGCGGCCGCCCTCCCCCGCTACGCCCTAACTCCTTCTTCCCTCCCCGATCGACCTCGGCAGACAGCGCGACTCCTCGGACCTCGGCAGACGGCGGGAGGCTGGAGCTCACCGCGACTCCTCGGCCGCCCTCCCCGATCGACCTCGGCAGACGGTGGGAGCCAGGTGCGAGATCTTCACCCTCCCTCTCTTTCACCCTCCCGCCGCGCAGCCGTCTCCGCCTTCTCCCTCGCTTCAGCTCCACATCCTCTGGTCCGGCCCGATGGCGGTGTGCAGAGACGGGGGGGGGGGGGTGGCGCGTGAGGGGTGACGGACGCTCCGCCTCTCCGCCTCTCGCGCCTCTCCCTCCCCCGCTCTCTCTCTCTTCCGTCGTAGGCCATCTCGATTCCTACTGCTGCTGAACAATACTGGTGGCCTCAGCGCACCGCCGTAGGAAGTTCTATTTTGCTTCCATGGAAGACCCGGCCCCGCGCACCGCCGCCCGCCCCTGTGGATTTCTCTCCCCCACACCTGAACCTTCCGAGAGAGGGAGAGAAGACCGACGTTTATAGAAAGATCAGATATCCGCCCGGCCGTTGTCGCCGGGTCTCCTCGTCCCCCCTTCCCTCCCTCCCCACCGGAACGACCGACCGATTACACGGTGTGATCTACTTCTATAGTTACTTGTATATCTATAGTTATCAAAATTCTGGTTTTGGTTTTAGAATTTGTTTTGGACTAGTTTGATGGGGCTTTAGCTGCGGTTTTGGGGGAAGGAGAAGCTACCCTCTGCGCACATACCCCTTGTCCATCTTCTCTTGTCATATATATATATGCACTGCTTGTTGCCTTACCCAACGATGAGAGGGATTGGCGACAAGCTAAGAGGGAGGGAAGGCCATGTATGGAGAAGAGAAAATTAGATTTAGTATTCGACGGAGCGGGAATCAAGAGTTGAAGCAAGAGATTGTCAAGCGGTTTGGCATTAGCAACATAAATCTGGTGGATCTCAAGTACTTGGATGATGCAAACGAATGGGTTTTCTTGACATGTGATTACGATGCACCGGTTAGGCCAGCAAGTCATAAGCGAGGTCTAAAGATTTTTTATAGCCCACTTACACAATTGAAACTTCATCAATTGCATGCTATGAGAGCGACGAGAGGCCTCCTCGTCGTTGATATGCCCATATCTTTCCTAGAGCAGAGAAAAGAATTGCATCCTCATGATAGACCGAGTGATTTTTAAAATATTCCTATATTTTTCCTCAGAGTGCTTAGAAGTTCTACATCTTTGCTACAAGCAAGCTTTATGCTGATTGCCTGTCACCTTCAAATCAACAAAATGAAAGGCCTGAACTAGTGGCTGTGCTATCTGCATCCCTTAATTCAAGGTTTCCTATCACATGATTTGTTTTCCAATAAATTTATAGCATCTATCTTTATTTAATTCGCAAATGAAGGCCATGTTCTCCACAAAATGTATCATGGACATTCAAACTGTGCAGGACCTGCAGGCATTCATTTTCACTTTAAAGGTAGATGCAGCACAAACTGCATCATTCATTGAAACGGTAAAAAGAATCACATGACTCAACCAATATGATATAGAAGAATGGGAAAGAGGCAAACCTGAAACTCAAAGCCTTGGTAATCTGGCTGGGTCTCAAAGCCTCAAACCCCTTGGTGAGGCTTCTCCATGCCAGAACAGGGGATTGGCAAAAGTGTGCAGGTGAAGGACATGATGATATTATTTAATTTTGTAAATAATATAGATATTTTTATATTTTAACAATAATTTTGGTATTAAAATAAAATTTTGATGCTAATTAATCAAAATATTTCATAGTGATTTTCATATTGATATTGTATTACCAAACACCTAATATCAATTTTAATATTGATATAACATTACCAAATGCTTAAAGAAACTTGATACTATCACTTTTGATATTGATATTACATCTTCTTGGAATATCAATATCAAAATTGATATTGTATCAATTTTGATACTCAAAACAAACAGGCCGTTAACATTTCAAAATATTAAAATCAATATTGATATAGTACCAAAAATGAAACTCTAACCAAACATGGCATATGGTATTTTTACCGTTGTGGTATATATGACCTGATGAGGTACCCAAGTCATGATTTTACATGTAATATAGCTTAGTTTTGACTAGTTATATATGATTGATGGTGAGGATATGTTTATATCATATTTATTTGTGTATGCTTATATATCTATCCGATTGACGACAAAAGGACTAACATCTATTGAGTATCATGTGACTCATTCCAAAATTGTTTGGGTAATCAAAGTTAGCATAATAAAAGCTTAGTGAGTCAAAATTCAAGGAGTCAAATAAGGATTGACAAGTATTGAAGTTATTCTTGAGATTATTGTAATGTAATGATTATCAACTCAATGTTTTATATTCTCTTCTCAAACTGATGTATTCTGAAGGGTTGTTTTCCTAGTTACATCGTTAGACACATTCCACTACATATGTTTAGTCTGAGGCCTTGACATAAGTGGTATTAAAGTAATAATCGAGCCATAAGGTCAAATTTTGACTAGTCTAGACATATGATATCAGTTTGGATGAAAAATAGTTAATAATTAAATGATCTCTTTTAGACGAGGAATCTCAATTTAGAGTTAAGTGTTAGATATATGGGGGCAATGATTAGATTACTTGATATTGAGTATAGGTAGATAGAACATTTAGAGAGATATATTGTTTGATACGATAGATTGAAAGATTAAGAGGTTGATAGATTAAGATAAATGGAGTGATAGATAAAGTGATAAGTAGGATACATAGAAAGAATATTTATAAATTTTGAGGATGAACTTTATTTTAAAGGGTGAAGAATGCAATATCATGAAAGAAAAAAAACTTAGAAATTGTATCTTGTTGGAATATATTTGTAGATAGAATTATAGTTGTTAGGAGATAAGGATAATAGATCTTATATAAATTTAATGATAAAATCATATTTTTATTTTAATTAAGAAGTAATTATATTTGTCTCTCTCACTCTCTCCTTATGTACACAAGAAACTAACTGTATCTTGGGTTTATCTTGTCTCTCTCTTCCTCCCACATATAATAGAAGTCATGTGAGATTAGAATGCTAATGAAAATAGGACCTTTATCTAATTTAACATCTCCTCATTCCTTCGGCGAGTGGAACAATCTCCTTTTCTCTCTTCTTGTTACCTAGCTGCACAAGCCTCTCTTTCTCTTTTGATTGTGCAATACCATGCACAAGCAAACCACCTTTTCTCTCTTGCAGCAAAACCCACCGGCCTAGGCATATTCACCACCTTCTCTTCATTGCCTTTGGCCGTGCTATGGTGCATGACAATGAGAGAAATGCTTTCCCTTCTCTTCCCATGCATAGGAGCCACTATCAAACTCACCCTTTCTCTATCTCTCTCTCTATTGTTGCCGGGTAGGCAACACTGTACCTTCTCACTCTCTTCATTGTAGACATATCAAGTTAGCCTAATTGGAAAACTCAAAACTTTTGTTTTTATGGATGATATTCGAGGAATTTACCTAAAGAAACCGATTTTTATCAAACAATTGCACTTTTCTAAACTACCATGCAGAAGTGCCCCAATGTGTGGGATGCCTAGCACTCTAGTGATAGGGCACTAGGCACCTTGATAGTGGGTTACATTGTTATAGTAGGATTTCCCACTTTTTTTCAACAATATCTACCATCATTTAATGTGTCATACTTGAACGTACCCCAATATTAGGGCACTTTGTAGTCAACATAACCCAAATGACAGAAAGAACTGTTCGGAGTAGCAAAGTTGACCTGGCATTTAATGTGGCAGCATACCAAAGTGTCCCGACGTTAAGGCACTTTGTAGTCGGTCAAATATTCCAATATGTCAGCCCCATATTCACACACAACTTTTCTTATGTCGCATTTAATGCAGTCAAAGATCGATATTAGGGAACATATTATTTTTTTTGAAATTCCAAGAATGCCCTTTTCCAACTATAAAATGAGGTGCCCATATTAGGAATCGTCTTAGAAAATTTTGGTGTAGTGGAAGTGAATTCTTTTGAATATCATGGTCATTATCTTAATTGGAACTGAACAACAAAAATCAAAAAAATAAATTTGAAAATACCTTTGCAAGATTTTACCAATCTCTAAGATCAGAGAAGAACAAGCATAGGACACTCCATGCTCTCCAAGTAGCCCAAGCACACAATGTCTAGCGATATCAACACAAACTTCTTCCATAAATGAGTCTTCCTACCTTTGGACCTTCCAACTCATCTTGGATGGAGCTCCACCATGTAAAAACAAGCTCCATAGAGAAAGAGAGTAGGTGGATCACAAAATTGGCTCCATTGGCATGACAAGTTTTGGTCAAATTCACTTATATTTATAAAAAACTTAAAAAATGTTTTATAAAAATTCAAACTTTTTATAAATTAATCCCATGACGCAGTACTTACAGATCAATCCTGATGTGTCTTGTCCAGTTGACCCAATAGTCTATTTAGTTGAAGCATAATTAAAGTAACAACTTATTTTAAATTAAATCTATATCTAATAATAGATTTAATGACTTTTCAACTGTAAAGGGTACAAGTCACAACACATGATCCCAAATGACTTTGGGAATGATCTTATCTCAATTAAGCCTTTCTATCATCAGTTATTGCAATGATATAAATACTCATTCATCAAATGGCCTACTCAGATAAAGATATGATATTGATTGTTAGTCCTTTAGTATATCGACACTCAGGGATCTTGTACTCAAAGTTGGATCAATTAGAAAATTCTTTTTCTAATTATTCTCTCTATCCTAATCAAGGATTTAGAGTACCACCCCATAGCCATTCTCTCTCACTTATCGAGAGTGAACAATATTTTATTTTTGCTTAATTACCTCTATTGGGTTTCCCCTATACTTGATCCATTACTATATGAGACCATCGTATCAATGATTTATAAGTCAATAGCCAAAGCACAGAATATTCATAGCAAGACATCTTTGGTGACTCTGGTCAAAGGTGCAACTATGATTATAGAAAGCTTGTTAGATAGTTAGGTAAGATACCATTCAAAATTTCTAAATCGGCTAGTTTGGTAAATTCATTTCACTAATGAGCATCTATATGTATATTTCAGTGTCTCCACACTAATGACCAATGAGATTAGTCATGATCATCATATAAGAATATATCACTTACACTATTCTATCTAAATCTTTAATATTCTATCTTAAGGATCCTATAACTATGAACATTTAGATCACATACTTCTAGATAATTGATCTCATTATCATAATCTTATTATGATTCAATCATCATTTTATGTGATCAAGGAATTCATTAAGATATATGCATATAAATAGTGCTAGTAATGAACATCTGCCATTTAATTAAATAAGATATTTCAAGAAATGTCGAATAATATTAAATATGATTAACTTGTAGGGAATGCATTTCAATCAATTTCTCACTTGCACTAAAGCCAATGAATGATCTGTCTAATGTCTATTAGCTCAAGGTGACACTCAAACACATTTTGAGTTAACACAATTCTCTATAAGTTACAATCTCTCTGATGGTTAAATTTATGATTAAACAATAGTTCTATATCATATTCAATAGCCCACTATTTTCACAAAACAATGGGACACTATTAGAGATAGAAGAGACAATCCCATATAGGTAATGAATTTCTTCGTCTAAATTGGTTCTTAAGTAGTTTTTTGTAACAAATATGTACTTTACATCAATTGTAGGATTCACAATGTTCTCTTACATGAAACACTTCTAGTTCACTACATCACCATTCCGGGTAAACACGTACTTTAATGTTGTCTTGCTATCAAACTTACCTAGCTAGAAGCTTGAGTATGTAAAACTACAAAACTTCAAGTTCTATCCTTCATAAACTAT
Organism: Cryptocoryne crispatula var. balansae; assembly: GCA_036172225.1. Taxonomy (NCBI): domain Eukaryota; kingdom Viridiplantae; phylum Streptophyta; class Magnoliopsida; order Alismatales; family Araceae; genus Cryptocoryne; species Cryptocoryne crispatula. The sequence goes on from CM069921.1 coordinate 44,758,604, forward strand.
AAATACATCTTTAGTGGTTCTTAAATGGTTGATGACACATTTCTGACCTATCCAATGACTCTCACTGGATCCATCTAATGATTGTTCATAACACTTAGAGAATGTGTAGGCTATGTACATAGCATAGCGTACATGATAGACCCTATGGTTTAGGTGTAAGAGATTTACTTATATGTGCTCTCTTTAAAAAAAACTTCTAAGAGACATGTACAAAGAGAGATTAACTCTATATATCATAGGTAAGAACCCTATCTTAGATTTTTTTTCATGCCAAACCATTTGATTATGGTGTCTATGTACATTAACTAAGTCAAGACAACCATCCTTTTACATCTATCTTCATAGATCTCAATCCCTAAAACATAGGATGCTTCACCAAGATCAATCATGGAGGAATAATTTAATTGCCACAATTCACTGATGATAACATACCTACGTCATTCCCAATGAGTAGTACATCATCTACATAAATTACTAATAAAGTTACATCACTCCCACTTATCTTCTTGTACACATATGACTCCTTTTCATTTTTAACAAAGTTATGATATTTAATCACATTAAATATTACAATTCAACAATTAGAAGTGTTTTTTCAACTTATAAATAGATTTTAATATCTTGCACACTTTATTTGGATGTTCTTAGGACTTAATTTCATAAGATTGTATCAAATACACCTCTTCCTCAAGATTACCATTAGGGACTACCATCTTAACATCTAATTGACATATCTCATAGTCATAATGTGAAACAGTCAAAACAAATGCACTAAACTGTGACAACAGGTAAAAAGTCTCAACATAGTCAACTACTTGAATTAGATGATATCATTTTCAAGCATCCTTGTCTTAAAAATCTCTACATTCAAATCCAATCCAATCCATCTATTCATAGATCTTTTTACAACTAGTTCTCTACCCTTAGGAGGATCTACCAAGTTTCAAACTTGGTTAGAATAGATGGAGTTTAGTTTGAACTTTTTTGTCTCATCCCATCGCTTAAAATCAATATCTTATATTGCTTATTCATAGGTCTTTGGATTAATATCCTCATTTTATTGTGCCTCACTTCTTCTTTCAAAGATATGTCTCACATATCTATTAGGTTAAATAGACACAAGTGAAGACCTATGATTTACATGTGTGTAACTCTCAATTGGTACCTCAAAAGAAGTATTCTCGGGTTGTGGGATTGGAACATATTTTAGCTCTACTTTGCTCCAACTATCTTTCTCAAAGAGAAACTCTTCCTCTAAGAATACATCATCTTAAGCAGCATTAGACTCTTTTGTTCATAAGGGTGGTTGAATTAATATCTGTAAGTTTTTTATGATATCCCACAAACCTAAACTTTGTAGTTTTATATTTTAACTTGTTAGGGTTGTATCTCATCACAAGGGTCAGACATTCCGAAACCTTAACAAGCTTAAGGTCAAGCTTTAACCCCTTCTATATTGTATATGGATTAGTTAAAATAGACTAAAAGGATACCCTAGTTTAGTATCAAGTGCATAGCCCTAGAGAGACAAAAATCATTTAGCAAAGGTCATCATTGCTCATACCATATTGTATAAAGTACATCTTCTTATTTTAGCTACTATTTAAGCTAAGAAGTCTAAGGACATGTCTATTAAAATAATATTATATTATTCTTCAAATATGGTGCGAATTATGTACTTGTACATTACCCTTATTAATCCAATCAAAGAGTTCTAATATTATTTACACTTGTTTTTCTACTTCATTCTAAACTCAGATAATAGCTCAAAGGCCTCATATTTGCACTTCATAAAGTACATATATCCATACATAGAGAAATCATCAATGAAAATAATGAAGTAGGAAAACTATCTTTAGCCTTAATAGACATGGGCCAACATATATTTGAATGTATGAGTTCTAATAACTCATTGGCCCTCTCGCTATGTACACTAAATGAAGAGTTTATTATTATTTCATGAGACAAGACTCATAACTAGGTAACGATTCAAAATCATTTATCTTACTATATCCATCCTTATAGAACCTTTTAAGTCTTATCTTATTAACATGACCATGTCTACAATGCCTAAGAATGGATTGATCCATATCAACTCATTTCCTATTTGGAGGAACATTCACACATATCAGAGGAGCTTTCATATCTAATATGAATAAACTATATATCAAGTTTCTACTAAAAAACAATTTTCCATCTAGTCACAGAACAATTAACATTTCGTTCATAATAATTCAATATTTATTTAAGAAGAAAATATAGATAATGTTATTAACTATAGAAGGATACAATAGTAATCTTTAGGATTATGACACCTCTAAAAGGCTACTAGAGGTTTGTGTCTTCTATGGGTAGGGATACAACTTTTGCACCATTTCCCATTCCTAGAATAACCTCTTTTTATTAAGCCTTCACTTGTCATTTTTCTGCAACTCCTTGCAAAAATATGATACATTTTCAGTATCTAATACCATGAGATGCACAGATGGTATTCAATATCATGATATATACATGTAGTATATAATGCCATAATGTGTATATATATTGTAAGGAGTCATCTATAAGAATTTGGTACAGCGGAAGCGATGATTCTTATGGGTTCCTTTAGAATCTGTCTCAATTGAAACCGAGCGACGAAAATTGAAAATTGATCAAATCGAGTTCGAATATACCTGATAGGGATTCATATAATCTCATGGAGAGGAAGAAGATGAGCTTCTCAAGCTCTTCAAACCGTTCAAATATCAGGTTTCCAGTAGTATTTACACGAACTTCATCCACAGCAGGTTCTCCCTTCGCGCCGGCCTCGAGAACTCTTCCCGAACGGAGCTCCATCGACCATGGACACTTATAGAGAGAGAAGGAGGTAAGGAGGAGGATAGGGATGTGGTTTTCACCCTTGGTATGATTGGGTTTGGTTGAAACCATTAGTATTTATAGAGAATTTTAGAATTTTTTATAAAAACTCAAAATCTCCAATTACGTCCTTGCCCATGTATTTATGGATAAGTCCTTTTGTGTGTGACCCACTAGGCCCAATAGTCTATTTTGTTGAGGCCTAAATAAAATAGAGCAATTCTATTTAATTTAATTAAATATGTTATTCAAAAACAGATTAATCGGCCTACTGATCATGAAGGGTACAAGTCACATCCCATGATCCCAAATGGCTATAGGGATAATATCATCTCTATTGAGCCTTTCCATCATCGATTATCACATATATATAAACCCTCATCCATCTAATGTCCCGGTCAGAAAGGAGTACGAAATCGATTGTCAACTCCTTAGTGTACCGACTCTATAGGATCTTGTACTCAGAATTGGATCAATTAGAAAACTCATTTGCCAATTATCCTATCTACCATGGCTAGGGATTTAGAGTACTATCCCATAGGACATTCACTCTCACTTACCGAGAGTGGACGATCCCTTGTTTTCTGCTTAATTGCCTCTATCGGGTTTTCCTTGTACCCGATCCATTGCTATACTGGCCCATCTAAACGGTGATTCCTAAGTCAATGGTCAAAACACAAGTTCCACCCAACAAGGTATCTTTGGTGACTTAGGTCAAAGGTCCAACCATGCAACTATGATGATAGAAAACCTTGATTGACAGTTCGGTAAGATACTATTTAGGGTTTCTAATTTGGTCAGTTCAGTGAACTCATTCAACTAATGAGCACCTTTATGTGTATCTCAGTGTCTCCACACTAATGACCAATGAGATTGGTCATCCTCATCACATGAGAAGATATCTCATACACTAGTCTATCCGGATTCTTGATGTCTCGTCTTAAGTATCCTATAACTAGGAACACTTAGATCAATTACCTGTAGATGATCAATCTTATTATCATGATCTCATCATGATTTAATCATCATTGTATTTGATCAAGGACTTCATTATGATATTCGCATCTAATAAGAGCTTATAATGAAGATTTGCCTAATTAATTGAATGAGATATTTCTAGAAATGTCGAATCATATCATATATGATTGGCTTATAGGGCATACATTTCTATCAATCTCTGACTTGCACTAAAACCAATCACCCATTAGGCTGATCTGTATCAACTCGAGGTGAAGCTCAAACACTCTTTGAGTAACTGCTTTAGTTAGTAGATTTGCAATGTTATTAGCGGTAGATACTTTATCTTTAATTATATCTCTATAAGCTACAATCTCTCTATAAGCTGCAATCTCTCTATAAGCTGCAATCTCTCTGATTGTATGGTATCTCTACAGCCACATAAGTTCTAACTTCTGATGAGACATCGACTCTACCCCATTGTTTCCTCAAAACAATGATAACTTTTAAAGAAAATTGGGACAATCCCATATCAAATATGTAGATGAAAATATTCATCTAGACTACTTCTCAAGTAGTGTGCAACCACTATGTAAACTTGTTTACATATGTTGTAGAATTTACAGTGTTCTATCGCATAGAACTCTTTCAGCTCACTGCACCACCATTATTCTGACTTAATATCAAACTTATTTGATTATAAGTTTGTATTTGTAAAATAAAAGACTTCAAGTCTTATCCTCCAATGTATAGAGATACATTCTTAGTGCTTCTCAAGTATCAAATGATATGTCTCTAAACTATCTAGTGACTCTCACCTGGATCTTCTTAATGAATGCTCATAACACGTATAGTATTAATCACATCATGTACGTAGCATCACATAAATGATAGACCCTATGACAAAGGCATAAGGGCTCTATTAATGTGATTCTTTTATCTTTCAAGAAGTCTTCAAAGACATCACTATAGAGAGATTAACTCCACACCACATAGGTAAAAAACCTATCTTGGAGTTTATCATGTCAAACCGTTTGACTATGGTGACTACGTACATTAACTGAGCATTGCTTTTAGATCTATCTCCATAGATCTCAAAACTCAAATTATGTTTGGAGGATTAATTTCTAAGCTCACTTATGATAACACACCTACTTCATTCTCAATGAGTAGTGCATCATCCACATAAAAATGTCAAGAAAGTAACAACACTCCCACTTATCTTGTTGAATACATAAGGCTCCTCTTCGTTCTTAACGAAGTCATAAGATTTAATATTATTAAACCTTATATACGATCTATCAGAAGTTTACTTCAGTCCATAAATGAACTTAATACACACTCTTCTTGGATGTTATTGGGACTTGATTCCCTATAGTTGTATCATATACGCATGTTCCTTAAAATACCTTAGAGGAACACTATCTTAACATCAAATTATCTTATCTTATAATCATAGTGTGTAACAATTAAAATCCGAATGGATTAATCCATGGAACAGGTAAAATATCTCATCATAGATCATAGTCAACCATTTGACTTCGATGATAACCTTTTCAACTATTCTCACCTTTGAAGGTCTTTACCTTCTAATCTACTCCAATCTATTCTTTAGTGATCCATTTATTCCTTATAGATACTATACCCTTAGGTCAATCTATCAAGTTCTAAACTTGATTAGAATAGATAAAGTTTATATTGGATTTTATTGTCTCTTCCTACTTATGAATCAATTTCTCATATTGGTTCTATATAGATCTTAGGATCAATATCCTTATTATCTCATGCCTCATTTCATCCATTAGAGATATGTCCCACATATCTCTTAGGTTGAATGGACACAAGAAAAGACCTATGAATTGTCCTTGTGGAATAATTAACTGGTACCTCAATAGAAGTGTCATTGGGTTGTGGGATTGGAACATCTTCCATATATATCTTTATCTCACTATCTTTCTTGAGAAGGAACTTTTCCTTTAGAAATATAGTGAGATGTGCAACACATACCCTTATACACACTACAAGAAAATCATTTTTTACCTACGCTAAAAATTGTAGGAATAGGCCATTTTCTCGTAAGCAAATAGATTTACCTACAGACTATCCTGTAGGGGGGTCCGTAGGCCTAGTACAAATAGGGAAATGTATTACCTATGGGGCATGTCCCGTAGGTATAGTATCGACTTTTACCAACAAACCGACCCGTAGGTACATATAAAACATACGAATGAAACTGTCTCCCCATGCCTGATTTATACCTACGGGGCTCCCGTAGGTAAATGTTACATACCTGAAAAAAATATTGTATATATCACGAGTTACATTTACCTACAGATGTTTAGTCGTAAGTAAATGTTTGCTATTACAACATCTCTTTCATTGACAGTTTGGGCACAAACATTTACCCATCCATACAATCAACAATACATTCACAATTCTTGGAATCAACCAATTCAAGGCATCCACACCATTACATAACTAACTCTCAAATCTAGCTGTACAACCAATTCAAGGCATACATTCAATTTGTACACTTGTTGGACTCACAACAACCTGCTAGACACAGTCACAACATTGTACATCTACGCATACAAAAAAAAATAGCATCACAAAGACATTCATTAAACATTAAATTTACTTTGTCCACAAACATAAAGTATGACATGTTAAAATAAAACAATTTATAATTAATACACAGTACGTAGTGAATAAGATGTAAAATATACAAAGTTTTCAATTGTCCCAGGCTTTCGGCCACAACCACAATGAAAAGATCATCTATTTCCCACAATAAGCAAAGATCCCACCATATGCAATTGGACAACCCAACGAGAAGATGAAAATAAATTGGACAACCCATCTAGAATCTTCATTCATTTATCTTCTATAATCACCTGCAATTGTAAGATAAGAATTAATTAAAATACATAACATCCAATGATTATAACTAATTTAAAGATGTAAAGTAAATTACTTACATAATCTCTCAACCATACTATGTGGCTTCCTATGGCATCTTTCATTCTTCTTCTATGATCATTCTTCACAACAAGAGGGGTATCGGGCTTGTTAACAAATGTGACATATATTTCATAATAGACATTACCCAGTAATCTCCCCATTACAGTCTTTACTGGGTCATCACTGATGAGAAAACCATCTGCCACATATTGTCCTTCAAGATCTAGCAACTTGACATTCCTTGCCCTTCCCTACAATTGATACTAGCAAATCATGTATAGTCTTTTTGTATATTGTAATGCAGTTAAAAAAAAATGAAACATAGCATCACTCAGGACACTACATAAACAATCAGAGGTGTAGGACATCTATTTTCAAAATAATCTGCTAACAAAAATATGCAAGATACATACTCTTGATGTAAAAGATACCTGAACCTGACTTAAGTGATAGACAGAATGCAAATCTAAATCTGACTTATTGGTTCAAGGAGCTTATTTGGTAATTCTTGCTAGACTTGCACCACTTAATAAGTTAGAGCACTTTATGGTTGGTTTCTAAAGATTGATTCTTCATGACTACTAGTCAAATCAATCGAGATTGTGAGTTCTTGGAACTCATGTCTCTTTTTAATATACTAGGAAAAAATAGCTTTTGTCAGGTTGGAGGATTTCCATCTAAGGTTCAGTTTGAAGAATATAAGGCTAATGATATGGATGAGCATCGAGATGGCATGTATGACCTTAAGCACCTATTCTAATCATTTTGTTTTGTATGTTTTGTTTACTAAAGGATTGATGCATTCAAGGCCAATTCCTTAATTACTTTTATTTTATCCTCCACTGAAAAATAAGATTAACACCCTTGTATTCTGTCACACTCTCTGTGGATTATATTCACTTTCATTAAAAGTTCACTACTCACTAGTGCAATCCATGGATCTTTTCTCTCTGGAATACTGATCCTGGTTATCTGCAAATTAAATATAAGAATTCAGTTGTATGTGCCATGATGAGCTCCTTCTTTCTTATCAGTTAACTGCATCCCGTTCTTCTATCCTCCATGTAAAGATGTTCCGTCTGATTAGTAAGACGCCTTAGAGGTAGAACATTGTTTTTTTTGAAGAAGATGGCTAGATGTGCAGCTTCTTACCTTTGCATAGGCAAAACTGACAGCAAATGCTGACTCTTCGTTTGTGTTGTGGGCATGGGATTCACTACCTTTTCTTCATGTATATTTTTGTGATTATTAGTGGGATTCTCATAAAAAAGATCCATCATGTGGAGAATATTCTCCAGACGATTATCATTTTAAGAAAGCTGGTAAGTGACAACAACATCAAAAGCTGATGGCCGTTGTCCTACGTTATTTTGCTAGAAGATCCATTACCTCCTTTTGAATCCCCAGGAAAAAGAGAAGCATGCTATACTAAAGGATAAAGCAACTATTTTACTGCTAAAAATACAACCTTTTTTTCAGATTTAGTCATTTCTGGATAAAGGAAACCATAACTTTGACTAATCCAGAACTTTGTAGACACCAGTAAAATTAACTGCCCATATCAGAACAACTTAAGTAATAGACAACTTAAGTGATAAATAGAGAGAGGTGTTCCATCAAGTTCAGGCCAATTAGAAAAAAAGTCAAACCCCCAATGTCTAAAATCCCAAACCAGAAACTTGGAAGGCAAACTTAGAATATCCTAATTAGACATGTAGCTGTCAATTTAATTTTGGCAATTTGACAGTTAAGCATAAGTGGAATAAATACCTTATCTTCAGCTGATGTTGACAACTTGCTTGCGGCCGAAGAGCACAATGCAGACTGTAAAATATTGAAAAAAAAATACATAATTTTATATAGTTTCTTATGTAAATGTGAAATATGTAATGTACATCAATATGAGTGATGAGAAAAATTATCTACCTCTTGGGGCTTTGCCTCAAGCTTAGCAACTTTGGATTCTAAAACTTGCAGACGTTCATATAACTTTTTGTTTTCAGATTGTGAAGTTTCAGTTTTATCTTTCCAAAGATGGTGTGGTGAAGGTGTAGTGCCAATACCCCTAACTCTTCCCTTTTTGTCCCCTCCAAGGACTTTAGTGAATACATCACATTTTGATGCCAATGGAACTGAACTAGTAGATGGTTGAGATTCTTTGTAGGCTTTAAGTTTCCCCTACATAGAACATAAATGTATTTAAAGAAGATATATGATGGCAAGCATAACAGAATATATCAAAATCACTATATACTTACTATTGCAAGGGCACATTCTTCATTAACTGCCTTTCCATCTTTCCTCATATGTGTAATAATAAAAATATCCGTTCTATCCACATTGACACCAGTTTTAGTAGCCTGATATTTTACACATACGAGCATAACAATTAAGCTAGAATAGTTATACCGAAAGATTGTTATTATAACATAGTGATAAGATAAGAGACATTAACCTCTTCTTTCCTGATATCTGCGAAAGATTTACTGCCAGCATAATGGAAAATATTTTGTAGTCCTTTGTTATTTTGGTTAACCTCACTTCTTTTCTATAAAGTTAAACATTTACAATTAGGCTATTTATTGAATCATCACTGAAAATATCTTAAAAAAATCACCTTGAATTCAGCAGAACACCATGTGGTCTTTGCTACCTCCCACATCTCAGAAGAAACATGTAGGCCTTGAGGTGGCTCTTGTCCATCTTTGTATTTTTTTCTTAGGCAGTATCTATGATATTTCCACTTCTGAGATAGATCTTTCATAATAAATAGTCGTTGTAGTTCATTTCTATCATCAACATCATACTTCCTTTGCAAAAATAGAGTAAATAAACATAAAATTAATGACTTAACAATGTATAACATCAAAGTGTAAGACAAGAAAAAGACCAACTTCACCTTGATAAAACCCTAAATATCGGCAATATTCTGTTCAGGCATCTTATCCCATGATGCAATGTTTATGGAGGCATTTTTCACTATTCCTTGCAATTGTTTCCAAAAAGGTCCTTAATGACCTTCCACTATTTCCAATAGGTTGCCCAAACTCATTCCACTCCACAGAAATGACTTTGCCATCCTCCAATGCCAGCACATCCCGACAATATGTGCAGCCCCATGATCTCTTCACTTCAACATCACTTGCAACAAGAACATCTTCCGAAATACCTTCCACTTTAAGGGCATTTCCATTTGATTCTTTTGATTTTTTCGAAGAGGATATTGAAGCATCAGGTGAGGAGATAAACATATCTCCCTGTTGAGCATAGGCAATTACTTTGTTGATAAATGTGTCCATCTCAGCATACCCAAACCAGTCTTTGGAAATCTGCAAGAAATTACGCAAATTAGCAATCCATGAATATCGATAATATAGGATTGAAAATCGGACAAACTGATGAGTTAAATATCCGTACAAAGTATGGATATTCTGATCGAGAGAATGTATCTGGAGCATTCTTTAAAAAGAGATATGAATAGTATATTACGAAAATTCCACACTCTAAGTCATCCCGTTGTTGGGGTACCTAAAAGATACAAATGTCAATGCACTTAAGAAATGATAAATGAGGTATAATAGATAAATCAATGCCCTTTCAAGTAGTACATAGGGTATATAAAAGGGGATAGAGGCAAGGCTCTTCGTTTTGACCATCTTCCCCTCTTATTGGAACAAATCCTTCAAGAATCTAAAATAAAGAATAATGTTGTCACCAAATTTTTTTACTTGAAAAGCAAACACAATATATAAAGTGTTTATCCATTTACCTTCTTATGACTGGCTCTTGCTTGTGTGGCTCAGTCAAAATGAGAGAATCAAATAGAATCATACAAGGGCCAAAGTCAGACGTAAAAGAATTAGCAAGATTACATAGCAAGAGCAATCTTCAATGTCCCCTGGACATATACTTCTCATTAGTAAGTAAGAAATGAAAATACATGAACTTGACATCTACTATCATGTACGTACTCATCAACAATGGGAATAATGACATAAGTTTTTGCGAACGCCTCTTTATCCCTTACTGTCTCTATAATCCTATGGCTGCCATTAAGGTACATAGAAAATAAAAGATAGTCTACTATTACTGCATTAGTGCTATGGGTCATGCGTAGTTGGACCCACATATGGCTGAAAAAGGAAATGGATAAAAAATTTAAAAAAATTAAAAAATGTGCTAAGAAATGACTGCAGTAAATCCAACCCTTCCTGAAATCTGTCCAAAATTGAAAGAAATGATTAATAAGTGTCAATGCAAATAAAGACAAGAAAAAATAGTTAAACAAATGGTTGTCTAGTTGACTATACAACCCCAATGTATTTTTCTCATAAATATATCAGAAAGTAGCCACTCAATGGAAACATATAGCCCCTCCAAAATGTTACAAGAACCTCCTCTACATAAAAAAAACATGTGAGAAACAACTAAGTTTTTCAAAAATGTTCCATGTGTAAAAGTGAACTTTCAATGCTTTACACAGGATGGTTTCTTGTAGGCAATAAGAATTATATGACTTCAAAAAAAGGAAATATTAGAGAAGATTATGTACTCCATAAAGTTCTGAAAAAGATCAGAGTCCATTTTCTTCTTCACCGACTTTGGAAGATCATAGATTTCTGCAATGTGCTTTATCTTTTTGGGTAGTGAGTTAACATCTGAGCTTTCAGGCCCCCACAAGCCTTTCTCTTTTGAGCTTGCACATTCTGACTTGTAAGATAGATTTTCCATGATCTTCTTTTCCTTGTTTGCATAACAAAACAAATGGGGAGAAAACAAAGAATAGTTAACAAAGAGATTACCCCTCACTGTATCATCCACTGATCAACACAAAAAAATTAGGACAAAACAAATCAAGTGGAGGCAAAGAGATTACATAACAAACATTATGTTTCATCCACCGATAAAGACAAAACAAGTCCACTGATAAAGACAGAAAAAGTCAACTAATAAAGGTAGCTTTATGTTTTTAAAATAAAGAGGTGACCAGTGTAAAATGGAAATTTAAAATGAAGAGTTCATCCGGTACATTAATCTGCAAGACTGATAGCCAAATGTCTATGTCATTCCATCAAAACCATTTTCGACCGAGAGGCAGGTCCCAAAGTGGCAAGTAAGAGATAGACAAACCAACCTACAAAAAGAATGTGGAAGTTAGAAACTATGAATATTCTGGATAAACCTACAAATTAAGACAATCTCTAGTATTATTTGTGTTGGATTATATAAAATGCATACAATTCACATAAAATTCAAAATTTCTCACCACATACAATTCACATAAAATGCATAAAATATGGTTGAGACAATAAGCAGAGGGCTAATAGCAGGACATTAATAAAAAACTGAAGAATTTATCTTTCTTTTTTCTTGAAATTAAAATTCAATTCGTTACATTCTTGAAACCCTTAAGACTCTTAAGTGTTTCAACTAACGCTTTCTAGCACCCCATAAACTCCTTTAGTCTTGTCTATCAATATAATATGATCTCTTTTTTTTTTCTCTCATCTGTCAAATTTGGAAAGAAAGGGTAAGGTCTGGGTTGTCTCAAGTGAACATTGTACTCAGAGTTGGTGTCTAATCATCATCTAAGGGGCTATTTGGTACAATATTAATTTGGGGATAAACCTGGTTTATCCTCAAATTTCAGGGGATATATCAGGTTTATCTCCTAAATAAAGTTGTGCCTAAGGGGTCCCATGTGCATACAACTGTCTGATACGTGTTGGAGTTTTGCAAGGGAACTTATCTAGCTCCCGACCATCTCATTTTCTTGTCAGAATATGTCAACTGTGAGGAGATTGCCTAAAAGGGTATTTTTTCTTCCCCCAATGAATGATCAGATTGTCACAACAATTTGTTGCTTTGCACGTTATACATCCATGGCTTCGATGTGTTTCATTATTCCCTGTGGTAGAACTCTCAAATTGGAAATAATCAATCAAATGGCGGAAGAAAGCATATTGGTGCAGAGATGCATAGGAAAAAACTATGTGATTATATACATAATATATAATCAGTAGAAGAGATAATATATTGTGCACTGTCTTGGAGATATCAATTTCAATCCAGATCCAGTTATAGCAGGAAGAACCAAGATCCAGACTCTTCAAGCCTCTCTCTCTCTCTCTTCATAATAATATTATGCAAGAACAGGACATGAAGAGCCATCCTTCTCTTCATAATAATAAAGATGCTTATACGTGGGTTGTTGTCAGCCTGGCAACAGAAAGCAAGCATAAAGGATGGCACCAGCTTCTTTCACACCTCAGGTCCAACAAATAAAGGTGGTAACAAGAAAAGTAATGACAATGATAAAATGATTTTTTTGGACACTAACAATGATAAAATGATGATGGCAACAAAATGTAGAAATTTAAGGACAATATATATTCTTGCATTCATTTTTTTTTGGAAATAAACAATATGAAACATACATAATAAACAATGACTTACATTACACTTCAATACCATCTATATCAGATCTATGGACCATTTTCTCCTCATGTTCATGATCATGCTGGATGCTTGATGTTTGGTCATGACACATTGGCTGTAAATATAGGAATTCAGCATCTTCTTCAAAAGTAGATTTCGATAAGTTGTAAAAATCACGTGGGGTTGTCTTGCGAACCACAAACCAACCAATGTTCCTAGGATCCTCAACAAACCAAACTTGCTCTGCTTGTGATGCTAAGATGTAAGGTTCAGTTGTTCTTAACTTACTTGATGGATTCACTATTGTGAGAGGTCCATCATGTTTCACCCCTCGTTGCACATCTATTCAATCACACTTAAATAATACCACCCTTATGTGTCCATAGTAGTTGACTTCAAGGATCTCATCAAGGACACCATAGTAAATAACATTCTCTTCAACATTTTTAGTAAATGAAAGGGTAGTTGCTTTCAACATAACACTTGAGTTTTGGGTAACTCGTGTTTGTTCAAGGCTTCTAGTGTGAAACCTACTACCATTAACAATGCATGCATCATACTTCTTGACCACGTCACTAGGGAAATCTTTAATCGAAAGGAGATAAGGAGATATATCTACCTTAGTAAACTCTTGCAACTTATGCACCTGATAAAAGTTAACAAACATAGAAAATCATGACATCATATGATCATAGAATCATTTAAAAATATAATTATAAGAATCAAGGATAATTGCCTTATGTTTCAGCCATTTGGTAAATGTGAATGTATGAATGCGTTCCACTTCATCAATGTGCACTCCAAGTGACATTTCTTTAAGTTCGGCAATGTGATCCCTGCAATATTCATATTTCATATAGTGAATGAAATGTTTGAATTGACGAAAGCTTATCTGATAAATTTGTTGAGTGCTGTACAGTTGAATATGATAAATTTATGTATTTCTTCTAGCTCATTATTTTTTAATTTGCCAATTGTGTACTTATCCCACATGGCCGACAAGTCTCCATGAAAACTTCCCATCCAAGGTCCACAGTTTTTGGACTGTCTTCTACTTGTCGATGAGTCTTATTTAACCATGTTTCCACATCATTGTTAAGATATCGAGATGCAAATGTAATTGTCTCAGCAATAATATAACCTTCAGCAATTGACCCTTCTGGATAAGTCTTATTTCTCACATAAGATTTTAATCTGCCCAGATACCTGAAAAAATAACATCAATGAATATCGGTCTATCTTAAAGGGAAAATTTACATATAGAAGTGAATGTGATACCTCTCGAATGGGTACATCCATCTATAATGAACTGGCCCAGCAATCATAGCCTCATCTGCTAAATGAATGATTAAGTGTACCATTATATCAAAGAAACTCGAAGGAAATATCATCTCTAGTTGACATAATACCCTTGAGACTTGTAGGCCTTGTTGGTAAAAGTCTTCGGTGGAAGTAACTTTGGAACATATATTTAAGAAAAAGTGACAAATGTCACTTAATGATGAAGATACATGAATATTTGGGAGTGCACTAACAGCAATTGGAAGTAATTGTTGCATAATCACATGGTAGTCATGTGTCTTCAGCCCCCATAACTTATTACATTTGTTGAGAAATCGCCTTGCAATATTAGAGAAGTATCCATCAGGAACCTTCACGGATTGAAAGAACTTGAAAATCTTTTCTTTTTATTTCTTACTACATGTGAATTGTGCTAGTGGAAGCAATATTTTACTTGACCTTATTTCTTGTGGATGAAGTCATTCTCTTATTCCCAGCTTCTATAAGTCTTGACGGGCTTTCAAGCCATCTTTATTCTTTTTTTCAATCGATAGAAGAGTGCCTAGTATACTCTCACATACATTCTTCTCTATATGCATCACATCTAAGTTGTGGCGGAGCAACAAAGATTTCTAATAAGGTAGCCTATAGAAAATACTGACTTTCCTCCACCATAGATACTTGTTCTTATCCCCCTTCTTAAATTGTCTCTTCCTCTTACATATATTCTTTGTGTCTCCTTTTGCAACACGTGAATTAAAATATCCTAATTGATGTAGGATTTCATCTCCAGACAACATCAATGGCTTTTCACCCCATTCTTCATGATCATCAAATTGCTTACTCATCTTTTAGAATTTATGGTTGTTTCCCAGACATCTCCGATGACCAGTATAACAAAATTTACCATTACACTCTAACCAAGCTGAACCTGTGTCTTTATGGCAATTAGGACAAGCTAATCGACCTTTTGTACTCCAACCTGACATGTAGGCATATGCTGAAAAATCGTTAATAGTCCACAATAGTACTGCACATAGATGAAATACCTCACCTTTAGCGGCATCAAAGGTATCAACACCGTGCCAGAGAATCTCAAGTTTCTCTATGAGTGGTTGCAAGAAAACATCAAAATTGTTACCATGACCTTTTGGACCAGAAATAAAGAGGCAAATTAAAATATTCATACTCTTCATGTACTCCCAAGATGGTAGGTTATAAGGTACAACTAACACTGGCCATGTACTGTGAGTGACGTTCATGTTTCCATTCGGGTTAAACCCATCACTGGCTAATCCAAGGCGTACATTCCGAATTTCTAACCCGAAATCATCAATGCTATTCAATATTTTTCAGCATGGAGAATCAGCAGGATGTCTTAGCATACCATCCTCTTCACGCTCCTCTTCATGCCATCTCATGTTGACAGAAGTCTTTGAGCATGTAAACAGTCTCTTTAACCGTGGAATAAGTGGAAAATGACGCAAAATTTTTTGAGGCACTCTTTTCTTCTTTACAACTTTACTAGACTTATAGGACTTTCACCGCAATTCTCCACATTTTGGACAACATTCAGACTTCTCATTTTCTTTCTAATATAAAATACAATTGTCCGGACACGCATCTATCCTGTTATATCCATACCCTAACTTATCAAGTATCTTCTTAATCTCATAAAAGCTAGATGGTATTGATGACCCATCCGGGAGAACATCATTCAATAACTTCAACAAAATATTGAAATGCTTATTACTCATTCCATCCATGCATTTAATGTTAATCAACCGAATGAGAAATGAAAGTTTGCTAAACTTTTTGCATCCAGGATAAACCGGTTGGTTGAGATCGTTTAACAATGCAAAAAAACTTTCAGAATCTTTATCATTTGATGTTTCATCACTACACATAGGAAAAACATCAACTAACATGTCATGCATATTTGAATCATGTTGTCTTTCTTCCAACTTAACATGACCTAGTCTTTCATCATAAAATTTCCAGAAATGTTTGTCTTTTATAACACCATCAATGTACAAGTGTTGTCTAACAATCTCTTTTTTACATTTATTCAAACATGTACATTTCACACATGAACATCTAATCTGAAGACTTGGTGGTAAGTTTGCAAATGCAAAATTGATAAAGTTATCGACACCATCATAGTAACCAACCACATTTTTTGGTAAATCCATCCAACTCCAATCCATATCATTATAATGAAACATACAAAAATTAATTGCACAATTAGACACTAGTTCTCATAAACATCCACCACTGTAAAAAAACATGTATTACCTCATTTTGTGCTTGAAAATATTTGTTGACACTTATAAATCTCTTGCTGATCACGCTTATGACCTGATCTATCAGAATGGAAACATATTAGTTACATAGTTCATACAGCAAGGTAATAAAGTCACGTACATCAAGCAAAGTCTGACCAGAATATGTCTTCAACAAGCAATACGCCAAACAAGGCCAACAACAGACAATCTACAGTAGAACCTGCCAACAACACACAATTTAAGACTTATGAATAATACAAATGAAAATCGAGACATGTCATAAATAAACATAGGGCTCGTCTTCGCATGACTACTATGACATAGGGCTCGTTCGTAAGACAAAAGATGGCATTCCAAAGTAAAAATGGCGGACATGCAAAATCGACCTCGAGGGGAGGATGGTCCATGAACGACTAAGCAAACTAGGAGCTGTCGACCGAGGGTTTGTGCAGACGATTACATAGAATGAGCTCAGGTTCTGTAAAACCACCTTTGTAAAGAGGAAGAAGCAATGGAGCTTTCTCGCACATAGGAAAAGGAGACGAGACGGGGACTCACCTTCGGGGGGTTCTCACGGAGACACAGCTTCGAGGGCTTCTTGCTGGAGTTGACCTTGGAGGAGCAGGAGGGGATGATGTGGATGGTTGACGTAAGGGCGCAAGGCCTAGGCATTGCCATCGGAGGAGGAGGAACCGAAGGTGCCACGTTGTCGGAGGGTTCCCATAGGAGAGACAGTCGATTTGGGGCTGAGTGCGATGAGGTGGGAGAGGGTCGATTGGGAGGGTTTAAGATTAGACTCAAATATGGTCCCTCCATGTGTTGCAAGTGGACGGTGGAGATAAGGGTAAAAGAGATTAAATATGGGCCATTGGATTATATCTTAAGGGACGGTTCATATTGAATCTGTGGATATATTATTTACATATGAAGCATTTTCCGTAGGTATTTTGTAGGTAATGAATAATTTACCTACGGAATCATTTTTAGTAGGTATAGGGAGTAAGTAAAAGTTATTTTTACCCACCAAACCTTACATACGGGGAGTGTTTTAGTGGGTAAAAGTCTGATTTCTTGTAGTGATATAAGAGTAGTATATTAATATCCAGAAGTTTTCTTTAGGATATCCCACAAGCCAATATTTCATAGTCTTATATTTTAACTTGTTAGAGTTATACTTCTTCACCAAGTCGGACATTCCAAAACCTTAACTTACTTAAGGTCAAGTTTTAACCCCTTTTCCATTTCCTATATGGAATAATCAGAATAGATTTAGAAGGTACCTTTTAAGATCAAGTGGTTATAACGATTACTTAGCCAATATAGACAAAGAGGAATTTTGCAAAGCTTGTCGTTGTTCATATTATGTCCTACATAATGCGGCTTCTCATTTTAGCTACTCATGTAAGCTAAAATGTGTAAAGAGGTGTCCAATTATATTTTATTATTCTTTAATTATATGTGCATTATGTACTTAAGTATTCACTTCCTTGATCTCATCAAAGAGTTCTAATACTCTTTCTATTAGTATCTCTACTTCATTCTTAATCTCAAATAATTTCTCAAAGGTCTTGGATCTATACTTTATAAAGTACATATATCCATACCTAGAGACATCATTTTTGAAATTAGGAAGTAGAAATATTCTTCTTTAGTCTTAATAGATATGGGCTAACATACATGTAGATGTACAAGTTCTAACAACTCATTAACCCATTATCTATGTCTACATAAAGCTAAAATGTAGATTGATCTAAATCAACCTATTTCCTCTTAAAAGGTGTATTCACACATAACGTAGAGCTAACATATCAAATATGATTAAACAATTTATTAAGCTCCCACTGGCAAACACTTTGCCATTCAATCTTTTAGAACATTATCAATTCCCTAGCTTAGAATAAATCAACATTTATTCAAGTAGGAAATCATATAATGTTCTTGTAGAAGGATGTAATAGCAATCCTAATTATTAAGATATCTCCATAAGGCTATTAAAGAATTGTACCTCCCACTAATAATGATGCAACTTTTTCACCATTTCAAATGTAGGTCAACATCTTCTTTATTAAGCCTTCATTTACTTGTCATCATATACAACTCCTTGTAGATATAAGATGCATATCCAGTATCTCATACCATTAGATGCATCCTTAGTATCTAATATTATGATATACACGTATAGTATCTAATACTATTAAGTGTATATTTAAAACTAGTAAATGTCAATGACTTAGATGCATGAAGCTTCTCAAACTCCATCTTTGCAATATATACAATACACTTTGCACTTCCTCTTCCACTTACCATCATCATGATAATGTAAGAATTCTATCTTATTCTGGCTTTATTATCTTGACCACATTCTTTTACTATTAACTATCTCCTATTTCTATCTAACAATTTTACTTCTTTCTATTGGTCTCATCAACTAGAAGTAATTAAGATATATTGTTTTTCTAACTTTCCTTTAGTTAGCTCATCACTATGAGCCATGATGGATCTCATATCCATCTATCTATATTGTCTCTACAATTTATATCTTATAGAGACTAACATCTAGTTTAAGTCAAACAATGTATCATGTCTATAAGATAAGATCTTATCTTTCTTTCACATCATTAGATAATCTAGGAGAAACCTACTTCTCAAGTAGGATAGTTAATTGGTCAACTATGAGAACAATTCTCTTAATTCTAAATCGGTCTAAGAAGTGTGAGCCGTTAAGCTATTTGACATCTAGTATGCCATACTAATGGTGGTTTATCATCATATTCTACAACTGAGATATAATTTTATTAATATAAAATTGCAAAAATTCTTTAAAATTAAGATATGGTCTTTCATCCTAATTTATGCTTCCACTAATTTTCGACGAATTTGCATAACTCCCATTATGCAAAGACGTGATATCACGATGAAATCCTAGTGGGGACTAAGACCCTATTAACTTTATGGTGATAACCTTATGGGAAACACAACAAGTCATCCCATACTTAATAGGTAGGTAACTTTTACCAATTGCAACCCATGCAATTCTTAGTCATTCAGCCTCTAGAGTTATAATCTTGTGGGAAACACAACAAGCTATATACTCTAGTTAGGTCAAATCCGCTTGTTACGTTATCAGGATGAATTCTTAACATAGCCCTTGTGGGAAACACAACAAGGCCATGCAATGGTCCACCTTAAAATTTGGCAAATGCCTTGGCCATGATCACCAATCCCTTGCTGAATGAGTCTTGTGGGAAACACAACAAACCCATCCATTCTAAGATTGGCTCATCAAGACCATAACAACGGAAGGCTACGTGAGTCATTCTTAATGTCACACGTTTATCAACCTAATTATAACAAGGAGGAATTTTATTTTAGTCTCATCAATAATATGTGCTAAGTATATGTAATACCTTTGAAATATCATATATCTAAGGTATAACTTGTAGCACACATTCATATATCAAATATGCATAAAACCAGGTGATCATGGACTTAACCCTAAGCATGTACCTAAGGCACCCCTATAGGTGCAAATCCTTGCTTTAGAAGCTTGAGTTGGTATGCTCCCACTTTAGAAGGGTGCTTCTCCAAGTGGTCCAACTCTCCAACCTTCCACGAACCGGCTTCTAACTCTTACAAGCGGCTTAAGGGTATGCAGACCCACAAATATACATAACTTAATAAGAAACCTTGATTTTAACCAAGGGGAGTACATTATTGAAGGGAGGTAGAATGTACAATCAAATTGTATAGAGAGAGAGGAGGCACACACAGGCCCCATTTAGTAGCATAACCAACACAATTAAAAGCAATGACAAGCCAAGCATAATTAAGTCCTTAATCACCTCCATACACACACTAACATTCATCACATGAACATAGAGCGCATATGTGATAATTATATGAGATATACCATATATATAAGCATAAAATTACATACTATATTTTTGAAATTCTCAATTTCATGCATGTCAATTTTTCATAAAATAAATAACATGAAAATAACATGGCAACAACATATAAACAATTTATATGAAATAAACATACACATCTAAACTATTTAGAACATTCATGCATACCCAATACTGTGCAAAGTCAGAAATTAATGTCTAAATTTCTATTCTGTAAAATCTCATTTTACAAAATTAATTAAGACACTAACTATTTAAGTTAAACCTTTAAAATAATTTTAAAGTTTAACCATGAGTGAATCTATGTAAATAGAGCTAAAGATTATCTAACATGCCATTAAACACTTTAAAACATGTTAAATAGTAATATAGAAGTTTTTAAATTTTTTATAGATTTTTTTGGCAAATTTTCAGTTTTTTATATGATTTTAAACACTTTAAAATCAATAATAAAAAGAAACCGGCGCATTGAACCACGTCGCCGGCACACTGCACCCGTTAGGCGTGCGCTCGCGTGCGTCGCCGGCTGCACCGGCCTTTTGCAGGCGCTGCGCCACCTTCGTGTGCCCGCCTGGTGCGCCGGCCAGCGGGTACTGTAGCTACCGGGTCCTAATCGGACCCGATCCCTCTCATTCTCCTCCCAATAAGGACGCGGTTGGAGCACTGTGTAGACACGCAATTTTGGTCTAGTTGGAGAGCTTAAATTCTTGTTTTCATGAAGTATATGTGGTTATCCTTTCAAGAAAACCGGGTTTTCTGAAAAAATTGAGGTTTTCGGTGCGTTTCAAAGAGGGTGGCAAGGGCTTTGACCAGGGTCAAAGCGCCCTATTTATAGGGCACCAGGCACCCTATATACAGGGCACCTGGCACTTGGTCAAAGCGCCTGGCACTTGGTCAAATTGATTCGATCGAACGATTTGACCACTCACTGGGACCCGTCTTATCGAACTGACATGGCTCATGATGCTAGTGCCCCGTATACAGGGCACTTTGTCGTGTGGAACTGGTTTTCAGATTTGACCAAAGTGCCCTCTTTTTTTTATATAAATAGGCACCCATTTGGAGCTTTGAGGAGATCCCAGCTCCATCCAACCCCCAGCTCATCCAATACTACGAATCTAAGCCCTCAGCACACTCCCTAAGCCCTTAAATCACCTCAAAACTCTCTCCCAAAAATCACAAAAACCTACAGTTTCAGCCACCCAGAAATACAGTTTTCTTCTGACTTTGAAAGCCTCTACCCACCATTCCTCTTACATCCAACGACCAAACACCCTACCATTTGCTTCATTTACATATTGGCTATAAGGAGGGGCTCCCGTTTCGTCTTGGAAGTCTCCCTACACTCTGGGGTGACGCTGCGAAGAGGAAAAGAAAATCTGCCGGAACCAGTCCTCGGTGCCCCATAAATAGGGCACTTTAATCCCATTTTTCATTTTTTTAGTTTCTTTTACCGTCCCGTTTGATCCTTTGCTCTCTCATTTCATTTTAACTTTCATTAATATGTCGTTTAGCATGTATTAGGTCATTTTGCATCCCTCATATATTTTAAAACCTACTAAAAATAGGGGTTGGGATTTAGTCCCAATCCGGTCAGTTCCTTCCCTTTTGCATGTTTAAGTTCGAATTTGAGCATAATTCTACACTTTCACTAGAACTAATGATCTTTTCACTTGTTTCTATGTTTTCTTATGAACATTTTTACGTAAATCCAGCCGAGGCAGAGCTTCAACTGGATCGAAGATGCAGGACTCACTAAGCTCTCTTCTTTCGGCTCGCCGAGAGGGGAGACGTCGGAACCCAACAATCTCTCCGCTTCCAAAGGTACGATGGTCATTTCTCCATTTCATTTCTTTTTCATTCTACTATATTTTGGAGTCTTTGGATCCTGACAACCACAAACACTAACATCCCATCCACCAAGTCTCCAAAGCAAGCATAGGGGCCGGAAAAGGGAGATCTACGGATCCCGTTTCGAGTGTTTACACACTGTTCATCGGGAGGAAGTCCATCCCATATAATCGGACTTATCTTCTTATCCCATGCTAAGAAAAATCCATAAAAATATGCGTTGGAATCCTAATCTAATAAAGAATCCAAAATAGTTGGCTTAATATACAGTAAAAATGCAACCGACCATAAAATTAGGTAGAAGAACCAGCGGTCATCGAGATTCCGTAATAGGAATATCCATTTTGCAACGAGGATAACTCCTTATCCCGGAAACCAAATATTCTCCAAAAATACAATTTAGAATACTCATCAAATGAAGTTTCCAAATATGTATATATTTTTTCAGAAAAAATATTTAACAATAGGAAAATAAGGAGAAACAGGTCGGCACCGCTAGACTCTGCAGAACCCTAGTTCGTTGGAAAAATAAAAAATTCTCTCCCTCTGCCGCCGTTCAAAACAAAAGATCAATAAAAAAGGTTAGGTAATCATATTACCCATATCTTAAAGCTTTTACAAACCTCAATTTCATCTGTGGACGAAGATTTCACAAAATCCCCAAATTCGGGTGATGGTTCGGGCATGACAGAAGCACTAACTTTTGGGACTTCTCCCAAACTCTACAGAGATCTAAACTTCAAACAGTTTGTGGCGTTGGAAAGCCCTATATCATGAGATTCTACCAAAGTCAACCAATCTATTATCTGAGTCATACATAGATTATGGTGGCCTCATCAAAACAGACATTTGCACAGATTCTGGATCACATAAATTACATAAAATAATGTCAATTTAATGTTAGTTTCAACCGAGACTTGAACCAGGCTCTAATACCACTGTAAGGAATCGTCTATAAAAAATTGGTGCAGTGGAAGTGACGATTCCTATGGATTCTTTTAGAATCTGTCTCAATCAAAACCGAACTATGAAAACTGAAAACCGATCAAATCGGGTTCGAATATACCTGATAGGGATTCATATAATCTCATTGAGAGGAAGGAGATGAGCTTCTCAAGCTCTTCAAACCGTTCAAATGTTCGGTTTCCAGCAGTATCCACACGAACATCATCCACAGCAGGTTCTCTCTTCGCGCCGGCCTCGAGAACTCTTCCCGAACGGATGTGGTTTTCACCCTTGGCTTGATTGGGTTTGGCTGAAACATTAGTATTTATAGAGAATTTTGGAATTTTTCATAAAAACTTAAAATCTCCATAAATTATGTCATTGCCCCTGTACTTGTGGATAAGTCCTTTTGTGTGTGACCCACTAGGCCCAATAGCCTATTTGGTTTAGGTCTAAATAAAATAGAGAAATTCTATTTAATTTAATTAAATCTGTTATCCGATAACAGATTAATTGGCCTACCGATCATGAAGGGTACAAGCCACATCCCATGATCCTAAATGGCTATAGGGATAATCTCATATCCATTGAGCATTTCCATCATCGATTACCGCATAGATATAAACCCTCATCTATCCAATGTCCCAGTCAGAAAGGAGTACAGAATCGACTGTCAACTCCTTAGTGTACCGACTCTATAGGATCTTGTACTTGGAATTGGATCAATTAGAAAACTAATTTTCCAATTATCCTATCTACCCTGGCTAGGGATTTAGAGTACTATCCCATAGGACATTCACTTTCACTTACCGAGAGTGGACGATCTCTTGTTGTCCGCTCAATTGCTTCCATCAGGTTTTCCATGTACCCGATCCATCACTATACTAGACCATCTAAACGTTGATCCATATGTCAATGGTCAAAGCACAAGTTCCACCCAACAAGGTATCTTTGGCAACTTAAGTAAAAGGTCCAACCATGCAACCGTAATGATAGAAAACCCTGATTAACAGTTCGGTAAGATACCATTCAGGGTTTCTAATTCGGTCAGTTCAGTGAACTCATTCAACTAATGAGCACCTGTATGTGTATCTCTGTGTCTTCACACTAATGACCAATGAGATCGGTCATCCTCATCACATGAGAACATATCACACACACTAGTCTATCCGGATTCTTGATGTCCCATCTCAAGTATCTTATGACTAGTAACACTTAAGATAAATTACCTCTAGATGATCAATCTCATTATCATCATCTCATCATGATTTAATCATCATTGTATTTGATCAAGGACTTCATTATGATTTTCACATCTAATAAGAGTTTATAATAAAGATTTTCCTAATTAATTGAATGAGATATTTCTAGAAATGTCAAATCATATCATATATGATTGGTTGGTAGGGCATACATTTCTATCATATATGACAAGTGAATTTCAATGAATAAGTTATTTAAATATTCTCAAGCTCCACCTTTACTTTTATTGCAAATTAATTTGTAGTAGATCATCATCATGGTAGTGGAAGTATTATCTTTAGTTTCATTCATGCTTTATTTTTCTTGCTTCTTCTTGACTATTGACTTTGCCCTTCCTTTTATTCTAATGAATTTTGTTCTTTCCATTGTTCTCACCAAAAATAAGTATAAGAGATGTGCACTCATCTATATGAGCCACGATATATCTCACGTATATCTATTCATGTTGTCTCTACAACTTATTTACACATAGAGGCTAATACAAAGTAAATGACAAATAATGCATCTTCTTTGTATGCCGAAGATCTCATCTTGTCGCACATCATTATATGGTTTGTGTCATTGACTTTTTAAGTAGGTTAGTTATATGGTCAACCATAAGAACACTTCTCATAGCTCTAAACTAGTCAAAGAAGTTTGGGTTAGTTAGCTTGTTTGCATCTAGAATGCCTCACAACTAGTGACATATCATCTAATTCTACAATGGATATATAATTACAAGATAACATTACATACATTCATTTAAAATTAAGATAGAATTTTTTATCCTAATTTATACATTCACTAATTTTTAACAAATTTACATAACTCTCGTGATGTATACACAGGATATCACAATGACATCCTAGTGGTGACTAAGATCCTATTAACGTTATGATAATGAACTTATGGCAACACAACAAATCACCCCATAGTTAATAGGTAGGCAACTTCTTCCAGTTGTAACTATTACAACTCTCAGTCATATTTAGCCACCAGATGACCTTGTGGCAACACAACAAATCAAATACTCTAGTTAAGTTAAGTCCTCTTGTTATGTTTAAGAATTGATTCTTAACATAGCCTTTTTGTGGTAACACAACAAAGTCATGCCAATTGTTTACTCCAAAGTTTAACAAATGACTTAGCCATGAGCATCAATCTCTTGCTAAACGAGTATTGTGGCAATACAACAAGCCTATCTAGTCTAAAATTGGATCATCAAGACCATAACAACGGAAAGCTATTCGAGTCATTCTTAATTTCTCATATTTATTAACAAAATTTAATGAGGAGGAATTTTATTTTAATCTTATAAATATATGTGCCAGATATATATACATACTTTTAAAATATCATAAATTTAAGGTATATAAAATAGCACACAACCACACATCACATATGTAAGAAATTAAAATAGGTGATCGTGGACTCTAACCCTAACTAATTATGCAACATTGGAGCCAGTGCAATGTGCATCTAAAAGGGAGCTAGTATCAAATGCTAGTGTAGATGTGTCTTAACATGCCAATGAACACTTCTTCAAGTGGTTCCACTCTTTCTTTCTCCATGAACTGGCTTCTTGTCATTACAAGTGATTTAAGGGTACACAAACTCACAAATATACATATTTCAAAAAGAAACCTTAGTTTTAACTAAGGAGAGAACATAAATGGGGAGAGGTAGAATATACAATCAGAATTGATAAGAGAGGGGAGAAGGCACATACACCTAATAAAATCATTCACAACATTTAAATACCATCACATGATACACTTAAGTACATGATCTCCATGCATTTTTACTATCAAACATCACTTGTATATTGTGTGAATATGTGATAATTACATAATATAACTCTTGTACCACAAAATTATAACTCATCATTTTCAAATTTTCAAATTTTATGTTTGTCGTGATTTTCATGAAATGAATAATATGAAAACAATATATAAATAATTTATAAGAATAAACAAGCAACTCTAAACAATTTAGAGCATCCATGCACTTTTAAAATTGTACAAAGTGTCAAATTAATGTCTTAATCCCCATTTAGCAAAATCACATTTTACAACATTAATTTAGACATTTATTTTACTAGTTAAGTCTTCAAAACAAGTTTAAAACTTAACTATGATTTATTCTAAGACAACTGGGCTTAAAACCATATAAAATATCATTAAACTCTATAATAATCTATTAAATAAATTTTCAATATTTTTTTACAAATTTTAAATAATTTTTAAAACGATGGGCACATGGCGCCATCCCATAGCTATGTGCCAACCACCCACACTACCATGAGCCGTTGTACACTGCCCATGCATGCACGCACCCCACATGCAACTGCCCCTAGTTAAACCAAGACTTGACCACACATTTAACCCTAGATATGCCAGACACAAAGGATATTGGGATCAAACCAAGAGTTGACCATGCATTTAACCCTGGATCAGCTCGAGACAAAGAATATTGGGTCCTGACTAGGGGTGTCAATGGGCTGAGCTCGGCCCTGCCCAAGGTCAGCCCAATACAGGCCCAGTTCAAAATAGAACGGGTCAGCCCGACCTGGCCCGCATTGTATTTCTGGCCCGGCCTGGCCTAGCCCGCATAAAATTTAAATTTGGCCTAGCCTGGCCTGGCCCGCATAAAATTTAAATTTGGCCTGGCCTGATCTTTTCAATATAAAAAATGTATAAATTTTAAAATAAAAAATATAAATATGATACAAAAATTAAACTTCTACCAAAGATAAACCAACATTTCCATGTCTGAGTCGGATGACAACACATATTTTATTTTATCACCTTTTCTTTTGAAATTCAGTTGAAAATAAAATGTTTACTCTAAAAAGAATGAAATCTCATTTCATTTCAAGATCCCATATAAGAAAAATGAAAATGCCTCCTTGAGCCACATACAACAACCCTCCACCGTCTTCGTCGGCCCCCCACCCCACACACACACCTCGCCACGTCGACCGTCTTCTCGAAGCATTGTCTCCCTCATTTCCCCCTTTGCGTGAGCACACCCTGTTCCTCAGTCCGCCTCATCGTCGCACCCCCCCCCGCTGAGTCGCTGTTGTTGTCTCCCTCCGCCACCATCACCATCGCCCTCTCTTCCTCCTTTCCTCGTCGGCCCTATCACCTCCACCTCTGCCTACATCGTCTGGCTTATCGCCATCCTCGTCTCCCCCTTCCGGCCACCGTCGTCTCCCCCTCCCTCTTTGGTCCGGTCCCACTTTCTCCTTTTTCAACCTTCGCCTCGTCGTTGTCGCCGCTTCGCCGTCTCATCGGCTCCGTTTTTCCCTCTCCCCCTCCTCGTCGTCCACTGTACACCGTTGGCACGCAGACAAAAAGGGGAAGGTCCCAGCGGGAGGAGGAGGTGCCTGCGCTGCGTCGGCCCGTTGGCCCACCATCGACCCGAACAAAACCCGACTTTGGCCCGCGGGCTGATATCAATGGCCCGATTTCATGTCCGCCTTTGGCCTGACCCGAAGGCCCGTGGGCCAACCCGACTCGTTGACGGCCCTAGTCCTGACAGACCAGGAAGTAGCGTCTGCTTTGCCCAATAAGCCTGCACGGTGAAGAAAAGGAGTCAAAGATTTTGTTTCCAAATTGGACTTTCTAGATGTGGAAAAAAATCCAAAATAAGGATATTGATCCCTGTAGACATGCCAAATTTGCCTAATTCAGAGCATAAAACTCATGTGTTTATAGGTTAACATGTGTGATTGACCATAGAATACTGTAGGGTCTTTTAAAGTTCATTTGGAGCTTCGCCAAATGAAATCGGATGTCTTCCGAAGTTTTCCGCAAAAAGCCATAATTTCCGAGCGGAAGCCACACATAAATCATGTAAACATGGAAATTGGCTGAATGATCAATGCCTAATGATCATGCATTGAATGTTATCGTCATATTCACACTCCGGACAAGTTTTGTTGCATACCGTGCCTTTTTGGTTTGCCGTCAGAGTCATTTTAACCAGTATCGGATATTCTGTTTACTGTCCTAACTTCCGGAGAAAATTTTGAAGTTTTGTAGGGTGTTATGGCTGATCTAATGCTATATAGAGCTTCTTTGGCCTGTTATCTTTCCAACGCAACAAATGACGTCGAATTCCGAGTTCGGGAGTGTTTGCAATGGCTTCCGGAAGAAGGACGCGCAAAATAGTCCCAAGCGCCTAGGTCCCTAGTCACATGCGCCCAGGACCCAGGGCACGTGACCATGCACCCTACCACTGAGGCACGTGACCTTGTGCCCTGACTTGAGGGCACATGCGCCCTACCCCTGAGGCACGAGGGAACCAATTTTTCATCGGGACTCTACCTCTGAATGGATCGGACCGAATAAGACCAAAAATTTCGGAAGGATAGGATGTGCCCTCACTGGGAGGCACATGCGCCCCTCAGTGGGGCGCATGCGCCTTGAACCAGGCGCATGCGCCCTGGGGTAGGGCACAAGGAGACTTGTTTTGTAGGGTTGATAACACCTTCCGTTCTCCTATAAATTGAGGCTGATTTCGGTCGTTCCAAAGGCATGTGCATGACCCCAAAGCATATCAAGACATCCAAGCTCCCTCCTGTATCAATTTTGTGATTTTTAGAGAGAGAATTTTGAGTTTTTAGAGAGAGATAGAGGTCGGTTCAAGAGAGAGGAAGGCTGGTGTCGACTCTAAAAATTCGATGGGGCCTTCTTCTTTTCAGGGCAGTCCGTGAATCTAGATCGTCACCTCAAGAGGGGATGATAAAGAAAGAAGAAAACTCGGAAAGCACCTCTCACCTCGGTCCCACACTCACATTGGTCCCCGAACTTTCATCCCTTGGCGTCGCTCGATCACCAAAGAGACGGTTCGGGTCATGTGGGAGGAGGGTGAGAAGAAAGAAATGTGGTCTCCAGGAACCGTGGGTTCCATTTTATGAAATTAAATTGACCGTGTGTACCTTAGCGTGAAGAATGTGAGTTAAAGCTTCTCCTTCTTCGGCCGGCCGATGAAGAAGAGTCCTCAACGCGTGGGTGCTTTATTTTCTATGCAACAAGACAAACAAACAAGTGAAATAGACAATTAGAACTAAACAAAGTGGAGTATATGTAAAGAAAATGACATAAAACACACAACTGACTAGAAACTGACCGGATTCGGGTTATCTATAACCCCTCTTTTTTATTTTCGTACTAAAAAACTAAAAATAATGAAAAAAATGTTAAAAAAATGATGGGAGTATGAATAATCACGAAACAAAGAGATAGGAAAAACAACAGAAAGATTCTGAGTTGAATAGAGAAAGATATGGCCAAATCTGGGCTGTCGAAAAAGCCGAGCAGCAGTCAAAGATCTATCAGGCGCGACTTTGCTTCTGCGCTCGTCACGACCAGCCCCAACCTCTGAATCAAGTGCCATTGATTGCAAACTCAGTAATACTTAGAGAGGAAGAACTTTGATGAAGAGAGCTTTGGCAGCAGACGTCTACACACTACTGTAGAAGCCAAAGAAGAAAGACCTGGCTGATCACCTGCAGAACAGCCTTCCTCTCTCTTGAACCGACTTTTATCTCTCTAAAAAATCGAAATTATCTCTCCAAAAATCAGAAAATCAATGCAGGAGGGAGGTTGGATGTCTTGAGATGCCCGGGGGGTCGTGCTCATGCCTTTGGAACGACCAGAATCAGAGTTAATTTATATGAGAACGAACAGACCTATCCAGACTAAAAAAAAGGGGACCTTGCACCCTACCCCAGGGTGCATGCGCCAAGGTGCAGGGCGCATGTGCCCCACTGAGGGGTGCAAGTGCCTCCCAGTGGGGGCGCATGGCACTATTCCCGAAAAATTCGACCTTATCCGGTCGATCGGTTCAGTGGTAGAGTCCCGGTGAAAAACTGGTTCCCTCGTGCCTCAAGGGTTGGGCGCATGTGCCCTCAAGTGTGGGCACGAGGTCACGTTCCTCACTAGTAGGGTGCATGGGCACTTGCCCTGGGTCCTGGGCGCATGTGACCAGGGACCCGGGCGCATGGGACTATTTTTGTGCGTCCTTCTTCTAGAAGCCATTGCGAACACTCCCGAGCTCGGAATTCGACGTCGTTTATTGCGTTGGAAAGATAACAGGCCTAAGAAACTTTCTATAACATTTTATAAGACATCACACCCTCCAAAATTTCATAATTTTGTCCGGAAGTTAGGGTAGTGAACAACAAATCCGATACAGGTCAAAATGACTCTGACGGCAAACTGGAAAGGCACGGTATGCAACAAAACTTATCCGGGGTATGAATATGACTATAACCTTCAATGCATGATCATTAGGCATTGTTCATTCATCCAATTTCCGTATTTACACGATTTACGTTTGGCTTTCGCTCGGAAATTATGGCTTTTTGCGGAAAACTTCGAAAAGCATCCGATTTCGTTCGGCGAAGCTCCAAATCAACTTTAAAAAGACCCGGCATCATTATAAGGTCAATCACACATGTTACCCTATAAAACATGAGTTTTATGCTCTGAATTAGGCGAATTTGGCGTGTCTACAGTTTGCCTCGCCTTGATGTCGGCTTTGTAAGGGAGTGGCATGTAATGAAGTGGAGTGATTCGGAGTGAATTGTAATGAAATGCAAGTGAACGTAGATGAATGTAGCGGAATGGAATGATGATTGACTAAAAAGGTGGCATCAAGGTGTAGATATAGACATGCTTATCTACCTGATCCAGCAAAATGAATCTCTCTGAGTATTCTAGATCGCTTTCATGTTCCATCAAAACCTCACATAATTGATTGATAAAAGACATGCCCTTGGCACGAGAGATGAAAATTAAAGGATAAAGGATAAAGGATGTAGCCAACCCTCAGCGCGGTGAGGAGTCCCCGAATTCGTAGGTTCATCATCAGCCAACAACCCGAACTTTGCGGTGTTCTTGTACTGTGATGGGCTAAAGTTTTAAAAGAGAATCTGATCTTAAAATGAAAAGAATACCAATCCATCATATTTGGAATCTCAAGTTCATTCAAGTTTCACCAAAATACTCAGTTTAATTCTGAGTGGAATAATCTCAAGTTCTAAAAGGGTTCGTTTAAGCATAACAAAATTGCTCGGGTATCGTGAAAACCATGAATCATGCTCTGGCAGAAAGCCGAGTATTAGGAAAACGACAAAACAGATTTAAGTCATAGTGGGATTGAAAGATAATGGTGGGACTAACATAGAATGATGGGACAGAAGAAACAATGGTGTGACAATTGCCATGGTGGGATAAAATGAAAGACACGGTGGGATAAAAGAAAGGACAAAATAAAACATGAAGGTATAAAAGAAAGGAAAGAATAAAACATGATGGATAAAATTAGTAATGATGAAGAATGAAAAGGAGATGGATGTGAAAACATAGAAAATTATGTAGAAAATAGTTGAAGATATAGATTGTCTATTGGAGGTCAAGACACCCGATTAGGAACCATCGTCCCTCCAATGTTCAATTTTGACTTATCCGTGAGTGTGAAGAAATGACCAAGCCGTCGTAGATTTTGTTGAAGGGGATCTCGGGCGTAGTCACCTTCACCCTCAAGGTCTTCAACATCGATGCATTTAATACATATTAAATGGACCTAACATAACTAAATGACAAATAGTGAGAGTGATGTGAAGTGAAAAATGGAGTGCTGGTGATGATGTGAGATTGATGTGAAGCTAAGTGAAGTCTTCAGGCGTGGTCTATCAACTTGCATCGACCGCTTGATTCATCAGCACCATGATAATACTTGACTGGGTGGCACTCCCTTTCTTTTCATCACAAGGCTGTCATGACGTTCCTTCCGGAACACTGATCTCACCAATTCACCTGTTAGGACTTAAAAGGTTGCCTGCACATTTTTGGTTAGTACCCAACAGACGAAATTGTCATATGAAGCATATTTTTCTCGAAATGAACAACTTAAGTTTTCACTATTAGAACCATCATTTAGAGGTAAAAAAAAGTTTTTGAAAATAGTTCCTTTAGTAAAAATGTTATTTTCAACATTCTGAACAATTTCTGATTTTTTGAGGTTTTTTTGAATTTTTTCGAATTTTTTGTCCATGTGCCCCCGATCGGGGGCACCTGGCCATGCGCCCTGGGGTGGGGCACCTGGCCATGTGCCCCCAAATGAGGGCACATGCGCCCTGAGGCCATTTTTTTTTTGCATAAAAATGTACCTGATGGCCCTTCTCTTTTGCTTCTTCAGCCCCTGTAAACGCTTAGCAAAGATGATTAAATTTTCATCATGACTCATCCTTTTTTCTGTATATTGTTTGCCTTGATTTTGAGTCAAAGGGAAGAGCCTTCTTAACAAGGTAGAATAAAACAAATGACTAAAATGAAATGGAGGTAAGGGTTGAGAGAACTTACCTGCCGTGGTGTGAATTCTCTCCTCTTCTGCATTGAAATGCCTGAAACGCTTGATAGAAAGGGGATTAGATCTTCACCGTGACTCATCCCTTTGCCCATTATGGTCAACTTTGACTTAGGTCAGAGGAAAGAGCCTTCTTAACAAGGTAATTAAAGCAAAAATGAATATGCAATGCATGAATGGAAATATGCATGACACTCAAATAAACATGGATGCAACTAAGGCAATGATCATGACTGAGCATTTTTTTGGATTTTTGAAATATGCATTTTTTGTGGATTTTTGAAATATTCCTTTTTTGGGGTTTTTGAAATATTCCTTTTTCGGATTTTGAAAATATTCACTTTTTAGGGTATTTTTGAAATATTCATATTTTTTGTGGAGAGAATGCTGGTATTTGAGACAATTCATCGGTCTTTGGGGTTTGTCAAGACTCAAGTGGTAGATGCCACGTGCAAAAATAAAGTTCCCTACCTAGAATCCTTCTAACCTTCTTCCTTTGATCGGCTTGGATTCCACCTGGATTTGGTCGGTTTACCTTACCCTAGGGGTTTAAGGAGGAAGAGTATAGAGGAAGTCCTTGATAAGGTTTGAAGATGTTGAGAGGGATTTCTCTACTCTCACTCAAATTACCCATTGGGGTTCGGCCTCTTTGGGTTTTTCCTATTTTTTTGCTCTTTTCTATGTGGCACATATTTGGACAGGTTTTTGACCCGTGGGGACATTGCCCATCTTTTAGTGCCTTTTGCCTTGACTATCATTCTGGGTACTCATTCAGACAGGTTGATCATTTTTCTTTTTCTAACCTGAGGGGTTCATTGCCCATCTTTTGGCACCCTTTTGTACCCTCTGAGATGGCCTCCTACTAGGGTGGCGAGTGTTTTCGATACTACCCCTCTCTAATCTTCTCTACCTATCTTGGACCGAGTAGAAGAGAATAGGGTAAGGGTACTCCTTCCATTTCTAGATTTCTGCCTTGCCTTTCGCAAGTGTCGGGTTGTCTGGATTCTAGGATCCAGAAGTGTTGTGTGTGTAGGATGATACCTACCCTTGACTTCTCACGAACAACCTAGGATCGATGACTTGAGGTTATACCAGTGGTTTCTCCATTTTTATGGAAAGTACTTTATGAGGTAAACTCCATTCCAAGGATGATTCAATTTTTCTCCATCTGCATTAGTCAATTCATATGCATTACCTGGATACTTTTCAGTGATTACAAAAGGCCCTTCCCAGTTAGGTTGCAATTTGGAGCGGGGACCCCCTGGCTTAACGAATATGCGTTTGACTACCATCTCACCGATCTCAAATTTTCTCTCGACCACCCTCTTTTGATAAAACCTTTTAAGTCTATCCTGATAAGTCCGGGCATGCTTGGCGGCGGCTAGCCTTCTTTCATCTAAGAGTTCAAGCTGTGCAAGGAGAGATTCTCGTCTCTCATCAACAAGAATATCCCTGTCGAGCTGAACTCGGAGAGATGGAAGTAATACTTCATAGGGGACCACTGCTTCCATCCCATATGCCAAAGCATACGGGGTTTGTCCAGTGAGAGTCCTTACACAAGTACGATAAGCCCATAGAGCATCTACAAGCTTATCAGGCCAGTCGACAAATTTGCTAGACTTACAAGATTTCTTGATGATTTTGATTAAGGTTTTATTAGTGGCTTCTGCTTGACCATTGCCTTGAGGATAGTATGGTGATGAATGATGCAATGAAATGTGATACCTGTTGCAAAGACACGCAGATCTTGAGAAATAAATTGTGGCCCATTATCGGTGACGATGTCGCAGGGGATCCCGAACCTTGCAATGATGTTGCGCTTGATGAAGGAGCAGACTGTTGACGCTTTAATCTCCACGAATGCTTCCGCTTCAGCCCACTTTGTGAAGTACTCTGTTGCCGTCAGAATGAATGATTTTGAGCGCATTTCAGAGTTGAGGTCACTCAAGGGGCCAATGATATCAAAAGCCCACATGGCGAAAGGCCATGGGGCATGAATTGGATGAAGGGAAGATGCGGGAGAGTGAATCTTGTCGGCATGGAGTTGACATAAATGACAATGCCGGACAAAGATGGAGCAGTCTTCTTCTAGAGTTGGCCAATAATACCCTTGTCGGTTGATTTTCTTAGCAAGGGCTTGGGCATTCACATGACCACCACAAACTCCATAATGTGCTTCCTTCAGCACCAACTCAGCTTCTTCTTCATCAAGACACCTTAGTAAGATTCCACTTAGGCTTCTCTTGTAGAGCACTCCTCCTAGGATTGTATACCTCTGGGATACTCTTCTAATTGCCTTCTTTTCCTTGGTGGTTGATCCAGGTGGATATGACTGATCTTGGCAATACCTCGCAATCTCGTCATACCAAGGTCTCTCACCTTCTTCTAATTCTTCCAACTCAATTAAGGAGATTTCTTCTTTATGTTCCAAGTATTTCTTTCTATTGAACCTCTTCTTAACCTTCAGAAAATGTCCATCCTCAATTGCTGGAATTGTCATCTTACAGATGTGGATAGTTCGCACTTGCCTGCCTAGCGGGACAGATAGAGATGAAGCTAGTGAAGCTAATGGGGTGTTTGGTTGCATGATAATTTTTTGTACACTTTCATGATAAAAAATTGTATTAAAATAAAAAGTGAACCAACTCATGACATAAAATTATCATGTTTGGAGGGATGTGATTACAAAAAAGAGTAACTACCACACATGACCAAACAAAGTGGGGGACCACAAGAAAAAAGAAAGAGGTGAGACCCTCTTTTTTGTTTAAGAAGAAAATCACTTTTAAAATATAAAATTGTCATGGTTACCAAACACCACTTTTAACAAGTTTTCTTACAATTTTTAAAAATTAAAACAAAAACCTTCATTATCATGCAACCAAACACCCCATAAGGCATTGGCGAGGATATTCTGAGAACGGGGGACATGGAAAAATGTGAGTATAAAGAATAGCTTGATGTAGCAGGTGGTGAGCTCCTGGTAGGGTTTGAGGTTTGGATGGGAAGTTCGGTATTTGGATAAGACTTGGCGTAGGATCAATTGACTATCACCTATCACCCTCAGTTCGGTGGCACCATGGAAATGAGCGGCCTCCAGCCCGGCCAGCAAGGCTTCATACTCAGCTATGTTGTTGGTTGCTAGAAAGTTAAGCTGAAAAGCCTATGGAATGGTTACACCTTCATGTGACAGAAGAACAATACCTATCCCTCTACCATGAGAGTTCAGAGCCCCGTCAAAATATAATGTCCAAAGATTGGAAGATCGGACTGACATTAGTTCATCATCCGGGAACTCCGACCGGACTGGGTCAAAGACACGTATAGGATGGTGGGCAAGGTGTTCAGCAATAGCATAGCCCTTGATTGCCTTCTGTGGGACATAAGTGATATCAAATTGGGATAAGAAACTCTGCCATCGCCCTAACCGATCAGTCAAGACTGTCTTCTCTAACAGAAACTTAATGGGATTGATACGAGCAATGAGCTTGACTTGGTGAGCAAGAAAATAATGTTTGAGTTTCTGAACCACCCAAACAAGAGTAGCACAGGTCTTTTCTACCACAGTGTACTTCAGCTCACAAGCATCAAACATCTTGGACAAGTAATACGTAGCTCGTTCTTTCCCTTCTTCATCAACTTGTGCAAGGACTGCCCCAAAAGAGTTCTCAAGAACCGAAATGTAGAGGACCAAGGGCTTGTCGGGAATTGGTGGTCTAAGTACAGGGGGACTTGCCAGGTATGTTTTCAACCCATCAAACGCCTCCTGGCACTTCAAATCCCATTTAAACTCGGCCCCCGCATTGGTTAACTCACAGAAAGGTTTACACATTTGGGAATGTTGTGAGATAAACCGGCGGACAAATTGTAGCCTCCCAATCAATCCTCGAAGCTCATTCATATTCTTCGGGGGAGGCATTCCAATAATTGCTTTGGCCTTGTTTGGGTCAATCTCTATGCCCCTCTTGCTTACTATGAACCCAAGTAGCTTTCCTGATGAAACACCAAATGTGCACTTCTTAGGGTTCATTTTCAGCTTATATTCCCTAGCCCTTTGCAAGACCTTTCTTAACACTTCAGGATGATCTTATCGACTCTTGGACTTGATAACCAAATCATCCACATACACCTCTACAAGGGTGTGCATCATGTCGTGAAAGATAGCCATCATAGCCCTCTGATATGTAGCACCAGCATTCTTTAACCCAAAGGGCATGACAACATAGCAATATGTTCCCCAAGGTGTAGTGAATGAGGTCTTCTCTTGATCCTCCTCAGCTAACCGGATCTGATTGTATCCAGAATAGCCATCCATGAATGAAAGCATTTCAAATCCGGTTGTGTTATCAACCAAAACATCGATATGAGGCAAAGGGAAATCATCTTTAGGACACGCTCGGTTCAAGTCCCTGAAATCTATACAAATCCGAATCCGTCCATCCTTCTTCATAACAGGGACTATGTTAGCCACCCATTGCGGATATAGGACAACTTTAATAAATTTTGCTTGGTGTAGTTTGTCGACCTCTTCTTTCATTTTGAGTGCAATATCAGGGTGGAATCTCCTGAGCTTTTGTTTAACCGGGGTAGTTCCAGGTTTCAAGGTTAATCTATGTTCAACCAATGAATTATCTAATCCCGGCATGTCTTCATACATCCATGCGAATGTGTCCTTATATTCTTCCAAAACTTTGATCAAACGTTGTTCTTCTGAGGGAGTGAGGTTTGCACCGATAAGGATAGTCTTAGAATCTTCCAGGGTTCCTAAATTTAGTTCCTTGGTCGGTTCATTCCCTGTGGCTGATGGTTCTTCAAATCTTCTAAGTCCAGATGCATATGCATCAGCCAAGTCCTCGATTTCATCCTTGGATTCGGGATCCTTCTCTGATACCACCTCATATACTCCCAAAGTATGAACTATGTTATGCTCATCCTCATATCGGATTTCATCTAGCTGGATGGTATTATCTAAAAAGTTTGGCAGCCTTGCACACTCTACGCATTTCTGTGCCAATTGTTGCGGATACCTATTTGGAACTCGTTTACCCCTGACTTTCCTATTTCCTAATCTAACCTGACCTACTGAAAATAAAGCTGGAAAGGTGGTATTTATAGTGGAGGGAGGATCGAGTAAATCGACCAATGATTCAGAAGAGAGGGATCCCTGATTGAGAGCGCCCTCTGGGATGAGTAGAGACGTCTCCTCAATGGAAATGTGAGTTTCAGAGAAGACATTTTTTTGGGGGAATTTCAAGTAAAATGATAGAATGAGTCAGCATGACTCGGGATTTGCTAGAAACTGACTGAATTAATAGAAAGAAAAACTTAAGGATAAAGGGGAAAAAGGAGCTCGTGGACCCAATGGTAATAGAAAATGGACACATGGGTCCAAAACTGATGAAGAAAGTAAACGGGTACGTGGACCCGATTTCATAAATAAATGGGCATGTGAGCCCATGTTGGGAAAAGCCCTCAGTTCTGAAGTTGATGAGGGAAGTAAATGGGCAAGCTGGCCCAGAAAGAGTGGAAGGTTGAAGAGGGCACATGGGCCCAAAGTGGGTAAGTGGGCTCTGAAGCCCATCCAAAAGATCTAGAAACAATGATACGAGGTTCAAACATGGGATTGTTGTATTTGGGCCTCGTGGAATGGTTTTGACTTGGGTAACATGTTTAACTAGATGATCCAAGATTGGTCTGCCCTTGAGTGGTTCCTGGTGCTCTTCCCCACTTGAGAACAGACGAGTCAAAGATAAGCATAGGTCTTCCAAGTCTTCTTCTTCATCTGGAGCCTTCCTTCTCTTGACAACTGTAACGAAACTCTTGTCATCTTCAGCCATCATCATGGTCTCCCCTTTGATAAAGAAGTTGTGGAGTCCCATGGCATATCCTGGCTGGAAGATCCTTCTTGGGATGGAATCCTCTTCATATCCCAACCCCTGCCTGCGTGGCCTTTCACAGTTTGAATCGGCTAAGTGATTCCTTGAAGATCCTTGCCTAAACTTCTTCTAGGCTGATAGCCCAATTTTATCATCATCCGCCATCCCACTGTGTCAGGTAGAGAGGCGGTCATGCATCTGACTTCTGGCAATTCTCCCATTGAGATATGGGGTTGTATTGACAAACCAAGGGGTGATGTAAAAGTAGTATCATTCATCTCATCCCTTATAGGCATGCTAGTCACCTTGACCACCTGTCCTTTAAAGAGAAATTTTATACACTAGTGGTTTGTTGAAGCCACGGCTCCTATTGCCTCCAAGTATGGTCTCCCAAGTATAGCCCGAAAAGTTGGATCCAATTCTAAAACATGAAAATCTGTTGTGACCGTACATGGTCCGAGTTTGACTTCTAGAGTGACCACCCCATGTGCAGACTTCTTGGAGTTGTCGTAGGCCGTCACCATGGCACAAGATGGCTTGATTTCTTGTTCAGAAATGCCGCACAACTGCAAAGTTTCTGGCGGCATAAGGTTGATAGAAGCTCCAGTGTCAACCAAACAGGATTTCACTTCAATATTACAAATAATAACAGCCACATGCAAAGCATATCTTCTGACCTCTGGATCTGCTAATTCCTCCTAAGAGAAAGTGAGTGTTGGGTGCTCACTTCTAGGGGCTAACACTGTAGTAATCTTCTCAGGTGGGAGATCTTCCCTCACCATGACCCTTTGCAAATATTGCTGTAGAATCTCCTGGTGCACCTTTGATCTTTTGATCAACTCAAGTATGGAAATACGGGGCGATGTTTTATCTAAATGTTTTAACAAATCATAGGCTGTGCCTGGCAATGGTTCTTCTACTTGTTCCTCCTCCACTGGATCCTGTGGTTGAGTACTGGCTTGGGAAAAAAGCCGCTGGAACATCCTCCCACTCCGAAGCACCGGGGCTATTTAGCGGTTGGGTAGAGGTGATGGGTTAACCAGGGTGGATTGTGATGGAACAGGTGGTGTAGGTGCATGTATGGTAGGCAATGGGATTAGTGGCTCTGGGATGATTGGGTTTATGGGTAGAGGGGTAGGATTTGGAGGTGGTAGTGATGGTGATACTGGTGGCCTGATAAGAAGAGGCCAGGGTGCAGGAGTGGTTGATGGGTTTAACGAAGGTATTGGTAATGTGGTAGGTTGTGGGGTCGGTGTTATGATAGGTTGAGGTTTTGGAGTGACAGAGTTCATAGGTTGGGGGTTTAGGTTTGGTGGCGATTGTGGTGGTCGGATGAGCAAGGGTCGGTGTGTAGCAATGGTTTAAGGAGGTGTAGTTAAGGCGTGGGCTGGCCTAATGATGAGTCGGTGAGAAGAAGTGGTGGCCAAGTGGCGGCCAGTGGTTGGGTTATTGAACTAGGTGGTGATTTTGGAGTAGCAGGTGCACAAATTATTTGTCTAGCAGGAGGCCTAGCTGGGTTGACCGGCATGGTTGCATTTTGGTTTTCTAGTTGCCAACCTTGAGCACGGCTGGCATCTCCCTGGACAACGGAGTGTACTAGACCAATTCCTGGGTTTGGATGTGCCGGTGCCGGTGCTGGAGTGGGAGCATGTAATGGGCGCGGATTCTAAACAATCCCCAAGTCGGGTTGTTGTTGAGGTTGAGCCGGTGGACACTGCCACTGCTGCTACCAAGCCTTCATTGCCTGTATGCATTCTCCCATTTGAACCCAATCAATGCTGCCTTGGTCATTCAGATCGTGGATGTAATCATTGAATTGAAAACACACTTCAACAGTGTGACCAGGACACCGGTGGTAAGCACAGTATCGGGACATATCTACATTTTTTGGCCAAACCTCTCTTTCCTTGGGTAATTCCAACTTTTTCTCCGCCATGAGTACATTGAAGATGTCAGTCAAGGAGTAAGGGAGTTGTTGGTAGTTCTCTCTCCTAGGACCTCCCCTTCGTGGTGCCTGATTGGGTGGTGGCGGTGCCCTGTTATAGGTAGGTTGTCGAGGTTGCTGGGGTTGTGCTACTGGTTGAGGGGGTTGTTGGGGTTGTCGTGGTTGTGGTGGCCTAGCCTGTTGTTGAGGGGGGTAATAGGAATCGTTTTGTGGTGGGTTTCTAAACTAGTTTTGACGGTTCCCCACAATGTTTATAGCTTCTTTGTTGACCACTCCTTCGGTTGTAGGACCAACTCGTGCAGAGGTGGTTTTCCTGAAGTTTCTAGGTTTGAGATCAAAAGGATTTATCATGGTGGCATCTTTGAAGTGGGATTGCAAGTACCGGGCACTGTCATAGAGTTCATTCATTGTGGTAGGATGGTGCATAATCAAGACATTCCTCAAGGCAGGTGTAGTGTTTTCGATAAGCATCTTTACTTGTTCCCCTTCAGAAATCACATCTGTCAATTTCTCTGCCATTCCCCTCCAGCGATCAACAAACTTTATGAAGTCCTCTTCTGGCTTCATCTTTTCAGCAATCAAGTCTGTAATGGAGCATGTTGGTGCTACCCGGTCTCTGTATCTTTGCAAAAATTTGGTCTTGACAATATCGAAGTCTCCTGCCTCAAAGGAGTCGAGCGA
The DNA here is from genome assembly GCA_036172225.1 of Cryptocoryne crispatula var. balansae. NCBI lineage: Eukaryota > Viridiplantae > Streptophyta > Magnoliopsida > Alismatales > Araceae > Cryptocoryne > Cryptocoryne crispatula. Next base: position 44,800,209 of record CM069921.1, read on the forward strand.
GTAGAACCATTCCAATGCAGACCCTTCTAGTGATTGGCGGAATAAGAAGGCAAGAACCCTACGATCATTTTTCCAGAATGAGGATTCATAGAGAAAATCTTTAAGGTGGAGAAAAGGGTTGCCAGTACCATTGTAGCGGCGATAAATTGGTAGCTCAGAAGGTGGCAAGTGGAGAACTGACAAAGAAGGAATAGAGATCTCAGGAACTGACTTGGAGTCCAGGCGACATCTCAGCTCTTCATAACGTTCATTCATCTGTGTGAACTGATCCATGATTGCCTGGGTGAGAGCAAGTTCTTAGTTTACTGGTGGGGGTATGTGGTTAGAGACATGATTCTGGAATTGAGGAACATGACTTGGCAAATTTACTAAAGATTGTCCCATGACTTGATGGGCCAAGGGAGCAACATGGTTGAAATAAGATGGCTGAACAAATGAGGGTTGGACCACATATGGTTGAACTATAGATGGTTGAACTACAGATGGTTGCGCTAGTGATGGGTTTGTTAATGATGGTTGAATCATAAATTGTTGAACAACAGGTGGTTGAACAAAGGGTGACTGAATGAGTGGTGGTTGAACCAGAGGACAAGGAGATGAGACAACTTGGTTGGCTTCGGCCTAATCTGAGGCCATTTTGCCTTTCACCATGGATTGTATGCGGGCGTAGGTTTATGGGTCGGTATAGAGGGACAACTCCCTAAAGAGTTGTTCAACATCACGGGGAGCAGATGGTTGAGAGACCTCTTGCGCTTCTGACTCAAACAATGGATTAACAAGACCATCTGACGGATTTGGTTGATGACCCATCTCGTGCTCTCGATGTTCAGTTTGTTCCGCCATTCTAACGTGCCTTTCAGACCTTAGTTGCATTGAACTTCAAGGAGAAAGTAAAACAAACAAGTTGACAAAGCAAACAAAGAACTTTTTCTGGTTTTTAGTATCTTGCAAAAAGTTAGAGGTTTGAATTTTTGTTTGACAAACAAGTGATGCAAAGACATGAAAGCAAGATTACGCAATGATTTTGATTAAACCTTAGGTTTATGAATTTTGTTAAGAATTGTTCTCTCAACAAATGGGTTTGGATCCTAACTCCAATCTCCAATGACCTAGGTTTCACACAATCTCACCACGTGTAGGTAACATAGGATGCTTCGGGTTTTGGGGAGTGGTACAACCAACCCGATCGTGAAGAGGAATACTCCACGCATGAAGAATTACGGAGGCCTTGATGAAAGCCAACCAAGTCAACTAGGAAGGAATATCCTAGAAGAGAGGTCAGAATCCACCAAGAGGGTGTTTTGGATGGGAGGGATAAATGGGAGAGTGAGCTCCCGCCTCAAAAAAGTGTAAAAGAAGGAGGTAGAGAGAATGAGCAGAGAATGCAATCAAGTAATAAAGCAAGTAATAAGAAAAACATAAACTTAAATAAACAAGCAATTACACAAGACAAGCAATTAGAAACTAGACAGACAACTAGAAACTAGAATCTAGACCTTGTTTCTTATGTGAGCCAAATGGAGATAGTGAAAAGGTGATGGAAAGAAGAGGGTTCAGATCTGATAGCCAAGCAAAAGGGTGGTCCACGTGGGGACCGATGTAAGAATAAGCTGGTTCACGTGGGAACCGGGGTAAAAGGTAAAGGTGGTTCACGTGGGAACCGGTTTTGGGTAAAAAAGGGTGGTTCACGTGGGAACCGGTTTGAATGGTCAAAAGAGGGCCACGTGGGGCCAATTAAAGGTGAATAAGGATCTGATCCAAGTTGGGATAGATCTGAAAAAAAAGTGGTTTGGTTCACGTGGGAACCGAAGTAAAGAAAGAGATTGGTTCACGCGGGAACCGGTTTAAAAGGAAAAGGGTGGTTCACGTGGGAACCGGCTAAAATAAAATGAAAAAAATTAAATGAGGTACTTGGCACTTCAGATCTGATGAAAGATGTGTGAAATCAGAAATTTTGAGATGGCATGAAGTTAAGGAAGGTGGAAAGAAGGAAATGCTCACATGGGAACCGGTCTAGAACTAGAACTAGTTGCAAAGAAAACACTAAGCACCCACGGTTGAAGACATTGCTTGTCCCACCGAGGTCGCCACAAAGCTGTCGACTCTGAAAATTCAACGGGGCCTTCTCCTTTTCAGGGAAGTCCGTGAATCCAGATCGTCACCTCAAGAGGGGATGATAAAGAAAGAAGAAAACTCGGAAAGCACCTCTCACCTCGGTCCCACACTCACATTGGTCCCCGAACTTTCATCCCTTGGCGTCGCTCGATCACCAAAGATATGGTTCGGGTCATGTGGGAGGAGGGTGAGAAGAAAGAAATGCGGTCGCCAGGAACCGTGGGTTCCGTTTTATGAAATTAAATTAACCGTGTACCTTAGCGTGAAGAATGTGAGTTAAAGCTTCTCCTTCTTCGGCCGGTCGATGAAGAAGAGTCCTCAACGCGTGGGTGCTTGATTTTCTGTGCAACTAGACAAACAAACAAGTGAAAGAGACAATTATAACTAAACAAAGTGGAGTATATGTAAATAAAATGACATAAAACACAACTGACTAGAAACTGACCGGATTCGGGTTATCTATAACCCCTCTTTTTTTATTTTCGAATTAAAAGCCTAAAAATAATGCAAAAAATGTAAAAAAAAATTATGGGAGGATTGATAATCACGAAACAAAGAGATTGGAAAAAGAACATAACGATTTTGAGTTGAATAGAGAAAGATATGGCCAAATCTGGGTTGTCGAAAAAGTCGAGCAGCAGTCCAAGATCTGCCAGGTGCGACTTTACTTCTGCGCTCGTCACGACCAGCCCTGACCTCGGAATCAAGTGACATTGATTGAAAACTCAAGAAGTCTTGTAGAGGAAGAACATTGATGAAGAGAGCTTTGGCAGAAGACGTCTACACATTGCTGTAGAAGCCGAAGAAGAAAGACCTGGCTGATCACCTGCAGAACAGCCTTCCTCTCTCTTGAACCGACTTTTATCTCTCTAAAAACTCGAAATTCTCTCTCTAAAAATCACAAAATCAATGCAGGAAGGAGGTTGGACGTCTTGAGATGCCTGGGGGGTCGTGCTCATGCTTTTGGAACGACCAGAATCAGAGTTAATTTATAGGAGAACGAACAGACCTATCTGGACTAAAAAAAGGGGACCTTGCGCACTACCCCAGGGCGCATGCGCCTTGGTGCAGGGCGCATGCGCCCCACTGAGGGGCGCATGTGCCTCCCAGTGCGGGTGCATGGCACTGTTCCCGAAAAATTCGACCTTATCCGGTCAATCGATTCAGTGGTAGAGTCCCGGTGAAAAACTGGTTCCCTCGTGCCTCAAGGGTAGGGTGCATGTGCCCTCAAGTGAGGGCACGAGGTCATGTGCCTCACTGGTAGGGCGCATGGGCACGTGCCCTGGGTCCTGGGAGCATGTGACCAGGGACCCGGGCGTAGGGTCCTGGGAGCATGTGACCAGGGACCCGGGCGCAGGGACCCGGGCACCTGGGAGCATTGCGAACACTCCCGAGCTCGGAATTCGATGCCGTTTGTTGCGTTGGAAAGATAACAGGCCGAAGAAGCTTTCTATAGCATTGGATCAGCCATAACACCCTCCAAAAATTCAGAATTTTGTCCGGAAGTTAGGGCAGTGAACAGTAAATTCGATACAGGTCAAAATGACTCTGACGGCAAACCGGAAAGGCACGGTAAGCAACAAAACTTATCCGGGGTATGAATATGACCATAACCTTCAATGCATGATCATTAGGCATTGGTCATTCAGCTAGTTTCCGTATTTACATGATTTACGTGTGGCTTTCGCTCGAAAATTACGGCGTTTTGCGGAAAACTTTGGAAAGCATCCGATTTCGTTCGGCAAAGCTCCAAATCAATTTTAAAAAGACCCGGCATCATTATAAGGTCAATCACACATGTTACCCTATAAAAATGAGTTTTATGCTCTGTATTACAGCTAGTCTGCAGGTGATCTATCAGGTCTCTCTTCTTCGACCTCTACAGCAGCGGGTGGACGTCTTCTGCCCAATCTCTCAACATCAAAGTTCTTCCTATCCAAGTATTCTTAAATTTTCAATTGATGGCACATGATTCCGAGTTCGGGGCTGGTCGTGATGAGTGCATAAGCAAAATCGCGCCTGGCAGATCCTGGACTGCTGCTTGGCTTTTTCGACAACCCAGATTTGGCCATATCTCTCTCTATTCTATTCAGAATCTTTCTGTTCTTTTTCCTATCTCTTTTTTTCGTGATTATCCATACTCTTATCATTTTTTTTACTTTTTTTGCATTGTTTTTAGTTTTTTAATCCAAAAAATAAAAAAAGGGTTAGAGAAAACCCGAATCCGGTCAGTTTCTAGTCAATTGTGTGTTTCATGTCATTTTCTCAACATATACTCTACTTTGTTTAGTCTAATTGTCTTTTTAACTTGTTTTTTTGTCTAGTTGCACAGAAAATCAAGCACCCACGTGTTGAGGACTCTTCTTCATCGGCCGGTCGAAGAAAGAGAAGCTTTAACCCACACTCTTCATGCTAAGGTACACATGGTCAATCTTTATTTCATAAATTGGAACCCGCAGTTCCTGGCGACCACATGTCTTAATTTCCTTCTTCTCACCCTCCTCCCACATGACCCGAACAGTCTCTTTGGTGATCGAGCGACGCCAAGGGATAAAGGTTTGGTGATCAATGTAAGTGTGGGACCGAGGCGAGAGTTGCTTTCCGTCTTTTCTTTCTTTCTTTCTCATCCCCTCTTGAGGTGATGATCTGGATTCACAGACTTCTCTAAAAAGGAGAGGCCCAGTCAAATTTTTGGAGTCGACAACTTTGTGGCGACCACGGTGGGACAAGCAATGTCTTCAACCGTGGGTGCTTAGTGTTTTGTTTACAACTAGTTCTAGTTCTAGACCGGTTCCCACGTGAGCCTTTCCTTCTTTCCACCTTTCTTAAACTTCATGCCATCTCAAAATTTCTGATTTCACCCATCTTTCATCATATCTGAAGTGCCAAGTACCTCATTTAATTTCTGTCATTTTATTTCAATTGGTTCCAGCGTGAACCCACCTTTGCTTTAAAACCGGTTCCCGCGCGAACCAACTCTCTTCTACAAACCGGTTCCCACGTGAACCAACATTTATTTTAAATCATTCAAATTATATTTTTCCCTCTTTTGCTGTAGGTTATCACCCTCAAATTGGTCACCACGTGACCCTCTTTTATTTTCAGTTGTCATTTATACCGGTTCCCGCCTGAAACACCCTTTTCCTTTTAAACCGGTTCTCACGTGAACCAATCTCTTTCTTTACCTCGGTTCCCATGTCACTTTCCTTCAGATATATACCCACTTGGATCTGATTCTTATTCACCTTTAATTTGCCCCACGTGGCCTTATTTTAATCATTCAAACCGGTTCCCACGTGAACCACCCCTTTTTACCCAAAAACCGGTTCCCGCGTGAACCACCTTTACTTTGTGAACCACCTTTACTTTTTGCCTCGGTTCCCACGTGAACCATCTTATTCTTACATCGGTCCCCGCGTGGACCACCCATTTGCTTGGCTATCAGATCTGAACCCTCTTCTTTCTATCACTTTTCATTATTTCCATTTGGCTCACATAAGAAACAAGGTCTGGATTCTAGTTTCTAGTTGCTTGTCTAGTTTCTAATTGCTTGTCTTGTGTGATTGCTTGTTTATTTAAGTTTATGTTTTGCTTATTACTTGCTTTATTACTTGATTGCATTCTCTACTTCTTCTCTCTACCTCTTTCTTTTACACTTTTTTGAGGCGGGAGCTCACTCTCCCATTTACCCCTCCCATCCAAAACACCCTCTTGGTGGATTCTGACCTCTCTTCTGGGATATTCCTTCCTAGTTGACTTGGTTGGCTTTCATCAAGGCCTCCGTAATTCCTCATACGTGGAGTATTCCTCTTCACGATCGGGTTGGTTGTACCACTCCCCAAAACCCGAAGCATCCTATGTTACCTACACGTGGTGAGATTGTGTGAAACCTAGGTCATTGGAGATTGGAGTTAGCATCCTAACCCATTTGTTGAGAGAACAATTCTTAACAAAATCCATAAACCTAAGGTTTAATCAAAATCATTGCGTAATTTTGCTTTCAAGTCTTTGCATCATTTGTTTGTCAAACAAAAATTCAAACCTCTAACATTTTTTGCAAGATACTAAAAACTAGAAAAAAAGTTCTTTGTTTATTTTGCCAACTTGTTTGATGCAATTAAGGTTTGGAAGGCAAGTTGGAATGGCGGAACATGCTGAACATCAAGAGAACGAGATGGGTCATCAACCGAATCTGTCAGAGGGTCATGTTAATCTATTGTTTGAGTCAGAAGCGCAAGAGGTCCCGGTCCCTCAACCATCTGCTCCTCGTGATGTTGAACAACTCTTCAGGGAGTTGTCTCTCTATACCGACCCAGAAACTTACGCCCGTATACAATCCATGGTGAAGAGCAAAATTGCCTCAGATCAGGCTGAAGCCAACCAAGTTGCCTCATCTCCTTGTCCTCTGGTTCGACCACCACTCATTCAATCACCCTTTGTTCAACCACCTATTGTTCAACAATCTATGATTCAACCATCATTAGCACAACCATCTGTGGTTCAACCATCGGTAGTTCAACCATCTATAGTTCAACCATATGTGATTCAACCATCATTTGTCCAGCCACCCTATTTCAACCATGTTGCTCCCTTGGCCCAACAAGTCATGGGACAATCTTCAGTGAATTTGCCAAGTCATGCTCCTCAATTCCAGAATCATGCCGCTAACCACATACCCCCACCACTAAACCAAGAACTTGCTCTCATCCAGGCAATCATGGATCAGCTCACCCAGATGAATGAATGTTATGAAGAGCTGAGATGTCGCCTGGACTCCAAGTCAGTTCCTGAGATCTCTATTCCTTCTTTGCTAGTTTTCCACCTACCACCTTCTGAACTACCAGTTTATTGCCACTACAATGGCACTGGCAATCCTTTTCTTCACCTAAAATATTTTCTCTACGAGTCCTCATTCTGGAAAAATGATTGTAGGGTTATTGCTTTCTTGTTCCGCCGATCATTAAAAGGGTCTGCATTGGAATGGTTCTACTCGCTTGACCCCTTTGAGGCAGGAGACTTTGATATTGTCAAGACCAAATTTTTGCAAAGATACAGAGACCGGGTGGCACCATCATGCTCTATTACAGATTTAATTGCTGAGAAGATGAAGCCCGAAGAGAACTTCATAAAGTTTGCTGATCGCTGGAGGGGAATGGCAGAGAAATTGACAGATGTTATTTCTGAAGGGGAACAAGTGAAAATGCTTATCGGGAACACTACACCTGCCTTGAGAAATGTATTGATCATGCACCGTCCTACCACCATGAATGAACTATATGACAGTGCCCGATACTTGCAAGCCCACTTCAAAGATGCCACCATGATAAATCCATTTAATCCCAAACCTAGGAACATCAAGAAAACCACCTCTACACCAGTTGGTCCTACAACCGAAGGAGTGGTCAACAACGAAGTTATAAACATTGTGGGGAACCAAGGAGGGAACTGTCAAAACCAGTTCATAAACCCACCACAGAACCATTCCTATTACCTATAAGGAATCGTCCATTAAAATTTGGTGCAGCGGAAGTGACGATTCCTATGGGTTCCTTTAGAATCCGTCTCAATCAGAACCGAACGATGAAAATCGAAAACTGATCAATTCGGGTTCGAATATACCTGATAGGGATTCATATAATCCCATGGAGAGGAAGGAGATAAGCTTCTCAAGCTCTTCAAACCGTTCAAGCGTCCGGTCTCCAGCAGTATCCACACGAACTTCATCCACAGCAGGTTCTCCCTTCGCGCCGGCCTCGAGAACTTTTCCCGAACAGAGCTCCATCGACCATGGACACCTTCTAGAGAGAGGAGGAGGTAGGGAGGAGGCTTGGGATGTGGTTTTCACCCTTGGCTTGTTGGGGTTTGGCTATAACCATTAGTATTTATAGAGAATTATGGAATTTTTCATAAAAACTCAAAATCTCCATAAATTATGTCCTTGCCCTTGTACTTGTGGATAAATCCTTTTGTGTGTGACCCACTAGGCCCAATAGCCTATTTGGTTGAGGCCTAAATAAAATAGAACAATTCTATTTAATTTAATTAAATCCGTTATCCGATAACAGATTAATCGGCCTACCGATCATGAAGGGTACAAGTCACATCCCATGATCCCAAATGACTATGGGGATAATCTCATCTCCATTGAGCCTTTCCATCATCAGTTACCGCATGGATATAAACCCTCATCCATCCAATGTCCCAGTCGGAAAGGAGTACGACATCGACTGTCAACTCCTTAGTGTACCGACTCTATAGGATCATGTACTCGGAATTGGATCAATTAGAAAACTCCTTTTCCAATTATCCTATCTACCCTGGCCAGGGATTTAGAGTACTATCTCATAGGACATTCACTCTCACTTACCAAGAGTGGACGATCCCTTGTTGTCCGCTCAATTGCCTCCATCGGATTTTCCTTGTACCCGATCCATTGCTATACTGAACCATCTAAATATTGATCCATAAGTCAATGGTCAAAGCACAAGTTCCACCCAACAAGGCATCTTTGGCGACTCAGGTCAAAGGTCCAACCATGCAACCGTGATGATAGAAGACCCTGATAGACAGTTCGGTAAGATACCATTCAGGGTTTCTAATTCGGTCAGTTCAGTGAACTCATTTAACTAATGAGCACATGTATGTGTATCTCAGTGTCTCCACACTAATGACCAATGAGATCGCATGAGAAGACATCACATATACTAGTCTATCCGGATCCTTGATGTCCCAACTCAAGTATCCTATGACTAGGAACATTTAGATCAAATACCTCTAGATGATCAATCTCATTATCATGATCTCATCATGATTTAATCATCATTGTATTTGATCAAGGACTTCATTATGATATTCACATCTAATAAGAGCTTATAATGAAGATTTGCCTAATTAATTGAATAAGATATATCTAGAAATGTCAAATCATATCATATATGATTGGCTTGTAGGGATACATTTCTATCAATATCCCACTTGCACTAAAGCCAATCACCCATCTGGCTGATCTATATCGGCTCGAGGTGAAGCTTAAACACTCTTTGAGTAACTACTTCAGTTAGTGGATCTGCAATATTATTAACGGTAGATACTTTATTTTTAATTATATCTCCATAAGTTGCAATCTCTCTGATTGTATGGTATCGCCACAGAAGTTCTAAACTTCTGATGAGACATCGGCTCTACTCCATTGTTTTCTCAAAACAATGATACACTTTCAGAGAAAATTTAGACAATCTCATATCAAATATGTAGATGAAAAACTTCATCTAGACTACTTCTCAAGTAGTGTGCAACCACTATGTAAACTTGTTTGCATATGTTGTAGAACTTACAGTGTTCTATCACATAGAACTCTTTCAACTCACTGTACCACCATTTTTCTGACTTAATATCAAACTTATTTGATTAGAAGCTTGTGTTTGTAAAACTACAAGACTTCAAGTCTTATCCTCCAAAGGTATAGAGATACATTCTCGTTGTTTCTCAAGTACCAAATGATATATCTCTAAACTATCCAGTTGACTCTCACTGATCTTCCTGATGAATGCTCATAACACTTAGAGCATTAATCACATCATGTACGTAGCATCATATAAATGATAGACCCTATGACAAAGGCATAAGAACTCTATTTATGTGATCTCTTTATCTTTCAAGAAGTCTACAAAGACAACACTTTACAGAGATCAACTCCACACCACATAGGTAAGAAACCTATCTTGGAGTTTATCATGTCAAACCCTTTGACTATGGTGACTACATACATTAACTGGGCATTGATTTTAGATCTATCTCCATAAATCTCAAAACCCAAATTGTGTTTGGAAGATCAATTTGATAGCTAGGTTCATTTATGATAACACACCTACTTCATTCTTAATGAGTAGTATGTCATCAACATAAAATGTCAAGAAAGTAACAGCCCCCCACTTATCTTGTTGAATACACAAGGCTCCTCTCCGTTCTTAACGAAGTCATAAGATTTAATCTCATTAAACCTTATATATGATCTATGGGAAGTTTTACTTCAGTCCATAAATGAACTTAATACACCCTCTTCTTGGATGTTATTGGGACTTGATTCCCTATAGTTGTATCATATACACTTATTCCTCAAAATACTTTAGAAGAACACTATCTTAACATCCAATTAGCTTATCTCATAATCATAGAGTGTAACAATCAAAATCCGAATGGATTAATCCATGGAATAGGTAAAAGATCTCATCATAGTCAACCATTTGACTTCAATGATATCCTTTTCAACTATTCTCACCTTTGAAGGTATCTACCTTCTAATCCACTCCAATCTATTCTTTAGTGATCCATTTATTCCTTATGGATACTATATCCTTAGGTGTATCTATCAAGTTCTAAACTTGATTAGAATAGATAAAGTTTATATCGGATTTTATTGTCTCTTCCAATTAATGAATCATTATCTCATATTGGTTCTATATAGATCCTAGGATCAATATCCATATTATCTTATGCCTCATTTCACCTATCAGAGATATGTCTCACATATCTCTTAGGTAGAATGGACACAAGTAAAGACCTATGATTTGTCCTTGTGTAATTATTAACTAGCACCTTAATAGAAGTGTTATTGGGTTGTGGGACTGGAACATCTTCTATATATACCTTGCTCCCACTATCTTTTTTAAGAAGGAACTTTTCCTTTAGAAAAATAGTGAGCTGAGCAACACATACCCTTATACATAAGGGTCGTATATTTAATATCCAAAAGTTTTCTTTGGATATCCCACAAGCAACACTTCATAGTCTTATATTCCAACTTGTTAGAGTTATACTTCTTCACCTGGTCGGACATTCCGAAACCTTAACTTGCTTAAGGTCAAGTTTTAACCCCTTTTCCATATCCTATATGGAATAATCAGAACAGACTTAGAAGGTACCTATTAAGATCAAGTGGTTATAATGAGTACTTAACCAAAATAGACAAAGAGAAAATTTGCAAAGCTTGTCATTGTTCATATTATGTCTTACATAATATGACTTCTCATTTTAGCTACTCAATTAAGCTAAAATGTGTAAAAAGGTGTCCATTAGATTCTATTATCCTTCAATTATATGTGAATTATGTACTTAAGTATTCCTCTCTTTGATCTCATCAAAGAGTTCTAATACTTGTTCCATTAGTATCTCTACTTCATTCTTAATCTCAGATAATTTCTCAAAGGTCTTAGATTTTTACTTCATAAAGTATATGTATCCATACTTAGAGACATCATCTTTGAAATAATGAAGTAGAAATATTTTTCTTTAGCCTTACTAGATATGGGCTAACATACATTTAAATGTACGAGTTCTAATAACTCATTAACCCATTCTCCATGTCTATATAAAGCTAAAGTGTAGATTGATCTAAATCAACCCATTTCCTCTTAAAAGAAATATTCACACATAACATGAGAGCTAACATATCAAATATGATTAAACAATTCATTAAGCTCCCACTGGTAAACACTTTGCCATTCAATCTATTAGAACATCTATCAATTCCATAACTTAGAATAAATCAACATTTATTCAAGTAGGAAATTATATAATGTTCTTGTAGAAGGATATAATAGCAATATTAATTATTAAGACATCTCCATAAGGCTATTAAAGAATTGCACCTCCCACTAATAATGATGCAAGTTTTGCACCATTTCATATGTAGGTCAACATCTTCTTTATTAAGCCTTCATTTACTTGTCATCATCTACAACTCCTTGTAGATATAAGATGCATATCTGGTATCTCATACCATTAAATGCATCCATAGTATCTAATATTATGATATACACATATAGTATCTAATACTATTAACTGTATATTTAAAACAAGTGACAATGACTTGGATACATGAAGCTTCTCAAGCTCCACCTTTACATTATATACAAAACACTTTGTACTTCCTCTTCCACTTATCATCATCATGACAGTGTAAGAATCCTGTCTTATTCTGGCTTTATTATCTTGACCACATTCTTTTACTATTAACTCTCTCCTATTTCTATCTAATGATTTTACTCCTTACTATTGGTCTCACCAACAAGAAGTAATTAAGATGTATTGTTGATCTAAGTTTCCCTTTAGTTAGCTCATCACTATGAGCCATGATGGATCTCATATCCATCTATCCATGTTGTCTCTATAATTATGTCTCATAGAGACTAACATCTAGTTTAAGGCAAACAATGCATCTTCTCTATGAGATAAGATCTTATCTTTCTTTCATATCACTAGATAATTTAGGAGACACCTACTTCTCAAGTAGAGTAGTTAATTGGTCAACTATGAGAACAATTCTCTTAGTTCTAAACCAGTCTAAGAAGTGTGAGCCATTAAGCTATATGTCATCTAATATGCCATACTAATGGTGGTTTATTATCATATTCTACAACTGAGATATAATTTTATCAATATAACATTACAAACATTCATTAAAATTAAGATATGATCTTTGATCCTAATTTATGCTCCCACTAATTTTCGATGAATTTGCATAACCCTCATTATGCAAAGACGGGATATCATGATGAAATCCTAGTGGGGACTAAGACTCTATTAACCTTATGGTGATGACCTTGTGGTAGCACAACAAATCACCCCATACTTAATAGGTAGGCAACTATTGCCAGTTGCAACTCTTGCAACTCTTAGTCATTTAGCCTCTAGAGTTATGACCTTGTGGTAGCACAACAAGCCATATACTCTAGTTAGGTCAAACCTGCTTGTTATATTATGAGAATGGATTCTTCACACAGCTCTTGTGGTAGCACAACAAAGCCATGCAAATGGTCCACCCCGAGGTTCGGCAAATGCCTTAGCTATGATCACCAATCCCTTGCTGAATGAGTCTTGTGGTAGCACAACAAACCCATCCAATCTAAGATTGGCTCATCAAGACCATAACAACGGAAGGCTACATGAGTCATTCTTAATGTCACACGTTTATCAACCTAATTATGACAAGGAGGGATTTTATTTTAGTCTCATCAAGAATATGTGCTAAGTATATATAATACCTTTGGAATATCATATATCTAAGGTATAAAAGATAGCACACAACCACATATCAAATATGCATAAAAATAGGTGATCATGGACTTAACTCTAAGCATGCACCTAAGGCACCCCTATAGGTGCAAATCCTTGCTTCAAATGCTTCAGTTGGTATGCTCCCACTTTAGAAGGGTGCTTTCCCAAGTGGTCCTGCTCTCCAACCTTCCAGAACCGGCTTCTAACTATTACAAGCGGCTTAAGGGTACGCAGACCCACAAATGTACAAAACTTTATAAGAAACCTTGGTTTTAACCAATGGGAGTACATTAATGGAGGGAGGTATAATGTACAATTAGATTGTATAGAGAGAGAAGAGGCACACGCAGGCCCCATTAAATAACATAACCAACACAATTAAAAGCAATCACAAGCCAATCACAATTAAGTCCATTATCACCTCCATACACACTAACATTCATCACATGAACATAGAGCGCATACGTGATAATTATATGAGATATATCATATATATCAACATAAAATTATATATTATTTATTTTTAAATTCTCAATTTCATGCATGTCGAATTTTCATGAAATAAATAACATGAAAATAACATGACAACAACATATAAACAATTTATATGAAATGAACATACAAAACTAAACTATTTAGAACATTCATGCATTCCCAATATTGTGCAAGGCCATAAATTAATGACCCAATTTATATTCTGTAAAATCTCATTTTACAGAATTAATTAAGACACTAATAATTTAAGTTAAACCTTTAAAACAATTTTAAAATTTAAACATGAGTGAATCTATGTAAATAGAACTAAACATCATCTAACATGTCATTAAACACTTTAAAACATGTTAAATAATGTTATAGAATTTTTAAGAAGTTTTCAAGAATTTTCTGGGAATTTTTCTGAATTTTCTATGATTTTAAACACTTTAAAATAATAAAAAATGGTGTCTGGCGCAATGCGCCGCGCTGTTCAGAGCATTGTGCCAAGCTCGCGTGTGCCCGCGTGCGCCACTGGGTGCGCCGGTATCAATAGATGCGTGCGCCAACCGCCGTGCGCCAGCGCGTGCGCCGATCGCCTTCCCCCGAACAGTCACTGTTCATCCGGAAGAAAGTTAATCACATTAACATGGACATATCTCCTTATTCAAGAGTCTGAAAACTCTGGAAAAATATGCGTTAGAATCCTTATCGAATAAGAAATCCAAAAAAGTCATCCCCATATCCATTAAAAATCCCAATCGACCGTAAAATGAGGAAGAAGAGGCAGCGGTCACCGAGATTCCGTAGCAGAAATCTCTATTTTGTAACGAAGATAACTCCTTATCCAGGAAGCCAAATATTCTCAAAAAATACAATTTAGAATCCTCATCAAATGAAGTTTCAAAATATGTATATATTCATTTATAGAAAAATTCTGTATCAACGGGAAATCAGGAAGAAACAAGTCGGCGCCGCCAGACTCCGCAGAACCCTAGTTCATCGGAAAACTCAAAATTTCTCTCCCTCCGCCGTCGCTCAAAGCTGGATATCAAAGGTAAAGGCTATGTAATCATATTACCCATCTTATAAACCTTTTTCAAGCCTCAATTTATTTTTTGGACGGAGATTTCACAAAATTCCCAAATCCGGGTGTCGGTTCGGGCATGACAGAAACACCAAATTTTGAGGCTTCTCCCGAACACTACAGAGATCCAAACTACAAACGGTTTGTGGCGTTGGAAAGCCCTATATCACTAGATTCTATCAGAGCCAACCAATATTTTATCTGATTCATACACAGAATATGGTGGAATCATCAAAATAGACATTTGCACAGATTCGAGAACACATAAGTAACATAAAATAATGTCGATTCGACGTCGGTTTCAACCGAGACTTGAACCGGGCTCTGATACCACTGTAAGGAATTGTACATTAAAATTTTGGTGCAGCGGAAGCGACGATTCCTATGGGTTCCTTTAGAATTTGTCTCAATCAGAACCGAACGACGAAAATCGAAAACCGATCAATTCGGGTTCGAATATACCTGATAGGGATTCATATAATCCCATGGAAAGGAAGGAGATAAGCTTCTCAAGCTCTTCAAACCGTTCAAGCGTACGGTCTCCAGCAGTATCTACACGAACTTCATCCACAGCAGGTTCTCCCTTCGCGCCGGCCTCGAGAACTTTTCCCAAACGGAGCTCCATCGACCATGGACACCTTCTAGAGAGAGGAGGAGGTAGGGAGGAGGCTTGGGACGTGGTTTTCACCCTTGGCTTGTTGGGGTTTGTCTGAAACCATTAGTATTTATAGAGAATTATGAAATTTTTCATAAAAACCCAAAATCTCCATAAATTACGTCATTGCCCTTCTACTTGTGGATAAGTCCTTTTATGTGTGACTCACTAGGCCCAATAGCCTATTTGGTTGATGCCTAAATAAAATAGAACAATTCTATTTAATTTAATTAAATTCGTTATCCGATAACAGCTTAATTGGCCTACCGATCATGAAGGGTACAAGTCACATCCCATGATCCCAAATGACTATGAAGATAATCTCATCTCCATTGAGCCTTTCCATCATCAGTTACCGCATAGATATAAACCCTCATCCATCCAATGTCCCGGTCGGAAAGGAGTACGGCATCGACTGTCAACTCCTTAGTGTACCGACTCTATAGGATCATGTACTCGGAATTGGATCAATTAGAAAACTCCTTTTCCAATTATCCTATCTACCCTGGCCAGGGATTTAGAGTACTATCTCATAGGACATTCACGCTCACTTACCGAGAGTGGACGATCCCTTGTTGTCCGCTCAATTGCCTCCATCGGATTTTCCTTGTACCCGATCCATTGCTATACTGAACCATCTAAATATTGATCCATAAGTCAATGTTCAAAGCAATAGTTCCACCCAACAAGGCATCTTTGGCGACTCAGGTCAAAGGTCCAACCATGCAACTGTGATGATAGAAGACCCTGATAGACAGTTTGGTAGGATACCATTCAGGGTTTCTAATTCGGTCAGTTCAGTGAACTCATTTAACTAATGAGCACCTGTATGTGTATCTCAGTGTCTCCACACTAATGACCAATGAGATCGGTCGTCCTCATCAAATGAGAAGACATCACATACACTAGTCTATCCGGATCCTTGATGTCCCGTCTCAAGTATCCTATGACTAGGAACATTTAGATCAAATACTTCTAGATGATCAATCTCATTATCATGATCTCATCATGATTTAATCATCATTGTATTTGATCAAGAACTTCATTATGATATTCGCTTCTAATAAGAGCTTATTATGAAGATTTGCCTAATTAATTGAATAAGATATATCTAGAAATGTCAAATCATATCATATATGATTGGCTTGTAGGGCATACATTTCTATCATTACCCCCCTCAACAACAGGTTAGGCCACCACAACCACGACAACCCCAACAACCCCCTCACCCAGTAGCACAACCCCAACAACCTCGTCAACCTACCTATAATAGGGCACCGCCGCCACCCAATGAGGCACCACGACGGGGAGGTCCTAGGAGAGAGAACTACCAACAACTCCTTTACTCCTTGACCGACATCTTCAATGTACTCATGGCAGAAAAAAAGTTGAAATTGCCCAAGGAAAGAGAGGTTTGGCCAGCAAATGCAAATGTCCCAATACTGTGCTTACCACCGGTGTCTTGGTCACACTGTAGAAGTGTGTTTTCAATTCAAGGATTACATCCACTATCTGAGTGACCAAGGCAGCATTGATTGGGTCCAAATGGGGGAATGCATACAGGCAATGAAGGCTAGGTAGCAGCAGCGGCAGCATCCACGGGCTCAACCTCAACAACAACCCGGCTTGGGGATTGTTTAGAATCCTCTCCCATTACATGCTCCCGCTTCAGCATCGGCACCAGCACATCCAAACCCAGGAATACTCCATTGTCCAGGGAGATGCCAACCGTGCTCAAGGTTGGCAACTAGAAAACCACAATGCAACCATGCATGTCAACCTAGCTAGGCCTCTTGCTAGGAACCCTCCTAGACAGATAATCCGTGCACCTACTACTCCGCAACCATCACCAAGCTCAATAACTCAACCACTGGCCACCACTTCTTCACACTGACTCATCATTAGGCCAGCCCCCTCCTTAACTACACCTCCTTCAACCATTGCTACACACCGGCCCTTGCTCATCCAACCACCACAATCACCACCAAACCTGAACCCCCAGCCTATGAGCTCTGTCACTCTAAAACCTCAACCTATCATACCACCAACCCCACAACCTACCACATTACCAACACCTTCATCAAACCCATCAACCACTCCTGCACCCCGGCCTCTTCTTATCAGGCCACCAGTATCACCATCACTACCACCTCCAAATCCTACCCCTCTACCCACTAACCCAATCATCCCAGAACCACCAATACCATTGCTTACCATATCTGTACCTACACCACATGTTCCACCACAATCCACCTCAGTTAACCCATCACCTCTACCCTACTGCCAAATAGCCCCGGTACTTCGGAGTGGAAGGATGTTCCTGCGGCTCTTTCCCCAAGCCGATACTCAACCGCAAGATCTAGTGGAGGAGGAACAAGTGGAAGAACCATTGCCGGGCATGGCGTATGATTTGTTGAAACATTTAGATAAGACACCGGCCCGTATTTCCATACTTGAGTTGATCAAAAGATCAAAGGTGCACCAGGAGATTCTACAACAGTATTTGCAATGGGTCATGGTGAATGAAGATCTCCCACCTGAGAAGATCACTACAGTGTTAGCTCCTAAAAGTGAGCACCCAACACTCACTTTCTCTCAGGAGGAATTAGCAGATCCAGAGGTCAAGAGATATGCTTTTCATGTGGCTGTTATCATCTGCAATATCAAAGTGAAATCATGTTTGGTTGACACTGGAGCTTCTATCAACATTATGCCGCCAGAAACTTTGCAGTTGTGCGGCATTTTCGAACAAGAAATCAAGCCATCTTGTGCCATGGTGACGGCCTCTGACAACTCCAAGAAGTCTGCACGTGGGGTGGTCACTCTCGAGGTTAAACTTGGATCATGTACGGTCACAACGGATTTTCATGTTCTAGAATTGGATCCGACTTTTCGGACTATACTTGGGAGGCCATACTTGGAGGCAATAGGAGCTGTGGCTTCAACAAACCACAAGTGCATAAAGTTTCCCTTTAAAGGACAAGTGGTCAAGGTGACTAGCATGCCTATAAGGGACGAGATGAATGATGCTACTTTTACATCACCCCTAGGACTGTCAATACAACCCCAAATCTTAGTGGGAGAATTGCCAGAAGTCAGATGCATGACCGCTTCTCTTCCAGACACAGTGGGATGGCGGATGATGATAAAGCTGGGCTATCAGCCTGGAAAAAGTTTAGGCAAAGATCTTCAAGGGATCACTCAGCCGATTCAAACTGTGAAAAGGCCACGCAGGCAGGGGTTGGGATATGAAGAGGATTCCATCCCAAGGAGGATCTTCCAGTCAAGATATGCCATGGGACTCCATACATTCTTTATCAAAGGGGAGACCATGATGATGGCTGAAGATGACAAGAGTTCCATGATAGCTGTCAAGAGAAGAAAGGCTCCAGATGAAGAAAAATAAAACTTGGAAGACCTGTGCTTATCTTTGACTCGTTTGTTCTCAAGTGGGGAAGAGCACCAAGAACCACTCAAGGGCAGACCAATTTTGGATCATCGGGTTGAGCATATCACCCAAGTCAGAACCATTCCGCGAGGCCCAAGCATAACAATCCCATGTTTAAACATCATGCCTTTGTTCTTAGATCTATTGGATGGGCTTCCAAGCCCACTCTCCCACCAAACTAACAACCCACTTTGGGCCCATGTACCCTTTTAAGCCTTCTATTCTCACTGGGACTGCTTGCCAATTTACTTCCCTCATCAACTTCAGAACTGAGGGTTCTTTCCAGCATGGGCTCACATGCCCATCCATTTCTAAGATCGGGTCCACGTATCCGTTCACATTTTTTGTCAGTTTTGGACCCATGTGTCCACTTTCTGTTATCATTGGGCCCACGAGCCCATTTTTCCCCTTTATCCTTAAGTTTTTTAATCTACTAATTCAGTCATCTTCTAGCAAATCCCGAGTCATGCTAACTCATTCTATCTTTTTACTTGAAAATCACAAAAAAATGTCTTCTCTGAAACTCACATTTCCATCGAGGAGACGTCTCTACTCATCCCAGAGGGTGCTCCCAATCAAGGATCACTCTCTTCTGAAACATTGATCGATTTACTCGATCCTCCCTCCACTGTAAATACCACATTTCCAACTTTATCTTCAGTAGGCCAAGTTAGGTTAGGAAATAGGAAAGTCAGAGGTAAACAAGTTATAAAAAGGTATCTGCAACAATTGGCACAGAAATGCATAGAGTGTGCAAGGCTGCCAAACTTTTTAGAGAATACCATCCAGCTAGATAAAATCTGATATGAGGATGAGCATAACAAAGATCATACTTTGGGAGTATATGAGGTGGTATCAGAGAAGGATCCCGAATTTGAGGATGAAATTGAGGACTTGGCTGATGCGTATGCATCTGGACTTAGAAGATTTGAGGAACCATCAGCCACAGGGAATGAACCAACCAAGGAACTAAATTTAGGAACCATGGACGATCCTAAGACTATCCTCATCAGTGCAAACCTCACTCCCTTAGAAGAACAATGTTTGATCAAAGTTTTGGAAGAATATAAGGACACGTTCGCATGGACATATAAAGACATGCAGGGATTAGATAATTCATTGGTTGAACATAGATTAATCTTGAAACCTAGAACTACCCCGGTTAAACATAAGCTCAGGAGGTTCCACCCTGATATTGCACTCAAAATGAAAGAATAGGTCGACAAACTACACCAAGCAAAATTCATTAAAGTTGTCCTATATCCGCAATGGGTGGCTAACATAGTCCCAGTTATGAAGAAGGATGGACAGGTTCGGATTTGTATAGATTTCAGGGACTTGAACCGAGCGTGTCCTAAGGATGATTTTCCTTTACCTCATATCGATGTTTTGGTTGATAACACAGCTGGATTTTAAATGCTTTCATTCATGGATGGCTATTCTGGATACAATCAGATCCGGTTAGCTGAGGAGGACCAAGAGAAGACCTCATTCACTACACCTTGGGGAACATATTGCTATGTTGTCATGCCCTTTGGGTTAAAGAATGCTAGTGCTACATATCAGAGGGCTATGATGGCTATCTTTCACGACATGATGCACACCCTTGTAGAGGTGTATGTGGATGCTTTAGTTATCAAGTCCAAGAGTCGAGAAGATCATTCTGAAGTGCTAAGGAAAGTTTTGCAACGAGCTAGAGAATACAAGCTGAAAATGAACCCTAAGAAGTGCACATTTGGAATTTCATCAGGAAAACTACTAGGGTTTACAGTAAGCAAAAGGGGCATAGAGATCGATCCAAACAAGGCCAAAGCAATCATTGGTATGCCTCCCCCGAAGAATATGAAGGAGCTTCGAGGATTGATTGGGAGGCTACAATTTGTCCACCGGTTTATCTCACAACATTCCCAAAGGTGTAAACCTTTCTATGAGTTAACCAAGGCGGGGGCCGAGTTTAAATGGGATTCGAAGTGCTAGGAGGCATTTGATGGGTTGAAAGCATACCTGGCAAGTCCCCTTGTACTTAGACCACCAATTCCCGATAAGCCCTTGGTCCTCTACATTTCGGTTCTTGAGAACTCTCTTGGGGCAGTCCTTGCACAAGTTGATGAAGAAGAGAAAGAACGAGCTATCTATTGCTTGTCTAAGATGTTTGATGCTTGTGAGCTGAAGTACACTATGGTAGAAAAGACCTATGCTGCTCTTATTTTGGTGGTTTAGAAACTCAAACACTATTTTCTTACTCACCAAGTCAAGTTCATTGCTTTTATCAATCCTATTAAGTTTCTGTCAGAGAAGACAGTTTTGATTGATCGGTTAGGGTGATGGCAGAGTTTCTTATCCCAATTTGATATCACTTATGTCCCACAGAAGGCAATCAAGGGCTATGCTATTGCAGAACACCTTGCCCAACATCCCATACCCGTCTTTGACCCAGTCCGGTCGGAGTTCCTGGATGACAAACTAATGTCAGTCCGATCTTCCAATCTTTGGACATTATATTTTGACGGGGCTCTGAACTCTCATGGTAGAGGGATAGGTATTGTCCTTCTATCACCTAAAGGTGTCACCATTCCACAGGCTTTTTAGCTTAACTTTCCAGCAACCAACAACATAGCTGAGTATGAAGCCTTGCTGGCCAGGCTGGAGGCCGCTCATTTTCATGGTGCCACTAAACTGAGGGTGATAGGTGATAGTCAATTAATCCTATGCCAGGTCCTATCCAAGTACCGAACTTCCCATCCAAACCTCAAACCCTACCAGGAGCTCACTACCTGCTACATCAAGCTATTCTTCAAACTCACCTTTGTCCATGTCCCCCGTTCTCAGAATATCCTCGCTGATGCCTTAGCTTCACTAGCTACATCTCTATCTGTCCCGCTAGGCAGGCAAGTGCGGACTATCCACATCTTTAAGAGGACAATTCCAGCAATTGAAGATGGACATTTTCTGAAGGTTAAGGAGAGGTTCAACATAAAGGAATACTTGGAACATAAAGAAAAAGTCTCCTTAATTGAGTTGGAAGAATTAGAAGGTGAGAGACCTCGGTATGACAAGATTGCGAGGTATTGCCAAGATCAGTCATACGCACCTAGATCAACCACTAAAGAAAAGAAGGCAATTAGAAGAGTATCCCAGAGGTATACAATCCTAGGAGGAGTGCTCTATAAGAGAAGCCTAAGTGGAGTCTTATTCAGGTGTCTTGATGAAGAAGAAGCCAAGTTGGTGCTGAAGGAAGCACATTCTGGAGTTTGTGGTGGTCATGTGAATGCCCAAGCCCTTGCTAAGAAAATCATCCGACAAGGGTATTATTGGCCAACTCTAGAAGAAGACTGCTCCATCTTTGTCCGACACTGTCATTCATGTCAACTCCATGCCAACAAGATTCACTCTCCCGCATCTTCTCTTCATCCAATTCATACCCCATGGCCTTTCGCCATTTGGTCTTTTGATATCATTGGCCCCTTGAGTGACCTCAACTCCGAAATGCGCTCAAAATCATTCATTCTGACGGCAATGGAGTACTTCACAAAGTGGGCTGAAGCGGAAGCATTCGCGGAGATTAAAGCATCAACAGTCTGCTCCTTCATCAAGGGCAACATCCTGGCAAGGTTCGGGATTCCCAGCGACATCATCACCGATAATGGGCCACAATTTCTCTCTCAAGATCTGTGTGATCTTTGCAACAGGTATTGCATTTCATTGCATCATTCATCACCATACTATCCTCAAGGCAATGGTCAAGCAGAAGCCACCAACAAAACCTTAATCAAAATCATCAAGAAATCTTGTAAGTCTTGCAAGTTTACCGACTGGCCTGATAAGCTTGTAGATGCTCTATGGGCTTATCGTACTTCTTTAAGGACTCTCACTGGACAAACCCCGTATGCTTTGGCATATGGGATGGAAGCAGTGGTCCCTTACGAAGTATTACTTCCATCTCTCCTAGTTCAACTCAACAAGGATATTCCTATTGATGAGAAACGAGAATCTCTCCTTGCACAGCTTGAACTCTTAGATGAAACAAGGCTAGCCGCCGCCGAGCATGCCCAGACTTATCAGAATAGACTTAAAAGGTTTTATCAAAAGAGGGTGGTTGAGAGAAAATTCGAAATCGCTGAGATGGTAGTCAAATGCATATTCGTTAAGCTAGGGGATCCCTGCTCCAAGTTGCAACCTAACTGGGAAGGGCCTTTTGTAATCACTGAAAAGTATCCAGGCAATGCATATGAATTGACTAATGCAGATGGAGAAAAATTAAATCATCCTTTCAAAAAGTACTTTCTATAAAAATGGAGAAACCACTGGTATAATCTCAAGTCATTGATCCTAGGTTGTTCGTGACAAATCAAGGGTAGGTACCATCCTACACACACAACACTTCTGGATCCTAGAATCCAGACAACCCGACACTTGCGAAAGGCAAGGCATAAATCTAGAATTGGAAGGAGTACCCTTACCTTATTCTCTTCTACTCGGTCCAAGATAGGGAGAGAAGATTAGAGAGGGGTAGTATCGAAAACACTCGCCACCCTAGTAGGAGGCCGTCTCAGAGGGTGCAAAAGGGTGCAAAAAGATGGGCAATGAACTCCTCAGGTTAGAAAAAGAAAAATGATCAACCTGTCTGAATGAGTACCCAGAATAATAGTCAAGGAAAAAGGCACTAAAAGATGGGCAATGTCCCTATTGACTCTGAAAATTTGACGGGGTCTTCTCCTTTTCAGGGAAGTCCGTGAACCCAGATCGTCACCTCAAGAGGGGATGAGAAAGAAAGAAGAAAACATGGAAAACAACTCTCACCTCGGTCCCACACTCACATTGATCCCCGAACTTTCATCCCTTGGTGTCGCTCGATCACCAAAAAGAGACAATTCGGGTCATGTGGGAGGAGGGTGAGAAGAAAATAAATTAAGACATGTGGTCGCCAGGAACCATGGGTTCCAATTTTTGAAATTAAATTGACCGTGTGTACCTTAGCATGAAGAGTGTGGGTTAAAGCTTCTCCTTCTTCGGCCGGCCGATGAAGAAGAGTCCTCAACGTGGGGTGCTTCATCTTATGTGTGCAACTAGACAAATAAACAAGTGAAAAAGACAATTAGAACTAGACAAAGTGGAGTATATGTAAAGAGAATAACATGAAACAGACAAATGACTAGAAACAGACCGGATTCGGGTTATCTCTAACCCCTCTTTTTATTTTAGGATAAACACAATAAAAATAATGCAAAAAAATTTTAAAAAAATTATAGAAGGATGGATAATCACTAAACAAAGAGATAGAAAAAAGAACAGAATGATTCTGATAAAAATAAAGAAAGATATAGCCAAATCTAGGTTGTTAAAAAATCCGAGCAGTAGTCCAGGATCTGCCAGGCGCGCCTTTGCTTCTGCGCTCGTCACGACCAGCCCCGACCTCAGAATCAAGTGCCATTGATTTAAAACTCAAGAAGACTTGGAGAGGAAGAACTTTTATGAAGAGAGCTCGGGCATAAGAAGTCCACACGCTGATGTAGAGGCTGAATAAGAGAGACCTGGCAGATCACCTGTAGAACAGCCTTCCTCTCTCTTGAACCAACTTTTATCTCTCTAAAAACTTGAAATTCTCTCTCTAAAAATTACAAAATCAATGCAGGAGGGAGGTTGGACATCTTGAGATGCCTGGGGGTTGTGCTTATCCCTCTGGAATGACCAGAATTAGAGTTAATGTATAAG
Source organism: Cryptocoryne crispatula var. balansae (assembly GCA_036172225.1). Taxonomy (NCBI): domain Eukaryota; kingdom Viridiplantae; phylum Streptophyta; class Magnoliopsida; order Alismatales; family Araceae; genus Cryptocoryne; species Cryptocoryne crispatula. The sequence continues at coordinate 44,824,755 of CM069921.1, forward strand.
AGAACGAACAGACTTATCCGGACTAAAAAAAAGGCCACCTTGCGCCCTACCCCAGGGCGCATGCTCCCTGGTGCAGGGTGCATGCGCCCCACTGAGGGGTGCATGCGCCTCCCAGTGGGGGTGCATGGCACTCTTCCCAAAAAAATGACCTTATTCGGTCGATCCGTTCAGGCTTCAGTGGTAGAGTCTCGGTGAAAAACTGGTTCCCTCGTGCCTCAAGGGTAGGGCGCATGTGCCCTCAAGTGAGGGCACGGGGTCACGTGCCTCACTGGTAGGGCGCATGGGCACGTGCCCTGGGTCCTGGGCGCATGTGACCAGGGACCCGAGCGCATGGGACTCTTTTTGCGCGTCCTTCTTCCGGAGGCCATTGCGAACACTCCCGAACTCGGAATTCGACGCTGTTTGTTGCGTTGGAAAGCTAACAGGCCGAAGAATATCTCTATAGAATTGGATCAGCCATCACACCCTTCAAAACTTCATAATTTTGTCCGGAAGTTAGGGCAGTGAACAGAAGATCCGATACAGGTCAAAATGACTCTGATGGCAAACCGAAAAGGCACAGTATGCAACAAAACTTGTCCGGAGTGTGAATCTGACCATAACCTTCAATGAATGATCATTAGGCATTGGTCATTCAGCCAATTTTCATGTTTACATGATTTACGTGTGGCTTTCGCTCGGAAATTATGGCTTTTTACAAAAAACTTTAGAAAACATCTGATTTCGTTCGGCGAACCTCCAAATCAACTTTAAGGGACCCGGCATCATTCTAAGATCAACCACACATGTTATCCTATAAAACATGAGTTTTATGCTCTGAATTAGGCAAATTTGGCATGTCTACAGTCCCCATGGCTCAAAAACCTGTCTAAATATGTGCCACATAGAAAAGAGCAAAAAATAGGAAAGACCCAAAGAGGCCAAACCCCAACGGGTAATTTGAGTGTGAGTAGAGAAATCCCTCTCAAAGTCTCCAAACCCTATCAAGGACTTCCTCTATACTCTTCGTCCTTAAACCCCTTGGGTAGGGTAAACCGACCAAATCTAGGTGGAATCCAAGCCAATCAAAGGAAGAAGGTTAGAAGGATTCTAGGTAGGGAACTTGATTTTTCACATGATATCTACCACTTGAGTCTTGAAAAACCCCAAAGACCGATGAACTATCTCAAATACCGGCATTTTCCCCACAAAAAATGAATATTTCAAAAACAAAAAAAAAGAATATTTCAAAAAGAAACCACAAAAAATGCATATTTCAAAAATCTAAAAAAATGCATATTTCAAAAATCTAAAAAAATGAATGTTTTTTAAAATTCAAAAAAAAATGCATATTTCAAGAAAATCCAAAAAAAATTGCTTAGTCATGATCATTGACTTAGTTGCATCCATGTTTATTTGACTGTCAAGCATATTTCCATTCCTGTATTGCATATCCGTTTTTTTACTTTAATTACCTTGTTAAGAAGGCTCTTCCCTTTGACCTAAGTCAAAGTTGACCATAATAGGCAAAGGGATGAGTCATGATGAAGATCTAATCCCCTTTCTATCAAGTGTTTCAGGTATTTCAATGTAAGAGGAGAGGATTCACACCACGACAGGTAAGTTCTCTCAACCCTTACCCCATTTCATTTTAGTCATTTGTTTTATTCTACCTTGTTAAGAAGGCTCCTCCCTTTGACTCAAAATCAAGACAAACGATATACAGGCAAAGGGATGAGTCATGATGAAAATTTAATCATCTTTGTTAAGTGTTTTCAGGAGCTGAAGACGCAAAAGAGAAGGGCCATCAGGCAACCTTTTAAGTCCTAACAAGTGAATTGGTGAGATCAGTGTTCCCTAAGGAACATCATGCCAACCTTGTTGCGAAAAGAAAGGAAGCGCCACCCAACTGAACATTGTCGTGGTGCTGTATTCCATCAAAAGGCAAGACAAGGATGGACTAGAGGTGCTGATGAATCAGGCGGACGATGCAAGTTGATAAATCATGCCTGAAGATTTCATCCACATTCTCATCTCACATCATCACCTAGCATTCCATTTTGCACTTCACATCACTCTTACCATTTGTCATTTAGTTATGTTAGGTCCATTTGATATGTATTATATGCATTAATGTTGAAGACCTTGAGAATGAAAATGACTGGGCCTGAGGTCCCCTTCAACAAAATCTACGACGGCTTGGTCATTTCTTCATACTCACGGATAAGCCAAAATTGAACATTGGAGGGACGATGGTTCCTAATCGGGTGTCTTGACCTCCAATAGACAATCTATATCTTCAACTATTTTTTACATAATTTTCTATGTTTTCACATCCATCTCCTTTTCATTCTTCATCATTACCAATTTTATCCCTTCATGTTTTATTATTTCCTTTCTTTTATTCCATCATTCTTTCCTTTCTTTTATCCCACCGTGTCTTTTATTTTATCCCACCGTGTCATGTTTGTCATGCCATTATTTCTTCTTTCCCTTCGTTCTATGTTAGTCCCACCATTATCTTTCAATCCCACTATGGCTTAAGTCTGTTTTGTCATTTTTTGAATAATCAGGTTTTCTGCCAGAGTATGATTCATGGTTTTCACAATACCTGAGCAATTTTGTTATGCTTAAACGAACCCTTTTAGAATTTGAGATTAGTCCACTCAGAATTAAACTGAGTATTTTGGTGAAACTTAAGTGAACTTGAGATTCCAAATATGATGGATTGGTATTCTTTTCATTTTAAGATCAATTTCTCTTTTAAACTTTAGCCCATCACAATACAAGAACACCGCAAAGTTCGGGTTGCTGGCTGATGATGAACCTACGAATTCGAGGACTCCTCACCATGCTGAGGGTTGGCTACATCCTTTATCCTTTATCCTTATTTTTCATCTCTCGTGCCAATGGCATGTCTTTTACCAATCAATTATATGAGGTATTGATGGAACATGAAAGTGATCTAGAATACTTAGAGAGATTCATTTTGCTGGATCGGGTAGATAAGCGTGTCTATATCTACACCTTGATTCCACATTTTCAGTCCATCACCATTCCATTCCACTACGTTCATCTACGCTCACTTGCATTCCATTACAGTTCACTCCGAATCACTTCTCTTCATTACATGCCACTCTTTTACAAAGCCAACATCAAGGCGAGGCAAGCTGTAGACACGCCAAATTTGCCTAATTTAGAGCATAAAACTCATGTTTTATAGGGTAACATGTGTGATTGACCTTAGAATAATGTCGGGTCTTTTAAAGTTCATTTGGAGCTTCGCCGAATGAAATCGGATGTTTTCTGAAGTTTTCCGCAAAAAGCCATAATTTTTGAGCGAAAGCCACACATAAATTGTGTAAACACGGAAATTGGCTGAATAACCATTGCCTAATGATCATGCATTGAAGGTTATGGTCATATTCACACTCCGGACAAGTTTTGTTGCATACTGTGCCTTTTCGGTTTGCCGTCAGAGTCATTTTGACCAGTATCGGATATTATGTTCACTATCCTAACTTCCATACAAAATTCTAAAGTTTTGGAGGGTATTATGGCTGATCAAATTCTATAGAGAGCTTCCTAGGCCTGTTATCTTTCCAACGCAACAAACGGCGTCGAATTCCGAGTTCGGGAGTGTTCGCAATGGCTTCAGGAAGAAGGACGCGCAAAATAGTCCCATGCGCCCAGGTCCCTGGTCACATGTGCCCAGGACCCAGGGCACGTGACCATGCACCCTACCATTGAGGCACGTGACCTTGTGCCCCGACTTGAGGGCACATGCGCCCTACCCCTGAGGCACAAGGGAACCAGTTTTTCACCGGGACTCTACCTCTGAACGGATCGGACCAGATAAGACCAAAAATTTTGGAAGGATAGGATGTGCCCTCACTGGGAGGCACATGCGCCCCTCAGTGGGGTGCATGCGCCCTAAACCAGGGCGCATGCGCCCTGGGGTAGGGCCCAAGGAGACCTATTTTGTAGGGTTGATAACACCTTCCATTCTCCTATAAATTGAGGTTGATTCCAGTCGTTCCAAAGGCATGTGCATGACCCCCTAGGCATATAAAGACATCCAAGATCCCTCCTGCATCAATTTTGTGATTTTTAGAGAGATATTTTCGAGTTTTTGGAGAGAGAGAAGTCGGTTCAAGAGAGAGGAAGGTTGGTCTGCAGGTGATCTATCAGGTCTCTCTTCTTCAACCTCTACAGCAGCGGGTGGACGTCTTCTGCCCGAGCTTTCAACATAAAAGTTCTTCCTCTCCAAGTATTCTTCAATTTTCAATTGACAGTACATGATTATGAAGTCAGGGCTGGTCGTGATGAGCACATAAGAAAAGTCGCGCCTGGCAGATCCTGGACTGCTGCTCAGCTTTTTCGACAACCCAGATTTGGCCATATCTCTCTCTATTCTATTCAGAATCTTTCTGTACTTTTTCCTATCTCTTTGTTTCATGATTATCCATCCTCTTATAAATTTTTTTACATTTTTTTGCATTATTTTTAGTCTGTTAATCTAAAAAATAAAAAAGGGTTAGAGATAACTCGAATCCGATCAGTTTCTAGTCAATTGTGTGTTTCATGTCATTTTCTCTACATATACTTCACTTTGTTTAGTTCTAATTGTATTTTTCACTTGTTTGTTTGTCTAGTTGCATGGAAAATCAAGCACCCACGTGTTGAGGACTCTTCTTCATCGGTCGGCCGAAGAATGAGAAGCTTTAACCCACACTCTTCACGCTAAGGTACACACGGTCAATCTTTATTTCATAAATCGGAACCCATGGTTCCTGGCGACCACATGTCTTAATTTCATTCTTCTCACCCTCCTCCCACATGACCCGAACCGTCTCTTTGGTGATCGAGCGACGCCAAGGGATGAAAGTTCGGGGATCAATGTGAGTGTGGGACCGAGGCGAGAGTTGCTTTCCGTCTTTTCTTCCTTTCTTTCTCATCCCCTCTTGAGGTGACGATCTGGATTCACAAACTTCCCTGAAAAGGAGAGGCCCCGTCGAATTTTTGGAGTCGACAATCCCCAATCAATAAGGACTTTGAATCTGGTGGTATCTTTCCCTAAAAAATTTTCAATCTTCAAAACTATGAGGAAAACTATAGCGCCGCAGCAGAGGGCTTCATTGCTAAAAAAATGTCAAAATTGATGCCTTCACTTCCTGTCAACATTGGGACTTATGGGTAAGTGATGAGAAATCATATTTCTCTTTCTTCCAAGGGTTCACCATGCTTCCATCACCTCCAAGGAGAGAGTAGTTGTGGAATTCTCAATTTCGAAGGCTGATGCGTAACAGTTCAAATTGCCATCTTTATGATGTTGCACCAGACTCTCCGATGATTCAAAATTCAAACAGAGGGCAATGATCAAAAGCCCTATGTCATGAGAATCTACTAGAGCTAGTTGTTCTCAAAATATCATCACATATGATTTATGGTTTATCCACTAAAATAGAAGTTTGTATAATTTTGAAAATGTATAAAATACATAAAATAATATATATTATAAGTTAGTTTCAATCAAAACTTTAATCAAGTTTTGGTACCACTATTAGGAATCAAGTTCTAGAAAATTTTGGTGAAATGAAAGTGACAATTCTTTTGAATATCATGATCCTTTACTTAATAAGAATTGAATGTTGAAAACAGAAAACCAAATTCTAAAATACCTTTTGTTGAATTCTACCCATCCCTAAGACTAGAGAAAAATGAGCATATGACACTTCATGCAAACCAAGCCACCCAAGAGCATGGTCTCTACTATTATTCACATGAATTTTCTTCACATATGGGTTCTCCATTGCATCGGACCTTCTAACTCATCTCGGATGCTCCACCATGGAAAAATGTGCACTAGAGAGAGAGAGAGAGAGAGAGAGAGAGAGAGAGAGAGAGGTAGTTTGCTGTGAAATTGGCTTCCTTGCCTTGTTAGGGTTTGGCCAAATTCACTTATATTTATAAAAAGTTTATTTTTATAAAAATTTAAAATTTTCGTAAATCATGCCCATGCCATCGCAATTGCAAATTAGTCTTTATGTGTAACTGACTAGGCTCAATAATCTATTTAGTTGAATATTATTTTAAATAACAACTTATTTTAAATTAAATATATTATTTAATAATAGATTTAATGAATTCATAATCATAAATGATACAAGTCAGATCACATGATCCCAAACAAATTTGGGGACGATCTTATCTCTATAGATCCTTTCCATCATCAGTTATAACATGGATATAAATCTCATTCATATAATGCCCCGATTAGATAGGGATATGATATTGACTGTCAATCCCTTAGTTTGTTGAGCTCTAGGATCTTGTACGTAGAAGAAAAACTTACTTTTTAATTATCTTCTCCACCATAGCATGAAATTTTGAGTACTATCTAATAGATATTTTATCTCATTTATTGAGAGCGAATAATTCCTTATTATCTTTCTAATTGCCTCCACAGGCTTATCTTATACTCAATCTATTAATTGTATTGGACCATCACATCGGTGATCCATAAGTCAATAGCTAAAGCACAAGTTACACTTGGTAAGACATATTTAGTGACTCGGGTCAAAAGTTCAACTGTGCAACGTTGCGATAGAAATGGTTTATAAATTAGTTAATTTAGTGAACTCATTCCACTAATGAGCATTTGTATATGTATCTTAGTGTTGTCATCATTATCATATGATAACATATCACATACACTAGTTTATTCAGATTATTAATGTTCTGTCTCAAGGATTCTATAACTTGGACCATTTAGATCGCATACTTCTTAATAATTAATCTTATCATGATTCAATCATCATTACATGTGATCAATGACATCATTACAATATTCTCTTCTAAATAGTGCTAGTAATAAAGATATGCTATTTAACTGAATAAGATAATATAAGAAATATCAAATTACATCCATTATGATTAGCTTGTAGGGCACACATTCTGTCACCCCCAGGCCCCAACATCTTGGAGATTCTATATCTCTTCCTAAACATCCATACTATCTAATAACCACTCCAAGAGGTCCTAAAGAGGCCCCCATTGCTCTCCTCCTTTATCTCAAACTTATCTTCAAAGTTTAGAGGTTCTTTCCCATTCAAACCAACTTAAATTCACATATTTTTTAACATTCTCCCTCCAATTCCACACATTCCAAGGTGTAAGGAGAGCCCCAAAGAGCTCCACTAATGCACCAAAGTTAGTCCATGGGCCTAGAGTGGAGCGAGGAGCTGACGTTAGTTGGCACCCCAATCTTCCACCAAAGTGTCCCAATACCAGGGAGTTAGGTGCCTCAACATTGAGGTGCTTTGCTTATAGAGTATAAGAAACTCTGATTTCTAAGTTCTGACCAATTCTCTTTATCTTTTTTTGCATCTTAGCATCATTTTACACTTATTTAAGCATCTAGAACTCATTGCATACATTCTAAACATCAAAATATAGGGGATGAGAGCTAGTCCTTACCCTATTAGTGCTTTCCTTTTCGTCATTTCATGCTTTCTTCTTTCTCGACTACATTCTCTTTAGTTCTAGTCTCTCTTCACTTTGTTTCTTGTTTCTTTTGGATATCATAGGAAGAGCTAATTGAACTTAGCTACACTCACCTTGACTAGTTCAATAAAGAGAACTTATCAAGCTCTTTCTCTCAGGCTGGAAAAAAGAGCAAGAAAATAGAACACTGCAATCTCCCATATAGATACGCATGTCAGTATTTAATTTCCCATTTACATTCAGAGCCTACGGCTCCGAGTGACCACATTTACACACACAAAACATTGTTTTCCATCTTTTTTTATTTTCTTATTTTTTCTCTCTTCTTTCATGTACCTAAATCGGCATCCTTCAGCACCCAAGTGACACTAAAGGTCGAATGTTCAGTCGAGGTGGTTATGAAAAATCGTGACCACATTTACAGACACATGCAAACCATTATTTTCCATCTTTTATTCATTTCTTATTCATTCTCTTTCCTTTCATGTACCCAAATCAACATCCTTCGACACTCGAGTGACACCAAGAATGTCGGTTAAAGTGGTTGTGAAAAATCATGCCCCCATCTTGTGGCGTCCATGGTGGGACAACTTGTGCTTGAGAAGTTACGTTTGTGATTATTTTTTATGTAATTAAAACAATTTCTCTTCACCTTGGTTCCCATTGTCGACTCTGAAAATTCAACAGGGCTCTCCTTTTCAAGGAAGTCCATGAATTTGGATTGTCACCTCAAGAGGGGATGACAAAGAAAGGAAGAAAACATAGAAAGAAACTCTCACCTCGGTCCCACACTCACATTGATCCCCGAACTTTCATCCTTTGGCATCGCTCGATCACCAAAGAGATGGTTCAGGTCATGTGGGTGGAGGATGAGAAGTAGAAAATTAAGACATGTGGTTGCCAAGAACTGCTGGTTCCGATTTATGAAATAAAGATGATCGTGTGTACCTTAGTGTGAAGAGTGCGGGTCAAAGCTTCTCCTTCTTCGGCCAGCCGATGAAGAAGAGTCCTCAACGCGTGGGTGGTTGATTTCCTATGCAACTAGACAAGCAAACAAATGAAAATGACAATTAGAACTAAACAAAGTGGAGTATATGTAAGGAAAATAACATGAAACACACAGCTGACTAGAAACTAACCGGATTTGGGTTATCTCTAACCCCTCTTTCTTATTTTTAGATTAACAGACTAAAAATAATAAAAAAAATGTAAAAAAAATAATAGGAGGATGGAGAATCACTAAAAATATATATAGTAATAAGAACAAAAATATTCTGATAAGAATAGAGAGAGATATGGGCAAATCTGGGTTGTCGAAAATGCCGAGCAGCAGTCCAGGATCTGAGAATGCCAGGCGCTATTTTGCTTCTACGCTTGTCATGACCAGCACCAATCTCAGAATCACGTTCTGTCAATTGCAAACTGAAGAAGACTTGGAGAGGAAGAACTTTGATGTTGAGAACTCGGGCATAAGACGTCCACAAGCTTCTGTAAAAGCCGAAGAATAAAGACCTGGCAGATCACTTGCAGACCAGCCTTCCTCTCTCCTGAACCGACTTTTCTCTCTCTAAACACACTAAATTCTCTCTATAAAAATCACAAAATTGATAAAGGAGGGATCTTTGACATCTTTAAATGCCTGGGGGGTCATGAATCAGCCTCTGAAACAACAGGAATCAGAGTCTATATAAAGGAGAAAAACGTCACGATCTGTCCTCAAAAATAGGAGACCTTACACCTTGGTCCTGGGCACATGCGCCGGGGTGCTGGGCACATGCGCCCCCTGGAGGGGGCGCAACCCATCATTCCTAAAAAAAGGTCTTATCCGGTCGAAAAATTCGATTTGGTAGAGTCCCAATCGAAAACTGGTTCCCTTGTGCCCCCTATCGGGGGCGCATGGCCACGTGCCTCAGGGGCAGGGTGGATTGCCATGTGCCCTGGTCCAGGGCACATGCGCCCAGGGACCAGGGAGCATGGGACTTGTCCTGCGCATCTTTCTTCCGGAAGCCATTGCGAACACTCCCGAACTTGGAATTTGACGCTGTTTGTTGCGTTAAAAGGATAACAGGCCAAAGAAGCTTTCTATAGCAATGGATGAGCCATAACACCTTCAGAAACTTCAAAAAATTATCTAGAAGTTAGGCCAGTGAACAGAAGATCCGATACTGGTCGGAATGACTTCGACAGCCAACTGGAATGACACGGTATGAAACAAAACTTGTCCGAAGCATGAATCTAACCATAACCTACAATGTATGATCATTAGGCATTGGTTATTCAGCCAATTTCTGTGTTTACACGATTTACGTGTGGCTTTCGCTCAGAAATTATGGCTTTGTACAGAAAACTCTGAAAAATGTCCGATTTCATTCAGCAAAACTCCGAATCAACATTAAAAGACCCAGCATCATTCTAAGATCAATCATACATAATACCCTTTAAAACATGAGTTTTATGCTCTGAATTAGGCAAATTTGGCGTGTCTACACTCATGTGTAAGGAATCATTCTACAAATTTTGTGCAGTAGAAGCCACGATTCCTATGGGTTCATGTTAATATTGTCTCAATTGAACCTAAATGACAAAAACCAAAAATCGATCTGCACAAGTTTGAATATACCTGATAAGGATTCATCTAATCTTATGGAGAGGTAGAAGAACTTCTGGAGCTTTTAAAACCATTTAAACATCTAGTCTCTAGTGTGTGGACACCTGAAATGGATCCAGATCTCCTTTTTTAGCCCTACACTTTCTTTGGAGACTTGGTGGATGGGATGTTAGTGGTTGTCACTAGGATCCAAAGGCTCCAAAGTAGAAAATAAGAAATTGAAATGAGAAGAAAAATGATCAACGTACCTTTGGAAGCGGGGAGATTGTTGGGTTCCGACTTCTCCTCTCTCAATTGGCCAAAAGAAGAGAGCTTTAGTGAGCTCTTTTTCTTCAATCTGGTTAAAGCTTCACCACATCCATATCAACATAAGAATGTCCACATGAAAACAAAAAAACAAGTGAAAACAACATTAGTTCTAGAAAAAACATAGCATGTTGTTCAAATTTTAATATAAACATGTAAAAGGAAGAGAAACTAACGGATTTGGACTAGATTCTAACCCCTATTTAGAAGGCTTAAAAAATGCATGAGGATGTAAATGAATGGCCTGATGTAAGCTAAACAACATGATAATGAAAGTTAGAATGAAAGAGTGGAGCGAAGGATCGAACGGGAGTGTAAAAAACTCAAAAAAAATGCAAAATAGGGTCTGCCCCTGCTAGTGCCCCATTGATGGAGCGCTAACTATAGGGGTGCCCTCATGGGGTGCATTGACTTAAGTCAAAGCATTCCCTGATGGGGCACTGAGGACTGGTTCTAGTATATTTTCTTCCCTTCTTCGCAGCGTCACTTCGGAGTGTAGGATGACCTCTAAGATGTAAAGAGAGCTTCTCCAAATATCCAATACACAAGAGAAGCTGATGGAGGAGTGTTTTAGCACTAGATGTGAGAGAAATAACTTGTAGATTCTGTCAAAATAGGAGAAAAACCATATTTCTAAAGAAAAAAAATTGTGGTTTTTTGGGTTTTTAGGGGACGGTTTTGGAATGGTTTAAGAGGTTGGAGAGGGGTTGTGAGGCATTGGGAGTGTAGTGGTGGATAAGAGGGAGAGAGAGACAAACTTATAACCTCCTAAACCTTCCAAATGGGGGTCTTTCTACAGCCCACAACAAGGTGACATTATTCTGCTAGACCCCTTCAAGAAAGAAATTATGGTTTTTTTTTGGTTTTGGAAGAGGGTTTTGTAAAGCTTGGGATGTGTAGTGGTGGATGATATGATGTGGGGGACATCCTTGGAGCCTTCTAAACCCTCCAAATGGGGATCCTTTTATAGCCAAAAAGAGGACAACTTTATCTGCAGAACTGTCCCTTCAACATGTCAAATTAGAATTGACCAAGATGCAGGTGCCCCACCAGTGGGGAACTAGGCCTAGTTTGGCCTAAATGCACAGGGAAGTTCTGATTTTCCAAGAAACATGGTTCCCTTATAAGAATACTCAAATGTACTTCATGAAAACAAGAATTTAAATTCTCCAATTAGACCAAAATTGCATGTCTACAACTTGCCTCACTTTGGCATCAGCTTTGCAGGGGAGTGACATGAATGAAGTGTAGGCAAATGTAGTGAAGCATGTTGAGGCACAGCGTAATGAAGTGGTAATGGATTGAAAATGTGGTGCCAAGGTGTAGATTTAGACACACTGTTTTTGACTTAGATGAGTAGAATAAAACCTTACCAGACTCTAACATTACCCTTTTGTAAGCACCCGGAACGGGACATCCGTGGATCTCCCCCTCCCGGCCCCTACGCTTGCTTTGGTGACTTGGTGGATGGGATGTTAGTGGGTGTGGTCGCCAGGAGCCAAAGGCTCCAAAATATGGTAAAATGAAATGAAATGAAATAGAGAAATGACCGTCGTACCTTTGGAAGTGGGGAGATTGTTGGGTTCCGACTTCTCCTCTCTCAGCCGGCCGAAAGAAAAGAGCTTAGTGAGTCCTTCGTTTTCGATCCGGTTGAAGCTCCGCCTCAATCAGATTTACCTAAGAATGTACATAAGAAAACATAGAAACAAGTGAAAAGATCATTAGTTCTCGTGACAGTGTAGAATCATGCTCAAATTCAAATGTAAACATGAAAGAGGGAAGGAACTGACCGAATTGGGACTAAATCCCAACCCCTATTTGGAAGGTTTTAAATATATATATGTGATGCAAAATGATCTAAGATATGCTAAATAACTTGATGAACAAGGCTAAGATGAAAAAGGAAGACAAAAACTCGATTAAACGGACGATCGGAATCCAAAAATAACAAAACAAGCTTCGTCCTTCCCGGTGCCCCGTATATAGGGCGCCAGAGCAGTGTGCCCCTTTATGGGGCGCGTTGACCAAGTCAAAGCGCCCTGTATACGGGGCACTAAGTCTGGCCCGAACAAATTTTCTTCTCCTCTTCGCGGCGCCGCTCCAAAGTGCTGGGAGGCTTCCGGGACGAAGTAGGGGCTTCTCCTTGTAGACAATATGCAAATGAAGCTAATGAAAGGTGGTTTGGATGCGGGATGTAAGAGGAGAGACGGATAGAGGCTCTCAAAGTTGGAGAAAAATCATGTTTCTCGGTGACAAATGTATGGTTTTTAGGGTTTTTGGTGGACGATTTTGGATCGATTCAAGGCTTGCGGGGGATGAGAATGGCTTAGAAACGTGGTGTTGGATGAGCTATAGGGTGGCATGAGGTTGGAACCTCCTTTTGGTCTCAAATGGGGGTCTATTTATAGCTCAAAAGAGGGCACTTTGGCCATTTTCGAAAAACAGTGCCATGTGGCATAGCGCCCAGCATCATGAGATATGTCAGGTCGACAAGACAAGTCACTGAGGGGGGGACAAAACAGCCGTAAAATCAAATTAAATTGGATCCAGGCGCCCCGTATATAGGCGCCCGGTGCCCCGTATACGTGGCGCCAGTGCCCTGTTTATAGGGCGCCTGGTGCCCTATAAACAGGGCGCCTGGTGCCCTATTTATAGGGCGCCTGGTGCCCTATAAGTAGGGCTCCAGGTGCCCTTATACACAGGGTATTGTCCTCTTTGAAATGTGCCAAAAACCTTAATTTTTCCGGAAAACTCGGTTCCCTTGAAAGGTTAATCAAATATTCTTCATGAAAACAAGAATTTGAGCTCTCCAACTAGGCCAAAATTGCGTGTCTACACCTTTGTCTTATTGAAATCGTCTCTCTAGTTGATTGGTTAAAGAGAAAAAGGTATTGAAAACAAATAACTAAAATCCCGCATAGGGAAAAGTTATTACTGGCCAGAACCAAAACTGCATGGTGTGCTGGATTCGGTAAAGAGGAGACAGTCAATCAACCAAGGTTGGGTTCTTCAAATTCATAAGGTTTAGTTAGAAATATCAATTCAGTTCAGAATGAAATAACTTCTTGGTTTGATGAAATCATCGTTAAAACATGGTGGAAACCGATTCTCTGACATGCCTTCATTCAAAATTTTCTGACCTTCTACCTTTGATAGGCTATGACTTCGTCTTAGACCTAGTCGGTCAACCTTGCCCATGGGGTTTAAAGAAGGAAGACGATTGGTGGTAAATCCTTAGTGGAGTTCGGGGACATCGAACTTGTTTTTTTACAAATGCCAACATCACCCGTTGGGGTTTAGCCTCTTTAGGTCCTTCTTTCTAGCCCATTTTCTTTCATGTCCCACATTCAAATAGGTTATTTATTTTTCTTGATTTTGACCTAAGGGGTTCATTGCCCAAGTTTTGAAGCATTTTTTTTTATTTTTGGGCTTTTTGTTGGTACACATTCAGATAGGTCTATTCTTTTTGCCAACTTGAGGGGTCATTGCCCATATTTTGGCACCTTTTCTTTTAAGAAGTCAAACCTTCGAAGATAGCCTTCTACTAAGATAATGGGCACTTTTGATACTCCTCATTCTAAGCCATTCAAGTCCAAAACAATAAGAGAATAGGATAGGGCCAACCTTCTTTTTATAAGTGTTGTCTAGCTTTTTCTCTAGCTTCTAGTCATCGGATCTCGAAATCTAGACATGTAGTGTGTGTGGTGTGGTGCCTATCTTTATTTCCCTAGGTGATGAATCAGGGCACCAAACAAGCAAGCAATAGATGTTAATAGCCATCCTTCACATTTTAAGTTTTACATTTTTTTATTTTTTTATTTTTTCTCATGGGAAATATTTTTTTAGGTAGACACCATTCCAGGGAAAGTTGATTCTTCACCTTATGCATTAAGTAGCTTATATTTATTACTATTATAAACCATTGATATTACATAGGGACCCTCCCAATTAGGTTGAATTTTGGAGTAGGGGCCACCCGGCTTAACAAATATTTTTTAACCACAACCTCACTGAATTAAAATTTTCTCTCCACCACCCTTTTTTGATAAAATATTTTAAGTCTATTTTGGTAAGATCTAGCATGTTCGGTGGCAGCCAGCCTCTTTTTGTCTAAGAGTTCGTGTTGCACGAGAAGGGATTCTCAACATTCATCTGTTGGGATGTCTCGATCAATTTAGACTTAGAGGGAAGGAATGAGAACTTCATATGGGACTACTGTCAACTCCGAAAATGGGTTTGTTGTTATCTGGATCACCACCTCAAGAGAGAATGAGAGAGGAATGGAAGTAAAGCAGAAAAGCTCCCAACTGGGTCCCACACTCACATTGATCCCTAAACTTTCATCTCTCGGTGTCGCTTGAGCACCATAGAGATGGTTCAGGTCGTGTGGGAGGAGAGTGAGAACAGAATAAAAAGAAACTCAATGCATAAAGGAATTGAAATACGTGGTTGCCAGGAGCCGCAGGCTCTGCTATATGTAATTGAAAACAAGAGGAAATTGACCGTGTATACCTTAGTGCAGGAATTCGTTATTTGGGTTCAACCTTCTTCCTCATCGGTCGGCCAATGAGGGAGAGTCCTCAACCAATGCTAGCTTAATGTACCTGTGCAACTAGAAGACAAGAAAACAAGTGAAAGAAGAATTAGAACTGAGTGAAGTGTAGTAACTATAAAGAAAGTGGCATGAAAAAGGACAATCGGAAAGAAACTCACCACTTTTGGGGTTAGCCCTAACCCATTTTTGTTTTTTATGATATATGAGATGATGCAAAAACTAAATAAAAATGATATATAAATGATGCTGAATAAATGATGAAAAAGTAGAAACTTGAATAGATCAAATCGAAGCTAAAACATGAAAGATATCACCTATCTGGCTGGACAGCACGTAGGTCTGGACGTGCCCTTGACTTGAGGGCACGGTGGGCACACCCTGGGTTTGAGTGTGCGGTGGGCGCACCCTAGGTTTGGTGGCATGTTGACACTCTCTGGTGCGACTTGGATGCAAAGCTCGCCATGGGCAGTCCCAACGTCAGAATTGAGTGTCATTTACTTCAATAGACATAGGACTTGGAGAGGAAGAGTTTATATGTTGATAACTTCTAAATATGTCTGTAAAGCCCTATAGAAATTATGGAAGTGAACAAAAACTGGAAATAGTACCAGATTGCACGACCTTATTGAAACAATCACAATGAACATACAAAATTAAGAATGGACTCCTGTTTGTTTTAAAATAAATAAGACTTACAATTGGTTATTTAATACGAAGAAAGTTTTGATTGAATCCTATGATAGGTGATCTGAATTTACTTGATCAGTTAGATCTTAGACAATGAAGTTCTAGAAACCACCAATGCAATGTTGATGTAAGATGTGTTATGGGCACCACAGGTATCAAAATTGAATGATTCTTATTGAAAATGAAATATGACTCACCGGGGAACAATTTCTTTGAAGGATGTATAGGATGAATCTGCCGGTAATTATATTGAAATTGACTGAGAATATAGTTACTAAGAAGAAGAGACTTCGGATCTGTCCGCACAGTGCCGGTGTAGAAGCCGTCACGAGCTGTAGAGATGTCAGATATGATGACAATTTGTTGGAGATGAAGGGTAGCTAGACAATGAACACTTATTCTAAAGAATTTTTAGATAGAAAATGCTCATAGAATTATGTAGAAGCTGATGATCATCATAACACACGTTGGAACATAGATTAGCTTCTCTCTTATTTTGGGATGATCTCTAGACACTGGGACGAAGAGAGGATGAATTGGAGAGGTTGGAACGAGCCTAGAGAAGCTGGAGGATGAGAAGAATAAATCCTAGATCATACCCAAATGGCCAGAATTTATAGAGAATCAAAACTTGCACAAAATAGGAATACAAACTAAATGCGCCCTTGGGTTGCGCCCTCGGGTTGGGGGCACGGTGGCCGTGCCCTCAACCTGGGGGCGCCAATCAGTGCCCTCAGACTGAGGGAGCAATGGGTGTGCCCTCACTTTGAGGGCATGTTCGCATGCCATTGCTAATAAACTAAAGAATTTTGGAAACATGCTAAAAATTGGATTGATAAAACGAACGTGCCCCCAACCTGGGGGCGCGGTCACAATTATCAGTTTTTAAGGAGGGAACCTTCCAAAACCGGTTAGGAAAGTTGAAAATTGGGGTAGGTTTCTAACTTTTGGAACTAAACAAGCCCTCAATCCGGGGGTGCTCAAACCGTGCCCTCAAGGTTAGGGCACACTGACCGTGCCCCCATTTCGGGGGCGCCTCAGTTCTCTCTCCTGCGCGCCCTATGTTCGTGAGCCATAACTTGCAAATGGGATGTCCATTTTGACTCATGTTTCTTGCGTATGAAAGAGGACATGCAAATGCAGCTCCCCAAATTGATAAACTAGATGGTACACATCCTAAGACTTCCATATGGGACTATGGCTTCCGATTTATCTTCCCGGTGGCACTGAAGGCTGGAAGGTGACCCGAAACTTGGAAAAGCTAGCGATAATGCGAAAAACTTCAGAATGAACTAGAAAGTCGGTGGAAATCCATACAACTTGGGTTAATGACCATAAATGATAGGAGGAACCTGAAAAACTTGGAAAGGTGCTCAGAAGAGTCGGGGATGACCTGAAGAACTTGGAATGACCGAAAAAGCCTGCAGCAACCCATACAACTCGGGTTGATGACCATAAATGATGAGAGGAACCTAGAAAACTCTAAGAGATGCTTGGAAGGGATGAGCATGACCTGAAGAACTCATAATAACTTGAAAAGCTAGCGGCAACTCGTACAACTCGGGTTGACAACCAGAAATGATGGGAGGAGCCCGAAAAACTCTGAAAGATGCTCGGAAGAGCCGGGGATGACTTGGAGAACTCATAATGACCAAAAAAGCCAATGGCAACCCATACAACTTGGGTTGATGACTGAAAATGATGGGAGGAACTTAGAAAACTCAAGGAGATGCTCAGAAGAGCCGAGGATGACTTGGAGAACTTGTAATGACCGAAAAAGTCAGTTGCAACCCATACAACTCAGATTGTTGACCGAAAATGATAGGAGGAACCCAAAAAACTCAAAAAGATACCCTATATAGCTGGGGACAACCTAGAGAGCTTGGAATGACCGAAAAACTCAGTGGCAACCCGTACAACTTGGGTTGACGACTGGAAACAATGGGACAAATCCGATAATCTCTATGCCACCTCATTATTGATCGAAATGACCTGACAGCGATTGGGAAACCCTAATGGTAAGCAAAAAATGTACAATGACTTGATGAAAGGACACGACACAATGGCCCTTGCTTTAAAAACCCATATTCAACTAGGGATCAACATCTCGTCTTCATATTTTCAATAAGCTATTCGGCTCATCCAAAAGGATGGTTCAACTTGATTTAATGGTCTAAATGAAATAAGGGTTTAAGCTGCTAAAAAGGCCAATTGGCATGTCTATAACTTGCCTCTTCTTGATGTTGTTTTTTCAAGAGAATGGTATGTAGCGAAGCAAAGTGAAATGTAGAGAAATGTAGTGAAGTGAAATGTATTGTAATGGAATGCAGTGGAACAAAATATTGATGGACTGAAAAGGTGGTATCAAGGTATAGATATATATATGCTTCTTGACCAAATGCGGCGAAGAGAATCTCCTTAAGTTTCTTGGGTTCTTGCCACATTTCAACAAGTCTTCCTATGTCTAATTGGTAAGGGATGTGCCATGGGCACGAGAGAAGAATAGCCAACCCCCAGCGCGATGGGGAGTCCCTAAATAATGGGTTCGTAGGTTCATCATCAGCCAGCAACCCGATCTTTGTGGTGTTCCTGTACTATGATGGGCTAAGGTTTATAAAGAGATTTGTTTTGTAAAATAAAAGCATACCTATCGAGCATATTTAGGCTCTCATATTCGTTTAAGTTTTCCAAAAGACATGATTTGATTCAGAATAGAATGATCTCAGATTCCAAAAGACAAATGTTTAAGCTCAAGCAATAGACCGTGAGAATAATGGTGGTGTAAGAATGATGATGAAATGCATGCCCATGGTGGGATAGAAAATGGGAACTGCCACGGTGGGATAAGTAGCAAGACAGTGTTGCAGGAGGTTGTGGTGGGATAGAGGTGAAAGACGTTGGTGGGACACAAGGTGATTATGATAGATGATGGACGCGGTGGGACTAAAGACAAGGTGGGATATTGAAAAGATCAAAATTAGGATAAATGATGGGATGAAGAGACCCAGTGAGATCTAGAGGATGTGATGACCACAGAGGGATGCAAAGATGATAAGCAAGAATGTGCTGGAACTAATGAAAAACTATATGATGTATGCTGGGCTTAAAAAAGTCAAAAAGTATCTAAAAGATACTTGAAGATATAGATTGAACATCAGACGTTAGGATACCCAATCGGGAACCATTGTCCCTCAATATTTAATTTTGGCTTATCCATGAGCACGAAGAATGAGCTAACTATCGTGGATTTTAATGAAGGAGATCTTGGGTCTAGTCTTCTTCACACTCATGGTTTTCAACATCAATGCATAAATAAATAGTAATACACCTAATATATGCTAAGAGAAGAAATGATAATGGTGAGTTTGCGATGTGATGACACACATTCTCATAAAAGAGTTCATGTGCCCGGATAAGGATACAAAGCAAAAGTTCCTCAGTAAAGTTGAGGTCGAGGTCATGATGACACCTCTTCCTAAGAATCCTTAGGGGAGGGAAGTGGCGAGCATCGCCTTGTTGAAGACTTGCAAAGTAATCTCTTTAGCAAAGTTGAGGCAGAGGTGATGATGACACCTCCTCCTAAGAATCCTCAGGGGTGGAAAGTGGTGAGCATCGCCTTGTTGTGCATAGTTCTCCATGTTTGTTTTTCATGCCTAAAACACTTTAACAAAATATTAGAATGACAATATGGCTTATCGCCCTTACAAGTTACAGTCTGCCTTGACCTTTGTCAAGGGGTGTAAAGTTCTCCTTGTGTTTGAAACACTTAGAAAAAATGATAATAGAATTGCAATGTGGCGTATCCCCCTTGCAAGTTGTAGTCTGCCTTGACCTTTGTTAAAGGATGATAGCCTTTTTAGAAATAAAGCATAAAATATGCAATGAAGAAATTGAAAAATTAGAGATTAAAAGTAAATATGAATGTAAAGATGAAAAGTTAAACCAAATATGGTGATTATTTTTTATTTTAATTTTTTTTAAAGTTTGAAAAGAATTTTTTGTGAAAATATTCAAAATTTTTTTGGGGTTTTGAAAATATTCATTTTTTTGAATTTTTGAAAATATTCAAAAAAAAATTGGGAGGGAAAAATCAGTATTGGCAAAAGTCCTCATCATTTTTTTGTTATTCTTTGTTCGTTGGTAGACACCATGTGCAAAAGGGGATTCCTTACCCAGAATCTTTACAACCTTCAACCTTTGATCGGCCAGAGCTTAGCTTTGATTTGGTTGGTCCACCCATACTTTGGGGGGTTAAGAATGAAGAATTGATAAAGAAGTCCTTGATAGGCTTTGGAGATGTCGAGAGGGATTTCTCTACTTACAGTCAATTGCCATTTGCGATTCGGCCTCTTCAGGTCTTTTCTTCTTTATTGGCAAACCTATTTTGTGGCACACATTCGGACATGTGCTTTGACTTGTGGTGTCATTACCTATATTTTGGTGCCTTTTTATTTTCTATATATTTTTGGGTACTCATTTAGACTAGCCCATATTTATTTAAACCTGAGGGGTTCATTGCCCATCTTTTGGCACCTTTTTTTTCTTTTGAGAAGTTTGACCTTCTGAGATGGCCTCCTACTAAGGTGATAGATGCATACGATACTCTTCCCCTCTAATCCCCTTCACCTATCTTGAACTGAATAGAAGAGAATAGGGTGAGGATTTTCCTTCTATCTTTAAGCCTTGCCTAGCTTCTCTTAGGTGTCAGGTCATCCAGATTCTAAGATCAAGATGTGTTGTGTGTGTAGAATGGTATCTACCCTCGAATCCTAGAGAACAACCTAGGACATGTGGACTCAAGTCATATTAGTAGTTCTCTCTATTTTTAAGGTGGATTACATTCCATGAGTGAATTAATTGTAAACATGCCTTGCAATGTAAAAAAATATTTTGATAAAAAATTAGTTATAAATATCGTCAATCACAAATTTTCTCTCAGTTATGCCTTATAGATTTGAACCAAAATGTGAGACTTAAAAATATTTCGAAAAATATTGCCTTGCAAATGAAAAGATGATGATGAATGAAAATTCATATAATGCTTGAGAGAAGAAGAAGTTCATTGTTGGTGGTGATGTTGCTTGTGCTTGCCTTGCCTTATTGCTTCCACTTTCTTTTAATATGCTTCATGTCGCATTGGATCAAAGATTCAGAGTCATATGATGAAGTGAAAGATTTGGAGTATCCGATTTGGCATGGCAGAGTCATGATTAATGACGTAGAGGACAAAGATTGTGATATCATTTATAAAATTTTTCGACCTATGATTTTTATCGAAAGTAAAATTTGAAAAAGGAGGAAGAATTGTAAAAAGAATTGAAAATAAAAGTGAGTTAAAATGGCCTCTTGGGCCCAAGAGTTGACAAGGGGCTTGAAGGCTCAGGAATGGTTGGAATCAAGGGCACACGGGTGTAGACGCACCAATTTGGCCTTATTCAGAGCTTAAACCCCTATTCTATTGGCAACATTCCTTTTAGACCATCAAAATCAAGTTGAACCTCCCTTTTGGACAAGCCGAGGAGCTTACTAAAAATATAAGGATAAATTATTTATCTCTAATCAAATCCATGTTTTCTAAATAAGAGCCTATTCTGACTTCCATGTTGCTCTTGGTAGTCTTTACACCAAGGACGTGCCACTTAGTGGTGTGCCAAATTATGTTTTTCAAGCATATCCTCTATTTACAAATTTTAAACAAGATTTTTTGGACGTCTAATGAAGAAGTATTAAACATAAATAATCTTTCACTCTAAGTTCTCTTTTCAGTGCAACAAACTGCATTCAATTCTGATCTCCTGTTTGTCTGCAGTGCCCTCTAGAAGTCAGACATGCAATTCTGTCCGCATGCACCCCTGATCAAGACCAATTGCATGCAAGCCCAGCCCATTGGGTACATATCTGACCAATTCATGACCTTACATTCCTTTTTCCTTCTTCATATCACTTGTTAAAGTATCTGGAAGCTTCATGGTCGAAATTAGCATCATCAAATGATAGCAATCCAACTTGTTGTCTTATACATCAAAACTTGCTATTTTTTTACCAGATTTGTTTCCTCTTCAAGTGGAGACTAAGTTTGAGCATAAGGAAGGTGATCCACGATTTTATATCCCTCTTAATCAGTTGGGTAAGTTTCTAGAAGCCTCAGTTTGAAAATTAGCAGCATTAAATGGAGGAAATCCAACCTATGGTCGGATGTATCAAAACCTGCTATTGTTTGACATGTTTCTCATCTCCTATAAAGGGAGACTCATATGAATGACCCAAGAGGGCATCCCCATCCTCCAGCACTCTTCCTCTCATCTTCCAGCCACTCTTGGCTCATCCCAACCTCCCCAAATCGTTCTCTCTTCGTTCAGGTGCCCGGAGATCATCCCGAAGTGAAGAAGAAGCCGGTCTATGCTCCGACGTGCTGCTTTGCTAATCATCGGCTTCTACAGATCTTTATGATCATTTTACAGCCCAAATTCCTTCATAAAAAGTGTACTTCATCAAGATATATTTTATATCCAATAAACAAGGATTGATTCTGACATCACCTTGGCTCATGACGGCTTCTACACCGGCGCTGCACAGATAAATTCGAAGTCTTCTTGTTTTGGTCATCATCTGCTCAGTCAATTTCACTAAACTTACTTTCATATTCATACTATACATCCTCCATAGAAATTGTTCCCCGGTGAGTCCTCTTTTATTTAAAATAAGAATAGTTCAATCTCAATATCTTTGGTGCTCATGGTACATCCTACATCGACATTGCGCCGTGGTTTTCAGAACTTCACTTCTAACAACAGAACTTTTAGGTAAATTCATACCACTTATGAAAGGATTAAATAAAACTTGTCTTAATATCAAACTACCCTCAGTGAGTCCTCTTTATTTTTAAACAAACTGCACTCAATTCTGACATTGGTGCTGTTCGCTACAATCTCTGCATCAAAGCCGCGCAATTTACATTGAATCTGTCCAACCCAGTTGCCACTTTGCCTGGGCTGTGTTGTCTTTAATCATTCATATTCTCTTTGCTAACTCTTCATTCATATCATTTAGTTCATAATTTATACATTATTTTTATTTAGCTTTAGCATCATTTCATACATCATAAAAAAACAAAAAAAGGGGTTAGGGCTAACCCTGAATCCGGTAAGTTTGTTTCCATTTGCCATTTTTTATGTTAATATTTTTTATAGTTGCTACACTTCACTCAGTTATAATCCTTCTTTCACTTGTTTTCTTGTCTTCTTCATTTACTAGTTGCACAGGTTTATCAAGCTAGCATCGGTTGAAGACTCTTCTTCATCGGTCGGACGAAGAAGAAGAAGGTTGAACTCACACATCATCTCTCGCATTAAGGTACACACGGTCAAATCTTTCTTTTATTTCATTGAAATCAAAACCTGTGGTTCCTGGCGACCACACTTTCATTTCTTCATGCATTAAGTTTATTCAGTTCTCACTCTCCTCCCATATGACTTGAACCATCTCTTCGGTGCTCGAGCGACACTGAGAGATGAAGGTTCGGAGATCAATGTGAGTGTGGGACTGAGGTGCAGATTTTACTACTTTCCGAGTGATTTCCAATTCACTCCCTTTCCCCTATTCTATCTTGCACCTTTTCTTGAGGTGCCAATTTGGAACCCGTTTTCGGAGTTGACAGCTTTTTGGCGACCACAGTGGGACAACCAATGTCTTTAATCGTGCTTGCTTGATTTGTTTGTGCAACTAGTTTCATTCTAATTTGGTTCTAGTCACTATATTGTTTGTTTTGTTGCATGATTGCTTGTCTCATTTGCATATCGCATGCTTGATTTACTTAATTCTTTTCATTTCATGTTTGAGCATATTGATTGCTTCTTCTTCTCTTACCCTTCATTTTTACTTTTGCATTAACTTTTTGCATCGGGTACCGGACTTGTTCCGATCCGTAGGGCATTCAAGGTGGGGGATCTCTCTCCCAACACACCCTCACCCTCCAAACACCTTCTTGGTGGATTCTAACCTCTCTTCTGGGATATTCCTTCCTAGTTTATTTGGTTGTTTTTATCAAGACCTTTGTACGTCCCCATCCATGGAGTATTCCTCTCTATACGATTGGGCCGCTTGTACCACTCTCCCAAAACCCTGAAGAACCCAAGTACCTGCTCATGGTGATTGAGTGACAACCTTGGGTCTTGAAGATTGGAGCAATAGGAACCATACCCAACTTGAGTGAACAATTGCTAACAATCTATCTAATCTAAGGTTTGAACCCAAAAATTGTTGAGTAGTCATTTTAAGAACTTATTTGCATAACTTGCTTGCTCACCACAATTGAAAACAACCCAAAAAAATACTTCTTTTAAAACACCTAAAAAAACAAAACAAAAATCTTTTTAATTCTGTGTTCAACTTGTTTACCAAACAACAAAACTAAAACAAATAGAAAAATTGAAACAAAACAAAACACAACAACAACAAAAATCTCTTTGCATTTACACTTTTCACTTGCTTTCTTTCAACCATCTTGTTAGAAAGTTTGACAGGATGCCCATGGCGCTAAGGTCTGGAAGACACGTCGGGATGTCAGACCACTATGGACAAGAAGAGAAGTATGAGACGAGCCACTATGAGCTGCAACAACCCATGGTCTAACCAAAGGGCCATGTCAATGCCATTTGAGAACCTGAAGCTCAAAATCCTACTCATCAACCTGCTTCACTTAGCATGGAGCAACTCCTCCAGGGTCTATCTCTCCATCTAGATCCTGAATCCTTTTCACTTGTGCAATATTTAACAAAGGGAAAGATGCCCGCCAATCAAGATCCGATTGAGATAAATCAAGCCCCCACACCTCCCCAATTGACAGTTCGACTTCTTACCATAACCCCACCTGGGCAGCCCTGCCATGTTACTTCACCTACTCACCCCATTGTAGGTCATTCTTCAGCTTGCACACCAACCCACCTCCCTCCCATAAGAGTACCATGTGCATACCCTCTAGTGAATTCCTCTCCACCCATTGCTAGGGATCAAGAAACCCTTGAATCTCCCATCCATAGTATCTACATTCCTCCATCACAAACACCGGCCTACCTTCGCTACAATGGCTCTAGTGACCCCTTTAGCCATGTCAATGATTTTCTGAGCAAATCAACTCGATGGCAAGATGATCGAAGAGCTCTTGCTATTCTTTCTAGGTGATCATTGGATGGTACAACCCTAGAATGGTTTTTTTCACTAGGGAAAATAGAAATATAGGATTTCAAAATTATCAAGGTCAAATTTTTGCTATGATATGGGCCGAGTTATTCAATAATTGGGGAAGCAAAATAAGACATGGAATTAATGCAATATCATGATGAATTGAGCCCCATGTCTGAGAGGAGCATTAATACTATGCACAAACCAAGGAGCCCTCCCCAACCCCATGCATCCAGATCATCATTATCGGCCGACTCCTTGATGCCAATTGATTAGGCTACCCATGCCCCAACCTCAGCCGGTCATGCAACCTGTGCTAATGGCGAAACCAACTGTGCACAATCAAGTTCCTCTTATTTCTTGTGCAAATACTTCATTACCTAAACCGGCTCCCCAGCCTTTGACTCCACCAACATTTCTAAAGGCCTCTCAGCCAATCATCCGGCCCTTGGTTTCTCAACCTATTCCACCAACAACCCCTCGGCCAACCATTCAAGCCTTGACTCCTCAACCATCTTTACCCACAGCTCCTCAGCCCAAACTGACTTCTATGCCGACACCAATTGAACATCCCTCAGCTATTCAATCAACCGCTCAACATAGGGTTCACGTTAGGTCAGTTAAGGCTTTTGTTTCTTCTATTGCTCCTGCCTTGGTGGATGAACTAGTCACTCCTTTCATTCATGCTCTTGCCCTAGCAGAGGAACAAATTAATCTGATCATCCTTACTCCTACTACAGTATATGATTTAGTCACTTCAACCCTTCATGCTCCTGCCATGGTAGAGGAACTAGTCACTTCGATCATCCATGCTTCTACAATGGTAGATGATTTAGTCACTCTAACCCTTCGTGCTCCTACCCTGGTAGAGGAATCAATCACTCCAACCATTTTTGCTCCTGCCATGGCAGAGGAATCAGCTTCTTATCATGGCATTGCTATATCTCAGGATCAAAGTCAGCCAGTAGGGGAGATTGAACCGAACCCTTCTACCTTTTTGGAATCCCCTAGACTAGGCATGTCCTCTTCCATAGAACATCCTGAGGAGAAGTCTACTATAGAGATCTTAGATGAATGAATCATAAACTTAGTTAATTGTCAATCCAATGAAGGACTAGGCAAGGATTTGTCAGGTATTGATCAAATGTTACCATCATCAGAATTGATCATTGAAGATGGTCAGATTGAATTGACCCCTGAACTGGGAATTAAGGAGACCGAATTGGTCAATGAAATAGGGAATGAATCAATGAGCCTCCAAAAGGGCATAGACCTTTGCAAAGGGATACTAGGACCTCCTTCAACTAGGTAGACAAATCCTTTAGCATCAATCTTAGGGCCACAACTCTTACCCCATTTTCCTCCTAAGCAACAATCTAGCCCATGGGCCCACAATCAATCAATCTTAGGGCCATGACCCTTTCTTTACCCTCCTCCCAATCAAAGATCAAGCCCATGGGCCTACAATTCCTCAATCTTAGGGCCACCACCATTTCTTTATCCTTCTCACAATCATCAATTGGGCCCATGGGCCTAGAATCTGTCAATCTTAGGGCCATAGCCCACACTTTATCCCACTCAATTGGGCACGCTTGCCCCTCTTCTACAATCGGGCTCTTATGCCCCTTTCATTCAACCGGGCCCACATGCCCCCTTTATCCAATTGGGCCCATGTGCCCCTTTCATTCAATCAGGCCCACGTGCCCCCTTTCCTCAATAGGGCCCAAGTGCCCCCTTCACCCAACCGGGCCCACGCGCCCCTTTTTATCAATCGAGCCCCATGTGCCCCCTTTTTCCAACCGAGCCCATGTGCCCCCTTTCAGCAACCAGGCCCATGTGCTCCTTTCCTTCAACCAGGCTTGCATGACCCTTTTCCCCAATAGGGCTCACATCCCCCATTCTTTCCATCGGGCTCACATGCCCACGATTCTCCCCGATTGGGCCCATGTGCCCTTAATTTTTATAAATCGGGCCTATGTGCCCGCAATCCACCTCTACTAGGCTCACATGCCCACATTTTTTTGCAACTAGGCCAATGTGCTCAAATTCCTTCTAAATCAGGCCCACATGCCCACCTTCCATCAACCTTGGGTACACAAGCCCACACTTCTTCAACTTCGGGCATGCATGCACCCATTCCTTGACAATCAAGGCCGTGTGCCCATACTTCTTTGAAATCGGGCCCTTTGAAATCTGGCCACCATGCCCCCAGTTCTTCATAATCTTTTTCTCTGAGTTCTCTTTTCAGTGCAACAAATGTCATTCAATTCTGATCTAATGTTTGTCTGTAGTGCCCTCTAGAAGTCAGACGTGCAATTCTATCCACACGCACCCCTAATCAAGCCCAATTGCATGCAATCCCAGGCCATTGGGCACATCTCTGATCAATTCATGACCTTACCTTCTTTTTTTCCCTCCATATCACTTGTTAAAGTATCTGGAAGCTTCATAGTTGAAATTAGCATCATCAAATGATGGCAATCCAACTTGTTGTCTTGTACATCAAAACTTGCTATTTTTAGACCAGATTTGTTTCCTCTTCAAGTGGAGACCAAGTTTGAGAATAAGGAAGGTGATCCACGGTTTTAGATGCCTCTCAATTAGTTGGTTAAGTTTCTAGAAGCCTCAGTATGAAAATTAGCAGCATTAAATGGTGGGAATCCAACCTATGGTCGGATGTATCAAAACCTGCTATTGTTTGACATGTTTCCCATCCCCTATTAAAGATTCATATGAACGACCTAAGAGGGCATCCCCGTCCTCCATCACTCTTCCTTTTGTCTTCTAGCCACTCTTGGCTCATACCAACCTCCCCAAATCGTTCTCTCTTCATCCCGGTGCCCGGTGAACATCCCGAAGTGAAGAAGAAGCCGGTCTATGCTCCGACGTGCTGCTTTGATGATCATCGGTTTCTACAGATCTTTCTAATCATTTTCCAGCCTGAATTCCTTTATAATAAGTGTTCTTCATCAAGATATATTTTATCTCCAATAAATGGGGATTGATTCTGACATTTCCTTAGCTCGTGACAGCTTCTACACCGGTGCTACGCAGATAGATCCGAAGTCTTCTCTTTTTTGGTCATCATTTTTTCGGTCAATTTCACTAAACATACTTGTAGATTCATCCTATAAATCCTTCATAGAAATTGTTCCCCGGTGAGTCCTCTTTTATTTAAAACAATAATAGTTCAATTTTAGTATCTGTGGTTCTCGTGGTATGTCATACATCAACATTGCGCCAGTGGTTTCCAGAACTTCACTTACAACAATAGAACTTTCAGGTAAATTCATATCATTTATAAAACTATTCTAGAAAACTTATCTTAATATCAAACGACCCTTGGTGAGTCCTCTTTATTTTTAAGCAAACTGCACTCAATTCTGACATTAGTGCTGTCCGTTGCGATCTCTGCATCAAAGCCGCGCAGTTTACATTGAATATGTCCAACCCGGTTGCCACTTTGCTTGGGTTGTGTTGTCTTTAATTATTCATAGTCTCTTTGCTAACTCTTCATTCATATCATTTAGTTCATCATTTATACATTATTTTTATTTATTTTTTGCATCATTTCATACATCATAAAAAAAATAAAAAAAGGGTTAGGGCTAACCCCGAATCCGGTAAGTTTGTTTCCATTTGCCATTTTTTATGTTATTGTTTTTTTATAGTTGCTACATTTCACTCAGTTCTAATCCTTCTTTCATTTGTATTCTTGTCTTCTTCGTTTACTAGTTGCACATGTTTATCAAGCTAGCATCGGTTGGAGACTCTTCTTCATCGGCCGGCTGAAGAAGAAGAAGGTTGAACTCGCACATCATCTCTCGTGCTAAGGTACACACAGTCACATCTTTATCTTATTTCATTAAAACCTACAGTTCCTGGTGACCACATTTTCATTTCTTCATGCATTAGGTTTATTCAGTCCTCACTCTCCTCCCACATGACCAGAACCATCTCTCCGATGCTCGAGCGACGTTGGGAGATGAAATTTTGGCAATCAATGTGAGTGTGGGACTGAGATGTGGATTTAACTACTTTCCAAGTGTTTTTCGATTCACTCCCTTTCCCCTATTCTATCTTTCACCTTTTCTTGAGGTGCCGATTCGGAACCTATTTTCAAAGTCGACAACGGGTCCAAGAGTTGAATGTGGGCCAGAGGGCCTAGTTGATGTTGATGGGCATGAGGGCCCGACTAAAGGTGATGGGCTCGAGGACCCGATTGAAGGTTGAGCTCAAGGGACCCAATGAAAAGAGTGGGCATGTGGACCTGATTTAGGTGATCAAGAACATGATTGTAATTGAAATTTATGATGGGCTCGTGGGCACCATTGAAAGATATGGACGTGCGAACTCGAATTCAAAGAAGTAGGGGGCACGGGGGCCCGATTTTAAAGAAGTTTGGGCATGTGGGCCCGATTGTGAAGGAATGGGAGCACGTGGCTTAAAGTAGAAGGAGTGTGGACATGTGTGCCCAAGGATGATGGAAGGTGGACATGGGGGACCAATTTAGAAGAAATTTGGGTACATGGGCCCGGTTGTAGAAAAATGTGGGCACGTGAGCCCGGTCGAGGTGAATTGCGAGCATGCAGACCTGATTGAGGTGAATTATGGGTCTGATTGTGAAGAATTGTGGGCACGTGGGGCTAATTGAAGAAAAGGAGCACATGGGTCTGATTGAGGAAAAGGGGTGCATGGGCCCGGTTGGGGAAAAGGGGTGCATGGGCCTGATTGAAGGAAAGGGACACGCAGGCCTGGTTGATGAAAAGGGGCACATGTGCCCGATTGAAGGAAAGGGGCACATGGGCTCAGTTTAATAAAAGGGGAACATGGGCCTTGTTGAGGGAAAGGGGCACATGGGCCCGGTTGATGAAAGGGGCACATGGGCCAGTTGATGAAAGGGGGAACATGAGCCATGTTGGATAAAAGGGGCACATGGGCCCTATTGAGGGAAAGGGGCGCGTGGGCCTGATTGGGAAGAATTGTGGGCACGTGGGGCTAATTGAAGAAAAGGGGCACGTGGACCTGGTTGAGGAAAAGGGGTGCATGGGCCCGGTTGGGGAAAAGGGGCGCATGGGCCTGATTGAAGGAAAGGGACACGCAAGCCTGGTTGATGAAAAGGGTCACATGTGCCCGATTGAAGAAAAGGGGCACACGGGCTCAGTTGAATAAAAGGGGCACATGGGCCTTGTTGAAGGAAAGGGGCACAATGGCCCGATTGATGAAAGGGGGCACATGGGCCGGTTGATGAAAGGGGGCACATGAGCCGTGTTGGATAAAAGGGGCACATGGGCCCTATTGAGAGAAAGGGGCACAAAAATTTGGTTGAATAAAGGGGGCACGTGGGCCTGGTTGTATGAAGGGGGCATATGGGCCTGATTGATGAATTGAGCCATATGGGCCTAGTTGATGGAAAAGGGCATAAGAGGCCGAAAAAGGGGCATAAGGGACTGATTGAATGGGAAACAGTGTGGGCTGTGGCCCTAAGATTAAAAGATTCAGGGCTTATGGGCCCAATCGATGATTTCAAGAAGAATAAAGAAAGGGTTGTGGCCTTAAAATTGAGGAATTGTGGGCCTATGGACCCGATCTTTGATTCGAAGGAGAATAAAGAAAGGGTCGTGGCCCTAAGATTGATTGATTGTGGGCCCATGGACCGAATTGTTGCTTAGAAGGAAAATGGGGTAAGGGTCATGACCATAAGATTGGTTTTGAAGAATTTGAATGCCTAGTTGGAGGAGGTCCCAGTACCCCTTTGCTAAGGTCTCTATCCTTTAGAAGGTTTGTACATCCTTTCTCTATTTCATTGACCAATTTGATCTCCTTACTTTGCAATTCGAAAGTCAATTCAGTCTGACCATCTTCAGGGATCAATTCCAATGATGGCAACAATTGATCAATGCCTGGCAAATCCTTACCCAATCCTTCATTGGATTGACAATCAACTAAGTTTGTGATTCTATCATCTAAGCTCCCTACAATGAGCTTCTCCTTAGGTTGTTCTAGAGAAGAGGGCATGCCTAGTCTAGGAGATTCTGAAAAGATAGAAGGGTTTGGTTCAATCTCCCCTGCTAGTTAACTTGGATCTTGAGAAATAGCATTGACATGCTGAGGAATAGAAATTGATTTCTCTGCCGGGGTCGGAGCATAAATGGTTGGAGTGATTGATTCCTCTGCCAGAGCAAGAGCTTGAAGAGTCAAAGTGACTACATTGTCTACCGCAATAGAAGCAAGGATTATCAGAGTAACTGGTTCCTCTGCCAAGGCAAGAGCATGAATGGTGGGAGGGATTGGCTCCTCTACCAAGGTAGGAGCATAAAAGGTGGGAGGGATTGGTTCCTCTACTGGGACAGGAGCATGAAGAGTCAAAGTTACTAAATCATCTACTACAGCAGGAGCAAGAATAGTAAGAGTGATTGATTCTTCTGTTGGGGCAAGAGCAATAGAAGAAATGACCGGTTGTTGTGCAACTAACTGAGGCAGAGCACTAAAGGTTTGTTTGATCAGATCGGGAAGAAAAGGTTGAATGGTTAGCCGAGCGGCCGTTGTTGGGGTTGGCTGAGAAGCCAAGGGTTGAATGGTCAGCTGAGGAGCCATAGGTGAAGTAGACTGTGGAGCCAAAGGTTGGTTGATTGGCAGAGGGGCCTTTGAAAATGTTGGCGGAGTCAAAGGTTGGGGAGCCAGTTTAGGTAATGAGGTATTTGCACAAGCGACAAGAGGAACTTGATTATGCATAGTTGGCTATGCCATTGACATAGGTTGCATGACCGGCTGAGGTTAGGACATGGGTGGCCTAATCAACTAGCATCGAGGAGTCAACCGATGATGATGATCTGGATGGGATTGGGGAGGACTCCTAGGTTGTTGCACAACATCAATGTTCTTCTTAGCCATGGGCCTCAATTCATCAAGAGATTGTGTAAATTTTATCTTCTTTTCTTCGTCGATTATTGTATAGCCCAGCCCATACCTTCGTAAGAATTTTTCCTTGACAATTTTGAAATCCCATATTTCTACTTCTCCTAGTGAAAAAAACCATTTTAGGGCTACACCATCTACAGATCGCCTAAAAAGGAAAGCAAGAGCTCTTTGATCATTTAGCCATCGAGACAATTTGCTCAGGAAATCACTGACATGGGAAAAGGGGTCACCTAAGCCAATGCAGTGATGGTAGGTTGGCATTTGTGATGGAGGGATGTTGATGCTATGGATGGGAAATTCACGGGTTTCCTAATCCCAGGCAACAGGTGGAGAGGAATTCACCAGGGGGTGTGTACGTGGCACTCGGATGGGAGAAAGGTGTGTTGGTGTGCAAGCTGAAGGTTGAGGGAGATTGGGGTGACCTGAAGTCAAGCTAGGTAAACTCATCCCAGAGTAAGAAGAATGGGAAACACCATGACTGATGTGGGAATGTCTAGCTTGGGGTACGTCAGGTTGAAAACCACGATCAGTAAGCCATTTGTCACCCATTACAGTCTGAATGGCATGGATGACTTGATCAAGATCGCATTGACATAACTCTTTTATGATTGATTGACGATCAAAGGAGGGATGAGCTTGATTATTACAATCTTGAAGAGGAGTATCATGTGATGCCAAATTAGAACTTTGCTCATAGGCCCATCCTTGCATCCTCCTTTGTTGTTCTTCGGTTTATGTGGTGTAGCAATTTACCCTGCCAAACATCTCAACCGACTTACCATCATAGATATAAAAAATGAACTTAGCTTTGCCTTGACTAGGTTTTTGATTTTAAATAGTTCTTCTTTAGTTTTCTTTTGATGGTGTGTTAGTTTGGACCCTTTTGCTTTTGGTTGCTGTTGACAAGTAAGTAATGATCTGAAAGCAACGTTTTCCTTCTTTTGTGATGCTTTTCCTTTATTTAAGAGATTTTTCTTTCACTTTTTGTAGACAAGCAAATTGGACACACATTTAAAGCGAAGAACTCTTTTATTGTTATTTTAATGTTTTTCAATTTTTTTGTTATTTCTAGTTTTGGTTTGAAAAAGAAGTTATGAAAGACTCCTGAATGATTACACAATGATTTTGTTCAAACCTTAGATTGATTGATTTTTTAAGAATTGTTCACTCAACACTTGTAGGATTGATTCACTTTAATCACCAATGTCCTAAGCTTATCACAAACTCACCACGAATGCGTACTTGGGTTCATCGGGTTTTAGGGTAAGTAGTACAGCTAGCTTGATCATGCAGAGAGGAATAATCCATAGACGAGAACTTATGGAGGCCTTGATGGAAACAAACCAAGTCAACTAGAAAAGAATATTCTAGGAGAGAGGTTGGAATCCACCAAGAAGGTGTTTGGATGGTAAGGGTGTGTTGGGACAGAGAGCCCCCATCTCAAATGCCCTACGGATCAGAACAAGTCTAGTACCCGATGCAAATCTAACGCAAATGAAAAAGAGAAAGAGAAAGAGAAAGAGAAGGAATCGATTTATGAAAAAATAGAATAACATGAATGAGACGAAAGCAATCAATGATGCAAATCAAGCATGAAGAATAGACTAGTTGCACTAGAACATCAAGTAAGCACGATTAAAGACAATGGTTGTCCCACCGTGGTTGCCACAAAGTTGTTGACTCTGAAAATGGGTTTGTTGTGATCCGGATTACCACCTCAAGAGGGAATGAGAGAGGAATGGAAGTAAAGCAGAAAAGCTCCCAACTTGGTCCCACACTCACATTGATCCCTGAACTTTCATCTCTCGGTGTTGCTTGAGCACCAGAGAGATGGTTCGGGTCATGTGGGAGGAGAGTAAGGGCAGAATAAAAAAAAACTCCATGCATAAAGGAATTGAAATATGTGGTTGCCAGGAGCCACGGGCTTCACTTTATGTAATTGAAAACAAGAGGAAATTGACTGTGTACCTTAGTGCAGAAAATTGATGTTCGGGTTAAACCTTTTTTCTCGTCAGCTGACCGATGAGGGATAGTCCTCACCCATGCTGGCTTGATGTACCTGTGCAAATAGAAGACAAGAAAATAAGCGAAATAAAATTTAGAACTGAGTGAAGTGTAGTAACTATAAAGAAAGTGGCATGAAAAAGGGCAATCAGAAAGAAACTCACCAGTTTTAGGAACTCTTTTTTATGATATATGATATGATGCAAAAACTAAATAAAATAATGTATAAATGATGTTAAATGAATGACGAAGAAATAGAAATTTGAATGGCTCCAATCAGAGCTAAAATGGGGAAGATATCACCGATCTGGCCGGACAACACACAGGTCTAGGCGCACCCTTGTCTTGAGGGTGCGGTGGGTATGCCCTAGGTTTGAGGGCGCGGTGAGTGCGCCCTAGGTTTGGGGGCACGTTGACACTGTCTGGCACGACTTTGATGCAGAGCTTTCCAAAGGCAGTCCCTATGTCAGAATTGAGTTCCGTTTGTTGAAATGGATAGAGAACTTAGAGAGGAAGAGTTTATATGTTGAAAAATTCTTTTATATATGTCCGCAAAGCCCTGTAGAAATTATGGAAGTGAATAGAAATTGGAAACAGTACCAGATTGCATGACTTTGTTGAAACAATCACAATGGACAATACAAAAGTCAGAATGGACTCTCGTTTATTTTAAAATAAAGAAG
The DNA here is from genome assembly GCA_036172225.1 of Cryptocoryne crispatula var. balansae. Taxonomy (NCBI): domain Eukaryota; kingdom Viridiplantae; phylum Streptophyta; class Magnoliopsida; order Alismatales; family Araceae; genus Cryptocoryne; species Cryptocoryne crispatula. The sequence goes on from CM069921.1 coordinate 44,859,184, forward strand.
ACTTACAAATGTTTATTTAAGATTAAGACAATTTTGATTGAATCCTATGAGTGGTCATCTGAATTTACTTTATAAGTCTCATCTTGGACAATGAAGTTTTGGAAATCACCAGTGCAATGTTGATGTTGGACGTGCTATGGGCACCAAAGGTATATGAATTGAATAATTCTTATTGTAAATAAAAGATGATTATCGGGGAGAAGTTTCTATGTAGGATGTATAGGATGAATTCACTGGTAATTTTATTGAAATTGACTGAGAAGATGATGACTAAGAAAAGAAGACTCTAGATCTATCTGCACAGTGCTGGTGTAGAAGCCATCACGAGCCATAGAGACGTTAGAATTGATCACTGTTTGTTGGATAAAAAAATAGATTGACAATGAACACTTCTTTTGAAGAAATCTTGGCCAAAAAATGCTCAAAGAAGTATGTGAAAGCAAATGATCAGCATAGCAGCACGTTGGAGCATAGATCCGCTTCTCTCTTACTTCGGGATGATCTCTGGACTCCGAGATAAAGATAAAATAAATTAGAGAGATTGGGATGAGGCTAGGGTGTCTGGAGAATGAAAATAAGAAATCTTGGATTGTGTCCCAATGGCCAAAATTTATAGAGAATCAAAATCAGTGCAAAATAGGGAAACAGACTGAACGTGCCCTCAGGTTGGGGATGTGGGTGGCCATGCCCCCAACTGGGGGGTGCACAGTCCACGCCCTTAGAATGAGGACGTAGTGGGTGCACCCTCACTTCGAGGGCACATTCAGCGCATCATTGCTAAAGAAACTAAAAAATTATAGAAACATGCTAAAAATCGGATTGACAAAATGAACGCGCCCCCGACCCGGGGGTGTAATCAAAATAATCAATTTTTAAGGGAAGAACTTTCTAAAACCAGTTTGGAAAGTCGGAAATTGGGGTAAGTTTACGGTTTCTAGAACTAAATGCGACCTCAGTACGGGGGTGCGCTGACTGTGCTCTCGGAATGAGGGTGCTCAGACCGCAACCTCAAGGTGAGGGCATGCTGGCAGCACCCCCAATTTGTGGGCATGCTCAATTCTCTCTCCTGTGCGCCCTCTCCTGTGCGCCCTATGATTGCGAGCTATAACTTGCAAACAGGAAGTTCATTTCGACTCTTGTTTGTTGCGTATGAAAGAGGACTCACAAATGCATCTCCCCAAATTGATAAACCAGCTGGTACACATCTCAAGACTTCCCTATGGGATTGTAGCTTCTAGTTTATCCTCCTAGTGGTGCCGAAGGCTAGAATGGTTACCCAAAACTTGAAAAAGCTGGCAATAACGAAGAAAACTTCATAACGTATAATAAAGTTAGTGGCAACCCATACAACTTGGGTTGATGACCATAAATGACAAGAGGAACCTGGAAAACTTGGAAAGGTGCTCGGAAGAGTTGGGGATGACCCGAAGAACTTGGAATGACCGAGAAAGCCGACAGCACCCCGTACAACTCTGGTTGATGACTAGAAACAATAGAGGAACCTAAAAAACTTAGAAAGATGCTTAGAATGGCTGGGCAAGACTTAAAGAACTCGGAATGATCATAAAAGCTGGTGGCAACCTGTACAACTTAGGTTGACAACTGAAAATGATAGGATGAACCTGGAAAGCTTCGAAAGATGCTCAGAAGAGTCGGGGATGACCCAGAGAACACATAATGACTGAAAAAGCCAACAGCAACCCATAAAACTTGGGTTGATGACCGTAAATGATGGGAGGAACTCAGAAAAGTCGAAGAGATGTTCGAAAAAGTCGGGGATGACTCGGAGTACTTGGAATGACCAAAAAAGTCAGTGGAAACCTGTACAACTCGGTTTGTCGATCACAAATGATGGGAGGAATCTGGAAAACTTAGAAATATACATAAAATAGCTGGGGACAACTAGAGAACATAGAATGACTGAAAGAGCTGGTGGCAACCCGTACAACTCGTGTTGATGACCAAATATAATGGAACAAATCCGGTATGCTCTATGCCACGTCGTTATTGATCGGAATGACCTGATGATAATCAGGAAACCCTAACGGTAAGCAAAAAGTGTACAATGACTTGACGAATGGACACAACACAATGGCCCTCGCTCAGAAAACCTAGATTCGAACAGGGATCAACAATTCATCCTCATATTTTTAGTAAGCACCTCGGCTCATCCAAAAGGATGGTTCAACTTGATTTTAATAATCTACATGGAATAAGGGTTTAAGCTCAAAATAAGGGTAAATTGGTGTGTCTACAACTACAACCTCCATCCCCAATGCTAAAGCATAGGGGGTTTGATCCATTGGGGTTCGAACCAAAGTGTGGTAGGCCCATAGAGCATCAACTAACTTATTTGGCAAATCTGTGAACTTGCTAGATTTATATGTTTTCTTGATGATTTTTATCAGAGTTTTATTTGTGACTTCTACTTGACCATTGCCTTGAGGGTAATATAGAGATGAATGATGCAATTTGATGCAATACCTATTACAAAAGTCTTGCAATTCTTGAGAAATGAATTTTGGTCTATTATCAGCTATGATGTCGTCGAGGATCCCAAATCTGGAAATAATGTTGCATTTGATGAAGGTGCAAACTATTAATGCCTTGATCTCCATGTATACTTTTGCTTGTGCCCACTTGGTAAAGTACTCTGTCGCTGACAAAATAAAGGATTTGGTTTTGTTTGTGTAGTTTGGGTCACCAAGGGGTCCAATGACATCAAAGCCCACATAGTGAAAGGCCATGGGGCATGAATTGAGTGAAGGGAAGATGTTGGGAAATGGATCTTGTCAGCATGAAGTTGACATTGATGACAATGTCAGACAAAGATTGAGCAATTTTCTTCTAGAGTAGGCTAATAGTAGCTTTGCCTAATGATCTTTTTGGCAAGAGCTTGAGCATTTACGTGGCCTCCACACACTCTAGAATGTGCTTCTTTAAGTACTGATTCAGCCTCATCTTCATCTATGCATCTCAATAAAACTCTAGCCAGACTTCTCTTATAAAGCACTCCTCCTATGACCGCATACCTTTGGAAGACCCTTTTGATGGCTTTTTTCTTCACAACGATTGATTTTGATGGATATGTCTGATCCTGATAATAATTCGCAATCTCATAACACTATTGTTTCTCATCTTCTTCTAATTCCTCCAACTCAACCAAAGACACTTCCTCTTTTTGCTCAATATATTCTTTCCTTTCAAACTTCTCTTTGACCTTTAAGAACTATGCATCTTCTATGGTCAGAGTGAATCATCAACGGACATAGATCATCCTAACCTATCAGCCTAGTGAAATCGATAGGAATTATTCTAGAAATACAAGAGTGTCAGTAAGAATATTTTGAGCACGAGGGACATGAATGAATTCGAGCTTGGAGAACAGCTTGATGTAACAAGTGGTGAGTTCATGATATGGTTTGAGCCCAGGATGAGATGTGTGGTACTTGGCAAGCACTTGGCAGAGAATCAATTGACAATCATCAATTATCCTAAAATTAGTGGCACCATAGAAGTGAGCGACCTCTAGTCTAGCTAACAAGGCTTCATACTCAACTATATTGTTTGCCACTGGTAAGTGAAGTTGAAAAGCCTGTGGAATGGTGACACCTTCGGGTGACAGAAGAATGATCCCTATACCTCTACCTTGAGAGTTCAAAGCCCCGTCAAAGTACAAAGTCCAAAGATTGGAGGATCGAAGAGATATCATTTCCTCATCAGGAAAATCTGATTGGATGGGGTTGAAGATTGGAATGGGGTAATAGGCCAGATGTTCAGCAATTGCATAGCCCTTGATCGCCTTCTGCTGAATGCAAGTGATGTCAAACTGAGAGAGGAAGCTTTGCCAACGTGCTAACCGATCAGTTAGGATAGATTTTTCAAGAAGAATTTGATAGTATTCATGCCAGTGATGAGATTAACATGGTAGGCCAGAAAGTAATGCTTAAACTTTTGGACCACCCAAACTAGGGTGGCACAAGTCTTTTCCATGGTTTTATATTTCTACTCACAAGGATCAAAGATTATAGATAGATAATACGTTGCTCGCTCTTTTCTTTCTTCATCCAATTGTGCCAGCACTACTTCAAGAGATCCTTCCAAAACTAAGATGTATAGGATTAAAGGCTTGCTTGAAACTGGAGGTTTAAGCACATGTGAAGTTGACAAATATTTTTTTTAGTCCATTAAATGCCTCATAACATCTTGAATCCCATCTATAATTGGCCTTCGCCTTGGTCAGCTCATAAAATGGTTTACACCTTTGAGAGTGTTATGAGATGAACCAGCGAACAAATTGTAGCCTCTCAATCAATCCTATAAGTTTTCTAAGATTCTTTGGTGGGGGCATATCAATAATTTCTTTGGCTTTATTGGAATTGATCTCAATGCCTATCTTACTGACAATGAACCCAAGTAGTTTGCCTAATGATACGCCGAACACACTATTCTTGGGGTTCATTTTAAGCTTATATTCCCTAGCTCATTGCAAAACCTTTTTCAACACCTCAGAATGTTTATCTTAGGACCAAGATTTGATCACCAAATCATCCACGTACACTTCTACACATCTATGCATCATATCATGAAATATTGTCATCATGGCCCTTTGATAAGTTGCCCCAACATTCTTTAATTTAAAAGGCATGATGATGTAGTAATAAGTTCCCCATGGTGTAGTAAATGAGATTTTCTCTTGGTCTTCTTCTGCTAATCAGATTTGATTGTACCCTGATTATTCATCCATGAATGATAGGGTTTCATATCCAACTATATTATCAACAAGAACATCAATATGAGGAAGGAGGAAATCATCTTTTAGATATGCTCAGTTCAAGTCTCTAAAGTCAATGTGAATCTAGACTTTTCTGTCTTTCTTCATGACTAGGACTATATTCGCCACCCATTGTGAATAGAGGATGACTCTAATAAATTTTGCTTGGTGTAACTTATCGATCTCTTATTTCATTTTCAATGCTATATCTTGGTGGAATCATCTTAACTTTTGCTTGACCGGGGTGGCTTTAGGTTTTAGAGTTAGTCTATGCTCTACCAATGAGTTATCTAAGCTCGACATATCTTTATATTTCCATGTGAACGTGTCCATGTATTCCTGCAACACCCCCATTAGATTATGCTCTTCTATAGGGGTGAGGTTGGCACTTATGAGGATGTTCTTGGGATCTTTCGATCTTCCAAGATTAAGTTCTTTGGTTGGCTCTCTTCAGTCCAGATGTATAAGCATCAGCCAAATCCTCTTCTTCATCCTCAATATTAGGATCCTTTTTCGACACAACCTCATAAACTCTCAAAGTTTGATAAATGTTATCCTTCTCCTCATATCAGATTTCATCTAGCTGGATTGCATTTTCTAAATATTCCGGTTGCCCGGCACATTCAATGCTTTTTTGAGAAAACTGATGTGGGTATTGTTATGGAACTCTCCTACCTCTGATTTGTGTCCTATTTTTATTAGAAACTAAACATAAAGAATAAGATGGTAAATAAGGGGAGGAAGAGGAGGTGGAGGGAGTAGAATTTATTGGAGAGGATGAAGGGAAAAGGAGGTTAATCAAGGATTCGGTGGCTCCTTGGGTCAAATGGCCTTCTAGAACAAGTTAAGATGTTTCTTCGATCAAACTTTGAATTTCAAAGAGGATGTTCTTTTTTGGGAAGCACTAAACATAAAGACAGAATAGGCTTCAGGTGCCTAATTTGAGGTGGGATCAGCTGCAGGAGCCAGAGTAGGCAGAGATAATGATAAAAGGGGAAGACCTCAAGCAATGTCTGATAGAGGGGCTCTCAGGCCCAATGTTGATGGAAAGAGGTGATGGGCTGATAGGCCGGATGATCATAGAATAAGGTGGGCTCGTGGGCCCGATAAGAGGAGGATGTAGGCTCGAGGGCCTATATTTAGTAGGAGGAGATGGGCTTGTGGGCCCAATAAGAGGAAGTAGGCTTGAGGACCCCAAAAGATAGAGAAAATGAGCACAGAGAATCGGATTCAGTAGAGGGGCTTGATGGCCCCGGAGTGACAAGTGGCACATGGACCCATAAGTGGAGGTTGGGCTTGGGGGCCCAAAAATAGGGATCGGGCCAAGAAGCCTAGGGAGAACATCAAAGCAAATTGGGATATCAGCCCTGAAAGATAAGACAATAAGGGAAGACCCTAACAGAGTTAGTTGGACTTCTTCTTGAGTTAGTTTGGTAATATGACTCTCGGGTGGGTCAACAGGTGATTCAGCCTAGAGCAGTTCCTTGCTCAACCCTTCTTCATCAGTAGAAAATAAAAGAGATATTTAGGATATATCTCATCTTCAGGGTCGTCAATTCTTCTTCTTTTTCTCTTGCTCTAGCTCTTATTCTTCCTTGTTCTCAGCCATTTAAATAGTCTCTTAGGAGATTCCATAAAGATGTAATGTTTATGGTGGCAGAACATTAATGGACACTCTAGTATCAATTAAACCCTAAACCCTAAACATGATTTGATGCCTATTCCGTTGATGTGAATTGTGATGCATAAGACACACTTTCTTATTTATGGGTTTGCAACTCTTCTTTTTTGAATGTAACGGCCAAGTACTCACTTCTTAGGACCAAAATTGATGTGATCTTTTCTGAAGGGAGGCTCTCATTCATCATTACTCACTATAAGTACTGTTGAAGAAGCTCTGGATGGACTTTGGAACTTTTAATCAATTCTAAGACAGAGATCTATGCTAGAGTTTTATCAAGATGTTTCAACAAGTCATAGGATGTCCCAGGCAGCGGCTTTTCAATGTGTTCTTCTTCTGCTTCTAGTACCAACCTTGATTGACCAACCTGAGGAAAGACTCTATGGAACATGCACCCACTCCTAAGTTCTGTGACAAGTTGAGGAGCTATAGTTGGGGTGGTAGTGGTAGGTGGTGGGTTAGGTCGAAAGACGGGAGCTCTTGGGATGGGTGTAATGATGGTGGTTTGAGGTATGATAGAGTAGGTAAGTTGCAGAGTTATGATTGCACAGGGCAGGATGATGATGGGTCCTAGTGGTGGTGATGTTTGTAGTGGATCAATCGAACGGATTAGCATCCTTCTTGATTAGAGTTGTATGGCTGGTGGTGTTATGATGGGTTGTGATGGTGCATAGATGTTGGGTGGCCGGTTGAGAGTAATGGGGTTGGGTGATGTAGCATGGGCTATAGAGTGGATGGTCCGGTTAGGAGGAGGAGGTAGGTTGATTCATGGCAGAGGTGGCTCCCTCGATTTGCCAATTTTGGCCTCGATCATGAGACTCCATGGAAGAGCTCAAGAGGGGGTTAATGTGTTGATTCCCAGGTGCAGATGCATATAGAGGTAAAGGATTTTGGATAATCCATAGGTTGGGGTTCTGTTGTTGTTGTTGAGCTGGTGCATGCTGTTGTTGAGGTTGATTTTTCACTGTTCTGATGTATTCCTCCATCTAGTCCCAGTCAATACTACATTGCTCATTAAGGTCATGGATGTAGTCTTTGAACTAAAAACAATTCCACTATGTGCCCAGGGTATCTATGAAATAGACAGTGTCGCTCTGTGTTGACATTTTGCGGCCACTCTAATTTTTCTTTTGACAATGCAATTTGCCCAGCCTCCATGGGTGCATTAAAAATGTTCATGAGAGAGTATTGAAAAGGTGGATAATGGTTCTTTTTGGGTCCTACCTTTCAAGGTTCGTAGGCCTGGGAGGTGGTGCTTGGTTGTAGTTAGCCAGCTGTTGCCGTGGTGGTTGGGGAACTGGGGCTTGTATGGCTGATTATCACAATCGTTGAGAGATTAGAACATGTGATGACAGGGTTGGAGCTGAGGTTGAGGGTGAGGCTGAGGTTGACAAGGGTTTCTAAATGGTTGATTTTGTTGAGGGTTCTTGAACTAGTGTTGATCATTGTTAGGTGGGTTCTTTACAACATTGAGGTTTTCATTTGTCACTATGCCCTCAGTCACTAGGTCAGTTGTGATAAAAGTGGTTTTCTCGACAACTCAGGGTCTGGGATTAAAAAGGTTCATGATGGGTGAGTCCCTAAGCTATGTATGGATGTACCGTGCCCTCTCATAGAGTTCACTCATGGTGGTGGGGTGATGCAAAGACAACATGTTCTTTAAGGCCAGAGTGACATTGGTGATGATCATCTTTACTTGCTTCGGTTTTGAAATAGAATTTGTAAGCCTTTCAGCCATTGATCTCCACCTATTAGCGTATCTGATAAAATTCTCATCACTTCTAATCCTTTCAGCCATGGGTCAGTGATGGAATATGTTGGTCCAACCCTATCTTGATACCTTTGCAAGAATTTAGGTTTAATAGTTTAAAAGTTACTAACCTCCGAAGAGTCAAGTGAGTAGAACCACTCTAAAGCTAAACCCTCTAATAATTCTTTGAAAGGAAAAGCAAGGGCCCTTGGGTCATTTCACCACATAACTGACTCATAGAGGAAGTCCTTGATATGAATGAAGGAATTATCGGTCCCATTGTAGCGACGATATAGTAGCATTTCAGAGGGAAGTAGATGAAAGGTAAAAAGAAAAGGAAGAGAAATTTTGGGGACTGCCTTGATGTCCATCAAATGTCTAAGCTCTCTATATTGTTCATCCATCCAATTGATATTGTTAATCATAGCATGATCGACAGAAGGTTCCCAAAGAGAAGGAGGAGAAGTGGGTGCTAGGTGCACCGGAACTGGAATTGGATGAGCCGAAGCAGCCAGATAAGAAGGGTACATCGGGGAATGCACCAAAGGGTGAGTAAGGTTGAGATGATTAGAAGAATAAACTAGTGGCGTAGAAGGAACAATGACATTCTTATTGGAATGATCCAGATTGGCCACTGGATGAGGAGAAATTGGGGCCATGAGCTCAGTATGAGAATGGCCATGAGTGGACACATTGTGTTGTCATGCCACAGGCCGAGGGTATAGATATGAAGACCACCTTCGGGAGGAACGTGGTCGACGGGCGACTTTCCCTTGAGACTGGCTTCGATAGCCTGAAGGTGGGTGGGGTCGGCATGAGAGAATGCCTCCCAAAGTGAATTTACATTGGTTTGAGGAGATATTTGACTAGGTTCAGGGAGAATTTCAGGTTCATTGATGGCATATACGGCATCAAGGTAGAAATAAGACTGGTCATTCTCCAACTGCAGCTGCTCATATCTTTGATCCACCATTTCGATAACTCATCCTAACCTTAAATTCATAAACACAACAAGAAAAGAAGATTGACAAATAAAAGCTCAAGGATTTCTTTTTTTTGTTTTAATTTTTTGTTGAACAAGCAAGTTATCAAGCAAATTAACCTCAAACAATTTTTTTTTTGGTTTTTTAGATGATTTTTTAATTTTGTTTAATTTTTAGATCTTGTTTGCAAACTAGTAATAGCAAAGACTTGAAATGATTAAGGCAATTTTTTTGGTTTCAACATCAAATTAATGACTTGTAAAGATAAATATTATCCACTCAAATGAATGGGTAAGACCCTATGCTCTCACAATGCCGAGCAATCTAAGGTTGTCACTCTTTTTACAATGATGGGTAATAGGTACTCCGAGTTTTAGGGTAAAAAGGTACAACCTGCCAGATCAGTGAATAGAGAATCATTCACATTTGAGGACTTACGGAGGTCTTGATAGAAGCTACTTAGTCCTTCCGAGAGGGAATCCCCGAAGGAGGAGTTTGCAATCACCAAGAGGGGTGTTTTGATGTGTAGGGCTTTGGGAGGAGAGAGCCCCCTTCTCAGATAACCTAAGGAGCCAAAACTTCAATGCAAACTAAATGCAAGTGAAATGTCAAGAAATAAGGAGCAAGTAAGAAAAAAATAAAAGCATACAACAATTAATGAGATGAGCAAGCGAGTAAACAAGACAATGAAATGATATGAAATCAAGCTAAGATGGAAGAAAGCACTTAACCTTAACTAAAGACACTTAGCAAGTTTACTAGAACGAAACTAGACTTGGAAGAAAATAGGAGAGCATATTCAAAAAGGCATGAAATAAGATGATCTCTAAGATACTAAGTTGAAATAAGATGATAAACAAATCTAAAAATTAGATTGCCATGCTTTTAAAAATATAAATAGAGAGCAAGTAAACTTGAAGAAAAATAGATGATACTTCAAAGAAACTAGTATGCAACTTAAACAAATAACAATGCAAGGAAATAGAAATGACTCGCATGGGAATAAAAATGAAAATAAGCATGCTTTAAAATGGACATTCTTACGAAATAAAATGAGAACTTACTAAAGCAAAGTCGATCCCACTGTGGTCACCAAAATGTGTCGACACTTGAAATAGATATGGATCTCCTTTTTTGGCCCTATACTTTCTTTAGAGACTTGGTGGATAGGATGTTAGTGGTTGTGGTCGCTAGGAGCCAAAGGCTCAAAAGTAGAAAATAAGAAATTGAAACGAGAATAAAAATGATTGACGTACCTTTGGAAGCAGGGAGAGTGTTGGGTTCCGACTTCTCCTCTCTCGGTTGGCCGAAAGAAGAGAGCTTTAGTGAGTTCTTTTTCTTCGACCCAGTTGAAGCTTCACCACATCGAGATCAACCCAAGAATGTCCACAAGAAAACAAAGAAACAAGTGAAAACATCATTAATTCTAGAGAAAACATAGCATCATGTTCAAATTTTAACATAATCATGTCAAAGGATGAGAAATTAATCAGATTGGGACTAGATCCTAACCCGTATCTAGAAGGCTTAAAAAATGCATGAGGATGCAAGTATGCTAAACAATATGATAATGAAGGTTAGAATGAAAGAGAAGAGCAACGGATCAAACGGGAGAGTAAAAAACTCAAAAAAATGCAAAATAGGGTTTGCCCCTGCTAGTGCCCCACTGATGGGGCACTAACTACAGGTGCCCCCCTGATGGGATGTGTTGACCAAAGTCAAAGTGCCCCCTAATGGGGCACTAAGAACTAGTTCTGACATATTTTCTTCTTTTCTTTATGACGTCACCCCGGAGTGTAGGATGACCTCCAAGATGCAAAGAGAGCTTCTCCAAAAAGCCAATACACAAGAGAAGCTGATGGAGGGGTGTTTTGGCACTAGTTGTGAGGGAAATGACTTGTAGAGGCTCTCAAAGTTAGATAAAAATCATATTTCTAAAGAAGAAAATTTATGGCCTTTTGGGTTTTGGGGGAAGGGTTTTAGGATGGTTTAAGAGCTTTGAGAAGGGTTGTAAGGCTTTGGGAGTGTAGTGGTAGATAAAAGGCTGTGAGGGATAGACTTTTAACCTCCAAAGCCTTCCAAATGGGGGGGTCTTTCTACAGCCCAAAAGGGTGACTTCATTCTATTGGACTGTCCCTTCAAGAAAGAAACTATGGTTTTTTTTTTGGATTTTGGAAGAGGGTTTTGGGACGGCTTAAGAGCTTGGAGAGGGGTTGTAAAGCATGGGATATGTAGTACATTAAAAGAAGTGTCTTTGGGTTGTGGGACTGGAACATCTTCCATATTTACCTTTCTCCCATTACCATTCTTAAAAAGGAATTATTCCTCTAGAAATATGGTGTGTTGAGCAACATTTAAACTTTTCTTTAAGGGCAGTACATTTAATATCTATAAGTTTACTTAAGGATATCCCACAAGCCAGCATTACATAGTTTTATATTTTAACTAGTTAGGGTTATACTTCTTCACCAGGCCAAACATTCCAACATCTTAACTTGCTTAAGGTCAAACTTTAACCTCTTTTCAAATCTGATATGGAATAATTGGAATATACTTAGGAGGTACCAATTTAAAATAAAGTGGTTATATTGAGTACTTAGCCTTAAATAGACAAACAACATTTTACAATGGTTGTCATCGTTCGTATTACGTTATACACTGAATTAAGAAAGGTATCCATTAAATAAAATATATAAAAAGGTATCCATTAAATTTATATTTTAATATTTTTTAAATTATGTGTGAATTATGTACTTAAGTATTTCTCTCTTTGATCTTATCAAAAAGTTTGAACACTCTTTCCATTAGTATCTCTACTTCAATCTTGATATTTAATAATTTCTAAAAGGTCTTGGATTTGTACTTCATTAAGTACATACATCCATACTTGGAGTTATTATCTTTGAAAATATTGAAGTAGTAATATTGTCTTTTAGCCTTAATAGATATGGGCTAACATACACCTAGTTGTATAAGTTCTAACAACTCATTAGCTCATTTTCCATGTTTACATTAAGCTAAAAAATAGATTGATCTAAATAACCCATTTTCTCTTAAGTGGAGTATACACACGTATCATGAGAGCTTACATAACTAATGTGATTAAACAATTTATTAAACTCCCACTAGTAAACACTTTGTCATTCAATGCTTTAGAACATCTATCATTTTCATAACTCAAAATAAATCATTATTTATTCAAATAAGAAATATGAATAATATTTTTAAAAATGATATAATAGTAATCTTAATTATTAAGACAACCTTAAAAGGCTTTTAAAGATATGTAACTCCCACCATTATTGATGCAACTTTTGCACCACTGCATATGTAAGTTAACTTCTTCTTTATTAAGTCTTAATTTACTTGTCAACATTTACAACTCTTTGTAGATATAAGATACATATATGATTCTCATACCATTAGATGCAGCAAACATCAATGATTTAGATGCATGAAGCTTCTCATCTCCACCTTTGTATTATTTAAAATACACTTCACACTTGTTGTTCCACCTACCATCATCATGATAGTAGAAAAATGCTATGTCTTATTTGGGCTTTTATTATCTTGACCTCCTTCTTTGACTTTTAACTATCTCCATCGATTTCTATCTAATGATTTTACTTTTTTCTAATAGTCTCACCAACAAGAAGTATTTAAGATGTATTATTGTTCTTACTTGCCTTTAACATAGCCATCTATTCATGTTGTCTCTAATTTGTATATCATAGAGGTTAACATCTAGTTTAAGGCAAATAATGTATCTTTCCTACACTATACTATGTGATAAGATCTTAGCTTCTCTCATACCATTAGATAGTCTAGGAGATGTCTACTTTTAAAGTTAATTAGTTATTTGGTCAACCTTGAGAACAATTCTCTTGATTTAAAACTAATTTAAGAAGTGTGAGTCATTGAGATACTTGACATTTAGTATGCCTTACTATTAGTGATTTTGGCATCATATTCTATAATTGAGGTATAATTTTATTATTAGCATTGCAGACATTCACTAAAATTAATATAGGATCTTTCGTCCTAATTTATATTCCCACTAATTTTCGGTGAATTTGCATAACTCTCATTATGCAAAAACAGGATATCACGATAAAATCCTAGTGAGAACTAAGATCCTATTAACTTTATGGTGCTGACCTTGTGGTAGCATAATAAATCACCCCATGCTTAATAGATTGGTAACTATTACCAATTGAAACTGTTGTAACTCTTAGTTATTCAGCCTCTAGATTTATGACCTAGTCGTAGCACAACAAGTCATATACTCTATTTAGACCAAACGTACTTGTTACATTTTGAGAATGGATTCTTCACATAGCCCTTGTGGTATCACAACAAAGCTATGCAAATAGTCCACCCCAAAGTTCAGCAAATGTCTTTGCTATGATCATCAATCCCTTAATAAATGGGCCTTGTGGTAACCCGACAAACCCATCCAATATAAGATTGGCTCATCAAGACAATAACAATGGAAGGCTACATAATTCATTCTTAATGTCTCAAATTCATCGACTTAATTAAAAATGAGAAGAAATTTTATTCTAGTCTCATCAGTAAAGGTACTACATATAAAGATAAATATACTTTTGGAATATCATATATTTAAGGTATAAAAGATAGCACACATCTGATAGAAAGATATGCCTTAAAAGCCAATCATATATGAAATGATTCAACATTTCTAGAAATATCTCATTCAAATAATTAGACAAATCTTAACTACTAACTCTCATTAAATGCACATACCATAATGAAGTCCTTGATCATATGCAATGATGATTGAATCATGATGAGATCATGATAATGAAATTGATCATCTAGAGGTATGTGATCTAAATGTTACTAGTCATAAGTTCCTTGAGACGGGACATCAAGGATCTTGATCGATTAGTATATGTGATGTCTTCTCATATGATAGGGACCGATCTCATTAGTCAAAGTGTGGAGATACTAAGATACATATACAGGTGCTCATTAGTTGAATGAGTTCACTAAACTGACCAAACTAGAAACCCTGAATGGTATCTTACAGAATTGTCAATCAAGATTTTCTTTCATCATGATTGCATGGTTAAATTTTTGACCTGAGTTGCCAAAGATACCATGTTGTGCAGAACTTGTACTTTGACTATTGACTTATGGATTACCATTTAGATGGTCTAGTATAGTGATGGATCGGGTATAAGAAAAACCTGATAGAGGCAATTGAGTAGAAAATAAGGAATCATCCACTCTCGGTAAGTGAAAGTGAATGTCTAATGAGATAGTACTCTAAATCCCTAACTAGGGTATAGAGAAATTTTTCAATTGATCTAATTTCGAGTACATGATTCTATAGAGTCGGTATACTAAGGAGTTGATAGTTGGGTACCATACTCCTTTCTGACTGGGACATGATAGAAATGTATGTGATATTTTCTCATGTGATGAGGATGACCAATCTCATTGGTCATTAGTGTGGCGACACTAAGATACACATACAGGTGCTCATCAGTTGAATGAGTTCACTAAACTGACTAAATTAGAAACCCTGAATGGTATCTTACCAAATTGTCAATCAAGATTTTCTATCATCACGGTTGCATGGTTGGACCTTTGACCTGAGTCACCAAACATGCCTTGTTGGGTAGAACTTGTGCTTTGACCATTGACTTATGGATTACTGTTTAGATGGTCCAGTATAGCAATGGATCGGGTATAAGGAAAACCCAATGGAGGCAATTGAGCGGACAAGGGATCATCCATTCTCAGTAAATGAGAGTGAATGTACTATGAGATAGCACTCCAAATCCCTAGCCAGGGTAGAAAAGATAATTGGAAAAGGAGTTTTCCGTTTGATTAAATTCTGAGTACACAATCCTATAGAGTTGGTACATTAAGGAGTTGATAGTCGATGCCGTACTCCTTTCCGACTGGGACATTAGATGGACGAGAGTTTATATCAATGTGGTAACTGATGATGAAAAGGCTCAATGGAGATAAGATTATCCTCATAGCCATTTGGGATCATGGGATGTGGCTTGTACCCTTTATGATCGATAGACCGATTAATCTGTTATCAGATAGCGAATTTAATTATATTAAATAAAATTATCCTATTTTATTTAGGTCTCAACAAAATAGGCTATTGGGCCTAGTCGGTCACACACAAAAGGACTTATCCACAAGTACAGGGGCAAGAGCATAATTTATAGAGATTTTACATTTTTATAAAAACTTCTAAAATTCTTTATAAATACTAATGGTTTCAGCCAAACCCTATCAGGACAAGGGTGGAAACCACATCCTCAGCCTCCTCCCTACCTTCTCTTTATAGAAGGCATCCATGGGCGATGTAGTGCCGTTTGGGAATAGTTCTTGAGGCCGACGTAAAGGGAGAACCTATTGTGGATGAAGTTCGTGTGGATACTACTGGAGGCCAGACATTTGAACGGTTTGAAGAGCTTGAGAATATAATCCTCTTCCTCAGAATTATATGAATCCTTATTAGGTATATTCGAACCCTATTTGATCGATTTTCAGTTTTCGTCATTCGGTTCCAGTTGAGACAGATTCTAAAGAAACACATAGATTTTGTCGCTTCCGCTGCACCAAATTTTTATGTATGATTCCTTACATAACATTGGATGGATAAGGGTTTATATCTATGCGGTAATTGATGCTGGAAAGGCTCAATGAAGATAAGACTATTCACATAGCTATTTAAGATCATGGGATGTGACTTATACCCTTCATAATTGGTAGGTTGATTAATTTATTGTCAGAAAACAAATTTAATTAAATTAAATAGAATTGCTCTATTTTAACTAGGCTTCAACCAAATAGGCTATTAGACCTAGTGGGTCACACATAAAAGGGTTTATCCATGAATACAGGGCAAGGACATAATTTATTGAGATTTTGTGTTTTTATAAAAAATTTATAATTCTTTATAAATACTAATGGTTTTAGTCAAACTTGATCAAGACAAGAGTGAAAAACATGTCCTCAGCATCCTGCTTACCTCCTCCTCTCTCTAGAAGGTGTCCATAGTCGTGGAGCTACGTTTGGGAAGAGTTCTCGAGGTCAGTGCGAAGGGAGAACCTATTATGGATGAAGTTTGTGTGGATACTGGTAGAGACCAGACATTTGAACGATTTTAAAAACCTCATAATCTCATATATTTCTTTTCTATTGGATTATACGAATTCCAGATAAGTATATTCGAACCCGTTTTGATCAATTTTAGGTTTTCATCGCTTAGTTCTGAGGGAGACAAGTTATAAATGAACCCATAGAAATCGTCACTTCTATTGCACCAAATGTTTTAGGATGATTTATTATAGTGGTATTAGAGCCCGATTTAATTCTTTGTTAAAACCAATGTCAAATCGATATTATTTTATGCAATTTTTGTGTTCCCGAATCTGTGCAAATGTTTGTTTTGTCACGACCACCATAATTTGTATGTGATTCAAATAAGATATAGGTTGGCACTTGTAGAATCTCATGATATAGGGCTTTCCAGCACCACAAGATGTTTAAATATTAGAGCTCTGTAGCGTTCGATAGAAGCCACAAACATTGGTGTTTTTTTCATGCTCGAACTCACACACGGATTTGAGTATTTTGTGAAATCTCTATCCATGGAGGAAATTTAAGCTTGAAAAAGGCTTTATAAGATGGATAATAATATTACCAAACCTTTCCCTATAATATCCTGCTTTTGACAGTGGTGGAGGAAGAGAATTTGAGTTTTTCTGGCAAACTAGGGTTCTACTAGGCCTGGTGGTGCAACCTTGTTTCTCACTAATTTATCATGAATCGAAATTTTTTTATTTGAATTTATATATACATATTTGGAAACTTCGTTTGATGAGGATTCCATATTGTATGTTTTGAGAATTTTTGGTCTTTGGGATAAGAAGTTATCTTGGTTGCAAGATGTTGATTTCTGCTACATAGTCCGATCAACTGCCACCTCTTCTTCCTCATTTTCCAATCTATTGCAATTTTTACTAGAGATAAAGCTGACTTTTTTGGAATCCTCATTATATGAAGATTCTAATGCATATTGTTTTTAGATTTTTTGGAGCCTTGGATAAGGAGATATAGGCCCCGAAATATGGGCTTCATAAACCCCCACCACTAGCGCGATTACTATAGTAGCTCTTATTGGGCAGAGAAGACGATGACCAGGTCCGATTTGGACTCAGTCGCCATTGTAGCCAAAGGGAGGCGCACCCGACAGGCACACGGGTTCGGCGCAGGATGCAGAAAGGGTGGCACACCCGACGGCGCACGCCGGAGTGGCACAATGTGTTGACGCGAGCGATGCAATGCGTCAGAAGCTTTATTTTATTATTTAAAATTATATAAAAATTTCAAAATTGCCATAAAATTTGAAAAAAAATTATATAAAATTTAAGAATATTTTTTACAGGTTATAAAGTGTTTAATTACTTGTTAAATATTGTAAAACCTTATTTACATAGATTCATTCAATGTTAAGCTTTAAAATTATTTTAAAAGTTTAACTTGAATAATTAGTGTCTTAATTAATTTTTGTAAAATGAGATTTTACATAATATAAATTAAGACATTAATTTTTAACTTTACACAGTAATGGGAATGCATAAATTTTTTATATAGTATAGATATATTTGTATGATTCATATCAATTTTTTATATGTTGTTTCCATGTTACTTTCATGTTATTTATTTCATGAAAATTTGGCATGCATAAAATTGAGAATTTAAAAATTACAGTATATAATTTTATGTTGGTAAATATGATATATCATGTATAATTATCACGTATTCGCTCTATGTTAATGTGATGAATGTTAGTGTATGTATGGAGGTGATCATGAACTTAATTGTGCTTGACATGTGATTGCTTTTTGATTGTGTTGGTTATGTTATTAAATGGGGCTTGTGTGTGCTTTCTCTCTCTCTATAATCTGATTGTAAATTCTACCTTCCTCCATTAATGTACTCCCTTTAGTTAAAACCAAGGTTTCTTATAAAGTTATGTACATTTGTGGGTCTTCGTACCCTTAAACTACTTGTAATAGTTAGAAACTGGTTTGTGGAAGGTTGGAGAGTGGGACCACTTGGAGAAGCACCTTTATGAAGTGGGAGCATGCCAACTCAGGCTTGTGAAGCAAGGATTTGCACTTATAGGGGTGCCTTATGTGCATGCCTAGGGTTAAGTCCATGATCACCTATTTTTATGCATATTTGACATGTGGATGTGTGATACAAGTTATACCTTAGATATATGATATTCCAAAGGTATTATATATAGTTATCACATATTATTGATGAAACTAAAATAAAACCTCTTCTCATTTTAATTAGGTCGATAAACATGTGACACTATGAATATCTCATGTAGCCCTTCGTTCTTATGATCTTGATGAGCCAATCCTAGATTGGATAGATTTGTTGTGCTACCACAAGGCCCATTTAGCAAGGGATTAGCAATCATGGCCAAGGCATTTGCTGAATTTTGGGGTGGACCTTTTGCATAGCCATGTTGTGCTACCACAAGGGCTATGTGAATAATTCATTATTATAATGTAATAAGCTAGTTTGACCTAACTAGTGCATATGACTTGTTGTGCTACCGCAAGATCATAACTCTAGAGGCTGAATGACTAAGAATTGCAATAGTTACAATTGACAATAGTTGCCTACCTATCAAGTATGGGATGATTTGTTGTGCTACCACAAGGTCATCACCATAAAGTTAATAGGGTCATAGTCCTCGCTAAGATTTCATCTTGATATCATGTCTTTGCATAATGAGGGTTATGCAAATTCATTGAAAATTAGTGAGAGCATAAATTAAGATAAAAAGTCATATCTTAATTTTAAATGAATGTCAACAATGTTATAATAAATTATATCTCAGTTGTAGAATGTGATGATAAACTACCGATAGTAAGACATACTAGATGCCAAGTAGCTTAATGGCTTATACTTTTTAGACCGGTTTAGAACTAAGCGAATTGTTATCATAGTTGACCAATTAACTATCCTACTTGAGAAGTAGGTGTCTCCTAGACTATCTAATAATGTGAAAGAAGATAAGATCTTACCTCATAAAATTGAATAGAAAAGATGCATTATTTGTCTTATACTAGATGTTAGTCTCTATGAGATATAATTGTAGAGGCAACATGGATAGATGGATATGAGATCCATCATGGCTCATAGTAATGAGCTAATTAAGGGCATGCTAGAACAATAATACATCTTAATTACTTCTTGTTGGTGAGACCAATAGAAAGAAGTAAAATCATTAGATAGAAATAGAAGGAGATAATTAGAAGTCAAAGAAGGTGGTCACGATAATAAAAGCCCAAATAAGACAGAATTCTTCCACTATCATGATGATGATAAGTGGAAGAGAAAGTACAAAGTGTATTGCACATAATGCAAAAGTGGAGCTTGAGAAGTTTCATGCATCTAAGTCATTGAAATTTACTTATCTAATATATGCACTTGATAGTATTATATACGATATATGTATATCATAGTATTAGATACCATCACACTTGGGATGAGTCTAATGATATGAGATACCGAATATGCATCTTATATCTACAAGAAGTTGTAGATGATAACAAGTAAATGAAGGCTTAATAAAGAAGATGTGGACCTACATATGCAATGGTGCAAAAGTTGCATCATTATTAGTGAGATATAATTCTTTAATAGCCTAATTGAGATGTCCTAATAATTAAGATTGTTGTCATATCCTTCTACAAGAAAATTATCCATATTTCCTACTTAAATAAATGTTGATTTATTTTGAGTTATGAAATGATAGATTTTCTAATACATTGAATGGCAAAGTGTTTGCCAGTGGTAGCTTAATAGATTGTTTAATCATATTAGATATGTTAGCTTTCATGCTATGTATGAATACTCCACTTAAGAGGAAATGAGTTGATTTAGATCAATCTATGTTTTAGCTTAATGTAAATAAAAGAATGGGCTAATGAGTTATTAGAACGTATACATTTAGGTGTATGTTAACCCATATCTACTAAGGCCAAAAAAGAATATTTCTACTTCATTATTTTCAAAGATGATGTCTCTAGGTAAGGATACATGTACTTTATGAAGTAAATATTCAAGTCCTTTGAGAAATTATTTGAGATTAAAAATGAGGTAGAGATATTAATGAAAACAGTATTAGAACTCTTTGATAAGATCAATGAGGGAAATACTCAAGTGCATAATTTGCATATAATTAAAAAATAATAGAATCTACTTTTAATGGACGCCTCTTTACACATTTTAGCTTAATAGAGTAGCTAAAATGAGAAGTTGTATTGTGTAGGACATAAATACAGACAATGAAAACCTTTACAAAATTCTTATTTGTCTATTTAAGGCTAAGTACTAAATACAACAACTTGATCTTAATTGGTACCTTGTAAGTCTATTCTAATTATTCCGTATAGGATAGGAAAAGGGTTAAAGCTTGACCTTAAGCAAGTTAAGGTTTCAGAATGTCCGACATGGTGAAGTAGTATAACTCTAATTAGTTGGAATATATGACTATGAAGTGTGTTGCTTGTGGGATATCCTAAGAAAACTTATGGATATTAAATATACCACTCTTACAAGCGTATTTATTGTTTAGCTCACTATTATTCTAGAGGAAGAGATCCTTCTTAAGAAAGATAATGGGAGCAAGGTATATATGAAAGATGTTCTAGTCCCACAACCCAAGGTCACTTTTATTAAAGGTACTAATTTATAATTACACATGGGCAATTTATAGGTCTTAACTTGTGTCCATTCAACCCAAGAGATATGTGAGACATATCTTTAATGGAAAAAATGAGGCATAAGATAGTAAGGATATTGATCGTAAGATCTATATAGAAGTAATATAAGATATTGATTCTAAAATGGGAAGAAATAATAAAATCTGATATAAAACTTTATCAATTCTAATCAAGTTTAAAACTTGATAGATCCACCCGAGGATATAGTATCCATAAGGTATAAATGAATCATTAAAGAATATATTGATGTGGATTGGAACGTGGGCACCTTCAAGGTAAGGATAGTTAAAAGGATATCATTTAAGTCAAATAGTTGACTATGATGAGACCTTTTACCTATGCCATGGATTAATCCATTCAGATTTTGATTGTTACACACTATGACCATAAGATATGTCAATTGGATGATAAGATAGTGTTTCTCTATAGTACTTAGAGAAACAGGTATATATGATACAATCTTAGAAATTTAGGTTATAAAACATCCAAATAATGTGTATAAGGTCCATTTATGGACTAAAGTAAAACTTATCATAACTGGTAGCTAAAATTTAATGAGATTATATCTTATGACTTCATTAGGAATGAAGAGGAGCCTTGTGCATTCAAGAAGATAAGTGGGAGTGATGTTACTTTCTTGACATGTTTTGTGGATGACATACTACTTATTAATGAGCCTAGCTAACAAATTAATCCTCCAAACATAATTTGGGTTTTAAGATCTATGAAGATAGATCTAAAAGCAATGCCAAGTTAATGTACATAGTCACTATAGTCAAAGGGTTTGACATGATAAACTCTAAGATAGGTTTCTTACCTATGTGGAGTGGAGTTGCTCTCTCTAAAAAGATAAATTAATAGAATTCTTAAAAGATAAAGAAACACATGAGTAGAGCTCTTATGCTTTTGTCATAAGGTCTATCATGTATGTGATGCTACGTGTATGACGTGATTGATGCTCTAAGTGTTATGAGTATTCATCAGGAAGACCCAGGTAAGAGTCACTGAATAGTTTAAATATGTATCATTTGGTATTTGACAAGCACTAAGGGCGTATCTCTATACAATGGAAGATAAGACTTGAAATCTTGTAATTTTATGAACTCAACCTTCTTGTTAAATAAGTCTGATAATAAGTCTAAATAATGGTGGTGCAGTGAGCTGGAAGAGTTCCACGTAGTAGCACACTATAAATTCTACAATTAATCTAAAGGAGATTGAAAATTGGCTATATATTACTTGAGAAGCATTCTAGATGAAGATATTCATCTAAGATGTGAGATTGTCCTAATTTTCTCTGAAAATGTACCATTGTTTTGAGATTATGATAATAAGATCGATCATTTAAAGGTATGTGATTTAAATGTTTCTTGTCATAGGATCATAGAGATGGGACATAAAGGATCCAATTTTTTATCATAACGGTTACATGGTTGAACCTTTGACTTGAGTTGCCAAAGATGCCTTGTTGAACGAAACTTGTACTTTGACTATTCACTTATGGATCACCATTTAGATGGTCCAGTATAGTGATGAATCGGGTTCAAGGAGAACATGATAGAGGTAATTAAGCAGACAACAAGGAATCATCCACTCTTTGTAAGTGAGAGTGAATGTCCTATGGGATAGCACTTTAAATTCTTGGCCAAGGTATAGAGAATAATCGGAAAAAAGAGTTTTCTAATTGATCCAATTTGAGTACATGATTCTATAGAGTCACTATACTAAAGAGTTAACAGTCGATGCCGTACTCCTTTCCAACTTAGGCATTGGATGGACAAGGCTTTATATCCATATGGTAACTGATGATGGAAAGGCTCAATAGAGATAAGATTATCCACATAGCCATTTAAGATCAAGGGATGTGGCTTGTACCCTTCATGATCAGTAGGTCGATTAATCTATTATCGGATAACAGATTTAATTAAATCACATAAATTTATTCTATTTTAATTAGGCCTCAACAAAATACGCTATTGGGCCTAGTGGGTCACACACAAGAGAACTTATCCATGATTATAGGTGCAAAGGCGTAATTTATAGAGATCTTGGGTTTTTATGAAAATTCTAAAATTCTCTATAAATGTTAATGGTTTCAACAAAACCCGATCAAATCAAAAGTGAAAACCACATCCTCAACCTCCTCCCTATCTCCTTCTCTCTCTAGAAGGTGTCCATGGTTAATGGAGCTCCATTCGAGAAGAGTTCTTGAGAACCTATTGTGGATGAATTTCATGCAAATACTACTGAAGACCGGACATTTGAATGGTTTGAAGACCTTTAGAAGCTCATCTCCTTCCTCTCCATTGGATTAGATGAATACCAATCAGATATATTCAAACTTGTTTTGATCGATTTTCGATTTTTGTCATTCAGTTCCGATTGAGACAGGTTCTAAATGAACCTATAGGAATCATCGCTTCTGTTGCGTAAAATTTTGTAGGACGATTCCTTACAATATCCACATATCAATCCACATAAAATGAGTGATCATGGACTTAACCCTAATCATGCAATTGAAGCACCCCTATATGTGCAAATCCTTGCTTCAGAATCTTTAGTTGGCATGCTTCCACTTTAGAAGGGTGCTTCTTCAAGTTATCCTTCTCTCTGATGTTTCATGAACAACTTCTTGTCTTTACAAGCGGCTTAAAAGTAAGCAAATCCACAAATGTACATACCATTTAAGATACTAAGGGAATACAAACTTGATGGGAGATAGAATTTACAATCAGATTGTATAGAGAAAGAGGAGGCTTATACCCCCATTTAATAACAAAATCAACACAATTAAATAAACAATCACAAGCTAAGCACATTTAAGTTTATGATCACCTCCGTACACACTAACATTCATCACATAACCATAGAGTGCACAGTTAATAATTATATGAGATATATCATATATACTGATATAAAATTATATACTATAATTTTGAAATGCATGTCAAATTTTCATGAAAAAATATTGTGAAAACAACATATAAAAAATTATATAAAATAAATAAACACATCTAAACTATTTAAAACAATTATGTATTCCCATTATTGTGCAAAGCCAGAAATTAATGTCTTAATTTCTATTCTACAAAATCTCATTTTATAGAATTAAATAAAAAACTAATTAATTGAGTTATACCTTTAAAATATTTTTAAAGATTAACAATGAATGAATCTATGTCAATAAGACACAATATCATTTAACAGGTTATTAAATACTTTAAAACTAGTAAAATAATATTAAAAATTCATAATTTGTATTGAATTTTTTAGAATTTTTTTAAAAAAATTATATATTTAAACTATTTAAATATCATATAAAAACTTATTGGCACAATACACCAACCATGAGCATGCTTGGCTATGCTACCGTGCGCCGTCATGTGCGCCCACCTCATGCCATTGCTTCACTGCTAGTGATTGTGCCACACTTATGCCCAATCAAAATTCCAATGTTGTCAAAATTGATGTGTGTGCTTGCACGTGGCCACCAGTCAACTCTTGGTCAAACCAAGATCTACCACTATAGTACCCCCACTTGGTCCACTTTGGACTACACTATTCATCTAGAAGGATAAGCTCCGTAAAAATTAATTCTTTTCTTCTTATTTTGGGCTCTAAAAAATCCAAAGAAAATATGCATTGGAATTCTTATCTATTGTGGATTCCGAAATAGTCATACTTATCTTCATAAAAATATAAATTGACAAGAAAGAAATGAAAAGAAGAGCAGGTAGTCAGCTAGATTTCTAAACAAAAATTGCCATCTTCCAACTAGGATAACTCCTTATCCCATAAGTCAAAAAATCTTAAAAATACACTATAGAATGCTCGTCACATGAAGTTTCAAAATATGTATATATCTCTCTATTAAAAGTTTTAAATTGACAGTAAATCAAGAAGAAACAGTGCAGCACCGCGAAACTCTAATTCATCAGAAAAATTCTAAATCTTCTTCTTTTACCACTATTCAAAGCAGGAGATCATGTGGAAACATAAGGTAAATGTATTAACCATCTTCTAAAACCTTCTCAAGGCTTCAATTTCTTTCATGTATAGAGATATCATAAAATTTCTAAATATGGGTGGCTGTTCAAGCTTAACAGAAGCACCAATTTTTTAGGCTTCTATAGGAGTCTACAGAGGTCCAAAATTCAAACATTTTGCGACATTAGAAAGCCCTATATCATGAGATTCTTCTAGTGCCAACTAATTTTTTATCTACATCACATACAAATTATGGTGGCCTCAAAACGAATGGATGTTTGCATAGATTCGAGAATACATAAATTACATGAAATAACATCGATTCAATGTTGGTTTAAACCGAGACATTAACTTGTCTTTGATACCACTATAAGAAATCATTCTACAAAATTTGGTGCAGTGGAAGCGATGATTCGTATGAGTTCATGATAATCTTGTCTCAATCAGAACCGAACGACAAAAACTAAAAACCAGTCTCTACGAGTTCAAATATACCTGATAGAGAATCATCTAGTCCCATGGAGAGGTAGAACAAGAACTTATGAAGCTCTTAAAACTATTCAAATGTTCGGTCTCTAGCGGTATCCACATGAACTTCAACCATAACAGTTTCTCTCTTTGCACAAGGCTTGAGAACTCTTACCGAACAAAGCTCCATCACCCATGGATGCCTTCCAGAGAGAGGAGGAGGTAGGGAGAAGACTGAAGATGTGATTTTCACCCTTGTCTTGATAGGGTTTGGCTAAAACCATAGTACTTATAGAGAATTTGAATTTCTTATAAAAACCAAAAATCTCCATAAATTACACCCTTGCCCCTATACATATGGATAAGTCCTTGCGTTTGTGACATACTAGACCCAATAGCCTATTCGGTTGAGACCTAATTAAATAAAAAAATTATATTTAATTAAATTAAATCTATTATTCGATAACAAATTAATTGACCTATCGATCATGAACTGTATAAATCACATCCCATGATCTAAAATAACTATTGGGATAATCTTATCTCTATTAACATTTTCCATCATCAATTGTTACATGGAAATAAACCCTCTTCCTTTCAATGTTCTAGTCAAATAGGAGTACGTTATTTACTTTCAACTCCTTCGTACACTAGCTCTATAAGATCTTGTACTTGGAATCAAATTAATTGAAAAACTTCTTTATCAATTATTCTCTCTACCCTTGCTAGGAATTTAGAGTACTATTCCATATGACATTCACTCTCACTTACCGAGAGAGGACATTTTCTTATTGTCTACTCAATTACTTTCATCAGGTTTTCCTTGTACCCAATCCATCATTATACTAGATCATCTAAATGATGATTCATAAGTCAATGTTCAAATAACAAGTTTTGCTCAACAAGACATCTTTAGAGACTCAAGTCAAAGGTCCAACCATACAACCGTGATGATAGAAAATCTTGATTGACAATTTGGTAAGATACCATTCAAAATTTTTAATTCAATCAATTCAGTGAACTCATTTGACTAATGAGCATTTGTATGTGTATCTCAATGTCTCCACACTAATGACTAATGAGATTGGTCATCATCTTCACATGAGAAGACATCATATACACTAGCCTAACCAAATCCTTAATGCCCCATCTCAATGATTTTATGACTAGGAACATTTAGATCACATACCTCTAGATAATCGATCTCATTATCATGATCTCATCATGATTCAATCATTGTTTCTATCACCACATGTATCCCTTTCTTTTCTTTCATTGCACATCATTTACTTGTATTGTACCTTTATTTATTGATCTTGCATTTTCATTTATCATTTCCTTGTACATCTCTTCGTCCCACACGGATCTCTTCACCCTGGTTCCTATGTAAACTGCTTTCTTTTATCCTAACATCTCAGCATGGAAAACACACTTTTGGTTTCCATGTGAACCTTAGCTCAATTTTAAGTTTGTTTTTCATTGATTTCCAACACTATTTCGGTCCCTGGGTGGATTGATAGCTTTTGAAATCAAGAGGGCCCTAATGCTAGGGCACCAAGTGCCCTGATATTAGGGTGCCTAGTGTCCCAACACTAGGGCACTTTGCTTTTGAGCTTTATGAGCTCCTCTTTCAAACATCTCTCATGTGATCCAACTTTCATTTCTTGATTTTCTTAAATGTTCCAACACATTTACTTCAGTCTTTTTACATTGCACATAACTTCCATCCTCGCATGGACTTTGTTTTGATCTGCCTCCTCTACTCCAAAAAACCTTGATACCAAGGTGCCAAGAACCCCAGCTTTGGGGCACTTCTAATTGTCAATAGACATAACCTTCATCTTTCCGTTCTTGTTTGAATCCACTCATTCAACTAGGCTCTTTCATTCATTTTTACGGTCTTTTAAGTTCAATTCTTACACTTACATTGCTTGTTTTTCATATTTTACAAACTTTTCACTCTCGTTTCCACGTGAACCGAGCTTGCTTTACTTATCTTACTTGTCATCCTTGCTATCATCATATTTATATTGCATAATTAATCTTGTTCTTCACTTTTCATCCTTGTTCATTTCACTTGCGTTAGATTGCATTAGGTATCAGATTTGCCTAGTGTGTAGGTCATCCTAAAAGGGAGGCTCATTCTCTTCATCCTTGCTCATTTCAATTACCATTTACACGTCCTTTTCTTTGGTTACTGACTCCTCATCTAGGCATTCCCTTTATGATTGACCAGATTTATTTCCATTAAGGCCTCTATGAGTCCCTAGATATGAAAGATTCCCTCTTCACTGATCAAGTTGATTGTATCAATTTATCCCAAAACATGAAGATACCTATTACCCAAGCATTGTGAAAAGTGTGAACCTTAAACAGATTAGTGTTGTGAGAGCATAGGGTTCAACTCATTATTGAGTTGATAATATTCTTTAAAAATCCAGTAATCTAAAGTTCAAATAAAAAAAATCTTATGTTAATGGTTCCACATCATCATTACTACTTCTTTGTTAGAAAAAAATCCTTTTTAAATTGAAAACAACCCAAAAAAGTACTTTGTTTGAGGTAATACTTGTTTGGTCACAAAATAAAAATAAAGAAAACCTTTTACAAAACAAACATAACTCTGAAAAACAATTGCTTAAAGTAATTATTTTTTTGCCAACAATTTTTTTAAAAAAAATCTCTTAAAAACAAAAGAACAAAAAAGAGCCTTATTTCGATTCACATAACATCATGGTTTTGTCATTAAGGTTTGGCAGGATGATCAATATGGTGAGTTACTACATCTCCAATGGGTCTGAGGTGCAACAAAGAGCTGCACAACATCCAATGTATGATTTTAATTCTATCCTAGGACCCCTCACCTCCCAATATGATTTTAATTCTATCCTAGGACCCCTCACCTCCCATGTCATTCATGATCAACTTCAAGCCATCTAGGCCATCATGAGTGGTAAATCACCCGCTGGCCATATTTTTGCTAAACATGGTCAACCCATCTTTACTCACCGATTAGTGGCTTATCAACCCGATATGTCCCTAGTCGATTGTTACTACATTGGGTATGTTGTCCTCCCCCCCTCTCTCTCTCTCTTCATTCTCATGTAGGGTCAAGCCTAGTCAACATAGATTCAGCCCTTGCTGCTCCCCTTTTCTCTTCACTCTTATTAGGGGACAAGCCTAGTTAACATGAACTTGGTCTATGATAGTCCCTCTCAATATTTTGCTAGATCATGCTCACTTTGCCACACCGGCCCATCTCACACCTATTCAAGGGCCTTCCACACCTCTTCTGATGTAGCCTTCTCCTCCCTTTGCTCAAGAACTTTAGGACAATCAATCCATGACTATTGAGCTCAACCAGTTAGATGCATAATATAAAGTGATTAAGTGCTTGTTAGATCCCCAGGTGACCCCTAAAGTTTTAGTCTCTTCTATCTCCTTATTTAACCTTCCCCCTTTAGAAATGTTGATCTTTTAACGCTACGATAGCACCAGTAATTCATTCATTCACATCAAAGACTTTATGTACAAATCATTTCTATGGCAAAATGATTGGAAGGCCCTTGCTTTCTTTTTTAAGTGATCATTAGATGGTGTATCCCTAAAATGGTTTTATTCACTAAACTTGGTGGAGGCAAGTCTCTTTGATATAGTCAAGGTAAAATTCTTACCTTGATATAGGGATAGTGTTAGGCTAGCGTATTTGTTTACCAATCTCATGGCCAAGAAGATAAAGATTGTATACCATACGCTGATAAGTTGAGGTCAAAGGCTAAGAAGCTTACGGACCTAAACGTAATGCTAGAACAAGTCAAGATGATTGTTGCTGATACCATATCAGCTTTAAAAAATGTTTTGGGCTTCTATTATTCCACAAATACAAATGATTTATGTAAAAGAGAAAGATACATTTAAATTCAACTTATAGATGCACCACTCATGGAGATATTCGATTCAAAACATTAAACCCTTAATGAAAGTAAGAATGTTAGTGTTATGGGGAACCCAATAGGAAACCATAGATGTCAACATAGGAAGTCCCATAGGGTCACCCATCAACAACTCCATCAAGCCAATATCATGTCCCTCAATCGATTATTCAACCTGTCTCCTCAGCCTCAGTCAGTTTTACAGCATTTATCACCTTAGTCAATTGCACAACCTATGTCTCTTTAGCCCTAGCCAGTTGCACAACCTTTGCTTCCATAACAACTTTCACAACCATATCTCAAAAAGAAACTAATCATGGAAAAGATCTTCAAGCAAAGGAATCTAAAATCAAAGTCAATGATGATCTACCTAAATCTGATACTTAGCCAATCTTTCACATCCCTTACGATCCCCTAGAGCAAAGCATAATCTTGACCATTGAACAACCTAAGGAGAGGCCAAAATTTAGCAACATAGGTTGAGATATCATGAAGAAGCTTGTATATCAAGCTAGTAAGGGCCTAGGCAAAGAGCAACAAGGCATAGCTTGACTGCTACAACTATGAGAGTTGATTCTGAGGGCCAGACTTGGATATCAATAATTGACTCTTGAGTTAAAGAAGGATAGGGCAAGGTCAGCTCTTAATATTGGAAGCCCAAATGATCATTTTGAAAGAAAGGTTGAGAATATTAAAGAGAGTAAGCATGGCCAACAATTGGCCTATCAACCCTCAAAGATATCAGGGTCATCAACAAGGCAATTGGCTAGGGCAAGATTAATAAGCTTGACCAACAATTGACTCATCAACCCTCAAAGATATCAAGGTCATCAACAAGGCAATTGGCTAGGACTGGATTAATCGATACTCATCTGAGCAGCTAGATCATGGGCAAAGAATTATCAGGACCTCCTCCAACTTGGTAGGCAAGCCTACCTTCTCTCTTCCTAGGGCATGAATCCCCATCTACTCAATCAGGCTATCAGGCCCATCTTCATCGGTCCGACACACAAGCCCAGCTTCACTCATCTAAATCAAGCCATCAGGCCCATCTATCACAATCAGGCCATGTGCCTATTTTTCTGAATCGAGTCAGTAAACCCATCATTTTTCTCAACTGAGCCTACGTTCCCAACATCACTCACAATCAAGCCCACTAACCATCTCTATGAAATAGATCCATGAGCCCATCATCTTTCTCAATCAGGTTTATGTGCCCGTGCCCATCACTCCTTTAAATTAGGCTTATGTGCCCAGGATTCCTCTCAACTAGGCCCACTCACCCAACATTCTTTTTTAACTGGGCCTATGTGCCAAACATTTTCTTCAATCGAGCCCTCACACCCTTATGTTGCAATTGGGTCCTTGTGCCCATGTCTCTCGATCGGTCTCATGAGCCCATCATTGCACTCAATTGGGCTCACATGCCCACCATTCCACTAAATTGGGCCCGTGTGCTCATCATTCCTCTCAATCAAGCCCACAAACCCGCGTCTGTCATTCTTAATCGGTCCCTAGAGCCCCTTTCTCTCAACTAGGCCCACATGCCCATCCTTCTAAATCAATCACATGTGTCAAACATCCTTCTAATTTGGGCCCATATGCCCAATATTTCTCTCAACCGGACCCACACCCCCAATATTCTTCTCAACTAGGCCCATACACCCAACATTTCTCTAAATCGAGCCCACACTCCCAACATTTCTCTCATTCAGGCTCACACGCCCCTTCCACTCAACCAAGCCCACAAGCCCATCACCATCATCCTTCATAATCGAGCCCATGAGCCCATTTCTATTTTAATGAATCAGGTCCACAAACCCACTTCCTTCAATTGGACTCATGTGCCTGTCTCTCTCAACCAGGTCCTTACAACCATCTCTCTGAATTGGGTAAGCAAGCCCACCCTCACCTTTTTAAAAAAATACCTTGCCTCAATTGCCTAATATGAGGCAACCGCAACTTGAGGCACCTGAGATGAGGAGGGAGACACATATATTATTTAACTTTTATATATGATTTTAAATATTTATGAGAAACTATGTAGATCATACTATTATAAATAAATTATAAATTATTAAAAATATAAATTGAAATAAACATAAAATAATGACATTAACTAATTATATATCAATCAAAAACAAGATATATTAACAACATGTCAGCATAAATTTAAAAAATTTACTAACATTAACTTAAGAGAAATTATTCAAAGCAAAAGTATAGATAATTCAACACATATAAATGACTAAATAAAAATAATGAATTACATAATTCAACAACATAATACAAATATTAATTGCATACCAAATGATATAATCAAAAATATCAATACATTAATTATTGTTTGAATTAAAATTTAGCTAAAATTTGTGCTCATCATTGTATGTGTCGTCATAATTCTCAATAACAATGTGATATCTTTTTCGAAAAGATTTTATAATTGAACTTTTATCTTCATAAATTTGCACAACAATTTTCACATCTATTCATATTAATTCTTGATCTTCATAGACAATATCTTTATCTACGTGTGCTATCCAATCACTAAATTTACCAATTCCATCTACAAATATTGAAACGAGATCACATTTCTCTATCCTTAGATGTTTGTAGTCTTAGTCTTTGAATAGATTATACAAACACAAGATCATTCAGCTTTTTGTTTTAATTGATTAGTTATTTTGTACAACCCTACACAAAAAATGCATATACTATTTATTGAATATAAAGAAATAATAATAACTTCCATTTTTTAACAAATACCATTTGTTCAGATATGATCCAATTACATTTAAAACTTGAAGCATTACATATATGGTTTAAGTTTCAAATTACAAATTGGGTGGATATCTTATGTTGTCTTATTGCAATATCTATTCTAATTAATCTTTGGGCTTTCCTGTACGTCACCAATTCTCTAAAATTCAAATATTGTTCTCAATGGATGACACCAACTTTTCAAAGCAATTAATAGCCTTGCCTGATCTCACCATCACTTTTAATTTTGATATTAGAATAATGAAATTGGGAGTAATATCCTAGATTGGATCATACTTTTCAAACTTATCATCCAATGCATTCTTTAATGCCTTCACTGTTTATAACTTCATAAATGTATCTCATTGTTAGTTTTTCTACATTTAACGAT
This sequence comes from Cryptocoryne crispatula var. balansae, assembly GCA_036172225.1. Lineage (NCBI taxonomy): Eukaryota > Viridiplantae > Streptophyta > Magnoliopsida > Alismatales > Araceae > Cryptocoryne > Cryptocoryne crispatula. Next base: position 44,891,720 of record CM069921.1, read on the forward strand.
AGCACAAGAACAATAAATTTTGAAATCTTCATGACATAAGTTATTTTCTTCCAAAGGTAGTTTTCAAAATAATTTTGTATGATTTTTCCTTTAATTTTTTTAAGATATATATTATCATTGGATGTCCATTTTTCCAATGTAAACATCATTCTTAACTCATCTCTACAAATTTGTAAACTTTCTATGACAAAATGGGAATTGATCTCTATATATTGGGGGTTCAGTCTTGGTATATGGGGTTGGCCAATATGTGGAGTGATGCTTGGCTATCATAAAATGTATGATGGACTCTGAATTAATGTTGAAATCTTGTTATAAGTAAAATAACCATTGTGTCTCTACAATGCCCATTGCAATTGCTCTATACTTTGATTCAACCGATGATCTTGATATTGTGTGCTACTTCTTGGTTTTCCAACAAATTGTATTGCTACTTAGAAATATAGTATAACCGGTGGTTAATCTTCTAGTGATTGGACACAACCATCAATTAGCATTTATATTTACATGTAGATTTGTAGATGTGTTGGAGCTAAGAAATGTCGTCTTTCATTCAGACGATGATCTTGATATTGTTACTTCTTTGATTTCCAAGAAATTTTATTGCTACATAGAAATATAGTATAACTGGTAGTTAATCTTTCAGTGATTAGACATAACCCTAAATTAGCATCTATGTATACATGTAGATTTGTAGATGTGTTGGAGCTGAGAAATATTTGTCAACTAAAACTCTTATTTATGTATTTCTTTAACCGCATTCATCGCATCTCACATGTGTATATCCTTTCGATATAATGTGATTTTAGATAGGAAGTTTATAGAGAATGTGATTCCTGGCCTAGTGACCAACAAGTAGAATAGTCTACACACAAGTCTTCTATATCTACTTGTTCCATTCCTAGACAGTCCTCAAAGTGCTCACAATTTTGTTCCATTAGTGTAGACATGCCAATTTGGCCTTATTTAGGCTTAAAACCTTTATTCCATTAGCAATACTTATTATATGTCATTATCAAATCCGGATCACCTTGTGGAGATGAGCTAAGGATACTAGTGGAGAACCGCGTGAGTTGAGAATAGACCAAAAATTTCTAGAGCAATGCAATAACCTTCAAGCGAGAGCAGCACGTTAATCATGGAGAAATGAGGCTTGCTCAATGAACGACCCTAATGATTCATAATTGAAGGTCTCGGAAGTCCTACATGAGTTCCACAACATTCGGGGTTTCTAACAAGTCATTTCGGCAATCACAGGTTTATAACGGCTTTTATCATGGCTTTTTGATCCACACCATTACAGCTATCCCGGATCACGTGTTAGGTCCTTCTAGTCATCACCGGACCTTTCCACATCCTCCAGGTTGACCCTAGTCGTATACTATCACCAACTGGTGCCATACTAACGTTTCGGTCAATTTTAGCGTTTTTCAGTTATTCTCGACTTTTCCAAGGTTCATTTCATGGTTACCTGGTTATTCTCAAATTTTTCAATGATTTTGAGTTTTCTAATTATATCGGACTCGTTCGGTCATGGTTTTAAGTCATCCCAAGCTGACCCTAGGTTCCTTGACCACAGCTTCTTGATTTTCAGTAATCTGCAGGAGGGTAGACCGGTAGTCAAAGCCCTATTTGAAAGTATTAGGAGTCATGCCGGCCAGTTTACCGACCTGAGAAGCTAAGGTTGAGATCCCTCTTTATGATGCAACAAATAGGAGCCTAATCGGACGTCTCGTTTGTAAGTTACGGCTCGCGGAACACACATGCGTAGGAGAGAGAGTGTACCGCACCCTCAGATCAAGGGCACGGTCAGCGCGACCCCGGTCTGAGGGCGCGTCAGTTTTGGAAACTAGAAATTGCCTCGATTTGGTCCTTCTAAACTAATTTTTAGAAGCTTTCCTTCTTTAAAATTTGATTATTTTGACCGTGCCCCTGGGTCGGGGGCATGTTCATTATGTCAAGTCCATTTTTTAACAATTTTCTAGAATTTTTGGACGATTTTTAGAAGTAACGCACCGAACGTGCCCCCGGAGTGGGGTTGTGCTGACCTCACCCTCACCCTAAGGGCGCAGCCTGCGCACCCTCGAGTTGAGGGCGTGGCTTGCACGCCCTCAACCCGGGGGCGCAGTCGTCTTCTTTCTATGTTTTGCACCGGTCTTGCTTTTCCTATAAATTGAGGGTCATTCTCAACGAAATGAGGTTACCCCCGAAATCCTAGCACATACAGAGGTTGTCCAAGCTCTCTCCTAAGGCTGTCCTGATGCCCAAATCTGAGCTAACATCGAGAGATCAATCTCAAGACGAGGAAGGAGGTCCGATCTGTGCTCTCTACACCGATAGACTTCATCGGATTCTGTAGAAGCCTTGGGGTGTCTGCTGCAAAAGTGGTCAATAGATGAATTCTTCCTCTCCTCGTCCTCTTTTGTTTGCAATAGAAGGAACTTTATTCCAACGTACCATTCGTCTATGGTGATCATTGCACCGAGAGCGTGTAAACAGGTTCTGTCATCTACATCCGTCAAATTTTACAAATTCTACAGGTCAGGACAGACACTCTCTAGAAGTCACCAATAGGACATCTCTTCCTCTTCAAGTTATCTATCCATTACAATAAACATCACTCGATTTCAACATTGGGGTCGTTTTTACTAGTTTCTGCACCAAAGTCGCGCCAGAAGGGTGCAAAACCACCCGAACCGGCCATTTTCACTCATCTCGACTTCAAATCAAGCTGCTTCACTCCATAAGTCTTTATTACCTCAGTTTATTTACTTGTTAGAACATTTTTAAGTTAGTTTTCATCATTTTATATAATTAAAAACACAAAAAGGGGTTAGGGCTCACCCCAATCCAGTGAATTCAAATATGATTGCTCTTTTCCTCATCTTCTTTCTTACAGTTTCAACACTTCACATTGTTCTAATCGACTTATTTCACTTGGTCTATTGTTCTAGTTGCACAGATACATCAAACTAGCTTCGATTGGAGACTCTTCCTCATCGTCCACCCGATGAGAAAGAATGTTGAACCGCATATCATTTCCCGCACTAAGGTACACATGGTCAACTTCATTCCTTGTTTCAAATGCATAAAGCAGAACCCACGGCTCCTGGAGACCACATCTTCAATCTTCTCCTGCTTTAAATCATTTATTCCTCATTCTCCTCCCACACGACCCGAACCGTCTCTGGTGCTCGAAAGACGCCATGAGATGAAAGTTCGGGGATCAACGTGAGTGTGGGACCAACGTGAGGGTATTTACCATTTTTCAAGTTATTTCTGACTCCACTCCCTTTCCTTTCTTTTCTCATCCCTTTCTTGAGGTGCCGATCTGAAAGACGGCAAACCCATTTTCGGAGTCGATAATTAGCACTTTCATTTGGCTTTGCTTCTAACAAATCACAAATGGATTTTGATAGAAATGTATGTCTTACAAGCCAATCATATACGATATGATTCGATATTTCTAAAAATATTTCATTCAACTAAATAGGCAAATATTCATTACTAGATCTTATTAGATGCATATATCATAATGAAGTCCTTGACCATATGTAATGATAATTGAATCATGAAGAGATCATGATAATGAAATTAATTATTTAGATATTTGTAATCCGAATGTTTCTAATCATAAAATTCTTGAGGTGGGACATCAAGGATCCAGATAGACTAGTGTATGTGAAACCTTTTTATATGATGAGAATGACTGATTTCATTGGTATTAGTGTGAAAACATGAAGATACACATGTGGGTGCTCATTAGCGAAATAAGTTCACTGAACTGACCAAAGTAGAAATCCTGAAGAGTATCTTACCGAACTATCAATCAAAATTTTCTATCAACATAATTACACGGTTAGACCTTTGACCTCAGTCGCCAAAGATGCCTTGTTAGATAGATCTTGTGCTATGATAGTTGGCTTATGAATCACTAATTTGAGGGTCCTATACATTGATGGATTGGGTACAAGTGAAACCCAATGCAAATAATTTAGCAAACAATATGGGATCGTTCACTCTCGTTAAGTGAGAGTGAATATCCAATGAGATAGTACTCTAAACCTTTAGCCAAGATAGAAAAGATAATTGAAAAATAAGCTTTTTAATTGATCTGATATCAAGTATAAGATTTCTTAGAGTTGGTATACTAAGAAGTTGATAGTCGATGCCATACTCCTTTTTGACTAGCACATTGAATGGAACAAGGTTTATATCTGTGTGGTAATTGATAATGGAAATGTTTAATGGATATAAGATTATCTCCATAGTCATTTCGGAATCATGGGATGTGGCTTGTATTTTTCATAATCAGTAGAATGTTAAATCTATTATCATAAAACATATTTAACTTATTTAAATAGAATTATTCTATTTCAATTAGGCCTCGACCAAATAGTATATTGGGCCTAGTGGGTCACACACATAAGGACTTATTCATAAGTACAAGGGCTAGTGCATAATTTATGAAATTTTTGGTTTCATGAAATATTCTAATTTATTTATAAATATTAATGATTTCAGCCAAACTCTTTCAAGAAAAGGGTCAGAACCACGCCCTCAATCTCTTCCCTTCCTCCTCCTCTCTCTCGAAGATGTCCTTGGCATTGTGGAGCACCATTTCGGAGGAGTTCTCTAGTCGAGTGCAAGAGAGAACTGCTAAATATCAGACATTTGAACAGTTTGAAGAGCTTGAGAAGTTCTTCCTCTTTCTCTCCATGCGATTAAATGAATTCCTATAAGGTATATTTGATTTCATTTTAATCGATACTTAAAGATCAACATAAACCCATAGGAATCCTCGTTTCTGCTGCACCAAATTTTCTTAGGTGATTCCTTATAGATTTAATGTCTAAAGCATATTTCGTTTGATTTAGAAACATTGCTTTTGGTGATCTACTAAGTTCAATACTCAAGACGTATCTCAGCATCCCCAGATCATGTAGTTGAAAATTTTTGTATAGGGTGTCTTTCAATATATGCAAGTTCTCACTATCATTTCTAGTTATAAAAATGTTGTTGATATATATATAAGTATGATTGTCAAAAGCTATCCTTTATTAACTGTAAATAAGGAGTAATCAATACATGGATAGGTTAAACTAATGGAGTCCATGTGTCTTTCAAGCTTGCAACCGATTCAAAATTACATGAGTCCATACAATGATTTTTGCAACTTAAAGAAAATTTTCTTTTCCTATCTTTGATGTCTTGGTGGCAAGGACATGCATACCTCCTCCATTTCTTCACAGAGAAATAAATTGTTAACATCTTGTTGGATTTGGGGCCAATTGTTCATAACAGCTATTGATAATAGTACTCCAACTATGACCAACTTTTCCATTGAGGCAAAGGTTTCATTGTAATCCATTTCTTTGACTTGCGCGCATCCCTTTGCAAAAAGGTAGGTATTGTATCTTGAAATTGATCTATCTAAGTTACACTTGAATTTAAATACCCATTTGCATCCTATTGGTTTCCCACCTACTCGTAATGCTTCCAACGTCCAAGTCTTGTTATCATCCAAAGTTTTTAGTTCCATTCGTATGGCATCTTTCAAGCAAGGTATATCTTTTGCTTGATTTTATGTTTCAAGTTCATGTTGTTTCAAAATGGTTGCAAGAAAAGTTAAGAGACTATCAAAAAGAGTGTTATAACTCAAGTACCTTGAAATATGATATGGTTTATTACCTTGATTGGGCATAGAATTGAAGCTAGTGATGTAATTTGGTAGATATCTTGGTCTTCTTTTAATTCTAGTTTGAGTAACAGGTATAGAGTTTTCATCATGGTGATGAGATGTATAAGAGTTATTAGAGTGATAGGTAGTTGAAGTTTCAACACTCGGGAGGTTTCTTTTGTTTTGAAACTGATCTCAGAGTCAGTGAAAGGTGTAGGTGTTTCAATATTCTCATGGTAGGATTTGTAAGGAAAAATGGTATCATGGAAGACATCTCTACTAGTGAACACATTCTTAGTATTTAAATCAATTAATTTGTATGCCTTCTGATTGGATACACCTCAGGAATATGTACCATATTGCTCTTGGCTTAAGCTTGCTTTTGTCCAGATGAGAGGTAGAGATTAAACAAAGACAAATGAAGGCTTTGAGATTGTCAACATTTGGCTTGGTGTTGAATAGGACCTTGCAAAGCTATTATTCAAGACCTTTGTAGGATATTGGTTCATCAAGAATGTAGCTATAAAAACAAATCAATTCAAAATGATTTTGATAGATGGTAGTGAAATCTTAAAACCCAGGTTATATTCAATAGATGTCTATGTTTTCTCTCAACCACACCATTTTGTTAAAAGGTATAAAGAGGTATAAATACATGTTCAATGGTGGGTTATACCCTTTTGCCTTATGAAATTTTGCAACTCATTATTTAGGAACTCCAACCCATTGTTAGTCATTAGGAGTTTAAACAAAAATGACACGGTGGTTTCTACATAGGGTATGAAATCTTTTAAGACATATGGTACCTCATATTTAATATTAAGCATGTGTACCCAAGAAAATTGGGTACTTGTATGTGTTAGGAATCAATACATGACAGCGAAAAAATATTTGATTCCTTGAAACCATGATCTTTGCCTTGGTCAATGCCGCTTGAGTAAAATAGGGAACCAAATATGAAGTAGAACGAGAGTAGCTCATGGGATTTATGAAATCCTCACCATGTATGAAGAGAGAACATTCCTCCTTGCTGAAAATCGTTCAAGTGTCCGGTCTCTAGCGGTATCCACACAATCTACTTCAATAGATGAGTTCTCCCTTCCTTCGGGCCTCCAGAAACCTTCCAGATCCAAGCTAGACCATGGGAGATCACCTTCTAGAGGAGAGAGGAGGAAGAGAGGATGCTTGGGACGTGCTCTATCCCCATGGCTTGTTAGGGTTTGGCTTCATAAGCCATTTATATATAGAAGATAAAATTTTTCACAAAAACCCAAAACTTCTATAAAATTACATCCATGCCCTCATCTTATTAACCAGATCTAATGTGTGTGACTTACTAGGCCCAATAGTCAATTTGGTTGAAGCCTTAATTAATTTAAAAGAACAATTCCTTTAAATTAAATCAAAATCGTTATCCGATAATAATTTTTACGGCTTTCTTATCATAAAGGGTACAAGCCACATCCTATGATCCCAAATGACTTTGTAGAGTTAAATAACACCCATTGAGCCTTTCCATCATCAATTACTACACGAATTTAAATCCTCGTTCATACAATGTCCCGGTCGTTCAGAGGTATGGCACTAACTATCAACCCCTAAATATTCCAACTCTATGGGATCCTATGCTCAGGTTCGGATCAATTGGAAAACTCCTTTTCCAATTATCCTAAGTACATTGGCCAAGGATTTGGAGTACTATCCCATAGGACATTTTATCTCTCCTACCGAGAGTGAACAATCCCTTATTGTTCACTTAATTGCCTCCACCGGGTTTCTCTTGCATCTAATACATCAACTATACTGGACCATCAAGATGGTGATCCATAAGTCAATAATCAAAGTACAAGATATATCTGGTAAGACATCTTTGGTGACTCAGGTCAAAGATCCAACTGTGCTATTGAGATGTAAGAATAACCTGATAGACAGTTCGGTAAGATACTGATCAGGTTTTCCTAAATTGGTCAGTTCAATGAACTCATTCCACTAATGAGCACCTATGTGTGTATCTCAGTGTCCCCACACTAATGACCAATGAGATCAGTCATTCTCATCACATGAGAAGACATCACACACACTAGTCTATCTGGATTCTTGATGTCCCATCTCAAGGATCCTATGACTAGGAACATTTAGATCACATACCTCTAGATGATCGATCTCATTATCATGATCTCATCATGATTCAATCAACATTGCATGTGATCAAGGACTTCATTACGACATATGCTTCTAATAAAAGCTAGTAACGAAGTTTTGCCTATTTAATTGAATGAGATATTCCTATAAATGTTGAATCATATCATATATGATTGGCTTGTAGGGCATACATTTCTATCAGTATGGACTGATTAGATAATTTGACAAGTTTAATTAGAACCTTAGTTTTGTTATTTGTAATACTATTAATCAACATAAAATACTTTACATTGACCCCTTAAATCAGATAATTCAACATTCGTAAGTCTCAAGTAAAGGCCTTTTTGGAGGCCCAAAATGCAATGTCACCAGAGTGACAGTTTGTAGCTTCCTATAATGTTGCCAGAAATTCTACTACTATGGGATCATGATCTCAACATGTTGAGTAGTATCAAACACTTCCTTCTTCTATGAAGAGTGTAGGTATCTTTTGTTATAAATGTATGCTCTACAAGCCAATCATATATAATATGATTAGACATTTCTTGTTATATCTTATTTAATAAAATTAGTGTTTTTCACTAAATTTTTTATTAGATGTGTATTTTGCAATAAAGTCCTTGATCACATACAATGATGATTAGATCATGATAATGACATCAATGATCTAGAAGTATGTAATATAAATGTTCCTAGTCATAAAATCTATGAGACAAGATATCAAGGATCTAGATAGACTAGTGTATTTGTTGTTTTCTTATAAGATAAGTGGAAGGAATCGTCCTACAAAATTTGGTGCAGCGGAAGTGACAATTCCTATAAGTTTATTTAGAACCTGTCTCAATTGGAACCAAATGACAAAAACTGAAAATTGATAAAAATGGGTTCGAATTTACTTGATAAGGATTCATAAAATTTCATGGAGAGGAAGAAGATGAGCTTCTGAAGCTCTACAAAATGTTCAAATATCCAGTCTCCAGCGGTATCCACACAAACATCATCCACAGTAGGTTCTCCATTCATACTGGCCTCGAGAACTATTCCCGAACGGAGCTCCATTACCCATGGATGCCTTCTAGAGAGATAATAAGGTAGAGAGGAGGCTTAGGATATGGTTTTCACCCTTGGCTTGATAGGGTTTGGCTAAAACCATTGGTATTTATAGAAAATTTGGAATTTTTTATAAAAACTCAAGATCTCCTTATGTATGTGACCCACTATGCCCAATAGCCTATTTGGTTGAGGCTTAATTAATATAGAACAATTCTATTTAATTAAATTAAATTTGTTATCCAATAACAGATTAATCGACTTACCGATCATAAAAGGTACACGCCACATCTCATAATCCCAAATAGCCATAAGAATAATCTTATCTCTATTGAGCCTTTCTATCATCAGTTACCACATGGATATAAGCCCTCGTCCATTCAATGTCCCAATCGGAAAGGAGTATGGCATCAACTGTCAACTCCTTTGTATATCGACTTTATAAGATTCTACATTTAGAATTGTATCAATTGGAAAACTCCTTTTCCAATATCGTATCTATCCTATCGAGGCATTTAAAGTACTATCCCATAGAACAATCACTCTCACTTACTGAGAGTGAATGATCCCTTATTGTCTGCTCAAATACCTCTATTGGATTTTCCTTGTACCTGATCCATCTTCATACTAGACCATCTAAACGGTGATTCATAAGTCAATGGTCAAAGTACAAATTCCACCCAACAAGACATCATTGGCTACTCAAGTCAAAGGTTCAACCATGTAACCATGATGAAAAAATAGCGTAATCAACAATTCGATAAGATACTATTTAAGGTTTCTAATTTAATTAGTTTAGTGAACTCATTCGACTAATGAGTGCCTATATGAGTATCTTAGTGTCTCCACACTATGACCAATGAGATCGGTCATCCCCATTAGGGTGGGCACGGTTCGGTTTGGTCCGGTTTGGACCATTTTTTTTCCAAACCGAATCACCCTCTTAAACCGAACCGAACCAAACTGAATCAATTTGGTTTGGTTCAGTTTGGTTCGGTTTAAATCAAAAATAAATAAAAATATTTAAATTAATTATTTTTTACATATATATACTAATTTTTAAGTTAAAAATAATGAAAATAAATATTATTTTATTATAAAATTTATAAAAATATCATTTTTATTAATACTATAATAGTTTTTTATATTTTTTGATTAAATCGGTTCAAACGGTTTGGTTTGGTTTAAATCAGTTTAGAGAATTTTCAAACCGAACCAAACCGAATGGGGGTCCAAACTGAACCAAACCGAACCAAATGGGCTGGTTCGGTTTGGTTTCTCGGTTTGAACCATTTTATGCCCACCCCTAATCCTCATTATATAAGAAGACATCACATACACTAATCTATCTTGATCCTTGATGTCTCATCTCAAAAATCTTATGACTAAGAGCATTTAGACCACATACATCGAGATGATCAATCTCATTATCATAATCTCATTATGATTTATCATCATTACATGTGATAAAGGACTTCATTATGATGTATGCATCTAATAAGAGCTAGTAATGAAAATTTGCCTAATTAATTGATTGAGATATTTCTCAGAGAGATTACAACTTATAGAGATATATTTAAAGATAGAGTATCTACCCCCATTATTTTCTTGAAACAATGGTATACTTTCAAAAAAATTTGAACAATCTCACATTTGGATGAACATCTTCATCGAGACCACTTCTCAAGTAGCATGTAGCCATTATGTAAAGTATTTACATTAGATCTAGAATTTGCAGTGTTTTATTGCATGAAACTCTTCCAACTAACTACACCACCATTATTTTGACTTATTATCAAACTTATTTGACTATAAACTTGTGTTTATAAAACTACAATACTTCAAGTCTTATTCTTCATTGTATAGAGATACATCTTTGGTGCTTCTCAAGTACTAAATGATACATCCAATGACTTTCACATGGATCTGTCTGATGAATGCTCATAACACTTATAACATTTATCATGCCATGTACATAGCATCATATCCATGACAGACCCTATGAAAAAAGCATAAGGGCACTAATCATGTGTTCCTTTTATCTCTCAAGATGTCTACAAAGACAACTCTTTAGAGAGATCAACTCCAACTGAGATAGGTAAGAATCTTATTTTGAAGTTTACCATGTCAAACCCTTTGACTATGGTTACAACGTATCTTAATTGGGCAAAGTTAAGCAAACTTTTAGATTTATTTCCATAGATCCTAAAACTCATATTTAGTTTGAAGAATTTGTTTGACAGCTAGGCTCACTTATGATAACATACCTACTCCATTCTTAATGAGTAATATGCCATTCATATATCATGTCAAGAAGATAATAGCACTCCCACTTATCTTATTAAAATACACAAGGCACCCTTTGTTCTCAACGAAGTTAGAAGAATTATTCTCATTAAACCTTATCTACCATCTATAAGAAGTTTCATTTCAGTCCATAAATAGACCTTATACACTTTATTTAGATGTTACTGGGACTTGATTTCCAAAGGTTGTATCATATACACCTGTTTCTCAAAATACCTTAGGAACACTATTTTAACTTCCAATTGACATATCATATAGTAATAGTGTGTAATAATCAAAATCTGAATGGATTAAATAATGGCATTGGTAAAAGGTCTCATCATAATCAACCATTTGACTTAGATGATATCTTTTTCAACTATCCTTGTCTTTAAAATCTCTACCTTGTAATACTCTTCAATATATTATTTAGTGATCCATTTATACATTATGATTACTATATCCTTAGGTAGATCTATTAAGTTCTAAACTTGATTAGAATAGATAAAGTTTATATTGTATTTTATTGTCTCTTTCTATTTTAGAATCAATATTTCATATTGCTTCTATGAAAATCTTAGGATCAGTATCTTTCTTATCTTATATCTTATTTTTTTATCAAAGATATGCCCCACATATCTCTTAGGTTCAACGGACATAAGAAAAGACTTATAAATTGTCAATGTGTATTTATTAACTAGTTCCTTAATAAAAGCGACCTTAGCTTGTGGGACTGGAACATCTTCCATATATACCTTGCTCCCACTATCTTTCTTAAGAAAGAACTCTTTCACAAAAAATACAGTGAACTGAGCAACATATACCCTTATTCATAAGGGCGGTGTATTTAATATCCAGAAGTTTCCTTATAATATCCCACAAGCTAACACTTCATAGTCATATATTTCAACTAGTTAGGGTTATACATCTTCACCAGGTCAAACATTCTGAAACCTTAACTTGTTTAAGGTCAAGCGTTAACCCTTTCCATATCCTATATAGAATAATTGAAATAGACTTAGAAGGTACCAATTACGATAAAGTGGTTATATCGTGTACATAGCCTTAAATACACAAAAAAAATTAAAAAGGTCGTCATTTGTCCGTATTATGTCCTAAAAAATACGATCTCATTTTATCTACTCAATTAGGCTAAAATGTGTAAAGAGTCCTTTAAAATTAGATTCTATTACCTTTCAATTATGTATGAATTATGTACTTAAGTATTCCCCTCATTGATCTTATCAAAGAGTTATAATACTCTTTCCATTAGTATTATTATTTCATTCTTATCTCAAACAATTTTTCAAAGGTCTCGGATTTATACTTCATAAAGTACATATATCCATACTTAGAGACATCATCTTCGAAAATAATAAAGTAGAAATATCCTCTTTTACCCTTAATAGATATGGATTAATATGCACCTAGATATATAAGTTATAATAACTCATTAGCTCATTCTCTATGTCTACATTAAGTTAAAGAGTAGATTGATCTAAATCAACTTATTTCCACTTAAGTGGAGTATTCACACATAACATGAGAGGTAACATATCAAATATGATTAAACAATTTATTAAGCTCCTACTAGCAAACATTTTGCCATTTAATGTGTTAGAACTTCTATAATTTTTATAACTTAGAATTAATCATCATTTATTCAATTAGGAAATATAAATAATGTTCTTTTAGAAGGATATTATAGCAATCTTAATTATCAGGACATTTCAATTAGGCTATTAAAGAATTGTATCACCCATTAGTAATGATGCAACTTTTGTACCATTTTGTATGTAGGTCCACAACTTCTTTATAAGACCTTCATTTACTTGTCATCATTTACAACTTCTTGTAGATATAAGATGCATTTCTGGTATCTCATACCATTAGATGCATCCCTAGTATCTAATACTATAATATACACATATAGTATCTCATACCATTAGATGTATGAAGCTTCTCAAGTTCCACCTTTGTATTATGTGCAATACACTTTGCACTTCCTCTTCCACTTATCATCATGATGATAGTAGAAGAATTATCCTATGTCTTATTTAGGCTATCATTATTTTGACTACCTTCTTTGACTTTTAACCATCTCCTCCTATTTTTATCTAATGATCCTACTTTCTTTTATTGGTCTCACCAACAAGAGGTATTTAAGATGTATTGTTGTTCTAACATGCCCTTAAATATCTCATCACCATGAGCCATGATGGATCTCATATCCATCTATCCATGTTGCCTCCACAATTTTTATCTCGTAAAAGCTAACATCTAATATAAGGCAAACAATGCATCTTTTATATATTGTATCATGAGATAAGATTTTAACTTCTCTTACATCATTAGATAATCTAGGAGACACCTACTTCTCAAATAGAATAGTTAATTGGTCAACTATATGAACAATTCTCTTAGTTCTAAACTAATCTAAGAAGTGTGAGCCATTAAAACTAATTGACATATAGTATGCCATACTAATGGTGCTTTATCATTGTATTCTACAACTAAGATATAATTTTATTAATATAACATTATAAACATTCATTAAAAATTAAGATATGGTCTTTCTTTTTAATTTATGCTCCAACTATTTTTTGACGAATTTGCATAACCCTCATTATACAAAGGTGGGATATCATGATGACTATTAACTTTATGGTGATGACCTTATGGTAGCACAACAAATCACCACATACTTAATAGGTAGGCAAGTATTTCCAGTTAAAACTTTTAGTCATTAGTCTCTAGAGTTATGACCTTATGGTAGCACAACAAGCCATATACTATAGTTAGGTCAAATCCACTTTTTATCTTATGAGAATAGATTCTTCACACAACCCTTGTGATAGCACAACAAGGCCATGAAAATGGTCCACCCCAAGGTTCGACAAATGCCTTAGCTATGATCATCAATCCCTTGCTGAATGGACCTTGTGGTAGCATAACAAACCTATCCAATTTAAAATTGTCTCTTAAAGAGCATAACAACAAAAAGCTACGTGAATCATTCTTAATGTCTCACATTTATCAGCCTAATTTAAAACAAGAAGGGATTTTAATTTAGTCTCATCAATAATATGTGCTAAGTATATATAATACCTTTGAAATATCATATATCTAAGGTATAACTTATAGCACACATCCACATATCAAATATGCAAAAAAATAGATGATAATGGACTTAACCCTAAGCATACACCTAAGGCACCCCTATAAGTGCAAATACTTACTTCAAAAGCTTGAGTTGGCATACTCCCACTTCAGAATGGTGCTTCTCCAAGTGGTCCCACTTGCCAACCTTCCATGAGTTAGCTTCTAGCTATTACAAGTGGCTTAAGGGTATGTAGACCCGCAAATGTATATAACTTTATAAGAAATCTTAGTTTTAATCAAGTGGAGTACATTAATAAAGAAAGGTAGAATATACAATCAGATTGTAAGAAGAGGGAGGAGGCACACATAAGACTCATTTAATAACTAACAAACACAATTAAAAAGTAATCACAAGCCATGCATAATTAAATCCATGATCACCTCTATACACAACTAACATTTATCACATGAACTTAGAGCGCATACGTGATAATTATATTAGATATAACATATTATTAGCATAAATTTATATACTATAATTTTGAAATTCCAAATTTTATGCATGTCAAATTTTTATGAAATAAATAGCACGTAAAAAATATATAAATAATTTATATAAATTATACAAGCATATCTAAACTATTTATAACATTTATGCATTCCCAATATTATGCAAATTCAAAAATTAATATCTTAACTTTTATTCTGCAAAATCTCATTTTATAGAATTAATTAAGACACTAATTAATTAAATTAAACCTTTAAAATATTTTTTAAGTTTAATCATGAGTGAATCTATGTTAAAGGGTTTAATATCATCTAACAAACCATTAAACACTTTAAAACTAATTAAATAATATTATATATTTTTATGAAATTTTCCAAGAATTTTTTAGATTTTTTATGATTTTAAACCATTTAAAATCATTAAAAACATTATGGGCACATTGCACTATGTGCGCGCCACTGGTGAACGTACGATGTGCTGGATCACTAGCGCACCTACACTGTCGCCGCAAATGCCACCCCCGCCCCCGATGGCATTATTCATCAAGAAAAGATAATCTCTTCTTAAACTAGCCTTATCTTCTTATCCCAACCTTAGAACAATCCGCAAAAATATGCATTAGAATCCTTATTGAATGAAGATTCCTGAACAATCAGCCTTATCTCTAGAAAAAAAATAGAAATAGATTGTTAAAAGGAAAAGAAGAGGGGGCGGTCATCCAAATTTCGTTGCAAAAATTACCAATTGCAATAAGGATAACTCCTTATCTCAAGGGCCAAAATTTCTAAACAAATACAATATGGAATCCTCAACAAATGAAGTTTCCAAATATGTATATATTTTTTAAAGAAAATTATTTATTGATAGAAAATCAGGGAGAAACTGAGCTGCACTGCTAGACTTAGCAGAACCCTAGTTCACCAAAAAATCTCAAATTCTCTTCCCCCGTCATTGTTTAAAGTAGGAGATCATGAGGAAAAGTTAGGTAATTTCATTAACTATATTCTAAAGCCTTTTTCAAGCTTCGATTTTTTCCATGGACAAAGATTTTACAAAATCCCCAAATATGGGTGTCAGTTCGGGCATGACAACAACACCAAATGTTGGGGCTTCTCCTAAATTCTATAGAGCTCCAAAACTCAAATGGTTTATAGTATTGAAAAGCCCTATATCACAAGATTCTACCAAAGCCAACCAATCTCTTATCAGAATCACATATAGATTATGGTGGCCTCGATAATTTAGATGTTTGCATAGGTTCGGGAACACAAATTACATGAAATAACATCGATTCGACATTGGTTTTGATTGAGACTTGAATCAGAGCTCTAATACCACTATAAGGAATTGTTCTACAAAATTTAGTGCAACGAAAAAGTTAGAACCTATCTCAATTGGAATCGAATGACAAAAATTGAAAATAAATCAAAATAGATTTGAATATACCTAATAGGTATTTATATAATCCCATGGAGAGATAGAAGATGAGCTTTAAAGCTTTAAAAATTGTTCAAGTGTCCAGTCTCAAGCGATATCCATACGAACTTCATCAATAACAAGTTCTCCTTTCATACTGGCCTCGAGAACTCTTTCCAAATGGTGCTCCATCGCCTATGCATGCCTTCTAGAGAGAGAAGTGTAAACACCCGAAATGGGATTCGTAGATCTCTTTTTCTAGCCCTTATGCTTTCTTTAGAGACTTGGTGGATGGGATGTTAGTATTTGTGGTCGCTAGGAGCCAAAGACTCCAAAATATAGGAGAATGAAAAGAAATGAAATGAAGAATAAAAATGACTATCATACCTTTGGAAGTGGAGAGATTGTTGAGTTTCGACTTCTCCTCTCTCAGCCAGCCGAACAAAGAGAGCTTAGTAAGTCATTTATCTTCGATCCGTTTGAAGCTCCACCTCGGCCGGATTTACCTAAAAATGTCTATAAGAAAACATAGAAACAAGTGAAAAGAACATTAGTTCTAGTGAAAGCATAGAATCATGCTCATATTCGAACTTAAACATGCAAAAGGAAAGGAACTGATCGGATTGGGACTAAATCGCAACCCCTATTTTTTTAGGTTTTTAAAGAGGTATGAAGATGCAAAGATGTAGCCAAATGCATGCTAGATGTCATGATAATAGAAGCTAGAATGAAAGGAAGGAGTAACGGATCGACCGGAAAGGTAAACAAACTCAAAAAAATAAAAAATGGGGTCAGCCCCTGCTAGTGCCCCATATACGGGGCGCCTGCTGCAGGTGCCCTGTTAGTGGGACACGTTGACCAAAGTCAAAGCGCCCCCTTGATGGGGCACTAGGGACTGGTTCTGGTAGATTTTATTCTTTTCTTCACAGCATCGCCTCAGAGTGTAGGATGACCTCCAAGATAGAAGAAGGATTCTTCAAGCAGCCAATACTCAAGTGAAGCTAATAGGAGAGTGGTTTGGCACTATATGTGAGGGAAATGAACTGTAGAGGCCCTCAAAGTTAGAGAAAAACCATATTTCTAAAGAAGGAAATTGTGGGTTTTCGGGTGTTTAGGGAAGGATTTCGAGATGGTTTAAGGGCTTAGGGAGAGGTTGTGAGGCTTTGGGAATGTAGTGGTGGATAAGAAGGAGTTAGGGACAAACATGAAACTTCCTAAACCTCCATATGGGGGTCTTTCTACAGCCCAAAAGATGGTAACTTCATTCTGCTAGACTATCCCTTCAAGAAGTAACTATGGTTTTTTTGGGTTTTGGGAGAGGGTTTTGGGATGGTTTGAGAGCTTGGAGAGGGGTTGTAAGGCCTTGGGAGTGTTGTGGTAGATGAGAGGGTTTGGGGGGCACCCTTGGTGTGTCCTAAACCCTCCAAATGGGGGTCCTTTTATAGCCAAGAAGAGGGCAACTTTATCTGCAGAACTATCCCATCAATCTGTCCAGTCAGTCAGACCAGGTGCAGGTGCCCCACCAGTGGGGTGCTTGGTGCCCTATTAACAGGGCGCCCAATGCCCTATTTATAGGGTGCTTTGACTTGGTCAAAGCGCCCCATTAAGGAGCACTAGGCCTAGTTTGGTTGAAATGTGCAGGGAAGTTTCGCTTTCCGAAAAGCTTGGTTCCCTTAGAAGAATACTCAAATATACTTTATGAAAATAAGAATTTAGGCTCTCCAACTAGACTAAAATTGCGTGTCTACAAGAAGGAGGTAGGGAAAAGGCTGAGGATGTGGTTTTCACCTTAGACTTCATAGGATTTGACTGAAACTATTAGAATTTATACAGAATTAAAATTTTTCATAAAAAACTAAAATCTCCGTAAATTACGCTCTTGCCGTTATACATATGGATAAGTTCTTATGTGTGTGACCCATTACGCCCATAGCCTATTTGGTTAAGGCCTAATTAAAATAGAACAATTGTAGTTAATTAAATTAAATTTGTTATCGATAATAAATTAATCGGCTTATCAATCATGAAAGGTACAAGCCACATCCCATGATCCCAAATGACTATAAGGATAATCTTATTTCCATTGAGCCTTTCCATCATCAGTTACCATATGGATATAAACCCTCGTCCATTCAATGCCCCGGTCAGAAAGGAGTACAGCATCGACTATCAACTCCTTTGTATACCGACTCTGTAGGATCGTGTACTCAGAATTGGATCAATTGAAAAAATCCTTTTCTAATCATCCTATTTACCTTAGCCAGGGATTTGGAGTACTATCTCATAGGACATTTACTCTTACTTATTGAGAGTGGATGATCCCTTGTTGTCTGCTCAATTGCTTTCATCAGGTTTTTCTTGTACATGATTCATCGTTATACTAGATCATCTAAACGGTGATTTATAAGTCAATGGTCAAAGCATAAGTTTCACCCAACAAAATATCATTGGCTACTCAAGTCAAAGGTTCAACCATGCAACTGTAATGATAGAAAATCCTAATCGACAGTTCGGTAAGATACCATTCAAGATTTCTAATTTGGTCAGTTCAGTGAACTCATTTAACTAATGAGCACCTATATGTGTATCTCAGTGTCTCCATACTAATGATCAACGATATCGGTCATTCTCATCATATGAAAAGTTATCACACACACTTGTCTATTTAGATCCTTGATATCCCATCTCAAAGATCCTATGACTATGAACATTTAGATCACATACCTATAGATGATCAATCTCATTATCATGATCTCATCATGATTCAATCATCATTAAATGTGATCAAGAACTGCATTATGATATACACATCTAATAAGAGTTAGTAATAAAAATTTGTCTAATTAATTGAATGAGATATTTCTAAAAATGTTG
Organism: Cryptocoryne crispatula var. balansae; assembly: GCA_036172225.1. NCBI lineage: Eukaryota > Viridiplantae > Streptophyta > Magnoliopsida > Alismatales > Araceae > Cryptocoryne > Cryptocoryne crispatula. The sequence goes on from CM069921.1 coordinate 44,910,778, forward strand.
AATCATATCATATATGATTGACTTGTAGGGCTTACATTTCTATTAGAGGGAACAGTCTCTGTCCCCAATCAAACATGATCACAACTCACAGGGTCACTTAAGTGGTGATTCAGTAATGGTTTAGTGAACCATTATTGAAAACTGCTAAACTGCTACCGTCGGCAGCAAGTTAGTAAGGTGTTGGTAGTGGTTCATCCCTTTCAGTAGTGGGTTATTAAGATGTCAATAATGATTCACTAACTCTCTAACTTGCTACCAAAAAGGGCTAAATCACTACCGATGTCTCACTAACTCACTACCGACACCTTACTAACTCACTACCAATGGTAGCGGCTCAGCCATTTTCGTAATAGTTCACAGATGAACCACCACTTAAGTGACCCTGATGGTTGTGGTCATCTGTGATTGGGGACTAAGCCTATTCCCTCCACCCAAGAACTAAGATGATCTAGACTCGAAAAAGAAGAGTATGGCTCTCTCGGTGTTGAATCAGGAGTCTCATCCTTCGATGGTGGCTTGTTGAAAATCCAAGCTCTACCAACATGAACTACTTAGATTGCTTGAAAAATGATTAACTTTTATCAGGGGTGGCAATAGGCATGGCCAGGCCGTGGGTTTGCGGGTTGGGTTGAACCAGCTGCCAATATATGGGCCATAAGTTTTGGCCAGTGAGCTATGAATGGGCCATTAATCAAGCTATAGTGTGTCAAAGTAAGTCAAGTGAGCCTCAACTTTCATAATATAATTTAATTAAAAATATCATTTATACTCAACAAAATATATTTATGTTAAGTTATTATCACTTCTATAATATTATTTACAGGATGGGTTGAGCCAACAATGTAATGTAAGTTGGGTTGGGCCAACAATGTAATGCGAGAGCAGGGTCAGGCCAACCCAATGTACTTTGAACCAAGCCTTAATTGTGTTGGATGTATGCCAGGCCGGCCCATTGACGTCCCTAACTTTTATACTATGTCCATTCCTAGTTTTGTGAGTCCTAATATTGTCATATCATAAATTAGAATTAGGTAAATAACAACTACCATTTTTATGAACTTAGGGAATTGATGAAGGGAACAATCACATAAATGTTTTTTTTTGTTTTCTCATGCCTTTTTTTGTAAGTTCCATGTATCCTTATGTTCTAACTATCAAATCTTTTGCGTGCAAGGAAGTGAATGGAAGACAGAAAAATTGAAAAGAATAGTTGTGTTGTGAAGCATTTATTGCCATTTTTGGGTTGAACATAGTTGTTATGACACTTTTGGATATGTTAATACCTTTTAGTGAGATGCTGTTTCGGATTATGTTTTAAGGTGAATTATTAACTCTTGTACAACAATTTTGAATGTTGTTTAGGATTATGTTTTCAGTAGAATGTGATGATTGTTGAGTTTTTCTTTCAGAAGTTGATTTCTTATAAGATATTGAGATAAAATTTTGTATATTTTTTAATAGGTCACTGAAAAGCTTAGTACACATAATTTAAATGTTGTTATGAAGTATATTTTTGGCTCTAGTTTTTAATGCATTTAAAATTTTAAAAAAATATTTTTAAAAAAATATTTTAATGTAATGTTATATTGTTTTTAGAATAATGAATACAATATGTATAAAAATAGTGTTTAGTTAAATTTTGTACTACTTTACAACTCTTTTTACATCAAATTTTAATACGTGAAATTGTTGAAATGAGCTGACAAACAACCAACCAAATAATCAAAAATGTTTTCAAGAAAATAAGTTACAGATTGTGTTTGTAATAAAAATAAAATATATTTAACTGTATAGTAGATGATGTTTTCAATTCTCTTACAAAAGTTACTCCGAGGAAATTATTTTTCTTGATTTTACTTGTACGTGGATCCACACTGACCCTAACGTAGTGGAAAGCTGACGTGAAGTTCATCTAAAAAAAATCTTAAATAAATTTTGAGATTTCATTGATAATAATCTTCTATTATTCAAGTGTACGAGTGCTATCTTTTTTTTTTGACTGACGAGACGGCGCAGCGGCGCCGGACCGCGCTGCACAGCGCGTGGCGAGGGATCGAGCAACCGCTCGACCCCCACTAGATCCACCCCGCCCCCCGCTCGATCCGGATCCGATCGGATTGGCTTGTGAAGCTGGCTGTCAGGGCCCACAGATGAGAACTGTTGGGTCGTTCTTTACTTTTCCTTTTTTCTTAATATTTATTATTTCTAATAAGGTGTTTGATTGCATATTAATTTTTATAAATTTTCATCACAAAAAATTGTATTAAAATAAAGTAAGATAAAATTGTCATGTTTGGAGAGATATTACAACAAAAAAGAGTGAATATATATGATCAAACAAGATGAGAGACCACAAGACCACCCTATTTTTTGTCCAAGAAGAAAATCATTTTGAAAACGTAAATTTTTAATGGTAGCCAAACTCTTATTTTAACAATTTTGTTACAAAAATGTAAAATTTTAACAAGAGCTCAATTTATCATGCAACCAAACACTCCAAAATATAACTATTATTTCAGGATTCTTTTGGATTATTCTCTTTCACTATTTAAGGCCCTGTTTGGTAACACTATTTGACACCTCTATCATTATCAATTTTAAAATTGATATTCCTAGTAATCACTAAGAAGTGTTTGGTTAGTAATATTAATTTTGAAATTGACTATGAAAACAAAGCACATTATGTAATACAAGTGTCAACTTGTATCAATTTTGATATTGATACTCCAACCTCTAAAATTATCAATATCAATATTGATATAGTATTAAATTTAAAACTCTAATCAAACGGGCCATAAAATATCTAATTTAAATACTTACGCCCTGTTTGGTAACGTTATTAAGTTTCTCTATCACTATCAATTTTAAAATTGATATTGATAAGAATCATTCAGATGTGTTTGGTTAATTGTATCAATTTTAAAATTTGTAATATAAACAAAACATTTTATGTAATACAAGTGTCAACTTATATTACTTTTGATATTGATACTCTAACATTTAAAAATATTAATATCAATATTGATATAATATCAAAAATGAAACTCCAACCAAACAGGACATTAAGCATAAATTTTATTTTGAACAACTCACTCATAAATGTAGTTAATACAATAAACTATCAAAATATATAAAATAAATAACTAATTAAAATACATAATTAAGTATTTTTATTTATTTACAATTAACTTACAAAAATACATTATCTAAATTTCAACATGTATGATATGAATAAGAGGTCCAAATATAACATTTCAATATTTTTTATAATAGTTAGTAGAGAATGAAAAAGAAAAAATCTACCTAGTGAACTCCAATCATTTGAAATTAAAATTTTTTTATAGCTAATGCATACATTTCTAAAATTTTGTTTTTATTTTGGTCATTAAAGCATATTTTTTGATAAAATAATAAATTAGATCCAAATAAGATGGAATTTCAGTCATGATTGATTGCGAGTGGAAGGTTCCACCCTAGACCTCGACATTGCCTTCTTCTTTGCTTTTAAAATATTTTTGAAATATCTCATTGATGTCCCTAGAGGTAGGGGTGCTCAACTTTACCCAGGATCAGTTCTGTGTTCTGTACATCACTTATTCAATTTCTTGAATTGAATCGAAATTGTTATCTTGTAAATAACTTGATTAGTGGTAGACAATACAATATAAAGAAAAGATTTATATAAAGATATAGATAGATCAAACATATCTAAAGAGAGTCACATGATAGAGAGAGTATGTAACGTATCAGTTTATATATATATACATATATAAGTTAATGGCGTTTTAAATTGATATTAAAATATTAATATTTGATTTAAATTCCCATCATATTTACCATTCTTACCATTTTTTCTCCTCTCGTACCCTAGCTACCCTCGTCCGCCACATCCTCTCTCTTTTCCTCTTTATCGCTCGAAGCCACCGCCCCTCTCTTTTTCTCCTCATTGCTATCTCATTGAGGACTATGTCATCACCGTCATTGAATCCCGCTACATGGCCGCCACGCCAACTCCATGCAGCTGCATGGACGTCATCCACGGGACCACCGTCACTCGCCCACTCTCTCTCTCTCTCTCTCTCTCTCTCTCTTCGTTGCCCATCGAAGCCGTGGCCAACGGCCCACCCCGCCACCCACACAACGCCACGCGGCCGCCATCCAACCCTCGCCGCCTGCCACCGGCAACCGCAGATGCGCGCCTCGCCCACGTGTGCCTCTGTCACGACTCGGATTTTTAACATGCACAGCGGAAGATAATCCGGCGACGTAACGGGGAAGAATATCGGTCTGGAACCAAATAAGACCAAAATTATAATCCAAATTCATAATTCCAAACTTTACAACTTAATAACATAATAATCAAACATCTATCTAACAAATTAAATACCAACATTGAATGAGTACTCCAATAGCTCCTCGGACTCCAAAACACCACTACGCTTCTGCTGCGCTAAACCTGCACTCCTGAAAATATTAACAACGGAAGGGGTGAGTCACCACAGACTCAGTAGGACTTACATATTACAATATTTCAAATGTATTTGATGTGTTGACACGTGGCTAGATGTACACGTGGATATGTATTTGTGTATTTCTGTACTCTGAATATATATTGAGTATATGACTCACTGAGTTGAGTCGTCGGGTATTATTTTCAGAAACAGAACGCCTCTGCTTCTTTTCTCGCTCGACTTGCCATCCGTCTTCAGTTCAGCTTCTTGTCATTCCGCTTCACTTGGTATCAGAGCAAAGGAACATTTCATGGCGAATCGAGGCAATTCGTCAAGTTCTTCTCAGATCAACTCAGCTGCGTCCTCAGAAGGGTTTGGCGATCCGTTTTTTTTTTAATAGCTCGGACAGTCCTGGAGTTGTTATGGTGTCCTCGCTGCTGACTGGAGGTAATTTTTTAACATGGCAACGTGCTATGATTTTTGCCCTCTCTGCCAAGAATAAACTCAGTTTTGTTGATGGAACGATTACTAAACCTGATTTCGGAGATGAGAGGTTCGATTCTTGGAAAAGGGTTAATAGCATGGTCTTGTCGTGGATATTAAACTCGGTTCACCCGGATATTCTTCCTTCCATTCTATATGCTGAAACTGCATTTGAGGTTTGGAATGAGTTGAAAGAGAGGTTCTCGCCATCTAATGGTCCAAGAATCTATTTCCTTGAGCAGTCTATTGCGAGTTGTCGTCAAGGGAATCAGTCCGTTACCAAATATTTTACAGTTCTAAAGGCTCTCTGGGATGAACTGGTTCAGTTTGAACCAGATATGCCTGTTTCCATTCAAACTAGGAAGCATCTAATGCAGTTTTTGATGGGCTTGAATGAGAGTTTTTCACATCTTCGTAGCCAACTATTGATCATGGATCCCTTGCCTACTGTTGGTAAGGCTTATTCTTTAATTTTACAAGATGAGACCCAGCAAAGTTTGATTTCTCCTATTACTTCTGTTCAATCGGATGAGTCAGCTATGATGGTTAAGAATTTTGATAAATCCAGAAAGCCAAGGTTGAAAGATCAATGTTCACATTGCAATCTCATTGGACACACTAAAGAAAGATGTTATAGGCTTATTGGATATCCAGCGCATTACAAATTCAATAAGAGGAGTTATGATAAAAAAGAAGATCAAGTGCAGTCCAAGGAAAATACTACTTCTGGACAGAATTTTACAACCGAGCAATATGAACAGCTTCTCAAGCTTATTAAAAATGCTAATACTTCTGAGCATCAAGTCAATCTGACAGGTAATTGTACAAGTTTTTCATCTTGGATACTTGATTCAGGTGCATCTACGCATGTTACACCTGATGCTGTTCTTGAGAACTTAGCGTTAACACAACAGAAAGTTGTTCTTCCGAATAATTCTACTGTTTCTGTCACTGGTAAAGGCTCTTTAGTATTGGCTGATGGTATTAAGCTACATAATGTGCTTCATGTTCCAGAGTCTCGTTATAATTTGTTATCGGTTGGACAGTTGACTCAGGACATCGATTGCTCTATAACTTTTTTTCGGAATCACTTTATAATTCAGGATTCACAGAGCAAGGAGACGATTGGGCAGGGCCTTAAAGAAGGTGGATTATATTTTTTTAAGCCACATGAGGAGATTTGCTGTTTTTCAAAGACTTCAGTTGATGATACCGAGCTCTGGCATCGGCGTTTGGGGCATCTATCAAATGATAGACTTTCTGCTTTACAGAATTTTTTTTCTTCCAAAGTTAGTTCAGATTTCAGATGTACTGTTTGCCCACTTGGCAAACAAACTCGTTTACCTTTTCCATCCAGTGTTAGCTTTACTCATTCAGCTTTTGAGTTGATACACATTGATGTTTGGGGACCGTATAATGTTGAGTCCAGAAATGGAAATCGTTTTTTTCTAACCGTGGTAGATGATTTTTCAAGGTTCACTTGGGTGTATATGATGAGATACAAGTCACAAGTATCTTCAATTCTATTCAATTTTTTTGCCTATGTTGCCCGACAGTTTCAGACTGCAATTAAAAGAATCCGCACAGATAATGGGTCTGAATTTCTTTCAAGTGTTTTTCAGCAATATCTTAAAGAGAATGGAATTTTACATGAGTTAACGTGTGTTGCTTCATCTCAACAAAATGGAGTTGTTGAGCGCAAACATAGGCAAATTTTGGACATAGCCAGGTCCTTGCGTTTTCAAGCAAGTTTGTCTAAATCTTTTTGGAGTGATTGTATTTTGACGGCTGTATTTTTAATGAATAGACAGCCCTCTGTTGCTTTAAATGGAGGGATACCTTATAAAAATTATTCAACAAAGTGCCTGATTATCAAAGATTGCGCATCTTTGGTTGCTTATGTTATTCTTCAACTAGTCACCTTGATGCAGACAAGTTTAATTCTCGGAGTAAAAAGTGTGTTTTTCTCGGATATCCTCCTTCACAAAAGGCTTATAGAGTGATGGATCTGGATACAAATTCTGTTTTTGTCAGCCGAGATGTAGTTTTTTTTGAAAATATATTCCCATTCTCTTCAGAGCAACAGCAAAATCAGACACTTTTTATTCCAACTTCTTTGGATGATTCATTATCTTTGGATACTTCTTTGGATGTACTCAATAAAGAAGTTTTGAATGAAACAGGACATGGTGATACTTCTGTAAGTGCTCCTGTTAATATTCAAAGTGCTCCTGTTAATATTCAGCCGGCGGTTCCTGTTACATCTCAGCGTTTGGGTGCTCAAGTAAGATCAAGAAAACCCCCTTCTTACTTAAAGGATTATTATACTTCATTTGCTTTGCGTGGTGCTCAGGAAGTGTTATATCCAATTCAGAATTTTTTGTCTTATGATCGGATTAGTCCACAGCATCAATTTTTTATGCTGTCCTTAACATCTGTTTGTGAACCCGAAAAGTTTTCTGATGCTAACAGTATACCTCAGTGGAGGGAAGCAATGAATAAAGAGCTAAATGCTCTAGATAGAAATAACACATGGGAGCTTGTTCCTTTGCCACGGGGTAAGAAGGTAGTAGGCTGTAAATGGGTTTACAAACTCAAGTTTAATTCTGATGGCACTATATCCCGGTACAAAGCAAGGTTGGTTGCTAAGGGGTTTTCACAAACTGAAAGAATCGATTACAATGAAACATTTGCACCGGTTGCTAAATTGACTACTTTAAGAGTTCTTTTGTCATTAGTTTCAATTAATGGGTGGCATATGCAACAGTTTGATGTTGACAATGCGTTTCTAAATGGTGACTTGATTGAGGAGGTTTATATGAAAGTTCCACCTGGAGTTATTGTGCAGGGGGAGAACATTGTTTGCATACTTAAAAAGTCACTTTATGGGTTGAAACAAGCCTCTCGGTCTTGGTTTCATAAATTGTCCAGTGTTATCTCTAAGGCTGGTTTTAAACAATCTAAAGTGGACCATTCTTTGTTCACTTCTTCCAAGGGGATGACATTCACTGTTATCTTGGTTTATGTGGATGATATCCTTGTTACTGGAAATAGCATGTCTGAAATAGAGAATGTCAAAGAGTTTCTTACAAGTACATTTCAGATTAAGTGTCTTGGAGTTCCAAAGTATTTTTTGGGTTTAGAAATTTCTAGAAGTAGACAAGGTATACATCTTTGTCAACGAAAATACACTCTTGATCTTTTGAAAGAAACTGGCATGCTTGGTGTGAAACCAGCTCAGACTTCTATGGAGCAAAGACATAATTTGTACAATGCCAGCTCTGATAAGTTTTCTGATCCCACTTCTTATAGAAGACTTGTTGGGAAGTTGATCTATCTAACTGTGTCTCGGCCTGACATACTATATGTTGTTAATGTTTTAAGTCAGTTTATGAATGAGCCGATGCAAGATCATTAGAATGCAGCTCTTCAGATTCTCAGATTTCTCAAAGGGACGCCGGGTCATGGCATATTTTTTCCTTCCCATAATGTGGTTCAGTTACAGCTTTATACTGATGCCGATTGGGCTGCATGCCCACAAACAAGGAAGTCCATAACCGGGTACATCACTTTTATTGGTAATGCTCCTGTGTCATGGAAAACTAAAAAACAGCAAACTGTTTCTCGGTCATCTGCTGAAAGTGAATATCGTTCACTTGCTGCTGGAGTTTGTGAGGTACAGTGGTTAGCATATTTGTTGACAGATCTTGGATATTCCTGTAGTAAGTCTCAAGTGTATTGTGATAGCCAATCGGCTATACATATTTCACATAATCCAGTTTTCCATGAACGGACTAAACATATTGAAATTGATTGTCACATTGTTCGTGAGAAGTTGCAGAATGGGCTTATACAATTGAATCATGTTAATACTAGAGAGCAAGTGGCTGACATTTTTACAAAGGCACTAGGTGTTGATCAATTTCAAAAGTTTCAGTCCAAGTTGGTGCGAAGCATTTTCTCACCCACTTGAGGGGGAGTATTACAATATTTCAAATGTATTTGATGTGTTGACACGTGGCTAGATGTACACGTGGATATGTCTTTGTGTATTTCTGTACTCTGAATATATATTGAGTATATGGCTCACTGAGTTGAGTCGTCGGGTATTATTTTCAGAAACAGAACGCCTCTGCTTCTTTTCTCGCTCGACTTGCCATCCGTCTTCAGTTCAGCTTCTTGTCATTCCGCTTCACTTTACACCCGAACTACCCCACTATAATAGTGATTTCTAGTTATATACAATACATATTAAGCCTAAAAATCAGATTTAATACATAGGATTTAAACTAATTATATATCTTTAATTAGGTGATTACCAAGTCATTCAACTACCCCATATGATAACATGACTCTATATGCATTAAAGACCAACAGATCCTACACATTAGACTACTCTAGGTACGCCCAGAACACAGACCTGACATAAAACCAAAGACACATCTATAACACTAACATCTATGCCAAAATACACAACTAGACACCTGTCTGAGTAAATATCATGCTCCATCTGAAAAATGTAGTCACATCACAAAACTAGCACCAGATTTACCATATAGTAGGAAGTAACATATAGTAACTAAATCCCATAGTACCCCTAGGCAGGGGAGTACTTAGGATAAACCGCGGTATCCGGGATCGAAGGATGCTCCGGATTCAACTAATCTCCGCTGCCCACGGGCCACTAACATAGTCTGGTGAAGTACATTTCCATCACAATGCAGCTCACTGCATTAACCACATTCCACACAATGCAAGCATATAAATAACTCAGACAGTAACCATGAACATTTAATTGGCAAATCAAACATGAAATACATAGATGAACACCCATGGTTCTATGTACCACATATTTGCATACCACACCACAATCTAGCACAACTAGATGCATATAAATAGGATCAGGCAAGTTACAACCTAAACATATCGATTATAAGCTTAAACAGAACTGCCTACTACATAAAAGAGAATAAACTAAATTCTAACACCACTATGCCTAAATCTTACATTGGCTTTTTAACAAATCAAGATATACATTAAAGATTATCACGATGCAACCATGCTAGACTAACTAGGTTTAAACCTATCAGAATCTATCATGACAACTAATATACATGAACACTAAATTAATCTAAACATGCATGGTTCAAACAGACTAATCTAACTCAATCTAAATATGCTAATAAATCAAAAACAACCCATTAATTATATCATTCTAATCATGGTCATCTAAACATGTTTTTATGATTTAATCAAGTATATTAGAGTGCTAAGAATAGCCGAGACGCCTACCTTAACGGCGACGACGAACGGCCACGGTTGCGTCGGCGACGAAAAATCGAGCCGGGTAGGTGTTCTTAAAATCTGTTGGTAGAAGAAAAATCATGAACTAGGGAGTTTAATAGAGGGCGATAGGAGAGAGAATAATAGGAGAGAGGAAGAGAGTACCGCGCGGAGGGGAGAAGGGGCCGGCGCACGGCGGCAGCGCGCGAGGCGCAGGCGGGCGCACGGCTGCGCGGGCGGCGCGGGCGGGCGGCGGGTGGCGCGTCCACGCCGCGGCGGCGGGCGGGCGAGACGTGGTCGCACGGCGACCGAGGCGGCGGCGACTCGGCGGGCGACGGGCGGCCGGGCACGGTGGTCGAGGCGGCGGTCGGCGGCGGGGCGGCGCCGGCAGGTGACACGGCAATGCGTGGCCGTCAACGGGCGGCAACGGCCGCGCGGTCACGAGCGCGGGCGGGCGCAGGAGGACCGAGGCGTCCGAGGGCTGCGCGTGGGCGGCGTCCGGCACGAGGCGGTAAAAGGAGGCGGACTCGCGGGCACGCGGGAGGACCGAGACGGCGAGGAGGCGGGCGGCGACGGCCAGCCACGCGGCAACGGCTGCGAAAGCCGGCGGGCGGCAGCGCATGACCGAGGGGAAAAAAAAAGAAAAATAGGGTTTTCGTGGGGAAAAAAAGGAAGGGCGCCGCGGGTGCGTACGGGGGAGGTACCGAGGGGGGAGAAAAGAGGGTATAAATAGGGGGAGGAAGGGATTAAAATAATAATAAATATCTATTAACTAATTTTTTTTACATAAATATCCTGGGTATTACAGCCTCTCTGCGCGCAGCCACAGCCGTCGGTCAACCGCTGTGCCACACGGCCGGTTTCCGCCCGACTGCCACCCCGTCACGCCCTCCCCACCTCGTGTGAGCGTGCACGGCCAGACACCTCTGTTGGGGATCGATCCCCAAGAGTGCAAGAGTGAGGAGATGATGTTCTTGCGACGTTTAGGGGCTCTGATGGAGACCATACAATCAGGAATCATCATTCTCCCGATTATTCCATATTTAGAGACTTTCTGCCTACACCTCCGCCCTAACCGCATCCATCTCAAAGTTCTCCCGAAAATGCTCCTTCCGGCTGTTCCGGAACGACTTGGCGTTCCCTATTTTCTTGGGATGGTTGGTCACGTACACGCCATACACTAACATCTCCCACTTGGCCATCCATACCAAGTGATTCCTGATTATACACTCACTGTCCATGAGAATATAATCATTTTTATATTCTGAGATGTTAATAAATTCTTTAAGTACTCCCACTATCCATGAGATACACTTTAATTTATATGTATTTTTACTATCCATGAGTTGTATATATATTCTTATGTACTCCCACTATCCGTAAGATACATATATATTTATATACATTTATTATCCGTGAAAAGCATATATTTTCTTTATATTTTCACTGTCTATGAAATGTATATATTTTCTTATGCACTCTCACTTTCTGTGAGATACACATATTCTTATACAATCTCGTTATCCGTGAAAATTACAAATGACTCATATGTTCCTGAGTCCCATTAAGCCAACATGCTTAATAAAAAATTTCGCCGATATACTCTTTGTCAAAAGATCGGCAATCATATCATTAGTGAGGATATAACTCACATTTATTTTCTCTTTCTATACAATATCACGTATATAATGATATTGTATTTCTATGTTTTTCCTCTAGAGCTATTTGCTCCACTGTTAATCAAGCTGATGGCGGCCTAATTGTCACAACAGATCTCAATTGGCCCATCAACCAAATTGAGACATAAATCAATCAGAAATCATCTAATCTAGATGACATGAGTAGTAGCCATGCTAAAAGCAATATACTCAGCTTCCTTTGTGTATCTTGCAACACACCCCTGTTTCTTGCTACCCCAAGAAAAAGTCGCACCAACAAAGATGAACAAGTGTCCCGAAGTGGACTTTCCGTCATCTTTATCCCCTCCAAAATCTGTATCGGAGTAACCAAGCATTTCAAGTGTTTCCACTTGGTATACTAACATGTGGTGCAATGTACCCTTAAGGTACTTCATAATCCTCTTAACAGCTTCCCAGTGTGCTTATCCAGGATTACTTTGATACCTGCTCACTAAGCTTACTGCAAATGCTATATCAGGCCTAGTACAAAGCATTGCATATATTAAGCTTTCAACAGCTTGAGCATAAGTCATGTTAAGCGAGTCTTGACCCTCTTCAAGACATTGCTCTTTGCTTAACTTCTTTTCATAAACCAGTGGTGTGTTTGTCGGATTGCAATTCTGCATCTCAAATCTTCTAAGTACAGACCGTATGTACTTTTCCTGGCTTATGGACAACAATCTAGACTTCTTGTCCCTCTCAATCTGGACACCAAGGACATGAGACGCCTCTCCCATGTCCTTCATCACAAATTTCTCATTGAGCTCAGACTTTATCTTATTCAACTTTTTGATGCCATTTCCGACGAGCAATGTATCATCCACATATAAGGACAATATAATCACCATGCTCCCACTCTTCATGACATACACACAGCTATCCAGCTGATTTGGAACAAAGCCAAGTTGAATAATTACATTATGAAATTTGAGATACCATTGCCTAGATGATTGCTTTAATCCATAAAAGGATTTTCTTAATTTACATACCATATTCTCTTCTCCTTCCACCTGAAACCCTTCAAGTTGTCACATACATATATCTTCCTCCAACTCTCCGTTGAGGAATGCAGTTTTAACATCCAACTGGTAAAATTCTTAGTCAAGATATCTAACAATGGCTAATATTATCCTTATAGATGCAAACTTAGCTATAGAAGAATAGATTTATTGAAAATCAATACCTACTTTCTAATTGAACCCTTAGCAACTAACCAGGCCTTATACTTATCTATAGACCTGTCAGTTCGAAGCTTTCTTTTAAATACCTATTTACACCCAATAGCCTTCTTATTCTTAGGTAAATCACACAATTCCCACACTCCATTAATTTTCATGGAGTTCATTTCCTCTTTCATTGCATCTAGCCATAATTATGATTCGCGCGATTTCATGGCATCAATGTAATTTATAGGATCTATGTGATCTTCCTCATTTATGTCCATAGTTAAACATGAAGGCTCACTTGAGTATAAATAAAAGTCATCCATCCATGTAGGAGGAGTCCTTGTTCTTTTGTTGCCAATTGCAAGTATATCAGACGATCCTTCTATCATAGGAATATCCTGATTCTCAACTATTTATTGTTGAGGTTGTTCTACTATCTTAGGTTCTTCTTCCAATGATAGATCATTTCTAGAGTCTTCATTATAATAGTCATCATCTATTACAATTAGAGGTTCCTTCTCAATTTCATGAGATTCCTCTTCCTCTAAATTTTGTAGGAATGTAACATTCCTATATTCACTGATCTCCTTTAATGGGAGGAAATCAAATCTGAGTCATCTCAGGAAATGGGGATCCATTGCCTTATATTCACTGATCTCCTTTTCCTTATGGAAGAACCTATAGCCATTCGATTGTTCACAATATCTTATGAACTTGCATTTCAATGTTATTGGTTCCAACTTATTTCTAAGTTGTTCCGAAATGAGAACATGAGCAATGAATCCCCATTTTCTGAGATGACTTAGATTTGGTTTCCTCCAATTTCACAATTCATAAGGTATGGATTCGATGGACTTGGTGGGCATTCTATTTAGTATATAACTTGCCGTGAGCAATGCTTCTCCTCAAAATTTCTTAGGAAGACTAGAATGGGATAGCATACATCTAATTACAATCATTAAGGTTCTATTTTTCCTTTCAGCCACACCATTTTGTTGTGGTGTATACGGCTTTGTTACATGTCATTTTATTCCATGCTCTTGGCAATATGACTCAAACTCCTTTAAGTTGTATTCTTCACCTCAGTGGGAGTTTCATTAAGTTCTAAAGCAATGCCCTCAATAAGATTTTCTATAGTGTCACAAAGTAGACAATATATAATTTTTTATGCCACATATCATAATTCACTCTGTTTAGTTTGTCCAATTCTGCCAATTCCGTAGCAACAAACATGCTGACTATTAGGACTAGAAGATTTCTTAGATAAATATAACATTGATAGATAATAAATTAAATTTGCATGAAGACTATGATAATCAATTTAACCATCATGCAAACAATTATTTTAACAGAAAGAAAATATGCAACATATTTCAAACAAGAAATGAATTTGGTTCAAATATTTGATCTATTTTATCTAATTGAGAAGATGAAATTAAGATGTAGTTGACGTTAAACAATTAAGTACAATAATTTTGGATTATCGAAAGTTAACTTTCTCCAAACAAGATAATCACAACGGAGTCCAGTTAAATTAAATTATCACATAACGTTGCAAAATAGATTAAAATGTCTATTTTCTAAACGTATGCTATAAGAATCAAATGTTGTGTTTAAAACTAGTCTACTAACAACGTTGAAAGTTAACACAAAGTTGCAGGATATTAAATGTTACCCAAACGTTTAAGTTCTTACCTCTTGTCAGTCAATCACGGTATGATTTCTCAAGAAGTTAAATAGAACCTGCTCGTATCGTAGAACTTAGCATGGACACCATCGCCGACTGCCAGTGGCTGGGAAATAGAGCGCGACAATGTAGACGTTGCAACAGTGCACAAACAGCAACGTGGCAGTGGCAGCGCAGTCGGCTGGTTACGTGGGTGCGTGCAGGAGAGGATGTGCGGGTTGGCTCACAGTAGCGGTGGCCGTGCGCGGGAGGGTAACGTCAACGCGGGCGGGCGCGCGATCAGCCAGGGGCGTAGGCGGCCGAGGCGCGCACGGTGGTAGGTGTTCTTGCGGGCAAGACAGCAATCAGCGGTGGAGGTCGTGAGTCAGCAGCGTTCAACTCGGGCGGCAAGCCGCTGGCGACGATGAGGGTACGGTGCGGGGCAGTGGGAGGTGCAGCGGTGGACGGCGTCAACGCACGCGGGGTGAAGTCACGGCAGAACGCAGCGGCCGATAAGGGCTCTACACACCTAGACGATGATGGCGGGCAGTGGCGGAAAAATAGAAATGGGTTGCTAGCGGTCGAATGCAGCAGACGGAGAGGTGGTGAACGAATTGAAAGCTCTGATACCAGGGTTGGGGATCGATCCCCAAGAGCGCAAGAGTGAGGATATGATGTTCCTGCGGCGTTTAGGGGCTCCGATGGAGACCGTACAACCAGGAATCAACATTCTCCCGATTATTCCATGTTTAGATATTTTCGCCTACACCTCCGCCCCAACCGCAACTGTCTCAAAGTTCTCCCGAAAATGCCCCTTTCAGTTGTTCCAGAACGACGTGATGTTTCCTATTTTCTTGGGATGGTTGACCACGTAGACTTCATACACTAACAGCCTCGAGTCAATGTCGCCCCCGCCGTGGCCTCAGGCATCGCTCGCCTGCGCCGTGCACCAGCTGGCTCTCCGCCATACGCTATCCGTGCGCCCACCCCTATCCGCTGTAAGTCCTCTCTCACTCCTATCTATTCTTCCCTCTCTCCTATTATCCATAATATTATTTCTCAATCTTTTCTTTCTTTTTCCCCTTGATCTGATAGCCTATCCCCCATTCTATATGCCTTTCTCCATCAATCTTGGAGGAGGGAGATCTCTTGTTTGGGTGATTTGATTTGTGCACCGCATCCTCGACGTTCAATATCGCTTTCGATCGTCGATTCCCAATTTTTCAGTGCCGTTCCGATAGGCATCCTTGACATGTCTATTAATTATCATTAAATTTATATGTTAAAATCCTTCATGATTCATAAGAGTTGACCTTTTAATTAAATGGGCGTGTGTAGTTACATTTTGCTTAGTTTGTGAGTTAACATGGGTTAGTTAGATAGATGTGTGTAATATCTTGTGATGATATGTGTTTATGTCTTTATTTGTGCATATGAGATCATGCTTAGTTAGTAGTGTAATATTGTTCTTTTTAACTTGTCATCCGATTATATATTAACATGAATTGGTTAAGTTAACCTTGTTAAGTTTGTGGTGATAGGTTAACAAGATTAGAAGTTATGGTGATCATTTTTTTAGCATTTAGTTACATTCATGTTTAATCATGTTTAGTTGTTTATATGTGTATATTGCCTCATTTTAGCTATTTTTTAGCATGATTGTCTAGCATGGCAATAGTTGTGTATATGTTCACTTTATGTTCATAGATCTTATATAATTGTGGTCACAGCATGGCATGATTTATGTGGATGCATGATGCATTAATGTAATTGTGGAAGACAGCTACACTAGACTAGTTAGCCGAGGGCAGCGGATGTTAGAACAATATAGTGCATCTTCGATCTCGGATACCGCGGCTTGTCCCTATGCCACCACTGTCTACATGCACTATGAGATTTCGTTTAACTATATGGTACTTCTATATTTGGTAAATCTAGTGTTAGCTAGTTGAGGTGGCAAGATGACTCATTCTTTGTCAATAAGAAAAGATATGATCTTTTATTAGAGGATAGGTGCATCTATTGCATGATGTTGCGAATGTGATCTTTCATTAAAGGATAGATGCATTTTTACATGGTATTGTAAAGGTGGTATAGTGGTGTGTATATTGTCATCTATCAGGTTGTGATGTATGATGTATGCATGTTATGTCTTATTTGTAGTGGTACCATCATATAGAGCATATGGTAAGTGTTTATGCATGTGCTTATCCTATCATTTTAGGTCATTTTAGGGTGTTTAGAGGTGTTGGTTGGTATGTCTATAGGTGCTGGTTGACGATTTAAAACATATGGATTAAGTCAAATATTTATTATATCGACTAGTTATATTCTTGTATATAATGGTTGTAGTATGGGTATCTATTTAAATAACATCTAGAGCCTTTTGGGCTATCTGATTTGGCAGATGATGGGGTGTCTACTGAGTCGTTGTACTCATTCCAATCCTTTTATCAATTTTTCAGGTATTCAGGTTTAGTGTAGCAAAAGCATGGTGGTTTGGATTTTGAGGAGTTATTGAAAGTTATCTATGTAGCGCAGACTGGTATATATATGATTTGTTAGATTGTATTAGTATTAGTATGATTTTTTTGAAAGAATCGTTGGAATTGTGATATTAATCTCATATTGTTCGTTGCTAGATTGTGTTCCGTTGTACGTGAAAATCCGGGGCATGACAGAGTAAAAAGAAATCTTTACTTTAAAGGTCCACAGGAACAATTTATGAGGTGTTTGGTTGCACAATAATTTTTGTGCATTTTATGATAAAAAGTTGTATTAAAATAAAATATGAGCTAATTAATAACAAAAAATATCATATTTGGAGAGATGTGATAACAAAAACGAATAACTACTATATATGATCAAACAAAGTAGGAGTCCACAAGATAAAAAAGATGAGACATTTTTATTTAAGAAGAAAATTATTTTAAAAACATAAAATTATCATGATCGCCAACCATCTCTGTTAACAAGTTTTATTTTAAAATATAAAATCATAATAAAAACTCAAATTATCATGCAACCAAACACTCAATTAGTACTTATTTAATGAATACAAACATGAAAAAATATACACGATACACGATACAGTAGATATTTTATGAATGCCATGCACAAGATAACAGATATTTTATGAACCTCTACATGTAACTTCAAGATATATGAAATATAAAATGAATAAAAATTAAAAAACAAGATTTCATGAGATTTTGTAGAATGAACAAAACTATATTTTTTTGTTTTATGTAATCAAATCAAGACTTCAGATATAGTAAAAAAATGTAAGAGTAGATATAAAAGGGATGGTGTTAACTACATTATGCATATTAGCGAATGGTGTAAACAATCAATATACTAATAAAAGACTTCAGCATTCAGGAGAAACTGTTAGTCAGCGATTCAATCAAGTTATTGAAGTTCTTCAACTATTAGCACTATACCTGATTTCTTTGTCTTCGCCAAGGACTTCATAGTACATTGTTGATATGCTGCAACACTTCAAAATTTTCAAGGTAACATATGTGCAATTATGTAATCACTTATTTGGATATGATTATTTTTTATATTCTTTTTTAGAATTGGATAAGAGTTATTGATAGAACACATATAATAGTTAAAGTTCTAGCAGATGATAAAATACATTATCACAGTCAAAAGAAACATGTATTACAAAATGTGATGGCCACAAGTTCATTCAATATGACTTTCATTTATGTTTATGTTGGATATAAAGGATCAGCTATTGATACCATAGTTCATTAAACTCGATATTCTATGTACCTGAAAGTAACTTTGTTAATCAGGAAAATACTATCTTGTGGATGCTAGATATGCGAACATGCAAAATATTCTTGCAGTATATAGAAGAGTTAGATACCATCTAAAAGGGTTTAATTTGAGTCATTCAACTCCAAGGGATTACAAAGAACTTTATAATTTGTTACACATTTCTCTTAGAAATGTGATAGAGCGAATGTTCGACATTCTGAAAGAACATTTTCGAATATTTTTAAGGTCATTAGAATATCTTATTTAGATTTAGAGCTAGATTATTATAGCAAGTCATGAACTTAACAATTTTATATAAAATGTTCAATGTGGTAAAGATGAGACATGAGTTGAAATTGAAAGAAACTGCGTCAGAAGAATAGATGAAGAGATTGATAATAAAAAAGAGACAAAATTTGACATGAGGTACATCATATTAGGAGATCATCGGAACAATACAAATTTATAAAAGAATTACGTAACAAATTAGTATTTGAAATGCGAAAAAATTATGTCAATAGGTGAAATTGATATGTATGGTTAATTACTCAAACATCTTAGTTAATATTAAGTAGATATGGATGTGATGAGATTCTTGTTTGAATTGACATTTATAATGTGTGTGATAAAAATTTTGATTTTAAATTCATAGTCAAATATTACTCTATAAATTCTAAAAATTGTGACAATTTTATCAAATATAAAATTGTATTTTTCTGATTTTAAATTTAAAACTAAAACATCAATTAATCTTGATTTCGAAAAAGAGGTTATATCAAAATTAAAATAGCTACCAAACACCTTATAAAACATATTTTGTGATCGAATAATAAATTAGATCCAAATAAGATAGAATTTCACTCATAATTGAGAGTGGAAGGTTCCAGTCTGAACTCGACGTTGCTTTCTTCCCTACTTTTAAAATATTTTTGAAATATCTCATTGATGTCCCTAGTGGTAGGGGTGCTCAGCTTTACCCGGGATTTGACAATCAGTTCTATATATTCTGTATATCACCTATTCAATTTTTTTAATTTAACCAAAATTATTATTGTAAATAATTTGATTGTAGATAGACGATACAATATAGAGAAAAGTTAAATGTAGAAATATAGATAGATCAAACATATGTAAAGAGAGTCACATGAGAGATATAGATTGACAGCTACAATCTACATAGTACACGATATAATAGATATTTTATAAATGTTTTATGAACGTCTTCACGTAACTTCAAGATACATGGAATAGAAAATGAATGAAAATTAAAAAAATTAACTAGTTTTAAACTTTTAACTGTCGGTCGAATCGTTGACGGCGTTCAACGAACCGGCGCAAAAAGCCGTTACCTACCGTTTACCATACATATTTCCCATCATTACGCGCAACGAGAGAGAGAGAGAGAGAGAGAGAGAGAGAGAGAGAGAGAGAGAGAGAGAGAGACTGTTCGGTTCGGCAGGAGTTCGGCGAGGACGGAATCGGTGGGGTTCGAATTTGGGAGAAGAGGGTTCTTCGTTCCCTCGTGCTCGAGGACGCCAGATCAGCGCCGTCTCTCTCCCTCGGGATCCCTACCTGCCATCTCTGACCTCCCCTTTCAGCATTTCCTCTTGATTCGTCCAATATTGTCGTCCTCCGTCCCTGCTCCTGCGAGATTTCCCCCCTTCTTTCTTCCTGTTCTGGTGGAAGTCGATGCGGCCGCAACCGTGGAGCTCCGGCTCTTCGTCCGCGTCATCCTCTTCCTCGGACTCCTCTTCTTTGTCGACAAAGGTAACGCAGAAGAACGACATGGCGGGTGGCAGGACGCACGTCTATCTCAACGTGTACGACCTGACCCCTGTGAATAACTACCTCTACTGGGTTGGCCTCGGTATCTTTCACTCCGGAATTGAAGGTATGCTTATTTCCCGAGGTTATCATGCATCGATGCTGCGGACTCCTTGTTTATATATCCCTTTTTCATGACATTGGTCGTCCCGCGGGTACGAATAAACTCTTGCCGGAAACCTTCCCACTCGTTGCATCCGATTCATCGTCAAACAGCATCATGACAAAATGTCTGAGTGGGTTAGGTGGAATGTTGCGCAAGGTTATTTGTGTGCCTGGAGTTGGAAACGAATTGTGGTCCATAACCGATCGGACTCCATAGAACTAGAAAATCTGCCAGTTTTTTTGGCTTGTGTGATGTCCACTGCTGCCTCGAGTGTTTAACAGAAGATGACGGGCTATATGTTGCTTACAGTCTAGATCTAGAGTGAATGAGGTTTCTGAGGACGATAATCAATCTGAAAAATAGGAGAGCCAGAGAACACGTATACAGATTGGTGAAATTAAGTGTGTCTAAATTAAAGTTTCCTTAGATCTATGTGTGTCTTAATCATTTTAATCTCCTGTCGTATGTTTCGTCTTCAATTTTATATAACTCCTACTTTACAGCTAAGTACTCATTATAAATTCTGTCTAAGCTAGTATGCCCATTCATCTATCTTAATATCCTTACCTTGAAATATGCATCTCTGAAGCTTGCTGTTTCTTTGAATTTGACTTTCAACACTGTAGAACATTGTAGGTGCTGTTGCCGTATGGATATATTTTTCAAGTTGAAACAAAGGCAAGGTGGCAGCCAGGAACCTATAAGTCACTGCATTCCATGTTTGAATCTGATATGCTTGCCTAATGCCCATGACAAAGGGCCAACATGATTTTGTGTTTTTATTTAAACTATAACATAGGGGCATCGTAGTGACCTTCAGAGATAACTTTTACAGTTAGAGAAAAAGTGTAGAACAAGAGTTGTTGTGGCAAATCTCTGGAAGACTGCTTTGACCTGAGATTTGGGATTTATTGTCCCATGCCAAGAGATTAAATTCAAGAACCTTCAAAAAGAGGTGCAGTGAGATGAGATCTCAGATTTCATCTCATCAATGCTAAGACAGCAAAGGAGCGCAAGGAGCAATATGAGTAAGAATTAAAGTGTAAGAAGTTACCTGTTTGGGGCAGACTGTCAAAAAGGAGGTTGCATTAAGCATTCTTGAACCCATTGACAATCTTGCTCTTATCCTTGCATTGAAGATTCCCATCAGGAGTAAGGGACTCAGAGTTGTGGGTCAAAAAGAGGCATAGCTTTTCAATTTTGGATGCTGATATTCTCCATATCGGAGAAGTCACAGGCTTATGTTTTGTGGGAAGAGAGGTGGTGGTTTGGAATTACTTCTAGAAATTGAGATCAGATTTGAAGCTAGCAAAAGAACAAGCAGTCAAGAGGAAAACATCTAAAGCTAGAGTGGGGTCAAGGGAATTCAATTTATTAATGAATAATTGTATCACTATTCGGACTAGGAGGAAGAGGAGGAAGGGAAAATAGCTCATCATTATTAATACCAAAGATGTTTAGTTGGAACTCAAGGGGCATAAGGGGAAAGATAAAATCCAGAAGTTGAGAAGTATAATGTCTTAACAACAATTGGATGTCCTTGTTATCCAGGAAACAAAAGCTTCATTTGATAATTAGGTCAATGTGGATACTTTAAAGGGTGGCACTCTCAAAAGCTTCTCTTCATCTCCTTCTGTGGGGAGAAGTGGTGGTGGTATTACAGTCTTGTGGAATGACAATTCTTTGGGAGCAAATTGCATTCATAGTAGCATATGCATGCATGCTATGAGATTTACCAGGAAGGTTAAGGAGACAATATGGTGGTCCCAAGGCTACTATTGGTAAAGATGATTTCTTCATAGAGTTATCAAACATTATTTCTTCACTATTTGATGGTTCACAGTGTATATGTGGTGATTTCAATATGGTTAGAAGTTTAGGGGGGAGGTTGAACTTAACATTGGAGATGACAATCTTTAATGACTAGGTAAATGAGAACAAGCTCATTGAAATTGATGGTAATGGTGGTAACGGTTTAAAATTCACATGGTCTAATTCAGTTTCAAAATCAAAGCTCAATAAGTTTTTTCTTTATTTCTGCAGATTGGATGGCCGAATAGGGAGTTCCTGATGCATTCTATATATCTAAAGGATGGTCTCAAAACACTCTCCAATACAAGGATCGCGGGATCGGAATCGGCCACTGGATCGGTGGGTACCGATCCGATCCGGATCGGATCGGATCGATCCGATTCCGACCGATCTTCCGGAAGAAATTTCGATCCGGAATCGCTCCGGATCGGTTCTTCAAAGGTGCTAAAACATTAAAAAAATATCAAAATAACATGCTAGATTGGATTCCGATCCGATCTAGCATGTTTTGGGGCGATTTCGGCTTTCGGGCCCAAAAGTGGCCCGAAATCGCCGCCACGGCGGCAGCTTGCCGCCGTGACATCTTCCCCCCCCCCCTATCGGGCGGGGAAGATGACCTTACCGGGTCCATCGGACCCGGTAAGGCCAGGATCCGGTGACTTACCGGATCCTCAACCGGTAGGGGTATAACCCTACCGGTTTGTGTATCGGGTCCATGGGACCCGATACACTAAAATGCCTGGCCTTACCGGGTCCGATGGACCCGGTAAGGTCATCTTCCCCGCCCGATAGGGCGGGGAAGAGGGCTGCCGCGGCGGGATGGCCGCCGCGGCAGCCTGTGGGTCGATTCCGGCGAGGGAATCGCCGGAATCGATCCAAAATCGACCGAATCGGTCGATTCCGGCACCGATTCCACCTACAAACATCGATCCGGACCGATCTTCGGTCCGGATCGGTAGTTCCGCCGGGAATCGGATCGGAGGGGTCCGATCCGATCCAAGAATCGGCCGATTCCGATCCGGATCGGCCAATTCTGCAATTCATGCTCCAATAGGTATCAAATAGGGTGACAACTCTGACCTATCCTGGAGGAAATTCAAGTTTGAGTTGATTTGGTACAGAAATCTAGTTTTCATGGACAACATGAGGACATGGTGAAAGGAGGTTTACGTGAAATGTCCATCCATGACTTTGAGGTTCGCTTCAAGGCTTAAAATTATAAGGTCAAAACTGAAGATATGAGCTGAGGCAATCGGTAAAGTTTCAATCACAAAAAAGGAAGAAGCTTCTAGTTGAAATTGATTTATTTGAGCAGCTGAATGACAACGGTTGTGTCGATGAACAACAAAAGAAAAATTGGAAGGAAGTAAAGGAGCAATATAATGAATGAAATTTGAGAGAGAACATCAAATGAAAATAAAGAGCAAAAGAGATTTGGTTGAAAGAATGAGACAAAAACACAAAATATTCCACAGCCTACTATAAGGAACAAACAAAACTTTTTGTGCAAACTTGAAGTGGAAGGGACAACACATATGCAAGACGATCAAGGAGACCGAGGCGACATAGTACCTCCGTATCACTTAGATGATAAGGCAAGGCAGGTGACTCCTTTTTTTAGTAAAATTGATTAACTATCAAATATGTGCCACTACCTTCCCCTCCATGCTACCACACCTTGCGCTACTGCCTCTATTCATTGTCAAACCACCTTGTGCGTCTTGCATTGTTTCTTTCCTCCATCAATATCCCTGTATCACTTTCTATTCGCACTGCCATTTGCACAAATGCATTCACACCCTTGACATTGTTGTGCACGCGCATGCTACCGCATCCTCATCATTGTGTGTCATCTCCCTGCCCACGCGATTACTTTCTCTACCACCAGCAACAGCATGATAACCATACAGCTGCAACCATGCCATCTACCATGTGCATCCTCCACTAGATGAGGACCTCGGGAAAGGATGATGGGAGAGGGTCCAAGGAGCAGGAAGATGAGCCGCACACAGTCGTAGGAGGGTTTCGGGCAAAAAGACATTGCACGTGGAGGCATTCTTCTAACTTAGCCATTGGTCCTTATGACAACCACACCACTAATCTAGGAACAAAGTTAGAATTTGGTGATTAATATGCTATTTTAATAGTTAGAGGGACATATTTGGAAATACATATGTTTGTATGGACTTAAAAAATTAAAGGCCAAACAAGGAAAAGGGATTTGGTTTGGATGGAATGCTATATTATGGTACTCAATTTAAATATCTAAGTTTAATAATATAAAAAGATACAGAATGTGGAGGATGTTAACCATATGATACGATTAAATTAGTATGGAGGAAGTGGAGATTGGCCACTAAGGAGCCCTATACTATTGTAATATTTAACTAAGTTTAAAGGAAAAATTGTCGCATAGCAACAGAAAGATATGAAATGTTGTATGGTAATGAGTGATATGCAGTGGTGGAACGTTAAGATGGATATGTTAACATACTGGACTGGATAGGATATGTATTATGAATGACCGTTTAAGGTTTTGATATATTAAATGTAGGGTTAAGGAAACTCCGATTAAAATATTATAAAATATCAAGATAGTACAAACAAAACAGGGATATAGTAGACTAAGCTATAGTACAAACAAAAAAAGGATATAGTAGACCTAAGATAAGATAACATATGATTTAGTTGATTTAAACATAACTGGTGACATAACTCAAAATTGAAGCAAGTGGAGAAAGATAATCCATATGGCGGACCCCCAAATAATTTGAGATTAAGGCTAAAGCTGAGTTAAGTTAAAGAAAACTTATTATTTTGTTGACGTTAACAATTTTGGGCCAGACTCAGAAGGTTGTATGAGCTGTCTGAAGGTTTTTATATGACTATAAATTCATGATATTTGCTATGGAAGCTAGAAACTGGACTTGGAATATTTAATCTGAAGTTGGGGCACAAGCTGAATATTTGTTATTGTCTTTATTTCTTTAGGCTGGTACTAGACAACAATGAAGTTTCAGTGTTTGTTGTTCGATGATGTTTGTCAGGAAGATCATGATGGAACTGTTGATACATTGCACAACACATACAGTAGGGCAACATGACATAAATGTATCTGCTGTAGTTTATAATGTCTGATTGAAAAGAAGAATGTGCTTGCCTTGCCTGATTGACATGAAGCACTTTAAGATGTCTTTTGTTACCCAGCTTTCTTTCTTTTCCTTTCTCTTTGCCTTCACTATTTTTTCATCATAATTCTTATGTATTTCTCATTTGCACGTCTTTTTCATACAGTTCATGGAATGGAGTATGCCTTTGGAGCCCACGAGTTCTCAGCAAGTGGAGTCTTTGAGGTCGAACCGAAAAGTTGCCCTGGTTTTATCTACAGACGCTCTGTGTGGTTAGGCACCACAGATATGTCTTCCTCGGAGTTCCGTTCATTCCTGGAGCATCTTTCCTTCAATTATAATGGTGACACATATCACTTGATAGCCAAGAATTGCAATCATTTTACAGATGATGTTTGTGTACGTTTAACTGGGAAACACATACCTGGCTGGGTGAATCGACTGGCTAGATTTGGTGAGAATTGCCTCAGAATATTACAGTTTTGTCATTGTTTTTTGCTTCTACCTTGTTTGCTTTTAAGTGGGAAGTTTCAGGTTCCTTCTGCCACTGTCTTCTACCAGAAAGTATTCAGGTTACAGCAGTCAGGCATCTACCCGAACACCTCTCATTCTCTGGTAATCTTACTTTGCATGTGACTTTAACTGTTTATATATATACTCGGTTCTTTGAGCTGTGACAATCTTCAGTTTTTCTCATCTTAGAAATTACATTTTTGTGCCTGCTCAGTGAACTTATTGGATTATCAAGGTTGATGTTTTCTGACAAATATTTTGTGGTATATTACTAAAACAAATGGAAGTAAAACATTTTGTTTGCACCAGGACCATCATTTTTGCGTATTATTAACTTGGCTCTTATGAACTTTACACCTTTCTTCAGAATGTTGTGGATTTTTTTGACAAATATGTTTTGCGTGAGAACTTTGGCCCCTCATTTTTGGTCAACATAATACGCCCATGATTCTCATTTTCAGGATGATATGTGGATGGCCAAAGAGGTGGCGGGCTGACTGCCATTTATCTGTTGTTGTTTTTTTGTCTTTTGTTGTTTGACCACGCCAACTAAGGGCTGTGCAAGAGCTATAAGGTGACGGCTTGGTCACCCCCCTTTGCCCCTTTTCTCTCCTTTTGTAGTTGCCTGCAGGGGTTCCAGCGGTGGGGTGCCGCAGCATGCACCAAGGTGTCCGTAGTGGGCCATGCATAGGGCGTGGTGGCATATGGCTTCAGAGCCCCTCTTGCTCTTTTCTTCTTGGCCTTATGTGGGCACCAGAGGTGATGAACTGATGATGATGGCAGACTCTGCATGCTGCGGTGACCACTGGACACTCCTCGCCAGGCTCTTCCTCCACTCTTCTTCCCTTTGCCAATGTCGAGGCGCAACCAAGCCCTCCTCATTCCTTACTTTCTTCTTCCCTCTGTTGGTGTAGAAACGCAGTGGAGCCTCCTCGGATCTTCTTCACAGTGGGTGTGCAGGAGCATGGGGATTCTATCTCTTTTCTACTTTTCAGTGCATAGGCTCTTCCTAGGGGTGTTCATGATTTGGTTTTTGAGTATTTTTTCTCAAACCAAATCAAACCAAACAATCTCCCAAACCAAACCAAACTGAACCAAATTAATTTGGTTTGATTTGGTTTGGTCTGATTCAAACCATATTTTATTAAGGTACAGTAGATAATATCAATATATAATTTTATTTTTTATTTTAAATTATATTCTATTAAAAATTAGTGTATATTTATACAATTCATTAATTTTATCTTAAAAAAAAAATAAAATTATATATTGATATTATCTACTATACCTTAATAAAATATGGTTTGAATCGGACCAAACCAAATCAAACCAAATTAATTTGGTTCAGTTTGGTTTGGTTTGGGAGATTGTTTGGTTTGATTTGGTTTGAGAAAAAATACTCAAAAACCAAATCATGAACACCCCTAGGAAGAGCCTATGCACTGAAAAGTAGATAAGAGATTAACCAAAATACTGGTTTGGTTTGATTTTTTAGGTTGAACCGAATAGTGAACAGCCCTAACTCTTCCCCTTTTAGTCATCCTCTCTCATCTAGGGGATTTTTCCTTTTGTATTAAATTTTTAGTTGCAACACCAACTTTTTCAGTATACAACTCAACTTTAGCCTTAGTCTCAATTATTTATGATCGGTCATATGAATTCTTTTTCTCCACTTTTGTTGATTTTAAGTTATTTCGTCATAGGCATTTAAATCATCTAGATCATTTTCAACTATCCTCCGTGTTACCTTAGAGTCATCCTTTTTTTGTTTCTATTATGTTAATAATTTTTACTTTTCTAATTGAAGTTTTTTTAGCTATATGTTTAATATGTTCAAACCATCTCAATCCCCTTTCTTCCACCACTTTCAGTTTTTATAATATATTCATTAGGTATTGTATATAATCTTATATGTTATATACATATATATATATCTTAACATCCTTAGTTTTAAAACACTTATTTTAGAAATATATTTGCTTTTCATTATTCAACACACTCATTACTAAATAGTTGTCATCAAACTTTTTAATTTTACTGGAGTCTTACGATTTCGTATGACTCATATGGTCAATCTCCACTTGATATATTTGCTTTCATCTTATAATTAACATCCTCGTCGCCATCTCTATTCATTTTTATAATTGAGTTAAAATATTTAATTTGATTACCTTGGGACATATTACTCGATCCTAAGTAATTTCAACCTCACATTTTCTCTTTTGACTTTTATTAAATTTACAATGCATATGTTTCTTCGAAGTTCTAATTTTTTATTACCTTCTTGTATATCATCTATGAACATAATATCATCTATAAACACATGCACCATGTTATGGCAGGTTATCCTTTGTTGGTCATCCATAACTAATTCAAAAAGATAAGAATTTATCGTAGATTCTTGATGTAAGTCAATTAAAATTGGGAAAAACTCATATTTCACCAACAACTTTGTAAACACTAGTGGTTTCTCTATTTACTTACATATATCTAACCGACATCATATTTTACTCCAACACTCACCACAAAACACCTCTTTTGAAACTTTATCATAAGTTTTTACCAAGTCAACAAACATCGTATATAAACTTTCTTTTGTATTTTGATATTTCTCTGTAATGCTTCTAGTGAGAAAAATAGTTACATTGTAAATGGACTATACATAATTTCAAATTAGTTGAATAAAATGGTTGTAAATTTTCATAAGTGATGCTTAGAACTGTAGCTCACAATTTCATAGTATAGTTCATGAGCTTGATCCCTTTATAATTTAAACAATTTTGTATGTTTTCTTTGTTCTTAAAATAGGCAGAATGATGATTTTTCTCTATTTATTTAGTATTATATTAGGATTAAAGATTTTGTTAAAAAGTCAAACTAACAATTCCACTCCTATATAATCTGAACACTTTCGTACTTCAATAGAAATCAGGTTGGGGCCACATGTCGTACCTATTTTCATTCTCTTTGATGTCTCTTTAACATTTGAGATTCTAATACTCCTAGTATAATTCATCTTATGCTTGGGCATATCCTCTATCTTTTATATTTTAATCAATCTTATCATTAAAAGAGTAGAAAAATAAATTTTATATTTTTCTTTAGTTTTATCATCTTTATTTAAAATATGTTATTTCTTATTTTTGGTACATTTGAATTGGTTAAGATCTTGATATCTTTTTTATCTATCAATATTGTTAATCTATAAATATCTTTTTCATTTTTTTAATTTCAAGTTTCTTATACATTTGTTGGAAAGTCTTATTACTTGCTCTTATAACCTTTTTTTCTTCATTGTTAGCCATCCAATATTGTTTTTCGTTGTTAACAACTTTGGCAATCTTTCGTGCCAATCTCTTTTTATTAACTATGTTTTGCATCTCATTTTAGATAGACCATGCCCCTTAGACTCCTTACCTACTTTTTTAGCTACTTGTTTAATGACTTTGATCTTTGTATCCATGTTCATCCACATAGCCCTTACTTTTTTACTTGCATTCATTCTTGATAGAAGGATCCTTGCTTATACCCAGATTTGAGTGCTGATATGGGATGTCTCATATCGAGGAATTCCAGCATTCACTAACTACGTCTTATGCTCCATACTTTACGTGGTTAGAGAGACTCAAATATGAAGAAGAACCCCCTCTTTTTAAGTATTACAACTATGGAATGCAAAAATCGGTTGATTTCGGAGAGAACAGCCTATGTAGGCCTGGTTCCATGGGGGATCAACCTAATCGATCATGGATTGGGACCGATTTGGATTGAATCGACCAATTTTAGACAAATTCGATGGTGATGGTTGCACCACCTGCATCTTATCCACCTTAACAGGTGGGGAAGAGACTTCTATCAGGTCTATTTGACCCAATATCCATGTATCCAAAGTCATCGGATACATGAATATCGAGATTTGGTTATATTGGGTCATGTCCTTGTATTTAATGTCTTGGAGATGAAAGGGTAGTGCCTTGTGGTGTCACTCACTGCCACCCCAATGTTGGATTCTGCTGCATAGTTGTCAAGGCGACAAGGTATTAAGTGATGCTAAATCAACTTAGGTGACAAAATGGCATTTTAGGTGTTGTCTAGGTGGTCAAGACGATAACATTAAATTTGTATATATAATATGTATATATGTGTATATATAATTAAATGTTAATACTATATATATTATGTATGCATACAAACATATATACATAAATATGATTATACACATGTTATAATTGAGTATGTGTTATATGACTTTATTTTTTGGATATATGTATGTATTGATATATATTTGATGGGAAAGAGCTAATCTAAATGAGAGGGAAAAGAGAGTTAAGAGAGAACTTTTTAATTTTTAAGTATACATCATATACTTGTAATCGCAAATCTTAACCATATATAACAGTAAGTGTTAGTGAAATATGTTTACATTACCATTAAATGGGTGTCCATGAATTTCGAATTGACCTGTGCAGTCAGTTCGGGGTGGTCAAGGGGCAGCGTCTCTTATGGGGGGTATCAGGGGTGGGACCCTCGAAAAAAGTATTTTTAAGTTATAATGAAACTTGGGGAGCCTAGCTAGGAGCCTTGGTCACCTTGAGTGCCTAGGCAGGCGCCTTAGGTGCCTTTTTGGCCCTCCTATAAGGCATCCCTTGAAAAGCACCTTGCCGCCTAGGCAGGCACCTTGACAACTATGGTTGATAGAAATGCCTCAGGTGCCTTTTTGGCCCTCCTTTAAGGCACTGTTGCCTCTGAACTTAAAACACACAAACCTGCGACTGTAAAATCCAGAATCTGAAACATACAAAAAAATATGAAGCATTTAAAATCTGAAATTTGAACCTAAAACATACAGGTTTGAAATCTGAAATTTAACCTCTTTAAACTAAAACAGATCCTATTCAACTTGAATTCAGCCGAATCTGCAAGTGAAAATCAAATTTCCAAATAAACCTTAAATAACTTAAATTCAACCAAATTTCAAGTTCAATCAAATCAATAAATAGAATTTAAGTCAAGTAAAATAAAACCAAATCAAGTTCAAACAACTTTTATTCCAACCAGAACTTAAGACAATCCAATCTCATAAATAAAAAATTTTAACCAACCTTAATCAAACAGATTCCATTGAATTTAAAACAAATCAAATTCTGAACAAATTCAAATTAAACTCAAATTCAATTCAATCCAAATCAAAGTCAAGCTCAATGAAACAAATCCAAATTGAATCAAACTTAAATAAATAAGCAATTCAAATAAATTGATTCAATTAAGATGAATAGATGTTAAGATATCAAAAAGAGATCGTTTTAAAAATAAACAATCAAGTGGAAATTAAAAAGACAAGGAGATGAGTCCCCACAAGTCTATCAAAGGCCGGGATGCTCAATCTCAAGACAATGAGATGGGTCAGTGAGAGGAATGTCCACAAGTCTATCAAAGACCGGGTGTTTTTGCCATCTCAAATTGATCAAATAAGTTCCATGTTCATCAAGGACTAAGAAGATCTAAATTGCTGGTCAAGTCGTAAATCATGTCTCATATTGAAAAAAAAACAAGGGAAATTCATGTTCGGTGCATTGATTGATACTACAAGGAGAGGACAACCCCATGAAACTCCTGGAAGACAAGACAAAAGAAATTTGAAAATTTAAAATATGAAATCTGAAGCCGAACCTGTAAAATTGAAATAAAAAACCTCTGAACTTAAAACACACAAACCTGCGACTGTAAAATCCAGAATCTGAAACATACAAAAAAATATGAAGCATTTAAAATCTGAAATTTGAACCTAAAACATACAGGTTTGAAATCTGAAATTTGTAGAAGATCCAAAGAATATGAACTCCACGTTTAAAATCAAGAAATCTGAACCTGTAAAACTTGTAAAACTTGTAAAAAATCCAAAAATCTGCAACCTAAATCCGCAAATTGAAACACTTCCAAATTCAAACCAAATCTCTCAAGTTAAATCAATTCCAAGTCAACCAAATAAATCTCTCAAATTAAATAAATCAAATCCGGAGCTGTAAAGATCCGAAATCTGTGATCTGCATATGGTCAGCCCATTTCAAAATCTGAATTTCAGGAATCTGTAAGAAATCTGGAACCCGAACTCCAAGAATCCGAACTTCAAATCTGAATGTTATTCTAAGAGGATCAACAAAACAAAGATAACTCTGAAATCAGAATTGAAACTGAAAATTGTGAAACCCCAACCTGTTTAAACTAAAACAGATCCTATTCAACTTGAATTCAGCCGAATCTGCAAGTGAAAATCAAATTTCCAAATAAACCTTAAATAACTTAAATTCAACCAAATTTCAAGTTCAATCAAATCAATAAATAGAATTTAAGTCAAGTAAAATAAAACCAAATCAAGTTCAAACAACTTATATTCCAACCAGAACTTAAGACAATCCAATCTCATAAATAAAAAATTTTAACCAACCTTAATCAAACAGATTCCATTGAATTTAAAACAAATCAAATTCTGAACAAATTCAAATTAAACTCAAATTCAATTCAATCCAAATCAAAGTCAAGCTCAATGAAACAAATCCAAATTGAATCAAACTTAAATAAATAAGCAATTCAAATAAATTGATTCAATTAAGATGAATAGATCTAACTTCAACCCAAACAAAAATTAGATTAAATTCAACCAATCAAATTCAAGTCAAGTTTAATAAAACAGATCCAAATTCATCAAGCAATCAACAAATTAAATAAAATTCAGACCAACAAAATTCAATTTCAAACTAAAATCAGGTGCTTGCCTTCCATCAAGCTCATGGAGTTGTTTTCTCCTATATTTGTGTGAATGTTTATTGTGGATGCATGTCTTCTACTTCAATGGATTGCTATGATGCTTAATCAAGGGTATTCGAGTAATCTCGATGTAATTAACGTCGGATCTTCGCAACATCCGACGGGGAGAGGTCAAAATTAATTTCAAAGAACCTAACAACCTCAAATTATAATTTTAAATATCATTGATCCTAGTTAGTACTTTTATGGAATACCATCTATTTTCCTAAGAAGTCAATGCTAAGGTCTAATCAAATCTAATTCAAATTCAAATGGAAAATGAATTTCCAAAAGAATAAATCTTTTTATATTTAGAATAAATCTTTTTATATTTTTGAGGTTACATCAGGCACCTTGGCAAGGCACCCCTTGAAAAGCACCTTGCCGCCTAGGCAGGCACTTTGACAACTATGATTGATATAAATGTATGTCCTATAAGTCTATCATGTATGATATCATTTGACATTTCTTGTAATATATTATTTAATTAAATGACATTTCTTCATTACTTCTATTAGAGGTGTATATAGTAATGAAATTCTTGATCACATGCAATGAGAATTAAATCATGATGAGATCATGATAATGAGATCAATCATTTAGATGTGTCATGTGTGTGATCTAATTATTTCTAGTCATAAGATTTTTAAGACAATATATTAATGATTCAGATATACTAGAATATATCATAAAATGATGATGATCGATCTTGTTGGTTATTAGTATGAAGACACTGAGATACATATACATATGCTCATTTGTGGAATAAGTTAACTGAATTGAATAAACTTATAAACCTTGAATGGTATTTTACCTAACTGTCAATCAAGATTTTCTATCATTATAGTGACACAGTTAAATTTTTAACTTAAATCCTCAAAGATGTTTTATCAGACATATCTTATGTTTTAGTTATTGACTTATAGATCACTAATATAATAGTTAAGTACAGTCAATGGATCTGAGTACAAGAAAATTTTGATAAAGGCAATTGATTAGACAATAAGGGATTGTTCACGATTAAACAATGAGAAAAAAAATGTCTTATACGATATTACTCTAAATTTAGGCTAGATTAAAAAGGATAATTGAAAAAGTTTTCCAATTGATTTATTTTCGAGTACATGATTCTAAAATGTTAGTATACTAAGGTGTTTGACAGTCTGTGTTGTTCTCCTATCCAACTGAAACATTGGATAAACGAGAGTTTATATATGTGCGGTATTGATGATGAAAGACTCAATAGAGATAAGATCATCTCCAAAATTATTTGAAATCATGAGACGTAGCCTTACATGATTAGAAGACTGATTAAATTTATTATCAGATAATAAATTTAATTTTAAAAGAAGTTCTTTTAATTACACCTCTACTAAATAGACTATTGAGTCTAGTGGGTCACACAATTAAATTGATTACTTAGTACATGAGCATGGATGTAATTTATAAAAATTATGAATATTTATAAATAATTCTAATTTCTATAAATAATAATGACTTATGACTAACCCTGGCAAGTTAAGGCAGATTGATTTCGACCCAGTCGTCTTCAATATAGTTGTCAAGGCGTACCCCTAGGTGGCACCTATGTGTTGCCTAAGTGTAAAGACAATTTTCTAGAACCACTTTGGGCACATACCTATTGGCTTCCCAATAAGGGGTGCACGCCTTGTCTCCTGGCCGGTTGCCTAGCCCCTGAACTTTCATGCCCTTGAATTGGTGATTTGGTAAATCAGTTTAAGCTTTAACTTAAATCCTCTTGCCCCCCGAACTGTGAAGCCCCCCCCCACCCCACATTTTTTGTTAACATCTCAATGGGTTGTCTCACGCCCTCCCCCCAATGGCAGAAAACCTTACGCTGCCATTGTGGAGGAAGAGCTTGTCGTTGTCACCCTTCATCTCCATTGTTTGCCACCGGTCCTTGCAATGCTCTCTAGTTGCCATCAGCCTTCAATAAAGCTTGGGTGAGCATCCCTCTGATCGCCTTAGACCTCCAATAAACCTTCTTCTCCTCCACTAGTATTTTCTTTTTTTTATTCAATGTTCTCCATCTAATATCTAGTAGAGATGTTTTGATTTTATTCTAAAGATCTAGTGTTTAAATGTTTAAGAAGTTATCGAACTAGCATGTTTTCTTCGATGCATCTATTGTTTCCGATCAATGGTTTTATTATGTTTAAGTACTTTTTATCTTCTTCATGTTATTAGAGAGTCTAATGACATTATTTGATGATTGAACATTACCTTGGCTAGGTTGGAATCCTCTCGATCCTTGTCAGACCCATCTATGTTAGAGTTTAAGCCTAAGAAATCCTAGTATTACTTGTTATCTGATTTTCTCTTGTTATCTGATCATTTTCATTGACTTATAATCTTAAATGGAAGACTTTGCACTTCATACTTTGCCTTACTACCTAGGCGGATGTCTTGTCGTCTAAGTAATAAAAGACTCTTTAGGCGCCTTGGGTGTCTTGTTGCCTTGACAGATCTCTAGTACCTTCTCTCACCATGGAGGCCACCGGTAAGTGGTGGAACTTTGTTCGAGACAAGTCAGAAAGTTCAATGTGTTGGTGAATTTATTTATGAAGAAGGTTTGTGTGAATACCGCTAGAAATTATACACTTGAACAGTTTGTTGAGTGTGTATTGTCCTACGCTTGTCCGTCTCCAGTCTTGAAGAATTTGTTGAATTCTGCAAAGGTATATTCATTTTCATTCGAATCCAGTTTTCCGTAATGTTATTTGATTCTGATTAAGACAATGACAATGAAATATATGGAATCAATGCTTCTATTGCTTATAAAACGATTCCTTACATGTGCCACTGAGGATCTGACCAGGATCCTATTTGGAATTTATCTCTAATGTTTTTATGTTTTTATTTTTATTTTTTGTTTTTTGAAGGACAACTCCGGATTGGTTTTTCTCTCCTTGAATGGCTGAATTGGCCCATCCAATCCTGATTGATTCATAATCGGCCTTAGTCAATCCCGTCCTGATTCTATTATCCACTATGCAAAATAAGTACCTTCCCCTAGTACGTGCACGCTAATAGCCCCACTACCTACTAGGCTATCATCAACCTCTACCTTAGTTGACCACTTGACCTGCAACTGCGTCCGGCAACCACCACTCTGTTAGAGCATCCTCCTCCCACATGTCAACTTGGCATTCTTAGTCAACCCACTTTCTGCAGCAACGCTAGCCTGTCTTTCTGCAAATATACCCGGCTGTGGATAGTTCCATCATGTCTTCAGTTGGGCCATGTCTTTTCTCTTCATCACGCCCACATTTTGATATCCTGTAAGATAAATCCCTTGTTGTCAATCGCTACCTAGGCACCAAGGCACTTCTGCAGGGCGATGGCCCAAGGTGCAAGGGTGCCTTTCTATGGACCCAGTAGGTGCTTGCCTTGATGCCTAAGACACTTGTCTAGGAGGCTCAAACTCTTCCATGAGCAATAAAATTTTTACTCCCTCGAAACATGGCAGCCCATTTGTTGGTAATGAAATTATATTATTATTTTTTGTTAGCACTTATACTAAAATATGTGTTTAATATTTTTAATCATATTAAAAATTATAAAGTTCTCTCTCAACCCTTAGTCTCTTCCTCTCAATTGGTTTATCAAGATTGGCTCTCTGTAAAAATGTATACGCACATACATGCATAGAACACATTTACTTGTATGCACACATTATACACATTCGGTGACACACAAATATATTCTTGTATGTAAAACTCTCTTATATGATTAAACCTTTTATAATCTACTCTAGTTTTCTTAGCTATCTACATTTTTGTATGTATATACGTAGTATTAACTTATAATTCTACCGCTTAGGCATCGTCCAAATGGCCACCTTGTCACCTAAGCGGATATGACATTTTTGAATGCTTCTGTGCCATGTGGCCTCAGTAACTATAGATCAATAATGTGTTCTCTCCACCTTTTGTCATCATGACAACATATTTTATCATTGTTCAAGTATTTTCTCAGAATATTTTTTCATTGCAAATATATATTATGTGAAATAAATATTTGTTGTAACCTGTAATCACTAACAATAGTTTTTCTAGGCCGGTATGGAGTTATTCATAAAGGTTTAAAATTGTACAGTATCCTTTCCCCTTGTTTCCCGTTCATTATCTTCATTTGTCAAGGTGTATGTTCCATCAGTAAGGAACTTCATAAGAACAATGACAAGTGTTGAAGATAGTGACATATAACTTAGAAAAACATTTTCAACTTCAGGCTATTTTCTTGATTCATGAGGTAAAGAGACTTGACTATAACAATCTGTTTACTAACAGTATTAAATACCTGTCACTAATAATTATAAAATTGATATTGATATAATCAACACAAGGTGTTTGGCTAATAATATCAATTTTGAAATTTTTAGTGCAAATAGTGCATGAATTATAATGCAAGTTTCCATATGTATCATTTTTGTTGTTGACATTCTAGAAATATCAATATTAAAATTGTTATATTATCATTTTTAATACTCTAAACAAATAGACAGGATTTTGCTATCATGTCAATAGTACTAAATAAATATTTTTGTTACTATGTGCATACATCAGTGTGTTTGATTACCTAATAGGATGGTTGATTGCACAATAAATTTGCATACTCTTTGGTGATAAAAAGTTGAATTAAAATAAAGTGTAAGTTAGCCAATGACATAAAATTGTCATGTTTAGGGAGATGTGATAACAAAAAAGAGTGGGAGTCATGTATGACCAAAAGAGGTGAGAGGACCACATGATAAAAAAAGGGGATCCTATCTCTTTTTTGTCCAAGAAGGAAATATCTTTTAAAACATAGTGTAGTAGTTGCTAAACACCTCTTTTCACAAGTTTTGTTACAAAAGCATAAAATTTTAACAAAAATTTAATTTATCATTGTTGGCGTCAATATTTTTCAAAAAAAAAAAGGAGACAAATGGGCCAGCAACGGCCATACTTGAAGCAGGGGAAAGTGACCCATGACCCAGTTAAATTAAGCCCAATTGAACACCCAATTGGGCCCTGGTTGGGTGGCCCGTAATTAGACAAATCTGGCCCATGTACAGGCCTTGCACACAGCCCATAGAGAAGGTTGGGCCGCAGCCACCAGCAGGCCCAAACCTGCAGGCCACCTGCGGCCTAGTGTGAACAGGCCACTTGCCACCTCAGCATGTTCAACCGCACCATGCTGCCACCTCAGCCCAGCCCAACGGTCAGTTCAAGAGAGGGGGAAGATGAAGAGGCAGCCAGTCAATGAAGTCCATTCAATGCAATAACTGCATGGGGGAGGCCAAGAGGCCTGCGTACAAGCCACCTGCTGGCTCTTCACCTCCCCCTCCAGCCTCTATAAGAAGAGGGGGGGCGCACCAGCAAAGGAGGGGGCTGCTTCAGACGTCGGGAGGCTGCCAAACTGCCGCCTGCACCCTGCTGCCAAGCAACCACCGCCTGCACCTGCTGCTAGGAGAAAGAGAAAGGTTGCTGGAGACACCGGGAGGCTGCTGGACTGCACCCTGCTCCTGCTGCCTTGTGCCCTGCCCCCCTGCTGCTGCTGCCACCTGCTGCCAACCGTGCTCTGTCCCCTGCTACAGAAGCTGGTCTGCAGCCAGAAGAAGAGAAGAGGGAGACAAGGTAGGAAGGGGCAATATATATTTATTATGTAGCCCTCTAAGGGCTTCTGTTATATTTGATTCCAGCGCCCATCTCCAACCCTTGGTCTGTCTTCAGAAAATTCCCATGCACAGCCCATGACCGCCCTTGATCAAACCCTCTGCTCGGCCCATACTTAGCCCCATGCTGGCCCATCTTCAGGTCTTTAAACAGACCCCTTCAGCCCCCCTCTGCGGCTTACCAAGGCAGCCAGTGTGCATGTCTCCAAACCAGACCCCATCCAGCCCAAGCCAGGACCCCAAAAATCGGCTCCAAGCCAGGCCCCAAAACAGGCCCTAGAACAGCCCCTTTGTGGAACCTATTAGAGCCCTAGGTGAGGGTGGATGACCCGGGGATTCTTGGAGACCGCACGATGGCCCAAGTCTACTCCGGGCGGATCCTCAAGCCCCTTTCTGGCCATCCTTCATTCCCCTTACAGCCCCTTTGTGGAACCCACTAGAGCCCTAGGTGAGGGTGGATGACTCGGGGATTCTTGGAGACCGCACGACGGCCCAAGTCTACTCCGAGCGGATCCTCAAGCCCCTTGTTCTTATCCCCTTTGAACAACCCCTAAATAGGCCCAAAACCAGGCCCTCCAATAACCCCTTTGCGCAGCCCAAAGCCAGGCCTCCAAGCTGTCCTTTGTACAGCCCCAAACAGGCTCCTTAAAGCAGGCCATTCTCAACCCCTTCTTGGCCCATGGTTCTGCCGCCACAGCAAAAAGGGAAGTGCTCCAAAACAGTTCTGCAGAAGCCATACAAGCAGAGGAGAGCAGTTTGAAGGCAGCAGACCGGCTTGAAGGTGACGGCCCGGCACCCCTTGGAAACCGCACGACGGGTGGTGAGGACACCCGGGGCAAAGATTATTTTGGCAAAGTCTACCGGCGTAGACCATTGGGATCAATTTGGTTGGGAGATTATGTTTTCTGAGATTAATTGTTGTTCAGAATATTTTTCTTGAGCATCTATGAATTTTATGGAATTTTGGAAGGCCTTAAACAATTTTTTTAGCATTTTACTGATTTTTCTAGTATTTTTTGAGTCATGTCCTGTAAAGTTGGCATTTTTCTGTTGTCGCCATACCTTCTTTTCATTTTTTAGTGTTTTTGCTGCATTTACAACATTTTTCTCCTATAAATAGGAGCCCTCATGTATACTTTTAAAGGATGGTTGAATGAAATGAAGTGGAGATTGATCGTGATTCCCCTTTTGCCCCTGTCTGTGCTTCTTTACCCCTTCGCGAACCTTCCCGAGTTCCCGTTTTACCCCCGGTCCCGTGCGACTTAATGCGTCGGCTTCTTCTCTCTCCGTCATTCGATCCCGACACCGCGAGTTCTTCTCTCCTCCCGGGCGATGGAGAAACCCTAACCTCTCCTTCAAGGTCCCGATCTCCTCTTTCCCGCGAGATTCGAGTTGGTTCGCGAAGAGAAAAAGTGTTCCTCCTCCCCGATCTTCCATTCTTCCTTCGTCCGGTCTCCATCGGATGAGTGTTAGCCGTCCGTCTCGCTCCAACTTCGCGGTTTCGACTAGCTCTTATACGGAACTACTTCGGGTCTTATCTCGCTACACCGGAAGTCAAGATTCCAAACTCGAAGATCCGTGCTTCCGTGAGCGGACGAGCGTACGGCATTTCGGTTTTCGTCGAACTGCTTCGCGTTGCTTTCGCTTGGTAACAAGAGTCAGATCCGTGATTTCAAGGAAGTTTCGTTCATTAAAAGTCTTTCTCTTCCCCGAATAGCTCATCCCCGAGTCAAGAACGGCAAACCCTAAACTACACCGGTCCGCACCAAAGTATGGCCCTTCCGAGATTGTTAAGGCTGCACGGACTCCTTCGAGCCGGTTTTTAGTTGATTTCTCTCGTATTCAGTTCGGTTCCACCGAGATTCCGTTTTCTCGCGATGAGTTACTACTACGGTAGTCTTCGAGATGGTCCTCCCGCCGGATTCTCGAACTCGAGGATATTACGCTCTACGAATAAGTGGGACCGGTCCCTCTCCGGGCCGCTGAACCGTCCGTTTAAGACCGGTCCGGGCCGGCCTGATCCGTCGTTTCATCGTCCCGATGTGTTGGATTTTAATAAAGATGCCGAGTGTTGATCAAGCAACCCGGTTTTCTAATTTCAGGATGATCTTGTGAATATCTCAAGTTGACTCGATAACCAGATTCGTCCATTTATTCAAGATCCGAGTTCGGTCAAAGAATATTCGTTGGCCGTTGATGGTTATTTCGATGAATATGATGACGAGCTCGACGTATCTCCCGGCGACTCTGATTTATCAAGATGCCGTTGATCTAAACATGTCGCTGTTCACTACCGACAAAGTTATTCCTTATTCGACAAATTCTCGCTCGACCGATTCCTAAAGGCTATGATGTCGATCGAGCCTTCCATATTTCCGATCATATTTCAACTCAATCGTCCGCTAAGATTGTCTCTGCTTATTGCAAACGGTCTAAGTCATTCGATAATTGGAAAATTTCACTTCGAAAGAGCAAGAAAATCAAATAAATTGAATATAAAGTGCTCAGTGTACTTCGTATTTTTTCCATTCTCTCGTAGAAGTGACTTCGTTTCGTCATTATTACGCTCATCACGATGTCATGCTCCCCGAATAGTAGGTTCTAGCTACTTTCAAAGTGTTGTTGAAATTAATTTCATCTGAGTTGCCTTATTCTTGTTAGCTCGAACCGAAAACTGTTAAATGTTTGCTATTCCTGACTGCGTGGTTAGTTGAATCTTAACATTTGCTTCTGTTCAAAAATTTTCTTGTTCTGCTTTATGGAAATGCAATTCGGACTGATTTCTAGTGATAACAATTTACTTACCACGGTGTTGTTCAAATTCCTTATTGGTTAATCTTTACAGTTCTTAATTTGACTGTGGTTTTCAATAAACAATCAGTAAAATTCCCTAGTCTAGATCATTTTGTCCCCCATCAACGGGCCAAGGGCATAGCCGGGTGGCCTTCCAAGCCGGTTCCATCAAGAAGCTCCAGCAAGGCAGCAGAATTTCCAGCAGGCCCTTCCGGCCCGAAGCTGTTCAAAGCAGGCCCGTTGAGCCTATGAAAATTGAAGCCCGGCTTTGAACGCCGAAGGAATGAACCGGCCCGAAGTGGCCTTCAGAAAATTAACAAATAAAAAATCAGAAATGCGAAAGCAACATTAAATTAAGGAGATTCACCCCTAGCGGGGAACTCCACATTGGGCGGAGGCGCGGGCATGCATCCCGTAGCTGGCGACCCGGACGGAGGCGCGGGCATGAATCCCGTAGCCGTCGATCCTTCCCCCAATATGGCTAAGCTAAGGCTGGCTATTTTGGATGGGTAAATTTTTACTAAGTTGGAAAAATAGCCGGCATGCAAATATAATGCCAAAATTTTTCCAGAGTAGTGAAGATAAACCTATGTTGGGGGGAAGGATCAATCACATTGTACACCGATGTACTTCACCCCATCTTTCAATGAAATGAAGCTTGATGTCCATATCGATGCATGAAACCGGGTATTCAAAGCGACCCGATGGGTCGGAGGCGATGCAAACCGCCAAACAAAAATAAAACCATTTCAAAATCAATCTGGAAATTCAAACAGAAAATCAAATCTAACAATTCAAACAAAAACAGAATTAAATCAAATCTGAAAATCAAAACAATAAAAAATCAGAATTAAAATAAATCTGAAATTCAAACTTGAACTCACATCGATCTTCAACAAAGGAGTGAACCGGTTTTGAAACTCATTAAACCAAAAAAATCAGATTTTGACCGAATCCAAAACAGACAAAATTCAGATTCCAATTAAATCTGCAACCAAAAAAACAGATTTGAACAATCCTTCAAAACAGATTCCAACCGACTTCAAAAAATCTGGTTTTAGCAATCTGAAAATTAATTTAAAATCCACCGAACCTTGTTCAAATAAATGACATAAATCAACCTTTTCAAAAGAAACCAATCAAACAACTTCAAACACCCAAAATGGATCAAAAAACCAACTCAAAACCAGAAAAATCCAGAATCTGAAAACTCTGAAAACAAACCAAATAAAAAATTCAAACATGCTTAAAACACTTCAAACTCATCAAAAATCAAAATCAAAACAGATTCTAACCAAAACAACTTGAATCAACCAAATTCAATCCAAAACAAGTAAAAAACCAAACAACAAATCAATCAAACAAGTTGATTCAAACTCCAAAACTCAAAACCGACTTTCAAGTCAATCCAAAAATCAACCAACAAACAAATAAAACAAACCCGAACCAAATCGGTTTGCATCTCATCGGACCCAAAAGGCCGCTGCCCTTTTGAGTTTCTTTACTTTTTGTGGATGTGCATGTCTCCAAAAACAGGTTACCGCGACGGTTAATCAAAGGCGTTCGAGCCGTTGCTCGATGTAAGTTAATGCCGGGTACTCGCACCATCCGGCGGAGAAGGGTCTAAAATGAAATTTTCAAAGAACCCGAACCTCGGTTCTAATATTTTTAAAACTATCACCGGACTACCTAGTATTTTTAGGATATCACATATTTTCCTAGAAAAGTCCGGAGATGTCTTTCTTTCTAAAGAACAGACGCAGAAAAAAGAGGTTCACACAATCATGTAACCAGACACCCCATAAACCTTTGTTTGATTACTTAAGGGCATGTT
Organism: Cryptocoryne crispatula var. balansae; assembly: GCA_036172225.1. Taxonomy (NCBI): domain Eukaryota; kingdom Viridiplantae; phylum Streptophyta; class Magnoliopsida; order Alismatales; family Araceae; genus Cryptocoryne; species Cryptocoryne crispatula. Next base: position 44,953,771 of record CM069921.1, read on the forward strand.
TGGTTAGAATATTAACTTTGATATTTTTGTTACATATGTCAGAATCAAAAAAGTGTTATCTGATATAAGTAATATTGATAGTGGTGGTCAGTAGTGTATACAAATAGACAAAACTAAAGCATATGTATGGAACCATGGTTGTCAAGGTGGCCCACCTAGGCGGCCCTTTTCGAGGGGCACCTTTTAGGGAGCCTAAAAGGTGCCCAAAACACCCACTTAGGTGCCCAACATGACTAAGGTGTCTGCCTTGGCACCCAAGACACTTGGGCTAGGTTCTCCATGTCTTCTTCGTGAGTAAAAAAATTTCTTTCGTGGCCGCCCATTTAATGTTAGTGTAAATATATTTCACTATCACTTATATTATTACGTATGTTTATGATTTATAATTGTAATTATAAATATATGTTATGTTCTTGAAGAATTATAAAGATTTCTCTTTAACCCTCTTTTCTCCTCCTCTCACTAAATTTATCAAGATTAGCTCTTTCTCGGAGAATACCCACACATACATAATTACATAAATAAATTAACACTTACATGTATACATACACACATAAACACACACATACAAATATGATTGTATTTATCTATATATGTTTGTTTTTACATAAATATATATAGTATTAACATCTAATTATATATTTATATTTATACATACACAAATATAAGCAAAGAAAGCTAGGTCCAGGCTCAGTAGTGGATCGGCCAGGCCCTCACTAACCCAGGTTGACCCAGACCTGATTTGGGTTTGATCGGACCCAATTCGGACAAAAAAACTCAAAAAATAGGAAAATGGTAAAAAAAATTAAATAAATAGAGAAATTTATTTTAAAAGTCAGTTATTTTGATTCAAATATTACATTTTGAACATGTTCTATATAACACATGCACTTCACAGGACAAGGTCGAGACCTAGTTTTTTCATATATATGTGTGTGTGCGCACGCTTAATCTTGAGCATATTAATGTTACATTTACTTTGTGGGTGATTTTTATCCCCTCCATTCTAGAGTATAATCAGAACACCACTCATCCGCGTTTCATATATAAATTTGTGTTCCGGTACCATTTTCACAAACTATTCCTATTTTTTGGCCAACATAGTACTCATTAAAAGGAGAAAAATTCTTGATAGCTTGCATATGGCAGTCTGCAGTAACTTGTGAAGTCCAGCTCTATATAATGTCCTTCTTGGCAATAAGTTACGATTGGTATCTCAAGAATCTGCAAAATTTACAAATTCTCTTTAATAAGACAAAAATAATAGTCATACATACAAAAGCTATCTGTGAAGGCCGCACTTCTTTGTCTTCATTGAAAGACTGCAACACATAAGCAACCGATCTTGAGTTCTTCATTGTGTCAAGACAACAGCATCTCTTCCAAGTCGTGTTCCAAGATATTTTCAATAAAAAATGATATAACATTAATTAAAAAATAAACTTAACACTAAAGGGTTAGTAAGACAATAAACTAAAAGGCATATGATGCGGGACAAAGATTTAGAAGCCATTTGTAGCTGAAATTAGGCTGAATAAACTGACTGGACCATCTGAATATACTTGGCTAACATGACTGAACTGTCCACTGGTGTTCAGTACCCATTTGGCTTAGATACTGGCCAAATACCGCCTGTGCACCCTTGACTTGTCTCGGTGCTCTGCAGGTGACGACCGGGCTAGTGGCTTGACAAAGTGGCTCTTATGTTGGTGCAGGATCCTGAGCCAAGTTAGCAGCAAGTTGACTCAGACCCTATTTATGTGTGCCTTCGACCAGCCCAATACCTCCTGCTAGAGGCCCACTTGGCCTATGTCAAACAACCCAACCAACACCAGGTCGGTCCAATTGAGAAGCTGGCACTCCGGTTCAGGTGAATCGAGGAGGAACATATGGGTTGGCACTGAGACTCAGGCCTGGCTGAGCAGTGTGGATATGGTCGGACCAGCTGGGGGGGGGGGGGGGAGCTCGACAGGTGGTTGACTCACATGCCTGTGGGTACCCAATGAGGTGGATTGACCAAGCGGGTCATGGTGGGTGCACGGCATAAGATGAAAATGCCGAGTCAGGATTGTGCTAATCTATGTAGTCAGAGGCGAGAGGCGACCGAGGCGAGGGTGGGCTCGCCTCGCCTCAGGCGCCCGAGGCGACATTTTTTATATTGAAGAATTTCTCAAAAAAAATGCATATAACAATGAAACTTTTGAAGAACATAAAAAATACAAAAAAATCACTTCTAGGACCTATAGTGCATCAAGATACTGGAGTCTCAAGGTAGAAGATTGGGCATTGGGGGTTTCGGAGTGGGGAAGGAGGATTTAGGTTACCAAATTTGACTTTCACAAGGTCCTCACCCGGGCGAGACGAGATCTGCCGAGGCGAGGCGTTTTTGCCTCGCCTCGCCTCAGATAACATAGGTGCTAGTGGACAAAGTGGAAGCAATGCCATGGAGAACACCGTAGCCACAATAGGTGCTCGATTAAACCTTGTAAAGGCTGTCCTGTAGCATCATCTTTCTTTCATGGAAACAACAAAAAACATAGCACAGCAAGAAGAGACGAGAGTGTCATGGCGACAGGGATAAAGGGAAAAGAGAGTAACAGGGAGCTCGACAGGTGGTTGACTCACATGGCCGTGGGTACCCAATGAGGTGGATTGACCAAGCGGGTCATGGTGGGTGCACGGCATAAGATGAAAATGCCAAGAGTCAGGACTGTGCTAGTGGACAAAGTGGAAGCAATGCCATGGAGAACACCGTAGCCACAATAGGTGCTCGATTAAACCTTTTAAAGGCTGTCCTGTAGCATCATCTTCCTTTCATGGAAACAACAAAAAACATAGCACAGCAAGAAGAGACGAGAGACTGTCATGGCGACAGGGATAAAGGGAAAAGAGAGTAGCAGGGTGTCAACCTACGTGGTGATGACACCTGGTGGCTGGGAGAATGGGACCGACGGTCAGGAATTCAATTGTGCAAGGGCTGTAATGTGTGGAGGATGGGCCTGGTTGCGATGCTCTGCAGCTTTCAGGGAATCAGGGTGGGGCCGTAAGCTAGTGGAGAAGGAAAGGGACTCATTGGCTTGGGTGAATGTTGCACCAAGATGCTGTGGGGGTGCCGCAATGCTAGGTCACGCTAGGAGATGTAGGGCCAATCTAAAGCCAGAAGAGCTTAGGGAAACGAAGGTGAAGCAATGGGGTTGGAGTTTGTGCAGATGTTTGCAGTGCATGGTGTGGATATTGTGGTGTAGGAAGCCATTGAGATGGTGGTTGTCATCAACTGACAGCTGAGGGGAGTGCGGGGAATGAACTGGGAGGGGGATGATGCCAATTCCAAAACAAGTGAATGATCTTAGACCAAGATCAAAGTACAAAAGATGAAAAGAATCGAGGGGCCGAAGGGAGTTGTAGGAGGACAGTGAGCTGGGGTGGTCTTGAAGGTGAGAAGAAGAAGCCAAAGGTTCTCCAAAGGTGAAAGATGAGAGCGGGACCTTGTTTCGAAGGTGAGGGAAGAAGACCGGACCAGGAATGACCTTCCAGAGGTGGGAAAAGAAGCCAGAGGTAATCCAGGGTGGGTGCTTACCTATGGATGAGGAAGGGTGGGGCGTTGGTCATTTTCGGATCCTCCAATGGCACCGTCAGCATCAGGGAAGAGGAGACAAGTCTGGGAGGAGAGAAAGGGGGAACTGGGAGAGAGATAGAGAAAGGAACCAAGATTTTATTTTCTTTGCTATATATTCATCATCCCTCGACTACAATGTATGGGACTTGAGCCCACTTTTACAATTAAGACCTTCACTTAATGTTATATCACAAAATGCCCCATGTATTAAAAGAAAATATAGGAAATTAACTTCTAACACTACTAAATAAGAAAAATAATGCGACGTCTTCTTAAAATTCGAATGATGCCTTCTCCAAGTATTCGGTGAATCGGGTATGATCTCATCCTCATCATTCTTCTTTGATTGCAAAAAACTTGTCCTCAAATTTTTATTGTGCTATATATTCTATACGTCCACGATCAATGTATATAGAGCAACAATGGCATAGAACAATGATGACACATGGTGTATAAGCACCAAAGTAATCATAGAAAGTGACCCATACAGTGTCATAGCAATAATTAAGTGCTAGAACTAGGAGCTCTATAGAAATATTGATGTGCGGGTCATCCGGAGCTGGCACCTTGGGGATAGAGTCGTCAATTTGCACCCTCTCGGTGGTCAGCTCCATCAATAGCTCAATAAACTATGCAGTCAACTTGGCCTTGATGCATCTATTAGTCTTAGCATCCATAACGCACTATTGTTCAGTCGTCAGCTTAGTCAGTGACCTGGTAAGCTACTCGATCATCTTGGTCTTGATGTATCTATCAACTCCATTCTCCAAGCATGTTGCTGTTGATACCCTATGACAAGCTCTAGACTAGTCTCATTAAGCATTTCAGAATATTCTCAAGAAGAAAAATTGATTCAAATAGGTCTGAATCATTTTTTATTTTTTATTAAAAAATGTAGAAAATTTAGGAAATATTTTAAAAAATTATGAAACACTCTAAAAAATTGTTAAAAATATAAATCTAGTGTCGAGCATGCCGTAGCTATGATGAAATATGATTATTACAAATTTATAATATACATCACAAATAATAGTGATATAATTGATATACCTTTCACCAAAATTGGTGATATTGAGTGTCATCCTCATTTCGCTATACTCATGAATACCCTATTCATTGTTATCTTGCATCTATATGAAAATAGTGATTCAGCCATCTAGTATGGTATTGTTGAAAATCATAAGTTATCTTTTAGAGTGATCTATGGATGAATAGTATTGTTGAAAATCTGAAGGAGAAGCAGCCTCTAGATAATTGGCTACTGTTTACTTATCAAAGTACCCTTGATGTCAACATTGATTTCTCCCTCTAGAATACTGTCTAAAGGCCAAATCTAATGCACTTGCACCACTAGTACGTGTACTAGAATAAGAACCACCACCTTCTACTCCTAATCCCTCTTCTTTGGATCCTTCATCACCACCCCCACCTCCTCTACGTGAAGGCGATGAAGGCTGGGTGGGTGGTATGCACTCTTCCTCATCATTTTCTAAGGTGATACTATTGCTTCCAATCACATGACGACATTTGATGTCTAACTTTCTCTTTTTAGGTTCTTCTTCTAATAGAGAGGGAAGAGGTGGAAGAGCCCTCTAAGGGTGAGGGGAATTGCCAAGATTTCTTGAAATTGAGAGATGGGGGTGGGGAATCGCTTAAAGATCGTTAGAATGTGGAGGGATCGATGCTGAATCGTCACTGGATCGCCGAAATCGCTGGAATTGTCACCAAACTCACCGAAATCGCCGGTGCCCTAGGTGGTTTAGGAGGAGGAAGAAGGGGGTTCGATTTTGGCCCAATATCACCCTTCAATTGGTGCATCGGGTCAATATCAACCCCAAATCGTAGTTTGGGACTTAAGTTGTTCCAATAGAATTAGTTAAGGAATTGGCTGATTCCACCGATTCAGACCAATTCCACTTGGAGTCACTTTTGAATCGGTGCTCCAAGCTAAAATCAGATCAACATGGGTTGATCCAATTTAACCGATTCTATAATTTATGGTGTAAGGATTGTGATATGCGGTGGACAGGCTCTGTTGCGATGCTCTACAGGTTTTTTAAGAATCAAGGTAGGGTTGTAAGCTAGCGGAGAAGGAAAAGGACTTATTGGCTCTAGGGAATGTGGTGCTGAGATGCTATGGGGGTGCCACAGTGCCGGATCACATTGGGAGATATTGCATGGGGCAACTGAAAGTTGGAAGAGCTTTTGGAGACGAAGATGGCAACAGGGCAGGGGTTTGCTCAAATGTATGTGGTGCATATGATGTGGATATTGTGTGGTGCAAGTAGTCGTCGAGATGGTTGTTTGCATCAAGCGATAGCCAAGAGGAGTGCATGGAATGAGTTGGGAGGCGGATGATGCTAATTCCAGGACAAGTGAATGATCTCGGACCACGATCTAAGTACCAAAGATGAAAAGAATCCAGCAGCCAAAGGAAGATGTAGGAGAAGGACTGTGAGCCAGGATGTTCCCGGAGTTGAGAAGAAGTTGGAAGTTCTCCAGAGGCGAAGGAAGAAGACTGGATAGAAAATGGCCTTTCAAAGGTGGGAGAAGAAGTTGGAGGTAGTCTGGGGTGGGTGCTTACCTATGGACGAGGAAGGGTGGGGGTGGGGTATTGGCCATTTCTAGATCCTCTTGAGGCACCATCAGCATTGGGTAAGAGAAGCTAGGGTCAAGAGGAGAGAGAGGGGAACCAAGAGAGAGATAGAAAAAAAAACTGGGATTTTCTTTTCTTTTATGTATGTATCATCCCTTCAGCTACGGTGCACGGGCCTTCATTGTCCACATTCACAATTAAGACCCTCACATGCAATTTTATCACAAAATGACCTATGTATTAAAAGAAAATACAAAAAATTAACTTGTATCACTACTAATATAAGAAAAATGAATGCGATATCTTCTTAAAAATCAAACAATGCCAATTCCAAATATTCAATAAATCGGGTCTGATCCCGTCCTCATTAGAGTACATAGAGAGCCTTTTGAACATTGCGAGAAATTGAGAATTTTAGAGAACTTTAGAGAGAGAACAATTAGATTACTAGATAAAGTGAGTGAAAATGGGAGGAGGGTGTGGGGATGTAAGAAGACCTCTTGGAGGCAAGGTTCGTGGGATCGGGATCCACATCAAAATAATAGGCCGATTTTCCAAGAGGAAATACTATTTGGATTTTTTTTAGATTGGTACTTCAAAAACTTCAAAAAATAAAAAAATTTACAAAATGAACATCTAGATCAGATTCCAACCGTAAGAGGCCACTGTCGTGTCACTGTGCCACCACGGTAGGTGGGGAAATACCACTGTTGGCTTGATTCCAGTGATGAATTGTTGAATGGTTGATTTGGTGGATTCTGTTCCCAAATCCTGGTTGATTTGACTGATTTTGTTTGATTACAGAGGGAGTCAGTCTTGGATTAGGCCTTCATGTTGAAATCAGATTGGTGGGTGCCAACCTAACCAGGGAATCAGCCGATTTCATGAGCTATGCTTGGGGGTCTCTCACAGGCCTCCAAGGTGCCTTGGGGCTAGCTTTTGGCGACTTGTCGCCAAAGGTCCTACTGGGTTGCCCAACCTGGTCGATCATGCTGACTCGGTTGAGCGGGTCGGGCATTTCAGGTCCCGACCAGAGCAGTCGGGACCTAAACTGATCTGGTCAAGTCGGGTTGGGTCGGCCGATGCTATCCCGGTACTCTATGCATATAAATGTCTAGTGCTACCGCCATGGTGACACCCAAGTAATAGCCTTGTTGCGTAAGCGGAATTGGCACTCTTGAACATCTTGGGCGCGTTGTCGCCTTGACAATTATGTATGAAACTGATTTTTCTTATGGTTAACATCAGATAGATTTTGGTGCCTACAAAACTCTTTTGCTCTTTCCTGTTTGTTCTTTAGGTCTGGGTAAAGCTTTTATCTAACGATATAATTTAGATTGACCAAAAGATTTCTGAAGTATTTGTTATTCTCTGGACCAAAAAACATACAGATGGCTCGGAATCCATTGCATCCAGTTCTGGGGAGAGTGAAGGGGAGGAGCTTGACCATCACCTTCTAACGATGACTAATGGTGAAGTAATGGTGTTTCCTAAAAGGCAGTGAACCTTTCTGCATCTCCTGTATTTGGTTGTTTCTGGTGCGCTGACTTTGGAGAGTCTAATGGTAACTACCTCCTCTGGATCTTGGTAAAATTGTTGTTTATGAAGCTTGCATTCCAAAGAACGATGCTCAAGCCTCGTTCTTTTTTTATGTATAGAATGTCTAAGGATGCTTGTTTTGAGCTCCTTAATATTTTGTTGTGTGGTCATTATTAATGATGATTTTCAGCCACAAGGTCACAAATTGCTAATTCTTGGTGTAAGGTACTGTTGTTTGTTTTGGCTTAATGTCGAGATCTCGACACTTCATTTCACCTTTAATTTTTTACCTTGTGACCAAAAAAGGTTAATTTCATTAAGATACTTGTTGTCTTATCTTTGGCCAATATTAAGACATGTATACTTATCTTTGTTCTATTTCAACGCAAAATACTAGATCTGAAAATTAAAAGGGCGACTTGATTTTTAGAGGTTAAGACATCAGAGATATATTAAGAGTTTAATTTAAGATGTATAATCAAACACTCAAATCAAAAACCACTGACCGAGTCAGAGGTCAGAGGAAGCTTCAGCTTAAACAGACAGCCCAAGGCACAGTAATCTATTCCCGCCATTGCTCAGGCCTTTGGCTCTCCTGTTAACTCCTATAGCTAGAATAATAGATGAATAGAGATATACTGGGCAGACAAAATTGAAAGAGGCGACCTCTGCTTCTTGACCCTAGACATTTTCGAAGGCTGCTTCTACTACACTTACTCTTCTTAATGAACTTACGGGTAGAACGTTCTTGTATTTCTTACTTTTGTGTAGTCTCGGTGATGTTTGAAGAGGCCACACGTCATAAATGACTTATGTGCACAAAAATGTGCAGGATAATAAAAGGTTGTCTGTTGGTGTAGCTAGGGTTCTTGATTATTTACAGATTTTATAGAGGGACATGTGGATTATCTCTGTTCCCAGATCCCTAGAGAACAAGTACTCTCCAGAAAATAGGTTGTGTATGTGTAGTATGCATCATAATGACGCCTGATTTTCTTCTTGCCCTTGATCCTATTTCCTTGTATCCCATCCCCTTTTGTCCTATTCCCTCTTCCTGTTCCCTTTTGCACCCCCATTTCCCCGCTGCACACCATTGCTATGTGTGCATGCTTGGTGATGTCGGCGTCTTCTTGTGAGTTTATCCATCAATGAGCCCTCCCCCTCCCCCCTCGTCTTTGCCTTCGGCCGCCAGGTTCTCTGCTCTCTTCTCGGGTCCATACATAGAATCAGTTTTCTGAACCCATGCTTTTTACTTTTTAGCACTCCCCCTTCCCATCCCATTCTTCCGTTGATCCCCAGTGTGAGGTTCATGTAGCTATAGCTATTAGACAGCTCTTTGTATGATATTATTCCGTTCTCTTTTAGGTGTGTTGCTTTGCATTGCTCATCTATCTTCTTGCAGTTGCTTAGCTTGCCAGCAATACAATAATCAGACTTCATCTATGATCCGTATGCGTGCTCATCCAAACTTCCTTGTGTTCCAACGCATCCAATGCTGTTTTTTTAACTCCCTTTTGTGTTCCACAACATACATAATGTTAACGAATTATAGATAAAAATTGGAATATGTAGGTATGTATACATAATGTTAACGAATTATAGATAAAAATTGGAATATGTAGGTATGTATACATAATGTTAACGAATTATAGATAAAAATTGGAATATGTAGGTATGTTATCCAACGCCCTGCCGCATGAACATTATCCACATGAGGAAGCATGAAAGTCTTTATTTTACCTGCTTTGGACTGTACACTTACTGTTGTCTGGGTTGTAGTATAATCTTTTTACACTTCCATGATAAAATAATATATTAATATGAAATCTAGGATAGTTTAAAGTTTAGAATCATCATGCATACTGAACAACCTCCTTTTTCTAAGAAGAAATCCTCTATAAAATTATTTCACGTATGATTGTTAAGCATTCTCCTTGATAAGTTTTATTGTAAAAGCATATTTTATGTCAAAAATTGTTTGTTATCACGAAACCAAACACCCTATGAGCTGCTGGATTACCTCGTCTTCTTTATATGATAATTCACTTGTCTGTGTGCTTTGCTCGCTGCTGCTCAGTTGCCAAACCTTTCAATCTTTCGGTGCCACTAAAATGATGCCATGATTAGAGTCCTCTATAAGATGAGACAAATGCATTTTACCTGACACTAGATTCAATCTAATGACACTTGAAATGTCACGTTTCTCATTTGAGTTTCTGATCTTGTGTGCAATTGAAAATAAAACCCTATATCTTGCGTATTTGATCCATGTAAACCTCCTGAAAAGTAGATATGGCTCCCTATCCAAAAATTAGAAGCTCTCTTGTAGGAGACTTAGCGGTCTTTTCGGTAACATTGTTAAACACCTCCATAGCTATTAATTTTGAAATTCATATTCATATTGATCTTCACAAGGTGTTTGGCTATTAAATTTTGAACTTTGTAGTACAAGGAAGACATTAATTATAATATAAATATCCAGTGGTATCAATTTTGTTATTGATATTCTATCTACTAGAAATATCAATAAAAAATTAATATGGTATTATTATTAACACTCTGATCCCTTAACATCAATGGTTGGATGCTGATGCATCTAGAACTAATATCAAAACTGATATTGCATTAATTCAATATTCTTGCCAAACAGGCCCCAATACACGAGGAGTTTTCCCCAGTTTTGCATTTTCAGGGGCGCCAAAAAAAAACTCAACTGCTTATGGGGTGTTTGGTTGCATGATAATTTTTTGTACACTTTCATGATAAAAAATTATATTAAAATAAAAAGTGAACCAACTCATGACATAAAATTATCATGTTTGGAGGGATGTAATTACAAAAAAGAGTAACTACCACACATGACCAAACAAAGTGGGGGGACCACAAGAAAAAAGAAAGAGGTGAGACCTTTTTTGTTTGAGAAGAAAATCACTTTTAAAACATAAAATTGTCTTGGTTACCAAACATCTCTTTTAACAAGTTTTCTTGCAATTTTTAAAAATTAAAACAAAAACCTTCATTAACATGCAACCAAACACCCCATTATAGTTTTAGTAGAATAATCTATAAATCGTTGATATGGGCAACATATTATAAATTATTTAAATAAGGTCACATTGTTCATTTTAATTCAGCATCGCCAACCTACGATGGTTCTTGATTACTTGGTTCGAGACATCTCAGTTAGCTTCATCGGCATCTAATACTTTAACCTATGTTTGTTCTTGATTACTTGTACGAGACATGCTATGCACTAGGGCTGTAAACGGAGCGGATACGGAGCGGATATGACGTTTCCGTATCCGCTCCGTTTAGCTATTCGGATAATCCGTATCCGGTCCGAATCGGATACGAATACGGATCGGATATTATAAGTCGGATAATCTTCGGATTCGAAGCGGATACGGATAATATCCGCTTCGGAATGTTAATTAAATATTATTTAATTAATATATTTAATAATATATAAATACATAGAAATAAAATTATAAAATATTAAATTTATCATATTTTTATCAATATTAACTTAGTATATTAATATATAATAAAGAATACTTAATCATATTTGTAAATATAATGATTTTAAATATATAATTATATATATTATGTATATATTATCAAAGGTGGATTCGGAGCAGATCTTAAACGGAGCGGAGCGGGCATTTCCGTGTCTGCTCCGATTAACATTCGGATAATATCCGTATCCGGATATCCGCTCCGACGGATATCTAAAATCGGATATTATCTGCCTAAACGGATACGAATTCGGAGCGAATTCGGAGCGAATCCGAATTTTATCCGTATCCGTTTACAGCCCTACTATGCACACTTCACCCGATAATTGTCGTGGATATGTGTGTGCGTGTGTGTGTATATATGTATATATATATATATATATGCAACCAAAAAGTCAATCTTCTGAATTACAACTATGAAACGCTTTCAGAGCAGCGGAAGATGAGCATGTGATCAGCAGGCAGGCATAGATTCTCGATCTCGAGCGGTGTAAAAAACTCATAACATCTTCAAGATACATTTAACTGAATTTTACAAACACGGTCACGAATTGTTGAGGTTATATGATAGATGGGTGGGAACAGAGGTGAAATCAAAAACAACCAAAGCTGCTATTTATGTGGAACAAGGATCAAATGAAGAGACCTAAATTGCATGATAGAAAAAACAAGTTCCATCGAAACAGATACCTCAAGGAACGAGAGGTTAGAGCTCCATAAACTTCGATTAAACAAAAACCTGAACGTCACTTTCAATTGGGAAATAGAATTCTATTCCCTGCTTACTAACATTCTAGTCGCAAACCAACTTCCTATGAAACTCGTCTGGTAATAACCAAAGTGAAGGTACACCTATGAGAAATCCACAAGCTACAACAAAAACATTTTGAATTATATGTACAAGTTTAGATAAACCATTTTCTTACAAACCGACTTTAACACATCGCATAATAAAATTTTCTTACGATGAAAGTGCCGTATTCATACAAAAGATATTGGTGGCCGATGCAATGGAGCAGGGGATAACAGCACAACCGAAATAAAAAGCCAAGGAACGAAGGCAAGTCGGATATCACGAGTAGATGGGACAAAAATAACACTAGCTTGGACAGCCATCAGAAAATCCACAAGCTACGACAAAAACATTTTAATTTATATGTACAAGTTTAGATAAGCCATTCGACTTTCACACATCTAATAATAAGATTTTCTTACAATGAAACTGCCGTATTCATACAAAAGATATTGGTTGCCGATGCAATGGAGCAGGGGGTAACAGCACATCCGAATGTGAAATACAAAGCCAAGGAACGAAGCAAACATAATGAGTAGATACATGGGACAAGAATAACGCTAGCTTGGACAACCATCAAAGGAGCCTCTAGGCTGTTTGCACCCATGATCTGGTGTCAGATTATCTGGAGCAGACCTTTTAGTTCTCAACTGCTGAAATGATGGTAATTAGTAGCTAAAAAATAGCTTCAGCTAGCATGCACCAATAAGTTGTTAAAGAGAAACTTGTACCTTATCTTCTGCTCTCTGATAGAATTTTTGCAACAGTATATTTTTTTCCTCTGTAGATATCACTGAAAAGAACATACAAAAAACCATCTTACTGCCACAATGACGGCTAAAAACCTCAGAAATACGACAGTAGCAGCATAATTTACAGTAAAGCAATAAAATGTTAATGAATCAGTAAAGCCCATTACTGAATCCATCCAAATATATTTTAATTTTTCACATGGAATAAATAATTATCTGCTGGATTTCCAAATAAGGTTGCAAAAGGCTGAAATTTTATTTTATTTTATTTACCAAATATTAATTATATCCAAAGATGGTTTGAGTTACTTTTTCAAGTCTCAGGCAAGCACATGGTCCCTCGGCTAGAAATTGATCACTAGCAAGGCACATAAGATTTTATAGAAAACTGATAATGAAGGAAATCTCTAGTGATTTTTCAAATAAGAATTAACGTATTAAGAAGCGTTCGTGATTTTACAAATAAGAACTGAGAACTCTGAACCATCCTAGTAATTTTTGAAATAAGAACTGAGATTTATAACACCAAACCTCTCTAAACAATCAAATGAAAGCAAATTATTGATTCATCTGCTAGAAAGAATGCCTAGCGTTCCTCCAAGATTTACTTTATAGCTTTTTAAGGCATGCTCTAACCCAAATTCAGCTGCTCTATCAGGTTCCAGGAGTGGAACTAGAGTTTTCATTTTAATTATGTAAAACAAATGTGTTAACCATGTGGTCCTTTTAGCATCTACCCCTAAACCTTGTGAATGTATCATGGCACTAAACACTTGGGCCATGTTTGATAACAGGATGGCTAATTCTTGAATATATATCCTCATTTTTTGGCACTTCAGAGTAACTGCATAAGGTTAGTTTTGTTCCAATAATGGATGGTATACCATATATATCCTAGAATTCATACTTGACCTTTTGACTGGAAGACTAATACCAGGCATAACGAGTAGGACAACAGTTAAAGCAGACATCCAGAGTTTGAAAGGCAGTCATTGTCTCTAAAACAGGCATACAGGGTTATGGAAGGCTAAAATTTTGATAACAGAAAGGTAGGCCAAAGATGTTGATAGTCACCTTTTGAAGTAAGATCAACAATGAAGCCACCTGCAGTTGGAACCTGTCATGTTCACAGGGATCAAGATTACCATGTCACCACTCACTACTGAACATATGTAGGCTGAATCTTAATGGGGTCATTTTATATGCCACCAATGCCCAACTAAAAGAACATGCATTTAGCCATATTGCAGATATTAACTGACACCTTGCATTGACGATAACTATTGGCTGAGCAAAATCCAATATGAAAGAAATCACCTTATAATTTGCAGAGGAACCAGTAGCAGTTAAGACTGATAGTACTTCAAAAACAATCATGTTACACTGAATTCTGTGTCCAAAGCATCAAGTTTCTGCAGCCATCTAGAAAGCAGGGTCATACTTGAATCCTTGAGAAGAATTTAAAATCCATTCCTTTGTATCCTTTACTCCATATTCTAGACCATCTAATATCATGCTATAAATATTTTTCACTATGGTGCTTTTACCTCCCATTCCATCTGAAGTCTTCTATACCATCACATAACTCTCCCCCTTCTCCCAAATCTCATCATTCCCCATAAGAGGTAGAAACTTCCAACTGTGAATGCATCAGAAATGAGAAAACTGTCTCACTTAGAGGAACCGAGCATAAGGCATATCGAACAGAGCATTACCAAGCTCTACTTTGCCCATTAAGCTATATCAGTGATACAGTGACCATAAAGGGCACACTTCCATGCATGAAATACTAGCTGCGCAAGCCCCTTCTTGAGTAGGGAAGAGTATCATCATATGAATCAAGAAGAATTAAACTAAAAGTAGTTTGTGCTGACAAAAGGATAGAGGACCTGGCATTGACCGATCTGGAGTGGCTGATATGCATCAGGCACCTCTTATCCAGAAATGACATGGCCAATCTTAACCTACCTTGCCTTCCAGCTAACATGGCAGCTAAATCTTCCCTGATGGATAGGCATGGGAAGAAATGGAGCAGTTAGGGTCACTGAAACCCTCATACAGAGCCGGAATTCTAATGGATGATCAAGCCCAAACTGACATTTCCTTAAATGATGGTGGCACTTAAAACTAATGGCAAATAATTTGAGCACAAAGTCTCTAATACATCCAGGGATTGCAGGATCAAAATCGGCTCTTGGATCCGCTAGTGCCAATCCTAATTTGATCCAGATCGGGTTAGCAAAATCAGGTGATTCCATGGGAGAAAAACTAATTTGGAATCGGTCCAGATCAGTTCTTCAAATACAAAAAAAGTAAAAAAAAAAACATCTAGAAGAAGCTTTCCCATGAGATTCCGGTCCTATCCAACTCTTTTGCGGTGCCGATTCGATCCCGGAATCAGCCGATTCCGCGAACCATGAATACATGGCATTCTCTATAAAACATTGAGAGACTATAAATGACAAGAAATATTAATTTTTTGAATTACCTAGGAATGATTTACATATAATAAAGTCCAGAAATAAACTAGACAAGCACTTTCACTTTCACCACCCAAAAAGGAGAAAAAAGATTGCTTCAAAGAAACAGAAACAGCACCTTGGTTAGCTGGTGGAAGAGTTTGACTATGAGTAGGATGGTATGTTACAGCTGTTAATTTCTGCAAAGCAACATGGCATAGATGTAAAGCTTCCATATTTGCTAGAGTAGGATACATAAAATAGTTCAAGAAAGTTAACACACAATTGATGCATTTCACATTGGCATCAAAATCAAGAGATAAATGTACTGTCAAATATCTGATCTTCAATATAAATCCTTTATCTAAGGATACAATGAGTTCCCATGGTTCAAACGGAGTGGCATTGCAGACTGCACACGCAGCCAGTGGGCAACAAAAAAGCATGTTCTGAAGTCCACTAGTTTACATGAACTTCAAAGTCTAAATAAATAATGACATCAAAAAGGGCTGAAACAATCACAAAACTAGAAAAACTACAATTTTGGAGAAATATTTTAAAGACTAGAAGTTTAAAGATAAATAAAAATATATACATTATAAAAGGAAAGGGGATTGAGGCCTATCCGGGGACCTACTCCTACTTTATAAGGAAGGTATCAGTTAATCAAATCAGATTGCAACCCCGAGGCAAGAAAAGTCCACCTTGGACCCAAACTTCTTTATTTTGTCTTTCTTTGTGTATCCCCGGGTAGCATTCTCAATCCCTCAGGCTGACTAACCTTTGATGCTCTCTCTCTTCTTGTACCTCCTTCCTTCCCTGCTACACCTGCCTGGTTTCCAATTAAGGAAGCCGAATGCTAGCATTTCTTTCATGCTTCTGTTAGGCTGCGCCTATGGTGGACTCAAAAGGACTACCACCGGTCTGGCTCAATTGACGTCAACATCAAGTTTATGATATTTTATTAGTTTTAGGACTTAAGCCTTTTTATGAACTTTTAGTTTGAGGATGCCAAAACAAAATTAAAAGTTCAAGACCTTTTGAGAGTCATAAAGAAGTGGGATGCCTTTCTTGTTTTAAAACCTTACAGGGTCTAAAATATAAGATTGAGGTTGTTATAAAAATCCCTAGCTTGTATCTCAGCGAGCATGCAGTCAAACATGAAATGAAGTGACCACGCTGTCTCCCCTTCATTCTCCTCCCGTCCATGTCCTTCTTCCTCTACTCGTGTGCTGCTGATTCTCCTTCCCGTTGCATGTCTGCAGGGTTCACTGGGAGCTACACCACCGCCCTGTGCTGCAGGTGCTTTGACGCATGGTTTGCTGGGTCATGACCCAGGTCGCGACCCCACCCCGACCCGGTCGGTTTTGGGGCCGACCGACCCGGTCCCGACCCCAAGACCCCGACCCCATAATTAATATTTTGTTATTATTTTTGGTGACCCCGTCACGACCCAGGTCGCGACCCCAGCCGACCCGGGTCGGTTTGGGGCCAAACCGACCCAGTCCCGACTCCCAACCCCACCTTCCTTGCTTTGATGGTCACTGCATCCCACCCAAAGAGCAACAGCCACCTTTCCTTCCTTGGATGAGGACCATCATGCTGTGAGAACCAGCAGCGGAGGGTTCCACATGGCTCCGTATCCCACTCGAGCCAGAAGATGCCAACAGTGAACTGACATTCTCCATGAGCTAAGGTTGCAACAGAGCTCATTGCTGCAGCCATCATCCAGAATGCCAACACCCCCATCCTCATGTTGTGGTCGACGTCTCTGGACCACCTGCTCCAGCCACACAGACCCTGCGCAACAGACTGTATGCTGCAAGAGCCAATGGGTGCTCCTTCCACACCAGTGATGGGATCAGCGTTGCCCAAGAGTGCCTAGGGATCCTTTGCCACCTTCAGCATCTTCGTGCTTGCCTTCTCAATGCTGGCTGTGGTTGACATAGCAGCAACCGCATCTGTCTTCCCCACAGCACCATCCTCCCTTTGTCACCCTTCATCCCCCCCACCTGCAGCACCTTCTTCCTCTTTCCAAAGGAACAGTAACATGCCACACGAATGAACAGTAGCTTAAGTGAGGGAGGAATATTAACCCAAAGTAATCAGACAGCAAAGGAATTCCAACTAGTCTCCCACAAAGGCACAATAATTCCTACTCCATCCCGAAAAAACCACGGCTGGAACCCTTGTGGAAAGGTTTGTCATCCTCCTTCATCAGCTGCATCTGTTGTGTTATCCCTTTATTGGTGGGTGTCAGCCATGCACAAACCCTAGTGCTGGTCCAATCGTCTCTCTAGAAGTGGTCGGGGTAGACAGCTTTGTCACCCCTTCATCGGCCGCTTATGTTATGTGTCATCCAAGGATGGGAGAATCGGAAATCATCGGAATCGGACAATTTTTTGGAAAGAAAACCGATCCTTTTAGAATGATGTTTTGGAATTGATCCAACTCGATCATTTTTTGTACTAAAAAATTCGTAAAAATCATTATAAATCCTAAAACATCAGGAATACCCCTAAAAATGTTAAAAATAAAAATCACTTATCTAACACAGTTTCATGTCATTACAAGAGAGTTTTAGACAAATGGATATACTTTATTAGCAATGATCAGTACATAAACATAGGTGGCATGATACAAATACAATATTGACATGCAATAAAATGTTATACTTTTCTTTTACTAATATTTAAGGAATTGACCATCATCATCATGATCTGTATGCTCTTAGATGCTCTATTGATAGTTGTCTATCATGATTGACCTATATCCATATGAAAATAATGATTCAACTATTTAATAAAAATCATAGACACTATTGTGTACTAAAGATGTAGCTGGAATATATGGTTGAAAATCTTAAGGGGGTTTTGGATAATTTACTATCCCTCACTAATAAAAAATCCCTAATTCTAATGCTAACTTCTCTCACTCAAATATTGTCTCTATCCCAAATCATCGGCTCCTACCTCACTAGTGCATGCATTGTTGAAAGATCCTTCTCCATCACCTCCACCTCCACCTCCACTTGAACCACAAGTCAGTTGCTATTGAGTTGGTGGAATGAACTCTTCCTCATCATCATCTGACGAAAGGTGCCTAGGTATTGTATGTTTAACTTACAAGTCATTGCCTGTTTTTTTACTTTCTTTTCTTTATTGCTTTCTCTGCTTGTGATGAAGAACTCTCAATCCCCTTGCCACGTTGATACACCTTTTTTTATTTTTGAAAAGTGTCTCAATATGCTTGTCATAGTTTTTGTCTTTATTTTGATGAAAGTTGGTTGTGAAGCTAGGGTTGGAGCTGAAGTTGGGATTGTAGGTGGGGTAGCAAGGGCGTCCTCTTGCATATACTCACATTTAATTTGAACATCATCAAATTCCCCTTCAGCCCTTGTACAATCCTCACGATCAAACTCTGGAGGTGCTTTGCCCACCTTCTCCACCCGCATAGTAAGTGGGTGCTCCTCCTGAAAGAGGTAATCTACATCAACATTTTCACTAGATAGTTTATATGCTTTTGCTCAGCTCTTTGTTCATATTGTTCACCTACAAATCTAGTGATCTCTATTCTGCAATTTTTTGGCAGTCTTTAATGTTCTTTATCCTCAGTCACATATTGTAACGGTAGAACACTAGTTTCTTTAACCTGTCAGATGTTAGCATATTCCTTTTCTTAATATGAATTAGGCTATAAGTACTCCACTTCCTCTCACACTAGAAGGAACTTGTGCTCTGACTGAAAATTCGATGGGACTCACATTTTTTAAAATTTTAAAAAATACAAAAAATGTCAAAAAAATTTAAAAATTTTAAAAAAATAGGTCATATGACTAGAAAACAAGTTTATTTATTTATTCAAATTTTACATTTTTCTACTTGTTCTGCATAATTTATGTACTTTATGGTATTTGAATTGAGTACATACCATTGCACAAGTATACATGACGATCATATTCGTCACTCCCTCGTAAAATAAAACTCTAGAAGATCTCCAGAAACCACTATAACTACCATAGGTGAACTATATCAAAAGATCTGACAATGATACATAATTCATCCCATAATCCTATTTGTGATATATAGGGAACTAAGAGTCTTGAGATGAATCAACTCCATAGGTGAAGTGTTTGTAATATCGATCTCCACCCCATTGTGTGTTTGTCTCCTCTACCACCTTGTGATTGTGACCTCGCATCATGGTCCGCATCTTGCACCACGTGCATGTAATGTTCCTCCTGTGAAGTAATGCATGGTTGTAGGGTAGATCCCCAAATCCATTCTCCTTCCACCAAAAGTGGTGTCAGTGCCTTCTTCGTTCCCCCACTTCATTATCACTGCTCTTTGATGTTAAATCATATGCCTTCTAATATTGAACTTGGATGTTCAACTATAACATGTCTTCTCACTCCTTATTGATTATTTCTGCATCTGCAATGTCAAGGGGGTCAATTGAAATTTGTTTCTCATTATCCTTACTTTTCTTACCATGGCGAGAAAACTTCGCAGTCTTCCATCAATTTGCCATGGAATGACGAATCTAGAATTCCCTGATAAATGATACGTCATTGAACACTCCTTAAGCCCACTCTCGGTTTTCTGGATTGAACTCTAGTTTGCCCAATCCTTCACGATCGTCGACCCAAGCTTCTAACAGATTTTACTTATCGTAAATTGTGTCCTAGTCAATATCCTCCTCTTGTATCGTTGGCTCCTCAATCCAACCTCTTTAAGTTTTCTCTTTCTATCTTTGTTCTTCCTTCTGATTATCTATCATCCTCTTTAAATTCTTGAGCTTCAACTTCATGTTGTAGTGACAATAGACTAATTGCTCCAATCTTCATGATGACAGCCTATTCCTCTGCGTTGTATGAATGAGGCTGAATGTTGACCAATTTTTCTCATACCCGGCCATGTGGTTTGGCTTATGACTCTAATTGCCACATCTGCTAAATTTTTCCTAGCTCGATGCCTTGCCATGGTCCATTCACCAGTTAGTTGCATAACATTAATCAGTATTAAAAGATAAATGAAACATTGGATCAATTTGAATTATAAACAAAGCATTGGATGGTACGTACCCAAACTTAGAAGCATCACAACTACTATACTTTTGATGTTCCAAATTGGGATGCTCTCAATTTGTAATTATGCATTTTGTTACATAATATGATCAAACGGTCGTCATCACTGAGCATTCTACGCACGATCAACTTCACATCATCTAAAAGCTCATTGGTTGACCTAAACAAGAAACTATAACAGTATGTATGGTTTAAAAAAATGACCTAGAAATGCATAGATGTTAGTAGAAAGCATATAAATATGTGAAATATAAATGAATTCACTTAATCACAAAAATTTACCGACTTCATGTATCAATGATGTAATGTTCGGTTCCACCGACGATCGATGATGTCCCACCACTTGTTGAAGTCGGACACTGTCTTGGCAATCTCATCCTTCGCCCGCTCAAGTAGTCATATAAGTATCTCATATCTACCTTATTATCCCCATCAACTATACCAAGTACTTTTACTAAAGGTTGTACTATGTTTAAGGTCTTCTTTAAAATTTTCCAAAAATCTCCATTGTTTAATGTCTCCTCTACCTTCCTCCTTTTCCTCTTATATAAAATGTTAGCCCTAGCTATCCAACTACCCCATTCTAGTGAAAGTAGCTACTGAGTTAGGGGACACCTTTGTTGCATTAAGCTCTATAAAGAAATGTAATGAGAAATGAACCGAGTTGCCCCAAGCTATATGAGCTCTCAACTTTTCATATGTTCTTTTATTAAGTTTAGGTTGAGGATGAAGCCATGGTTGTGAATAACAAATGATATGGATTGGGCAAACTTAACTATCCTATCAATTTAAGGATCCTTGTATATATCTGATAACATTAAATCTATCAAGTGGGCGGAACATGGGGACCAATTTAGACGTGGTCCATTAACCATCAAACATCTATCTGGAAGCTTTATATGTGGTCTCATTGTCTGTTATTACTTGGACAACTCGATCATTCTCTATCTTTTCGACAACTATATCGATCAATTCAAAAAAGTAATCAGTATTCTTTACCTTTCCTAATACGTCTACGGACTATTGGAAGATAGTATTGGCTTAATAGTACATTAGAAAGTTGATTATCATTCTCCTAATTATACTTGTTAAGAAAAAGACAATGCATAATTCATAAGTTGTAAAGCCAAAAGAGCACAAAGATTAGGTGATGTACTAATTAGTGCAGTCATTTATCATCAATGTGCATCCTCTTTTTACCCAAATGCGTTCAAATGAGTTAACATATTTCTTGATATCTTGCACTTCTATTAGAAGATAAATGTTGTGCATCTCTTTCAGGTCCGATATGGGCACTCCTCTCTGACATTAGCAATTGTGGCGATCATGCTCTCGTAATACAATCCCTTTACATCATTCTCTGGTATATTGTAGTGGAAGAACCATCCAACACTGTCCACCCGATCTTCTCCATATAAAGCTTCAAGTTCTTTATTATAGCTCTGATTGTCAATTGTCTTAACTATCAGCAGGTGATCATGGGATCCATGAGTCCTACTATCAGGTCGTCATTTTAAGTGAGGATGTGGATCTCCTCTTATTGTCGGTTGTTAGACCCTCTCCCACTTTGTTGTCTGCTTTTACTTCCTCGTCCACTCCCACTTCCCGAACCTTGAACCATGTATCAACTGTGTCGATGCATGTCTTCGTCCGTGAATGACTTATAGCTTACCTCAATTACTCAAAAAAATTTATCGATTTTTAATGATAATCATTAAGTATTAATGTATATAACATTGATATGAACTCTTTTATGAGTAATGACAACATAGCATCATCAAAGCATTTGTCTTAAGAAAAACTCACACTCTTCGCCGATTTCGTATATGTGGACCAAATACCTGGAAGGTTTGTAAATTTTTTCTTAAACGGTACCCTTATGCCACTTCAAAGCTCCCTTCACTTGTTCGATAGCTTATAAGTGCCTATGAAATTTAACTCTTACCTCGGGTGGAGTTCATGTGCACAAAAAACATGTTGTCATTCATCCCAATGAAATGATGTTTTAACTAGGAAATACCCCGGGACATCACTTTCTCACAAAATTTACATTATAATTTTCTCTCAACCATGGAGATCAAGTTGCAATGTAACTAAGTTGGATTGTTCTGGGTCACGCTGGAAGATTGTGTCATAAGCTTGAAAAAGACATAATGAATAAAACAAAATTGATATGTAATAACTTACTAACTTAATTAAACAAGAATGAACTAATCACAAAACAAAGTTAAACTAATTGCAAAACAAATGAACTATTAACTAATGATAAAACAAAGTAATGTCAAGCACTTAAAAACAAGAATTGATCTCTAAAAAAGTAAAGAGGTCAGAGGAAGAATGTGAGGTGATAGGCTTGGGGGCCTTAAAGGGCCTTGGGGGGCTTTAGAAGCCCCAAACGGTCACATGACCATTCTGCCAACGGCCATTTGATTGTTGGTGACCCGGTCAAGTGGGGTCCCAACTAGGTCACAGGGTCGTGTGTGCAACCCAGAGCTGGGTAGTGCAACCCCAATGTCAACTGACCATGGGTCAGGCCGACTGGGTCCCGATTGGGACCAGTCAGCCCAAAAAATGACCAGGTCAGGCCCAGGTCCCAACCTGACATTCCATGATTGAAACAATGAAAGCATTTGTCCATGTGGGGTAATATGAACTACAAGGAGAAGAAGATGTTACTTGATGAGTTCCTGGAGCTTAATCGTCCGGATTCACAATCTTGGAGGATCGGGAACCTATCTCTGGAGATGTTGTGGTCAGAAATAATTCTGTCCAGGATTGGAGTCCTACCGTAGAGGGGTAGAGATTTATGGTGAAGAATTATGAGGATGAGGATACATGACGGAAGTCTGGGTTCGACTATGGCAAGAGGTTGTCCATGTTGCAGAGTTTATAGAGGAATTTCAACAATTCTGGATTAATGATAGGGGTGTTCTGATGGTTGCATGGTCGGAGTCATCTCTGGCCAAGATTATTTCTCAGTTCAGTAAATTGGTCTTCGTGGACACGAAGCATCTGTGGTGACTGACGGCAGATTCTATTGATGTCCTGGTTGAGAGTGAGCTCAATTTTGACTCAGGATTCACGGTTCCAATTGTTATAGAGAGAGTTCAGTACTCTGTGAATCTGTGTCACATTTTGATGATGACAGAGGATGGGGGATTTGCTGCCGGTTTGGTGGGGTAGAGAAAAGCTTACTCCTTCAGAACTCCAAACTTCCTATTTCTAACAATACTGGCATAAGGAGGAAAGGTATTCGTTGATGGATGGGGAGTTTTAGGAAGGTGGTCACTCTTCCCAGGTGTTGGAGGCTGAGACCAATGCCAAATAGGCTGGCTCCTCTTTCAACAGAGGGGATGATGCTTCTAGGCCGTTAACTTTGTTGGACCTGATAGGGGCCACAGAGATAAGGAATCCTACTAACTTAATGCCATTTCAGCAGCTGGCTGATCTAGCTCAATGCTTATGTGCATCTGATTCAAGCCTTCGTGTTACTGAGGATGAACCAGCCATGTTGCTTACTGAACCGGCATGGTTCAGTCCTCCCGTGGGCAGATGGGCCGTCTTCTTCGAAGCCAATCGCACATCGGCTGGATCCTTCTTTAGAGTTTCCGGAGGCTCATGCAGTGATATCATGGGGGCTTTTAGGGTCTCATACGGTGAACATTATGAAAGGAGAACAAATTGTGGACCTCATTCCAAGGTTAGGTACAACACTTAAACCCATGTCGGAATCTGAGGACGACGATGCAAGTGTAGTTTCACTTGCAATCATTTCACCGGATAGTAGGGAGGCACCTTGCATGTGTTGGGTTGATGAAGTTGAATGACGCGGGACTAAAATGGACTGTGAGTGTAAGACATTGGAAAACACTCTTAAGAATTTTAACAAATCTTCATTTTAAAACAGTTCGAAATTTCAAGATTGGTTTATTTCTGTTAACACTAGAAATTGGACCAGCGAACTTTTATCCACTTAAGAAAATAATGAAGGTTTTAAACAATGTATATTTTCTGTATTTCGACCAACTAGACTTAATTCGCCAAACTTTAACGAAACCAATTTTCAGAATAGCTTCAACTGGCTCTCGAAAATATACTCACATTTGTGCCAACTACTCTGAATGAATCGAGCTAGGTTCCTACTCACAAACTGAGCAAGGCGTTCGAGACGGATAATAGGTAAAGCAAGTAAACAATCAAGGATTTTCTGAGTCAGAGATTACCTCCATACTCAAGTGTGGGTGTCGGCTCGGCTGGTCTCAGTCACGATTCTTTATACATCCAAAATCATATAAGCATTACAGCTTCAAATGACGACCCACACCTCGCAGGGTGGTAACAGGTCAAGACAAACCAGTAATTTGAATCGTGACTGTAACCAGGGTGACGAGCAGGCGAGAAATCCAGATCAGCCGCAGATTCGTTGAACAGGTTCCGACAGATCGTGCCACAGACAGAAACTTAAACCAGCTTAGTTTTGGAACGCGTATTAGGGTTTCAACTGCCACGGTTATCAACTTCCGACTTGAGTAGGCATCTCCGAGGAGTCACCAGTACATCAACCGGATTGAATACCGTCCCAACAGATTGAAGAAGCTAGAGTTATGCACAGTCCCGACTGGTGACCCGGAGAATAGCTCCCCACTGGACGAGGACCAGTGTAGTATCCTGTTCAGCTTTCAAAACCGCAGAGTATAGGGAGAGAGCTATTCACTGGACAAGGACCAGTGTAGTATTCTGTTCAACTTTTAAAACCGCAGAGAATAGAGAGAGCTATTCACTGGACAAGGACCAGTGTAGTATCTAGTTCAACTCTTCAGACCGCAGTGAATAGAGGGAACTATTCACCTGAGTGGACTGATGAGACGTGCGAACTCGGTAGCTAACAATCCGAAGTAAGATCATATTTAGATCTCCTGAGTGACATTCATCATTTTTCCCTCTACGACATTCCAACAGTCATAGATCAATAGATCTCAGAACTTTACTTTTAATGACATCATTGTTCCAGACGAACTAGTCATTCATATCTTGACTCCGAAACCAAATCTCAAATAGGCGGAGGACACCACGATTTCAGAACAGTAAAACCAACGTAAGGACTAGTTCCGGATGCATCTCCAGCTTGGGCTTCGCCACCAAGCGGATGTTCTCAGATCTAGAAGGACTCAGCAAGTGTTAAAATGAAAGAACGCAACGGGACCCGATTGTTTGCAGGACATCTTCGACATATGAAGTCGAGACGGGAGGTGCACCAGATCTGGAAGCGCTGAATAATGCAAACATACTTGGCAGATTGGAAATCATTGTAACTACGCGCGAATACTTAGCTGGAAGGAAAAATCAGTGAATGGCGTTCTCTGTTGGCAGACCAACACGTTGTTGGTGCTCTGCTAAAATGAGATCCGCCTTATGAGTAGCTGCTGTCGTGGGAGTAGAAGAAGAAACATGAGTAGCAGAAGCCGTAGAAGACAACCAACGTTCGCCACAGGACGCCATTGAAGAGAGAGCCGCCAGAATGGTAGTAGATCCGCCAATATCTTGTTGGAAGTAGAGAGGTAATGCACTAGCTAACTACTAGAAGACAGAAAATGTAATGACGCTCACTGGATCTAGGCTCCGGAAGAAGGAGCTTCGGAAGAACGAAGACCTACGAACGGGAGAGGAAATGCGCTACGGAAAAAAGCTCTTTCTCTTGCATCATGTCGAGCAAGGCCTCCCCATCTCCTTTTAAGAGGCACAAGGTGAGAAGAAAAAATAAAAGAAAATGAGGCAAGTGCGTATTGGGCCCGCGGCGCCATTGTGCTACAGGTAGCCCACAGTCGCCCTTTCCAAAAGTAAGTGACCAAAATGAAAAAAAAGAAATCCTACGCAATGGGCCTACAAAGAAACACTACCCAGTGGCCCAAAGACCCCCTTACGTAAATGTAGGATGTAAAAAAAACTGGGCCAGGTTTAGAAAACAAAGGCGGCCCAAAGGAAAATGACGAAAAATAAAAGAGACTTATTTTAAATCCCTCTAATATCGATATCTTTGACGTCGGTAAAATTTCCCAAACCGATTTGGACCAATGTCCCCATCAATTCCTCCGGGCTGCAAAGGATTCGACTCCGTCGAATCAAATCTTTCCAATAAATCAGGATCAAGTTGTTGTAACTCTGTTCTTGAAATCCAAGAATCATCAGTTGCCGGTCTACCTTTCCAACGTGCAAGGTACCTCTGAATCAGTCCATCCAAGGATGCAATTACCTGCTCATCCATTATATGCTCTACTTGCTCATGCTCAGATTTTTGAGGCTGTTCTAGTGGACTCTCAGAAGTGACTCTCGGTTTGAAGGAATTTGGTCGAACAAACTCACTGGGTGAAGTAGTTGGCGGTTGAAATGCTATTAAATCGGAGACATTAAAGGTTGAACTGAATCCATAGTCTGAAGGTAGATCAAGAACGTAAGCATTGTTACCAACTCTTTTTATGATCTTAAATGGTCCCCGGTTCTCAAGCAATTTCTTAACGAGTCCAGGAACCGTTCAGGACGAATCCTGATGATAACAGAATCACCAATTTGAAATTCTTTTTGTCTTTTATGAAGATCAGCAAGATTCTTATAGAGTGAATTCTGTGTTTCTATGTCCGCCTAATCGTATTACGAAGACTCGCTTATGTGTTACGCAATGACTCGGTGATGCGGAGACGTTTTAGCGTAAGAGTGTTTACAAGATCAACGGGTCTTCCTATATCTGAAACAATTTCAAAGGGGGATAACCCGGTGGTTTTATTAACGGAATCATTATACAAATTCGGCCCGAAAGGAAGAATACAATCCCAACTCTAACATGCTCTCTCGACAAGACACCTCAAGTGAAATCTCCTAAACTGTTCGCAACTACATTTGTCCTTCAGTTTGAGGATGATATGCACTGGAAAATTTTAACTTTGTACCCAGTAAATGCCAAAGCGTTTTCCAAAAATAACTGACAAACTTTACATCTCTGTCAGTCACAATAGTTTTAGGCAAACCATGAAGTCTAACCACCTCTTTTAAGAACAATCTAGCAATTATTGAGGCATCTGAGGTCTTAGCACAAGGGATAAAATGAGCCATTTTTGAAAATATGTCCACTACAACTAGAATGGAATCGTACCTCCTGACAGTTTTCGGAAGACCTAAGACAAAGTCCATGCTATGGTCTTGCCATGGGCAATCTGGAACAGGAAGGGGAGTGTATAACCCAGTGTTCTGTTTCCTGAAATTGGAGGTGGCACAGGTGTAACATTGAGAAACAACCTTGGCCACATCCCTCTTAAGACTTGGCCAATAAAATCTTTGTTCAACCAATTCTATGGTCTTATTGCGGCCAAAATGACCACCAAGACCCCCACAATGAAGTTCCCACACTAAGAAATCCCTTAGTGAGGTACGAGGTATGCAAAGGCGATTACTGAAGAGGTAACCATCATGAATAAGGAAATGCGGAAAATCTCGAGAAGGCCCATTAACCAACCGGAATACGTTTGACGAAAGTCTAGGCAATCAGTGATATTCCTCCCCGAAAATTTGTGAAAATCCAACGGTTCAAGACTAAAAGAATTTAGCGAGAATGACTCCTTCTAAGTGCATCGACGACTACATTTTACTGTTCCGAGTTTATGTTTCGAAGGCAAAGTGAAAGCCTGGATGTATTCGACCCAACGACTATGTCTAGGGTTCAATTTCTTTTGGGCCTGAAGATACCTCAAAGCTTCATGGTCAGAAAATAAGACAAACTTCTTAGACAAGAGATAATACCGCTAGTATTTTAAACTCTGAATGATGGCATAAAACTCTTTATCATAAGTAGAATATCTTAATCTGGCATCTGACGATTTCTCATTAAAAAAGGCTATTGGATGACCCTCTTGTGAAAGAACTCCTCCTATACCAATCCCAGATGCATCACATGCAACCTCAAAGACTAAAGAGAAGTCTGGAAGTTTGAGGACAGGAGACTGAGTCATAAGTTGTTTCAAGGAGACAAATGCAGCATCAGTTGCCTTAGACCACTGAAAGTTGCCTTTCTTGAGACAGTATGTGATAGGGGCTGTAACAGTGCTGAATCCCCTAATGAAACGTCTATAAAAAGTAGCCAATCCATGAAAACTCCTAACATCATGGATGTTTTTAGGAGTAGGCCAATCAAGAATGGCTTTGACCTTAAGTACGCGAAACGCCATCCTTAGAGACTATGAAGCCCAGAAATGTAACAGTGGGAGTGAGAAAAGAGCATTTCTTAAAATTCCCAAACAATTTTTCTTCTCTTAAGGCTTGACAGACCTGTCTAAGATGTCTTAAATGTTCAGTTCGTGATAAACTAGTCATCAAAATAGACTACCACAAACTGACCAATAAAAGGCTTAAGGACAAGGTTCGTGACCTCGTACGAAGGTACTAGGGGGCATTTGAAAGCCCGAAATGGCATCACAAGCCATTCATAGAGACCATCCTTGGTCTTGAAAGCGATTTTCCACTCATCGCGAGGTCTAAGCCTTACTTGGTGATATCCACTCTTCAGTCAATTTTAGAAAAAATCACCGCCCCAGCTAACATGTCAAACATGTCATCCAAACGAGGTATAGGAAAGCGGTACTTGACAGTAATTCTATTTATTGCCCTACTGTCAACACACATGCGCCACGTTCCATCTTTTTTTGGTGCAAGCAATGCTGGAACAGCACATGAACTCATGCTCTCTCTAATGTATCCCTTATCAAGTAACTCCTCTACTTGTCTCTTGAGTTCCTCATGAGACTTTGGATCCATCCTATAATGGGGCAGATTTGGTAAAGTGGATCCTGGTACCAGATCTATGGCATGTCGGACCTCTCTCATGGGAGGTAGCTCAGTAGGAAGTTCATCAGGGAAAACATCAACAAATTCATTTAGAAGTTCTTGAACTTCTGGTTCAACCTCAGCTTTGGGGTGGATGTTGTCAGCTTCTTTGGCTATCACAGCAAATATAGGCCCATTTCTACTCTCAATTTCGAATTCATGTTCACCAATGATGTGAAGAAGTCTGGGTGTTCCTATTGTGGCTAAAGAAACCTCTTTGCCTTTGGGTTTTGGTTGAGATTTAACCAGTTTGGATTTGGTTAAGCCATCAGTTTCTAGAACTGGTTTTTGGAATGGAAGCTTTCCTTCTAACTTCTTAGAAGAGTCATCTGGACTTAAGGAGGGTGCTGTTTGTGAAGATGAACTGGAAGAGTCATTTGAACTCTTAGATAAAGAAGGTGGGGTAGGAGAGAGAATAATCTGTCTCCCATCAAAAGTGAACTCACATATGTTTGTTCTACCATGCAAGGTAGCATCAACATCAAAAAGCCAAGGTCGCCCCAAGATAATACTTCCCACTTCCATGGGAAGCACATCACACCAAATGTTGGCGATTATAAGGAGGAAGTTGGATAGGAACCGGACACCTACTTTGCCTTTGGAATGGAGGTAGAATCTACCCAGATACTACATAAGGGTTAGGATGGTCGGATGGAATAAGCCCCGAGTTTGAAAACGGTATTAGTGGATATAGCATTAATGCAACTACCACTATCTACGATGAGCTTCTGAGACCTTTCCTTTGGCACAAAGAAAGTATGGAAGATAGAAGTTCTCCTCCAATCATCATTACAAACAGATTGGGTGAAAGCACACCTCACCACCCCTACTCTGGTCTCCTCATCCAAGGGTTCAAGATGACTTGGGTCACTCTCTTCTTCCTCAAATTCTTTCAACAAATTCTGGTCAGCTTCATACACTACAGGTTGAAGATTTGGATCCTGATTTTCATCTAGATACCCCTCAATGCATAAAGAACGGTTTTGTGGGCATTGAGACTTGTAATGTCCCATCTTTCCACAACCAAAACATTGAATTTTGCTGCTACTACCCTCAACAACAGTAGGTTGCTTTCCCCTATCTTCTCTCTTATAAGTGGAATCAAGTGGGGTTTTGAGAGAAGGTATAGGTACTAAAGCATCTCGTGGGTTATTCTGTTGAGTTCCCCTGTTTGGTGGAAATGATGGCCTAGGATTATTGAAATCTGGGATCCTAGGAGAAGGTTGAGGAAATCTTTGACCACGAAATTCATTATTAGGGGCCTGGATGTATTTATGCCTATGAGGTTCCTGCACAGTCTCAACTGTTCAAATTGAATGACAACTTCATAGGCATGATCAAGTGTTGTAACGGACTGCCTAAATAACTCCCTCTTAAGTTCTGGCCTAAGTCCCTTCCTGAACCTTGATAATGTCATCATCTCATCCTCTTGGATACCACACCTCAGGAGGTAGTCATCAAATTCTGCAATGTAGCTAGATGCACTACGATTTCCTTGGGTAATACCCTGCCATTTATCAACCAACATTTGTCTGTAAGATGACGGTTGATATTTTTCTCTCAACTTGGCTTTCATCTCCTCCCAGTTCTGGATGGGTTCTTGCTGCCTCTGCCTAAGCAAGGATTCAATGTTGTTCCAATGAACCTTAGCCTGACCTAGGAGTTTCATTTTCGCAAACCTAACTTTTCTAGCTTCGGAGAGTTCATACCAATCGAAATAGTGATCCATTCCTGCCTCCCAATCCATATAAACCTTAGGATCCAATGAACCCTCAAAATTTGGGGCATCCACCTTAATGTTTCTGAGACATCTTTCTTCAGCTTCCTGCTCTCTCCTTTGTCTACCAACCATGCCCTGACCCAGAAATTCAGGTGGTTGGAATTGTGGTTGAAAAGGAAGTGGTGGTTGTGGATAGCCTGGAGGTTGAGGAATAAAAGGTGGAGGTGGGATAAAAGAAGGCTGTTGAGGAGGAAATTCACAGAAGTTAGGATTCCTTCTTGGAAAATTCAAATTCCTGGGATCTTGAGGGAACCTAGGAGGTTCAGGTCTGACTTGAAAATTCAGGTTTCTAGGTCCTACAACCTCAGTTAAACCAGGTCTATTTTCTAACCCAGTGACCCTGTCATTGAGTTCATGAAGAGTCTGGTCAAAGTGGTCAAACCTCTCATTCACTCCTCTCATTAATCCCTCAAAATGTTCAAAACGATCAATTAACTGGGCCAAATGGGTTTCTAGAGAAGATGGTTCACTGTTAGACCCTGACATGTTGACCTGGTAGGATGTTCCTCTCCTAGTGGTCATGCAAACTATATGAATGAAAATTGTAAAACGAAATTAAGTGCAACAGATGCAATGCAATGTCCTAGACTCTAACTGTGCTCTGATACCAAAGTTGATGCGGGACTAAAATGGACCGTAAGTGTAAGACATTGGAAAACACTCTTAAGAATTTTAACAAATCTTCATTTTAAAACAGTTCGAAATTTCAAGATTGGTTTATTTCTGTTAACACTAGAAATTGAATCAGCGAACTTTTATCCACTTAAGAAAATAATGAAGGTTTTAAACAATGTATATTTTCTGTATTTCGACCAACTAGACTTAATTCGCCAAACTTTAACGAAACCAATTTTCAGAATAGCTTCAACTGGCTCTCGAAAATATACTCGCATTTGCGTAACTACTGCGATTGAATCGAGCTAGGTTTCTACTCACATGGCCGAGCAAGGCGTTCGAGACGGATAATAGGTAAAGCAAGTAAGTACAATCAAGGATTTTCGAGTCGGAGATTACCTCGTACTCGAGTGTGGGTGTCGGCTCGGCCGGTCTCGGTAACGATTCTTTATACATCGAAAATCATATAAGCATTACGACGAATGACGACCCGCACCTCGCGGGGTGGTAACGGGTCAACAAACCCCGGTAATTTGAATCGTGACTGTAACCAGGGTGACGAGCAGGCGAGAAATCCAGATCAGCCGCAGATTCGTTGAACAGGTTCCGACAGATCGTGCCACAGACAGAAACTTAAACCAGCTTAGTTTTGGAACGCGTATTAGGGTTTCAACTGCCACGGTTATCAACTTCCGACTTGAGTAGGCATCTCCGAGGAGTCACCAGTACATCAACCGGATTGAATACCGGGTACGACGGATTGAAGAAGCTAGAGTTATGCACAGTCCCGACTGGTGACCCGGAGAATAGCTTCCCACTGGACGAGGACCAGTGTAGTATCCTGTTCAGCTTTCAAAACCGCAGAGTATAGGGAGAGAGCTATTCACTGGACAAGGACCAGTGTAGTATTCTGTTCAACTTTCAAAACCGCAGAGAATAGAGAGAGCTATTCACTGGACAAGGACCAGTGTAGTATCTAGTTCAACTCTTCAGACCGCAGTGAATAGAGGGAACTATTCACTGGAGTGGACCAGTGAGACGTGCAGACTCGGTAGCTAACAATCCGAAGTAAGATCATATTTAGATCTCCTGAGTGACATTCATCATTTTTCCCTCTACGACGTTCCAACAGTCATAGATCAATAGATCTCAGAACTTTACTTTTAATGACATCATTGTTCCAGACGAACTAGTCATTCATATATTGACTCTGAAACCAAATCTCAAATAGGCGGAGGACACCACGATTTCAGAACAGTAAAACCAACGTAAGGACTAGTTCCGGATGCATCTCCAGCTTGGGCTTCGCCACCAAGCGGATGTTCTGGTATCTGAAGGACTCAGCAAGTGTTAAAATGAAAGAACGCAGCCAGGACCAGTTCTGTTTGCAGGACATCTTCGACATATGAAGTCGAGACGGGAGGTGCCCCAGATCTGGAAGCGCTGAATAATGCAAACATACTTGGCAGATTGGAAATCATTGTAACTACGCGCGAATACTTAGCTGGAAGGAAAAATCAGTGAATGGCGTTCTCTGTTGGCAGACCAACACGTTGTTGGTGCTCTGCTAAAGGGAAATGAGATCCGCCTTATGAGTATTTTCATCGTGGGAGTAGAAGAAGAAACATGAGTAGCAGAAGCCGTAGAAGACAACCAACGTTCGCCACAGGACGCCATTGAAGAGAGAGCCGCCAGAATGGTAGTAGATCCGCCAATATCTTGTTGAAAGTAGAGAGGTAATGCACTAGCTAACTACTAGAAGACAGAAAATGTAATGACGCTCACTGGATCTAGGCTCCGGAAGGAGCTTCGGAAGAACGAAGACCTACGAACGGGAGAGGAAATGCGCTACGGAAAAAAGC
Source organism: Cryptocoryne crispatula var. balansae (assembly GCA_036172225.1). Classification (NCBI taxonomy): domain Eukaryota; kingdom Viridiplantae; phylum Streptophyta; class Magnoliopsida; order Alismatales; family Araceae; genus Cryptocoryne; species Cryptocoryne crispatula. The sequence continues at coordinate 44,987,252 of CM069921.1, forward strand.
TCTTTCTCTTTCATCATGTCGAACAAAGCCTCCCCATCTCCTTTTAAGGAGCTGTACAAGGTGAGAAGAAAAAATAAAAGAAAATGAGGCAAGTGCGTATTGGGCCCGCGGCGCCATTGTGCTACAGGTAGCCCACAGTCGCCCTTTCCAAAAGTAAGTGACCAAAATGAAAAAAAGAAATCCTACGTAATGGGCCTACAAAGAAACACTACCCAGTGGCCTAAAGACCCCCTTACGTAAATGTAGGATGTAAAAAAAACTGGGCCAGGTTTAGAAAACAAAGGCGGCCCAAAAGAAAATGACGAAAAATAAAAGAGACTTATTTTAAATCCCTCTTATATCGATATCTTTGACATCGGTAAAATTTCCCAAACCCATTTGGACCAATGTCCCCATCATTGAAGGATCTTGGTTAATCATTGATGAGGCTATTAAAACCATCGGTGGCATAGTTGGACTGAGGTTTTTAAGTCATGAATTAGACATGAGGATCTTCATTAATAAAATTAGGCAAGAATTTACGGTTCAAGGGGTTGTGCCAAATGGCAAGAAAAAATTTCAATAGAGTTGGAACCAGAGAAATGAACTTTATTCTAAGCAACAATATTGTGGTTGAGAGAAGAAAGAGAAGAAGGGCATAATCATTTACTTATAATTAGCATCATCATATGGAATTGTCGGAAGATGCTAGGCAGAGATGAGATCAGAGAGCTGCATAACATTGTTATGTAAGCCGGATGTTATTCTTTTACAGGAGATCAAAACTGGCTTTGACAAAGTTGATGATGTTGAGGCCTTGAAGAAGGAGAAATTGGCAGGTTTTTTTGTGTGCCTTCAAATGGGAGGAGTGGAGGTTGACGGTGCTACAGGACAACAGATTTCGTGTTGAAGAATATAAAGGTAGACAGATACAAGATCTCAAGTTCAAAGTCATACAGATTGAAAACGGCTAGTTTCTCTCTGATGTGTACAGCCCTGTTGTAAGTGCTGATAAATCAAAGTTTTTTTTCCAATCTTAAGAAGGTAATTGAAATTGGTAGTGATTGTGCCTGGTGTATAGGTGGGGACTTTAATGAGGTCCTGCGTGTGTACAGATTTATGGAGTTCCCTAAGGGTTTTCACATCCTTAAAGTGTTGTCCGATCATTATGCAGAAGGTATTAAATATGGTAACAATGAAAAGATTCATGCCAAGAAATTCTGTTTTGAACTAGCTTGAACCAGGGAAACAAACTTCAAGGATTTAGTTAAGGAGTGGTGGGAGGAGCATGCACCAGTTTCAAAGTCAGCAACTCGAGGTTCGTGTGCAAGATCAACAATGTAAAGAAATGCCTCAAGAGATGGGCGTACACTAATTTCAATACTTCAGTTGCTGTCGGGAAAGATTGGATTTCCGAGATCAATTATTAGGAAAAGTTAGATAATGGCAGGCCGATTAACGATGATCAAAGAAAAGCATAGCATCACTTAAGAGAAGCTTACAAGGAATTGTCTCTAATAGAAGAGATCAAATAGATACAAACATCGAAGGAGACCTGACTGAAAGAGGGTGATAGAAATACCGGATTCTTTCACACACATGCATTTATCAGAAGGAAAACGAATAGTATTCACCAGCTCAATGTAAATGGCACAGAATATATAGGGACTGAGCAGATTGCGTTACAGGCGACTGAATTCCATAACTCTCTTTCAAGGATGACAATTGCTAGAGCACGTTCCTTAATTTTAATGTCCAAAACAAGGAAGGAATAGTCGGGGGTCGGCCCCGGGTCGGTCGGCCCCAAAACCGACCCGGGTCGGTTGGGGTCGCGACCCGGGTCGGGTCGGGGTCGGGTCGGGGTCGGGGAAAAATATAATAAAAAATTCAATTTAAAATAATAGTCGGGTCGGGGGGTCGGGGTCGGTCGGCCCAAAAAGCGACCGGGTCGGGCGACCCGGCCGACCGGGTCGCCGACCCGGCGAACCATGGTCCAAAAAGCTAGAGGATGGTGAAGCTAACCTTCTCATATGCAACTTTTCCGAACATGAGGCAGTTGAAGTCATCGAGGACATGGATCCCTACAAAGCACTTGGCCCGAATGGATTTTCAACTAGGTTTTATTTTCATCACTGGGACATCACCAAGGTAGACTTTATGGATTTGCTAAGGGAATTAGAAAATTCACTCTGATTACATCAAACTTTTGAATTTGACCATATTGATTTTACTGCCCAGAAAAGAAAATGTGTAGGACATCAGAGATTTGAGACCGATTAGCCTCCTTAATTGTATTTACAAAATCATTACAAAGGTTTTGGCTTCAAGACTTAACAGTATATTAATAAACAGCCAAGTCCTTCTCAATCCGCTTTTATCCTAAAAAGTTTCATTTTGGACTACTTTATGGCTACCCACGAATGTTTACACGACCTAAGAATCAAACGTAAAGGGTATGTCTTGTCAAACTTGGATTTAAAAAAAACCAATTGATACAGTTGAATGGAATTGCCTGTTTAAAATTATGTAGCTTATAGAATTCAAAACCCGATGGATAAGGTGGATTAAAAGTTGTATCACCACTGAGGTTTTTAGTTGATATAAATGGTGAAACTTCTGGTTTTGTTCCCACATCTTTAGGCCTCACGCAAAAGATCCCATATCTTCCCTTTTATTCATTCTGGTAGGCCAAGTTTTCAGCATCATGTGTGAAGACTGAGCAAGTAGGTTTGATTAATGGTATTGAATTGGGGCTAGACAGGGTGCGAATTACGTATCTTCAATTTGCGGATGACACTCTGCTTTTCTCCATAGGAAAGATTGGCAAATATGTTCACCTCAAGATCATGTTGTCTTTGTTATAGGTAGTTTTTGGGCTGAAGAATAATAAAGATAAATGTGAACTTCTCAACATCAACATGAATAAGATCTAGAGAGGCAGGTTGCAGAACATCTTTAATATGCACTTGACGTCTCTCCCTATCAAATATTGGCATGCCCCTCTCAGACAGAGATACCAAAGGAAATGATGGGCAATATATATTACACAAGTTGGAATGCAAACTACAAGAGTGGAAGAGCAAGACTTATCTACAGGAGGTAGGTGGGTGCAGTCGAAGACTATGCTACAAAGTATTCCTCTCCTTTGCTTTTCCATCTTCAAAGTGGTAAGAGGTATCTGTAAATAAATTAAGAGAATTAGAGCAAGATTTGTTTGACAGATTACCAATGATAGAAAGGGACTTTACCTAATAAAGTGGGATCACATATGTTGAACCACAAAAGAAAGAGTGGGTCATGTGCCTATGGTTTCTATTAATAACACTCTTTTATTCAAATGGTTGTGGAAATTGAGAACTAATAGAGATGCTCTGTGGGCCAGGATGGTATGCTCTAAATATGTTGGGGCTAATAATTTGTGGATTACAGATTTTAAAGGGAGTGGCAGATTGTCCAACATATGGAAAGGAATACTGTGCAACTAGGGACTTTTTTACTACTCTAGCATCATCCAGGGAAACAGTGAGAAAACTTCCTCCTGGGCAAATAGATGGGCCACGCCCCACCAGCTGTTATGTCCCCAACTTTGTTTAGTTTATGTAGTAATCCACGGGCAAGGGTGAGTTGAAATCAAGGATTCTGGAATCAAAATCGGAATTGGAATTGGCCACTACTGATCCAATCCATTTGGAATTGGATTGGCCAAAATTGGTCAATTCCTGAGAAGAAAAATCGATTCCGGCCGATCCGGAATCAGCTCTTTTTATTTTTTTCTTCAAAAAAATTTAAAAAAATCAAAAATAATTAAAATAGGAAATCTACTCGAAAAAAAATTTAAAAATGTAACATTTAACATGTTTTTAAAAGAAATCAAGTGTTATCCATACATACATGATAAAAATTTCAACTTGATAACATGATAAACAAATGTACCATGATAACATTATAAAGAAATGTAACATGATAGCATTATAAAGAAATGTAACATGGTAGCATGGCAATAATTATATATCTCATGACTCATGTTCACTCGTATCTATGATATTGACCTTCATCCTTTTTCTCCTGCTCATACCACGACTGAGTTGTCCCTTGTCTTCTTGTCAGTGTGGGCGTATATCTATATGAAAAGAATGCATCTGCCATGTCATTGAAGTTACAGACATCAGATTGTGGCACATAAGTGGGCTCAGTAGACGGAATCCACAATTGTTGAAGCGCATCCAATACTGGAGAATCTAACTTTGTATAATAATATGTTGGCTATTCATCAAAGCAATATGGCTGTTGTGAACTAAATGAGTCTCGAGTTGCTGCACCTATATCTGTTCCACATACATCTCCTCCTCCTCCTGTTGGCTAGGTGACTGGCATGCACTCCTCATCATTATCACCTAAAGAGTATGAAGGTGCATGAGTGCTATCATATGAACTCACAGTACGTTGCCTGATATCTAACTTCCTTCTCTTCGCTTCTTCTGCAATGTCATATGATAACCCACAACCCATTGATTTTTTTCAACTGTGCAAAATATCACATTTTTCTTGATGACACTTTTGTTTTGTCCTCCCTGAACTACGAATGGGCTGTGTGGCTAAGGGTGGTGTAGAAACTAGAGCTAAGGCTAGAGGCGGCTGTTGTACAACTGATGGGGCAAAAGATGAAGCTACCTAAGAAGCAAGTGGAACATCCTTAACCTCAACATCATTTAATCCTCCTGCCCATGCATAGTCCTCAAGATCAAACTTAGCTAGATGATCTCTGGCTATCCTCTCCTCTATCCAAGAAGTGAGTGCTCCTCCTGAAATATTGGGTCTATGTCAACATCTTTAGGTGCTGTTTGTGCTCTCTATCTTTGTTCATATAGTCTACCTGCAAATCGTGCAAATCTCTCCTCTAAGATCTTTTATCAGTCTTTAATATTCTTTATGTGCAACCTCATGTTATAATGGCAAAAGACAAACTTCTCCAGCCTAGAAGATATCAGCATGTTCTTCCTCTTTGTGTATCAAGTTGAATATATTCTAGTTTCTCTCATAATGAGAAGAACTAGTGCTCTAGCTCAAAATCTTGATAGCAACAGCAGCTAATGAATTCCATCCACTCCTAACATTGACATGAACCCACCACTTAACTACATAAAAAATAATGAACAATCAACCCTCTTTAGACAAGTAATGGAGTTCTAAAAGAAGATAATAAAACATGATCTTAAATAAATATATCTGGAGAAATTTTGTCACAAGAATATCTTAAATCAACATCTGAGTATACTCCAACCCTCATCTTATAGTGTTGCATCTGAAAATTGATAAATACAAAATGATTAGTGTTTTCAATTATTTCTTGACTCTTAATTATTAATACAACTTTCACTTACTTCTAACTCAGTTTATGTCCTATCCTACAGAGATCAACATAAATGCTGAATGACTGAGAAAGTACCTGCAACATTTCATTATCGTTGGACACATGTCCTCCATATTGGATATGGAAGTTTAAAAAATATCCTATAATCATTTCATTATCAACAAACTAAATACAAACTAAGCAGAAAGTAAATAAGCACAAAGATATTTACTAACTTGTATCATGTACATCATGATGTAATGTTATATCTCATCTGTCATCAATGATCTAGCACATTTTTATAGCCTCTGAGATTCTTCTCTTTGATTTTCAACTTTGCACGGTCTATTGCATCATACGAAGTACTCATCTGGTTCCTATCAACTGAGTCAACCAACTTCAAAACAACTACTAGTAACTCAATGATTGTCAAGTAATAGGCAATGCTCTCCCAAAATCTCGTCTGTGATTTGTCATTCAACCTTGACAAAAATCGCCAATTGATCCTCCTTGTTATGCAGGTTGTCCACCTATATTAATAATACTCCTCGGATTGGGTGAACCTAAACAGTGCATGTCCGTGCCGATGCAAACTCTCCAATGCAATGAAGTTCGTAGCAAACCTAGTAGGGCCTGGCCTCACAAGATCGTGCCCTGCAATGTACTTCCTAATGATGAGCAACAGATAAAGATGTGAATAAATGAAAGAAGTGATAACATGCGCCTATTTGACAAGTGTAGAAACTGCAGCCTCCTTACCTATATCCTCTTACATGAGGCCAATGGAGTGCATTGCGCATGGTGCCCAAAAGAGATGTTGCCTCTTCTGACCATCAATTTCTTCATTGTCGCATTTCTCTTTCCCTTTCCCTTTGTGGGTTGGCACCTCTCCTTTCCTCCTCTCAAGGAGGTTCATCATGTAATTGCTTCTATTATTCAATCCTAATATCACATTGTGAGGCTCTTCCTATGAAGCCTCTCATCTCTTCACTCAACTCCCTAGGCACCTTATCACATTTCTTAACATTGCCACTTAGTCTAGTAATGTATTGTTTCTAACAAAAAGCACCCTTGTTCATTTCCTTATCACATCACTTGTAATTAACCCTCTTTTTTAACATATCTACCAAGTGTCCATGATCCCAACTGACATCAAATGGACGTGTCGGCACATCACTTTCATCATGGTCGACCATTACTTACACCAACAACGTACGTAAACAATTTAACACGGCTGTTAGATACGAATAAAATTAGTTTAGGGGATGTTCGAGAAGAGAACATCTTTCTAAATGAGCTATTCGGAATGTTTAACCATTACAGAGTTGTCAGAAAGCATAGAAATCTTACAAAGAAGATGAAAAGAAGGAAGGAACGCAAGAAGGATCGCTGGAATCAAGAGTTGGATCGCTAGAATCCGAGAAGGATCGCCAAAGTCGCAACAAGGATAGCTGAAATTGCTGGAATCGCTGCTAGAATCGTCATAATCGATGTCGCCACTGCCAGAATCAACCGATGCCAAGTTGGATTCGTAGGGGAAATTGCCAGAATCAACCAAGTTGGAATTGTAGGGGAAATTGCCAGAATCACCGTGGTTCACCAGTCCTAGTAGGTGGCTATCGGGATCGATCGATCCAGGGCCTTATTTAGCCAAAATCGGATTGATATTGGGTTTGCATCGGGCCCAGTATCGATCCGCTGTCAGGACTTAAGTTGTCCCGACGAAATCGGTCGATCTTGACCGATTCTAATGATTCTAACCGATTTCGATCTGATTTCACTGATTCCGTAAACAATGGTTGCAACTGAGATGTCAAAACCAAGCGGTGTCTAACATTAAGAAGAGACCTTAAGGATGAGCAATTGAGGGAGATTTCTAAGTTGTTGTTAATGATGGACAATTGTAGGTGCATTGAGAATAAGAAAGATTCTTTAATGTGGCCTCCCAGCGACAAAGCTATTTTCACTATTAAGTCTACAATGAGAAAACTAACCTTGGGTGGAACCATTTAGCCTAGGGTCTCCAATCTTCATCCAGATTAAGATTTTCTTATGGAAGAAGTGCAAGCAAAAACTCCCAACCAAAAGTTATTTGAAAAGGCTTTTTCTTATTATTTCCCCATATTGCGTGTTGTACGGCAGAGGAGAAGAATCAGCTGACCATCTCTTAGTCATTTGTGGGGTCATTGATTCAGTTTGCATTGTTATGTTCAAAGTTTGAAAGTTTCCATGGTCGAAACCCACCTGCACCATGTCATTATGTTATGAATGGGCTAGTTTGGTATTACTGGCTATGCTTTGGTCTACTTGGTGCAGCAAAAATAAACGAATCTTCGATGAGCATTTTGAGCATCTGAAACTGGTATTACACATGATATCAATCTTTGTACGAGAATGGACTTTTGCCCACCCCAGCAAGCTTCTGGATGCTGAAAACTTCAAGGATAGATTATTGCCTCTTAGAGACTTATTTTTGTAATCCCCAGACTCTTTTGCCGACTCAAACTTAAGGGATGGGGTTTTGGTTTAATGTTATTTGTTTCTCTCTTTCCCTTGAACTCTCTTTTGTTTAATAGAAATTTAAATCTTTTGACCAGTTTCAAAAAAAAAGGACTCCTCAACTGCCAGCGGCAAGGTTGGTGAAGAAGACAAAGGGAGGGAAGCCAGTCAATGGAGTTGAGAGCAAACAAGAATGAAGACATTTCTTTTGATATGTATTAATGATATTGTTATAATTGGAAACAACAGTGGTTTCATTACTTATATAATTCAGTCTTTAAATGAAACATTTGTTGTAAAGGAATTAGGATATATACATCGTTTCCATGGCATACATGTTAGTAGGAACAAGGTAGGGCTCTTTCTTTCACAACACAAATAAATGTGGGATCTTCTTACAAAACAATGATCCAAGATAATAAACCAGATGTCCCTCCTATGGCATCTGATAATAATTTTTATTATTGAAGTCAAAATATGGTTGGTGATTTTACTCTTTACAAAAGTATTATTGGATCTTTACAATATCTGACATTTACGTTACTAGATATAACCTTTGCAATTCATAAAATATGCCAATTTATGCATCAACCCAAAAGACAACATTGGACAATAGTTAAGTGCATCCTCATATTTCTCATGGGAACAATTATTTATGGACATTATCTAAACTCACTTGTGCATTCACACTTCAATGCAGATTGGGCGGTCTGGTGGTCCAACAAGAGAAAATCAATAAGTGGCTTTAATCTTACTCATGTGTACGTGTTCTTATCTGTGACTTTGTCACCATCAAAAAAAATCAATAAGTGGCAACATCATTTATTTCGGAACAAGTCTTATTTCATAGTGCTCGAAGAAAGAATTATTTGTTGCCAAATCAAGCATCAAAGCTGAATAAAAGAGTTGGGAAATGCAACAGCAGGATTACTTTGATCACAATCTCTTTTACATGAATTACAAATTACACACTTTAAAGGTCTATTCTTTAGTGTGACAACTTAGGACTCACAAATGACATGTCTCTCAGCAAATCCAGACTTTCAAGCAAGTACGAAGCATGTAGAAGTTGATTTTCATTTTGCAAGAGATCAAGTTATTCAAAATAACCTGGATCTCAGTTTAAGAACATTTGCTACAAACTCCATTTGGTTGATTACCTGAGTTTAAAGGGGGTATTAAAAATAAGTGTACTCATTTTCAACTAATTACTTTTCCAAATCACCTCTTATTACATTATAGCAACAAATCTATATCTATAATGTCCTACCTTTCTTTCAAATGTTCTGCATAATGTTTTCGAGACACACAAACATGATCTTCTCCTCTCCTGCTATACGATATTCTCTCTTCTTGCAGGAACACAAATTGCAGAAGCTTCAAATAGCTTCCAAAATAAATTTGAAAAAAAAACTTTTTAAGTAGATTATCGTTATGACCTTCGTCGTATAAATCTCTTACAGTTACCTTAAGTATTTATCCAATAATCCAACATACAAGTTGCAGCAGTAAGAGGGTAAAGCCAGAAGTAGATCACACTGCTTCCATGAAAAAGGAACACATGCTCTCTTAAGGTCAGTTATTGCTAAAGCAGACTTCAAAAGAAACTGACTGGTGTGGGAAACCCCGCTAAGCAGCAGCAGTAATAAACCGAAAACGTGCACCGAAATGTTGCTAAAGAGCCGAGCATTGCTATCCTCGCAGACGATCATGGAAGAAGCAAAATAATGCATCAAAGATCCTTCTAATATAGAAAGATTAAGATTAAGGGATACGCATCCGTTCGTTTTCCCCTATTTTCTTGATCAGAGAGAACAAAGGATAGATCCACCAGAGCTTACGGATGGCTGGGAGGCATCAGAGGCCCGGAGCTGACTGAAATTGTGGGGGTCGTAAGAAGGCCAATTGCCTAGCAAAGAACCCATCCACCCAGCTACTATCCGGTGAGAATCGTCTGCCTTCCCACTGACCAGATTCAGCAAGCACACCGAATCGCGGGTAGAAGTTGCCGGCGGACCTCGGCGTTCCGGTAGTGTGCCTGCCAATTAGCAGCTCGGTGACGATGGAAGCCCCTGCAGAGAAAGGAAGACGGAGGGGAAGAGGCCGCCGCGAAACAAAGCAGAGACAGAAAGCTGATTTTTCAGTAACTGAAGCCTTGCTATTGCCACGTTCTAGCTCATGCCGCTGCACCCCGCTTCACAAATTCATAATTATTTTTTATATTTTATAGAAGTATGCAAATTTACCAAGCGCAGCAATTTATATATACATACAGAAATAGTAGATTTGTTAAACTTTATGAAATGATAATCTTGACCGACGGTGAGAGATGGTGGTTAACTATGGAGTGAGAGTAACATGCAAGAAACACAGAACACAATTAAGCTTACATGTAAGTGTGTCTATGATTGAGCTGTAATGTTACCAACAATAATAAGACTTTGTTTTATTATGTTGTTGTATTTATTATTATTTTTTATTTTGTTTAAAAGAATATTTTCAGCATTCTAATCTCTTTGTTCGACCCCCTCTCCATTTCTCCATTTCTCCTACTCTTCTCAAGCTATCTCCAGTGCCCTCCCCAACCTATCCTCCCCTCCAACTGCCCCCCTCCTCATCTCGACACCCGTCCCCCTCTTGACCTCTTTTCATTCCATTCGCTCGACCTCTACAGACGGCCCCTCGCCCCAAAGCCCCACTCCACCCCCTCATTTTCAATAGTCTAACATCTTCTAGTTATTGGTGCGGCCTCTCCAACCCTCGAGCAATACACCCACCTTGGATAATTTTTTCTTTGCTGTTTTGAGTTGATTTTGTTTAGGAAGGGAGGTTAATTCTCTCTCCCTAATGTTTAGTTATAGCAATTTTATTTTTATTCTAGTGCTAAGCCTAAATATGTATTTAGGTATTTTGTTTGTTGTTCTTCCACTAGTACCGACTAGCTCGGCCTATCTACGTTTGTGTCAATTATGTTCTCTGGTGTCTCTATTTGTTGTGTTGTTGTTGTGTTCTGTCTCGTTGTCTTTCCATACCTTTGTCAAAGTCACGATCTCTATTTCGGGACCATTGTCTGGGCAATATCCACACTTTTTTGGTGAGATCTTCCAGTCTCGTGGCAGCTGTCAAACTCCCTTAGAAGAGTCTCTATCTCAGCTTTTCGACCATTGGTCGATTTGTGGCTGTGGCTCTGTTTGTTGGACATGACTTCCAACAGTGTTTCACTTATCTTTGTCATTGTGTTGCGTTTGTTCTTCTTTATTTGTGTCTATGTAATGTTGGTTCTGCATTTCCTTATCATGCTACGAATATGAATATTTTCTTTTGACCAAAAAAAAAGAAATAATTTTCTACAACAAGTATTAATAGTAAAAAAACCCAACATCTCAAGGGTGATTGATTGCATGAGAAAATGAATTGTGGGCTAGGTGTTAGCAACAATGACAGAGCTGATATAAGTTGAAGTAATAGAGAGGTGATGGGTACCAGCTTTATTTGATATTGATTCTTGATTACTAGAAATACCAATATAAAAAATGTTGAAGCTACTAATTTTAATGGCCCAACCAAACAATGAAACGTGGAATAGGGCTTTGTGTGATATCACATCTGAAATTGATGCTTTTATATTCCAAGAGTATCACTACTGTGCCAATTTTGATATATTAAATTTTTTTCTAAAGCACTATTAGACATTTTTATCAACATTTTTAGGATAGTTTTGATGTCATTGTTTCTATTGCTAATTTCAAGATTGACAAATGTAATAGATTCATATGGTATTTCATAGGCATGATAAAAACAAGTTTTCACTACAAAAATATATCTTTGTAAAAAAACTTGTTAAAAAGGTTTTCAGCAATCACGATAAAATTATTTTTATGATTTTTTCTTGGACAACAATAGGTGAAATATATTTTTCCTTGTAATCTCTCATTCTTTTTTTATTATGCATGATGCACATTTTTTTGTCATCATATTAATCAAGCATGATGCTTTTAAATTGTTAACAAGCTTTAATTGTATTTAGAAATAAATTTTATCACAAAAAATGAATATAAATTATTTTACAACAAAACATCTTAATAACTTTTAGCTAAAGTTACTTTTGAAAGAAGTCATTGGAGATGGTGATTGTATATTGTTCTTTGACAAATACATTTGACCAAAGACACACACTCTCTCTCTCTCTCTCTCTCTCTCTCTCTCTCTCTCTCTCTCTCTCTCTCTCTCAATGTGGTAACAATGTAAAGGATATCAACATACCCTTTTCATCCCCACCTCAAGATGTCCTCCGGAGAAAAGAACCTGACCTCATACGCCTCGCAAACTTGGCATTAGGGTCTATTTTTGATATGAAACTAGATTACCCATTGGATTTGTCTCTTCCTTTGGAAAAGGAATGGCAGTCAACTATATGGGTAGTAAAGGAGGGAAAGGAGAATGGAAGGAAGGTATGTGAAGTGTATAGTCACCAAAAATTGCGGGTTTTAATGAATTTTAAAAAGAAAGTTTGACATACATATCTGGGAAATAGTGTGTGTGAGTTCTAACATTCTCTTCCTCGGCCAACCGAAGATAAGGATTATTCAATATGGTTCAATCTTTTTTTGTGTAATTCAAAGATAGTAAAACAAGTGAAAAGTAAATTAGAACTATTTAGTGTGTAGAATTTGTAAAGTAAATGACATGAAAATGACAATATAAACAAAATTAACCAAATAAGGGTTAGCTTTAACTTTAAATTGTTTGGATTTTTAAAAAAAGTGTGTAAGAATGATATTAGACAAGTAAAATATGAAGTCAGAAGTAAAATAAATCAAATATGAATAAAATCAGAGAAGAAAAACAAGTTTTGGCGACCATGTCCCTAACTAAGGGTGTGCGGGACCAGAACGTACATGCACATATCCAACTTCAGGGGGACATGTGACCTAGTTCGGGGGTGTGTAGTACAAAACTGGTGTAGCCGAACTCTGGAGCTTGTTGCGGGCAAATGGGAGATCCAATGATGCCCCCCTCATTCATTGCAAATGAAAGTTAATAGACTGAAGAAACTTCCCCTTTAGCTAGACTAGGTAGCATGCTCATCTGATCTCCTGTATAAACACTTAAAAAAGACTGATGGCAACAAAAGTGAATTGAGATTCCTCTCTCTAAGTTATCTTTAAATTCTCTTTAAATCTTGTGGCTAAAGCTCTAGAGACATACTAGATGACCTTGAATAACCCCTACTAACATATGGGATGTTCACATGTCATCTCCTCATATAGGAGAATGAAAATCCAATCTAAAATCAGATTAAATGACAAAATTGAGAAAGGTGGAGTACGCGCCATCAGATGAGTACGCACTCACCCCCCTATGTGGATGCATAGATCTAGAAAAAATATTTCCCTTCCAACTTAGGGATCGGTTGAATTGAAGAAAAATATCAAGCGAGGTTGTGCCCTCATCCAGGGGCATGTAGCGCCTAGTGAATCCAAATCCAAGTTCAATTTAGAATTGTCAAAATATGAATCCTTGGGTGAGGGTGCGTATGTCTCCATCCTTGAGCAAGTTCTATTTAGACAAGAAATCTCCAAAAAATAGTCCAAAGATCATTTGAAATTGATTCGGATAGAAAAAAAATAAAAATCGCTCCACATGACCTATTGGGGTTGTGCGCACCCTCATTGGGCTCACGTGGGGACCCACCCCCATGAGAGGACATGTTGTCCAGAATCCCACAATTCACATGGTTTCACTCGTAAAACTCTTGGTTCAGCCTGAAAATGACCCAACCTAATTGCTAAATGATCAAACTCACATATTTCTTATAAAACAAAAAGTTTTTAGCTCCAAAATTACAACAATTTTGCACATATACATTATTTTATTCTAAAATTATTCTCATTATTTCACAGCCTTTCAATGAACATCTTGTGGTAAACTTTTGACTTTTGCTCATGTATAGTATTTTCTTTGTTAAACTAACTTGATTTAAATAGATATATACTGAAGACTCTAATCATTAACATTTCATGATTTTATTTACCTAAGCATATTCAACTTCTCTAAACATGCACAAGTACAAATTATTGGCTAATTATCATGTAAGTAGTTGATTTCACTCCTTTTTCAAACATATTCTTATAATTGGAAGATATTTGTCATCTTGCCTTCACATATCACACGTACAAACACTTACACTAGATCTAATATACATAAATAACATATAACTAGACTTGATCTAGAGTGCACCCAAGCAAGTGACGCACTTAAGGTAGACCATGGTATATAGGATCGACAAATGCTTTAAATAGTTTTAATCCTCATTATCTACAAACTTGGTTAGATAGTCTGGTGAAATTCAATAACATATGTATGTTAGCTTGGAAGGTTTCTTATGGCGAAGCTATTCATTTCTCTATCTCAAATACTCAAGATGGTATGTATATATTGTAAGGAATCGTCCATTAAAATTTGGTGCAGCGGAAGCGACGATTCCTATGGATTCCTTTAGAATATGTTTCAATCGGAACTAAATGACGAAAATCAAAAACCAATCAAATCAAGTTCGAATATACCTGATAAGAATTCATATAATCCCATGAAGAGGAAGGAAATGAGCTTCTCAAGCTCTTCAAACCATTCAAGTGTCCAGTCTCTAATAGTATCCACACGAACTTCATCCACAATAGGTTCTCCCTTCATTCTTGCCTTGAGAACTGTTCCTGAACGGAGCTCCATCACCCATGGATGCCTTCTAGAGAGAGAAGGAGGTAAGGAGGATGTCGAGGACATGGTTTACACTCTTGGCTTGATAAGGTTTAGCTGAAATCATTAGTATTTATAAAGAGTTTTAAAATTTTTCATAAAAATATAAAATCTTCATAAATTATGCCTTTGCTTATGTACTTATGTACTTATGGATAAGTCCTTATGTGTGTGACCTACTAGGCCTAATAGCAAATTTGGTCGAGGCCTAAATAAAATAGAACAATTCTATTTAATTTAATTAAATCTGTTATCTGATAACAGATTAATCAACCTACCAATCATGAAAGTTACAAGTCACATCCCATGATCCTAAATGGCTATGAGGATAAAATTATCTCCATTGAGCCTTTACATCATCAATTATTGTATGGATATAAACTATCGTCCATCTAATGTCCCGGTTAGAAAGGAGTACGACATCGACTGTCAACTCCTTAATGTACCAACTCTATAGGATCGTATACTCAGAATTGGATCAATTGAAAAACTCATTTTTCAATCATCCTATTTACCATGGCCAAGAATTTGGAGAACTATCTCATAAGACATTCACTCTCACTTACCGAGAGTGGACGATCCCTTGTTGTCTGCTCAATTGCCTCCATCAGGTTTTTCTTGTACCCGATTTATCGCTATACTAGACCATCTAAACAATGATCCATAAGTCAATGACCAAAGCACAAGTTCCACCCAACAAAGCATCTTTGATGACTTAAGTCAAAGGTCTAACCATACAACCGTGATGATGGAAAATCTTGATTGACTGTTCGGTAAGATACCATTCAGGGTTTCTAATTCGGTCAATTCAGTGAACTCATTCAACTAATGAGCATGTGTATGTGTATCTTAGTGTCTCCACGCTAATGACCAATGAGATCGGTCATCCTCATCACATGAGAAGACAACACATACACTAGTCTATCCAGATCCTTGATGTCCCGCCTCAAATATCCTATGATTAGAAACATTTAGATCAAATACCTCTAGATGATCAATCTCATTATCATGATCTCATCATGATTTAATCATCATTGTATTTGATCAAGGACTTCATTACGATATTTACATCTAATAAGAGCTAGTAATGAAGATTTGCCTAATTATTTGAATGAGATATTTCAAGAAATATCGAATCATATCATATATAATTGACTTGTAGGGCATACATTTCTATCGGATAATAGATTTAATTTAACTAAATAAACTTATTTTATTTTATTTAGGCATTAACCAAATAGGTTATTAAGGCTACTGGGTCACACACATAAGGACTAATCTATAAGTACGAGGGCATGTGCATAATTTATAGAAATTTTTGGTTTTTATGAACAATTTTAATTTATTTATAAATTAAGTGAATTCAACTAATATCTTTCAAACCAAGGGAACCAATTTCATGGCCAACAATCTCCTACCTTCTCTCTCTCTCTCTCTCTCTCTCTCTCGGGAGCACATTTTTCTATGGTTAAGTTGATAGAAATGTATGGCCTACAAGCCAATCAATCAATTACTAGCTTTTATTAGAAGCATATATCGTAAACATTTATAGGAACATCTCATTCAATTAAATAGGCAAAACTTCATTACTAGCTTTTATTAGAAGCGTATATCGTAATGAAGTCCTTGATCACATGCAATGATGATTGAATCATGATGAGATGAGACATCAAGAATTCAGATAAACTAGTGTGTATGATGTCTTCTCATGTGATGAGAATGACTGATCTCATTGGTCATCAGTGTGAGGACACTGAAATACACACATAGGTGCTCATTAATGAAATAAGTTCACTAAACTGACCAATTTAGGAAAACCTGATCGGTATCTTTTCGAACTGTCTATCAAGTTATTCTTAAATCTCAATAACACGGGTGGATCTTTGACCTGAGTCACCAAAGATATCTTATCGGATATATCTTGTACTTTGATTATTGACTTATGGATCACCATCTTGATGGTTCAGTATAGTTGATATATTGGGTGCAAGAGAAACTCGATGGAGGCAATTGAGCAGATAACAAGGGATCATTCACTCTTGGTAGGAGAGAAAATGTCCTATGGGATAGTATTCTAAATCCTTGGCTAAGGTACTTAGGATAATTTGAAAAGGAGTTTTCCAATTGATCCAAACCTGAGAACAAGATCCCATAGAGTTAGAATATTTAAGGGTTGATAGTCAGTGCCGAACCCCTAACCGACCGGGACATTGTATGAACGAGAATTTAAATCCATGTGGTAATTGATGATGGAAATACTCAATGGATGTTATTTAAGTCTCCAAAGTCATTTGGGATCATATGATGTGGCTTGTACCCTTTATAATAAGAAAATCGTAAAAACTGTTATCAGATAACGATTTTGATTTAATTTAAAAGAATTATTCTTTTAAATTAATTAAGACTTCAACCAAATTAACTAGGGTCTAGTGGGTCACACACATTAGATCTGGTCAATAAGATAAGGGCATAGAGGTAATTTTATAGAAGTTTTGAATTTTGTGAAAAATTCCATCTTCTATATATGAATGGCTTATGAAGCCAAACCCTAACAAGCCATAGGGCTGGAGCACGTCCCTATCAGCCTCTCTCCATTCTCTCTCCTCTAGAAGGTGATCTCCCATGGTCAAGCTTGGATCTGGAAGGTTTTTGGAGGCCCGAATGAAGGGAGAACTTGTCTATTGAAGCAGATCGTGTGGATACCGCTAGAGACCAGACACTTGAACGGTTTTCAGCAAGGAGGAATGTCATCTCTTCATCTATGGTGAGGGATTTTGGAAATCCCATGAGGTACTTTCGTTCTACTTCATATTCGGTTTACTCGTTCGGCATCAACCAAGGCAAAGATCATGATTTTATGTAATCAAATTTTTTCCGCTATCATATAATGATTCCTTACATAAGTGACATTAGAGACAAGTTGAAAGGTCTGACTTATAGGAGAACTCGCTGTAGAGGAGGTTCATGTAGATACTACTAGAGACCATACACTTAGACAGTTTGAAGAGTTTGAGAAGTTCTTCCTTCTCTTTCTTAAGAGATTAAATTAATTCCTAGATGGTATAATTGAATATATTTTAGTTAGTATTCATTTTACATTTATTTTGATGGAGACAAGATCAATATGAACATATAGAAATCGTTGCTTCAGCTACACCAAATTTTATAAGGTGATTCAAAACACATAATATATTCAAAATGGGTGTTCAAAGTGAAAGAGAAAGCTGACGGTAGCATAGAAAAATACAATGGTAATTTTTTTTCAAGAGAATACAAACAACAAGATGGTATAGGCTACAATGAAACTTTTTGCTTGGTTATTAAGCTGAAAAAAATCATAATTATCTTATTTCTTGCCATTACAAACAAATGGAAAGTGCTGCAGTTGGATATATCAAACACTTTCTTACATAGTGACTTAGAGGAAAAAGTATTTATGTTTCAACCTGAAAGTTTAGTGAATCCCAAGCTCCCAAATCACATTTTTAAAATAAGGAAATCATTATATGGGCTTAAACAAGCTCCTGGGGCTTGGTTTAAGAAAATAAATAGACTAGATGACCTAGAATTTTATGGATCAAAGATTGATACCTCTCTATTCACATATAATAAAAAAGAAAATGTGGCTTATTTTTATTTATATAAATGATATTATTTTTACAAGCAAGAATCAAGACATTATGAGAACCACTGCGATAAGTCTTAGCAAACCATTTTCTATGAAAGATCTAGGCCAACTGCATTACTTTTTTGGCATCCGTGTTCACTACGTCCCAGATAAGATCATATTATCTCAAGAAAAATACTTAAAAATATACTTCACAAGACAGGGATGGCCAACGCTAAATCAATTGAGACTCCAAGGGCAATAAAATTTTCCACCTATGAGGAAGGTGAACAAATTGAAGACATTACCAATTACATAAGTGTTGTAAGACCAAGCATGACATATCTTTTGCCATAAACAAGGCATGTCAATTTATGCATAAACCAGATTACAATCATTGCATGGTAGTCAAAAGGATATTAAGAAATCTTAAAGGAACTATTTACAGTTTGACCAAAAAAACCTTTGAACTCTCTTATAATAACAGCCTTTAGTGACAGTGATTGGGTAGGTGATCAGTTAGATAGAAGATCTACAAGTGGGTATGTTGTATATCTGGTGGACAATTTAATAACTTGGAGCTCAAAGAAGCAACAAAGTGTAGCTAGGTGTAGTGCAAAATTTGAATGCAAAGCCATAGCAAATGCCACTGTTGAAATAATTTGGGTAACTTATTTGTTGAAGAAAATGCAAATTGCAACAACAACTATCACATTATGTTATGACAACTTAAGTGCAACATTTTTTTACTTTAAATCTTGTGTTTCATGCTCGAACCAAGCATGTGAAAATGGATTATCATTTTGTGCATGAATTGGTTAAGTCTAAAGCACTAGATGTCAAATGTATATGCACTGATCATTAATTTGCAAATTTATCAATAAAGTCATTGACATTTAAGAGACATGATCTGCTTTGGAACAAACTACATTTGTTAGCCCACATATGAGCTTGAAAGGGGGAGTTAGAAGAGCCATGTAAATGAAAAGACATGAAACTCAAATGTAAATTTCATTTCTTGCCAATGTTGGCACATGTGCACAACATTTATAAATACAAATTTGCATCACCCAATTCGGTGCACTGAGTCACCGCTATTTCTTCCTTCTACTATGCTATGTTCTTGGTCAACTTCTCTCGCTGTTCACTTGCCTTGCTTCAACAGATCCATCCGCCATAGTATTTGAAACCTTGATTAGAATGGCAACAATGGTCAAGGAGGGCATTGGCGCAATACTAGTGGAGGAGGAAACTATTGGAACAACTCCAATCGATAGGGCTAGAGAAGGAAGCACTATGACTTGCAACAGAGGAGAGGGAGCAAGATGTTATTATATTAGTTAAAATTTTTGTAATTTATATTAATATCAATTTCAAATTTAATAATGATAGATGTGATTACTTTTATGAAATATATATATCTTATATTATGAATTTCATTTATTTTCTTCTGAGTTTCAGAAAACATTTTATGTATCCATCTACCAATCCAAGAATTCATGTCCCTGGAGCAACAAGATGAATGCAACATACGAGAAAGTGGATAATGTTTGTAGGAGGCTATGTTACGAGAGATTTTTTTAAAATGCTTTCACACTAAGAGGTCATGAGATTTGATCTGATTCAATAACTCAAGATCAAAAGAAAGAAAGAAAACTCAAGACAAAGATCTGATTGGAGACTTGAAAGAAAGATTCATAATATCATATATGGCTTAGGGTTCTGAGTTAAGGCCTAATGTCCTGTGTGCTTAAAGTTTCATTTTTGGTACTATCTCAGTATTAATATAGATATTTCAAAAGTTAGAGTATAAATATTAAAAGTAAAACAAGTTGACACTTGAATTACATAACATATTTCGTTTACATTATAAATTTTAAAATTGATATAATTAACTAAATATCTCTTAATCATTATTATCGATATCAATTTTAAAAAAGATAATGATAGATGTACCGAATGATATTACTAGAGAGGACACAAAAGAACACTTCCATGGAGTTGAGTGAGGCCGCGGCAAAGAACAGAACAGTGTAGATTAGGAGGAGAGAGAACAGAGATACAAAGAACGGCATGACTCCAAGAGGATGTCGACAGTGACGAAGGTAGTGCACACGATTCTCCTGCTCTTGCAAAATTGCATATAAATAATTGTACAAGAAATGTTGGAGAAGAACATTCGGATGAAAGTTTATGTGAAAATATGCAATTGTCCGAGCTAATCATGTACTTATCGGGCATCTAGTTATAAAAGTGCATCTCGACCAAAAATTGCTAAATAGCGCTTTTAGCTAGGGCTGTAAACGGGTCGGATTCGGTAGCGGATTCATCAGAATCTGATTCCGATAAGGGTTAAGGGGTTCCGATTCCGATTACCATAATTTCGGAATCACTATGTTCCGATTTTGATCCGATTCCGATTCCGTTATCGAAATCGAAACCAAATCCGATAAAATCCGAAATGCATATTAAATATTAATTTTTATTCAAAAGTGAGTCAATAATTTACATATAATTAATAAATTTTGATATAATCTTCTTAAAATTTTATTTTATTATTTATCAATTTATATATTGTATTTTATAATTTATTTAAATTTGTTTTATTTAATTTTATCTATATATAATTATTTTTTTAACGAAATCGGATTAACGAAAACGGAACTAACTGATTCCGATTTTGATTCCGATAAACTACTAGAATATCCGATTCCGATTCCGATAGCTTATAGGATACAAAAACAAGTTCCAAACCCGTTAATTTTTATCGAAATCGAATCGGAATATCGGATTCCGTTTACACTCCTACTTTCGGCAAGTTTTCTTAGAAAATGTATTTGTGCAGCAGTTGAAATATTAATTTTTGGAGGCTTTTGTATTTTTGCATCATTTTTTCGCGGAGTTGCGGAAAAGGTTCGGAAGGAGGTGTCTTCAGCTCCACACAGCGAAAGCAATGGCCGGGATTCTCTCCTCTCCTGTAGCCGGCGTTGCCTTCGCCGCTTGCAGCGCCAGTCGCCAGCGCCGTCGTCAAGCTGCCGTCCTCCGCCCGCACGCAAAGAAGGCGACCTCCTCCTCGGGCGGCGTTGGTGGCAAGCCATCTGAGAACGTAGTGCTGAGGCTGGCATGGTACGGATCGGAGCTCCTAGGGGTCGCAGCCTCGCTTCTTCGGCCGTCCCCTCCTGTCGGCGAGGGAGTTGATACGAGGGAGCTGGTCGCAGAAGAAGAGGCAGGGCCTTTGGAGCGCTCGCAGGTTGTCGAGGCCATAAAGGAGGATTTCCGGCGGTCTTATTTTGTCACAGGTTCTACGGTGCATTCCTTATTGTTTGCTCAAATTTGTTTTTTCTTCTTACTTTGTTTTTTATTTTTTTGATAGTTTATTGCTGTATAAATTATACATTAGCTCCTTACTGAATTCTGCTTTTACAAGAACAATGAGTTTTGCGATGTTTTCACTTACTTTTTCCATCGAATCCTATCAATGCTTATGTGAGCTTCAACAGTCATTACGAGCTGACGAAGTTAATTCTGTGGAAACTAGGAGCTTCATGGAGAAAGTGTAGGGAGATTCATGCTTATATGTTAATGTTGATGGGAATTATGATAGGTGCTTCAAAATCCATTTTCTCGTTTTGCTTGTGTGTAAACTCCTTGACCGGCATCCATGTGGATCCATGCCTTGTGACGTCGTGTTAGGACTTGTTGAGGATTCTGACACGTATCACCGATCTAGTGTGGAACTTAATGCTGACTCTGCAAACAATAAATGCAAAAGTATAGAAAAAGTAGTAAAGTACAGAGATAGCGAGGAGCACACTAGAATCTACATGGTTTAGAGGCGATGTGCCTTCTTACGTCCACGGACGAAGATGAATGATTTCCACTAGATGAGAATAAATTATAGATCATGGACAATCTCTCAAAACTCAAAACTCTTAACACCCATAAATTCTTTTTAAATTATCTTCAAAAGAATACAATAAATAGAGAGAATAAAAGAAAGGGCTTAGAGATAACTGGCTGGAACGAGCTCCTTGTATTGCTCTCATGTGCTGTGTATTCTTACACCTTGGCTGGCATTGATTTACAAGTCTCCTTTTCTTGGGGAGAACAGCAGCAATTGCTGTAACTGAGCAGAAGCCTAGTCGTGTGGATTGTGCATGTCCTCTTGGTATGTGAGGGCTCTCTACCAGCTTATCTGGATGACAAAATAGGCCACACCATGGATAGCTGAGAGAAAACGGGGTAGACATGCTTGTCCAGCATGTTCAGACGTGCTTATCCAAGCAGCACATTAGAGTCCGCTTGCAAGCGGACGCTTGGGTGGATGTTGACTGAGTCAACATTAACATGACTGAATAGTTTCCGTGTGGAAACCACTTTCGTATTGGGCTAAATGTCTGTTCATACCACTTAGCAAGTTACTAACCCACCCATCAGTCTTTCTTCTAATTCCAGAGGGAGGGTTCTGCCTAAGACTTAGCTAGTTGAGAAATTTGATGTGTGTCCATGCCACATTTTACATATGCTTGGCCTGCTCAAGTTTTTCTGCAAAGATGCTTACCTTTTAAATAAGAAGAGAATCTTCTGCAATCACTATCTTTACAGCAACTGAACTTTCACTGCGAGCAGGGGCCAAAGAAAAGTTATTCATGTCATTAATAGAAGACATCATTGGAGTTGCATCATACACAACAACAATTTTGAGAAAGCTTAGGACAAGATAATCTGGGAACCTTTGTTTCAGGCTATGTACCTTTGACCTGCTAAGTTTTTTGTTCTTATCAGTGGAGCTCCTGCAGGCTGTTTCCTTCTTCTAGATGTCGTAGATAGGGCCATAAGTGTAATCACTATCTCTTCGTTTTGTTCCTGTGAACCAGACCATTAAGTGCTACGCAAACAAGGGCACTTTCAGTAGGTTTTGTTGAAGCATTAGAGATTGGCCAATGTGGTGAAGATTTCACATCTTCAATATGCAGACAACGCTGTTATTCTTTGCCGCTATGAAGGACAAACAATCAATTTCAAGGCACTCTTGTTGTTTTGGGAAACTGCTACTTGATTGAAAATTAACTACCATAAATGTTATCTTGTTCACCAGATACACATTTTCTGCTGAAGATTTTGGTCTTTTGCATTTGTGTTGTTTTCCACTTTTGGGTTTTTCCCCATCACATACTTGGCTTGCCCTTACCAATAGGAGTGCTAGGATGGATGATTGTAATGTGATGGTTAAAAATATGAGGATAAATTGCAAGGGAGGAAGTATAAATTGCTTTCGGCTGTTAGGAGGTGGATCCTTTTCAAGGCGACCTTGTCTCCTTTGGTTGTCCACCATGTGCCTATTTATCAATGTTCTAAGGACCGTTTATGAGAGAATTAAGGGCTACAGATAAGCTTTCTTTTATAATGAAAAACATCCGAGAGCTAAGGGATCACATCCATTGTAAGGGTAGCTGTTTTGTGGACCAGTGAAGGAAGGTGGCATGTCTGGTTTCTTTGGAACTGTGTTGATCAAAGAGGGAGCCACATTATTGAATCTTTATGGAATATGCATATTTGCTTCTAACTGACCAGATATTTCATAACATATCTAGTGTTCAGAGAGACATTTTAGGATTTCGGATATTCTTTGCTGTGCTTCCTGATGTTCAAAAAGGCACCACCTTGAGGCATTGAGGTTTATGCCTGTATCTCGAAGCTTAAGCTTTTTAGGTAACTGCACGGCATCTACAATGCGAATGCTGTACTATACCTAGTAATTTCTGACCAATTTCTGATTGAGATTTTGGCAATCAAGTTCCGTAAGAAGCATTACCTGTTGCATGAGTAACAATTTTCTTTCCCAGCTAAGTTCTACTATTCACTCATTTTCCCTTTTTTTTTGAATGTGACAAAATCACATTATTATATAAAAGAAGATTACATACAAAAAAGAACAATAGGGGAATGCACAACGGCACAGCAAAAAGAAACTATCCATCCTTGATTAGCAAGAAACAAGTCTCACACTCATTTTTCTCTTGATTATCAAAATTGCAAAAAAAACTGATTTATGTATTTTGTTGAATGCATCTATAATTTAATATACTGCTTGGAATATGTTTTTTGTGCACCTATTTTCTGACAATTCACCATTTTTT
Organism: Cryptocoryne crispatula var. balansae; assembly: GCA_036172225.1. Taxonomy (NCBI): domain Eukaryota; kingdom Viridiplantae; phylum Streptophyta; class Magnoliopsida; order Alismatales; family Araceae; genus Cryptocoryne; species Cryptocoryne crispatula. The sequence goes on from CM069921.1 coordinate 45,011,583, forward strand.
AGGAAATCTGACTCTTAGTGCTTACAAGGAGGACTGTGAATTTGCTGATCCGGCAGGTTCATTTAAAGGCCTTGGTCGTTTCAAAAGGAACTGTTCTAATTTTGGTTTATTGCTTGCGAAGTCAAACATGAAACTTACCAAATGGGAGGATTTCGAGGCAAGTTCATCCAGCTCATAAATCCTGTTGCCTTTACACCTATTTTGTCTTTTCTTGTCAGCCTACCATAAGTAGATCTAAGAATGCCCTCACATGCTCAATTGTTGGGAAGGTTGGGAAGAAGGGATCTTTGGAGACTGCAGGATTTATTTACTTTAGGTAGGTTTCACTTATCCACCTGATGTGAAAAACAGGATGCTGTATGCCCCTCTCTCTCTTTTGGCTGTTGCAGATCTCATGATCCTGCTGAAAATGAGCATTGAAAAACAGGGAGCTGTATGTCTCACTTTGTCTTGGCTGTTGCAGACCTGGTGATCCTGCTGAAGCTGAGTATACTTCTAGATTAGGAACCATGTACTGGTTGCACACATAAAGGTGGTACTTACCTGAGTATGAACTACTTAAATGCCTTCTGACATGTAAAGTATACAAGCCTGTACATGGCTGTACTTGTACGTGTACACAAATTTTTAGGGTGTCAACTTACCATTTATTTTTCCATAGAGAACACATGATGATCATGGCTCTCTGACTTGTATCAGAAGTCCTTTTTCTTCATAATTGTGTGCTACAATTAGACAATCACATTGTAATTGCCATGGTTTGCGGGATGGGCACCTGTTGACCCATTCTGGAGGGGGCCTGCTTGCCAAAGGAACTTCTAGGATTAGGCTAAGTATGGCCAGATCAGCCTAGATCTGCTACTCCCTTGGGTTCGGTGGATCTGAGGGCACAGAGTCAGCTGCCAGTCGCCCCTACATCTCCCTGCTTAGTTTTGGGCTTTGAAGATAGATCCAATAATACAGGGATCCACAACTTTAAGTTGCAGATCCGATCCTGTGGGACTTGATATCTGGGAAATCTGCCAGTTAAAGATGTGGATGTCCCAGATATTGGGTCCACGGTGGTCTAATGTTTCATCTGTCCTGCTTGAAACAGGTGGTGAAGACAAGGGGTTTGCATGACAATCCGGCTGCCGCTCTGTTGGTTGGCCTGAAATGGCCAACGCCAGTGGATTGGCCAACCCCAGTGATGTAACCTCAAAAAGATCTAAAAAGATTTCTTTTGTTTTGGAAATTCATTTTCCTTTTGGATTTGAATTAGACCTTAGCATTGACTTCTTAGGAAAATAGATGGTATTCCATAAAAGTATTAACTAGGGTCAAAATTATATGTTGAGGTTGTTAGGTTCTTTGAAAATTTGTTTTGACCTCTCCCCGTCGGATGGTGCGAAGATCCGACGTTAATTACATCGAGATTACTCGAATACCCTTGATTATCGTCATAGCAATCCATGAAAATAGAAAACATGCATCCACAAAAATAAACATTCACACATATGGACATAGGAGAAGACAATCCCATAAAATTGATGGAATGCAAGCACTCAATTTTAGTTTGAATTTGATTTGAATTGAATTGGTTTAATTAAATTTGTTGGTTTGAATTTGATTTGTTTGGTTAATTTGAATCTGTTTGAATTTAGTTTGAGTTGAATTTAATTGGTTGAATTGCTTTTAGTTTGGGTTGAAATTTATTTATTTAAGTTTGATCCAGTCTGGATTTGTTTGTTGACTTAAATTTGGTTTGAATTTGAGACAGTTGTTTATTGATTTGAATTTGGTTCATTTTGAATTTGTTGATTTAAAGTTAATCTGTTTTTATGTTTGACTTGGATTGAGTGAAATTGATTTAACCTGGGAGATTTGGTTTGGATTAGATTGGCCTTTATTCTTCAGGTTCTGTTTGGGATTTGGATTAAGGTTCCGGCTGAGATTTTTTTTTATTTGGATGTGGGTTATTAATTTGTTAATTCATGTTTATTATCCTAGGAACTTGATGAATGAATTTTATGCTTCTGTTATGATTTCTGCATGAATAGGCTTTTGCCTTTTTTAAATTGGATTTGGTTGAGATTCAGTTCCAGAAATTGAATTTGGTTTATGGGTTTTAATCTACCTTTGGTTCGAATGAACTCTGTTTGATTAAGGCCGGCTTTGAATTCAGTGAGTTGGTTAAAGCTTCATTTGTTATCTTCCGATTTGTTCAGATTACAGATTTGAGCTTCAATTTACTTGTTGGTTTAGTTTGATTTGATTTCTGTTTGGGGTTTACTGCAGGTTTGCTTGGAATTTAATTTTAAAATTCATTTGAATTAAGCTCAGTTTGATTAAAATTAGGATTGAGACTTGATGCCTGCTGATTGAATTTATTGAATGCTTCCCTTTTTTTTTGTTCTTTTAAGTTCTTATTTCCAGGTTCATGGTTACGTGAAATTTCTGCCTTTGAGTTTGTTTTTTCTTCTCATCAGGGTGATTATGATGTGTTGGATCAGATTCACACTTCATTTGATAAGTTGATTGGGTTGATTGCAGTTTAATATGCAGATTTTGGATTTTCAGACTTGTATGCTTTAAATCCAAATTTCAGATTTTAAAGGTTTCAGATTTTCAAGTTTGGTTTCAGATCTCAGACTTGGGCTTTCAGATTCTTAAGAGTTAAGTACCTCCCAGGTTTTCAGATTTTCAAGCTCAGATTCTGCTCTTCAAATCTCGGACCTAGTCTGAATTTCAGGCTTCTTACAAATTCTGCACAATGCAGGCTCCATATTTCTGATTTTCGGCTGCAGGCTTTATGAATCTCAAACTGCAGATTTCTTTTATTTACAGACCTCAGGTTGCTGATTTCAGATTTCAGATTTCGGATTTTACATTATGCACATTTTACAGCCCTCGGTTCCTTGTTCTAAATGTAAAGTTCAGATTTTGACCTCTTCAAATATCAGACTCCAGATTTCTTGCAGATTCTGCACCTTTTAATTGATTTCCAGATTTTTAAATGGGTTCTGCACAAATTCAAATTTCAGATTTTTCAGATCTTCAATTTTCAGGGTTTCAATTGCAGATTTTTCTTAGTTCGGATCCCCTGCAGATTTCAGATTTTTAAAAGAGTCAAGTTCAGATTTCAGATTTTAATCTTTGAATTTTAGAGGTGATTCCATATTTCAGAAAAATTCAGCTTCAAATCTGTTTTTTTTTGGTTTGTGATTTTACAGATTGACAGATTTCAAATTTAGTTCAGGTTGAGAATTTTTCAGATTCAACTTGGGTCTGCTCTGATTAATCGGTTCTTATTTGTTTTGAGCCAGGCAGGTCCTCAGCATTTGATTCTTAACATGATTTTCAGATTTCTTAAATGTCATGTTTTCTTATTGAAATTTCGGATTTATGTTCAGTTTTTAATGTGCTTGCATTCATTCATTCTGGCAGGGACTGTTTTCTCCTTGCATTGAACATTGAATTCTTCATTGTTTGAAGTTCACAAGTTCTCCTGCTTCTTCTCTTTTACAAGAAAACTGTGACATCTCCTCAGTATGTGTCAGTCTTGAATGTCGTCTTGAACACATTCCAGCCTTTGATAGGCATCTGGAAATCTGTCTTGTCATTTCAGCAGTTTGAGCATGGTCCTGCCTTTGATAGGCACATGAAGTCTTCTCCCAACCGGTTCAAGGTTGAGGATACCCGGCTTTTGATAAACTTGCGGGCACTCATCCCATGGTTGGTCTTCCTCATTAGCCTATGGTTTGGGCACATTGGCATGTTGATCATGCATAGCCTCCCCATGGCATAATGGGCAAAACAACTCCCTCTTGGGGCATGGTAAGACATTGGGGTCTTCTAACCAGACCTTTGTATGTCCACCTTAAAGGGTCAAGGGGCGTGCTTAAAGCCGGCCCATTGCTTTCCCTCTTTGTTTTGAATTCTTTTAAATTAAGCCAAGACCATGAGGCGGGTTTTTAGCCGGCCGGATGCTCGTCTCGGTTTGTTGATTAGTTAAGTAAATTGTTATTTAATTTATGTTTATTGTTTATTTTATTTTATTTTTATTTTTATTTTTTGAATTATGAGTCAATAGGCGTGCCTAAAGCCGGCCTATTGCTTTCCCATTTATTTTCATTCTTTTAAGTTATGCCGAGACCATGAGGCGGGTTTTTAGCCGGCCGGATGCTCGCCTCGGTTTGTTTAATTAATTAGGTGCATTTTTATTTAATTTCCATCAAGGATGTTTTTTAAGAAAAATTGATCTTCATTGGGTCTTCCTCGGACCTCCTGCTTCACAAAGCCTGGTGGGCTTTTGTATCCCGCGAGACCTTGTTTGGGCCCTCTTCTTTCTTTCTTTTTAACATCTTCTTTTGGGTGGGCCCCACCTGCATTTTGACCCCCGGGTCAACTCCCCCCTCCCTGCGGCTCACGCGCGTGCGGCCTCTGGCCGCGGCCGCGCTCTTTTCCTTTTTTTTTTTTGCTTCCTTTTTATCTGGTGGGCCCCGCGGCTATTTTGACCCGCAGGTCAAAATCAAATCCGCGGCGGATTTACGCCTTTCCCTTCTCCTCATACATGCCAGGTGGACGTAAGTAGGAAAAAAAATAAACCCGGCGCCCTTCTTTCTCCCCCCGACCAGACGACGGTAGCGGATGGGCTCGACGGTCCTTGGCAGCACCCGACGATCAACGGGTGGTTCCCGTCTCCCTCGGTGGCAGCGGAGGAAGGGGAAGAGCTCGGCGGCGCATCCCTTGGCCCTTCGACGGAGGTGGAAGAAGGGGGACTCTTATGGCAGGAGTTTCCGGCGACGGAGAGCTTCCGGCGAGGACTTCTTACGGCAGGAACTTCCGCGATGAGAGCCTCCAGAAGGACCTGCGGGCTTGGAGGCTTCTGGACTGACAAATCGAAGGAGCTTCGAGCAACAACATGGGGGGACGACTCCGATAAGCCTTCTATCACCTCCCATTCTCTCGGTCTCTCGATGGTTCACTCTCGGGGGTCCGTTCACGCCTGGGCTATTCTCTCTCTGTCCCGCCTCTCCTTCGGGGCTGTTCACGCCGGTTTGGCAGAGCTTATATTAAGCATGAGCCGTTTCCTTCCCCTGCTAGGAATCCTTCCGCAATAGAGGTTGCGGCTCCGAGAAGGACTCGGAGCAATCCCGAAACCTATGGGATCGACCTCCCCCTTCCCTTCTTATCCTCAACTACCTTCTTACGGCAGCTCCTTGCCGTTGCTAACATTGGCTCCAGGGCAGAGTCCGATGGGGAGTCGATTTCCTTCCCTACTCCGACAGCTCCTCCTCTTTATTTATTATTATTTTTTTCTTCTCTCCCTTTTTTTTTGGACGTGGACTGGTTATAGAGGAGATGGCATCCATGGGCCGATGATTGCTGGCTCCATGGACCGCTAACCCGATTGGGCTGCTTCAGACTTCAGCTCCTGGCCCAACCGATCTTCTTTCAATTGCTGGCCTGCTTTCTCTTTTTTTTTTTAACACTTACGTGGCATACCCTTCATCGTACATAACTATTTTTTGAGTGCCAACAATTACCCCCCACAGGTGATTCGCCAGAAACAAGGAGTGTCGGGGAATCGCCTGTGCCAAATATTTATGTTGTTGCTTTTCATAAATTTGCATTGACATGCTTCTCTTTTTTCTTTCTCATTTTTCATATAGGCACATCATGGTTAGGCACGGAAACCCCCATGTTCACGTCCCTCAGCTTGATGCTGATCAGAACATCTTTGGTGACACTTGTCCTTCTTCTGAGAGTAGCCGTCATGTAGGCTCGCTTATGCCGGCTCCGAGCCGTTTATCCTCAAGTAGGTTTGGTCAACATGATTATAACTTGGCTGCCCGGGAGCACCTTGGCATCGTGCCTGGCACGGGTCTTGTTGACCTTCAGCTTATTCAGCATGGACGCGGCTACTTCACGTATAGCCGATCAGCTTGTTATCCGGCTCACTATCCTTCTGACGAGGCTTTATTGGAGTTTATCCGGCTTCCTTCTCCTTTGGGCAGCGCCGACACAGATTGTATGTCTGCGGAAGAAAAGCATTGACTGGAACGTGCTATATTATGCGGCAGGGACATTTTGCAGGGCGTGGTGTCATTCTCCTACCCTTCTTTCCCCCTTGGTTTACAACATCACAAGTGCTGTCCATCCAGTCTTGAATTGGGTTTATTGAGTGAATTCCAAGACAAGTACTTCATCTCTCACGACTTCCAACCTGGCGCATGGAAGTTGAACAAGGCTTGTTATTCAGATTGGTCCAAACGGCGCATCGGGTTGTTTTTGCTGCCCAAAAACTCCCGCTTCAGCGATGAAGGTTATGACGGCCGTTGCTTACTCGATGACATTCTATCTCACAACACAGACAGTTGGTATGGCTGTCTTTTTGTGGAGCATTCTCATCGCCCACGGCCTGGAGCATGTGAATGGCTTGAGTACATTTTGGACAACTTTGGCACACGTTTGGAGCGCGCCGGTTTGAAAAGTGCCGTGGCTGCCGCTTTATATGAGTATCCATGCTATGATGGGTACATCCAGGCGTTGGCAGAACGTTTTAACAGGCGTTGGAACACCTTTGTTACAGCAGAAGGGGAGACCTCCATGGATTTATGGTCATTTCATATGATTTCTGGATTGCCCATCCATGGGGAGCCATATGAGGAGGTTGTTCTCGATGACCTTCACAGATGTCAAACAAATGAACAAGGCAACTATGGCCTTTCCTATTGCCATCGGTATTTAGTTAAAGTATGGCGTGACTTGGCTCTTCTTGGCAAGGATGATCATGCTGATGGTGAACATCAAGTGAGCTGTGACACCTGGCTGCGCTTTTTCTATGGTGGCCCATACTGCTATGATTATGCTTTTGTGAAGCCCGACAAGCAACATACTAGTTATGCAAGACTTGAGAAGCCATGTATTGACAAGCAATATGCCAGTATGGAAGCTCGTACAGAAACTGAGGATCCATGGGATCTGGGAGAGGTTACTCATCTTGCAACCTACTTGGCTTATTGGCTAGTGACCTTCGCCATTCCTTTTGAGGATGCCACTGTCATTAGGCCAGAGGTTTTATTTTCAGCTTGCAGATTAGCTTGTGGAGTCAGACTTGCCATTGCTCCGGCTGCTCTTGCTGCAATTTATCACTCTTTCGGGTCAATTTCTTCCCACCCTTCTCCACGTGATTGTAAGATTGTATTCGCTACACATTATGTCAGTGTATGGGCATCTTCATTGTTCCACGGGCTACCTCCACTTCGAGAGGAATTTGAGCCATATGGAGCTTTGATATACAGATTTATTGGCAACCCTCGCCCACAGCCACATGAAGAGCTTACTACGGGGAGGAGGTTATTGGCTACTCTTCCCGCAGAAGGTGCTGCCGGTTTGAAATTTAGTCATTGCTCTATTGGACATCGCCCTCATACTGCTAAGAAACATGGCAATCTCTTCATGTGGACAGATCCCCTTTTGAACAAGCCCCGCAAGTGGGCAGCTTGGGAGTGGTACCTTTGCATTTGGATGGGCACCTTGGTGTTTCGGCAGGGCAATCGCACCATCTTGGAGCCATATTATCCTTTTCGGTTCAGCCGAAACTTTGGCTATGATCAGGGCATTCCTCCAAATACTGATTTTTCTATCACTTCTCACATTTATACATAGTTGGACAGCCATCTTGTTGCTGCGGAGTGGTGGAATTATTTTTCCCGTTCAGAAGCAAAGGGTGACATACACATCCCATCATTGGGCACTACTGGAGACTTTGATATTGTGTATGGCAACTGGTGGTCCCACAGGAGCCAAAATTATCGAAAATTATCAGCTCATATTGCGGGAATTGAGGCAGCACGCTTGGATGAAAAGAACCGCCCTCCTCCAGAAATGGCTGCGACCTTCCTTACTCGCCACTATCGGTCCCGCAAGGACAAGTTATTGGCAAAGTACAAGTATTGGGAGACAAAATGTGTGCTACCACCCAATCCTCACCATGTTTACACTGGTTTAATCCCTCCTTTGGTGGAGCCATTGCGCTCTTCTCAGTGTGCCCGACAGTCTCTTCCTCCCCAGCCGGTGAATTGGTTCAGTTTGCTGGTGTTTGATTGCACAGGCCGTCGTCAGGTCCCTTTAAAGGAGGCCTTGCCACCCACTGACTCTGTTAAGTGCTGGGTGAAACACTTGTGTGGCTTAGTCTCTTCTTGGGGCCCTCTTGATGATGCTCTTGACATAGAGCAGGCTTCTTATTTTGGCGAGATAAAGATGGCCGTTATGAGTGCCGCTAGCAAAGTGGGACGAGATGCAGGTATGCTGGTCTCTCGGCCTCCCCACTTACCATTGTCAGGTATAAAACCCCTTCTCGCACTTCTTTGCTTTCTTTGGCTATATATTCTTTGATTTATCAATTCACAACTTATTTCCACTCTTTTACCCCTTTCAGAGACTATTCCATCAGGTGTGAAGAGGGCGGCCTCAAGGCCCGAGAGGTCTTCCAAGTCTCGGAAGAGAGCTCGTGAGGAGGAGAGACTTCCATCCCCTACTCCAGCGGTGGAGGTTGTTGTTGGTATGTAGCTTGACTTTTTCCTTATATTGCTTGGATCAACATTGCTTCTGACAACCTCATTTTTTTTTCCTTTCTTTGCAGAGTCTTCTCCTGCTAGGGAGGTTCTTAGCTTCGGCTCATCACCCCCTGTAAGGGTGGATACTCGTGATGAGGCAGCTGCTGCTCCAGTAGAGGAGGATCTTGCCACAATTACCTGCCAAGGGGCTGATTTGATAGAAAAATCACTTCCGATTGACGATCTGGCAGACATCACTCAGGTCGGCATACGGTCTCCTTCATCCATGGCTTCACTTCCTGATGATGAGACTTATTCAGATCCTGATCCTATCGTGATGCGGTCTCCATCTCCCATGGTGGGTGAGGTGACGACGGATACACCAATTTTGTGTTTGGACGAGCCTTTCGCAGAAGTTGATGCACCATCAGGTGAATTTTGTATCCCTTTCATTTATTACATGTTCATGGCTTGATTTGCTATGTCTTGATGATTGACTGCCTCTTTCCTTTGAAGGTGCAGGTGCTGAGATTGATTCTTCGACTCCCGCACCCATTGGTCTATGTGAGGATACCATTGCTAGGAGTACCAACCCTGTACTTGTCGACCCTCCTTCGCCTTCTACTGCTGATGGTATGCCATAGAAACTTTATTTCTATGTCACAAAAATCTGGTTTATTGTTTGGTTATGCTCATATGCTCCTTCTCTCCTTTCTCTTTGCAGTTGCCGTGCCGACTCCATTGGACAACCAACCAACTGGCTCATCTGGCGTTTCTCCTGCGCTGGGCATTGCTTGGCCCACTACCATGTCTACCAGTATTCCTTATGATGCGTGGTTTGCCGCCCATCTAGGCAGGGCAATGATAGCGGGTTTGCCTGCACTACCAGATCCTCTGCCATCTGAGGCAGACCTGCGGGCTACCCTAAAGCAAATGACCGCGTCCTATCATCTCCTTGGCTGCACTATGGAGCCTTGGATATCTGCCGTTGAGGCATTATGGGGCCAATTTTGTGATAAGCAGGAGGCTCAATCTTTGGTCCGGTGGAACACTATCCTTCTCCCATTAGCTGAGGAGAAGCTGACACAGGCGCGAAGCATTGCTGAGGCTATTTCTGTCGTGGATACCCGACTGGGGAAGCTTCAGGAGGATCGGACCCAAGCTACTACAGCTACCAACCAGCTTGTTGCTGAGATTGCTTCTTTAGAGAGTCAGCTAGTAGCAGCTCGAGCCAAGCGTGCACAGATTGAGGAGGACTTGGCCTCGACAGGCGGAGAGCGAGATTCTCTACTTGCTACTCAGTGTCGCCTGCTAGAAGAGATCAGGAGCTAGAACTAGCTCGTCCAGCTTGTTGTGACAAGTTGACCTTGTAGTTTCCTTTTCTTGCATTCAGAGTTGTCTGGTCATGTAGATTTTTTTTCTCCTGATATTTAATTAGCCCCCGAGGCTTGTTCGGGCACATTTGAAAAATCAATTATGCAATGAAATATTTTTTCTTTTTGCAAATCATTACGCTTGTATGCATGCTAGTCGCACAATAAGAACTTTCTTTCTTCGCCACATGCAACTTGTTAACAATGTGTTTTGCTTCATACTTTAACCCCTGTCTGACTGCCAGGGTTTTCTCGGGATCGAAAAGGGCTTGGGCCCCTTTAACTGTCTCTCTGCTTGCTTGTTAGATCAATGACCTCCTTGTTATCATACTTCTTTGAAATTATGAGGTTTTTTCTTCCTGCATGTTGTTTGGATTTTGACCCTTGAGGAGTTGAGGTCTTCTTAGGGAATAAAATTTGGGCGGTGAGGAATTAAGGCTTCCCCTGGGCCATAGGTTTTGATGGCTTTATGCCGGTGGGACCCGTAGACTTGTGAGCATGTAAAGATCATACTCGGTCCTTAGGGTATAGAAATTTAGGATGTCCCTAAGCGTAGGGTTGCTTCTCCTGGGTATGAATTTAGGGTGGCATGACGCCGTTTAGCCCGTAGACTTATGAATGTGAAAAGGTCGCATTCGGTCCATGGGGCATGGTATGTAGACCCATGGGACATTTGGGTATGAAGTGATCATGCCCATCTCCTAGGGTTTAAGTTTGGAGATGGCTTAATGCCAAGTTGGCTTAATGCCGAGAGATAATGAAGTTGGCTTAATGCCGAATAGCCCGTAGGACATATGAGTGTGAAAAAGAGTCACAACTCGTCCTATTGGGTAAAAATGTAGCGGCTTGATGCCAATGATTCATAATTTGTGATGGCTTGATGCCAGAAAGGAGCTGTGGTGGCTTGATGCCAATTAGTGTTATAGCTTGATGCCAGGAACATTTTATGGTTTGGTGTCATAATAACCCGTGGGACATATGAGTACGGGGGAACCACACTCGGCCTTTTGGGTGTGATTATGGTGGCGGCTTGATGCCAAGAAAGGACCCGTAGGACATACGAACATAAAGAAGTCATGCTCGGCCTATTAGGTATAATTATGGTGGCTTAGTGCCGGTATAACCCATAGGGCATTTTGAGTATGGGGAAAGGTCATACTCAGCCCCTTTCGGGTATAAATGTGGTAGTGGCTTGATGCCGGTGAATCATGATTTGTTGAAGACTTAGTGTCAAAAAGGATTGTGATGGCTTGATGCCGATTAGTTATGGTGGCTTGATGCCGAGAGTATTATGGCTTAATGTCGGTAAAATATGATGGCTTGATGCCAAGCAAATATGGATAGGGCATACGAGCGTGAGATGACCATGCTCAGCCCATGAGTGTGAATTTGGGACAAATCTAAGCTTGAAGGCTCAAGATTTGAGGATTGCCGGTGGGACTTGGGGTATATGGACCAAAAGCCACACTGGTGTTGGGTTGAAAGAACCATGTAGACCGAAAGGGTCATAATGATATAAGATTTGGTTTTGATAACCACATAGACTAGGAGAGTCATGGTGGTAGAAGACCTTCCTGACCGAAAGGGCCGTCTGGTCACAGAACTTGTTTCTTTGTTGGACAAGATGTTATCCCTTCTTCCTTTGAGATGGCGTGCGAGACTTCCCGAAAATTTTATAGGCAAGAGGTGATCTTCCTCGCTGCCTCAGGTATGGTCTCCCCAGTATATTTCTACTACAAGGTAGATGAGCTTATGGGAGCCGTTTCGTCATTGGCAACTCGAACCTCCTCCCTAATAAAATTAGGGGGAAACTCGCCCATCCAACCCATTGGGTTAGGGGAGTCAACCCTGTTTGTTGTTTGTTTTGTTTTTTGTTGTTTTTTTTTAACTAGCTTGACTGCCTCTTTCGAGGTTTTCACCCAAACCAGTCCCCCATTGGATTTTGCCTATGCGCCCTTTACAGGGTTTTCACATAGCGGGGTAACCCACTTTTGCTTAAAGTGCCCTATTCGGGTTTTCACCTTAACCGGGTTTTTTCTTGACATTTTTGCCCTTAACCAATCATTGATATTGACCAAGTCTGTCGGGCATCTTTATTTTTTAGCCCATTTTTTCAACATTACTCTTCATTCTCCATCGGGTTCTTGTGGAACTCGTGCTCTGGAGCGTAGTATTTTTTGATATGCTTGCCGTTGAGTGGAGGGAACAAAATATCCCCTTTGCAATCCACCACGGTGTAGGCACCTCCCTCGAACACCTTGTCGATGATGTAGGGGCCGAGCCAATTTGGGAGAAATTTGTTTTTAGGACGACCTGCCATAGCATCTTTCTGTTTGACTATGACAATGTCCCCTTTCTGGAATGATCTATCTTTCGCCAACTTGTCGTAGGCTCGAGACATTCTGTCTTGATATACTTTGAGGTGTTCATAGGTTTTCAACCTTTCCCCCTCCAATTTATCTAACTCCATGAACCGCCTTTGCATTTCATCAAGTTCATCAGAAGGTAGACCATGGTGGATTGCTACCCGATAGGAAGCCAACTCCACCTCCACGGGTATGACTGCTTCACTCCCATATACCAGTGAAAATGGTGAGCAACCCGTGGGTGTTTTGCATATGGTGTGGTAGGCCCAAAGTGCTTCCTGCATCTTTTGGTCCCAACTCCGCTTCTTGTTTCCAACCACTTTGACTAGGAGTTTGCAAAGGGTCTTGTTGAATGCCTCTGCTAGGCCATTTACTTGAGGATTGTAAACGGTGGATGTTCTCCAATCAATATGGAATTTGGAGGCCAACTTATATATCGTTTGGTTTCTGAATGGGGTACCGTTGTCCGACATGATGCGGCTCGGTACTCCATATCTATATATGATGTTTTGCCGGACAAACCGAGCAACAACCTCACATGTTACTTCCTTGGCTGCTATAGCTTCTGCCCATCTGGAAAAGCAATCGGTAGCTGCAAGGATGAACTTGCAACCTTTGGAAGATGGCTTGAATGGTCTCACAATATCCATTCCCCATTCGGCAAAAGGCCATGTCGGGGTTGTAGGATGCAGTTGTGTTGGGGGGCACCTAGGGATAGGTGCAAATGCCTGGCATTCATGGCATGTCTTTGCGAATTTCTCGCAGTCAGAGAACATGCTTGGCTAGTAATATCCCTTAAGCTTGATTGCTATCTTCATCTTAGGTCCGGATTGATGTGCTCCGCATAACCCGATATGAACTTCCTTCATCACTTGAAATGCCTCCTTCATGGATAGGCACCTAGCGAGGACAACCCTTTCTTTTTCGGGTACCAATCGGTACAGCTCTCCTCCAATGAGTTGGTAGGATGCCGCCCTATGTGTCAATTGCACACGTTTGGCTCGATCTTCTGGTAAGATCCTGTTTTTGATGTCAATAATTGGCTGACGCCAATTAATTTGTTCAGGGTGATCCTCTCCAAGGATTGCCATCTCGGATCTCGGCTTTGTCTGGGGGGGGGGGGGGTGAAAGAGAAGAGATCTCGGAGAGATCTCGAAAAAATCTCGGGAGATTGGATATCGGATTCTCATATCAAAATATATATATGTATGAAACATAACATAATATCTTATAAAAATAGGAGTACATAAATGAATTTACATGAAAATATATAACACATTTTGTACATCAACTACGTGAATGAACAATTACAAGCACTTTTAATACCAAAAAGATAATTTCTGTGCTTCTAAAAGATTTAAACTTGTATGTAATCTTATTTAAATACTAATATGGTATTAAACTTGTAACACATTTTTATGTGATAGTATAAGTGATAGTGAAATATATTAAATGTGTTTACACTATCGTAAACGGGGCGCAGAGTAGTCGCGGATCGACCTGCGCGGTCAGGTCGCGGGGGTCAAGGGGGCAGCGCCCCTTGTGGGGGTATCAGGGGGGCAAAGCCCCCGAAGAAAATTTTTTTATGGACCAGTCTACATGGGACGAGATCTCGGCGATCTCGTTTCTCGACCTCCTTGGCGAGACCGAGATCTCGCGAGATCTCGGCGAGATCTCGCGAGATGGCATTCCATGATCCTCTCCACCCTCTTCTATGACGTTAGCCTCCCATGTGGTTAGGTTGTCATTGTCGATAACTGACGTTGGAAACAGTCTTCTGTGTTTGACAACTATTTCTAACCTTCCTACCGGGGGTAGTTTGATTACAGAAGCCAATTTGGCTAAGGCATCAGCCTGTGAATTTAGCCTTCTTTTGACATGTTGTATGCTGAATATGTAGAATTTCTTGGCCAACCGGCTTGTTGCTGCATGGTAGACCATTAACTCTTCTTTCCGGACTTCAAATACACCGAGCATTTGTTGCACGACCAGCATTGAATCTCCGAACACCTTAAGGCACCGAATTCCCATGTCAAGGGCAATTTCCAAGCCGATGACAAGGGCTTCATATTCAGCTTCATTATTGGTGAGGGCTTCTGGCAAGGTGCATGAATGGTGTAGAACTCCACCCTGTGGAGTTAGGAATACCACGCCTGCACCGGCCCTTAGTTTTAATCTTCCATCAGGTCTTCTTTCTGTGCTGGCTGCACCATCAAAGTACAATTGCCAGTATTTGATGTCCACCTGTTGGGTTTCTTGCTTTTCTCCCTCCCTCAATGTCTCCTCATCATGTAACTGGAGGTTAAGAGGGGAATCCTCAGGTATAGGATGGGCGGCAAGAAAGTCTGCCATCCCCTGCCCTTTAATTGCTTTTTGTGGGACGTATTTGATGTCGAATTCCATCAACATCAATGCCCATTTCCCGAGGCGTCCAGAAGGGACTAGTTGCTTCAACATGTACTTTATGGGGTCGAACTTGGATATCAAGTTGACTTCATGTGCTAGGAGATAGTGCCTTAGCTTCTTCGCGGCAAACACCAGGGCTAGGCACATTTTCTCCATGGGGGAGTAATTATGCTCGGGGCTGACCAACCTCCTACTAAGGTAGTAGAGGGGTTGTTCTTTGCCCTCATCATTTAATTGCGCCAACATAGCACCCAAAGATGTGTCCAACGTAGTGATGTACAAAATAAGGGGCCTACCTTTAATATGTGCGCCCAAAACAAGTGGATTTAAAAGATATTGTTTAAGCCCGTCTAGGGCAGCTTGACAACTCTCATCCCATTTAAATGGGGCCCCTTTCTTGGCTAGTTTAGAAAAAGGTTGACATCGGCCGAACAAGTTGGCGATGAAACGCCGAATGTAGGCGACCTTGCCTTGGAGGGACCTTAACTCTCGTAGGTTGCGAGGAGGCGGCAACTCCCTGATTGCTTTGATTTTATCGGGGTCAATTTCAATGCCCCGATACCTGACTATGAAGCCAAGGAATTTCCCACTAGATACGCCGAAGGCACACTTCATGGGGTTCATCTTTAATTTTATATTGCCGAAGCCGCTCGAAAACCTTCTTCAGGTCACCCAGGTGGTCTTCTCGCTTCCTTGTCTTGACAACCAGGTCATCGACATAGCACTCGACCAGATCATGTAGCATTTCATCAAAGATCTGGGTCATGGCTCTTTGGTATGTCGCCCCTGCATTCTTGAGTCCAAATGGCATCCTTTTGTAGTTGAACACCCCCTTAGGGGTACGAAATGCCGTAAAGCTTTTGTCTTCTGTGGACATCAAGATTTGATTGTAACCCGAGGAGCCATCCATGAATGACAAGGCTTCATGCCCTGTGGTCACATCTACCATATTTTCAGGAATTGGTAGAGGGAAGTCATCCTTTGGGCAAGCTCTATTCAGGTCGCGGTAGTCAATACAGACCCGAATCTGTCCATTTTTCTTCTTTACTGGCACGACATTGGCAAGCCATATAGGGTACATGCAAGGCTCAATGAAGTCAACTTCTATAAGTTTATCAATTTCGGCATTGACTTTGAGCTCTAAATCAGCCCGCATGCGTCTTTGTCCTTGTTTAACTGGCTTTACCGAGGGAAGTATGGCCAGTTTATGAACTGCCACCTCTGGTGAAAGCCCAGGCATTTCATTGTAGGTCCAGGCAAAGCAATCCCTGAATTCTTCCAACAAAAACCTGTATTGGACTTTTTCTTCTTCACTGAGGAGGGCACCGATGAAGATAGGCCTTGGATCTTCTATAGTCCCCAAATTAATTTCGAGGAGGTTGTCGACTGTAGCTTGACCACCATCCTCAAATTCTTCAAGGGCTGGTTGCAAATCAACCAACTCCTCATCTTCTTCTTCTTTGTTTTCTATCTCATGGGCCTCTACCCGGATGAGGTCATTATCACCCTGAATTTGCTGGGAGTCTTCTGGTTGAGCTTCCTGCTCTGTCTCCTCCTCAGAGGATTCATCAAAGATAGGGGCAACTTCTTCATCTTTGTGAACACTGGCCATATTGACTGCATAGTGCACCATTGGCTCATAGTCAGAGTCGTAGCCCAAGCAATATTTCTTATTTTTTTACTTTCAACCATTTTTCGAAGTCCTACATTTGTTTGAACATTTTGTCTTTTTGGCGACTTTGCCTATCAGGAACTCCTTGCTCCCGGCACATTTGTCGTTTCTCTTGAGACATGGCTTCTATCAGCTCCACAGGCACCATATAAGAGTCGAGCTCTTCGGGCCAACCAAAGTCATCTTCCCGAGCTCGCTCACATGGATATTCCTCCCGATGATATAAAAGCGTTGATCCATCAGGGTAGGGGACCGTGAATATTTCCAGCTTTTGCACCGTTTGAAGCTCACGTTCTCCAGCTAGCCACATCAGATCTGGTGGCATGCATATGCTGTCTTCGAAGGCTTTGGTGATGGAGTTGGCATTGAACTTGATCGGGCGCCACTCCTTCCTTTCAGAGCTTATCTTTAGCCTGTGCAATTTTGCCTTGACTTCATTGATGGTGATATCTTCATCAAGTTGTTCATCCACCATCTTCTGTTTTCCCTTATCAGCTTTGGCTTTGAAGGACTCTGCCTGGAGATAGAGTTGTGCATCTGACAGATGACACTCGGCCACCTCGAAAGGGGCTTGGTCTGCGTCTACTCTGCATTGCACACCTTCCTTGTTGTATTTGAGGCATTGATGAAGCGTTGAAGGCACGACCCAATTTGTATGCAACCATGGGCGGCCTAGGAGAGCCATGTAGGTGGTATCGGCATCTATGACATAGAATGTTGCCTTGTGTTGAAGTCACCCAACACCAAGTCCACCTCGACTTTTCCCATGGCTTCTTCTGAATCTTGGTTGAACCTGGATATAGTAATTCCGGAGACCTTCCGAAGATAAGACATAAGGTACAAAGCCCTGAAGGTCTTGAGCGGGAGTATGTTGACAGCCGAACCTGCGTCGACCATGATCCGGTTCAATTCGTGCCCATTTACCAGCCCTTTCATGTATAGCGGCCGGTTGTGGAATGCTGAAGGATACATCATATCCTCCTCGGTGAACGAGACCGATGCCGCATACGCTTCATACTGGCCCAGCTCGGCCAAGTGGGCTTCGTAGGCTTCTGGTGCTTACAGCACTGCCATAAGGGCTTCTCGGAGTTCCTTGCTTAGGGATATGATTTCCCATAGGCCTAGGCGCACGGGGAGTCTCTTCAACTGGAGAAGAACCTTTCTGTCCACTTTTTCTTTCATTTCAGCCAGTGGAGGGAGAGAATCTGGCGGTGGAGGGAAGAATTGCTCCATTATATTCTCCACCATTGTATCAGTCGGAATTGGCTCCTCTGGTTCATTTGGTTGAAGCGGTTGCTGGGATGTGCTTGGTTGGTTGGTTTTATCCATCACATGCTCCTCTTGCACCTCCTTGGGCCTTGCTGGCTGTTCGGAAGTGGTATTTGTTGTGTCATCCCCCTCCTCGTCATCTGAGAAGGGTTGGAATTGAATGACCCGGGCAGGGGGCTGCCTGACCAATGGAAGTGGTACGGGCCTGGGTTGTTCATCCCTGAAGTAGATGACTTTGTTGTTATCGGGGTGTTGCCCCCTGCCTCCACGTCCGTCATGGGTGCTTCTGTTATTTCGCCTTTGATAGGTGGCTTCGGGACGAGAAGATCGCCCCCGACTGCCATTTCCCCGATTGTAGTAATCAGTGGGTGGTGGGATACTCACCACATTGCATGACAATCTATGAAAGCGGGATGCTAAATCACGAGCATCCGGCTCTTCCTCACCTTCTCCCCAGAAATCAGACATGCTGTCGAATGGGATTTCTTCCCCTGCAGCTATTTTTCTTCTGATCTCTATGAGCCATTGCTTGAAGGAAGCCTGTTTGGCCCATTCGCCCCAAGGAATATATGCATCGAGGGGAGCCGGGCTCGAAGGCTGTTTTGGCTCGCATTCCTCGAGCTGATCAATAAGTTTTTGAAGTTTCTGAAGCGGTGTGGGATTCTGAAGGCGTGCTTCCATTTCCCGCAGTTTTGCTTCCTGACGTTGTGCCTTTCTTTTATCTACTTTTCTTTTATTTTTTGCATGTTTTCTTCGGTTGACGGGACCGCCTGGTCCTCTGTAAGGTGCCGGTTGCTCGGCCTCGTCGGCTTGTGCAGCTTGTTCAGCTAGCAATTCTGCTTTTTTGCGGGCTGTTTCTGCCTTGGCTTGGGCCTTTTCTTCTTGGGTGGGAACCTTTTGTCATGGCTGATCAGGTTTCTCCGGAACAACCTCCTGGGCTTTCTCTTCACAGAACTTGTTAGCGGCTTCTATGTTCCTTTGTATGACTTCAGGGGTGAATGTCTGGTAAGCCGAATAGACTTTAGGCTGTGACAGCCTCTGTGACTTGCCCCCGGTATGATGCCCCCGCTGTACACTTGTTTCTGGAGTGGCATGAATGACATAAGCCGAGGTGTATGGCCCTCGAACGGCATGAGGTCGTGGGGGTTGAATTAGGTGACGTCCTAGGTTTAGTACCTCGTCCCTTATCAAATGTTCAATTTGCCCCCTTGCGGCCCTGCAGCTTTCTAGAGAATGCTCCATGGTGTAGTGGTACATACACCCTTCACGTGGGAACATGAAGTTGTGTGGTTTGTCTTGAGAGTAGGGCAATTAAACCTGCCCTGGCGCGGTATTGGAAGAGAGGGTGAGTCATCCCCTGAGGGAATGAATACCGCTCATAGCCAGGAAATGTGGGCGGCCTCCTTGGCTCTCCCCTTCTTTGTTGTGTTGGCTGTAGATTTGGGACCATGTAAGAATCTGCATTAGATATTTCTTGCTCCCTATCATTTCTTCTTGGAGTTGACTCCTCTGACCCCCATGATCCCCAGGAACCGGATTGATTCACTGTGTCTTCTTGGGTTGCTGTATGTGACCCATGGCTTGAGAAGTCCATCGACTCATTGTCATCTGCTGGGTACAACTCGTCTTATGCCACTTCACCTGTCATTAGTGATGGCAGGTTGACTATGGTGAGTTGTAAATCCCGTTCAAGCCGGGCACACCGTTGGCGGAATCTTTCCAATATGGCTGTAGTTCTAGAGGCCATGTTGTAGATTTCAGGATGCCGGTGATCATGCACGGCATGTTGTTGAGGTGGAGCCTGCACCCGTCTGTTAAGTGAACGCCCCTGATGTATGACATTTACCGTGAAGTTTAGGGGCTGCTTGGGCTTGACATGTGACCGTGGCGGGTTTATCAAGTGTTTGCCCATGTCGATGGTTCCATCTCGAATTAGGGCCTCCGCCTGATCCTTGAATAGATAGCAATATTCAAGAGAATGACCCAACATTCGATGGTATTGGTAGAAGTTGGGATCATCGGCCTTATTGGCATCTCCAGGCCGTTTAGGCTGTGGAAGGGTAATTAGGCTCTCCTTTATGCACATGTTGAATAGCCTTTTGGTGTACTCCCTGGGGAAAGAGTACGGCTTCTTTAGGCGGTCAGCCAATGTGGTCGTGGGACCTGGCTGGCTGAAATTTTTGGGTGTTGAAGTAGATGTCTGCACGTCCTTCTTGCCCCCATTGCCGCCATTTTTGGCCGGGGCGAAATCCACCGCGTAGACATCCTTGGCCGCCGGCTGTTTATCCTTCATTATTTTTTGTTTGTTGGCAAGAACCGCCGGGTTGTCAGCGTAGAAGAGCTCAAGCTCGGAGACTACCCGATTCAGCTCATCAAATGTCCGGATGTTGGTAACCAACAGCTTTTCTAGCATTTCCGGACGCAGCCCTCGCTTGCACAGGCCAACAGCCTCTTCATTTGCTGGTGGGTTGGAACACTTCATGCACAAGTTTCTCCACCGTTTTATGTAGTCCACAGCCGATTCATCCCTCCGTTGTCGCAGAGAGGTTAGTTCGACTAGCGTGAACGGCCTTTCCGTTAGCTTGAATCTTTCAATAAATTTCCTCTGAATGTCCTCCCAGTTTGCCACTGAGTTTGGCTTCAGCTTGGAGTACCATTCAAAGGCTGATCCGGTTAAAGTTGTGGCGAAATATCTGAGGAGGTAAGACTCCTCAAGCGCCAGTTCACCCATATGTGTGACATAGAGTGCCAAGTGTTCTTTTGGGGATCCACGCCCATCGAATCTTGGACACTTGGGGATCTTGGTGACTTCTACTGGCAGCTTCTTAAATTGATGGTGGATAGGGTACGGAACCCGGTATAAATCCACCGTGGCCAGTTCATCATCATGTTCAGCCAGCTTAGCATCGATCAGGCGTTCGATCATCATTTTCTGGGACACCGCCGCATAGTCTTGTGGCGGTTGATAGGCCTGAGATGTGACGTGAATTTCATCCTCCGGTGCCATCCATTGCGGCGGTTGTTGAGGAGGAGGCTGGTATACTACTGGCCGCATCCGAGGCATAGGAGGCTGTTCCATCTGCATAGGTTGTTCTTCAGGAGCTTCTGCCATTCCAGAATTCTGAGCTGGTTGGGATTGTAACAACCCAAAGTTCCTTAACAGCATTTTTAACTGTTGATTCTCCCTCCATAACTCGGCTAAGTCAAGATTCGGAGGTGCAGCTTCAGCTCCTTGATTATCTTGGTGTGCCCCTTCCTCCACTTCTTCCTGTTGTGGAGGATCGATTGCTAAGGGCTGCCTTGGAGGATTCGTCGCTTGAACAGCAGTTTGATTGCGGGTATTAGTTGCCCCAGTCTGGACTGCAGTTCGTGGAGCCTCAGCGCCCTCTTCGCGCCGGCTTGTGCTTGAAGTAGCCAAGCAGGAGAAGATTTTCATTTTGCCCCCTGCCCCCTGTACCACATGTCTTTTTGGGGCTTTACGGGAAGGCACGAGCCGGGTAGAGACCGACTCCCTTTCTGGTAAGGTCCGGGGGACCGTGAATTGATCGTCATGATAATAGGATGCATAACAGCGTCTGAATGGTGGTGCAAATTGAACCGCCGGCCGAGGTGGAGCGGCCTTTGGTTGTGAGGCTTTAACGGGCCGGGAGCTGGAAGAGCAGCCGGCTGCGTGGTGAGGATGGATAACTTTAAGCAAAGGCCCCGAGGTGGGAATCTTCGCCTTGGGCACCCATATTTGTTTAACTTTTTGGGTAGAGGATTTATTCCCCTGCCCCCTGTATGTATGACGGACATCTGGTTGATCCTTTGTCCGAGTCATGTTGGATTGACCTGGAGGCTTGCCCCCAGTCGGATGAGTAGTATGTGAAGGTTGACCGGCGAACCGATCAACCCTTGGCAGATATCGGGCCGCAGATTGCTTCTGCCCCTGAACCTTATCATGGTCATTGGATTGATTCCAAAACCAGGGTACGTCACCGAAGTGGACTAGTAACTGGGTGTCTTCTTGCTTCTTGCGGGCATAGGATTGATTCCTAGCCCGTTGAGTTATCTTGGTGGACGAGACCGCTGATCGGTTGTCCTTCCGGGAACGTTGAGTTGAGGGTTGACCCCTCACCTTGAAAGTAGTGTATGGGGGGGTGGCACCATCCTTCGGTTGGCCCAACCAAAGCGAGGAGTTGATGGCGGGTCTCTCACCCGAGTAGTATAGTTAGCCGGCGACCGGCTAATTTCATCAGTTTTCAGATAAGAGGGCTGTCCCATCTTCTGGTGAGTAGTTCGGACCATTGGTCGGTCAAAAGTGAGTTGGCGGGCGAGAGATTTCTTCTCCCCCCGTGCAGATGCTGTGAGTTTATCAGAAAGCTGGGAAGCAGCCTTATCTTTCTCCTCCGCTTCTTCCAGTGTGCAAAGCGGTTGGCTAGCGGCAGTATGGCGAGCTTAGGCCTTATCCGCCTCAGCTCAGCTTGAGTATATATCGGGACGGCAAAGCGCCCCTTCCAGTAAACCCTCATGGAGCCCATTATGAATAAGCGTCGTGAGGAGCATGAAGTAGGAGTCCTCCCGACCCGGAACCTTTGTGGCTTGGGTGGTTCAGGAGCCTCCTCAGTGATTGAGATCTGATTGACGGAAAGCGGTGCCAAGGCTGGCACTGGTTCTTCTTCTTTGTCTTGTTCAGCATCTTCCATTTGAATAGCCAGGATGATCTGGCTGATGGGGTTGATGTCGGCCGAATCCACGACGGGGGTGACAAGTTCCACACCGAGGCAGTGTGGTGGTAGGAACACCTCCGGGCACGTCCCGAACATCACTAGACATGGGGGAAACGCCAGTATCCCGTTAGTACGTGTGTGAACGTACTGTTCAGTCCAGTAAACTCCTTTCCAAGACATCTTAGCTTTTCTCACCTGAAATAGACGAGACAAACAGTTTAGATGTAGAGAGTTTAGTTTCATTTTTTAAAGATGCATATCTTCTTGGATCGCTATGACGGAGAGATGAAGGGAAGGAGAGGTCCCACCGGGCGTGCCAATTGATGTAACCTCAAAAAGATCTAAAAAGATTTCTTTTGTTTTGGAAATTCATTTTTCTTTTGGATTTGAATTAGACCTTAGCATTGACTTCTTAGGAAAATAGATGGTATTCCATAAAAGTATTAACTAGGGTCAAAATTATATGTTGACGTTGTTAGGTTCTTTGAAAATTTGTTTTGACCTCTTCCCGTCGGATGGTGCGAAGATCCGACGTTAATTACATCGAGATTACTCGAATACCCTTGATTATCGTCGTAGCAATCCATGAAAAATGGTATTTTTTCTGAAAAATCATAAACAATGGAAACTATTTCCCCTTGATTTTATTTCACAATAAACTAAGTGCATCCTTGGTGCAGGACAAGAGTGTTGGACATTGGCGTTTCAGCTGTCTCATGTCATTTCCCTGGAGACCTATCCTCTCAGGTATTACTGATTTTCTATTTTCTTTAGTATTTATCTGCTTGGGTTTTTTTCTTAGCCCATTAAATTGCTCTTTAGTATAATATCAGCCTAGCAATTTTATCTGCTGTAAACAGATTAGGTAAACTCAAAATTGTCATTGTAGTTAAGTTGTACATATGCCTGTTTTTTCAAAATATAGTTCCTAACCTCTTATTTTTCTTCCCCCCACCCTTCAGCTACTGGCTATACAGAATACTACTTTGATGCTGCTTCTGGAAAAGTTGTTAGGTGCGTATGTGGTTGTCGTTAATTGTGATTAAATTAATATAGTCCCGTCCCTTGTGATGTTTATTTGTGGTTCAGGCATGCTGAGTACTGGAATGTGCCCAAAATGGCTTTATTAAAGCAAATATTTAGGCCTACACGGTGGGTGTGGAGTAATAGTAGTAGGGCTTCATGAGATATCCAGTGAGTATACCTAAAATCTGTTCTTTATTGTGGATAGAGAAGGTTATTACTGCATAGGAAATGATTTCAATACTTCACAAGTTTGAATGTTTAACTTGTTGAAGTAATGACATACCACATTACCTGTGTTGTTGAAGGCTGCCAAGATGAAGGCAAGACAACTCTGGTGAATAGGCGACGCAAGGAAAATGCCCAGTGTGCTTTGTTTTTTTTTATTGACATACAGTAAGTGTCTATCCTGATTGATAATACTCCATTCATATAGAATCATTAGATAATAGCCATATTTTGGAGCGAGTCCACCGTAAAGATTGTCTTTTACCTACCCTATTACTTTGTAACACATAATATTTGTATTTTGTATATTGACTCTTGTCTGGCATTGATAAAAGATACTTGCATGTCTCAAATTTGAGGGCCATCCACAGAGACTGTTTGCAGCTACCAAAAGGTTTTGTATGGACAAGAGAATAACCTAAAATATTTATTTAATTCTTATATTTGGAATTACAGAGTATTCTGTTGTCTTCTAGAACATACACCCCAAAGATCTATGGGCCCTCTGCGGATGAATAAGCTATATCAGATCCCATTTCACGATTAGCTGTATCGGAACAAGGGGTTTTTTGGTTTGCCAACAGTTAGTGGAATAAATAGAACAAGAATTTTTTTTTCAAGGAGTGATTTATTTCTAGAAATTAGAATAACTCCGTGGATATACCAGGATGCCATTACATTAATAAACAAAATTTAAAAGCAGATGTAATTAATATAGAAATTATGAAAAGTTTGTTAAGCCATCGAAATATCTTTAAAAGTATGCAATATAATTAAGATTTAAAATATTGTAAAAATATATTTACAGTATGATCAGTACCAGAGAATGTAAAATTCATTAAGATATAAACATAATTAAAGAATAATTAAATTGTTATAGAATAACGGATAAATGTACAGTACATATGCGGTTCAAATTAAAATACACAATATATTAATAAGGTAATGTATAAAATATAATAATTTTATTTTATAAAATAGCAATTAAATTTTAATATAAACTTTAAATTTTTAATATCTAAATACTATAAAATTAAATAATTTTAACATCATATACATGGTATGAAAAAAATAATTAAGTTTATTAAATTTGATAATAATATATTAATGCAAAAAAAAACTTGTGCCGAGCCGGTATTATAATGCTAAACAGGCCGGGTTGACATGATACGTTATGAAACTAGCCTTAATCGGGCCTATTTGGTGACTTAATTAAACACCTATATCATTATCAATGTTGAAATTGCTGGTCGAGCATGGCTCGACTGGCACGGACCCTGCACTTGGGGGCGCAGGGCGGGGCTTCGAGGCCTCCTGGCGGTGTCAGTCGGGCACCCCCGAGGGGGGTGAATAGTGAGGATCGAGCAGCCGCTCGATCCTTCTCCACCCGCACGCGCGGCGAGAGTTGGGGCCACTAGGCCACGTGAACAAAAAAAAAGTTACTGATATAACTAGTAAAAGGTGTTTTGCTATCAATATTAGGGTTGAATTTATAATACAAATAAAATATCATGTAGTACAAATGTCAGTCTGTATCAATTTTAATATTTATTCTCTATTTTGTATAAATATTTATATCAACATTAATTTAGTATCAATTTTTATATTCTAACTAAATAGAACATAAAAAATTTGTTGCAAATTGACACTTGTATTACATCACATGTTTTGTTTGTACTATAAATTTTAAAATCGATACTATTAACCAAAATTTTTTAAGTGATTATTATCAATGTCAATTTTAAATTTGATAGTGATAGAAATATATAATAATGTTGTCAAACATAGCATTAGTAATGACTTCACAATAGACAATGCTTGATTATCAAAATTTAGTGCCCTTGAAAGAGTCTAGATTGTCATTATTGATGGATCAAAATGTATATGACTTATTGGAAAAACTTTAGAACATTTTATATAGACATGTATACTCTAAATATTAATAAATTTAATTTAAATGAGATCAAATCAGAATAAACTGAGTTAGTTGAGTCTTATCTGATTTGGTTTTTCTTCGAAACCAAGTCACAACATTTCTATTAACACTGTTTAGTAACATTAGTAGGTATCTCTATCACTATCAATTTTAAAATTGATATTGATAAAAATTATTAAAATATATTTGATTAATTGTATCAATTTTAAAATTTGTAGTACAAACAAATATATTAGGTAACATAAATGTCAATTTGTATTAATTTTGATATTGATATTCAAATATTTGAAAATATTAATATCAATATTGATATAGTACCAAAAAAAAATTATAATCAAACAGGGCATAAGCTAGGTGCCTGCACAAAATAGCTTAATCACCAAAGAATTTAACTCATTTTGAAACAGTGGTTCGGTTCAAGTTATTTGAAATTCTCTTGAATCGAAACAAACTGTGAATCGAATTACTCAAGATAAAATAATATAAAATAGATATCATATCATCAATAAAAATAATATTTATACAATGTTTACAATATAATAAATTTTTTTATTAATTATAATTAAAAATGCATTTATACACATAAGTAATTAATTTAAATATTTTATTAATTTTTTTTTAAACCGAATTAAATAGCATCGAATCGGTTCAATTGAATTTAATTTTAGAATTTGATTCCGTTATGGTGCAAAATTCATCCCTCGGAGGGACTTTCCCGTAAAACTGCAATCCTGTTCCCCCCCGGACCCGACCTTTCCTTCCCTCCCGACTTTCCTTCTTCATCGGCGCCGGCCAAGGAAACCCCACCCCTTTAAGGCGGAGCCGCCGCAACCAGGACCTGCACCCTCTCCGCCGCACCAGCGCCGCCTCCGTCCTCCTCCGCGTTGCGCTTGGGGTAGAGAGGAAGAGAGGGGAAGAGTTCAACCACCAGGCGCCGCCGGCGACCTCTCCCAATCCCCGGCACGCGGCAGCGGCGACGCCTACCGGCTGCTGCCCGTCGGCCGCGCTCCGCCACCCGCCTCTGCCATGCTTCCCCGGCTCTAAGCTGTGCTGCGTGCTGCTTCCCGGACGCTTTCCGACTGGTCAGCGCGTTCTCCCAGGGCAATCCGACGGGGCTAAACCACCATCACCGTCGTCGTCGGTCTGGCACCAGCTCCTGCCGCCTTGAACACGGTGAGTCCCTGCAACTGCTTGCGCCGAACCAGCTTCGATCTTTGCCCGTCGCCGTCGGGCCCGGACTGCGGCGACATCTCACCTCCTGCCGACATAATAAGCCCTTTCTCCGTTATACTGCCCCGTTCAGTAGGCCGCAACCGCCGCCGGCGCCGGCGGCACTCCAGCTTCCCCCCTCCTTTGGACCACGCCGGCCGCCGCGCTGTAGTCACAGTACTCGTCGGAGTCTGTCCTCCCGGCATACCCGCTGCACATGGCTCTCCACGGGTGCATCTACATCTTCTTTCTTCACCTTCTCTCCCGCAGCTTGACGGCGGCGGCGCCTCCTCCCCCGCTCTCTAGCACGACCGCCGCCGCCTTCGCTCTCTAGCACGACCGCCTCTCCTCCGCCGCCGCCATCGCTGCTTGTCCGAAGCTTCAACCGTACACTCGTATTTATTACATTATTATCGAACGTATATGATACATAGTATATTTATATTATTGTGGCTTTTCTACCATTAATTGGGTCCTTATGTAATAATATATCATGCCCACGCACATCTGAGTTCGAGAATACATATATACGCGGAACAATGAATTTTAAGGGTGGGTATTTTTTATCTGAGATTCTTCACGTACCACTCTTCATAATTATTTGTTTTCCTCCTTATAAACTACCCAACTCTTAAAAATCCCTCCTCCTTTTGAAAACAAATACTCTGCCTAAAAACACATAAAATATAGTTGCTCGTTATTTCTTAATTTTTTTTGAAAATTTCTTCATTTTGATAGAGAGCTAAAGAGAGATATACTGGAGAGAAGATAGAGAAAATAATTTTTAAACATATTTATTACTTTTTTTATTTTTTTGAAAGCATCTTCATTATTTTTTTTGAAAATATCTTCATTTTT
This sequence comes from Cryptocoryne crispatula var. balansae, assembly GCA_036172225.1. Classification (NCBI taxonomy): domain Eukaryota; kingdom Viridiplantae; phylum Streptophyta; class Magnoliopsida; order Alismatales; family Araceae; genus Cryptocoryne; species Cryptocoryne crispatula. Next base: position 45,039,175 of record CM069921.1, read on the forward strand.
TTAGAGAGAGAGATATGCAACAGAAAAAATACTAGAGAGATATTTTTATCATAAAATTTAAAAACAATTCATGGCCAAATTAATCTCATCTTCGGTAACATTTTTTATTTTATTTTTTTTCTAATAGTCCTTTTAATGGCAATTGACGTGGCTGAGCTCTCCTCTTCATGGCGCTCGACGAAGAAGAAGAAGACAAGCTAGGTAGCGAGAGAATGGGGCGGCGCAAGATCGAGATCAAGCGGATAGAGAACAGCGAGGCGCGGCACGTCACCTTCTCCAAGCGCCGCGGCGGCCTGTTCAAGAAGCTGGGGGAGCTCTGCGTCCACTGCGGCGCCGAGGCGGCGGCGCTCGTCTACTCCCCCGGCGGCAAGCTCCACGTCTTCGCTTGCCCCGACGAGGGCTCCGTCTTCGCCAGGTTCATGCAGGAGGCGCCCCCGGCGGCGGATCCGGGGGCGGGGGCGGACGCCGAGAGCGCCGCCCGGGAGGAGGCCCGGCTGCGGGCGGCGTGCGCGGAGGTGCAGGCGGTGATGGACGCCGAGAGGGCGGGGCGGTGGTGGTGGGAGGGGGTGAGCCCGGAGGCCCCCGGGCTGGAGGAGCTGGAGAGGCTGCGCAACTTGGTGTTGGAGCTCAGGAAGGCCGTCGAGAAGGCTCTAAGCAAGGAGGGGCCACCGGCGGCGGCGGCGGCGGCGCCACCGATCGAATGCATGGGCAAGGGCATGGGCCTCTCTGCCGCCTCCGGCTCCAGCCTGCAGCTTCCAGCACGAAGTAGATAGCTGTTTTCGGAGAATACGGAGGAGAGGATATCACATCAGCAATTCTTTTACCAAATTTTAAGATGCGCTATTTCAGGATACTACCATTATCTAATCTAAGAGCTTTCTATTCAATTAGTTGAACAGATATTGTGCTCTGCTATTCTTGTATCTTAAGCAGTCATTAATTAAAAAATCATTATTATCATTGCATTGTTTAGACGTGTCTATTATATATTTTTGTGTTCATACGAGTTTTGGGGTTGTTATACGCCATCTATCTGCGCGATAGTCGTCTCAATGACTTCGTTGGAATAGCAGGCCGTGATTCAAACTGCGGCCGGAATCATCACAAGAATCTTATGATTTGGAATAGTTAGATTGCATATCTCTAAATGATTGTCTCATTATCATAATCTCATTATGATTTAATCATCATTATATTTGATCAATGATTTATTACGATACACATCTGATAAAAATTAGTAAAAAAGTTATGTTAATTTAATTAAATAATATATTTCAAAAAATATCGAATCATATCGAATATAATTGAATTGTAAAGCATATATTTTATTATCATCAACATTTGTGGAGTTGCTAGTTCATGACTAGAGGATGTGAGTTTTCTTTTAAAACATATATGAGATACCTAAAGGCCATTACCAATGCATCCCAAATTCAATTTTGCTATACTATATGTGTGATTAAGAGAATATGAGTCATGGAAAACTAGTTCAAAGTGAAACATCCATCAAGTATTCTATAGATGAATCCAAATATCACTAAGTAGAGGTTCAAACCGAAAAGTGCCTATCACCTATTGCGTAATATAAGAGTGCTTAATAGTATTTTATTTGTATTATTCTCTTTTGATTTAATATATTTCAAAACTTTAAAACTTGTGGGGGATTGTTGGAAGTTTTAAAATCACTCTCCAGTCTCCAATGGATATGCATCTGTTGGGAGTAACCATCGCATGGGAAAAATAGATGATATCTATTTCTTCTGCACGTGGATGACCGCATCCTCCACATTTGCTTCCCATTGGAATAGTCCAATGGATACACATGCAGTTGTTTCATCTCTGTAATGTTTCTTCTCTTCTCCTTATACATGTCTTCCATAAGTTGTTTTACGAGGGCTACGTACATTTCTTTGACTCTCAACACTCTTCTATTCTTTTACTATTGAGCATTAGATGCATAATCAGATCCACAAAACTCGACCGGACGATGTGCCAATGGGAGAGAAGAGTGTCACCTACTTGAATATCATCATATTTTTAAGAGACTGTTACCATGGGAACTGCATTTTGTTTGACAATAGAACTCTTAGTTCTGACGATTGACCCAAAAAATTATATTTCTAACTTTATTTATTTGATTCTAATTATATTGTATTATTGTGTTTATTTTGATTTACATAAAGATGAGCCAGCAAAAACTATGGGTTTTTTAAAATTGTAACGAAATCAGGTCATGCTTTCTTCTTATTAAATTAGCCTTCGAGCTTATTCATTTACATTTTATCTTCACCCGTATACCATTTTAAAAAGAGGATGTTAATAGTCTTATTACATTTTTATGGTTCTTTTCTTATAGTTGGAGAATTAGAAGGTAGAGATTTTATGTCTAACCGCTAAAATTTGTTTTTGTTTTTGTTTTTGTGAAATCTAATCACACCGGTTTGTGTTTCACTGCCACTCAAATGCTAGACATTTTCAAGTTATTTTTTGTTGGATGCATGCTATATCAAGAACAAACAACGCTTAAATGATAAAAATAGGTTTATTTTGTTCTCTAGTCTTTTGACCACTATAAACCTTTGGATGCTATATTTAGGTCCCTGTTAAGGAGTTATCCCTAAATATATGAACTTTTAGAAATGATACGTAATGGCTTGTTTGATTAGAATATTAAAGATGATGCTATATTAATATTGATATTGATATTTTTAGAAGTTAGAATATCAATATTAAAATTGATACAAGTTACACTTTTATCACATAACTGTTTTTGTTTGAACTACAAATTTCAAAATTGATATTATTAGCCAAACATCTCTAGGTGATTAAGATTAATATCAATTTAAAATTGATAATAATAGAGATGTTTAATATTGTTACCAAATAGGGTCTAAGTCTTTGATAGAAGTTTAAATCTAACTTTTAAAAGTTTAAGGATATCAAAATAATAATTTATCACTAATAGATTTTTTTGTGTAAAATTTTTTATAACAATATTTAATTAAATAGACTCCAAGACAGTTAAAACATATTATTGTGTTTTATGAGAAAATAATAAGGAGGGAACCATGTATAACGAAAAGATGATGGAGAGTGACTTGTATTTTATATGAATGAAGTGTCTAATTCAAACACATCTTTATTAGATGTCAAATCAAATAGACTATTAGGTCTAATGAGACAAAAATTAAATTTATAAAAAATTTAGAATTTTGAGAAAAATGTCAAAAAAAATTTAGATAGTGGTAATGTGGCAAATCTTGACATATCAAGAGTTCTTGACTACACCCGCTCTCTTTACAAAAACTTTGTTAGAGAGAAAAGTTTCCGTGACTACTCTTAGGGTCCGTTTGGTAACTTAGTCAAAGTACTTCGGATAGAAGTACCTTCGTTTGGAAGTCACTTCAAATAGAAGACATTCTCATTTATAAAAGTGAAAGTTGTTCGGTTATATTTTTTTCATCAAAATATAGAAGTACTTTTATAATAAAGAGAAAAAAACATAGATGGATGCATATTGCTGCATGGTTGTAAAGCGAGTGGGAACGAAACGGCAAAGCTGCAATAGGGGTGGCCATGCTTGCCGGTGGGGTGTTGGGTAGGCTTGCGGAGAGAAGTTGTTGGCGGTAGGGGGGCGGACGACGGTGGGGTGCAAGGATGTCGTTGGTGGAGTGGAGGTCATCGTAGAGGGAGGTAGACGACGGTGGCGTGTAGTGGTCACAGACGCGTTCGCCGTCGCGGGGGAAAGGGGGGAGTCACTAGGTGGGTGGGGCCGTTGTGGAGGGAGGCAGACGGCGAGGGGGGAGCAGGCGCAAAGGGAGGCGGATGGCAGGGTGGGGTGGTCGGGGGTGGAGGCGGACAGTGGGAGGGGGCGGTCGCGGAGGGAGGTGGACGGCAGGGGATGGCAGAGGGGTCGCGAATAGGGTGTTTGTCGTTGGGGGGGAAAGGGGGGAGTCGCCAGGGGGCGGGGCTGTTGTGGAGGGAGGCAGACGACAGGGTGGGAGTAGTCGCGGGGGAAAGAGGGGGTGGGGCTGTCGTAGAGGGAGGCAGATTGCGGGGTGGGAGCGGTCGTAGGGGAGGCAGAGGGCGGGGCGGACGACGGGGTGGGGGGCTTCGCAGATGGCAGCAGGGTCAACGGCACTCGCCGCAAGGGTGGTCAGTTGGGTAGAGATGAATTGTCACGTGGTAGATATTGGGAGGAGATTTTCTGAAGTTAAAAGGAGAAAAAACTCCTTACTTCTACTTTCCGTGAGCAGGAGAAGTGTATAACAAGAGGTATCCAAATATCACACTTAAAATAAAAAGGAATTCTGATCGGAGGAGAAGTGAAAAAAAGCACTTTAAGAGAGTTTTCAAACGCACCCTTAGATGCTGTGTGTTTATATGAATTATTTTACGCTCATTCTCCTACTTTAAGAGATTATTCAAAGCCCCAGTATCCATTCGGATTTGATTTTGCAATGTAGTGTGATTTTGATTGGAACAACATAATTCAACCTAAGAATTTGCCATTTTTGCTATGGCTAGACCGCTTCCTTGTAATGACGCTATCTCATATAAAATTTCTTGATATAACAACTGGTTTATTTTTCAATAGAGACATCTTTTGTAACATGATTACTACTCTAGTCAAAGAAATATTATTTATCTATAATAAAAAAAACCACAAGATCTTCTTAGGGGGTGTTTGGTTGCATGATAATGAATATTTTTATTTTTATTTTTAAAAATTATAAGAAAATTTGTTAAAAGAGGTGTTTAACAATCATGACAATTTTATGTTTTGAAAGTGATTTTCTTCTTAAACAAAAAAAGAGGATCTCATCTCTTTATTTTTTCTTGTGGTCCCCCATTTTGTTTGGCCATGTATGATAGTTACTCTTTTTTGTTGTCACATCCCTCCAAACATAATAATTTTATGTCATGAGTTGCTTCACTTTTTATTTTAATATATTTTTTTAACATAAAAATGTACAAAAAATTATCATGCAATCAAACATCCCATTAATTTCTTACATTTATTAACTTAAATTTGATACATGTCTGTAAACGGGTCGTCGGTAGCAGAATCACCAGAATCCGATTTTGATTCCGATAAAGATTAAGGGATTTCAATTTTGATTCCGATAATTTCAAAATCACTATGTTTCGATTTCAATCCATTTTCAATTCCACTATCGAAATCGGATCAGAATCTGATAATTTTTGAAATGCATATTAAATATTAATTTTTATTAAAAAATGAGTTAATAATTCACATATAATCACTAAATTTTGATATTATCTCTTTTAAATTTTATTTTTATCATGTTATCAATTTATATAATATATAAAATATTTCATTTCATTTTATTTTATTTATATATATTTAGTTTTTAACGAAAATGGATTAACAAAAATAGAATCAACTGATTCTGATTCCAATTTTGATAGTATACAGGATAAAAAAATAAGTTTTAAACCCATTAATTTTTATCGGAATCAAATCGAAATATCTGAATATCGAATTTTGTTTACACTTCTAATTTGATAATAGAGAGATTTTTTATTAATAATCTCATAATCTAAGTAATATATATCTTAACACAATAATTTTTAATATGTTTATATAATGATAGAAATATATATATCTAGTAAAATAAAAATTATATATATAACTATACTAGATGATTACAGATAGAACACTATTGTGCTATAGTAAAAAACACTCTTAACCCATCTGCGTTAATTAACATTACATATTGATGTGAACATCTCTTGTTAGAGTGATAACCCCATATTGATGTGAACATCTCTTGTTAGAGTGATAACCCCTCTTTTCTCCTCGAGCATCTAGTCTATGCCTTTGTCTTTCTCATAACCATTCAAGATAATTACAATTAATTACATCATACCCAATAAATATACATAAGTGATTTATTAAAAAATCTTGATCAAGTGAAAGGTGCAACACTAAGAGAAATTAAAAGTACAAAAAAAGTAAGAGACAAGAAGCCTCTATTAACCCTACATCCATAAATCATACATGTCATGCAATATTGAGGTCTATGATCAGCCATCAAAATCACATACCCCACACAAAAAAAGGTAAAATATCACAAAACAAGAAAAAAAAAGTGACCACAAGTCTTCCTTATCCGAGAAGAATTCCCTATAAAATAATAATTTTGTCATTGCCAAATATCCTTCATTATTTTTTATTGTAAAAATTAATTCCACGAAACGTCCATTTATCATGCAACCAAATAATACCCTATAAGAATTCCATTAAAACAGGCTTATAATCAAAGTGCCGGATTAGACTTTGCAAACGTGGTTATCCTCCATCGTGAATTTGCAAGCCCAGGTAATTAATCAAGTGCTGCCTGGTTCATAAATGAAGAACAGCTAAGGACAGTCGTATGGCTCCTTTGCTAACCGTCCGGTGCAAAGCTAGCTGTGTGGGATATCAACTTTGAGGTTTATTGTTGTATCTTTATCTTTGTACTCTTTTACGTTATGAATGAATATGTTGTCTTTCAAAAAATAAAAAACTTGGAGGTACATCGTTTTGAAATTCATGTCAGGGCAGAAGGATTAAGATCGACGAGATGACCTGAAGCGTAAACCAACATTAAAGTAAAAAGGTTAGTTTTGGATAGAGTCCAAATTCAAGCTGAAATGTCCTCGACCGGTATCCTATATTTCATTTAAAAGTGAAAATGTCTCATTAGATGCGGTAAACTGTAAAATGATCCTCATTTCAAGGGGGTAACGAAGAATAAGTGGTTTTACATGACAAGCGTATACTCATCTGATAAACCAATAAAAGTCCCCGAAGGCCCTGAGGGGAAATATAGAAAAGAAAGCATGAAAATGGGAGAAAGCCACGGAGAGAAGGGTTCATTATTTGATCGGAATGCACTCTTTTCTCATGCTCAGCTAGCTAGAAGACATCCCTATACACCTTGTAGGTAGCTACCAGCAAGCTCTAGTGCTGATTCCACAGACGATACGCTCTGAAGCTTTGCTCTATCAATAAACGGTTGTCCTCTCGCAAACTTTGGAAGAAGTTCAAACTCCTGAGATATAAAATTTAACATATCAGAAGTTTGAAAAACTGGTGGCTAGCATCATCTCAAGATCATTATACCTTTTACCAGAGAATAGCTGGTGCACAATGAAGCAAGGATGAGAAGTAAATTTTTTCCAGATGTGAGGCATATGAGGTCCCGAAGGGGTTACAAGAGCCTCAGTTATCTCAAATGGTTGTCTAAGCAGTCGAGGCTACTTCTCTTCTATTCATGAATTACAATAACACGCGCATAGCAAAAAGGAATATATATATATATATATATATATATATATATATATATATATATGCCGTGAACACCACTTGGAGTTGGAGATATACCGAGAATGCATAGATTAGGTGGACAGCAAGGATGGTGTTATAGACAAGGAGAGAGATCGGGGAGATGGAGAGGCCGGGAGGGATTGGGGACATGGAGCGAAGAAGGGGAAATGACATCAAGTGGTTTGATTAGATTGGGGGTAGCACAACAGCTTCCGCCGGTTGCATACAGATGCCAAAAACAGTGTTTCAAGAAATTAACTGAAAGAGCTTTCGGTTGACTGAGCATATTATGGACAACCAAACAAATTCATAATAAAGTTTTCAGGAAAACTTGGTACTGACACCCCATTTTACAGAGATCCAAATGGACCCTTGGTGTGATCTGCTCCTCCCGGGCCATGCCTAGTCAGATACGAACAATATCCAATTAAGAAACAGAGCGGGATCGGAAAAGAAGGCTCTGCTCCAAGTAATATCCGCTCCGAACTAAACCGTTGGATCTTAGATATAACGGTTGTAAAGCTAAAAAATCCTAGGCATTGCCAAATGCCTAACACGACGTCCCTCCAAAGTCAAAAGCAAACATCCCTCTCAATGCCTTGCGGCCACTCCCACATCCCATCTTCTTGAGTCCGACAAAAAGGCGACACTACAGTGGCAATAATCCTCTTCCTTCCCGTCATTCCCAAATCCCCTGCTGCCCACTCCCAGTTCCTGCACACTTTCCTCTTCAGAGTCTTCGACAGGCCATGACAACAATGGCGACAGTGATGCCCTCCCCTCATGGATTGCAGAAACGGCGGAATCGGTCCGATTCCGACCGATTCCGATCCGATTCCGGGCGGAAGGACCAATTCCGGGAAGAATTCCGCGGAATCGGTCCGATTCGTCTGGAATCGGTCGGAATCGATTCCTTGTGTCGATTTTCTTACGACCACAAGAAAATCGTAAGAAACGCGTAAGAAACTCGTCGGAAACTCGTCGGAATCGGTCCGATTCGTCTGGAATCGGTCAACCCCGGCCCGGTTCGATTCCCGGTTCGACTCTGGACCGGGAATCGAACCGATTCCGGCCCTTTTAGGGCCGGAATCGACCCGCAGAGCAGCTCTCGGTCGATCCCGCGGCGGAAGGAGACTGCGCAGGCGATTCCGGCACGATTCCGTCGATTCCGACCTCGATTCCGTCGATCCAGGGTCGATTCCGGCCAATTCCGTCGATCCAGGGCCGATTCCGTGGCGATTCCACCGATTCCGGCAATTCCGGCGGCGATTCCGTCGATTCCAAGCTTGGCCTTCAAGGGATTCCGCCGATTCAAGCTCGGATCGGCATCGAATCAACCTCTTCTTCGATCTTTGTAAGGTTTTTGGTAAGATTTCTTCGCCGAAAACTTCGTATGTCCATTCTTACGCGTTTCCGACGAGTTTGAGTGTCGTTAAACTTTACGATTTCTGTCCGAACAAGTCCGTTTAAGTTTTGAACTATCCGTTTATGTCCATTTTGCACGGGAAAAATTCCGGATATCCCGTACGCCTATTTTTACACGTTTCCGACGACTCCGAGTAGAGTTAAACTCGGTGATTTTTGATCGAATAACTCCGCTCAAGTTGTTTGAACATCGATTGGATGTTCTTTGTACGGGAAAAATTTCCGATACCCCGTACGTTAATTTACGACCATTTACGTAACCCATTTCCGGAACAGCGTCTAAATCAATTTTTATGTTATCTAATCATTTGTAGTGCATTGTTTACAATTTTTGCAGATTTAAGCAATGGCCGATCAAGGTGACGCAGCACCAGCACGTGCTTCCGACGTGGGTTGGGAACACGGGCAGATGGTAGACCCGGTCGGGAAGAGGGTACGGTGCGAGTGGTGTGGGAAGGAGATGAACGGGAGGGTGTTCCGGTGAAACAACATATTGCCGGAACGGGTGGGAATGTCGAAATGTGACAAGGTGCCCGAGGAGAAGAGTGAGGAGATGAGAGGCTATTGACGGTAGATCCTCTCAACGAGCGATTAGGATCGAGCGAGAGGGAGGAGTTGTACGTGACGAGCTACTCGGAGGAGGAGGGACCGCGATTTGCCTACCTCGAAAGGGAAAGGCGGGGAAGGCGACGGGCGGGCCGGGAGCCGAGAGCGAGGACGAGTCCGCGCGGACTCCCGGCGGAGACGTGCTAGGCCCGCCAGCAAGCGTGCGTGGGCCGAGGAGGAGGACGGGGAGGAATGGAGCGAGGAGGGTACGGGTTCGAGTTGACCCGGCTTTGGGCCGATCGGCATCGGCTCGCCTACTCGGGACCGAGAGCGACCTCAGGAGACGGGAGCCATACCGCCGTTCCACCTACCGGCACTCGATTTACACCGAGTGACGAGTATTTATTTAAGAAACGAGTCTTTCGGGGCGGATGGGGATAAAGCAGACAATGAAAGGGGTGAAGGCAACAGGTGTGGCTGCAAAGAGAGCCTTTCGCCACATTGTCAAATGGTTTTTACATGCATGTATCACTCTTTAAATTAAAATTGACATTATGTGTGTTTTATTTACTAAAACTTAATTTTACCACGATCCCGAGAATTTTTTAACTCGATGTAGGCATTCCGGCGCAAGACGGCCACCACCCCTTACTTTCCGTACGATGGTGGATGCCGTGGGTGGCGAGGTTGCCGGACGGAGACGTACACGTATACGGGCACGGCTGGACGAGGAGGTCCGGGAGTTGAGGGAGTGAATGGATGGGTTTAAGTTGGTGTGGAAGGAGAGGGGTTGCACATTATGTGCGATGGGTGGACGCAGTATCACGAGGAGTATGATAAACTTCTTGGTGTACTGTTCTGAGCGGATTACATTCTTGAAGTCGGTAAATGCTTCTGAGAAGATTAAAAATGTCGACTTCATCTTTTCTCTGATGGATGGGGTGGTGGAGGAGATCGGGAGGACAATGTGGTTGGGTTGTCATCGTGATGAACCATCATATAAGGCGGTTTGGGAGGAAGTTGATGGAGAAGAGGAAGCACATCTTACGGGTGCCTGTGCGACACGCGTTCCATAGATCTCATATTAGAGGATATAGGCAAGGAGGAGGGTGTATCTACACTTGTCGGGCGGCGCAGACCATCGCATCTTTTATTTATTCGCATCCCCGCCTCCTACGTATCATGAGATCTCGCACGGGGAGGGCACGATCTTGTTAGGCCCGGTCCGACACGATTTGCCACGAACTTCATTGCGGCGGAGAGTTTACACCGGCACGGGCATGCATTGGTTAGGTTCACACAACCGAGGAGTATTACAACTATATGGTGGACAACACTGCGTACGACATGAAAGAACGGTTGGAGATTCTTGTCGAGTCCGAGAAGCGAGATCACCCGACAAGAGGTTTTGGGAGAGGATTGCCTACTACTTGGCAATCATTGAGCCACCGGTAGTTGTCTTGAGGTTGGTAGACTCGGATGACGGGGACCGAGATGGGCACGTTGTATGATGCCGTGGACCAAGGCAAAATCGAAAATCGAAAAAAATCCCGGATGTTACGAAGTGGTGGAAGATCATAGATGACCGATGGGACAAGACCTTGCACCACGATGTCAACCACGTCTCGAGTAACTTTGTTAAAAAATTATTTTTTCTTTGTATAATTGTCTTATATGCGCGGTGTTAGCTAATAAAATCTTGCGGGGATATTTTTTGAACCCCCGCATCCAATATGGAGGACGGGTGGTGAACGACAACGAGGGTGATGCGGGGTACGCTTGCGGTTATTCGGCGTCGTGCCGATCTCGCGGGACGGGATAGGCCGAGATAGAAGTAAGTTAGAGTTCATTAAATACCTTGGAGTAGCCTTACCGATCACTAATATTTTTTTTATAAATTTTCGGATGCGAAGTACAAGATGAGGGTCGGCGTATACTCGGATGCGACCTTAAATATTCGATTGACAAAGTGTCACTGGTATAGTAATAGCTTGATGAATATTTTATTTTCTTTTCATATAAGTTATGGTAGATGATGGGCTAATTGTTTACCTTTTCTCTTCTTGCTTTTTTATTGCGGTGAGTGGTGGGTTCGGGTGAACACCGGGGAGTGGATGGAATCCACTTCGCGCCATCGGTATCAGATACTCGGCCCGAGCACCGGTTCCTCCCATTGTGAGAGGAAGCTGGAGTACATTCAACCCGATACATACGAAAAGGAGGAACAAAGTTGACCTCGACCGAGTACAGGAGAAGCCGGTCTTCTGTCGTAATATGAGGGCGCGTACAAAGAACATCGAAGGATCGACGGAAGATCGGCGAGGCACGATTTGCACGATTCGCGGGTGGCCCGTACGAGCGAGAGGCATTCCTCCACCACACCACCCACCCGAGGAGGTGGACGTGGACCAGATATTCCGGGAGGAGCATGCACTTGCCTCTGGATAGGAGAGGAAGCCGGGGATCGTGCGAGTGAGTTTGATCCCGATGACCGTGCGTGCGGGCTGAAGGAGAGTTGGATGGTGTTGAAGCGAGGAGGATGCTCCAGCCTCCGTCTACTTCTCGAGCTCGGGGCGAGGCGCTTCTTACGCCGGCCCGGCCATGGTCACGCACCCTGTAGCCCGGCCTCGGTCCCCCCCGGCAACCGCTACCCGGCCCATTCGCGGTCCGGGGAAAACGAAAACAAAGATGACCGCGGAAAATGGGAGGATTTGCAAAGTTGAAAAAAACTTTGGAGTTCCGGTCCTTCTCGGTACTTCGAGAGATAGGTGAAGAGGTGAAGGGAAGGAAGGAAGTTAGAGGTCGAGCGTCTGTCGGCCCGGATGACAAGACGCGAGCTCCTTCTCGCATCCTCGGTGATGATGACGAGGAGTGCGTACCGGCGACGCAGCCATCGGCGGCCGGGCGGGTCTCCCGATTCGCGGCTTCCAAAGCCGTATTACACGCGGATGAGCGTACACTTTGCGGTCTTATATTATGAGCCACGGTGTCCGGCGTTTGGCCGGGGACGGCCAGGCGGTGGATTACACCCAGCCCGTCCGTCTCGCTTACGTCCCGGTCGTCCCGCGATCCGATCCATACGACCTTGATGGCATGGCATCGCATTATTTTCATATGGATATGGTCCGGACGATACAATACCGAGCACGCGAGGAGGAGCATCGCGAGCGGCAGGGAGAGGAGGAAGACCCATATCATATCCTACGGATATTGGTAGTAGATTGATATGATGTAATTTTTTTTATGATGTATCAACTCATTTATTTTTGAATCAATGGAATTGGAATATGTACTTATCTTCAAGTCTTCAATTGGAGTTCATTAGTATTTATTCGATGTGGTCCTGTGGATGAATGCATTGGTTATTTTTAAAAAAATTTCTAACTCATTTCCTATTTTTTTTAGAATTTTTCTGAATTTTTTGAATTTTTTTGACGAAAAAAAAATTCAAAAAAAAAACCGATTCCGGACCGATCCAGAATCGATTCCCTTCCCAGGAATCGGCCGATTCCTGGAATCGGAATCGGAATCGGTCCCGGAATCGATTCCGATTCCGGAATCCTTGCCTCCCCTTGACAATCAGCATAGGTTAGCCCTGTCCTCTGCTCAAACAGTCAGCATAGATTAATTGTGCTCTTTGTAAATATTGTGAAGTTAGTCCCAGGGAAGCTTTAATAACTCAACATAACCTAGTGGTTTAAGATATTAAAGATCGAAAGAAAATAAACATAGTTAAAAAGAAAGATTTCTCCTCATATAAACTAGTGAGAATAAAAAAAGATGATACAAGAAAGTTTAAGAATGAATAAACTTCTTAAGATAAATGATTAAATCAACGATTATGAGATAGTACAAATATTTCAACTAACTAATTTAGTTTTATCCCTATTCCGTCTATGTAAGTTAATTTTCTTATTAGAAATTTAATAGAGAAATATTGAAAGATACAAAGAAATATTAAAATATGGTATTTATTAACTTAGAAAATCTTATGATAGAATTCTTAAAGATATTTTATGGTAGATGTTAAAAGCGAAAAATACTCCTTATTATGTATAAACAAGTGATAAAAACGTATGCTGAAGCACAACCACTTTGTTTGTATAATTGGAAAGAAACAACATATTTTTCCTATTTCAATCACTTACATCAAAAGTCTACAATAAGTCATTATCATTTTACATTAGCTATGAATGAATTAGCAATATATATATATAAGATGATAACACAACGTATGATATTTATAGATGATATCATATCGATAGATGAGACACAAAGTAAAAGAAAGTTAACTTTGAAGAAACACTTTAAAGTGGTTTCAAAATAAGTAGTCCTAAGGAAACTCTAGTTAGAAAACTAGAAAATATCAAAATAACAGAAACAAAAAAAGATGTAGACCCAATTTAACCCATGTGATTCAATATGATTTGGATAAGTTAAATATATTTAACTCAACTCAACTCGAGCCTTAATTCTAAATTACTTACAATCAACCATATGAATTTTCTTTCTCCACTCTTGATTTTGAGTTATTTCTTCAGAGATATTTAAATCATCTAAATCATCTTGAATTACCCTCCTCTAAGTTAATGATGTAACCTCAAAATTATAAATTAAAATTTTGATATTTTTGAAAATTCATTTTCTATTTTGATTTTGATTTGACTAGGTCAATGATATGTATAAAAATATATGTTGAGGTTGTCATTTGTTTTGACCTCTCCCTATCGGACTTGTGAAGTACCGATATTAATTATATCAAACAACCATTCGAATACCCTTGATTATCCACCATAGCAATTCATGAAATATAAGACATACAACCACAAAAGTAAACATACACACGGGAACAACAGCCCCATGAACTTGATGGAATGTAAACATTTAATGTGTTTTAAGTTGGGTTTGATTTGAGTTGAGTTTAATTTGTTAAGATTGGTTTGAGTTTGGTTTAAGTTTGATTGGAATTTCTCGATTTCTTTGAAATTTTCAGATTGCAGATTTGTTTGAATTGTGATTTGGGCTTGTTTTAAATTGGTTGTTCATATCTTATCAGAAATTGTCATCTTGGTGATTTGTTTTAGATTTTGATTGGGATTTTTCTTTTTAAATGCCTAACATTTGGATTGGATTGAATTTGATTTGATTTTTATTTATTGGTTTGTGTTTATTTTGAAGTTTGTTTCATTTCTTGTGAGGATTTGATCCAATTTGTGGTTCAGATTTAATTTAAATTGACTGAGGTTTATTCAAAGATTTGGTTTAAACTTGATTTGCTTATCTTATTAAGACTGGAAATTCTTCTTTGTGATTGAGAATTTCTTTTAAGGCTTGAAATTTTATTTAAGTTGCTTTGATTCATCTTGCCTTAAATGTGTTTGAAGGAATTTGATTTTTGGTGTCTTCGGGTTTTAAATTTGTTTAGACGATTTGATCTGAGTTTATTCCAGGTATGAAATGCCAAAGAATTTTTGGTTTGAACATCGTTTGAAATTTGGCTTGAGATTTTCCAGATTTTAATTCAAATTGGTATGTTCCATTGGGAATGGATTTTGTTTAGCTCATGTTATTTTAGCCAAGATTAAGATTCCTGTTGCTAGAATAGGTCTTGAATTGTTTTGATTAAGGGATTTGACAGTCTGAATTATGCATCGGTATGAGATTCATTTTATTTTAGGTCAAGTTGTCTGTCAGAATTTAAAGCATTCTGGATCACTTCTGAATACAGTTGTCTACTCCTGGTTATGGCCATCGATCCTTTTTTTTTTCTCTTGTTGGTGCTTATTAATCTAAAGATAAGAAATGTGGACTTCAGATTAGGATATTTAAATCTTAGGGACTTTCTAAGCAAACTTTATTGGTTTCATGAATGA
Organism: Cryptocoryne crispatula var. balansae; assembly: GCA_036172225.1. NCBI lineage: Eukaryota > Viridiplantae > Streptophyta > Magnoliopsida > Alismatales > Araceae > Cryptocoryne > Cryptocoryne crispatula. The sequence goes on from CM069921.1 coordinate 45,054,355, forward strand.
AGTCTGCCTAGGGATTTCAAAATTGAAGGTCACTGAGACTGTCAGGAGGCTGATCAGGATCTGATTAGATTAAGAGGAATACCCGGTATTGCTTAGAAATTGGTAAATCAAATCTGAATAGGTGTCCAATATGGGTCTGGCAATACAATTCTCCAATTTGTTTAAGAGAGGAAACTACATCCGTGGCTCCTCCCAGTCTGGACACCTGATTTTTATTATTTATATTCAATGAGAATTTCAGTCCATTTGATTTCCTATGTTCGCACCTCTACAATTCCATGGGGCTATCCATTCTCCTTAACACAATGAACATGCACCAAACTTGAATTTATCATCACTTGCTCAATCCGAGACATGATGGTTACAACATGAATAACCTGAAATTAGGTCCATTGAATCCTTGATGGACATGGAATATGCTTTGATCGATTTGTGATGAAAAAACACCCGGCCTTTGATAGACATATGGGCATTCCTCTCACTGTTTTGAGAAATTTCATTAGCAAATGACTCAGCATATTGGCATGTTGATCATGCATGGCATTGCATAGCTTAATGAATATTGGGGTCTTTTTAATAGAAATTTTGATGTCTACCTTAAAAATGGTCAAGGGGTGTGCTTAAGGTTGGCCCATTGATTTCTCATATTTTGATTCTTTTAAGTTAAGCCAAGACCATGGGACAGGCTTAAAGCTGATCCAATACTCGTCTCGGTTTGTGAAATTAATTTAATAAATTTTTATTTAATTTTCTGTTTGTTGTTTGTTTTATTTATTTTTTTAATTGAGGATCAAGAAGCGTGTTTAAAACCGGTCTATTGGTTTCTCTTTATTTCAGAATTCTTTTAGGTTATATCGAGACCATGGGGTTGACTTAAAGCTGGCCCAGTGCTCACCTCGGTATGTTTACATTGATTTAATGATTTTTTGTTTAATTTTCGGTTGATTTTTCATTGCCAATTGGATCACCCTTTTGAACATTGCTTGGCCAAGGGTTTACTAGTCCTCCTGCTGCCCATCGCAGCTATGCCCTTGCTGGGCTTCACCCAGACAAGGGCCACCCCCCTCTTTTTTTACGTTCTTTTTCTGATGGACCCCACATGAACTCGACCTGATGGGAGAGAACCTAGCTGGCTCGATCATGTGGCGTCGAGGGAAACCAAGATTCGCATAGTTACAGGCTTAGGGGCAACATAGTGGCTTCCTTCTGACGATGGTGCAATGATCTTTCGGTTGCTTCGACGTGGTCAGAGGGTGGCGGTAGCAGGGAGAAGAAGAAGGCTCAATGGTGCTGTGAGAAGATGGATGAGTTCTCGACGGCGGTGTGGCAAGGAGAAGACGGACTCGACGGTGTCAGCAACGCTGCAAGACGATGGATATGTGCTCGCCGGTGTGACCGGAAGGAGAAAAAGGCTCGTTGGCACTGTATGAAGGTGAAGACAAGTTTGACGGCACGACTGGAAGATGGATGAGGACTTGCTGGCACTACTGGAAGGAGAAAATGGCACTGCTGTACCCTCCCTTTCTCTCTCTATTCCTCCCTCTGGTCTCTTCTTTTATCGATCCCCGTTCATGATGTCACCGATGCCCATTTATAGGTAGAGGGACCGTCCACCATCTGGGGTTCAATCCGTCTTCAATCAGGAGTCGATTCCCTCTGTAAAGCTCGGGATTGGTCCTGATCCCCTTTGCAATCTTGTCGGACCTACCCGAGAAGGTTTGCAATGTTACTGGCAGTCCAAGGAGTTCGATTCGGCACTGGATATGGTTAGAAGTTGATTCCCCTGACGTGGGAGCTTTTGTTTCTGTCGGGGGGAGTTCGCGTCAACCAACAAATATGGCAAGCTCCTTATTTTGCCAGTTTCCTCCCTTCTCGTCTTTGTATCCTTCTCCGACTTGTCCTTGTACATTGAGGAGGTCCAAGCCATGATCCCTATTACAGCGAGTCCTTCTATACATAGGATACCTTGCTGGTGCACACCATGACCCTTGAGGTTACGACTTTTGACGTGGGAAGAAATTGGATGGGCCTAAATGAGGGCCATCGTAATGGACCTATTTCAGGATTAAAATCAGCTCATCGAAGGTGTGTAAAGGGTGCACAAAATTGGATTTAAATTAACCTTTCATGGGCTAGACAAATGGGCATTGATCTTAGGCTATTTTATCAATGGAATAGCAATTAAAGTGGACCTGATTGAAGAGTATATCTAAAAGTTTGAACATGATAGCTCACTGGAGATTTGATTTGATTTTAATCTCAATTCAAAAACTTTCGGTGTCCATAGGTGACCTAGGTCTACCACGTTTTTTTTTTGTTTTTTGTAATTTTAACATTTTCTATTTTTATTGGAGCCTTCTTAGATCTACGTTTAATATGTCTAAACTATCTCAATCTCTTTTTCAATTCATCTACAATTGTCGTTATTTTTATATTTTCTCTAATATATTCATTTCTTATTTTATCTAATATAGAATGACCACTTAGTCATCCTAACTTTATCATTTTAGTAATACTTAATTTAGAAATATGTTTTTCTTTTATTACACAACATTCACTACATATAGCATTATAGGTCTTATATTTGTATGATAAAATTTTCTTTTGAACTTTAATAGACTCTTGCGATCATATAGAACCTATGTAGTCAATCTCCATTTCATCCAATGTACTTTAATCTTATGATTAACATCTTTATTGAATTCTTTATCTCTTTGAATAGTTGATCCAAGATACCTAAATTGAGTTTTTTTTTTATATAATATTATCTCATCTAAACTAACACCATCACCTACTTCTTCTTTTTTTTTATTAAATTTACAATGTATAGATTTTGTTTTCATTCTACTTATCTTGAAACCCTTAATCTCTAAAATATTTTTTCTCAATTCTAACTTCCTTTCACTTCTTCTTGTATCTCATCTATCAATATGATATCATCTACAAATATTATCACTAAAGTATAACATCTTATATAATCTTCGTTAATTCATTCATAACTAATGCAAAATATAAAGACTTATTGTCATTGATTGCAGAATCGGTGGAATCGGTCCGATTCCGACCGATTCCGGAATCGGATCGGTGGATTCCAGGCGGAAGGACCGATTCCGGGAAGAATTCCGCGGAATCGGATCGGTGGATTCCAGGCGGAAGGACAGATTCCTTGTGGAATCGGTCGATCCGACCGATTCCGTCGGAAGACCAGGTCAATTGGACCGGTTCGATTCCCGGTTCGATTCTGGACCGGGAATCGAACCGATTCCGGCCCTTACCCGCGGCGGTCGATTCCGTCGATCCCGCGGCGGCAGAAGGGATATCCGGCGATTCTGACGCGATTCCCAGGCGATTCCGGCGATTTCGGCCTCAATCCTAGCAGCTAGGATCGATTCCGGGCCGATTCCGTCGATTCCAGCAAGGATTCCACTGATTCCGGCGATTCCAACGATTTCGACGATTCAAAGCAACGTCTTCAAGGGATTCCGCCGATCCAAGCTCGGATCGGCCTCGAATCAACCTCTTCTTCGATCTTTATAAGGTTTTTGGTAAGATTTCTTTGCCGAAAACTTCGTACGTCCATTCTTACGCGTTTCCGACGAGTTCGAGCGTCGTTAAACGTTGTGATTTCCGACCGAACAAGTCCGTCCAAGTTTTGAACTATCCGTTTAAGTCCATTTTGCACGGGAAAAATTCTGGATATCCCGTACGTCTATTTTTACACGTTTCCGACGACTCCGAGTAGAGTTAAACTCGGTGATTTTTGATCGAACAACTCCGCTCAAGTTGTTTGAACATCGATTGGATGTTCTTTGTACGGGAAAAATTTCGGATACCCCGTACGTTAATTTACGACCATTTCCGGCAAATACGTAACCCTTTAAACATACCGAATGGTGTGTTACTTGGGTTGTCTGCTTCCCGAACAGCGTCTAAAACAATTTTTATGTTATATAATCATTTTTAGTGCATTGTTTACAATTTTTGCAGATATAAGCAATGGCCGATCAAGGTGATGCAGCACCAGCACGTGCTTCCGACGTAGGTTGGGAACACGGGCACATGGTAGACCCAGTCAGGAAGAGGGTACAGTGCAAATGGTGGGGGAAGAAGATGAACGGGCGGGTGTTACGACTGAAACAACATCTTGCCAGAACAGGTGGGAATGTCAAGAAATGTGACAAGGTGCCCAGGGAGAAGAGTGAGGAGATGAGAGGCAACATGACAGGTAGAGCCTCTCAACGGGCTGTTAGGATTGAGCAAAGGGAGGAGTTGCATGACGAGCTACTCCAGAGGAGGAGAGACCGCGATTTGCCTACCTCGAAAAGGAAAGGCAAGGGGAAGGTACCAGCTGAGCCGGAGCCAGAGAGTGAGGAGGAGTCGACAGACTCCGAGCTTGGACGTGCTAGGCACGCTAGCAAGCGTGCATTTGCTGAGGAGGAGGACAGCAGGAGGGGAGCAGGAGGGTCTGGGTCCAGAGTTGACCCAGCTTTGGGCCGATCAGCATCGGCTCGCCCTACCTCGGGCTGGGACCGAGAGACTGATCCCAGGAGACAGGAGCCACATCGCCGTTCTACTTCTACCAGCACTCGATTTACATCGAGTGACGAGTATTTATTTAGGAAACAGAGTGCTGGGCAGATGGGGATTAAACAGAAAATGAAAGGGGTGAAGGCAACAAGAACGGCTGCAAAGAGAGCCGTTCGCCGCATTGTGAAATGGTTTTTACATGCAGGTATCACTTTTTAAATTAAAATTGACATTATGTGTGTTTTATTTACTTAAACTTAATTTTACCCTGATCCCAATTTTTTTTAACTTGATGTAGGCATCCCAAGATACGTAGCCACCACCCCTACTTCCGTACGATGGTGGATGCCGTGGGTGAGGCCGGACCGGGTTTGCAAGTCCCGGCAGCCGACATATACGGCGCCGGTTGGACGAGGAGGTCCAGGAGTTGAAGGAGTGGATGGATGATTTTAAGTTGGTGTGGAAGGAGAGGGGTTGCACAATTATGTGCGATGGGTGGAAAAGTATCACTAAGAGGAGTATGATAAACTTCTTGGTGTACTGTTCTGAGGGGACAACATTCTTGAAGTCGGTAGATGCTTCTGAGAAGATAAAAAATGCCGACTTCATCTTTTCTCTGATGGATGGGGTGGTGGAGGAGATCGGGGAGGACAATGTGGTTCAGGTTGTCACTGACAACGAACCATCATATAAGGCGGCTGGGAGGAAGTTGATGGAGAAGAGGAAGCACATCTTCTGGGTGCCCTGTGCAGCACATTCCATAGATCTCATATTAGAGGATATAGGCAAGGAGAAGGGTGTATCCACACTTGTCAGGCAGGCGCAGACCATCACATCTTTTATTTATTCGCATCCCCGCCTCCTACATATCATGAGATCTCACACAGGAGGACACGATCTTGTCAGGCCCGGTCCGACTCGATTTGCCACGAACTTCACTGCGCTGGAGAGTTTACACCGGCACTGCATGCATTGGTTAGGTTCACGCGATCCGAGGAGTATTATAACTATATGGTGGACAACCCGTACGACAAGAAAGATCGATTGGAGATTCTTGTCGTGTCCGAGAAGCGAGATCACCGACAAGAGGTTTTAGGAGAGGATTGCCTACTACTTGGCAATCATCGAGCCACCGGTAGTTGTCTCGAGGTTGGTAGACTCGGATGACGGGGACCGGATGGGCACGTTGTATAATGCCGTGGACCGTGCAAAGCGAAAATAAAAGAAAAAAATCCCGCAGGTTACAAAGTGGTGGAAGATCATAGATGACCGATGGGACAAGACCTTGCACCACGATGTCCACGCTGCAGTAACTTTGTTAAAAAATTATTTTTTTCGAATAATTGTCTTATTCGCGGTGTTAACTAATAAAATCTTGCGGGATATTTTTGAACCCCCGCATCCAATATGGAGGACGAGTGGTGAACGACAACGAGGTGATGCGGGGTACACTTGCGTTATTCATACGTGCCGATCTCGGCGGGACGGGATGTAGGCCGAGATAAGTAAGTTAGAGTTCATTAAATACCTCGAGTAGCCTTACCAGCAACTAATATTTTTTTTATAAAATTTTCGGATGCGAAGTATAAGATGAGGGTCGGCGTATACTCGGATGTCGACCTTAAATATTCGATTGACAAAATGTCACCCGGTATAGTAATAGCTTGATGAATATTTTATTTTCTTTTCATATAAGTTATGGTAGATGATGGGCTAATTGTTTACCTTTTCTCTTCTTGTTTTTTTTTGCAACCGAGTGGTGGGTTCGGGTGAACACCGGGAGTGGATGGAATCCACTTGCCGCCATCGATATCGAGGATACTCGCCAGAGCACCGTTCCTCCCATTGTGAGAGGAACCGGAATACATTCAACTCGATATATACGAAAAGGAGGAACGAGGTTGACCTCGACCGGCCGAGAAGCCGGTCTTCTCGTCATTACAAATACGAGGCTGCGCATAAAGAACATCAAGGATCGACAGAAGATCAGCGAGGAGCGATTTGCATGCTTCGCAGGTGGTCCATATGAGCAGACGCATTCCTCCGCCACACCACCACCCGAGGAGGTGGACATGGATCAGATATTCCAGGAGGAGCATGCACTTGCCTCCTGGATAGAGGAGAGGGAAGCCAGGGATCACGTACCGAGTTTGATCTCGATGACCGCGTACGGGCCGAAAGAGAGTTGGATGGTGTTGAAGCCGAGGAGGATGCTCCAGCTCCACCTCCACCTACTTCTTAGGCTCAGGCAGGGCCTTCTTCTCGCCCAGCGGCTATAGGAGCGACCACTGCAGCCTTTAGCCCCGGCCTCCGGCTCCGCCGGTCCCGGCGGCTCGCTACCCAGCCCATTCGCAGTCCGGGGAAAACGAAAGCAAAAGTGACTGCACGGAAAATGGGAGGATTTGCAAAGTTGTAAAAAATTTTGGGTTCTGGACCTTCTGGTACTTCAGAGATGGCTGAAGAGGTGAAGAGAAGGAAGCTAGAGGTCAGGCGTCCTGTCAGCCCAGATGACAAGACGCAGTGCTCCTTCTCACTCCTCAGCGACGATGACGAGGGAGTGTATACCGACGCAACATCACGTTGTGCCATCGAGTCCCCGATTCACGCATCCAAAGCCGTATTACACGCCGGATTCGGATACACACATGATTCCGGACCGAATCGGAATCGAATCGTCGGGACCGATTCCGATTCCGATTCCAGAAATCGTCGAATCGGCCGATTCTCGGAAGTGGAATCGATTCCGATCGGTCCGGGATCGTTTTTTTTTTTGATTTTTTTTTCGTCAAAAAAAATTCAAAAAATTCGGAAAAAATTTAAAAAATAGAAATGAGTTAGAATCATTTTAAAAAATAACCAATGTACGATATCCACAAGACCACATCATACAAATACTAACGAACACCAATCAAGACTCAAGACTCAAGTTAAGTATATATTCCAATTCCATTGATTCAAAAATCATAGTAGTTGATACATCATCAAAAAAAAATTACATCATATCAATCTACTACCAATGTCTAGATATGATACGATCTTCCTCCTCTCCCTCGTCGTCGCGACGCTCCTCCCTCGCGCTCACCAGATACCGTCCGGGACCATATCCATACGAAAATAATGCCGATGCCATGCCATCAAGGTCGTACGGATCGGATCGCGACGACCGGGACGGTTGGCAGTGGACGGTAGCCGCGTATGTAATCCACCGCCGGTCAACTCCGGCCAAATGCCGGATATCAGGCTCCACAATATACGAATGCGGTGTCCGCTCATCCGCCGTGTAATACGGCTTCGAAACCGCGATTCAGTGACCCACCGCCGGCCATGGCCGCGGTCTGCCGGTATACACCTCGTCATCATCACCTCGAGGAGTGAGAGAGCCCGCGCGCCGGTCATCCGGGCCGACAGACGCTCGACCTCTAACTTCCTTCTCTTTACCTCTTCACCCAAAGTTTTTTTCAACTCGCAAATCCTCCCATTTTCCGTGCGCCACCTTTGTTTTCGTTTCTCCCCGACCGCGAATGGGCCGGGCGGTGGCCGTCGGGACCTGAGCCTGAGCCGAGTCGGGACTAAAGCCGGCAGTGGCCGCTCCATAGCCGCCGGGGCGTAAGAAGACCCCGCTCGAGCCCGAGAAGTAGATGAGGTGAGCCGGAGCATCCTCTCCTTCTCGCTTCAACACCATCCAACTCTCCTTCGCCACGCGGTCATCGGGATCAAACTCACGTACGATCCCCGGCTTCCTCTTCCTCTATCCAGGAGGCAAGTGCCTGCTCCTCCTGAAAAATCTCGTCCACGTCCTCGTCCTCGGCTGGTGCTGTGGCGGAGGATTGCCTCTGCTCGTACGGGCCTCCTGCGAACCGTGCAAATCGCTCCTCGTCGATCTTCTCGCCGATCCTCGATGTTCTTTTACGCGCACACGTTATATCGACGAAGACCAGCCTTCTCCACCGGTCCGAGGTCAACATGTTCTCCTCCTTGCATGACGTGTCAATGTACCCAGCCTTCTCACAAAGGGGAGGAACTCGGTGCTCGCTCGCATCCCGATACCAATGGCCGCAAGCGGATTCCATCCACTCGGTGTTCACCCGAACCCACCACTCACCGCAAGAAAAACACAAGAAGAGAAAAGGAAAACAATTACTCCCATCATCAAGAATAACTTCAGATGCAGTTAAAAGAAATAAAAGATCAAACTATTACTATACCAGTGACACTTTGTCAATCGAATATTTCAGTCAAGATCCGAGTATACACCGACCCTCATCCGTACTTCGCATCCGAAACATTTAAATAAAAAAATTAGCTTGCCCGGTAATGCTAGTCCAAGGGTATTTAATTTAACTCTAACTTACTTCTATCCTGCCTCTATCCCGTCTCCCGCCGAGATCGGCACAGCCCGCCGGATAACCGTAAGTGTACCCCGCATCACCTCGTCGTTCACCACCCGTCCTCCATATTGGACGCGGGGTTCAAAAAATATCCCGCAAGATTTTATTAGTTAACACCGTGCATATAAAACAATTATACAAAGAAGAATAACTTTTTAACCAAGTAAGTTACCCGCAAAGATTGACATCGTGGTGTAGTGTCTTGTCCCATCGGTCATCAATGATCTTCCACCACTTTTCAGAACCTCCGGGATTTTTTTCTTTAATTTTCAGCCGTCTCGGTCCACAAGATCATACAAGGCCCATCCGGTCCCCGTCATCCGAGTCTACCAACCTCGCACAACTACCGTTGGCTCAATGATTGCCAAGTAGTAGGCAATCCTCTCCCAAAACCTTCGTCGCCGATCCGCTTCTCGCACTCGACAAGAATCTCCAATCGCTTCGTCACGCAGTTGTCCACCATATAGTTGTAATACTCCTGACCGCGCGAACCTAACCAATGCACGCCCGTGCCGGTAAACTCTCCGCCGCAATGAAGTTCGTGGCAAATCGCGTCGGACCGGGGCCCGACAAGATCGCGCTCTCCCGCGTGCGAGATCTCGCTGATATGTAGGAGAGGGGATGCGAATAAATAAAAGATGTTATCGTCGCGCCCGCCCGACAAGTGTGTATACACCCTCCTCCTCGCCTATATCCTCTAAAATGAGATCTATGGAATGCGCGCGCACAGGCACCCAAGTAAGATGCTTCCTCTTCTCCATCAACTTCCTACCAGCTCGCCTATACGACGGTTCGTTGTCGCTGACAACCCGAACCACATTGTCCTCCCCGATCTCCTCCACCACCCCATCCATCGGGAGAAAAGATGAAGTCGGCATTTTTATCTTCCCGTACATCTACCGACTTCAAGAATGTAGTCCCTCGAACAAGACACCAAGAAGTTTATCATACTCCTCCCGGTGATACCGTCCACCCATCGCACACGATCGCGCAACCCCTCTCCTTCCACACCAACTTGAACCCGTCCATCCACTCCCTCAACTCCCCGGACCTCCTCATCCAAAGCGCGCCGTACGTGTCCGCCGCCCGGCTTCGCAAACCCGGTCCCAGCTCACCCACGGCATCCACCATCGTCCGGAAGTGGGGGCCGGTGGCCGTACATGCGCCGGGATGCCTACGTCAAGTTAAAAAAATAATCGTGGTAAAATTAAGTTTTAAATAAAACACACATAATGTCAATTTTAATTTAAAGAGTGATACCTCGTACGTAAAAACCATTCGACAATGTGGCGAACGGCTCTCTGGCACTGCCTCGTTGCCGTCTTCACCCCTTTCATCGCTCGCTTTATCCCCATCCGCCCAAAGCACTTTGTTTCCTAAATAAAAACTGGCCACTCCTGTAAATCGAGTGCCGGTAGAAGCGAACGGCGGCATGGCTCTCGTCTCCTCGGTCGCTCGGTCCCTAAGAGGCGCGCCGATGCCGATCGGCCCAAAGCCGGGGTCAACTCCCGGACCCGCACCCTCCTCGCTCCCTCCTCCTCGTCCTCCCTCCTCACCAACGCACGCTCGCCGTGCCTAGCACGTCCAAGCCGAGTCCGTGGACTCGTCCCCGCTCTCCGGCTCCGCCGAGCCGTCGCCTTCCCCTTGCGCTTTCCCTTTCGAGGCAGGCAAATCGCGGTCCCTCCTCCTCTCGAGCAGCTCGTCCCCGCAACTCCTCCCTCTCGCTCGATCCTAATCGCCCGTCGAGAGGCTCTACCTCCGTCACGTATCCTCTCATCTCCTCACTCTTCTCCCTCTGCACCTCGTCACATTTTTTTACATTTCCACCGTTCCGGCAATATGTTGTTTCTGAACACCCCCCCCCCGTTCATCTCCTTCCCGCACCACTTCGCACCGTACCTCTTCCCGACTAGGTCTACTATATGCCCGTGTTCCCAACCCACGTCTAAGCACGCGCTGGGTGCCGCGTCACCTTGATCGGCCACTATCGCTTAAATCGCAAAAATGGTAAACAATGCACTAAAGATGATTAGATAACATACAAATTGTTTGTAGACGTTGTTCGGTAGCGCATGAACCCAAGAAACACACCATTCGTATGCTTAAAGGGTTACGACTTGCCGGAAATCAATCGCATCGGGTATCAAATTTTTCCCCGTACAAAAAACATCCAATCGATGTTCAAACAACTTCGAGCGGAGTTATTCGATCACAAATCACCGAGTTTAACTCTACTCGAGTCGCTTCAAACGTAAAAATAAGCGTACGGGATATCCGAATTTTTCCCGTGCAAAATGGACATATCCTAGATAGTTCAAAACTTAAACGAACTTGTTCTACGTAAATCGTAGAAGTTTAACGACACTCAAAATCGTCAAACGCGTAAGAATGGACGTACGAAGTTTCGCGAAGAAATCTTACCAAAAACCTTACAAAGATCGGCTCGAGGTTGATTCGATGCCGATCCGAAGCCAATCGGGCGGAATCCTTTCAAGAACGACTCGAATCGCCGACCGCCCGACCGCCCCTGACCGCCGAATCGGTGGAATCGGCCGACCGACCGGATCGACGAATCCGCGACCGACGCGGATCGACGAAATCGACGCCGGATCGCCGGACCGCGCCGGAATCGCGCCGAACAGCCCGCGCTTCCTCCTTCCGCCGCGATCGACCGATCAAGCTCGCGGGTCGATTCCGAAACTTTAGGAAGCCGACGTTCGATTCCCGGTCCACTCCGGACCGGGAATCGAACCGGGGCCGGGTCAACCCGGCCTTCCGAAGAATCGGTCGGATCCACATGGAATCGGGCGGAATCGGATCGATTCCGACCGACCCAGTGACCCCGACCGATTCCGCGGATTCTTCCCGACCGGTCCTTCCGCCAGAATCGGATCGGAACCACCGATCCGATTCCAGACCGGTCGGAATCGGACCGATTCCGCCGATTCCCGCAATCACGGGATACACACGATTCTTATATACGTGAGCCACGATTCAAAGATTTCGTCGGGGCCGACTCAACCAAAGGATTACACCACTACCTCCACCATCCTCTGCTTACGTCCCGGTCGTCCCGCAGTCCGATCCGTACGACCTTGATAGCATGGCATCGACATTATTTTCATATGGATATGGTCCCGGACAGTATACAAGACTGAGCACGAGAGAGGAGCGTCAAGCGCAGCAGGGAGAGAAGGAAGACCCATATTTATATCCTAGATTTTGGTAGTAGATTGATATTATGTAAATATTTTTTTTTCATGATGTATCAACTCTTTGATTTTTGAATCAATGGAATCGGAATATGTACTTAACTTCAATTGGAGTTCATTAGTATTTATTCGATGTGGTCCTGTGGATGAATGCATTGGTTATTTTTAAATTTTTTCTAACTCATTTCCTATTTTTTTAGAATTTTTCTGAATTTTTTAGATTTTTTTTGACGAAAAATAAATTCAAAAAAAAAACCGATTCCGGGCCGATCCGGAATCGATTCCCTTCCCAAGAATCGGCCGATTCCTGGAATCGGAACCGATTCCGATTCTGATTCCGATTCCGGAATCCTTGCTTATTGTAGACCTTTGATATAAGATAATTGAAATAGAAAAATCTCTTATTTCTCTTCTAGTTGTGAATACAATAATGGTTGTTTCATCCTACTCATTTGTTATCATTTGTATATAAAACACCATCTTTCGTTCCAACCAAGGAAGCCTGGGTTAGGGGTCAGGTCAGGGTCGGTCGGCCCCAAAATAGATCCAGTCGGACTGGGTCAAAAAGTTCATTTTTTTAAAAAATAAAAATTATAAAATGTAAAAAATATAAAAAATACAAAAAATCTAAAATGACTAGAACAAAACTCACTTATTTCTATTCAAATTTTACATTTTATTATTCTTATGCATAATTTATATACTCTACCCATGACATTTAAGAAGAATCCATAACATTGAACCATAGTTTGCAGAATCGCTGGAATTGGATCGGAATCGGCCGATTCCGAAATCAGATCGGTCGATTCCGATCTGATTATTGGCTAAAGCACCGATTCCCTTGGGATTGGAATCGATTGGAATCAATCCAATTCTGACTGATTCAGACTAGAATCGGTCGATCCTGCCAGAAGCACAGGGCTGCTTAATGCCCTGTTTGGTTAGAGTTTCATTTTTAATACTATATCAATATTGACACTTGTATTATGTAATATACTTGTATTATGTACTATATCAATATCAAAAGTGATACAAGTTGATACTTGTATTATGTAATATACTTTATTTACACTACAAATTTTAAAATTGATACAATTAACCAAACACCTCTTAATGATTCCTATCAATATCAATCTTAAAATCGATAGTGATAGAGGTACCTAATAGTGTTACCAAACAGGGCATAAGGTAATGGTTCAATACTAGGTCTGAATTGGACCCGGTATTGATCCAATTCAGGCTCTAAAAGGACAAAATCGGCCCCTTCACGCCAGAACCCGCAAGGGCTCTTGGCGATCAGGCAATTCTCGGGGCGATTCCGACGAAAATCCCTAGATCTAGCCCTGCAACAATGATCCAAGCAGAATCGGTCGATTCCATCACCGATTCCAGCGATCCTTGGCCAATTTCGACAATCCTTTAGCGATTCCGACGATTCCTTCAGCCAATTCCTGCGATCCAAGCTTGATTACAACTCTATTCAAACTGTTATTTCATCATTTGAAAGTTGTTGGTAAGATTTCTTCACCGGAATCCTCGTACGCTCATTTCTACGCGACTCCATAATCGATTAAACGGGTTGTTCTCTTTCCAAACAGCTTCGTTCAAGTTGTTCCTTCATCGTTTGAATCTTCTTGGTAAGATATATTTGTTGGAATCCCCATGCGCTGATTTTCATGCATTTTCGACGACTCTGTAACCCTTTAAACATACCGAATAACCCGTTAGCCGTTAGACGGGCTATTCTCTTCCCGAATTGCTCTGATCATGCCGTTTCTTATGCCTATACATTTAATTTTTACGGGTTTCCGATGGCTCCAAAGTGGTTTTAGCATATTGAAAACTCCGTCTAACGAGTTCTTCTCTTTTCGAACAACTCCTAAACTAATTGTATGCAAGTCTAACAGTCAATGTAAATTGTTTACATATGATGCAGGTATAAGCAATGGCCGATTGCAACGATGATGTAGTGCCAGCACATCCTTCTGACGTCGGTTAAGAACACGGGCACATGATAGACCTATAAAAAAAGAGGGTCAAATGCAAGTGGTGTGAAAAAGAGATGAACAGGGATGTGTTTCGGTTGAAACAACATATTGCCGGAGTAGGTGACAATATCAAGAAATGTGATAAAGTGCCCAGGGAGAAGAGCGAAGAGATGAGAGGCTACCTTGTAGGAAGAGTCTCTCAACGAGAGATTAGGATTGAACAAAAGAAGGAATTACATGATGAGCTCTTTGAGAGGAGGAGGGGAGAGGTGCCAACTCACAAAGAGAAAGGCAAGGACAAGGCAAGAGCTAAGCCGAAGTTGGAGAATGAGGACTCATCCACAGACTCTGAGCTCAAGAGAGCTATACATGCTACCAAGGCAGCAACAACAATGAAGGAGGAGAGGAGGGAAGCAGGAGGGTTCAGAGCTAACTCTGTTTTTGTTCGATCAACATCAGCTTGACCTACCTGGAAGACTGAGGGAGGGAGACAGGAGCCAGCTTGTTGGTCTGTTAATACAAGATTTACACCAACCGATGAGTATTTTTTTATGAAGTAGAATGCCTCACAGATAAACATTAAATAAGTTATGAAAGAGATGAAGACAACGAGAACGATTACAAAGAGTAGTGAGGCACATTGTAAAGTAATTTTTACATGTAGGTATAACTGCTAAAATGTCATGTATGTATGTTTCATTTAATTAACATTGTTTATGATTGATAGATTTTTTTTACCTTAATGTAGGCATCCTAGTACATGCAGCCATCGACCCTTACTTGTAGACCATGGTCGATGCCGTTGTTAAGGCTTGAGTGAGAATGCAAGTCTCGACTAACATGCATATATATACTGGTGGGCCAGATGAGGAGGTGCAAGAGTTAAGGGAGTGGATAGATGATTTTAAATTGATATGGAAAAAGAGATGTTGCATAGTTATGTGTGACTGGTGGACATATATCACTAAAAGGACCATGATAAACTTCTTAGTGTATTATTTTGAGAGCATGACATTTTTGAAGCTGGTTGATGCTTTGGGCCAGATAAAGAATGACAACTACATTTTTTCTTGATGGATGCCATAATAGAGGAGATTGAGGAGAATGTGGTTCAATTTGTTACTGACAATGAACTCTCCTACAAGGCGGCAAGAAAGAAATTAATGGAGAAGAAACAACATCTCTTCTGGGTACCTTGCACAGCGCACTTCATTGACCTTCCATTGACCTTATCTTAGAGGATATAGACAAAGAGGAGCAAGTTTCCACGCTTGTTAGGCAGGCGCAAACTATCACTTTCTACATCATAAGGTCATACACTGGAAGACATGATCTTATCAGGCCAGGCCCCACTTGCTTTGCCACGAACTTTATAGCACTAGAGAGTTTGCATCGGCACAGGCATGAATTGGTCAAGTTCACCCAGTTCGAGGAGTACTATCAATATATGATGGACAACTTGCATAACAAGGACCAGTTAAAGATTCTTGTCAAATCTAAGAGACAGATCAAGGATAAGAGACTCTGGAAAAGGATTGCTTACTACTTGGCAATCATAGAGCCACCGATAGTTGTGTTGAAGTTGGTAAACTCAGATGACAAGAACTAGATGAGCACCTTGTACGATACAATATACTGGGCCAAATTGAAAATAAAAGAGAAGAATCCAGAGGTTACAGGAAATGGTGGAAGATCATAGATGATCGATGTGATAGAACTTTGCACCATGATGTACATGCTGCAAGTTAGTTAATCAATTAGCTCATTTATGGTTAATTATTTTCTACTTAGTCAATGTTTGGTTTGTTCATAATGTAATATGATTAAATGACTACATGATATTTTTTGAACCCTCGCATTCAATATGGAGGACAAATGTTGAATGATAATGAGGTGATGCAGGCTACACTCAGTTATTCAGCACCTGTGCCGATCTCAGCAGGATAGGATAGAAGTTGAGTTAGAAATAAGTTAGAGTTGCATTAATATTTGGGAGTCAATAATTAATTGAAAACAACTAATCATTTTTTATTTATCGTTTTTCATATGCAGAGATATATGATGGGAGTTAGAGTATACTCAGATGCTGATATGAGATATTCTTGTGACAAAGTCTCTTCTAGTATATTTATTTAAGATTGTTTTTTATTTAATTATTTTATAACTTATAAGTCCATTAATTCAAGTGAACGAGGGTTTGATTGTTTGCTTTTTTAATTTTTTGCAACTTAGTGGTGGGTGCAGGTCAACACTAGGAGTGAATGGAATCCACTTGTTACAGTTGGTATCAAGATTTTGAGCCAGAGCACTAGTTCCTCCCATTGTGAGAGGAACTGGAGTACATTCAATCAGATACATGCAAAGATGAGAAATAGGTTGACCTCTGACAGATTGGAGAAGTTGGTCTTCTATCATTACAACATGAGACTGTGCATCAAGAATATAAAAGACTGACAAAAAATCGCGGAGGAGAGATTCACACGATTTGCAGGTGGTCCATATGAGTAAGGACAAAGATCACAAACACCACCACCTGAGGAGGTTGACATGAACCAAATATTTTCGGAGGAGCATGCACTTGTTTCTTGGATAGAGGAGAGGGCAGCCAGCGATCATCCAACTGAGTCTAATTCTGATGACCATTCATTGGCAGAAGGAGAGTTGGATGGTGTAGAGGTTGAGGATGTTCCACTTACTCCTCAGGCTCAGGTAGGCTCATCTTCTGTCCCAGCAGCCGTATAGGTACAACACCGCCTCCAGCCTTAGCCTTAGCTCCAACCCTAGCTGCAACTACCCAGCCCATTCGTAGTATAGGCAGGACTAAACAAAAGTGACAACATAAAAAATTGGCAGATTTTCAAAGTTGAAAAATATTTGGGTTGTTGTGGGACATCAAACATAGTAAAAGAAGTGAAGAGAAGAAAGCTGGACATTAAGCGACGTTCTATAAGCCCAGATGATAGCACACATGTTTTTTCTCACTCCTTAGTTGATGATGATGAGGAGTGCATACCGGTCATGCAACCAGCAGGAGGGGAGAGATGCATGGACCAGATATAGGTGCAGCAGCTCCAGACTCACCTAGTTCATGGCGACCAAAGCCATATTTCAACCTGTACCAACAGCCATCGCGATATCATTGTATGGAGCTAGTTTATCCAGAATTTTATGATCCCTAATGATCGTGGATTTCTTCACCTGAGCCTACCTACGTGCCACAGTCCGATGCCTACGATTTGAGTGAGATCGCGGATACATTATTTTCATATGGATATGCGCCAACATTGACAAGAATAATGGGGACAACTCAGTCATGGCAAGAACAACAGAAGGAAGAGAAGGATGAAGGCCAATATTATGGATATTGGTGAACATATCATGAAATGTATATTTTTACTTTCATGTTTTCATGTGATCATATTACAACTTCTTATACTTTTTGCATCTTATCATATTATTAGCATACTAAATGTTACATTTCCTTTTTTACAAAATTTTCTAGGCCATTTCCTATTTATCTGGATTTTTCTGATTTTTCGAAGGAAAAAAAACAATTTCATTCCGGAATCGATTCCCTTCTCAAGAATAGGTTATTTCATTGAACATATATACAAGATGGTTATAATCATCACTGTCTCGTACAATAATCCTAGGGTAAGATCTCAAGAATCCACCATACTATCATACATGGAGTGCATGGAAGTGTCTAATGAGTCTACACATGTTTTGAGTCATCGCAAACCAAGAGTCCTGAGATACGTAGCAAACCAAGAGTCTTGAGATAAATCGACTCAACATGACTGTCGTGGTACTGACCCCCGCCTTGTTGTGTGTGTTGATCCTTACCACCTTGTGATCATACACAATGATATATGTCTTGCGTCGCATGTGTATTGTTTCTCACCAGTGAATTGCATCGTTGTAGGGTATTATCCCTAGATTTGTTGACCTCTTTGGACTAGTCGTGCTTCATTCCACTTTTAACACTCCATCGTCGCTGTTCATTGAAGACGAATCTTCTGACATCTAGTATTGAAGTTGGATGTTGGACTCCGGCACGTCTTCTCATGCCTTGTTGATCATTTCTTAATTTGCAATGTCCAATATATCAGTTATAACTTGTTTACCTTAGCCCCTTGATTTCTTACCTTGACAAGAAGATTCTTTGGTCTTTTATATCTTTGCCACCAAAAGAGGAAACTAGAATTTCTCGACTAGAGGGATGTCGTTAGTTGCCCTTGTGCCCACTTGCAATCTTTCGGGTTGAACTCATGTTTGCCTTGTCCTTCTTTATCATTCACCCATACTTGCAACAAATTTTGCACATCGAAGATCTCATCCAAATCGATATCGAGTTCTTGTATAGACATCGTCTCACTTAGCCACCCAGACACTTTCTCTCCACCTTTGTTCCTCTTTTGGTTATCCCTCATCCTCTCCAAATTTTTCAGTTTCAATCTCATATTGCAATGACAATACACAAATTGCTTTAGTCATCTTGACATTAGTCTACTCGTTTGCTTTGTAAGAATAAGACTAGATGTTGACTAATTCTTCACATCTAGAAGCCAATGTGGTTTAGTTGAGGACTCTTATTACAACATCTACCAAATCTTTATATCCTAGTACTTTGTCGTGATCTATCAATTAATCAACTGCATGATATTATTGTATGTTAGAAGATAATTTAAATAAGTTAATCATCTCTATTGCAAAAAAAAAGAATGGTACATACCAAGGTTTGCCGTCTCGGACCTCGGCTTCGTCTCGGGGGGGTGGAAGAGAAGAGATCTCGGAGAGATCTCGGGAAAATCTCGGGAGATCAGATCTCGGATTCTCGGATCAAAATGTATATATGTAATATGTATAAAATGACAAACATAACATAATATGTTATAAAGATTGGAGTACATCAATGAATTCACATACATTATACTTAAAAATAAATAACACAACAATTTTTCACACTAATTATGCGAATGTACAATCACAAAGCACTTTCAATGTCAAACCCACTCCCACACCAAATTGTGAATGAAACACTCTCAATACCAAAAAAAGATGATCCGCGTGCTTCGATATATCACTTTGTTGGTCGGCTTGTGATTGTTGTGCTACAAAATCACCAACAAAGTCACAATATTCAACCCATGACATTCGAGACCGATGATCTCCTCTCGCGGTAAATCGAATCTTTGTTGATAAGAATCAAAGATGTTTCAAGAGTCATCTCGTGTTGTATATCCATAGCCATAAAGTGACTACGACTATGACCATAACCATAATAACTATTGTCATAAGGTATGCTCAAGGAATATGTTCACTTGCGTATGTCCATATCCATATGAAGATCGATCTCCTTCATTATAAAATGCAAGTGAAGAACCTTGTTGCATTTCCCCATATCCATGTCCGTGTTCATATTCATACGATGATGAATTCGAGAATGTCCATATCCATAATATCCCCTATCGTAAATATCCATCGAATCGAATGTGCGAGAAAGATCATATTCCTCAAGTCAGTGACAAACCCGTTGATGTGACGGACCAAAGACTCTTCTTCTCGCGTCTATATGTTTCGTCACGTCGATGAACTTTCTCGAAAGATCAGCTGGGAATGGTTGGTTTTCTTCTACGTCGTCCGCACTACCATCACGAAGGACATTGCCTCCATCTCCATCATCATCACTTCCATGTCCATCGGAAGCATCCATATCGAGGTTGGATCATCATTGCGAAGACGAGTTGACCTCGTAAGATGATCAAGAATTTCATTGCATGTTGTATCTACATCCATTCCGGTTTCACGTGTAAGACTAACAATTTCTTCGTATGGGCGACCATCACGTTCATCCATATCATTGTTCGCAACCCACTCGGCATAAGGATTTTCTCGATCATCCATGTCATTCTCTCCTAATAGTGCAAAATAATCAAGTGGGGTCCTCTTCCGGATCACCTCCTTGCTTTTGTCACCCTCCATTCTCCTTACCTTTAGCTTCATATTATAATGACAATAAACTAGTTTCTTCAACTTTGAATACGATAACCTATTTCTAGGTTTTGTGTATCAAAGAAAAGTGCTCCAATTTCTTTTCACAAGGAGAAGTCGATGAAGTCCGCGATAAAACTTTAATTGCAAGTTTTCTTAAAGTTGTGAGAATCATCTCCGTACATTTTCCACCATTCACTCGAAAGTGAAACAAATAATCATATATTTGTAATTCGAACCAAGTAAGTTGTCTTTCGATTAAATAATTACTAACCTGGCCACATAGATATTCATCTTGCAATAGCACTTTTTGTCCCAAAAGAGGCTAATGCATCTCTAAACTTTATAATCTAAGATATAAAAACATTTAATGTTAATATCAACTTAAATGATGAAATCTATAAATATCGTAATGATACCTCATTTCCAAATTGGCCTCTTCCTTTAGATTTGGAAACAACTTCTCGTAAACTCGATGAAGTGCTTTAATAAGTGCTGATCGTTCCAAGATGCAATTTATATTGGTACTTCGATCGAGAAAATATTGCAGTATACGCAAATATTATTATTCAAAAGGTTAGTCTCATAATTTATTTTATACATTTATAAAAAAAATACAAACTTAGATACAGGAAGAAAACATACCAAATTGTAGATAGGTGCATCCATTGATTTTGTCCATCTATCATCTATGATCTTACGAACCTACGTGGTAATTTCTCGCGAAGTTGTCTTTATTACATCCTTCATCACAATGATCGTACGATATACACCGCCTACGGTTGGATAATTTTCGTATCCATCACTCTCAAAACTTTATACATACGGGCTCCATAATCTTTATCGAATCTCGCATAATCCCAAAACATAGGATTGCATATGATTTGCTTCCACATTCTTTCCAATAGGAGTGTTCCTAAACTCGAATTAAACCACTCGAACAAAGAAAGAAACCTCTCAAACTATCTTTTTCACGCAACAAACTTTCAAAGGCAAGATAATTTGTTGCAAAACGAGTGGCACCAGTGTCGAACTAAATCACGTCCACAAGCCTTTCTTACTCGATTCACGACCCAATCATGATTATATATGAAACGCCAGAATACCCGAGCTACGCGTATGGCTTTTTTACCATAGTATTCTTCGCTACATATTCAAACATCAAATCTATACAATGAAAAGATTACGGTGACAAAAAAAGATTATATTTTCGATGCCAAAAGTGTTCGCCTTTTTATAACTGGCTGGCATTATCGCTATAATTGTATAACCCTATTTCTTCCAACTTCCTTAATCTTCGTCCTCCATCAATCGCATAATGAACCTACGATTCTTCTCTTTACCTCGATGCATCAATCGAATCTAAAAATATAACATTTCCCGCACTATAAACCATAAAATTAATGCATGGACATTCTTGCGGGTCCCGTCCATCCATCACATAAAAGAGAACAACCATGGGTATCCCAATGCGGTTCTAATTTTTTTATTTCTCGTTTTGACGTTCGTAACTAATTCATCCAAATATTTTCCTAATATGTCTTTCTAAGTGTAGGAGTTCTCGACCGCACGTCCAAGATTTTCGTGCTTCAACAATCATATTCTCAAAATGATGATCTCCGCAAATACGGCCGGAATATGATTGAATATAAAAAATTTTGAAACCATCTTACCAAGCGATTCTCTTAAAGGTCCTTTTGTTTACCATTTCCTCCATTCTTTTTTGTCAGCGCATCATCCGATTTATACAAACTACCTTCTACGGTAACTTTACCAATACCTACCGATCCATGTCCACCACGACGCATAAAGTCGATTATACTTCGTTTCATTCTTTTCATTCCACTTCCACTTCCACCCACAATTCGCAAAGACCACTACTTCCGGCTCCAACCGTTCGCGCATGTCTTATTCGACGCTCGTACTATCAAGTTGCCATCTAGCTTCAAGCAGATGTTTTTTGCAATTTCCGTTGTATTCTTTCCTCGTATCCTTCTTCTTCATCCGACGAGAAACCTTCATAATGACCACCCATTTCTCGAAGTTCATCCACGACTACTTCTTTTCGCCAACTTACTCTTCATAGTCCGGATGTTTTTTTGCGATTTCAATTCTTTCAATTGTTTACGCACTTCGGTGGACAACTTACACATTTACTTACATATCGATCCTTTCGTCTCCAATCAAATGGTATTTTAACCTAGTAACACCACCTCGCTCGCATTACTTTTCCACAAAACTTACATTTAGAACCCTTATTACCAACGGGAGTTCCATATTGCCAGCCTATGTCATTCGTAGACATCTTCCTTCAACAATTAAAAATATAAAGAAGTAAATATTATATATAATATGCAATACGCACCTACTGATTCGTAGATATCTTATAAATTGCATAACAACTTATTATATTTCCAAACAATATTACTTGATATTGTAATAAATAAGGTTAATATTATTAATTTTATTATTAATATATTAGTTTATTTTTATAGAATACTATTAGAATTTAACCGACTTCATCCCTTATTTTCTTGTAAGACTTCATCCCCTAATTTAAAATTTAAAATTTCGAGGTCTAAATTTCACGCCTACGTCTTATTTTATGGTAATAAATATTTAATTTAATTAAAAAATTATATAAAAATTTAATTTATATTATTAACTAAGTTTTTATTTAAAGTTATAAATACGTGAATGTCTGTTTCGTATTAATATCCTTTAAAAGATTAAGTATAAAAATTAAAAAGCTTTAAGTATATAGCATATATTTAATCCATTTTAAAAGATCTATTTAATTAAGAGATGAATTATGGTAAATTAAGTTATTTCGTCAAACGTTCTCAATGTAAAAATCTCTACCGAATAAGAGATTAGTCTTATTTGGATTTCCTAGATCGCATAGTTTTAAGAAGTATTCTTAATTAAGATTATAGTATAAAATCCTAATTTATCTTTCGATACGCTAATAAAGCTTTTTATTGCATGTATCTTTACAATGTGAATATGTTTCTATTACAAATCTTGTTAAATAGGTGTTAATTTCCTAGTCAGCGATAAAATATATTTGCACCGAGAATTTCTTTAGATATTTTTTATGTTTTTATTACATTTTTTTCACGCATAGTTCTCACAATATTTAGTAGTTATTAAAACAAATTACGTATACCACATTTACCTTTTGTCACATAGTAGTATATTGAAATCGTTGTTTAATTAATGATATGTTCAAAATTACATACAAATATACAATTCTATCAGTAGTAGAATTTTGTATGCAACCAAATATTTTTTATATTTAACTTTAATCTTCTTTATATTTAACATTAATCTTAAAAATTTACGGAACATATTAATTTTTAAAAAGTCTTATTATGTTCAATTATTACATAATCATTTTTTATTTATTTGTTTTTTCCTACAACATTCATTAAGTATATTATTATTTAATAGTTTATAATTTGTATAACATATAAAATTTAGATACCATTATTATCTTTGTACTACAAAGTACTAACTATAATAAAAAAATAAATAAATTAATATTTATTAATTTTATTACCTATAAAATTTATATAATACTAATAAAATTAATATTATTATATTTATACAAAAAATTGACCAACAAATAGATTGCTACTCAATTTTTTATTATGTTATTATAACTAATCTTATTAGATTTAAACTATAAAATATAATAACATTTAACAATAGATTAATATTACTAATTTTTATTACATACAAACTTTATACAATACTATTCTAATTAATGTAATTAATTAATCTTATTAATCTTATAATGTTAAAGTGATTAATATATAAAATATTAACTAATGATATAAGTTGATTAATAAGAAAAATACTCACAATAAATAATGTGATTGTTATTTAAAATATAAACTAAAAATATAAGTTGATTAATAAAAATACTAAAAAAAATAATGTGATTATTATTTAAAATATAAACTAAAAATATATGTTGATTAATAAGAAAAATACTAACCAAAAAATAAGATGAATAATATATAAAATATAAACAAAAAAATAAATTAAATATATTATAAGATTAATATAGGATTAATCTTATTAATCTTATATTGTTAAAGTTATTATTATTTACAATATAAACAAAAATATAATTTGAAATATTTTTATTATTATGATTATTTATTAATCTTATATTATTAAAGTGATTATTATACAAAATATAAACTAAAAATATAGGTTGATTAGTAAAAAAATACTAACAAAAAATATTGTGATTATTATTTAAAATATAAACTAAAAATATAAGTTGATTAATAAGAAAATACTAACAAAAAAATAAGATGAATAATATATAAAATATAAACAAAAAAATCAACTAAAAATACATATAGGTTTAATTTCAATAATCTTATATTGTTAAAGTGATTATTATTTAAAATATAAACTAAAAATATAAGTTGATTAATAAAAAATACTAACTAAAAATATAAGTTGATTAATATATAAATGATAAACTAAAAATATAATAAAGATGATTAATAATTTTGTATACATATCAACTTTAAATAATACTAAAATAATTAATCAAACAATAATTAATATTTACAAAACCCTTATTAAATAATTAATCTTATTAATCTTATAATGTTTAAATAATTAATCATATAAAATTTAAACTACAAGAAACTATAAAATTTTAAAATGCATTAATATTAATAATTTTTAATATAGATAAACTTTATATAATACTATTATAATTAATATTTTTATAATTAATATTTATATTTATATGTACGTTTATAAAATTTAATGCTTTATATAATTAATATTATAAAACTTAATCGTTTCACGCGTACGCCGTGTTAACGCGATTACGTTAATACTTAATACTTACCTCGATAAGTCGATGACCCGGGGCGAGCCGGCGAGCGCGATCTCCTTCTTCCCCGACGGCGACGCGACGCGCGACGATGGCGGGGGGCTCGCCGCGAGGTCGTCGGCCGAGTCGCCGCCGCCGTGAGTCCTCCGTCAGCCGATGTACAGATGCGGAGTGCGGAGACGAAGCTACCCCGCTCCGGAAGCCGCCGCGAGAGACGCGATCGCACCGCAACCCCTACGTCGCTTCACGGTGTAAGTCGTTTGCTCTCTTCCTCCCGTCTTCCATCGGAGGTCCCGGCGAGGGGCTTTAATAGCCCTGAATGCTCTCGTGGTCGACCGTGTGATGGCCTCTTGTACCGCGCGCGCGGTGTAAAGGACGGCGTGGCCGACCGGCGAAGCATCTTTCTTTCCCTCTTCGTGCCCGCCGGTGGCCATCTTTATGGCTTTCTTATCTTCACAGAGGGAGCACGTTGTGCCCCTGTAAACGCGCGAGAGGGCCGAGACCCGGACTGCCGTTTCGGTCATCTCGTATCTCGCCCTACCGGTGAGACCGAGAATCTCGCGAGATTCTCGCGAGATGACGAACCATGGTACATACTCGGAATGATACAATGTACATTCCCATTGACGGTACATAACATCCCATCACTGGCTGAAGTCTGACACCCTCTTTTCTATTTCATCTTTTGCCTACTCAAGTGCATCATATAGATGACCTATATCTGCCTTCCTATCCTCATCTACCATTATAAGACCTTTAACTAATAATTGCACCATATGTATGGTCTTCTTTACAATTCGTCAAAACTCTCCACTCTCTAAGTATCCTCAACTTTCCTCCCTTTCCACTTATATGGAGAACTAACCCTAGCAATATAACTAGCCCATCCCGATGGAAATATCATTTAGGTAAGGGGACGCCTTTGTTGTATTAAACTCTTCAAAGAAATATAATGAGAAGTGAACCCGGTTGCCCCGGGCCATATGAGCTCTTGACCCTTTATATGCTCTTGATTAATTGAAATGTGTCCTCTGGGCATCAACAATTGTCCAACTACTTTATATGTGGTTGCAATGTCCGTTGCTACTGGAGTGAGAGAAAGCGAGCTCAAGAGAGTGAAGAGAAGAAGGTTAAGGGAGGGCAAGCCCCTTGGAAGGGCTTAAAATCTGCCTCAATAAATGATCATACGATTATTGTGACTCAGTCGGCTGGTCACCAACCAGGTCGCAAGGTCGCACGACTCCATGTTGGGTTTGCTCGCCTAAGTTGCGATCAGGCTGGTTGCAACCAAAACCAACTAGGTCGGGCAACTCGCCCTAACCCAGTCACGACCCCTACAAACCATGGTTCCAACACCACCATAAAACCTCTTTTGGAATTTTATCATAGGTCTTTTCTAAGTCAATAAACACTATATGTAAATCTTTCTTTATATTTTGATATTTCTCTATCAAACTTCTAATAAGAAAAATAGTTGTAATTGTAGATCGATCAAGTACCAATCCAAATTAGTTAGTTGAAATATTTGTACAATTCCGTAATTGCCATTTCATAACTATTTTTCATAATTTTATACTATGACTTATGAGTTTGATCCTTCTAAAATTTGCACAATTTTATACATATATTGTTTTCTTAAAAATATGTATAAAAATGTTTTTTCTCTATTTATTGGGCATTCTTTTCTATACTAAATTTTTATTAAAAAGTCAAGTTAATCATTTCACCTCTAAATCTTTCAAATATTTCCACACTTCAATAGGAATACTATTTGGACCACATTTTGGTGAGGACACCAGATTAGAAGATAAATTTGAATATTTTTGAAAGGTTTACAAGAGAAGACCACAAAAATTGGGCTCCCTCTAGTTCTGACAATTGAACATAGTCATTTTGGAAGAAAATATATACCTACATATATACACATAAAGGATAGTCCTCCCCATTATCTAGCCATGATCATTTAGTGGTATTTTGGGTAAATAGTAATATATAATTTTATTTTATTTTGTTAATAGTTGATGCATTCACGTATGCCTTTATTTACACTTGGCGTCCTTTGGTGCATCTTCAATACCTATGGGTATTTATGGTATACTATGCTGTCATTTGGGCCTTTTGTTAATTCTACACCGGGTTGCCAATATAAAGGGTGCCCCGGCCCTCACTGGACACCAGAGATGAAACCTATTGAAATACAATGATCATTTGAGTATTGTTCATTTTGTTGAGCGACTGTGCGATTAAACACGATTGAATTGTGTATTGGGGTCCACAGCCGTAAACCCTGGATTTGACGTGCGGGTTACCTCGTTGTCCCACTGCCTCTCCCCTTGCATTCGAGCTCCGGCAGTGGCGATCTCCTCCCGTTCCTTTCCACCATCAGATCCCTCTCTTGCAGTGCCCGACGAACCCTACTCCTGAAGAAGGACTTGCTCTCCTCCTTCCCCTCTCCACTTTTTCTTTCTACGGGAACTGCATCGGGGCCCTCTTCAACGGAGTTCCGAGTCTACTTCCGCAACTCCAATCAGTTCATCGCCCCAACCCGACTCCCTTGAGTTGGATCTGGTGTTCTGGTTTCTGATCGGTTCTCTTCACTCGGTTGAAACATGGTTGGAGTCCCCTCCAGTTGATCCATTCGTTGGATCGGGTTTTCTACCCTGTCCTGGGGTTTCTCCGACATATCTACCATATTTCTCGGTCAATCTCCTACTGAAGCAAGGTCTTCTACTACTATTCCCTCAAATGTGGGTCCTTACCATAAGTTGAGAAAGATAATCTATATGACTGACCCAATTAATTTGTGATTACAACTTGAGTTGAGTTTAGTTTAGTTAAAGATGTAGGGATTAATCTCCTAACTTACTCAGTTTAGTTAAGATGTAAAGATCAATCTCATAACGTACTCAATTCAACTGAACTCGAGGCTTTGTCTCAAATTATTTAGGGTCGGCCATAAAAATTTTCTTTCTCCATTAATGTCAATTTTGGGTTACTTCTTCAGAGATATTTAAATTATTTAAATAATATTGAATTACTCTTATATAAGTTAACTTAAGTCTACCATGCCCTTTTTTATTTCTGTTATTTTAATAATTTTTTACTTTTCTAACTAGAGTCTCCTTAGATCTATGTTTAATATACCCAGACTATCTCAATCTCCCATCTTCAATTTTGTTTATAATCATAGTTGTCAAGATGGGTGTCTAAGCATAGAGGCACTTTTCCACGCATGGTTTGTTGTCTGAGGAGACCAAAAGGTGACAAAGGGTCCGTTTGGGAACAAGCCAGAAGTCCTTTTTGCCTTCTTCTCTGCTAATAGGTGCTTTTACAATTTCATGATACGTTTGGCAACATTACGTTTGCCACTTCTCCTGCTTCCCGGAGGCGGAAGTAAAAAGGAGAAATTATCTCCTTGCAACCGCAAAAGCTCCTCGACGAGGACGCATACAATTTTCTTTTCCCATGTACACCTCAGCACCTCCTGTCAGCCGTTATCTTGTTGCAGTGGCTTGCTCTTTCAAAAAAAAAAATACAAACGTGAAATAAGGAAGGTGTGAGGAGTATTAATATTAAAAATAAAACACAAGAAATAAAATATAAAAATGTGACATAAAAGTGATAAAATTAACATACAGTATATATTTAAAAACCTCATGAATAAAAAACAAAATGAATTAAATAATACATCATTGAAACTAGAATATGAGAATCAAAATGGAAAACATACTATTTTTACTACCAAATTTGATTACTCTGCCATATAAATGCCTCACCCTTTGACATCGAGATACAAGAAAAAATTTTAAATGTTAAACTTTGATTTAATTTTAAAAAATTAAAATTAAAATTTATTAATAAACATTATAAATTATCATAATATGAATTAGTCATATTTTTATTTTATCAATTAATGAATTTTCTAAAAATTCATATTATAATGAAATGAAATTAGATAAAATTGTAAAAAATGACATATAGAAAGATAAGAGAGACAAAGTAAAACTTTAAAGTCACTAGATCAAATTTAGTAGTAATATAAAAAAAATTTACATTTTTTTAATAAAATAAGATAATAAATATTTCATATTTCACAAATTAATAAAATATATTCTGAGTCTGATAATTAAATTAAAATCAAAATAAAATCAATATAGTAATTTAGATTTGATCAATGATTTTAGTCGATTATGTATGTATTTTCATCAAGTGAGTTGATAGAGAAGATGAGCTATTTAAAGAATTTGGTGACCAAAAAATAAAAACTGCATCAGTGTTGCGAACAAGTCCCAAAAATATTACTTCTACTCGTTCATTTTTTGCAGAGTGATTTTTATCATGCAAATATTTTTTATTATAGAAATACATCTGTTAATACAATCAAACAGCTTCCCCTTCTGGCCTTCCATAAATGAGAGGACCTTCTAATTGAAGTGACTTCAAGAAGAATGCAATTCTAAGAAAAATACTTCGGCCAAGTTGTCAAATGGACCCAAAGGCACTTGGGTTAAGTGCACCGAGTCTTCTTTATGACTAAAAACAATCTTTCAGGGGAAAGTCCCCTTTGATTCCCCACGACCAAACTACACATGTCAATCTACAATTTGTGGACGATCATTTAATGAGTGTAACTATATTGACATATTTTACTACCACTTATACTATTATGTATGCTTTAGATTTATAATTATAAATATATTATATACTTACAAATTATAAAGTTTTCTCTTTACCCTCTTCTCTCCCTCTCACTTTATCAAGATTAGTTCTTTCTCCAAAACGTATACCCACACATACATAACTACATAAATAAAATCACATTAACATGTGATTATGACATAAATATAATTTTATTTATGTATGTATTTATATATATATATAAATATTTAAAGTAATAGCAAGTTAGCACCTATTTATATATACTTGTATACATGTATATATAAACATCTGATACTACCATCTAAGAGACGTTTAAGCAGCCGCTTTGTCACCTTGACAACTATACAATTATCGTTACCCTTACATTTTATATAATCTAACACGATTGCTCATCTATTTTAACATTTTAATTTCAATAACATTTATTACGAATGATGTTTTTCTTTCATTGTCAAACATTCACTATCAGACAATATTGCATGGCTTACATATGTACAATAAAATTTTTCTTTCAACTTTAGTGAAAGTTATAACTTTGTAGAAACACTTTATCAAAAGACATTATAATAAGTAAAATTAAGACAATATATACATTTTAAATTTAATAAAAATAAAGGGGTTAGTTTGAATGAGATATTATTATATCAAATGTTCAATTTAAATATCTTAGTTCAATTATTAGATGGAGAATGTGATGGGGATATGTGTGAACCTCTTTTTTCTGCGTCTGTTCTTTAGAAAGAAAGACATCTCTGGACTTTTCTAGGAAAATAGTTGATACCTAAAATATTAGGTAGTCCGGTGATAGTTTTAAAATATTAGAACTGAGGTTCGGGTTCTTTGAAAATTTCATTTTTGACCCTTCTCCGCCGGATGGTGCGAGTATCCGGCGTTAACTTACATCGAGCAACGGCTCGAACGCCTTTGATTAACCGTCGCGGCAACCTGTTTTTGGAGACATGCACATCCACAAAATAAAGCAAAGAACTCAAAAGGGCAGCGGCGTTTTGGGTCTGATCAGATGCAAACCGGTTTGGTCCGGTTTGGTTTTATTTTGTTTGTTGGTTGACTTGAAAGTCGATTTTGAGGGTTTGAGTTTGAATCAATTATTTTGATTGATTTGGTTTTGTTGTTTTATTTGTTTTTGGATTTGGATTTGATTTGTTTGATTTTGATTTTGATGTGCTTAAAGTTTTAAGCATGTTTGGATTTTTGATTTGGTTGATTTTGATTTTTTTCTGATTTCTGAATTTTCTGGTTTTGAGTTGATTCTGATCCATTTTGGGTGTTTGGAAGGTTGTTTGATTGGTTTCATTTGAAAAGGTTGATTTATGCCATTTATTTGAACAAGGTTCGGTGGATTTTAAATTAATTTTCAAATTGCTAAAATCAGATTTTTTTTGAAGTTGGTTAGAATCTGTTTTAGTAGATTGCTTAAATCTGATTTTTGGTTTGCAGATTTAATTGAAATCTGATTTTTTGATGGTTGACAGATTTAATTGAAACCTGATTTTTGATGTTCAGTACGGTTCAGAATCAGATTTTTGGCAGGTTATCTGATTTCTTTTTATGTTGACAGATTTAGTTGAAATCTGATTTTGTTTCAGCAGATTTTTTGTTTGAAATCTGATTTCGGTTTGGTTTGTTTCAAAACCGGTTCAATCTTGTTGAAGATCGGTTGCTTGTTGAACCGGAATGAGTTGAATTTCAGATTTGGTTTAGTTCTGATTTTTTATTGTTTTGATTTTCAGATTTAATTTAATTCTGTTTTTGATTTTCTGTTTGAATTTCCAGATTGACTTTGAAATTGTTTTATTTCTTGTTTGGCGGTTGGCATCGCCTCCGACCCATCGGGTCACCTTGGATGCCCGATTTCATGCATCGATATGAATATCAAAACTTCATTTCATTGAAAGATGGGGTGAAGTACATCGGTGTACAATGTGATTGGTCCTTCCCCCAATATAGGTTTATCTCCACTACTTTGGAAAAATTTTGGCATTACGACGGCAAGCCGGCTATTTTTCCAACTTAGTGAAAATTTACCCATCCAAAATAGCCAGCCTTAGCTTAGCCATATTGGGGGAAGGAACCGCTGGCTACGGGAGCAGGCCCGTGCCACCGTCCGGATTGACAATCCAGGGCGGACCCGGGGGGAGTCGTCCAAGGTTGGAGTCCCCGCGAAGGGTGGATCTCCTTAATTTAATGTTGCTTTCGCATTCTGAATTTTTTTATTTGTTCATTTTTTGAAACATAGGCCATGAAGGCCGGTCCAATTTCATCGGTGTTCTAAGCCGGTCTTCAATCTTCATGGACCCGCCGGGTCTGCCTTGTGCTGCTTTTTGGGCCGGAAGGGCCTGTTGGGAAGTTGCTGCTCTGCTGGAGCTGCTGGACAGGACCGACTTGGAAGGCCACCCGGCTATGCCCTTGGCCCGTCGGACGGTTTCCAAGGGGTGCCGGGCCGTCACCTTCAAGTCGGCCCACCTTCTGGCTGCTGCCCTCCTGTTTGGAGCTTCCCGGACTGCTGTCCTCTCAGTAGGCCACAATGGGGCTGTTTTGGTTTGGTTTTAGGTGGGCCGAAATGGGCCTGCACAAAAGGCATTTCAGGGCCTGATTTGAGACCGGTTTTGGGGTCTGAACATGGACTGAACAAGGGCAGCCTTGGACCTGTTTAAGGGGTCTGTTCAGGTGTCTTTGAGTGGACCGGCTTGGGTCTGCACATAGGGCGTTTCAGAGGACTGCTTCTTGAGTCGGAATGGGATCTGCACAAGGGACCGGACAGGGTCTGATTTGGGACCTGATCGGTGGGCCAAAACAGGCCTGCACAAAGGGCAATGTGGCCAGACCTGGGTCTGATTTTTGGAGACCGGTCAGGGGGCTTGTTTGGGTGACTGGACAGGACTTTATTTTGGGCCTGCCGTGGAGACCAATTGGGGTCTAATTGGGTGCTTCCAAGTGGGCCGAGACAGGCCTGTATGGGGGGATATGAGCAGGCTGAAAGGGGGCTACATTGGGACCTGTTTGGGTTTCCCTAATGTGCTGACCGGAGTCCCCAGCAGGGGGGGGTTTGGGCCTGTTCAATGAGGTGCACAAGGGACCAGAACAAGGACTGTTTAGGGGATGTTCTGGCTGGCAAAGGGTTGACCGAGAGGGCTGTTCAGGGATGGCCTTGGGTCGGTCAGTTCATTGGAGGGAGATTAGGTAGAGAAAGAAAATGAGGGAGACTACATATTTAGATAATATTCACCCACCTGTTGCTTCTTCCCCTTCACTTCTTCTCCTTCTCTTCTCCTGCCGCAAGTGGCCTCCTGCAGCAGGCACACAGCAGAGGGCGGCAGAGGGGCAGCAGCAGCAGGTGCAGGGGACAGGGCGCAAGGCAGCAGGGGGCAGGTGGCAGTCCAGCAGTCTGGCGGCGTCTCCAGCAGCCCCCCTCGGCTGGTGCGCCCCCCTCTTTTTATAGAGGTGGGAGGGGGGGTGAAGAGCCAGCAGGTGGCTTGTACGTAGGCCTCTTGGCCTCCCCCATGCAGTTACTCCATTTATTCCAATTTATTGACCTGCTGTCCCTTGACCTTCCCCCTTCACAAAACTGTTGGGGGGCTGTGCTGGCAGATGGGTGCGTACAAGGCTGCTGAGGTGGCAGGTGGGTGCGGCTGAGCCTTGTTTAGACTGCCACTGAAGTGGGCCTGGCCCAATTGTGGCTGATTAACGGGCTGTTGGCCCAGCTTCTAAACCAGCCCGCCTGTTCTCCTCTTTTTCTTCCCTTTTTTTTTTGAAAAAAATGTGCGCCAACAGGATATTAACCATAGGATTAACATAGGTGGATGAAGCAGAGATTGTGTAATTGTAAGATTCCACTAAAACTGAAAAAAAAATTTATTACACAACTATACTACTTGCATTGTTGTATAGTAGTGTAACACTGACAGCAAATGTTCGACAATAAAAGAAATATATACTTCCAAAATAAATGTCGTTGAAATGATAACACTGAGATCATGGAATGCGATCTCCCGAGAATCTCTCGAGATCTCCCGAGAATCTCTTTTCTTCCGTGCGTCCGAGAAACGAGATCGCCAAAATGAGAATATCTATGTAGTACATGTGATACCTTGATCTTCTCTGCCTATTATTATCTCCAATTTGTTAGATGATCTTGTTAAGTTTCCTTCTTATATTGCCAATTTTATTATGGAATCTATCAAAATATTCATATAAACATTATTGTTTGATAAAATTTCCTAGCTTAATATTTTAATGACTATATATGTACAATTGACTCGAAATGTTATCAATCTCCTATCCATATTGTTCAAGATGAAACTTTGGTTCATGCTAACAATAGTTCATCATCTCTATATTATGCTTTTAATTCTCTCACAGCTTATTTTAATATTTAATATGAGTTCCTTTGTCCCTTTTAACGAGATTATATGACATTCTACATTTAAACATGTACATTGATTGGTATTTTCAAGATCTAATCCCTTGAGATTTTTTCGAGATCTTTTATCTTCAATCTCCGTGAGATAAAATATATATGTGAGATGGCAATCATTAGGTAAAGTATACCCTGCATAAATGAAATCCGAGATCCGATCTCCCGAGATTTTTCCGAGAATCTCACGATATCTCTTCTCTTTCACGCTTCCGAGATGAAGCCGAGATCCGAGACGACAATCCTTGACTGAGATAGATTTGTGGTCACTAGATTAGATAAAATTCGTAATAAATACATTGCATAGCATATGTAGTAGCGAGACATGTTAAAAGAAGATAAATTGAAATAATTTGGACCATTGATTGCATAATCGACCGAATAGGATCGAAATCAACCAATTCCTACATTGGATCAGTTGTACTTGATCTGAGTATCACCTAAAGCACCAATCTAGACTTGACACTTGACATAATTGGTTTGGATCAGTGAAATCAGTCAAGGATCGGCCGATTCCTATGAATAGGGTCGAAATCAGACGATTATTCCGACTTTGTCGGGACAACTTACGTTCCTGGTTGGAATCGATATCGGCTTGGGATCGATATCGATCCGATATCACCCCTATAAGGGTGATATTAGCCCCAAATCATTGATTCACCCCCTCAATGTCCCGAGCTTGACGATTCCAACGATCTTTCGATGATTATGATGGCAATTTACTCAATTCAACGATGATCTAACTGATTCGGCGTTGATCCATCATGATCCAACAATTCAAGTGTCAACCCCATGCTATGAAGGGTGATTCTAGTTGAGCTAATGCCGATTTCAACAGTTCCACTAGTGATCGCATAGATCTCCCCCCTCTAGACCTCTCCCCTCCAGACCTTTAGTGAATTTCTCTCTCCCCTCCCCCTACTTGGCTTGCCCCCCTTTCTGCCACCCCCACCTTTAAACAATCACCTTCGGCTGACTATTCGAGGAAGTACACTACCTCCCCCCTTCTTGGTCCCCTCCCTCGTGGTGACTATTTGAGCCTTTGAGAGAAGAATTCCCTCCCCTTGCATGCCCCCTTCTCGTCCCCCTAGCCCCCCTATCTACCTTTATCGGGTGAGAATATGGCACATTGGTGGATGTTGACAAGAAGAGGATACAATGTAAGTGATATGACAATCAGATGAATGAAGAAAATATTCAGGTTGAAGCAACACATAGGTGGGGTGAGTGATAATATGAAAAAAATGTGACAAGGTGCCTACGGAGAGCTGAAACTATGAGGGCGTACCTCATTGGAAGAGCCTCACGAAGAAGAATTCACAATGAAGAAATAAAGGAGTTGCATGAGGAGTTCTAGGAAGAAGAGATGAGAGGGGGTCCAAAAAGGAAAAAGGAAAGGAAAAGCTAAAATTGAGTCATCCACATATATTGAGGAAGTAGATGAACAATTGATAAGAGTTTGGTATGTTAGCAAGCAATCATAAAGAGAAGATGAAGAGAGAATGAAGGAAGCAGGGGCTTCGGAGCCAGGGAGCCAACATATCATCAACAATCACCTGACCCCATTGATTGCAGAATCGGCGGAATCGGTCCGATTCCGACCGATTCCCGGCGGAAGGACCGATTCCGGGAAGAATTCCTCGGAATCGGTCTGAATCGCCTGGAATCGGTCGGAATCGATTCCGACCGATTCCACATGGAATCGGTCGATCCTTCGGAAGGCCGGGTTGACCCGGCCCCGGTTCGATTCCCGGTTCACTCTGGACCGGGAATCGAACCGATTCCGACCCGGGGCCGAATCGACCCGCGAGCTGGCCTCGGTCGATCCCGCGGCGGAAGGAGGAAGCGCGAGGCGATTCGGCGCGGTCGGCGCGGTTCCGGCGATTCCGGCCTCGATTCCGTCGATCGCCGTCGGTCCGGCCGGTCCGTCGATCCGGGGTCGGTCCGGCCCGATTCCACCGATTCCGGCGATTCGGGGCGATTCGAGCGATTCGGCGATTCCGAGCTCGTTCTTGAAAGGATTCCGCCGATTCGACTCGGATCGGCATCGAATCAACCTCTTCTTCGATCTTTGTAAGGTTTTTGGTAAGATTTCTTCGCCAAAACTTCGTACGTCCATTCTTACGCGTTTCCGACGAGTTTGAGTGTCGTTAAACTTTACGATTTTTGTCCGAACAAGTTCGTTTAAGTTTTGAAGTATCCGGATATGTCTATTTTGCGCGGGAAAAATTCCGGATATCCCGTACGCCTATTTTTACACCCGAGGAGGAGGACATGGACCAGATTTTCCAGGAGGAGCATGCACTTGCCTCCTGGATAGAGGAGAGGGAAGCTAGGGATCATGCAGCTGAGTTTGATCCCGATGACCGTGCATGGGCAGAAGGAGAGTTGGATGGTGTTGAAGCGGGGAGGATGCTCGGCTACTTAATGCAACTTCTCGAGCTCGGGCGGGGTCTTCCGCCCGGCGGTATGGAGCGACCACTGCGGCTTTGGTCCCGGCTCGAAGCTCCGGCTGGGTCCCGGCCGACGCTACCGAAGCCCGTTCGCGGTCGGGGAGAACGAAAACAAAAGGTGTTGCACGGAAAATGGGAGGATTTGCAAAGTTGAAAAAAACTTTGGGTTCGGACTTTACGGTAGTTCGAGAGATGGCCGAAGAGGTAAAGAGAAGGAAGTTAGAGGTCGGCGTCTGTCGGCCCGGATGACGGCACGCGGGCTCCTTCTCGCTCCTCGAGGTGATGATGACGAGGAGGAAGTATACCGGCGACGCGGCCATCGGCGGCGGGCCCGGGTCACACGATTCGCGGTTTCCCAAAGCCGGTATTACACGGCTGGATGAGCGAGACACGCATTCGTATATTATGGAGCCACGGTATCAGCGTTTGGCCGAGTTGACCGGCGGTGGATTACACCACCGCGGCTCGCGTCCTGCTGCTTACGTCCCGGTCGTCCCGCGGTCAGTCGTACGCCGGCCTTGATGGCATGGCATCGGCATTATTTCGTATGGATATGGTCCGGACGGTATACGGGCGAGCGCGAGGAGGAGCGTCGCGAGCGACGAGGAAGGGAGGAAGATCCGTATACATATCCTGAACATTGGTAGTAGATCATTGATTGCGAGAATCGGCGGAATCGGTCGGTCAGAACCGATTACGGGAATCGGAATCGATTCCGATCCGATTCCCCGGCGGAAGGACCGGTCGGGGAAGAATCGCGGAATCGGTGCGAATCGCACAGGAATCGGTCGGAATCGATCCGATTCGACCGATTCCGTGGAATCGGTCGATCCCGACCGATTCTTCGGAAGGCGGGTTGACCCGGCCCCGGTTCGGTCCCGGTTCACTGCGGGCCGGGAATCGAAGTGTTCCGCTGCCCCAGGGCGGAATCGACCCGCAGGGCGAAGGCTTGGTCGATCCCGCGGCGGAAGAAGGAGGCGCGAGCGATTCGGCGCGGTCGGCGTCCGTCGATCGCGTCGATTCCGGCCGATTCCACGATTCGGGGGTCGATTCGAGCCGATTCACCGATCAGCGATTAAAAGGGGCGATTCGGGCGATTCGGCGATTCGAGGTCGTTCTTGAAGGATTCCGCCGATTCGAAGCTCGGATCGGCATCGAATCGAACCTCGGCTTCGATCTTTGTAAGGTTTTTGGTAAGATTTCTTCGCGAAACTTCGTACGTCCATTCTTACGTGTTTTCGACGATTAAGTCACCGCTTAAACTTTACGATTTAATAGAACAAGTTCGTTTAAGTTTTGAACTATCCGGATATGTCCATTTTGCACGGGAAAAATTCCGGCCGTCCGTACGCCTATTTTTACGCGTTTCAAAATGACTCGAGTAGAGTTAAACTCGGTGATTTGTGATCGAATAACTCCGGCTTCAAGTTGTTTGAACATCGATTGGATGTTCTTTGTACGGGAAAAATTTCGGATATCCCGTACGTTGATTTCACGACAAGTACGTAACCCTTTAAGCATCTTGAATGGTGTGTTTCTTGGGTTGTACGCTTGAACAACTTGATAAAACAATTTGTATGTTATCTAATCATTTTTAGTGCATTGTTTACGATTTTTGCAGATTTAAGCAATGGCCGATCAAGGTGACGCGGCAAGGCGCGTGCTTCCGACGTGGGTTGGGAACACGGGCATATGGTAGACCTAGTCGGAAGAGGGTACGATGCGAGTGGTGCGGGAAGGAGATGAACGGGGGTGTTCGGCGAACACCGGGGGTGGATGGAATCCGCTTGCGGCCATTGGTATCGGGATGCGGGCAGGAAACAGGTTCCTCCGCTGTGAGAGGAAGCTGAGTACGAACACGATACGTACGAAAAGGAGGAATAGGGTTGACCTCGGACGGTGGAGAAGGCGGATGTACGTCAGGTTGCGACGTGAGGCTGCGCGTAAAGAACATCGAGGATCGGCGAGAAGATCGGCGAGGAGCGATTTGCACGGTTCGCGGTGGCCCGTACGAGCGAGAGGCATTCCTCGCCACCTGCCACCCGAGGAGGTGGACGTGGACCCAAATTTTCCCGGGGAGGAGCGTGCGCTTGCCTCCACAGGATAGAGAAGAAGGGAAGCCGAGGATCGTGCGGCCGAGTTTGATCCCGATGACGGGTGCGTAGGCGAAGGAGAGTTGGATGGTGTTGAAGGCGAGGAGGATGATCCAGCTCCACCTCGCGTCTACTTCTCGAGCTCGAGCGGGGGCATTCTTACGCCGGCGGCGGCTATGGAGCGACCACTGCGGCTTTGGCTCCGGGCCTCGGTCCCCCGGCGGACGCTACCCGGCCCGTTCGCGGTCGGGAAAACGAAAACAAAGATGAGCGCACGGAAAATGGAAGGATTTGCAAAGTTGAAAAAAACTTTGGGTTCCGGTTCTTCTGGTACTTCAGAGATGGCTGAAGAGGTGAAGAGAAGGAAGCTAGAGGTCAGGCGTCCTGTCAGCCCAGATGGCAGCACGCAGGCTCCTTCTCACTCCTCAGGTGATGATGACGAGGAGTGCATACCAGCGACGCGACCATCGGGCGGCGGTGGTCGCGATTCGCGGTTTCAGCCGTATTACACGGCTGGATGAGCGGACACGCGATCTTATATTATGGAGCCACGGTATGTCCAGCGTTTGGCCGAGTTGACCGGCGGTGGATTACACCACCGGCTGCGCCGTCCTCTGCTTACGTCCCGGTCGTCCCGCGGTCCGATCCGTCGACCTTGATGGCGTGGCATCGGCGTTATTTTCATATGGATATGGTCCCGGACGGTGCTCTGAGGGCGCGAGGAGGAGCGTCGCGGCGGCGAGGAGAGGAGGAAGATCCATATCTATATCCTAGACATTGGTAGTAGATCATTGATTGCAGAATCGGCGGAATCGGTCCGATTCCGACCGATTACGGAATCGGAATCGATTCCGATCCGATTCCCGGCGGAAGGACCGATTCCGGGAAGAATCCCGCGGAATCGGTCGGAATCGATCCGATTCCGACCGATTCCATGTGGAATCGGTCGATCCGACCGATTCTTCGAGCGGGTTGACCGGCGGTTCGATTCCCGGTTCACTACGGGCCGGGGAATCGAGCACGTCCAGCACTAGGGCGGAATCGACCGCAGAGCGAGCTTGAGTCGATCCGCGGCGGAAGGAGGAAGCGCGAGCGATTCGGCGCGGTCCCGGCCGGTTCCCGGCGTCGATTCCGTCGATCGCGTCGATTCCGGCCGATTCCACCGATTCGGGGTCGATTCGAGGCCCGATTCCACGGTCGGCGATTAGGGGCGATTCGGGGCGGTCAGCGGCGATTCGAGTCGTGAAGGATTCCGCCAATTCGAAGCTCGGATCGGCATCGAATCGACCTCGGCTTCGATCTTTGTAAGGTTTTGGTAAGATTTCTTCGCGAAACTTCGTACGTCCATTCTTACGTGTTTTCGACGATTAAGTCACCTTAAACTTTACGATTTACGTCGAAACAAGTTCGTTTAAGTTTTGAACTATCCGGATATGTCCATTTTTTGCGCGGGAAAAATTCCGGCCGTCCGTACGCCTATTTTTACACGTTTCGACGACTCCGAGTAGAGTTAAACTCGGTGATTTGTGATCGAATAACTCCGCTCGAAGTTGTTTGAACATCGATTGGATGTTCTTTGTACGGGAAAAATTTCGGATATCCCGTACGTTGATTTCCGGCAAGTACGTAACCCTTTAAACATCTTTTGAATGGTGTGTTTCTTGGGTTGTACGCTACCCGAACAACGTCACAAACAATTTGTATGTTATCTAATCATTTTTAGTGCATTGTTTACAATTTTTGCAGATTTAAGCAATGGCCGATCAAGGTGACGCGTGACACCGAGCGCGTGCTTCGACGTGGGTTGGGAACACGGGCATATGGTAGACCTAGTCGGGAAGAGGGTACGGTACGAGTGGTGGTGCGGGAAGGAGATGAACGGGGGGGTGTTCGGCGGAGACACCGGGGAGTGGATGGAATCGCTGCACGTACGTGGTATCGGGATGCGAGCCGAGCACCGGTTCCTCCTTTGTGAGAGGGAAGGCTGAGTGCATTGAACGATACGTACGAAAAGGAGGAATAGGTTGACCTCGGACCGAATTTGGAGAAGCGGTCTTCGTCATTTATAACGTGAGGCTGCGCGTAAAGAACATCGAGGATCGGCGAGAAGATCGGCGAGGAGCGATTTGCACGGTTCGCGAGGTGGCCGTACGAGCGAGAGGCATTCCTCGCCACGCCACGCATGCCCGAGGAGGTGGACATGGACAGAATTTTCCGGGAGGAGCGTGCACGCCTCTGGATAGAGGAGAGGAAGCCGGGGATCATGTACGGTGAGTTTGATCCCGATGACCGTGCGTAGGCGAGAAGGAGAGTTGGATGGTGTTGAAGCGAGGAGGATGCTCGGCGCTCCACCTCCGTCTACTTCTCGAGGCTCGGGCGGGGGCATTCTTACGCCGACGGACTATGGAGCGACCACCTGCGGCTTTAGCTCCGGCTGGTCCCGGCGGACGCTACCGGCCCGTTCGCGGTCGGGGGAAAACGAAAACAAAGATGTTTGCACGGAAAATGGAAGGATTTGCAAAGTTGAAAAAAACTTTGGAGTTCGGTCCTTACGGTACTTCGAGAGATGGTGAAGAGGTGAAGAGAAGGAAGAGCAGAGGTCGAGGCATCTGTCGACGGATGACGGCGCGCGAGCTTCTCGCTCCTCGGGTGATGATGACGAGGAGTGCGTACCGGCCGACGCGGCCATCGGCGGCAGCGGGTCTCACCGATTCGCGGCTTCGGCCGTATTACACGCGGATGAGCGGACACCGCGATCTTATATTATGTGGAGCCACGATGTCAGGCGTTTGGCCGGAGTTGACGGCGGTGGATTACACCACCGGCTCACCGTCCTACCTTACACGTCCCGGTCGTCCCGCGGTCCGTCCACGTCGACCTTGATGGCATGGCATCGGCGTTATTTTCATATGGATATGGTCCGGACGGTATACGGGCGAGCGCGAGGAGGAGCGTCGCGGCCGGCCCGGGGAGGGACGACCAGCATCTTTATCCTAGATATTGGTAGTAAATTGATATGATGTAATTTTTTTTTGATGATGTATCAACTCTTTGATATTTGAATAAATGGAATTGGAATATGTACTTAACTTCGAGTCTTGAGTCTTGATTGGTGTTCATTAGTATTTGTATGATGTGGTCTTGTGGATATCATGCATTGGTTATTTTTTAAAATGTTTCTAACTCATTTCCTATTTTTTTAGAATTTTTTCTGAATTTTTTGAATTTTTTTGACGAAAAAAAATCAAAAAAAAAAAAACGATTCTGGACCGATCCAGAATCGATTCCCTTCCCAGGAATCGGCCGATTCCGGCCGATTCC
Source organism: Cryptocoryne crispatula var. balansae (assembly GCA_036172225.1). Taxonomy (NCBI): domain Eukaryota; kingdom Viridiplantae; phylum Streptophyta; class Magnoliopsida; order Alismatales; family Araceae; genus Cryptocoryne; species Cryptocoryne crispatula. Next base: position 45,096,292 of record CM069921.1, read on the forward strand.
TGGAATCGGAATCGGAATCGGTCCCAACTGATTCCGATTCCGATTCCGATTCCGGAATCCTTGTAGTAGATTGATATGATGTAATTTTTTTTTTTGATGATGTATCAACTCTTTGATTTTTGAATCAATGGAATTGGAATATGTACTTAACTTCAAGTCTTCAAGTGTTCAATTGGTGTTCATTAGTATTTGTATGATGTGGTCTTGTGGATATCATGCATTGGTTATTTTTTAAAATGTTTCTAACTCATTTCCTATTTTTTTAGAATTTTTTCTGAATTTTTTAAATTTTTTGACGAAAAAAAATAAAAAAATAAAAAAACGATTCCGGACCGATCCGGAATCGATTCCCTTCTCAGGAATCGGCCGATTCCTGGAATCGGAATCGGAATCGGTCCGATTCCGATTCCGATTCCGATTCCGGAATCCTTGCCTGACCCACACCCACTGTGGATATGTGAGCAAGAGAGGGAGCATTTCGTCGATCAACTTTGACACAACCCATTACCACTAAGGATGCTTATATGTTCATGCGATAAAACAACCCACAAAGAACAATCAAACAACTATTTAAAGAGGTCAAGATAACCACTTTAGTTGTAAAGCGAGCAATCAAATATATTTACAAGTGATTTTTTCATGCAGATAATAATCTTAAATTGGTCAACTTATACATGGGTATTCTATATATTTCTTGAGTGGGCCAATAGCATTTTTTTTCCATCTTAACTTAACGTAGCGTTCCAACACATGCCGTGACTATTCCCTACTTCTAAATGATGGTTCACGTGATTGAGGAGCCAGCCATATATTTACGCTAGTGGCCTAGATAAAGAGTTAAAAAAGTTGAATGCTTGAATTGATAGATTTAAGTTGGTCTAGAGTGAGAAAGGATGAACAATAATATGTGATGGGTACACAAGCATCATAAAAAGATCAATAATCAATTTTCTTGTTTACTGTTCGGAAGGCACTATATTTTTTGAATTCATTGATGTTTCAGATCAGATCAAGAATGTATACTATATCCTTTCACTTATAAATGTCGTTGTAGAAGACATTAGGGAAGACAATATTGTATACTTTGTTACAGATAACGAATCTTCCTATAAGGCAACAAAAAAAAGATGATGGAGAAGAGGTGACATCTTTTCTTGGTTCCATATGTAATACACTCCATTGGCCTCATGTTGAAGGATATAAACAAAGAGACATCCGTTTCTACACTTCTGAGCCAGTGCAGTTTATCAACTCATTTATCTATTCACATCCATATTTGCTCTACATAATGGGAGATTATATTGAGGAGCACGATCTAATCATGCCTAGTCCAACTAGATTTGAGACACTTTATTGTCTTGGAGAGCTTGTATTGGCATAGACATGCACTTGGCACTTGTCTGTTTATAGCATCGAAAGAGTATATTTCCTATATGGCTGACCTACATAACAAGAAGGATCAATTGGAGATCTCTACACAGATGGAGCATTTAATAATAGACAAGCATTTTTAAAGAGAAGTGTGTATTACTTGTCCATCATTGAGTCACTCGTACGCATGTTATAATTAGTGAACTCAAATAAGAGAAGAACTAGATATGATACCTCTGCGATGTCACAAACAAAGCGAGGTTCAAAATAAAGAAGTATCGTAAATGCTATAATAAGTGGTGGAAGATCATAGATGTCAAATGAGATAGAACCATGGATTGCAGAATCGGCGGAATCGGTCCGATTCCGACCGATTCCGGAATCGGATCGGTGGATTCCGATCCGATTCCGGGCGGAAGGACCGATTCCGGGAAGAATTCCGCGGAATCAGTCCGATTCGTCCGGAATCGGTCGATCCGACCGATTCTTCGGAAGGCCGGGTCAACCCCGGCCCGGTTCGATTCCCGGTTCGACTCTGGACCGGGAATCGAACCGATCGGCTACCTGGGCGGGAATCGACCCGAGCAGGCCTTCTGGTCGATCCCGCGGCGGAAGGAGATCGCGCAGCGATTCCGGCGCGATTCCGTCAATTCCGGCCTCGATTCCGTCGATCGAGGTCGATTCCGGCCGATTCCGTCGATCCGGGGCCGATTCCGCGGCGATTCCACCGATTCCGGCGGCGATTCCGGCGATTCCTTCAAGGGATTCCGCCGATTCAAGCTCGGACCGGCATCGAATCAACCTCTTCTTCGATCTTCGTAAGGTTTTTGGTAAGATTTCTTCGCCGAAAACTTCGTACGTCCATTCTTACGCGTTTCCGACGAGTTTGAGTGTCGTTAAACTTTGCGATTTACGACCGAACAAGTCCGTTTAAGTTTTGAACTATCCGTTTATGTCCATTTTGCACGGGAAAAATTCCGGATATCCCGTACGCCTATTTTTACACGTTTCCGACGACTCCGAGTAGAGTTAAACTCGGTGATTTTTGATCGAATAACTTCGCTCAAGTTGTTTCCGGATATAAAAAAAAATTACATCATATCAATTTACTACCAATATCTAGGATAAAGATGTGGGTCGTCCTCCTCTCCCTGCTGCTCGTGACGCTCCTCCCTCGTGCTCAATCTTGTATACTGTCCGGGACCCACTCCATATGAAAATAATGCCGATGCCATACCATCAAGGTCAAATGGATCGGATTGCGGGACGACCGGGACGTAAGCAGAGGATGGTGGAGCTGGTGGTGTAATCCACTGCTGGTCAACCTGGCCAAATGCTGGATACTGTGGCTCCAAAAGTGATACCTGCATGTAAAAACCACTTCACAATGTGTCGAACGGCTCTCTTTGCAGCCGTTCCTGTTGCCTTCACCCCTTTCATTGCCTGCTTAATCCCCATCGACGCACTCGTTTCTCAAATAAATACCGTCACTCGGTGTAAATCGAGTCTTTGGTAGAAATAAACGGCGGTATGGCTCACCTCCTGAGGGTCGGGCTCGGTCCGGGGTAGGACGAGCCGATGCCGATCGGCCCAAAGCCGGGTCAACTGCGGACCGGACCCTCCCGCTCCCCTCCTCCTCGTCCTCCTCATAACAAAGGCACGCTTGCTATCGTGCCTAGCACGTCTAAGGCTCGAGTCCGAGGACTCGTCCTCGCTCTCGGCCCGGCTCGGCCTGGTGCCTTCCCCTTGCCTTTCCCTTTCGAGGTAGGCAAATCGCGGTCCCTCCTCCTCTCGAGTAGCTCGTCGTGCGACTCCTCCCTCTCGCTCGATCCCAACGACCCGTTGAGAGGCTCTACCTGCGTCACGTATCCTCCGATCTCCTCACTCTTCTCCACAGGCACCTTGTCACATTTTTTTACATTCCCCACACGTATTCCGCAATATGTTGTTTCGTACGGAACACCCCCCCGTTCATCTCGCTTCGCACACCACTCGCACCGTACCCTCTTCCCCGACTATGTCTACCATATGCCCGTGCTCCCAACCCTCGTCGAAGCACGTGCCGGGTGTCAGCGTCACCTTGATCGGCTATCGTTTAAATCTGCAAAAATTGTAAACAATGCACTAAAAATGATTAGATAACATAAAAATTGTTTTAGTAGCCGGTTTGGGAAGCGGATTAACCTAAGAAACACACCATTCGGTATGTTTAAAGGGTTACGTATTTACCGAAATGGTCGTAAATTAACGTACGGGGTATCCGAAATTTTTCCGTACAAAGAACATCCAATCGATGTTCAAACAACTTAGCGAGTTATTCGTTCACAAATCACCGAGTTTAACTCTACTCGAGTCGTCTAAAACGTGTAAAAATAGGCGTACGGGATATACGGAATTTTTCTGTGCAAAAATGGACATATCCGGATAGTTCAAAACTTAAACGGACTTGTTCGGACAGAATCGTAAAGTTTAACGACACTCAAACTCGTCGGAAACGCGTAAGAATGGACGTACGAAGTTTTTGGCGAAGAAATCTTACCAAAACCTTACAAAGATCGAAGAAGAGGTTGATTCGATGCCGATCCGAGCTTGAATCGGCGGAATCCTTTGAAGAACAGGCTTGGAATCGCCGGAATCGCCTGAATCTCCCCTGGAATCGCCGGAATCGGTGGAATCGGTCCGGAATCGACCCTGGATCGACGGAATCGGCCGGAATCGACGGTTGATCGACGGAATCCAGGCCGGAATCGCCAGAATCGCGCCGGAATCGCCTGCGCCCTCTCCTTCCGCCGCGGGATCGACCGAGGGCAGCTCATTATGAGTTCTTGAAATTTTTTTTTATGATGTATCAACTCATTTATTTTTGAATTAATGGAATTGGAATATGTACTTAACTTCAAGTCTTTAATTGGAGTTCATTAGTATTTATTCGATGTGGTCCTGTGGATGAATGCATTGGTTTTTTTAAAAAAAATTTCTAACTCATTTCCTATTTTTTTTAGAATTTTTCTGAATTTTTTGGATTTTTTTGACGAAAAAAAAATTCAAAAAAAAAACCGATTCTGGACCGATCCGGAATCGATTCTTTTCCCAGGAATCGGCCGATTCCGGCCGATTCCTGGAATCAGAATAGGAATCGGTTGGGACCGATTCCGATTCCGATTCCGGAATCCTTGGATAGAACACTACAACATGACATGCATGCAGCAAGTAATTCTCGTTATCTTTAATTTAATCATTAGTTGATGCATCATAATGCATGTCCTTGTCATCTTATGTCATATCGGATGAATGTATGTTATTTTTAGACCCCCAAATACAATACAGAGGACAAGTGTGTATTGATCAACAAGTGTGCAATATACAATAACTTTCAAGAACTCAACATGAAAGATGGAAAGTTGAGTCAGAAGTATGAATTCTCATTCTTATTATTCTTACATTGGAACACTACTTATTTGAGAACTCTCACTTTTCAGATGCAATCATATGAGAGTTGGATTATACTCAGATCCAAATATGAGTTATTCATTTAACAAAGTCAATTCGAGTATGTTGAAGCAAACCCTAAGTTTATAATAATATTTGATATTATTGAAAGAGTAACATCATCTCCTATTGTTCTTTTTTGCAGTCGAGTGGTAGGTTCAAGTGAATACAATAAGTGAATAGAATCCACTTGTTGCAATTGCGATTCACATTCTAAGACAAAACACAAGTTCCTCCCAATACAAGATATTAGAATACATTTAGCCTAATTCATACCAAGAGAAAGAATATGTTAATATTTGATAGATTGAAAAAAAATTGTGTTCGATCACTAGAACATGTAGGTGAGGATGAAGAACATCAAAGACCCCCAAAAAATACAAGAGATTTGCAAAATCGTAAGTGGAGCATACGAACAAAGAGTTGAAGTACAAGCATATCAAGGAAGTACTGAAGACGTTGACATATATTATCTTTTTCGAGAAGAGCACCCACTTGCTGTGTGGGTGGATGAAAAGGTAAACAGAACAGTTCCAGAGTTTGATCCTGAGGATTGTACATAGGCTAAAGGAGAATTAGATGTTGTTCAACTTGAAGATAAAGAGATGTAGTAGCAAATCCCTGCTACTCCAACTCCAGCTCCATCATCACAAATAACCCCTTAGAGAACATCATGGCACAGATTGGGGTGCTTTTCACCATTGAAAAAGGTATATCAATGTGACACGGGGAGTAGGAGTTCTTCATCTCAAGAAAAGAAAGAAATAAAAAAAATAAAAATCAAGCAAGGACTTGTCAATCCAACAAATAATATGTAGGCATCATCCTCAAATGATGATGAAGAAAAGTTCATTACACCTACACAACAGCAAAATATAAGAGGTTCAGGTGGAGGTGGAGGTTTTTCTAGCAATACACGCACCAACGGGGTAGGGACCAATGATTTAAGGCATAGACAATATTTGAGTGGGAAAACTCGACATTGAAATTAAGGGTCCATTTGGTAATGTGTAAAATCAAAATCTAAGAAAAAGTTCTTCCTAGAATGCACTTTTCCAAAAATTTGAAAACAATGGTCGTTGTTTGGTTAACTTTTCTGGAAAAGTTTATCAAACACTTCTAACATCATAACAACTAGGATAATTTTATCTATTTATGTGTATTAAAATTATTTATTTATAATAAAATATTAATTCAAAATTAAATTAAATAAATTATTTACATCAAATCATTTTTAATAAAATTAAAATTATATTTTATTATTTATATATTAGTAAAATTTGTTATTAAAAATAAAATATATTAAGTTTTAAATTTTAAAATTATTTTTTAAAATTATTTCCAGTCATTTGAATATATGTAAATCATATTCCTAAATTTTATGTAAAATTTTATCACAATATACTCATTTTATTTATTGAAATTTTTATATATAATTACTAAACATCGAGTTTATATTTTTTAAATTAAATATATGATAAAATACGTTTAACACTAAAAAGTTTCAAAAAAATACTTTATTTAAATTCATATATTGTAAACCTACAATCTGGCAACTAATTATAGTGTTATTGTATTTTCTATATTAAATAATTTAATTAATAAAATAGTTCAAACATTTTACAAACTTAACTTTCAGTTAAAATTTTATTTATAAAGTTATTAAATAAGTAGTTCGCATGATAAAATTACTTTTTAACAAATTTATTTTTTTTAACACAAAAGAATAAAATAAGTTTCTATTTACGTATTTAAAAATTAATTTTAAATAATAAACATAATAAACGCCTTTCACCGAAAACAGCATCCACGGCTCAATCGCAGATGCCAAAATCGGGAATATCTCAAGACGTACGTAAAATATTTTACGTGATTCACATTTTCTATGCAACCAAATAAGTTGTTGCAACGTATTTTCCGGAAAAGCGACGCATGCATCATGTTTTCCCTCTAAACAAACAGACCCTAAGAGTTTTTTTTATCAGTGCACAACAGTCAATTATCCCGAACTCCCAAAGGACTTTTAATCATATATTCCAACCACATCTCCATCGCACAAAACTATGTATGACTTTACTCAGATAACCAATTTGTTAATCATGATAGATCACTCTCAGTGAGGCATTCAGGCATAGATTACGGAATCGGTGGAATCGGACCGATTCCGACCGATTCCGGAATCGGATCGGATCCTGGCGGAAGGACCGATTCCGGGAACATTTCCGCGGAATCGGTATGAATCGACTGGAATCGGTCGGAATCGATCCGATTCCGACCGATTCGGTGTGGAATCGGTCGATCCGACCGATTCCGATGGAAGACCGGTTGAACCGGCCCCGGTTCGATTCCCGGTTCGATTCTGGACCGGGAATCGTTCGGATTCCGGCCCTAAAAGGGCCAGCATCGACCGCCGCGGTGGATTCCTTCGATCCCGCGGCGGTAGGCTGGTTCGCGGCGATTCCGCGCGATTCCTCCCGGCGATTCTGCGTCGATCCGACGATCCGGGCGTCGATCCGAGCGATTCGGGCAGGGATCCGTCGATCCGGGAGCGATTCGAAGACCGATTCGGCGATTTCGGCGATTCCCGGGCGATTCGGCGATTCCTGGGGCCGACTCCCTGGGCGATTCCGGCGATTCCGGCGATTCCTTCGCCCGATTCCGCCGATCCAAGCTCCGATCCGCCTCGAATCAACGTCTTCTTCGATCTTTGACCGGTTTTGGTAAGATTTCATCGCCGAAAACTTCGTACGTCCATTCTTACGCGTTTCCGACGAGTCCGAGCGTCGTTAAACGTTGTGATTTCCGTAGAATAATTCCGTCCAAGTTTTAAACTATCCGTTTAAGTTCATTTTGCACGGGAAAAATTCCGGATATCCCGTACGTTAATTAAGCGACGATTTCCGCAACTACGTAACCCTTTAAACACACCGAATGGTGTGTTACTTGGGTTGTCTGCTTCCCGAACGTATAAATCATTTTTTATGTTATCTAATCATTTTTAGTGCGTTGTTTACAATTTTGCAGTACAAGCAATGGCCGATCAAGGTGGCGCGGCACCGGCACGTGCTTCCGACGTGGGTTGGGAACACGGGCATATGGTAGTAGACCTAGTCGGGAAGAGGGTGCGGTGCAGTGGTGCGGGAAGGAGATGAACGGGGGGTGTTCCGCCGAAAACAACATATCGGAACAGTGGGAATGTAAAGAAATGTGACAAGGTGCCCGGGGAGAAGAGTGAGGAGACGAGAGGATACGCGAGTAGAGCCTCTCAACGGGCCGTTCGGATCGAGCGAGAGGGAGGAGTTGCGGGGACGAGCTACTCGAGAGGAGGAGGGACCGCGATTCGCCTACCTCCAAAGGAAAAGGCAAGGGGAAGGCGAGCGCTCGGCAGAGCCGAGAGAGCGAGGACGAGTCCACGGACTCCGAGCCGAGGCGTCTGGGGCACGCTGGAAGAAGCAGCGTGCGATTCGGCGAGGAGGAGGACAGGAGGAGGGGAGCAGGGGAGGGTTCCGGGTCCGTAGTTGACCCGGCTTTCGGTCGATCGGCATCGGCTCGCTCGACCTCGGGCCGGGACCGAGCCTCGGGACGAGGAGGCGGAGCGTACCGCCGTTCCACTTCTACCGGCGCTCGATTTTACCTTGGGAGTGACGAGTACTTATTTAGAAATGAGTCGCGGATACGGGGATAAAGCGTATGCAATGAAAGGGGTGAAGGCTACGGCCGCAAAGAGAGCCGTTCGCCACATTGTCAAATGGTTTTACGCAGTATCACTTTTTAAATTAAAATTGACATTATGCTCGTTTTTTCGACTAAAACTTAATCGTACCCTCGATCCCTTTTTTTTTAACTTGATGTAGGCATCCCGCACGCACGGCCCCCCCTACTTCCGGACGATGGTGGATGCCGTGGGTGAGGCCGGGACCGGGTTTGCAAAGCCCCGGGCGACGGACACATATACGGCGCCGGCTTTGGATGAGGAGGTCCAGGGAGTCGAGGGAGTGGATGGACGGGTTCAAGTTGGTGTGGAAGGAGAGGGTTGCACAACTGTGTGCGATGGGTGGACTGTGTATTACCAAGAGGAGTATGATAAACTTCTTGGTGTGCGTTTCCGAGGGACTACATTCTTGAAGTCGGTAGATGTGGGAAGATTAAAAATGCCGACTTCATTTTTTCTCTAATGGATGGAGTGGTGGAGGAGATGGGGAGGAGAATGTGGTTCAGTTGTCAGCGACAACGAACCATCATATAAGGCGGCCGGGAGGAAGTTGATGGAGAAGAGGAAGCACATCTTACGGGGTGCCTGTGCAAAGACATTCCATAGATCTCATTTTTAGAGGATATCGGCGAGGAGTGAGGGTGTATCTACACTTGTCGGGCGCGGACCATCGCATCTTTTTATTTATTCGCATCTCCGCCTCCTACATATCATGAGATCTCACAGAGGGCACGATCTTGTAAGGCCCCGGTCCGACACGATTTTGCACGCAACGAACTTATCGCTGGAGAGTTTACACCGGCACATCGTTGGTTGTGTTCACGCGTCCGAGGAGTATTACAACTATCGGTGGACAACTTTGCGTACAAAAAGAAAGAAGCAGATTCTTGTCGTCCGAGAAGCGAATCACCGACAAGAGGTTTTGGGAGAGGATTGCCTACTATTTGGCAATCATTGAGCCACCTGGTAGTTGTCTTGAGGTTGGTAGACTCGGATGACGGGACCCGGATGGGCACATTGTATGATGCTATGGACCGGGCAAAGTCGAAAATTAAAGAAAAAAATCCCGAGGGATTACAAAAAGTGGTGGAAAATCATTGATGACCGATGGGACAGCACCTCGCACCACGATGTCCATGCTGCGGTAACTTGGTTCTAAAATTATTTTTGATGTATAATTATCTTATATGCGCGGTGTTAACTAATAAAATCTCCCAGATACTTTTTGAACCCCCGCATCCAATATGGAGGACGGTGGTGAACGACAACGAGGTGATGCGGGGTACACTTGCGTAGCTATCCAGCGGCTGTGCCGATCTCAGCAGGACAGGATAGAGGCTGAGATAGAAGTAAGTTAGGGTTCATTAAATACCTTGGACTAGCATTACCAGGCAACTAATTTTTGTTTTTAATTTTTCAGATGCAGAAGTACAGGATGAGGGTCGGCGTATACTCAGATGCTGACCTGAAATATTCGATTGACAAAGTGTCACACAGTATAGTAATAGTTTGACGAGGAATTTCTTTTCTTTTCATATAAGTTATGGTGATAATGGGCTAATTGTTTTCCTTTTCTCGTCTTGTGTTTTTCTTGCAGCTGAGTGGTCGGTTCAGGTGAACACCGGGAGTAGATGGAATCCACTTGCGGCCATCGTATCGTGGATTCGAGCCGAGCACGGTTCCTCCCACCGCGAGAGGAGGCCGGAGTACATTCAACTCCGATACATACCAAAAGGAGGGAACAAAGTTGACCTCGCACCGTGTGGAGAAGCCGGTCTTCTGTCATTATAACGTGAGTGCGCGCATAAAGAACATCAAGTGATCGGCAGAAGATCGGCCGAGGAGCGATTTGCACGGGGTTCGCAGTGGTCCGTACGGCGAGGCATTCCTCCGCCACACCACCACCCGAGGAGGTGGACGTGGACAGATTTTCCAGGGAGGAGCGTACCTGCCTCTGGATAGAGGAGAGGGAAGCCGAGGATCGTACCGAGTTTGATCCCGATGACCGTGCGTAGGGCGAAGGGAGAGTTGGATGGTGTTGAGCGGGGAGGATGCTCCGCCTCCACCTCCATCTACTTCTCGAGCTCAGCAGGCTTTCCCGCCCGCGAACTATGGACCGGCCACCTGCAGCTTTAGCTCTCGCTTCTAGGTCCCGAGCACCGTCGGTCGCGATCGGGGGAGAACGGAAGCAAAGTGCGACCGTACGGAGAATGAGAGGATTCGCAAAGTTGAAAAAAACTTTGGGTTCCGGACTTTTCTGTAGTTCGAGAGATGGGCCGAAGAGGTAAAGAGAAGGAAGTTAGAGGTCGGGCGTCTGTCGGCCAGATGACAAAGACGGTGCTCCTTCTCTCCTCGTGTGATGTCGACGAGTGCGTACGGGCCGACGCAGCCATCGGCACCGAGTCACCGATTCGCGGTTTCAAAGCCGTATTACACTGTTGATGACGGACACCGCGTCTTATATTATGGAGCCATAGTATCCAGCATTGCTTGAGTTGACGAGTGGATTACACCACCCGCTCCACCATCCTCCTCGCACGTCCCGGTGGTCCCGCGGTCCGATCCATACGACCTTGATGGCATGGCATCGGCATTATTTTCATACGGATATGGTCCCTACGGTATTCAAGGCGAGACGAGGAGGAGCGTGCGACGAGCGGGGAGAGGAGTGACCGACCCACATCTTTATCCTAGATATTGGTAGTAGATTGATATGATGTAATTTTTTTTTTGATGATGTATCAACTCTTTAACGATATTCGAATAAATGGAATTGGAATATGTACTTAACTTTCAAGTCTTCAAGTCTTCAATTGGTGTTCATTAGTATTTGTATGATGTGGTTTTGTTGATATCATGCATTGGTGATTTTTTAAAATTTTTCTAACTCATTTCCTATTTTTTTAGAATTTTTTCTGAATTTTTTGAATTTTTTTGACGAAAAAAAAATCCAAAAAAAAAAACCGATTCCGACCGATTCCGGAATCGATTCCCTTCCCAGGAATCGGCCGATTCCGGCCGATTCTGGGAATCGGAATCGGAATCGGTCCCAACCGATTCCGATTCCGATTCCGATTCCGGAATCCTTGCATTCAGGAGAAACATGAAAGTGAGGATACTGAGTACAAAAGTCAATTCCATACATACTGGTGAAAGAAAAGTATAACATTGTATTGCATATCAATATATCATTTGTACGGTTGTACCATGTTACTTATTATCTTTCTTTATTACAATAACAATGCCATTAAATCATTAAGTTATATCCACTTGGCTTAAAGCTTTAAACTCTCTTATAATGGCTTGAAAGTGTGTTAGGTGTTAATTTTGTATTTTCAACAAACTTTTAAAAATTTTCCTAATTTTTTTATGATTTTTAGTTATTTTATAAATTTTTTAGATCATAAAATAATAAAAATACCAATCTAGACTAATTCCGGATTGATTTTTCTCCTAAAAAATCGATCAAAACAGACGGATCCGATCCAGGTACCTATTCTAATCCAAAGATTGATTTAAACATATTACACAGATATAAAGAAGTTCTAGTTAAAAAATATACAACATCAAGATAGTAGAAAAAAAGATGTGAAACAATAATGAAGAAATATAATTTAATAAATTTGAGTAATTATATGTTTTAAATATATTTAAAAAAATAACTCAAAATTGATAGAGAATGTAAATCCGTAGGGCTGACCTCAAATAATTTGAGATTAAGGCTAGAGTGGTGATGAGTTGAGTTAGACCTGTTGTCAATCTCCGGTTACCCAATTAGGCCCTCAAATTTCCAGTTTACTTCTTTTCTCCAAGCATCATCTCTTATTTTTCAGCCAATTGTGGTAACAGCTTTTCAGAAAAAAAAGCATGGCAATATGTCACTTTAACGGCAGAACCTAGAAGCCACGAGTTAATGAAAGAGTAGTTTACGACCCTTCTGATAAAAAATATGCTTGCATTTGCATTAATCATTTTGTTATGCTTCAGGTTCTATTAGGAGAATAAAAATGTCAAGCACCATTTCACTAATATTAAGAAAGGTAGAAATACCTCAGCAGTTCCACTTTCAAGAAAGATCCCTTTTAGTCTGCTATCTGCAACATTGCCATTAAATATAAATGAGATTTTACAGAACACTGAAGACAACACAATTTTAAAAAGTTTCTGATAGATCATACCAGAATCAAGCCAGAATGCAGCCATCTTTGGATCAAAGCTTCCAACTTCAATGACATCTCCAACTGAAGAGCACATGAAAAAGAAAGGCTTAACGTTGCAAAAGTGTAACAGATGTCACTAGGTCATTGACATCTTTCTTGTAAAGAGGTTACCGTTGTCTCCAAAAAATTGCCACCAAACTTTTCTTGAACTTCCTTCATACTCAAAAACTCTAGAATAAAAAAAGGGAAGATAATCGTACCTGGAAAGGAATATGCCATTAAAACAGTGTAGAGAGAAACAGCATAAACACTTGCCTTTCTATGGAAGAGTTTTGACTTACGGTTCAGTTCTGGCAGTTAGGAGTGCCTGAACGCAATGTCTTGCTGATTTGCGGGCATGATCAACATGTTCAGTTCTTGTTATTCGGTCATACATCTACAAGATGAAATCTGCATAATCATTCTATCAGAAAGAAGAGCAGCATGCATAAATTTGGTTAGGCATAGACTTACAGAATACCTTTAATGGGAATGCTGCCACATCTCCTACGGCAAAAATACCAGGCACGCTAGTTCGAAACTGACTATCAACCTAATAGCAAATAGTAATTTTGTACATAATTAGGATTTGCATGTTTGAAAACCAAATTAAACAGCTTTTAAGCACCAACAATTACAAACTATGCTTTATTTAGATTCTGAATACAGGTAAGCTGCATTGCAGGTAACGTATAGAATCAAAGAAACATCAGGATTGAGACTTAAGACAAGTAACTTGTTTGACAGGCAAAGATAGTAAAACGACAACAATGACCAGGGGCAAATACATAATCCTCAAGTGAGTAACACTTTTATATGGGAAAGTAATTGATGTAACCTCAAAATCTCCAGAAGAATTTGTTTCTCTTGTTTTTGGAAATTCATTTTTTCTTTTGAATTTGAATTAGACCTTAGCATTGACTTCTTTAGGAAAATAGATGGTATTCCATAAAAGTACTAACTAAGGTCGGTGATTTTTTTTAAAATTATAGTTTGAGGTTGTTGGGTTCTTTGAAAATTTGTTTTGACCTCTCCCAGTCGGATGGTGCGAAGATCCGACGTTAATTACATCGAGATAACTCGAATACCCTTGATTAAGCGTCATAGCAATCCATTGGAACAGAAAATATGCGTCCACAAAAATAAACATTCACACACATATGGACACAGGAAAACAGCCCCATGAGCTTGATAGAATGCAAGCACTTAATGTGTTTTGAATTTGGCTTGGGTTGAATTGAATTGATTAAATTTGTTGGTTTGATTTGAATTTAGTTTGAGTTGAATTTAATTGGTTGAGTTGCTTTTAGTTTTAAGTTTAGTTCAATTTAAATTTGTTGATTAAGTTTGACTTGGATTTGATTTGGAAAGTTTGATTTATATTTGTGCTGACTTAATTTAATTTAAATTTGAGTCTGTTTAAATTGGTTGAAATCTGGATTTAGTGTGTGAGTTTTAATTTGATTTGAATTGCATTTAATTTGAATTGATTAATTGACTTAAGTTTGTTTTGGTTGAAATTGATTTGATTTTGATGAGTTAACTGCAATTTTGGGATGTTCAGACTCTGAATCTTTCAATTCTCAGATTTTGTAAAGTTCAGGTTTTGAATCTTTTGATTTTCTTTATACATTCTCATTTCCAGATTCCTCTTCTCCCGGATGTTTTTCACTTGCAGATTTTTATATTTCAGAATTTTACAGATTCTGCACTTTTTCAAAGACTCTCGGACTGCAGGTTCCATGGGCCTTAAACTTTCAGATTTCTGCACTTTCAAAGATTCCCAGATTGCAGATTCCTCTTAATTCAGATTTCAGATTTTTAATCTCTGGATTTAGAGATGATTTTCAGACTTCAGAAAATTCAGTTCTGATCCTTCGGTTCTGATTTTGAGCCAGGCAGGTCCTTAGCAATTAACAGAATTTCAGATTTCTTAAATGTTTTGATTTCATATTTAACTTTAATTTTTAATGTGCTTGCATTCATTCAATCCAGCAAGGACTGTTTTCTCCTTGCATTGCTCATTGAATTCTTCATTGTTTGAAGTTCACAAGTCTTCCAGCTTTCTCCCTTTTACAACAAATGTCACATCCCCTCAATTCGGGATCAAGTATATGTCGATCTTGAGTGTAGTCTCCAGCCTTTGATAGGCATCCGGAAATTCTGCTTTGTCTTTTCAGAAGTTTGAGCATAGTCCTGCCTTTGATAGGCACATACAGTCTTCTCCCAACCCGTTCGAGGTTGAGCATACCCGGCTTTTAATAAGCTTGTGGGCACTCAACCCATGGTTGGTCTTCTTCATTAGCCTATGGTTTGGGCATATTGACATGTTGATCATGCACAGCCCCTCCATGACATAATGGGCAAAATAACTCCCTCGTGAGGGATGGTAAGGCATTGGGGTCTTTTGACTAGACCTTTGTATGCCCACCTTAAGAAGAGGGTCAGGAGGTGGGTTTAGAACCGGCCTCCTGGTTTCCCTTTGTTTTGAATTCTTTTAAGTTGAGCCGAGGCCATGAGGTGGGTTTAGAACCGGCCTTATGCTTGCCTCGGTTTGTTCAATTAATTAGATGCATTTTTATTTAGTTTCCATTGAGGATGTCTTTTAAGAAAAATTAACTATTATTAAGCCTCCTTCGGATCCTTGCATCAAGGCCTGGTGGGCTGAAAGGGGGTTGGTTTTGGGGTCCTGTTTGGGGCTTTGGTTGGACCGGAATGGGCCTGGCGAGGGCCTGGTTTTGGGGTCCTGGTTTGGGGCTTTGGTTGGGCCGGAATGGGCCTGGTTTGGAGCTGGTTTTGGGGTCCTGGTTTGGGGCTTTGGTTGGGCCGGAATGGGCCTGGCGAGGGCCTGGTTTTGGGGTTGGTTTTGGGGTCCTGTTTGGGGCTTTGGTTGGACCGGAATGGGCCTGGCAAGGGCCTGGTTTTGGGGTTGGTTTGGGGCTTTGGTTGGGCCGGAATGGGCCTGGCGAGGGCCTGGTTTGGAGCTGGTTTTGGGGTCCCGGTTTGGGGCTTTGGTTGGGCCGGAATGGGCCTGGCGAGGGCCTGGTTTTGGGGTTGGTTTTGGGGTCCTGTTTGGGGCTTTGGTTGGACCGGAATGGGCCTGGCGAGGGCCTGGTTTTGGGGTCCTGGTTTTAGGGTCC
The DNA here is from genome assembly GCA_036172225.1 of Cryptocoryne crispatula var. balansae. Taxonomy (NCBI): domain Eukaryota; kingdom Viridiplantae; phylum Streptophyta; class Magnoliopsida; order Alismatales; family Araceae; genus Cryptocoryne; species Cryptocoryne crispatula. The sequence continues at coordinate 45,112,203 of CM069921.1, forward strand.
TGTTTGGGGCCTTGGAGATGGGCCGATCACAGACCTATGTGGGGTCTTTTAAGGGCCTGGTTTGGGTGGCTGCAGGTGACCGCGCATGGGCCTGAAAAGGGGGTCTTTTGGGCCTTGATCGGGGCTGAAACCAGGCTGAAAGAGGGACCTGTTTGTGGGTCTGCTCGAGGCATATTTGGGGGCTGGAAACGGGCCTGGAATGGGCAGGAAGCCCCTTGAGGGGGCTACATGGGCGCACCAAGCAGCCTTGTTTTTTTTTTTTTCTTTTCTTCTTCTCCTTCCTTCTCCTGGCGGCAGCAGGTTGCAGGTGGGCAGGAGGAGAGCAGCAGCAGCAGCAGGAAGGGGGGGTACAGCAGGGTGGGAGCGCCAAGCTCCCTCCTCCTCTCTTCTTCTTCTTCTCTTCTTCCCTTTCCTGGTCGCAGGCAGCAGGTGGCAGCAGGAGACCAGCAGCCTGTCGGCCTCCAAAGACCTCTCCAAATGCTGGTGCGCACCCCTCTTTTTATAGAGGTTGGAGGGGAGGTGAAGGGCCAGCAGAGGGGCTGAATGGGCCTGGGTTGGTGCGCAGGTGGCAGGTGGGCCAGCTTTGCAGCAGGTGGCAGGTGCCCAGCTTTTTTCTCCCCCCCATGCAGGGCTGGATTGGCTGCATGGGGCGGCTGGGGGCTGGGGTGACAAGTGGCAGGTGGTGCCCAGCTTTTTCTCCCCCCCATGAAGGGCTGGATTGGCTGCATGGGGGGGCTGGCAGCTGGGGTGACAAGTGGCAGGTGGTGCCCAGCTTTTTCTCCCCCCCATGAAGGGCTGGATTGGCTGCATGGGGGGGCTGGCAGCTGGGGTGACAAGTGGCAGCAGGATGGGGGTGGTGCGCAGCTTTTTCTCCCCCCCATGAAGGGCTGGATTGGCTGCATGGGGGGCTGGCAGCTGGGGTGACAAGTGGCAGCAGGATGGGGGTGGTGCGCAGCTTTTTCTCCCCCCCATGAAGGGCTGGATTGGCTGCATGGGGGGCTGGCAGCTGGGGTGACAAGTGGCGCACAGGGGGGGTGCTGATGTGGCAGGTGGGCCAGTGTGGCCTGCTCACACTAGGGCTGCAGGTGGGCCTTGGAGATGGGCTGCGCATGGGCCTGTTTACATAGGCCAACTGGGCCAGCTGGAGGCTGCGGCCCATGCTCTCTGGTGGGCTGTGCAGGGCCTGGAGGTGGGCTGCCAATTGGGCCCAAATACTGGCTGAATTGTGGGCTGTGCACCTTACACTTAAGCCCATTTTTTTCTTTGGCCCAATCTTCTTTTTTTTTTTTTGAGAAAAACCAGACGCCAACAGTAATTCAGATAACAGCGTCAATATTTAGCGAGGGGTGCGTAAGGTGGACAAACGTGAATTAAGTTTCCATTATCTCAAGTTACAAAGAATTGTCAAAATTTGCATCAACCATCCCTAGTTATTATAGTGGACGTTAGACTATCTTCATTATGTCAACAAACATGTTATTCGTGTAAATTGAAAAAATATAACTAGAAAATAAGTAAAAACCAAGTGTACCTGATATAAATTGTCATTTGTCATACATTTAGACAACATATTGATGGGGACATATTTTGAATAATTTTGGAGTTTTCTTTTATTTGTGTCCCTACAAGGACATGTCAGTAAATAGATGTCTTAGGGAGTCCTTTTGTTTAATTTTCACGTCTCCCTCTTTAAAAGAGGACCGATGTACAGAGGTCGAACAAGCAATACGATTGGAATTTTTGGAACGCCCTGAGGCGCTGGTTCTCCCGTGTGAGAGCTTCGGCCCGTCTCCCCTTCCACCCCGGCCAGTGAGGGTCGTTTTCTTCCTCACCTCCGGCAGTGAGGCCGGTCCTTCTCTTCCTCTCTTCCGGCGAGGTGCGCCGATTCTTCTCCAACCCCTCCGGTAGCTAGCCGGCTCCTCCTTCTTCTCTCCTTCCCTCCGGCCTCCGCGCCGCTCTTCCAACCCTCCCCTTCTCGGTTCTTCATTCGCGACAGCACCGCAGCCCGATCTCCGCCTCCCGCTTCCTCTCTACTCGGCAGCACTCACCGGGACTCCTCCCACGGCGGATAGGTCCTGCGGCACCCCTCCTCAGACGATGCAGATCAGAAGAAGAGGAGGAGAAGACGGAGAAGACGGAGCTGCGGGAGGGGAGGATCCGGCGATCCCCGGATCCCTCCCCTGCTCCGCCGTCTGCAACTCCACCGCGAAGACGCCGTCCTCCGCGACTGCCCGCCGGACCTGCTTGCCGCCGGCGCCGTCGACAGCGCCAGGATCTCTCCCGACGGCCCCCTGCTCTGCCTCCCTGCTCCACCGGACATCGCCGGAGAGGCCGAAGATGTCGCCTGCCCCGCTGTTCCACCCGCGAGGCCGCGTCCGGACGAGAGAGACGACGCGAGGACGACGCCGTCCTCGTCACTTTGTCGCGGCTCGGGGCCGCTGCGATGGCACCACGACGCCGGATGGGCGACGGCAGGATCGCGGCCACGCAACCCCGGCCGGGGCTCCCTTCGCGTGCCACGACCCCCACGCTCGCCTCTGCGAGCGCGGCCGACGCGCGCGGCCGGCGCCGGTTCACCCGGTCGCCGGTTCTGCGGCCCAGACCGGCCAACCGGCCGGTCCAACCCGGTTCGACCGGTTCTGACCCGGTTCACCCCCGGTTCAGGCCGGTTCAGTGCCTGAACCGGCCGGTTCAGCCCGGTTCGGGGTGTTTTGAGTCGGTTTAATCCGGTTCAGACTATCTCGAGCCCGGTTCGGGCCTGTTTGGACCGGTTTGGATCGGTTTAGGCCGATTTTTGGGTTACTTAAATTCTGTTTAGGGCGATTAGCGCCGGTTTAAGTCGCTTTCAGTCGGTTTAGCCCGGATTAGCCGGTTCGTCCCGCATCACATATTTAATTTAAAAAAGAAAGAGAGACTTTTCTTCATCACTTGGGACTTCCTCACTATGGCGTTGACTTCAGCTGTCACAATTGTCAAGCACAACCTATATATACAAGTGGCAAAAATTCCCTAGCCTAACATCTCTGCAAGGATGGTAATGAATGCATATTGATTTCGGTTGGAAGAATGATATGGCATTAACATCTGACTAATTGTTTATGTCAACCTAGCGACTTATGATCTCACATTTATCTGTTAATTATACCTGCATCTTCAATACAATCAGACAAAAACAGAAAGCTGTGTCATTCCCTGTAGGGATAGGAGGCCCACAGACTTTCTGGGTGTTTGCTTGCAGTAAGGACTAGAAATATATGCTACAGTTCAAGTTGAATCAAAACTCGTCCAGAGGAGAGGCAAGTAACATAAGAAGAAAACAGCTTGTTTCACCACATTTCAGTGTGCAGCAAAATAATGCTATTTTTAATGATTAATAAAAACTACAAAAAATAAAGATAAAGAATGATTCTGTCGAAGTCCATAAAATTGAACACTGCGCTTGTCACCAACCTGTATTCCCCCGACAGAATCATTCAAACCCACCACCTCGAAAGGGGTAACAACTGGCTTTGCACCAATTCCGACAATCACCTGTATAGCATAGATAAAAAAAAATTGCTTCAGACATTTGACAAGTCAAACAAGTAATATGCTAAAAAGAAATGGGACATGGCAAGCAACTGAATTATTAGTATGCTGTTAACAGCAAAGGTATAGTTACAATAATTGGCCTTTTAAGTTTTCGATAGTATGCTCATTTCAATTTTTCTTTTATCCATCTGTGTAGAAGGATTATTCCTTTATGCCGTACAGCAACTCGATTATGCAGGTGACCCCCTCCCCCCTTCAAGATTTGGAAGCTGATCCCATAGTAAGCTGTTATTCTGGAGATTCTTCAATTCTAATTATATTAACTACATGGAAAACCAAGAGAAAGAGGAAAAGTATCATGAATCAATTTATCTCTATAAACAGACTACTACTGTTCAAAACATACCGTGTCTGCTTCTATAATTGAACCATCTTTTAATCTGACGGCTGCAACTCTTCCATTAGAACCAGCCACAATTTTGTCAATGAAGACACCCTAGAAAAAAAATGCAAGTTTAGGGTTGATTAACTGCATCAAAAATGGCACAAGGTTCTCAAAATCTCATACCTTCATAAATTTAACATCATTCTCTTGGTAAAGTCCTTCATATTTGTGAGCAATGGAAGGAGTGAACAACTTTGGCATGATATGATTTTCAGGAAATATAATCTGAAGACAGTTTATCATTTTGACAAAAATAATCAAATGCATTATTTTACAATATAAGAGAAATCTACAAGATTTTTGTAGAATAAGTATACTGTACAATCATCATAACGGCAGGATAAGCATTTAAAAAGATGCAACCAAAATTGAAACATTAAATTTTTGTGACGTATATATGTACAGACCAAGGAAGGAAAACTTGGGGTTGGCCCTGGTCGGTCAGGCCTAAAACCGACCCGAGTCAGTTGGGGTCACGACCCGGATCGGGCCAGGGTCGGGTCGAGGTAGGAAAATAATTATAAAAAATTATTTTAAATTAACAACCAGGTCGGGGTCGTGGAGCCGGAGCCGGGTCGGTCGGCCCAAAAACCAACCGAGTCGCCGACCCGGCGAACCATGGTACATACTACCATTCTAAAACAAAATAGTCATTAAGAACATAGTTTGCCGGCCCGTGGCTGGGTCTGGCCAACCTAGTCGAAAATCCAGCAGACTGGCTAGGTCTTAACCCATACTCCCCAAGCCGACGTCGGGAGCAAATACGGGACGCATGACCCCGAGACCCAATTGGGACCCTGCCCGACCAGGTTGGGCCAACGGCTAGCTACCCCCACCCCCTCATTCTCTCGCAACTCTTTTCACACTAAAATCACTCTGTCTAGTGTTCATATAGTGTATTTTCTCTCTCTAAAGTGTTTCTAGATAGTTCATTTTTTGATTTGTTTCAAGACTTCTTCGAGATCAATTTTGGATTTGTAGATGAAGAAACAATTAGCAAAATACAAGAAGACACAGCTGAGCAGAACATCAGAGTACAATACTAGATGTTTTTTCGACATCCAAGAGCAGCAACGATAGAGCATTGGAAGTGGAAGAAAGCACTATTGGTTCAAAAAGGTCAAAAGATCTAGGGATATACTCAACAACGATGTAGTTCACTGGAGAAGAACATTACACATGCGATGCAAGACAAATTATGGTATGCAATTGCAAGATGGTGAAGATCAACACACACAACAGGGTGTAAGTTAGTACTATAGATAGTGTTATGGAGTTGATTCATTTCAACACTCTTGGTCTCCTACGTATCACTAAGAGGGTTATAGAATGATTCATCCTACATATGCATCTTCATCGAACACTTCTATGAACTCCACATATAGTAGTATGATAGATCTTTCGAATCTTATCGTAAAATGATTGTATGAGAAAGTGATGAGTACAATCAATATGTAAACATTTTCAACGTAATGTATTTTTCTCAAAGGTCATGGGGAGAGTATAAATTATGCAAAAAAAAACAAAGTGTAAGATTCGAATAAACATGAATAAAATTTCCCTACTCATATTTCTTATTTTTCCAAATTTTTAGCATGTGTTTCTAATTTTTTTACACTTTTTAACATTTAAAATTTAATTTTCTGATCCAATGTTGAAACTTCGTTTTTCTCTTCATCTCTCTTTCAAAAAGAAAAAGAATTTTTTTATGATTAGAATTCCTTTTTAAAATTCTTTTCCTTCTTTTGGGCTAGCATCGACCACTATGAAAATGTGGTATTTATAAAAGTATTAGCTAATTTGATGTGGTATTATCTTATAGGAACACCGATGGTTCCACAGATTTGCTAAGTGTCGACGTGGGTATCACTCTCCACTTAGATGATCTGAACCACAAATTTGATTTGTGAGGTTTATGAGTTCTTTGAAAATAAAATTTGACATCTCTCCACCGGACTTGCGATATTCCGATGTTAAATACATCAAGCAAACACTCGAAAACCCTTGATTAACCGTCACAACAACCTGTTGAACTGAAGTCATTCATCCACATAAACACAAAACTGAAAGACATCCCCATGGCCTCATGAGATGGAATTTGGTTGAACTTATTCAAACTTTTTGTTTGGGTTCATTGATCTTCTTCTTCTCCTTTTTTTGTTTAAGATTTGATTTGATTTGTTTATGTCTTTGGTCATTTGTTGACTTAGACAATTTTGAATTGATAACCTTTTTTATTTGTTTGTTGGAATTGATTTCCATTTTTTAGTGTGTTTGTTAGCTTTTTTTGCTTGATTTAAGTAAATTTCTTATTATTATTAAGATTTGTTCTTAATAATATTGAACACTTTAATTTTTCATAGTTGATTTTAATTCAACAAAACTTGTTTTTGTAATCATTGGTTGATATTTTTTATGCATTATTTAATGACATAATTTTGGTTGGATTATGTTAACATTTTATTAACGTTTTGATCATTTATTTGATTTGGATTTTGTTATGCAAACTTATTTTATTAAGTAGCATTATCCATTTGGTTTGATTTAATTTTTCATGGTTAAGTTGGATTCAAGCTTAACATGTTTTGTAACCGTTTGTGGTTATTTTTATTGTATGGTTTTTGTGACATAGATTTAATTTGATTATGATGGCATTTTTGTTAATAAATAAGTCATTATTTGATTTGATTTAGTCAAATTTGATTATTTGATTAAAATTTAAAATTATTTAAATGACTTATTTAATTTTTATCCGCCTCTCAAAGTCCATGGGGATTATATGTTATCTTTGAATGGCACATCGGGTCAACCGAACTTGAATTTATTTCATGTCGATCTGAGTACATGGAAGTACAATAAATGAGGGGGCATTCGAGCCTTTATTCCTCAATACATGTCAAAGTTTGTTCAGTTTGGCCGGCACTTCGACTTTACCGATCTGAGTTTCGACTTTTCCGGCATTTCTGCTTTACCGAACCATATTTTCTTCATATATCCAAGAATGGCTTGATTGCATTTGGTATACAGCATTTTTGGAGCTTGTTCGGTTTTGCCGACGTTTCAACTTTACCGATCTGGGTTTCGGCTTTTCCGGCATTTCCGCTTTACCGAACCATATTTTTTTCATACATCCAAGAATGGCTTGATTGCATTTGGTATGCGGCATTTTTAGAGCTTGTTCGGTTTTGCCGGCATTTCGGCTTTACCGATCTGGGTTTCGGCTTTTCCGGCATTTCGACTTTTACCGAATCAGATTTTCTTCATATATCCAAGAATAGCTTGATTGCATTTGATATGCGGCATTTCTGGAGCTTGTTCGGTTTTGCCAACATTTCGGCTTTACCGATTTGGGTTCCAGCTTTCGGGCATTTCGGTTTTATCGAACCCGATTTTCTTCATATATCCAAGAATGGCTTGATTGCATTTGATATGCGGCATTTATGGAGTTTGTTCGGTTTTACCAGCATTTCGACTTTACCGATTTAGGTTTTCATCTTGATTTCCCGTTCGATTTGAACAATATTTCGGTTTTACCGATTTGGGTTTTCTTTTTGAATTCACGTTCAGTTTGACCGGCATTTTGGCTTTACCGACTTGGGTTTTCTTTTAGAATTCCCATTCGGTTTGACCGGCATTTCAGTTTTTACCGATTTGGATTTTCTTTTAGAATTCTCGTTCGGTTTGACTGACATTTTGGCTTTACCGATTTGGGTTTTCTTTTAGAATTCTCGTTCAGTTTGGCCGGCATTTCGATTTTACCGACTTGGATTTTCTATTTGATCCCCGAGTAGCTTAAGTTCGCATTTTAAAATGTGGGCTACAAGATCCCTCTCGCGAAACGAGATGGGATCGGGATCGATTGGACTTTGGAGGTCGGGCGAAACCCTTACTCACTTCTCGAATGGCCAAAAGCTGATTCGAGGCGGTTGGAACTTCCTTTGGAAGTTGGGCAAAGCCCTTACTTCTTTTTGAAGAAATTGAGACTCACTTTGAAAATTAGAGCTTCTTTCTCCTCTAAAGTCTCTCTTTTTCTCACAAATGCCAACCTCTCACAAACACTCTCCAACATTTTCCCCGTATGACCATGTGGGGGTATTTATAAGAGATCTTGAAGGAGTAAAATGGTCACAAAAACTCACCCCATTATCTCCATTTTCGTAATAGTGGGGAGATGTCCCGATTCTGGGGTGAAGTTACCCTCATTTCTCCCTCTTTTATGTTTCTGTTTGTCCAGGGGTCAAAGTAAGGGTAAGGTCACCTGGGGGTGACCGCATATAGGTCGTGGGAGCACTATCTGGTCATGCAGAACGTGGGGAGGCCGGTTTTGACCGGGTCTCCCTACTCTCCCCCCCTTTTTTTTACTTTACTTCACCCCTGTTTGACCAACGTTGGCCGGTTTGACCAAAGGGAGGACGCCCGCGGCTGCGCTGCGCGTGCGTGTGAGGCCCGCCGGCCCATATGGCCAGTGCAGCCCCTTCTTTTTTTTTAAATAACTTCCCAGTCAACTGGAAGGGCCCGGTTTGACCGGGGTTGTGCGCCACGGCCACGGCCGCCGCCGTCACGTCGTGCGCACTCGCGCAACCCAAGCGTTCGGTTGCACTTGCACGCGTACATGGCCCGCGCGACCATTGTTTTTTTTCCCTTTTTTTATTTACCCCGTGTTGACCAGAAGTTGACCTCAGGTGAACAGTTCACCCGAGGTCTTGCGCATGCGTCTCTCTCTCTCCCAGACGCTTCTCTCGCGACGGAGGCGCAACGGCGTCCTCCTCCCTTGGCGATGGTGGCGATGGGTTCCAGCGGCAGCGGCAAGGGATTTCGAAGGTGATGGTGGCGAGGGCAACAGCGTGCGAGGGCGGTAGCGACGGGAAGGTCTCCCTCTTCCTCTGCTTTCTGCTTTCTCCCCGACCTCTTCCTCTCTCATGACGGTACCGCATAGCCTCCCGCTCTCGCGGCGGTCTTTCTTCTTCCTGACGAACTTGCTAGCAATGGTGGAGCAATCCGGTGGCGAAGATGACGCTATAGATCGACGACAGCGGCGACTACGGGTTTTTCCACCGGCCCTTGGTTGCAAACAGAGCCCGCGAGGGCTCGTTCCCCTTGTAGTGGCTCCTCTTTGGCCAGCCTTTACGACGGTGGCTCTTGGAGGCGACAGTGACATCCAATAGTGGATTTCGGTGGGGGTTTTCCCTTTGGCCAGTGCCCACAGTAGAGGTGGACCTAGTGGTAGGGTCTTGTAGACGCGGTGACATCGGTGAGGGTTTTTTTTTTCTTGCTCGGGTTGTCTTCTTCCAGCGACGAGGGCTTCCTTGCGGCTCTCCTTTGCGGAGACAGCGGCAATAGGGGAGGTTTCCGACCAGTTCCCTTCTGACAAAATTTCTTTGATCGCCCTTTTTTTTCGATCAATTTTTTTTACTAGGGAAGACTTTGTTCATCTCTATTTTGGAGAGGGGACCGGTCGATTTCAGCAAATCACCGATGGTTTAACCGAGTGGGTTTATCTCTTTCTGGATTCGGTTTTGACGCATCGATATCGGATTTGCCGATTGACACGAACACGTGTTAGACCCATTTTGGGGTTGAGATTTTTTTTGGTTCAACACCCAACCAGGTCCTTTTTGGGCAGACCGACCCGGTCCTGACCTGTGACCTGGCACATATCTGGCCCCTTTTCTCCTAGCCACAATTTTTTTTGAAGTGGTTGGTATCGCAATTTTGTAGAAAATGTGTACAAAAATGCAACCATCTCAAAAAAGTGGCAATGGTTATACAAAAGGCACTACTACCAAGGGAGTATGGTGACAAAGATCGTCCAGAACAAAAACTGAACGAACTCAAACAAGGGTAAGGAGAAAAACTATCACTATAGCACAAATTAAATAAGAAGATGCTTCAGCCCATGTAGATTCATTTATTATGTGGCTGTCCCAAAAGCATATAATGACTGAAAGAATTCATTTTGAGAAAACAAAGAAACATGCAAATTAACGAATACATAAATATACGCCATAGTAACATCATAATACAGGAAAGTACTTTCAAGTTCATTTCCTGTGTATCACAGGGCTAGGTGCTTATTTATATATATTTTTATCAAAGAAATGACCCCTTCTGAAACTGAAACGCATCAACACACAGGACAATTTACAGGCTGAACAAGAAGATTTCTTCCAAACATGATCAGAGGTTTTGAGTTTACTGTTGCATCAAGTTGCCAACCAACACATGCTGCTACAACCTCCATACCAATGTAGCCACCACCGATCACAACAACCTTCCGAGCTTTCTCCTGTAACAAACAACAGATGCTATTCAACTCCTATTTAAACTAAATGGCTATAAAGCATTTATACGTTTAGGCAAATAAAAGATAACTCGGATAGTTACACACTTCAATTTGAGAAAATGGAAACAAAAGTGAGATGTTTATGTTAACATCAAGCAAACACAATAAGTGCACCAAGCCAACTAGAGAATGAGGTTAAAATTCTTTAGTCCTATTCTTTTCCTTTGAGAAAAGTGATTTACTAAAAAACAAAAAGGAAATGCATATACCCACAGAAGGAAAATGAGATTATTCCATTTGTGAAAAGTGATATATTGTTTATGGGGTGTTTGGTTGCATGATAATTAAGGTTTTTGTTTTAATTTTTAAAAATTGTAAGAAAACTTGTTAAAAGAGGTGTTTGGTAACCATGACAATTTTATGTTTTAAAAGTGATTTTCTTCTTAAACAAAAAAAGAGGGTCTCACCTCTTTCTTTTTTCTTGTGGTCCCCCACTTTGTTTGGTCATGTGTGGTAGTTACTCTTTTTTGTAATCACATCCCTCCAAACATGATAATTTTATGTTATGAGTTAGTTCACTTTTTATTTTAATACAATTTTTTATCATGAAAGTGTACAAAAAATTATCATGCAACCAAACACCCCCTTAGAACATGATAGTTTTACGTGCAAATATTGAAGTAAAAAAATCTGATACACTCATTTGCATGATTATCATAACCAGGATTCCCAAGTATAATCCAATGTCTATAGCCCCTAACAGTAGGATCAGAATTAAGTGACACAATCATCATGCGCCTCTTGTTTTGCATATGGATCAAGTCTAGTTAAGTGGAAGTGCCATGTGGGAGAAGCAGCATGATTAAAGGCTTTTCCACTTGAGGATATATAGTCCATAGTATTCACTGTTTCGGCAGATAAAGAATAGTACTGCTGAGTAACGAGTGACATAAATATACAACATATTTAATGCAAAAAAAACATAAAAAATAGTAAGACACCTGATATTAGAAAAAGAATAGTACTGCTGAGTAACGAGTGACATATATATATATACCATGATAAAAAAGAAAACCATTAATATTAGAACAAGAAACTACAATGAATGAAAGAAAACCATTAATATTGGAACAATAACTATTACCAATGACGAAATCAAAGAATCTGCATCATTAACATCACGAATGTAATGGACACCTGGCAAGCTGCCACCGCTTCCTTCTGGAAACCTGAATCATGAATGAAACGTAAACTTAAGTGTGAAGAAATAATATACAAGCTCAAAAGTTCATACATAATAGCACAGTAGTCAATTAGTTTGGATTTGAGAAAAGCTGGGATTCATGTACCTTTAAAGAACATGCAATTAAGAAATTGTCGGAACCTCAAATTTTGTAAAATTTTGGAAATTCATTTTTCGTTTTGATTTAACTTTTGACTTAGCCTTGACTATTAGAAAAATATGTGGTATTTCACAACAGTATTAGCTAGGTCAGTGGTATGTATAAAAATATATGTTGAGGTTATTAGGTTCTTTGAAAATTTGTTTTGACCTCTCCCCGTCGGATGGTGCGAAGATCCGATGTTAATTACATCGAGAATACTCGAATACCCTTGATTAGCCACCATAGCAATTTTGTGAATAGAAGACATACATCCATATGATAAACACATGGGAGTAATAACCCCATACACTTGATGGAATGCAAAACTTAGTGTTTTGAACTATGGTTTGATTTGATTTGAATTTATTTGAATTGTTTGAATTAGGTTTGTTGTTAAGATTTGTTTTTGTTTAGGTTGAGGATTTTTAATAGGGTTTGAAATTTGATGGATGTTCATTTTTTATTTAATTTTTGATTTGGTTGGGTTTTGCATTTGAATATTTAGTTTTAGGAATTTTAAAGATTTGAATTGATTAAGATTTAATGTCTTTTATGTGAGTGATTTGGTTTCAACTTGATTTGGATTTGTTTTGAAAGTTTGATTTGTTATTTTGTTGTTATTTTTTGTTTTAATTAGGACTTGATATCTTTTGGTTGAATCCAAATTGTGATTTTTTGTTTAGGATGCATTTCATTTAAATGTCATTTCAAGTTAGGATTTAACACATTTTTTAATTGAGGATCTGTTCCACAATTATTTTTTGTTTTGGGTTTGATTTTGAGTTGACTTCAATTTTTTTTATTTGAGATTCTTTGCCATTTTTTTATGTTGTGGAATAACTTAATGAATTTGGTGTTTTGAACCTGTTTGGAGTATTTTGGTTTATTTGGCTATATTTTATTATTTTTATTGGGTTTATTTGATTTATTTTCTTTCAATTGGCATTTTGATTCATAAAATTTATCTTTTTATGTTTTGATTATCTGAAAATTATTTTTTGAGATGAAAAAAAAATTTATGTTGATTGGTTTGACCAGATTATCGTTATTTTCATATTTATTTTCTTATATATTTTTTTACATTCCTAAGTCTATCGGATTTTCCATAAGTTCCAATAACAATAATGACATGCAAAATTCGAAATTCCATTTATCGACAAATTCGAATGCAAATTACATGTAGGAGACATAAAATGTCATGTTTCCCATTGATAAATTTCTCTTAGTCTTTGATGGACATAGGATGATCTTTCCTTGACATATTTCTCTCATTTTTAATTTAAGGAAAAATTTTGACATGACCTCCCCTTAAATTGATGAGATATACCTCCTTTAGTAGGTGGAGTTTGATACTCCCTACTTTGGAGGAAGGATCGGTGGAATATGTGGACTTGCCCATTTCCCCGTCCAGGATCAAACACGCCGGGGACATGCCCGAGTGCCCGTCCCTTGAGGTAACCTATGTGAAATAGGCTAGCTCTTAACTTTTTCTTTTTTGGTTTCAAATTTGGTTAAAATTATTTTTTTTAAGGCCTTGATGACCAATTTAAGTTTTTGAGGCCCTAGCGGCCAGACTTGTCTTCATTGGGCCTTGAAGGCCTGAATGATCTTCAATGGGGCCCTGGCGGCCTTGAAGATCTCGACAGAAATGGGCCCGGTTGGCCTTGGCACTTCTAACAGAAGGTGTCTTTGACAGTTTCTGATTCTCTCGGCTGAAACCATACCCTTCACATTTGATCATGCAGTACGGCAGTGGCCTAGTTGGCCTGATCAACCATTCTGATTGAAGAGAAGCCCTTTAATCCTTCTTCGGACAGCAAGCATGGCCCGGTTGGCCCATTGACTCTTCTGACAGAAGGTGTACTTTGACAATTTCTGATTTTCTTGGCTGAAACCAGAATCCTTCATGTTTGATCATCCAGTGAGGTAGCCGGTTGGCCTATCAACCATTCTGATTGGAGAGATGCCCCTTTAATCCTTCTTCGGACAGCAAGCATGACCCGGTTGGTCCTATTCTTCTTGACTAACATGACCCCCGATGACCATGACGGATATTTTTTTTTTGACATTCTGCACCCAAGGAGTGTTCAAGAATGGCAGCTGGAGGTCGTTGGGTATCTGGCGGGGTACATTGGATGACCAAGGTTTTATATTCTTGGACAGGTTTTAGTGCAAAGAGCTGAGGTCCGAACAGGAGCATGGATATTTTTCCTGACAGGTTTTTTTCAAATTAAACGTGAAGTCCGAATAAAGATTTTGTAAAGAAAGCTATGATGTTGTGGGGGTTTCGGACAAGAAATCTCTGATGATTTTAGAGGTCCATGTGGCTTGCTAAGGGGTCCGAACAGGTCCTTTTGTTGTTCCTCCCAAGAGGAAATTTCTAAAGGTAAGCGAGGGGTCCGAACAGGGGTTCACGGACTTTCTTATGACAACTTTTTTTATGGCGGTCTGGATAGAGATGGTCTAAGAGGAGAGGTTCTGTGAGCAGGTGGGAAGAAATCCCGAGCAAAGTTTGCCAATCCTGCTTTGACAACCTTTTTTTTTAGGTGGGGAGTTGACGTGGAGTCCAAGGAATTGTATATCCAGGACACAGAAGATAGCATCGGAGGGAAGGTCAAAGAGGAAGATTTGAATGGAGACGGGAGTAACCAGGAGGTCCTTCTACTCTTACCTTTTTCTTTTTTCTCTTCTCTTGATCTTCCAACGGCAGATGCTGCGACACCTCTTTTGCTTCTCCTTCTTTCTTTTCCTCTCAGACCTGTCCTCCGATCTCTCGAACCTGTCCTCCCAGCCAGACCTCTCCTACCCCCTCCCTGGTGCGCAGGAGTTCCTCTTAAGGAATATGATCCTTTTTATTTCCCTGGTGGGGTAAGTGGGGAGAAATGGACCAACGCATGTCCCCACTTCTCCGGATTCTTCCGAAAACTAACTCTGACTCGGTCAAAGGAAAGTGGGGTCGCAACTGCCAGGTGGACTAGTGAGTCCGCACGGCTGTTCCTTCTAACTAGTATCTTTCCTTAATAATAATCCAAGAGTGGAGATCAAATTCTAGCTTTATCTCTTTAAAAGCTCCAATTAAAAACATGCTCAAATAAATTTTAATTGAGCCTTGATCCCTTTAATCTCTTACGACATCAATGTCTATTACCATGGGATGACATTTGCACAAGTATAATGATGATCAAAGACAAACGTGAGACTTAATGTTGTTCCCATCCCATTGTAATTTTCATCAATTAAATTGCACCAATCAGAATTAAGGAAAACTCGACACCATTAAGGCTCTACAAAGAGGATCCAAAACTTAAATTATGGATTAATTCTGACCCTTGAAACAAATCCATCTTAATTGATCAAATCTTGGCCTTTAAAAATTCCGAGAATTGCATAAAAATACAATTAAATCTATACACCAGACTTTGATTTCCGTGCATTGATCTCATTGTCTGAAATTATCTGGACAGTTTTGCCCCTATCTCGAAGTGCATGTCAACTTTGCAATTTTTTCGAATTTTGTTCATAACTTCTCGGATATGGATTGGATTGATGATCCGAGTCCGGTGTTGCTCATCTGAAAGTCAGGCAGACTTTCTGGTGGTGCCAGATATTAATGGGCCTGTCTGGATTTGTCTGGGCCCAATAGGGGCAAAACGGTCATTTTTTTCATCCGGAGTCGGATTCTGACATTCAAGGCACCGTTGCGAAGCTCTCTAACGAGGCAATACTGTTGGCACACTGGTTTGGTCATTTGGGCCCACCAAGCCAAGTAAAGACCACCTGGAAATCCACTTTCACTGTTTTGTCCATATCTTGCCGAATACAAGTCAGATTTTTTATCTGACCTTAATGTTGCTCAATATGGAGCTTGGCGGACTTGATGATGCACCAAGATATTATCGGACCTATCCCGAATTGTCCAAACCTACCAAGGGTGAAAGAGGTCATTTTACCGTTCGGGTACCATCCGAAATCGGATTCTGACATTCAGAGTACCGTTGCGAAGCCCTCAACTGGTACAATCCCATGGACCCATTTGTTTTGTTTTTAGGACCTGATATGCCCTTATTAAGGCCATTCGAAAATTGACTTTCAGTGTTTTCCTCATAACTTTCCAAATATGGGTTGGATTGCCGATCTGACTCTGTCATTGTTTATCTGGAAGTCAAATAAATCTTCTGGTGATGCCACTTTTCTTTGGACCTTCCTCAGATTGCCCGGACCACACAAGGGCAAAATGGTCATTTTACTGCCCGGAGTCAGATTTTGACATTTTGGGCGCCGTTGGAAATGTCTCGACCGGTACAGTACTGTGGGATCACTTGTGTTGTCATTTGGTCCCATTGGACCTACCAAAGGCCATTCGAGAGTGTTTTCACCGTTTGACCCATAACTTATTGAATTCAAGTCGCATTTCCGATCCGACTTCGTTGTTGCTCAAGTTTGAGCTAGACGAACAATATGGTGATGTCTGACCGTTATCGAGCCGTCATCCAGCTGGTCGGGCCTAATAAGACTTATTGGGTCCATTCATCTCGTTGGCCCTAAGTGTGATAAAAAGTGGATCACACTTGCCTGTTCAATTTTCCTTCATGTATTTTGCCCAAAACTTGCTAGTTCTGGATGTCATGACATTTTTTGGGTGCCAACAGAAATATAGCTAATTTCAGTGAGGCATTACACTCTTTTCACAATAAAAGTAGTTTACGGTAAAACCAAGTATAATTTAAATAAGATATAACCAAAGGCCTTACCTCCTTGGCAAGACACAAAAAACCACAATAAACAGATAACAGCTACCATACCAAACAGATAGTTATAAATGATCTTGAACAAAATTTTTGCCATTCATGATCACCACTTTAAAGATTAAGTAAAGCATTCAACATTCAACCACAAAGACTTCAGCATCAAGGGGTCAGCTAAAATCAACCTGACTAATCTGTGGCTTGGACTTTTGCTGGCCAGAATCAGCTTATCCTGGCTGATTCATTGCCGAGATTCCAGGCAATAACAACAGAAGTAGGCCCATATCAGTCCATGGTCAGCAAATCAGATCAGGATAATTATCCTATTCCAGTCTTTCCAGAATCAGTCCATGGCTCCATGCCCAGCACAAACTTCCATATCTCTTTATCAACTTCCTCAAAGACTGGGGCAGGCCATCTTCCCTCGGAAAAACAAGGTATCGTGGGGACTTATAACTTCAACAATTTGCTCCCTGCTAGGATAATAGACTAAAAATATTTAGTTAGTTAGTTAGGATATAGATAGTGATAGGAAATTAATTAGTTAGATTAATTAGCAATGGCACTCCCAAGCCTGAGTAAGGCTCTCCTATACATCTGCAATTGCTGCAGTTGATGCATATATTTGAGTGATAACGATTGTTGCTCCCTACCCCCATTCTTGCTTTTTGCTCTTCCTCTTTTCTCTTCGGCGTTCCAAAGCCCTCTTTCACACAACAGTTAGAACTAGGGATGCGAAAACAATACTACTGCATAATTCACATTCCTCTATGACCATGCTTTTTGCAAACCATGAGTTGTTTGGAAAGGTTCTTACATAATTAGATGCCTTCAAACATAGATACAAAGTCAATCCACGATCTACACTAACATTGTTCTCATCTAGCTACTACCGTAGAAAAAAGATCTCTGCTGTCTTGCAGACATAGTTATAAAGGCGGTGCCTAGGTGCCTAGGTGCTTTTCCAGGTCATTTAATCATAGTGAAATTATATTAAAATCTTTCATTGTCACTTACAGTATCATATATATTTTGGTTAAAGTCTGCATCAAACTTTTCCTAACTTTCCCCCTTGTGTGTATATATAATGTATATGTCTGTATGTACATATGAATATTGTATTAAGGTATAATTCTACCACTTAGGTGATGCCTGAGCGGCTATCTTGTCGTCTAAGCAGAAATGACTTATGAATGCCTTGGATGTGTTGTCACCTTGACAACTATGCTTGGAGATGTTGAGCTATTCAACAAAAAAACATCACATAGGACTAGGAGTTGGTGAGCCTCCATTGGCAAGGGACCAGGAGCTAAAATATGAGACTGTAGAGCCATGTAAAGATCGTAGAGCCTCGACTAGCAAGGGGCCAGGAGCTAAAATATGAGACTGTAGAGGAATAAATTCCAAACAAATAAAAAACATCTACCTCTAATTAGCTGCCTTGTTTATGTTAGAAAAGGAAGCCGAAGAGATGTCGAAAGCAAGGGTCTTCTACTCTGAGGAGTTCATCAGCTATGCATGATTGGGACGCTTCCTGGCACAATCAACTTTGGGCCTTGTCCCAAAGTCCTCCAACCAGTTCACTGCCTCGGTGTGGAACTAGTTATGCCATTCTGTGATGACTCCACATCAGTCTGAGCAAGAAAGTAATCTTGGCAATTAAACCCGACCCCTGACATGTTACTAGGAAGGACGGTAATAAATCCTTTTCCCGAAGTGCTGAGGGGAATCACTCCCCTATGACCAAGCAGAAGGGCACCCAATCTCAGAGAGCTAACCCACACCCGACAGGTGCATAAAGAGACCAGTACAGGTTCCATAGGGCCATCCTTGAACGACCAATAGTTTAGTTTGCCCTGGCACAACAACAGCATATTATATCTTACAGCTAGGAAGTCAACAATGATGGCGTTGAGAACGAGCCAAGGAGATTGATGTTTGATTGGCTCACCTTCCCAAATACTGCCCCAAGAAGATACGTTACACCAAGGGCACAGGAAGAGGTGCACATGTACTCATGCTATGCTGCTTCAATTACAAATTGGGCTGAGGACATGGTTGTCACCTCACATACATCGTCCCAGCCCGGTCCAGACACTTGCCAACAAGAGCAACTTGCGGCTTCCACATACCATGCTGCTTCTATAGTTCCTTCACCACCAGCCAAGCCTCCACATCATGAAGAGCAAGGGGGTTCATCGACATGAGGCAAGTGTTGAAGCTATGCCCTCCACCATCACTATGGTGGACTTATGAAGGAAAAATAAATAACTCAAGACACTACTCGGGCTAGCATTTATGCAGCTACCCCTTGTCCAAGTGTCCCACCAAGGAGCCCCAAGCCGTGCAATTAGGGCAGTCATTGCCTCCCCAATTGACTATCTAGCAGTCAGTCTCTTGATTTCAACAACGATTGGGGTCACATGAGCTGGAATTTGAAGCCACCCTGCAAGCATTCAATGTCCTCGCAAGCCCTCATATGATATCCCACAGGTTCCTAATCAAGCAAATAGTAGATGTGAAGCTTGTTGAACATGATGACGGGCTTGCAGCAGTAGATTTATAACATTTTTTGTATCTTGTTCACCACCAATTCAAGTGATTGCCTATTGAGATAACCAAGGTCCCAAAATGTCCCATGTTTCATGGGTGTGGATCTCTTATAAAACATTTGACAATGTATGCCACTCATATGGGTGAATTGGATCTAGAGGAATCATATTTGTTTAGGTACTTTGTCACCACTTTAACAAGTTTGGTCTTTGAGTGGTATTACAAGTTGAAGCCTAATTTAGTCGCTGGTTGAGAGGATATGTGATGCGGGACGAGGCGGGACGTGCCGGCGACGTGGCGCTGCAGCGGGCCTTCAAGAGGCGCAAAAGACCTAAGAAATGTAGGAAACAAGCAAAACCGGACTTAAACCGGTCAAAACGGGCCCAAAATACGTCGAACCGTGCCCGAAACCCTCAAAACGGGCCTGAACCGGCCTTGAACCGGTCTGAACCGGGTCCAGGAAGGCTGAACCGGCCTTAAACCGGCTTCTGGACGTCTGAACCGGCCTGAACCGGGCTGAACCGGCGGCCTGGCCCGGTCTGGGGATGAACCGGTGCCGGTTCGAGCAAAGGGCAGGCCGGCCGGGCGAAGGGGCGAACCGGCGCCCGGTTCGCCCGCGCGACTTAACCGGGGGGGGGGGGTCGTGGCCCCGCGCGGTTGGCCGCGCGGGGCGGGAGACGCGGCCGGCCCGCCGGCCGCCGCACCCCCGGGGGGGGGGGCGTCGTCGACCTCGCTTGCTCGCGAGGGCTTCATCGCGGAATGCGGCCGCGGCCGCGGTGGCACCGCCTGCGGGAGGAAGAGTCGCCGTCGCCGTCGTCGGAGGGGAAGAGGGTCATCCGCGGCGCCGGCGTTTTCTTCCTCTTCCTTCGTCGTCGTCTTCGTCGGCGTTGGGTCTTCCGGAAGGCGCCGGATGTGCGCGGAAGGGGGGGGGGCGACGGAAGCTGGGCCGTCGACGGCCCGCGATGGCCGACATCTCCTCCGGATGAAGGGGGGGTGTGCTAGGGAGGTGCTGCAGCCGTCGTCGGAGGAGGAGGGCCCCAAAGCCTAGCAGGGGGGGTGTTCCCGGAACTGTCCGCCGGAGCTCTTCCTCTTCCTCTTCCTTCTTCATCCGGCAAAAGGGGGGTGTTAGGGATTCCGAACAGAAGGGGGTGGACAGGTGGAGGTACTCCGGGGATCGCCGGAGGCGGGGGTGGACGGAGGGGTGGAGATCGACGCGGTCGGAGGTGTCGAGACAGACGTAAACGGGGGTGAACGGTGTCGATAGGGCTTCAACTCGAACCGGGAAGGGGGGAAGGGGAAGGAATGGCTCGGAGGCCGCTGGACGGAGGAGAAGGAGAAGGCACCCACGCCGGAGGGTCGCGAAGGGACCGGTCTGCACCGGAGGTGGAGCTGGACGACCTCCATCGTGGAGGGGGTGAAGAGGAAGGGCGATGCCCCAAAGCGAGTGGCAGCCCCTAGGGTTCCAAAAATTGAACACTAACTCTCTCTCTTCATTCCAACAAGTGAGCCCTCTTAAATAGAGGAGCCCATTACAAATAAGACATCATAAATGTCTAATTACATACATGTCCTCTTGAGGACCCAAATAAAAATAAAAGACCACAAATAAAACTCAAATATTTACAAACATGTCCAAATGGACGTAAACGTAAATAAACCCCAAAAAGGACCAGACCGGGTCCCCATCATTCTCCTCTACCAGGAGAAAACTCGTCCTCGAGTTTTGACGTCTTCAAATGTTGCCGTCACGTTCCACCAAGCACCGCACTTCATCGGAAGCATCCCAGGAGTCGGCTCATGAGAATGGGCCGATCCCAGGCTATGATACCATTTGATGCGGGACGAGGCGGGACGGACCGGCGGCGCGGCGCTGCAGCGGGCCTTCGGGAGGCACAAAATACCTAAAATGCATGAAATAAAGCAAAACCGGACTTAAACCGGTCAAAACGGGCACCAAAATATGTCGATTCATGCCCGAACCACTCAAAACGGGCCTGAACCGGCCCCAAAATGGCTTGAACCGGCCTGAACCGGCCCCAAACAGTTTGAACCGGCCGGTTTAAGGCCCAAACCGGCCTCTGGAGGGTCAAACCGGGCCGAACCGGCCCTGAACCGGCGGTCGGACCGGCCTGGGAGGCGAACCGGACCCGGCCCGAGTGAATCGGGGGCCGGTTGGGCGACCGGGGCGAGCCGGTGCGCCGGCCGGCCGGGCGGAGGCGAACCGGTGCCGGTTCGCCCGGCCGCGACTGGGGGGGACGTGGCCCCGCGCGGTTGGCCGCGGGGCGGGAGATGCGGCCGGCTCGCCGGCCGCCGCGTACCCCTCGGGGGGGGGCGTCGTCGTCGACCCCCCTTGCTCGCGGGGGCTTCGTCGCGGAATGCGGCCGCGGCCGCGGTGGCACCGCCTGCGGGAGGAAGAGTCGCCGTAGCCGGCGCCGGACGCCGCCGTCGCCGTCGTCGGAGGGGAAGAGGGTCATCCGCGGCGCCGGCGTCTTCTTCCTCTTCCTTCGTCGTCGTCTTCGTCGGCGTTGGGTCTTCCGGAAGGCGCCGGATGTGCGCGGAAGGGGGGGGCGACGGAAGCTGGGCCGTCGACGGCCCGCGATGGCCGACATCTCCTCCGGATGAAGGGGGGGTGTGCTAGGGAGGTGCTGCAGCCGTCGTCGGAGGAGGAGGGCCCCAAAGCCTAGCAGGGGGGGTGTTCCCGGAACTGTCCGCCGGAGCTCTTCCTCTTCCTCTTCCTTCTTCGTCCCAAGAAAGGGGTGTTAGGGATTCGAACGTAAGGGGTGGACAGGGTGGAGGTACTCCGGGGATCGCCGGGAGGCGGGGGTGGACGGAGGGGTGGAGATCGACGCGGTCGGAGGTGTCGAGACAGACGTAAACGGGGGTGAACGGTGTCGATAGGGCTTCAACTCGAACCGGGAAGGGGGGAAGGGGAAGGAATGGCTCGGAGGCCGCTGGACGGAGGAGAAGGAGAAGGCACCCACGCCGGAGGGTCGCGAAGGGACCGGTCTGCACCGGAGGTGGAGCTGGACGACCTCCATCGTGGAGGGGGTGAAGAGGAAGGGGCAGCGCCCCAGCACAAGGGGCAGCCCCTAGGGTTCCAAAAATTGAACACTAACTCTCTCTCTTCATTCCAACAAGTGAGCCCTCTTAAATAGAGGAGCCCATTACAAATAAGACATCATAAATGTCTAATTACATACATGTCCTCTTGAGGACCCAAATAAAAATAAAAGACCACAAATCAAACTCAAATATTTACAAACATGTCCAATGGACGTAAACGTAAATAAACCCCAAAAGGACCGGACCGGGTCCCCGTCATTCTCCTCTACCGGGGAGAAAACTCGTCCTCGAGTTTTGACGTCTTCAAATGCTGACCTCACGTTCCACCAAGCGCCGCACTTCATCGGAAGCATCCCAGGAGTCGGCTCATGAGAATGGGCCGATCCCAGGCTCTGATACCATTTGATGCGGGACGAGGCGGGACGGACCGGCGGCGCGGCGCTGCAGCGGGCCTTCGGGAGGCACAAAATACCTAAAATGCATGAAATAAAGCAAAACCGGACTTAAACCGGTCAAAACGGGCCCCAAAATATGTCGATTCATGCCCGAACCACTCAAAACGGGCCTGAACCGGCCCCAAAATGGCTTGAACCGGCCCCAAACAAGCCGGTTGAACCGGCCGGTTTAAGGACCAAACCGGCCTCTGGAGGGTCAAACCGGGCCGAACCGGCCCTGAACCGGCGGTCGGACCGGCCTGGGAGGCGAACCGGACCCGGCCCGAGTGAATCGGGGGCCGGTTGGGCGACCGGGGCGAGCCGGTGCGCCGGCCGGCCGGGCGGAGGCGAACCGGTGCCGGCCCGCCCGGCCGCGACAGGGTGGGGGGGGACGTGGCCCCGCGCGGTTGGCGCGGGCGGGAGATGCGGGCCGGCTCGCCGGCCGCCGCGTACCCCTCGGGGGGGGGGGGGGGCGTCGTCGTCGACCTCGCTTGCTCGCGAGGGCTTCGTCGCGGAATGCGGCCGCGGCCGCGGTGGCACCGCCTGCGGGAGGAAGAGTCGCCGTAGCCGGCGCCGGACGCCGCCGTCGCCGTCGTCGGAGGGGAAGAGGGTCATCCGCGGCGCCGGCATCTTCTTCCTCTTCCTTCGTCGTCGTCTTCGTCGGCGTTGGGTCTTCCGGAAGGCACCGGATGTGCGTGGAAGGGGGGGGGCGACGGAAGCTGGGCCGTCGACGGCCCGCGATGGCCGACATCTCCTCCGGATGAAGGGGGGGTGTGCTAGGGAGGTGCTGCAGCCGTCGTCGTCGGAGGAGGGCCCCAAAGCCTAGCAGGGGGGGTGTTCCCGGAACTGTCCGCCGGAGCTCTTCCTCTTCCTCTTCCTTCTTCATCCGGCAAAAGGGGGGTGTTAGGGATTCCGAACAGAAGGGGTGGACGGTGGCAGGTACTCCGGGGATCGCCGGAGGCGGGGGTGGACGGAGGGGTGGAGATCGACGCGGTCGGAGGTGTCGAGACGGAGACGTAAACGGGGGTGAACGGTGTCGATAGGGCTTCAACTCGAACCGGGAAGGGGGAAGGGGAAGGAATGGCTCGGAGGCCGGCCGGATGGAGGAGAAGGAGAAGGCACCCACGCCGGAGGGTCGCGAAGGGACCGGTCCGCACGGAGGTGGAGGGCGGGACGACCTCCATCGTGGAGGGGGTGAAGAGGAAGGGGCGCGCCCGACGCGAGGGCAGCCCCCAGGGTTCCAAAAATCGAACACTAACTCTCTCTCTTCATTCCAACAAGTGAGCCCTCTTAAATAGAGGAGCCCATTACAAATAAGACATCATAAATGTCTAATTACATACATGTCCTCTTGAGGACCCAAATAAAAATAAAAGACCACAAATAAAACTCAAATATTTACAAACATGTCCAAATGGACGTAAACGTAAATATACCCCAAAAAGGACCGGACCGGGTCCCCATCATTCTCCTCTACAAGAGAAAATTCATCGAGCAGTTCAAGTTGACTGAGAGGCCAGCCACATTCGTCAAGGTAATTTTGTTGCGGCAACGAAGAGATGAAATTGTTGTTGATTACATCACAAATGCTGATGTAACCTCAAGACTATGTTATCGGCGGTAAAGTGGCAAGGCCATAGAGCCTCATGTTGCCAACGATCACAGGCAGCCAAGGTTGATGGCCTCGCTGGCCTAGATTCAGACCCGATACGGCCCGAATTTGGGACTTCAACCTTTCCCCTCATCCGGAGAAGCCCCCTGACGCCGCAAGCTTCTTAGTCTCCCCCCTCCCCCACCAGCTTCTAGAGCCCTAGCCTCCCACCGTAGCCACTGGAGAAGCCACCGCCTCCAAACAAGCTTGCATGACCAGGCCTCATACTTGGCCCAAGTTTTTGAGCACCTAAAAAAATCCCAAGCTAGGATGTCTCAACCCTACGACAAGCTAGTCAAAGAGAGGATTTTCCAAAAAGTAGACCTCGTTATGGTCAAGCAGGAGGACATCATGATAGTCCATCCTAAAAACAAGTTTCTTCCAAATTGGCTTGGCCCATACGTCATTGACAAAGTGTTTGAATGCGGAACATATACCACAATGGACACCAAAGGGAAAGTTCCCTTCCCGCCGCTAAATTGTAAACACACCAAGAAGTACTACACCCCAGAACGTGAATTCCACAGAAATTGTCACTTTTATTGATAGGACCATGAAAAATGGTGTGCTAAAATCTGAAAGACATGAAAATAAACTATGGCCAAAAAAATGAGTTTTCCTTTAATTCATATTGGCATAGATACAACATGATACAAATGATAAAATGAGGAGGCATAAAGAGCCATGTATCCTCATTTTATAAATATGAATAGCCATAGATTAGGCCATTCATTAAATTAGAGGACATCCACCCATCTAATCTCTGTCCTATATAGCCTGTTTCATGAACTTTGGAGTCTAGAAGTAAAGGCAAGCATCCTCACAAATTCTAAATTTCACTAAGCTCTATTTTTGAACTGTGGAGCATATATATTAAGGATAATTTTTTAAAGATACAAGCATCCCCTAACCTTCCATGTCCCATATATATGGCGTAAAGTTTTTAAAGATAGGGACACATGCCCATAAATTCCATATCCTATGTATACACATGCAAAAATATAGGCCTATGGCAATTTTACCTTGCCTTGAAGGTTTGGCTTTTAACTATTGGTCTTTTCTCTTCTCGTTCCTTGCTCCCTGCTCCTTCCCCATTTACTCTAAACATCTTTGCGTCTAGCTCCATCCCTCTCCAAATAAGGAGGTGGAAAGGTATTTGTAGGCATTGAGAGACAAGATCCAGCAGGAGGTCCCACCATTCAAAAATCCAGACCACCCAACTTTTTTAGGAAATCATGTGTTGGATGTGCATACCCCACTGTTGGGCCATCCAGTGGGGTTATTTTTCATTCATCTTATTTTCTGGTTCAGAGGTCCCACCTGATACTTGTGCGGCTGTGATGGCTGCACAAATACCACTGTTGGCACCAAAAAATTGTTTCCAAAAAAAAAAAGGATGACAGACATCCCAATTCCCTTATCTTTGATTAAACTCCCTTCTCTCTACCATGTTATTTTAATTGGATCAGGATTAAATCCAATCCAATCTTCCATTGGTCAAAACAATGTTCAACCCTCAAATTTGACCCCTTAATTAATGCCCACTTTGACCTTTATCCAATAGGGATAGCCCACTCTATAGCCCTTTGCGTGCCCATCTGCCAAATGTGTAATGGGTTGGATCCAAGACCCAATAAATAGGCCCATTCTTATAGACAATTTAAGCCCACTGCATATCTTATGGCGCAGCCCCATTGGTCCTGCCACCTCAGCAGAGGTTCCAGAGCTTTCCTTCTAGGCCCAGTACCTCCTCTTCCCATTTTTAAGGCATGCCACCACATCTTGAACTTGAAGGGCCCAGAGGGTCTTCTCGGCTCTTGCCATAGGAAGCAGCGCCTCCACCATAAGCACCATCAGCCACCACTGTTGAAGTCTTCCTTTTCCGTGGCTATCAATGCCACCTCATCCATCTGCCGGAGCCATCAGGGTCACCCTCAACATTGTCTACATCATTCTCGCCGTCGAGGCCCACAATACCTTCCACTGCCGTTGACAGCTCCGTTAGCCTCCCCTGGCCATGCGGAAGCCATCTGCACCTCTGCACTACTGTCGTCATAGCCCTTTACATCTACTGCCATCGTCATCGGGGTTGCCAACACCTCCCTGTGTCATCATCGACAGCATCTCCAATCCTCGCTCCATGCGTTGAGGCTAACATCACACAGCAAGGGTTCCCGTGGCCATCATCATTCGCTGCTGCGAAGATAGGTGGGACTCACGACAGGGCAGGCACCAGTTCATCCGGAAGGGGGGAGAGGCAAAGAGTGCAAGAGAGAGGGTCGTGGGGAGTCTGGGAGATAGCAAGTAGAGAGGAGAGAGAGAAGCCATCGGGCTCGCCTCCTTCCACCGTCACCATCATCCGCCCTTGACAACAACTCTGCTGGACTCCCCTGTTTCCGCAGCATGCTCTGCTGCCAAGGCGATCTCCTCTTTTGTCCGTTGACATTGCCTCTGTCTTCCCCTGTTTTTGCTGCAACCATCCTCTGCCATCGATGGAGACTTCATCCATTCCCTTTGCCCACAACACTGAGGCTTTCTGCTTCCCTTGCTGTCACCATCGAAGCCTTCTACACCTCCGGTCGTCGCTGACAGGGTGGACAACATCTTCTGTTGCCACCCTCATCCTCTCCTAGCATCGCCACAATCGAAGCTCTTTTTCCACTGTCAAGTTCGGGTGATAGTCACAAAGGGGGGGTCTCACCGAGGCCCTTCCCTCCCCTAGTGCTGTTGGTTCTGGGAACCCGCAGCAGGAGCAACCCCATTCGTCTGTCCGGGAGAGAGGATACACCAACCGCACAAAGGACAGTCTATAACAGCTCAACTGGGCTCTCGGCCAATGAACCAGCCCAATGGGCCCGAAGCTATGAAGAAAAAAGGAACTGGTCACCTGTTTAAAAAATAATAATCTTTAAAATAGACAACCAATTTGTTGAGGATGATGCTAGGGTCCAGAGACATCCTATTCCTCAACCAAAATTAAATAAAAATTCACATTTAATCTAACAATCAAGATAATCTTGGGGCCAGCCTTGTGCACACCCCTTAGTCTTAGCTTAACTTAAAAGAATTTTGACACAGAGACAAGCTTGGGGCTGCCCTTGTGCACGCTTCTTGGTCCTTAAGGTAAACATACAAATGCCAAATAAAGACTCCAATGCCTTATCATGCCCCGACAAGGAGCAATATACATATTAAGCCATGGGAAGGTTGTGCGTGTTCAACATGCCAGCATACTGAACCATGTGCTAATGAGGTCCATCAAGCCATGGGACAAGTCTCCACATGCCTATCAAAGGCCAGGATATACTTGAATCCTAAACCAATGGGAAGAATCTCCATATGTCTATCAGAGGCCAGGTGCATCCCATCCTAAACCAATAGGAATAAATTCCATAATGTCTTTAGAAGATTAAATGGGTTTAATCATAATTCACCCAAACTGAAGGGAATTGTGGCTTCCATGCCCTCCCTCCATGTATATATATTTCATTTTAATTGAGCAATGAGAACTTCATGTCCGGTCCGGTGTACGATCAATGCTATGAAGAGGATAGAATAGCCTCATGAGATTGGAGGAGTGTAAATATCTAAAAACAATAAATCAGTAACATTCAACTACAATAAATCTGATGGACAAGCCTTAAAATAGCTCTGGAACCTGTTCCAAATTATTTTAAGCCATAAGAGTTGTGCAGGTCTATTAATCGAAATCGTCAGGTCAAAATCCAAGGCTTGAAACCAAACAGCATCCTGCCCAAAAAAAACCCCTGAAACTTAAACACCAGACATCCAAAACTCACTAACGGAACCCCCTGTTTAAAAAAAACGCACAGAGCCAGAGGTGAAATATGAAAACATAACAAAAAAAAATCCAAAATCTGAAATCAGGTAAATAAATTTGCAATTTGTCAAATCCAAAATCCAACCCAAGAAGCCTTAAAAATAATATAAAATTCTCAGGAAGCATTAAATCTGAAAGTAGTTCAAGCTTAAATCCAAACCTCAAACCCAATTCTTCAAAAAAAAATGTTAATCCCACAGCCCTAAGAGCCCAAAATCCCAAATCTCAAATTCCAAAATATCCAAACTGACAATCCAAAGTTAGGAAATCACCTGGCAGGTCCTGATCAAACCAAATCTAAAGCTTAATTCAAAATGTGGAATTTGAACATAAACGATTTTACATTCAAAATGTCCATCCAATTTTGTCTAAAAAACAGAAGAAGAAAAAAGGGGCCCAAAATTATTTGAAACCAAAAATGCTACAATCTGGTAAATCAAAGTCTTCTTCAAAACAAGAGTGACCAAACATAATGAGAAATTTCTGAAATGTCAGAAATCTGAAACTTGTCGGATAAAAGAGAATAATAATAAGTAATGAACCAAGTTCGGCTGTACAGGACATCTGAAGGCATAAAAAATTTTTGGAACAAGCAAGATCAGCAATCAGCGGATAAGACCCAGAGTAGAGGTTAAAAAAAATCTGAATCAATCCTAAAAGCAAAGCCTCAAATAAAAAATATCCAAACTAATCTTCTTGAAGTCAAGGATGTCAAATCTGAAAATTGGAGTCAACCCCCCCCCAACGTCAAAACTAAATTCAAGTAATCACAAATCTAAGACTGTTGTCTTAAGGCTGCATGAAAAAAGACTTAAACAGCAGAAAGTCAGGGTTCAATCTCAATCTGAAAGACATCTTGTATTGAATAACATTCAATAACAATTGAACCATAACATGCATCATTGATCAATTCAAATCAAATCCAAAATAACCATAGTCAAGATAACAAATCAAATCAAACTCAAAATCATTCATTTATCAAATCCAAAACAAATCTTCAAATTAAAGAGACATCAAATCTCAGTAAAAAAAGAAGTGATGCAAACTGAACCCCAATGAGTCCCGACTTAGCAGACAATTCAAAAATAAATAAATAAAAGACACCAAGCCCTGATGAAGCAAACAACCAACCAAATCCGAATCCCCAAACAAACCCTAATCAACTTGAATTAAATCCGAACAAAAAATTCTCAAAGATAAAAATAAGTCAAATAATTTCAAATCAAATCATTAAGTGAATTGTAATAAACTCAAATTAAATCTGAAATAATCTCAAAATAATAATAATATACACCAAGTTTCAATTTAAAACAAATCTCAAAAGATAAAGGACACCGAATCTTAATACTAAAATAAATCAAACAAACCTCACATAAAAAAATCAAATCTAACTAAATTCAAAGTACTAGGTGTTTGTATTCCATCAAGATCATGGGGCCGTTGCTCATGTGTTTATTTTGTGAATGTATGTTTTCTGTGCACGAATTGTTATGGCGGCTAATCAAATGTATTGGAGTCATTCCTTGATGTAATTAACATCGGTAGTTCACATGTCTGAGGAGAGGTCAAAATAAAACATTTTAAAAGAATCCAAAACCTTAATATATGTTCTTACACATATCATTGAATTAGCTATACTTCCATGGAATACCACCTTTTCTCCTAGTTGTTAAAGCTAAATCAAAACTTAAATGTTTTTTCCAAAGAGGTAAAGATGTTTTAAAAATTGAGCTTACATCAACCACCCATCAGCCGGTCGAGCCAAGGTGGGGTTTTATGTATCATTTCTTCCTTTTTTTTTTTGCTTTCCCGGATGGTGAAACCAAGTAACCCAGTTGCAGCATAGTTGTACATCCTAGTCCCATTGGATCGTGGCAGGAAGGTTTATATATTATCTTTTCTTTTACTTATGTTTATAGATGGGACCGCCTGGCAGTTACAGAGACTGGCAATATCCCAAAATGGTGAGATTTTCTCAAATACCTCCACAATATGGAGCTTAGAAGCCCATTGGGCAGGTCATGTGAAAGAAAGGTTTACATATTATCTTTTCTTTTACTTTTGTTTATGGATGGGACCACCTGGCAGTTACAAAGACTGGCAATATCCCAGAATGGTGAGATTTGCTCAAAGATTTTATTCCTTAAGGGCCCACTTATTGGTTGCAGAGGAACAGGAAGTGGTGAAGGATGCTGGATGCATACCACCGGAAGGACTTCTTCTTAAAAGATTTTTTCATTTTTGAGGAGGGTGCATGAGAATATACCAGGATTTTAAGCTCCTGCCTTGTGCTGGGATCATGGAGGCAGCTGTGCACCCCTCTTTGACTGCCAATCCCCCAAGGGTTGCACTTGCACTTCCGTTGGGGCTATTTATTATATATAAAAAATGTTTTTTTAATGCAAAGGGGGCTTGGCTATGGAAGAGTCCACTGAAGTCCTGACTTGTGCAACAGATGGAGGATGAGATTTATCTTCCATATCTCTTCATCTGATTGCATCAAGTTCCTCTCTTTCTATCCAGTCAAAACCACCCCCTTCTATCCTTTTCAACACAGGAAGTTAAGTCAAGCCCCTGGTGGAGTTTTCTTCGTCGGTAAAGAAACCAAGTCTCCATCATCCGGACAAGTTCCCCAAAGTTGAGATGATGCATATGTTGAAGAAATATCTCCCACATCACTTGCAGGTGGAGGAGGAATAGTATTTTGGCTTTCAAATTGAGGGTTCTAGTTACTTGTTTTCTCCTCCTTGATAAGACATAAGCTTTGGAGTTCCTTCAAAGGTACCTGCATTGCCAGTGCTGCACCATAAAAGAGAAAATTTCTATGTATATTTTCTAATAGGATCGGATGCAACAGCACCCAATATAGACAAAGTTATTTCTAGTTTCCTACATTTTCAGGGATTCAAAAGTACATGAACCTTTATTTAGTTATAAAACACAGAGAAAATCATTATGCTTGTTCTTTGATTAACATTAGAAAAATAAACCCAAAACAGAAGAAGAAACAACTTAGCGAGCCATTTTGTGTTTGGAAAATTTACAGCACCTGGCAGAAGAACATCCGGTGGCGATTATCAAAGTTCCATACTTGAGTATCTTTCCTGATGAAGTTTCGAGAGTATGTGTTTTGACATCAAGGTGTGTAACTGGGTCTTCATACAATACCTTAAAGAAAAAATGCAATGATATTGAAAACTTACTGCAAGAAAATGGATGAACAGCAAACACTAGTTAGCTCCCAAAATTTTCAATATATTAGTTATAGGACTAGGATGAGGCTGTGGAGAAAGGGTTACCATATTCTATGTTCAAAAGGGAAAGTCATGGACTCTCAACTGTTGTGATGTCAGCAACAAAAAGGAGACCAAGTAAAAGAGGGTGTGTAAGCTTGTGACACAATTGTTACCTACACAAATGCTGACTTGTCATTTGGTATGTTATTGCTTATCCTTCTTTTGGAGGCACAATTGTCAATTTTATTGTTTATCCTTGCTAGTGGAGGCAGAATTGTCATTTATCAATGAATTTCATTGGTTGATTGCCGTAATATAAAGGGTTGTGCATCAGTTCACTTGAGAATTTGATATAAGGTGAGTACATAAGCTAACAAAGCTTTTTATGGCTGAAATTCAAGTTATGTTCCCCCAGTTATCAGATTCTTTTGTAATTCTAGTGGAACTTTGGACGCAAATTCACTAAATGGCTAGACAAGAAATCATTAATTTACGTGCATGAAAATGACAGCTGAAGCATGTTATCACTGACAGAGACCTCTGGTCTTTTACTGGTCCTGAACTATGAAGCCCCCACATTGCATCATGGTAAAGTACATTATCTCAACCCCTGTTTTCAAGGCGTCGCCTAGGCGTCGCCTAGGCGACAAGGCGCCCCAGAGGGGGGCAAGGCGATGGGCGCCTAGGCGCCCATTGCCTTAAATAACTATTTTACTTATTTTAATAATAAATAATGCTAATTAAGTGTCAATATCATATAATTAAGTTGTTTTAGAGTAAAAACAACTAGTTTTAATAGTTAATTTGACTATAAATTAACATTTTGATGAATAATAGCTAGGGTTAAATGATTTTTTAAGTGTTTACTAATAGATGATATAATTTAAATAGTAATTTTAACTAATTTGTCAAGTAATTTAGTCTATGTAACTATGCAATTCCCACATTATTGATTGATTTGCATGGTGTCAAAGTTATTTTGCATCATTTTTTACATATATCTTTATTATTTTATCTATTTTACTATATAAAATAAGGCGTCGCCTAACGCCTCGCCTTATCGCCAAGGCGGTACTATGTCGCCTTGATCGCCTTGGCCGCCTTAACAACTATGATCTCAACACTCAGAAAGTGATCCCGATATTGTGGTGTTCCACACCCTTCATGCTTCCTATTATGAGCTTAGTTTTAATTATTTTTAGAAGGTGAGAAAGAACATCAAATTTTGTTGAGTGACACAAAAAACAAGTAAAATATAAGTAATGAGAGAAACATAAAACAGATAAGTAACAAACTTATATCAAGATGACAGATTCACAGCAAGACAAGAACATCAAAAGACAAAAAACAAGAATCCAGAACCAAAAAACAAGCAAGGACCCTTGAAAGTGATCTACTGACAAGAAACAATATATATGCCAGCTATGTTTTCTTGCACAACCATCTCAAGCGCCTAGCCACTGAGGCAAGGCGAGGCAAGGCCTCACTGCCTTGTCTTGCCCACAACCGCCTCAGGCAGTCGCTTTTTCCGCCTCGCCTCAGCCCCCTAGGTGGCTGAGACAGGGCGAGGCAATGAGGCAGTCCGCCTCATTGCTATTGGATCCGGGTCAGGCCCAAATTCGATTCAACTTAACCCCTCCTGGTTTCTGTCTCTCTCCCCCTCCCGACAGTCTGCGCACCCCGACGGAATGCTGTAAACCCCTCCGGACCTCCCGACGGAATGCTACAGGCCCCTGCAACTGCTTGTCGCTGAAGAAGCCGCTGTTGCCGCCGCCAGAAGCATTCTCCAACGACCAAAATAGGTTCAGTTTAGGGTTTTTCGATTTCTTTTTCATTTTTCCTTAGTTTTTTATTCTTCATCATTTTTCTGATACATCATTCTTATTTTAGGCTTTGGTTTGCTCTTTTTTTGGTGTCATTTGTCGGATAACTGATTTTAGCTGAAGTAGGTATGTTTTTTTCAATTTATTTTTTTTCCTTTAAGTTTGCATTCCTAATGTAAAATATTGTTGTTACTAGCACACCGGAGAGGCAGAGAAGCCGAAAGTTGTCATAATCGGAATTGGGAAAAGTCGCCGGAGAAGCTGGACATTGTTAGAAAGGTATATTTTCTGTTTTTTCTCCTATTTTCAGACTGTTGGCACCTCAAAATCTCACGAAAATTGAAAGGACATCTGTAGAAAACAGTGTCTTAATGCGCAGAGAAAAAAAAAAGAGAGAAGAGAAGAAAAGAAAAGAGGGAGCTGGCAGACATGGCCCAATAAAATTAGCCATCCACGGATGTAGCTAAAGCCAGCCCATTCACGCCCATCTCTCCTGGCTGGCCCATTCAAAAAAAAAGAAAAAAAAAGAGAAAAAAAAATACAGAAAGAGAAGCTGTCGGATTGAGGAAAGAAACCAACTCCCGTCGGATTCTCCCCCGGAGCCAGAGATGGCAGGGGACTGCCGTGAGAAGGCAGTGGAGGATAAGAAGGGAAGGGGGGGTCGATCCCATAAAACCCGGGATTGCTCCGAGTCCTGTTTGGATCCGCAATCTCCAATGCGGGAAGTCTCCCGACGGAGGAAGGACACGGCGGAGGCCTATAAGAGACACCCCAAGGAGAAGAGACGGGGCAGAGAGATTGCGCGAATACCCCCCCCCGGAGAAAGTAGCAGGCTTGAGGAGAGAGTACCGTTCGATTTTCTCCGCCGGAGCTGTCAAGCCTTTACGCTTCCTGCGTCGAGGCCGTCGTAAGGTGGAGATTGATTCCCTCTCCTAACTGCCGGAGCCTGTTCCTAGCTCCTGCGGAATTGCTCCCTCCTGCCGGTGTTGCCGTCGGAGGCTAGCGCGTCTATTACCCAAGCCGGAGGAAGCCGCCGCAAGACAGCCCGATCGCCGCCGGAGAGGTTTGCACCCTCTGCTTCCTCCTTCGCGATCGCCGGTCACCTTGTCCGCCGGCGGGAGCTTCTCTGTCGAAGGCTCTGGCCGCCGTCGGGAGCATTCGGGTGCTGCCGAGGCCCGTCGAGCGCCTGCGGAGCTGTCCGCCGCAGTCGGTTGGTTGGGAGGAGGAAACAAGCCGCCGGATTTATTTTTTTCCCAACATATGTCCACTTGGCACATGAAGAGGAGGAAGGAGAGGCGCGCGGCTCCGATTTTGACCCGGGGTCAAAATTGGGGTGGGGCCCACCCAGGAAAAAGAAAACAAAAAAAAAACCTCCGCAGCCGCGGCCAGGCGCCGCGTGCGCGGGAGCTCGCAGGGGGAAGCAGAGGGTTGACCCGCAGGTCAACCTTATGGTGGGGCCCACCAATGAAAGGTGTTAAAAAAAAAAGAGAAAGGAGGGGAAGAAGGAGATGGGCTACGGCCCAATATCCCTCGGTGACCAGTGGCAAAAAAAAAGGATTTTAAAAGGAACAATCAAGTTCAAACTTAAATAAAAATGCACCTAATTAATTAAACGAACCGAGAGGTGAGCATCCGGCCGGTAAAAATCCGCCTCGTGGTCTCGGCGAACTTAAAAAGAATCGAAAATAAATGGGCAAGCAATAGGCCGGCTTTAAGCGCGTCTATTGACCCGTAGTCGAAAAAAAAAATAAAAAATAAACAATAAACGAAATTAAATAACAATCTGCGCAATTGATCGACAATGAGACGAGCATCCGGCCGGGCAAAAACCCGCCTCGTAGTCTTGACTTAATTTAAAGAATTCAAAACGAGAGGGGAAAGCAATGGGCCGGCTTTAAGCACGCCCCTTGACCCTTTAAGGTGGACATACAAAGGTCTAGTTAAAGACCCCAATGTCTTACCATGCCCGAGAGGAGTTATTTTGCCCGTTATGCCATGGGGAGTGTGCGGGGATCAACATGCCAATATGCCCAGAACCATAGGCTAATGAGGTAGGCCAACCATGGGATGAGTGCCCACAAGCTTTTCAAAAGCCGGGTATGCTCAACCTTGAACCGGTTGGGAGAAGACTCCATATGCCTATCAAAGGCAGGACCATGCTCAAAATACTGAAATGACAAGACAGATTTCCAGATGCCTATCAAAGGCTGGGATGTGTTCAAGACTATATTCAAGACTGGCATACACTTGATCCCGAATGGAGGGGATGCCACAGTTGTTGTAAAAGAGAGGAAGCAGGAGGACTTGTGAACCTCAAACAATGAAAAATTCAATATTCAATGCAAGGAGAAAACAGTCCCCGCCGGAATGAATGAATGCAAGCACATTAAAAACTGAATTTTAAATCTGAAATTTCAATAAAATAAAACATTTAAAAAAACCTGAAATCCATCAATCTGTAAAAATCACAAACTGAAAACAGATTTGAAACTGAAATCTAAAGCAGAATCTGAAATCTGAATCACCTCTGAAATTCAGAGATTAAAAAATCTGAAAAAAATCTGAACCAAGGAAATCTGCAATTGAAACTCTGAAAATTGGAGAGTCCAAAATCTGAATTGGTGCAGAAACCCATCTGCAATCTGAAAATCAATTACATACAGAGGATCCGAACTAAAGTCTGCAATCTGGAAATTGGTCTGATTTTCGGGAGTGTCAAAGTTTGAATGCTACATTTCTGAAATTTGAAACATACAGCAAAACTGAAATCAAAAATAAAAAAAATCTGAACTTTGCAGGGGGGGCCGAGGGCTGTAAACAGGTTTATGCACAAGGTAAAAACCGAAATCTGAAATTTGAATCTGAAGTCTGAATTCAATCCACTTAAAAATCTGTAATCTGAACTTAAACCCACATAAAAAATCTGAAATTTGAGGATTGAGGTGCAGAATCCACATAAATCTGAAATCTGCAGAGGAGCCGAGCACTAAGTCTGAAAATTGAAGCTTCCACAAAAATCAGAACTCCACATTTCTCTGAAATCTGAAGCATAAAAAAAAACTGAAATCTATAAAATCTGAAGCATGTGTAAAATCTGAATTCTGAACTTGAATTGAGATCTGAAATTTGGAGTAAAACCTGAAAAATCAGAAACCAGAACCGAAGACTTTAAGATCATCAGGTTTTAATCAATTCCTTCCATTTATCGAAAGGCATCTTAATTCACAGAAAAAAAAAACTCCAAATCAAATCACATAAACCTGAAATTGCATAAAAGAAAATCCAGGAACTGTCAAATTTATGAAATACAAATTCTGCTGAAATTTGAATGAATTAAATTCAATCTAATTGAACTCAACTCAAACTCAATTTCAATTCAATTCACTCCAAACCGATCAGATTCAACTAAATCAAATCTGAAATGTGTAGTCTGAGGCATACAAAATCTAAAAATCTAAAAAAATCTGCAACCTGTATAAACAAGAACATCCTTAAAACAAATCATTTCACATAAATCTGAAAACAGCAAATCTGAAAATCTGTAAATCCGAAGCCTGAAATCTGTGATCTGTACAAGGTCAGCCCATTTCAAAATCTGAATTTCAGAAGTCTGTAAGAAATCTGGAACCCCAACTCTAAAATCTCTGAAATCAGAATCAAAACTGAAAATTGTGAAATCCCAACCTGTTTAAACTAAAACAGACCCCATTCAACTTCAAAAGGAACATCAAATAACCCAAGTTCAATTAAATCTCAAGTTCCAACAACTCATATTCTAACCAGGACCTAAAAACAATCCAATTGCATAAATAAAACTTTTAACCAAACTCTAACCAAACAAGTTAAGATTAAAACAAACAAACTGAATTAATAAGCAATCTGAACCCAGCCCTCTGTTAAATTCATTTCCGAACTTAACAGAAACCTGATTTAACCCATCCAATAAAGCCAATTCAGTCCAATCAACCCAATTCAAATTGAATCCCCCAAATCAAACAAAATTCAACTCAACTTAATGAAATCCAAATGAAACAAACAAGCCAAATTCAAATAAATTCCAAACAAACTTAAATCAATTAATCAAATTCAAACTCAAACCCCAAATCAGTTTATAAATCTGAAATTTGCACAAAAAACCACAGAGCGTCAAATTCACCCAAAACAAATTCAACTCAAATCAATGTTAACCAAAACCAAGCTGAATTTTAAATAATTCAATTCCAACAAAATTCCAATTAAAAGCAATTCAACCCATCAAATTTAACTCAACCTAAATTCAACTCAAATCAAATTCAAACCAACAAATTTGATTAAACCAATTCAATTCAAATCAAATTCAAACTAAAACTGAGTGCTTGCATTCTATCAAACTCATGGGGCTGTTTTCCTATGTCCATATGTGTGTGAATGTTCATTTTTGTGGATGCATGTTTTCTATTTTCATGGATTGCTATGACGTTTAATCAAGGATATTCGAGTTATCTCGATGTAATTAACGTTGGATCTTCGCACCATCCGACGGGGAGAGGTCAAAATCAATTTTCAAAGAACCTAACAACCTCAACATATAACTTTGACCCTAGTTAGTACTTTTATGAAATATCATCTATTTTCCTAATAAGTCAATACTAAGGTCTAATCAAATCTAATCCAAATTCAAATGGAAAATGAATTTCCAAAACAAAAGAATTAATCTTTTGAGATTTTGAGGTTACATCACAGACTTATTTTTTGTTTTGTTGTTTAGTTCAACTTAGTACGTTTCTTAGCACACACCGATTTCATTTTTCCAAATCCGGCGAAGCCACACCTTATCGGAAAGCTATAATTTCAATTATTTAGGGCTGTTTTTGTGTTTTTTTACTTATGTCAACTTAGTTTGTTTATTACTACACCAATTTAGTTTTTCCGATTAGTCTTCAACTTCATTTGATCATTAGACACTAATGTATATAGTTTGTTCTTTTCTAGGTTCTTAGCTTGTTATTATGAACATGTCTCAAACCATGGACCAAGATCATGGTTTGGGGATGGGGTCCACCCAAACCCCGTCTACAACGGACCCATTAATTTTGAGACATGCTCCTAAGTCAAAGGACAATGGATGGAAGTATGAGATACTTGTAGATCCCAAAAATAGGGATCTTGTTAAATGTACCTTCTGCAACAACGATTGTAAAGATGAAATTTATAGATTGAAGCAACACATAGTTAATCTTTCTACAAATGTAATGAGATGTAAGAAAGCTACACCAGAAGCTAAGGAAGAGATCAAGCAACACATGAAACAAGCTAAGCAGACTCATTTTGAGTATATCACAGTCATTAAGGAGATTTAAGGAAAAGACAATCTTTTAGGCATGTCATCCACTCCTTCGGAAGCAACTTTCGATGGTGAAGAAGTACACCATTTTTATGATCCAACTTTTATGCCTCCTCGTACATGAGGGCTAATGCACTATTTTGTAAAACAAAATCCAAAAGTTTCCAAGGAGAAAAGTGTCAAAGAGAACAAACATTTGAAGGAGGAGAGGGACAAATATGTGCAGTACATTGCTCGCTGGATGTACCAAGTAGGTATACCTTTCAATATTGTACGCTTGAATAGTTTTCAAACTATGATGGAAGCAATTGGACAATTTGGCCCAAGTTTGAAGTGCCCTACATACCAAAAAGTTCGTGAGAACTTGCTTGTGGTTGAAAAATAAAAAGTAAGTTGGGTAAAATATGAATGCACCATGGTTCGCCGGGTCGCGACCCGGGTCGCGACCCGGACCCGACCGGGTCGGTTTTGGGGCCGACCGACCCGGTCGCGACCCCAAGACCCCGACCCCATTTTGATTTTTTTATTATTATTTTTTGCGACCCGGGCCGACCCCGTCCCGACCCGGGTCGCGACCCCGGCCGACCCGGGTCGGTTTTGCCCCCAACCGACCCGGTCCCGACTCCCGACCCCACGTTCCTTGGAATGCACTATCATATCCGAAGCTTGGATAGATAAAAGGGGGCGAACATTGAATAACTTTTTAGTGAACATACCTACACGAACAGTCTTTTTAAAATCTGTTAATACATTTTCTCAAGTTAAAGATGCAAAGTTGTTGGCCGACTTACCAGACAAAGTAGTTGTTGAAGTTGATCCAAAAAATGTCATACAATTTGTAACTAACAATGAGGCTAGTTATGTAGCTACAGAGAAAATTTTGATATTCATGCATCCTCGTTTATTTTGGACACTATGTTGTAACCCATTGCATTGATTTAATGTTAAAAAATATCTCTAAGTTGTCAGGCAACAAGTCCACAATCAGTCATACTAAGTATGTGTGAAACCTTGGACTTTTGTTTTGAAAATTTTCGTTTTGTTTTGGAATTTTGTTTTGTCCTGAACTACTTAGGAAAATAGGTGATATCCCATTAATAGTACTAACTAGTCCGGGTGGTATATGTAAAAGTATGGAACTAAAGTTATTGGGTTCTTTGATTTTTATTTGACCTCTTCCCATCGGATGGTGCGAATATCCGACATTAATTAAATCGAGCAACAACTCAAAAACCCATGATTAATTGCCATAGCAACCTGTTTGGTAGAAGACTTGCATACGCATAAAAAATAAGGGGCATTGATGTTGACTCATGGTTTAATTGATGTTGACTTTTAATTTGATTTGAATTTGTTTTCAGATTTGGATTTGGTTTGAATTTTAGTTCGGTTGGAATTATCTTAATTCGATGTTGGAGTTTATTGGTGAGTTAAAATATTTTTAGAATTAAATCAATTGATTTAGGAGTTGGTGTTTTGAATTAGATTGTTTGAGATTTTGATGGTTTCACTATCTTTCCTATGGTATGTATGTATGTATGTAACTTGGGTTCAATTTCAATTTTGGTTTAATTGATCTTTGATTTTGGTTTGATTAACCATAAATTTGATTTGCTTGTTTTAGGTGTGTTCCAGATTAGGAAATTGGTTCTAACTTGGTTTTAAATCAGTTTTTTTGTCACTTATTTTTGATGCTTTGGATATCTCATTAAGTCTCTTTTAAGTTGACTAAGTTGTTGCTCGGTTAATAGTAAAATTCCGTTGGTTAAGTCACTTAAAGATGAATTTTAGATTTTTTAAATGATCTGTTTTAAGGCATTTTTCAAATTTAATGAAACATCTTTTATGTTTGTTTTATCTTGTTTACTTAGTCCAGGTTTGCATCCCATCAAGTTTATTAGGCTAGCATTTAATTGCTCAAAGTCCATGTCGGTGTCAACACTAGAATTTTCATTGCATTGAAAGTTGAACTCTAGATATATTAGTGTGGCATGTATGATGTTGATGATGATGTTCCTTCTCCCGAGATAAATTGTTCATAAGAACAAAGGAAGAATTTGGCATTACAACAGCATGACCGATTCATTCTGATCGAATAAAATTTACCTCTGATATGACTAACTCTTTCGACTTGCCACATTAGGGGAAGGGTCCATATGCAATAGGAGCTTGTTCCGTGCCTATGCCTAGAGCAACATATCAAGAGTGTGCCTAGAATAGCCGTTCAATGGAGCATCCAGTGGTGGACTAACTCCTTAAACTTAGTTTTTTTAGTTCAAATTTGACATAATAACATTCTGATTTTTGTCCAAGGCCCAATGAGCTAGTTCATGTCATCATGAGCCCAGATAGCTAGCTTCATGTCTTCTTGGGCCCGGTTGGCCTTCTTTGCATCCTTAGGCCCGGGTGGCCTGTTTGTGCTTTGAACTCCACCTGTCAGCACCTGTTTTGGGTTGAAAAAAGTGGAGGGCCCAGTTTTTTGTTTGAGGGACCGGAATAGGACTTTTGTGGATTTTTTTTTGGTAGAAAAAATTGTAGGCCCGCCCAGTAAAGACATGGCCCGTCTTGCGGATCCAAGAATGTCGGGTGTTAACCCTCACCTTAAGACTCTAGGGGAAGGTAAAGGATGAGATTTTAAGGGGCTGTTTGGGTCTGTTTTGGAGGTGAACAAATGGGCCGAGCAGGATCTGGACAGGGGTTGGTTTAAGGGGAATGTGTAGGCCTGTAGGGACTGTTGAGAGTTCAATTGGTTTGAAAGGTAAGGGCCCGCCCGATAAAGACTTGGCCCGTCCTCCGGATCCAGGAATGCCGGGCATCGACCCTCACCTTAAGGCTGTTGAGGGGCTGTTTAAGGGTCTGTATGGGGGTCTGTGTAGGGGTGCCTTAATTTTGAAGGGCTGGCAGGTGTCTGCTTTATGACTTGATACAGGACTGATTAAGAGACAGACGGGTCTGATTGGGAGTTCGAACATGGTCCTGTTGAGGGGTCTGATTGGGGTTGAACAGTGGTCTGATTGGTGTCAAACAGTGGTCTGATTGGGGTGTTCGAACAGGGCTCAAACAGTGGGCTGATTGGGGTCAAACAGTGGGCTGACCCGGGGTCAAACAGGGAGGCTGACTTGGGAATCAAACCATGCTTGAAAAGGGGTCAAACAGGGGCTGACCTGGGGATCAAACAAGGCCAATCAG
The DNA here is from genome assembly GCA_036172225.1 of Cryptocoryne crispatula var. balansae. NCBI lineage: Eukaryota > Viridiplantae > Streptophyta > Magnoliopsida > Alismatales > Araceae > Cryptocoryne > Cryptocoryne crispatula. Next base: position 45,153,705 of record CM069921.1, read on the forward strand.
GGGGTCTGTTTAGGGAACAAACAAAGGACTGACCAGGGACTGTTTTGAGGGTCTAAAGGGGGGTCGAACAGATGGTCAAACAGGATCAAACAGGTGGCTTCGGCTGGGCCGCTGAAGTGGGCATTGAAGAGGAATAGGAGGATAAAAGGAGAAGATGAGGTGCAACCGATGGTGCTTTTACCCATACCTTTTCTTCTCGTCCTCTCCCTTTCTTCTTGGCACAGCAGCAGAGCAAGGGACCGGGGCTCCCTTTTTAGACTTCTTCCCTTCTCTTACTCTTTGACCTTCTCCTGCTGGTACGTAGCTGTGGCAGCCTCCAGCTTCTCCTTCTCCTCCTTTCTCCCTCTGCAGGTCAACAGCTGGAACCTGATTGCCTCACGTACCTGAGCGTTTTCCTCCTTTGGCAGTCTTTTTATAGGAGGAATGGAGAGATAGCATCCTCGAAGGACTCTGTGGTCAGATATTATCTCTTCTGGGAGATAAAATCAGATGGAGAAGAAATAGGAGTGATTTCCTATTTTCTAAACATTTTTGGCGCGATTTTCCCTATTTTTTAGGTGATATACCCCACCTCCACCTCTTCCAGCGTGAAGGGATAAGTGTGAGGGCATTTTGGGCTTTTTTGGGAATTTTATGGATTATCCACAAATTTCTGGGATTTATCTGGATATTCCGATAAGAAAATGTCAAAAAAAGTCAGAAAATGTATTTTCAAGCCCAAAAAAACACAGAAATTTCATAGAATATTTTAAGGCCTTCAAAAATAATATTGGGCATATAAAATTATTTTTGACCCAATATTTGGATTTTTGGAAAAAATGATTTTCTAGAATTTTTTGAAACAAACCAAAAAATATGGTATTTCCAAAAAATTTGATTTTGGGTCTTTTTCATGAATTTTAGATGATGGATTGGATTTTTCCTTGCATTTTTAATATTTATCTCTACTTTCGAAATAAAAAATAAGATAGATATTATTTTCTTTGGAAAAGTGAGCCCAATGGGCCAAGATGTTCAAATTAGGCCTGAATTGCAAAGACTTTTGAAATTCATCAGGTCGATGAGGAATTGAATTTGGATATTTAATTGAGATAAAAGAAATATCTCAATTAAAAAAATTTCTCTTTTTTTTCCTTCTTTTTATCCTTGTGGAAGATTTTACGGTGTCCACAATATGTCATGACATTTTTATGCTCATACAAAGGTTCTTGTCATGATGAGAAAGTTCACGAATGAAAGAAATTTGTGTAAGATAGCGATCACAAGATAATATCTCAAATTAAAATGTCTTTTATTGTTAATAGTAATGTTTAATGTGTGTTTAACCATCAATAACATTTTTATTTTTATTTTTACAAGGTTTGCAACAAACTCCACGGTATGTCGCGACATTTATTTATGCTCATACAAAAAATTTTGCCATGATAAAGTTCATGAATGAAAGAAATTTGTGTCTTTTTACGTTAATAGTAATTTTAAATACATTTTCTATATGTTAGAAATATTTTCTACTTTTTTAGAAGTATTTCATGCTTTCTTACATGTATTTCTAGTTCTTTTTAAAGGTATGTTGTTTTTTTCACTTTCAAATAACCCCCAAATGTATAAATAATAAAAATATATGATAATAATATAAAAAATGTCATCTCAAGTGCCTGAATCGGTCGTCTCTTGCCTATGCTGTGATGGAGACAACAGCAGCTGCCTTGCATAAATGTTGCACCAACCATAACTTCATCTCAAATTTTATAAAATTCTCTCGGAGAATACCAAATAGCCCATTGTATCACAAAGCATTGACCAATGAAATAGGATAGTCCCTCGAAGAAGCATCACCATGTCAAACTTAAGACTAAGCATCAAACATCCAAAGAAGAATCTAGCAAGCTGATGAATCAGAGTTTGCAGAACAAAGTGTTGGCTGATCTGGTGTCGGGACAAGTGAATTCAGCTAAACAGCTCAGATGCCAATCCCGAATCAGAATACAAGGATTTCAGGATAGGAATTCAACCAGGAATCAGCAAGATCTGATTCCAACCTCAATAGGTATTAGATTGGCTGATCCACCTGATCTGGGGAGAAGCCAGGATTAGCCAGGAGCCAGAATTGGCAGACTTACTCGTGACTCATCTGAATTTAACTATTGGGCCAGAATCGGCAGATTCTGGGCTGAAGATCAGACAGTCTTGACTTAGGATCAACCAACCGATCACAGCTGATCTCAAGGCAGCCTAGCAAGTCTCTTCTACTTAATGGTGTTAGAAAATGAACAAAGTGCAAGACAACACACTTCCATGCGCTCTGCTATACGTCTACTGACTTTGTTGCCAAAAACGTTACCTTTCTAGTAGGCTTTAACAACAGAGGATGAATGGGAGAACCAAGTATGGAGATGATCTTTGACGCCCTGTTTGGTACGGGGATAACCTAGGATAAACTTAGTTTATCCCCAAACTCCTGTTTGGTACACATTTAAAAATGAGTTTAACCTAGATTAAGTTAATCCAGGTTATCCCCAAAATTAGGAATAAGTGCAGGGATAAATCATCCCATCTAATATTTGAGATATCTTACTCCCAAAATAATATTTTGAGGATACGCGCGGAAGCTCCGGTCGGGGGGGGGGGGGGGGGGGGGGGTGCCGCGGGCGGGGGCGTGCGGGGGTGGGGGGGAGCTCCGGGGGCGGGGGGCGCGCGCCGGGGGGAGGGGGGCGCGCGGAGTGAAGGGGGTGCCGCGGGGGGACGTCCGCGCGGGGGGAGCTCCGGGGGGCGGGGGCGCGTGGGGTGAAGGGGTGGGGGTGCCGCGGAGGCAGGGGGAGCGCCGCTGCGGGGAGAGGCGGGCGAGCACCACCGGGGGAGGGGGGGGAGGGGGGGGGGAGCGCTGCCGCGGAGGGGTGGGGTGGGGGAGCGCTGCCGCTGAGGCGGGGGGATGACGGGGGGACTCCAGCTTCACTCCGCAGCCGCGGGAGGGGGCGCGCGGGGTGAAGGGGTGCCGCGGGGGGACGTCCGCGCGGGGGGAGCTCGGGGAGGGGGAGCTCCGGGGACGAGGGCGCGCGGAGGGAGAGCTCCGGGGGACCAACGACGAATCTCTCTCGCGCGGCACAACAACTCTTGCGCGCACAAAGACGGCGACCCTGCGGCGGGGGCTCCGGCAACTCTCGAAGCGGCGTGGCGACTATCATAGCGGCGGACATTCCGTGGCGTTGGACTCCCTAGCTCCGGCAATGTTGGGCTTCTTAGTTCCTCTGTTCCCCAGCTCCGGCATGCTCAACTAGATAGCTTCAACCCCCAGGCAATCGTAGTGCTCAACAAGGCATGGAGGTTGGGATGGGCGCCGGAAGAAGATGCAGGTAGAGATAGGCCCGTCGGGGTCTACCATAGCCATCTAGGCACACCGCGCAGGACGACGATGGTTGGGACTCCTCGTCGAAGTCATCAAACTTCTGCCGTCACCGCCGTTGGCTTTGATCGTGGAGCCCCTTCACCTACTATTTATTAACAGCTCCTCATATGTCCCGCGTGGACATCCATGGCGACCGCTAGCAGCAGAGATCACTCTGGCCCGACAACATACATGCCACCTCCTCCGGCAATGAACTCACCCCAAAGTGGGCTATGAGGATGGAGAGAGGGATGATAAGGAAGAGGAACCATCAAAGGGGGTTTGCTGCGGAGAAGGAGAAGTGATTTATGGTTTCTTGCTGTGACGGGTCTGATCGTGCAACGAGAGGTTTATATAATATATAGTTTTCATTTGATGAAGGCAAGGTGTTCGATAAAATTACTTAGTCAGTGAGTTTAAGTTTGTGTTAGAGGTGTGAAGGTCAAGCTTCAGATTGTTTTGATTTAATTATTTAATAAAATAATTAATTGTATATATTTTATTTATAGATTATTAAAATACATATTATTATGTTATAAAAACCATATATATGTTTATATTAATAATATTATTAATTATGTATTATTAAACTACATATTTTTAATAATATTATTAAGTTTAACATATATAAAAGATAATATTTATAATCTATACTTCAGATTAGATGAAAATTAAGTGTTAAATTCACGAGAAATCTAAGTTCTTAGTTGATTTCATGAAGAATGATTGTTTATATTATGTTTTCATTTTCATATTTATCGGATATTTATGAATATGTTATGAAAAATAATAGATAACAATATAAAAAACAAAGATAAAAATATAAAAATATAAAGTTATCCTCAAATTAATCTTTGTCATGCCAAACATAGAATAGGGTTATCCTCTAAATCTATCTTAACTTAAACCAAACATAATAAGAATAGGGATAGTCACGAGGGGTGACTTATCCCTATCCTCTTTATTTCTATCCCAATACCAAACATAGCCTGAGGTTTTAGCAAGGATGGTTGGATTGGCCTCCTATATTATCTACTGCCTGCCAACTGTATCTGCTGGGTATCAGACAGATCAGGGGGTGGCAAGTCATACATGGATGAGATGGACAGGTCAATCATGCAATCCTAGATATGATAAGCATTCTTTTACATTAAAAAGTATGGGAGGTAAAATAATTAAAAAAGGAAAGATTCTTCAACATGATGCACGAATAACAAAGACAACAACTTCAATAACATCTCTAAGTTGGAAATGATAACAAACTGTACCTCTATCCCATGGTGCTCATACCATTCAGAAGTTTGCCTTTCACCACCAGATCCAACACAAGTATGGAAGCCCTGAAATAATTAGAACAAGAACAAAAGTCGCTTGTGAACTTCCCACTAAAAATGACAATAATCTGCACGGTACAGCATTTTCTAAATTTGAATGCATATATAACAAAGAATTGTATTGCAATAAATGATTAGATTCTTGAAGCAACATCAAACAAAACATGCCATTCCAGCAACAAAAATGATAGATGAGGTGTTCCTGAAAATAGATTGGAAAAAAGAAAGTAAATATCAAAAAGATGAGAACAGACCATGGAAGACAGAACCAGCCAATCAAGATCAGGATCGGCATAAGTCGATCCAATTTTGGGTAGGAACTCCGTTAAAAAATCCTGGATTCCCCACCCCCCAAATCAGCCATGATCAGGACCGATTCAGCCTGAATTGGCCACTAATGTGCCCAGTGGTGTGGATGACCCAATAGGAGCCAGATCCATTGACTTCCTATCATATCAGGTCCATACAACTGTCTTCCCCAGCCCATAAAATGAAGAAAACACAATGCTACATGCCACGTCACCGCCGCCCCAGCACCAGATTCCAGTTAGGGACAGATCGAACAGTAATCCCATGTAGAATCCATCCGCCAATTTTTATGTTTTTTATTCTTTTCTCTGTTTTGAAAAACCGACCCATAGCGATTTTGGATTGGTTTCCATCCCCTTGAATTGCCAAATTAGGCTGACAAGAACTCCGATACCTATCATGCCTTCCTTGGAACATACATGTGGAGAGAGAAATAAAGAGATATATAAATATATATATAAAGGGAAAACTGGGAGCATATATAAAGAGATATATAAATATATATATATATAAAGGGAAAACTGGGAGCATTGTAAGGAATATCCAGGATATTATGAGAATAAGCCATGCTCGACTGAGTAAATTGATGCATCTTGAAGATGATAAATAGATAGATTTTAACGAAATTGCTCAATCCGTTTTTGGATATGGATATAGAGATATTATGACTTCACATTCACAATTGATCTCGTAACATCAAGAATATGAGTCATATGACAGTTATCACACATTTTGGAAATGTAAAGTTTGCTCTTCTATATCATTAGTAGTTTAAAATTTAAGAAATGGCATATTTAATATTTCATATTCTTACATTTGTGTAATTCATACCCTTCAAAGTTCAAATGCATGTTGTGTGCTTGGATGTTCCTAATGTTTTGCTTTCTTATGATTTTCTGATTTTTTTTTGAAAAATAAATAAAACTGATCTGGGCTGGCACCAAATCAATTTTAAGTCAAGTGGATAAGCACTTTCACTTATCCGATCCAGTAAGGAATAAGAATAAGATATGGCCGATTTAGGACCCGACTTTGATCCCGTGATCCTTGCAATTAATGCAATATCAATTCAGCTTTCAGCTGATGCAAAAGGGCCAGATGTCAGCTGGCCCGAAAGATCAGGTTCCCCTACTAATGATGAATATTAATAGTTTATATAGTTCTACAAATTTATCAAACTCATCCCATGGCATGTTATGGTAATGGACATGGACCTTTAGATGTGTCTATGTGAAGGGATTATTTTCACAAATGATTAACAAGGTAGCAATAATGCAATATTGCATGTAAAAGAATCTAATGGAGTTGACCAATGAAAGAATACACGCTAAGACACATTTAGATGATCAAAGACAGTGTAGGCTTATTACCTAGATATTGGTTTTAAGCACATCAATATCTACATTTCTTCTTTGAATTGCCAAAGAATCTACTAAAAAACTAAAAATAACAGCCTAATAACAAGGTAAAGTAAACTTTACCGGCAGACGTGCTGGCTTCTTATCTGGAGGGAATAAATAAGCTTTAGTCAATGCTGGTCTCTCATATGGTGCAACAGCCTATTTTTCACAGAAGACCATACTCAATTATTAGAAATTAAACAATTAAAAGAGAAAATTGGAAAGAGAGTCTGCTAAAAAAGGGAAGGGAACCTGTCAATGCACGCCAACTAAAATAATGTAAAAGAAAATGTTAGTATAAGCTTCACAAAGAGCAGATTTAATAACATAAAAACAATCACGTTCAAACAATAACATGCACCATGTTTCCCTGGAAAGTTCACAGGACCACATAATCTAGACCTGAATCAAGAAACCATTTGTGCTAGCATCATTTTTCTCCCACAATTGCATACATTCTCATAAATGTTTTGTACATTAAAACTTAACTTCTGATTCTTGCCCATAGATGCTAGGTGAAATTTTGCACACATTCAACTTCCTAGTGCATGAAACACCATATGAAACATGTAGTGTACTTAACTCCTTCAGAGAAAGTAGCAACTAGAAGAAAAAGGGTTTAGATGCTTCATTCATCATTTTCTAAACGATATCTTAAACACTATATACTCAATAGTTGTTTAAGATTCAATATTAACATTGTGTTAGTTTTTATCCAAGTTCTTAGGGTTTATATTTTTGAAGACCACCTAAAACAGGTGATTCATTGATATGCAAAATAACAAGTACAAACGTAGAATATCTCATTGGTCTATACAATAGATAAAACAAAGAGGTAAATAAAAAACTGCCACTCAAGGACCACCACGAGCCCTCATTATAGAAAGAAATAAAAGAGACTCGCCCGTTACATGAAGAATCACTTGTACTGGTCGAGGATAGTAGTATCTGCAGTTCAAATCAATTTCAGTCCCCTGCCTCTGCCCAATCATGCATCAAAAAACCTGCCATCAACAATGTCCTTTGTGGATGTTGAGAGTCAAACAGTACTATTCCTTGTCATCCACACATTCAACAACAGAGATTGCAGGAAGGAATGCTGCCCAATTGCCTTTTCTTTGCTCTGCTGACTTTAAAACATTCCCCGAATCTTCTGCTCTTCCCCCAAGTGTGTCTGGAAGAGCTTGGAAAAAATTTTGAACATTGATGATGCCACAGTTAAGGAAGAAGCGATTTTGATCCTCCCCAAAAAAACAGCAATAACTGCACAGTTTGCTAGATGTGTTTTACAACCACTTAATTCTATACATGTTGGTAATCTTCCCCTTTCGATTTTCCATAGAAGAAGCATAATCTTTAAGGGCACATGCTTGAGCAAAACCACATTAGCCCAGTCCACTTGATGCCTCCGCAACCCAGCTGCTTGGAGATTGTAATGACCTTGAACGTGCCGTTAGTGCTCCATCACCATCTTTTAGTGTCTTATTTGTTTAGGTTAAGCTCAATTTCCCCACCAATTTGCTGTAAGCTCCTCGTAAAGCTCCATGACCAGACATGGTTGTTGGAAAAGAAATCCAAAGAGATGATTCATTTAGAGACTTTTCCAATCCATTCTTCCCAAAACTTAATTTCCCATTGACCATTGTTCACTTGGATAATAGAAACACACCTGAAGATATCAATGAGGCTGAAAATATCCTTCCAAACATTGGACCAACCAGTCGAATTGAAGAGTGTTGACCCACCAGCCATCTTGTTTGTAGCACTTTCTTCGAACCACCTTAACCCAAAATGGAGAATGATCAAGTTCTAGTCTCCAGAGACATTTAAAAAGTAATGCCTCATTTGAAGTTTCTAGGGCAAATAATCCTAGTCCTCCCTCCCTCAATCTGCAAGTACGCTCCCATCTAACTAAGTGCCTCTCTTTCCCCAAGGCATTAGCCCCTTTCCATAAGAAGGCGGCTCCACAAGGTTCCAGTTTCTTACATGCATTGATGGGAGCTTTAAATACAAAAAATATATATAATGGAATGTTGAATAGAGTTGAACTAACTAGCAGCAATTTTGCACCTGCTGAAAGAAGGCTCCCCTTCCAACCCAAGGATCGCGGGATCGGGATCGGACCCTGGATCGGTGGGGTCCGATCCGGATCCAGGTCGATTCTCTTGGAGCCAGACCGATCCAGAATCGGTCTGGATCGGTTTTTTTATTTTTGGCTTTGTGAAAAAATCTGTAAAAATCGCCAAAAAATCAATAAAAATACATAGAACTCAGAAAAAATGTGAAAAAAATATAGGGAACAATCAATCATATAACAAATTAACAATCAATCATATAAAACACATATCATATCCAATCACACAATAGAATACATCATACATCAAATAAAATACATATTTGTATGAAACAAACAATCATATCCAATCACACAATAGTACAACACATATTCTTCTTAACACTCATATTACATTGCGTTAAATAAATAAACAAATACATATGCCATCACCACCAACTACGGTAATCTCCCGAGTAGGATGGATCTGGATCTCTGTCCTGGTCATTTTGATTGTCTTGAAATCTCCATTAATTTGGGTCAGTCATAATTGGCCCGTATCCATAAGAAAATAAAGACTAGGCCATGTCGCTAAACTCATAAACTCTATGATCAGTCGGAGGTGGAGCAAGAAAAGATGGTGGATAGCCAGGCTCATTGTCTGAGGCAGGCTCTGGATAGGAAGATGCAAACTCGTCAAAAACATTCATCCTCGTCCAGCGTCCGCTGCCCCTGCCACTCGAACATGAGTGTCTTTTATCACTCAAATCATGCGGACTGCTCTACTCGTGCGTGCACTACTAGTAGAGCCACCCTCACCTGAGGCGCCGCCTCCACCTATGCTGCCGCCACCCCCACCTCCACCTCCACCCCTTGTACGCTGTTGTTGTGTGGGTGGGACAAATTCTTCTTCATCCTCATCTGATGAAGGTGGCTGAGTGGTCTCGGTGTCAAGGAGATGATGTCGCCGTTTGATACTTATCTTCTTCCTCTTCAATGTAGGATCTCCTTGACTACTTTGCTGTGAAGGTAAACAAACTTTCTTTAAAGCCCTGAATAATCCACCATTCTTCTTTGTGGTGGTGATGGTAGATGGACCCGCAACTGGAATCCGAGCTGGAGCTGTAGCGGTCGGGGGGGAGCTGGATGTCTCTCTGGAGAAGCTGTAATCCGGGGTGGATCAGGAAGTGGAGTTGTGCACGGAACTTGACTTTCTTGACCTTCCTGCATGTCTTCATCTTCACCAACGACGCCGTCAAGCTCTCCTTCGGCCCACGTGATCGTTGTTTGGGTCGAACTCGGCTCCCTCAGCATCTTTGTCTTCCACCCATGCTGCAAGTGGATGTTCTTCTTGGAATAGATATTCCAAGTCCACATCCGCCTGGGACAAGCCCTGAGTAGCTTGGGCTTGTGCTCTTTCTTGATACAATCCACCTGCAAACTGTGCAAATCTTTGCTCCAATGTCTTCTGCCTATCTTTGATATTCTTGATCCTCGGCCTCATATTGTAATGGCAGTAGACAAGCTTCTTCAATCTTTCTGTCTTCAACCTATTTCTCCTCTTCGTGTGAATAAGGTTGAAGGTGCTCCAATTTCTCTCACACTGGGATAGGAAGTGTTCTTACTTAGCACCCGAATTGCAACGGATACGAGTGGATTCCATCCAGTTCTGTTGGTCACCATAATCCACCACTCAGCTGTAATCATAAACAAAACAATTACATGCATCAGTAACCTTATGTAAAAAAATCAAGTAACCAAAAAGTCATTAATTCGGGTAAGCATATTACTAGGGGGGACCCTATCATGTGAATACTGCAAATCTGGATCCCCGTACACCCCAATCTTGTGCCTGTATGAAGTCATCTGAAAATCCAAAATAAATCAGTTATCTTCTCTTCTTGAGATAAAGTTATAAGTTTAATTGATATTAAACGTATTACTTACTTCAACCTCAGCGTAGGTTCTGTCTTCTTGGGTCTTACAGAGTCGTTTAATTACAAATAGTATGCCTGATAATACTTCACCATCATTACATACTTGGCCACCATACTGTATCCTTGGGTTCAAGAAGTACCCTGTAACGACATTAATACTCCATTAGTATAAAGACAGTGGGGGTAATACACAAAATATAACTTATAATACAATTATATTACACTACTAAAGTATACCTGTAGCATGAATGTCGTGATGTAGGGTTTTGTCACATCTGTTGTCAATCACTTTCCACCACTTTTTGTAACCCTTGGGATGCTTCTCTTTAATTTTCAACTTGGCTTTATCCATAGTATCATACAGGTACCCCATCTGATTTTTGTCATTTGAATCCACCAACCTAAGTACCTGCACCAAAGGCTCTATGACAGACAAGTAGTACTGCACCTTCTCCCACCACCTGTTATCTTCTATCAGCTGCTCCATCTTTAGCAGTATCTCATACTGATCCAAGGAGCTCCTGTATGTATCCATGTACTCCTGATAAGCAGTGGAGAGGATGAACCTTTTTAAACTAGCCTTGTACCTGTATAAGCTCTTTAAAGCAATAAAATGGGTGGCAAATCTGGTGGGACCCGGTCTGATCAAATCATGACCATCGGTGTGCTGCCTCATGATATGTAAAAGTCGTGGATGGCCATAGATAAATGAGGTGATTAGCTGTCCTTGGTTGACCAAGGACTTGACATTAGCATCCCTACCAATATCTTCCAACATCAGGTCAATAGAATGTACCGCACAGGGCACCCAAAACAAGTGAGGTCGAGCCTCCATGAGCTTCTTTCCTGCAACCTTATATGAGGCCCCATTGTCTGTGACAAACTGCACAATGTTGGCCTCCCCTATCTCATCCACCACAGTGTTCATCAAGCCAAATAGGTACTCTGCATTTTTCACCTGACCTGATGCATCTACCGACTTAAGGAATACGGTACCCTCAGAACAATACACAAGGAAGTTTATAAGTGACCTCCTTGTGATTCCAGTCCACCCATCGCACATTACAGTGCACCCCTCTCCTTCCAGATGGTTTTGAATCCATCTATCCATGAGGTCAACTCATCGACCTCCTCATCCACACCTGTTTCATATATGTACTTTGATGTGGGGCTTTCAACCCCGGCCCAGCCTCACCAATCGCATCAACCATAGTCTGGAAATATGGACTCGTGGTTGCATGTGCCGGGACACCTACAAATTCAAAAACAAGATAAGGGAGAAGAGAGGGTTGTTAATAAAAACGTGTAACAACAAATTCATATCAACGAGCAAATGCTAACCACAATTTCAACAAATCTTTATCTGCATGTAGAAAGAACTTAACCATATGCTTTAGGGCTTTCTTTGCTGCCCCAGTCGAGGCCTTCACCCCTTTAAATGCTTGTTTTATACCCCTCTGACCTCTGCCACTCTCCCTATACATAGCAGTGTCTCCCGTCGGCATCGGTCGAATAGAATGTGTCCTCCGGATTTCAGGCTCTCGAACTGGGCGTGTGCCCGCCCCCACATCAGATCGTCTGGCAGCCGAACCTCCTGCTCCTCGTCTTCGTTCCTCATCCTCACGGGCCTGAGCCCTACTCTCATGTACGGCTCTCCTGACCTGAGCCTCTTCCTCATCTGATAAAGATGAAGAATCAACTTGGACCCTTTCATGTGCTGGTCCTTTCCCTTTCTTACTATTTCCGGCCATAAGATCGGCGTCTCTCCGACCTAACAACTCGTCATGTAGGTCTTGTCTCTGACCAATTCTCACCTCCCTCTGTGATGCCCTTCCAGTTAAATAACCCCTCATCTCCTCCCTAAGCTCAACCGGTACTTTATCACACTTCTTTACATTGCCACCCGTCCCGGCTATATGTTGCTTTAGCCGATACACACCTCCATTCATATCTTTTTGGCACCACTTGCATCTAACTCTCTTCTTCTCTGAATCAAGGAGATGGCCATGTTGCCATCCAATGTCACGAAATTCTGCGGGGCCGGTGCCATGCTCCTCGTCTGACATCTTATCTGCAACACATAAATCCAAATTAAATAATACACAATATTAGATCAAGGAAATCCACCCCTAGCCTTAGGCAGGGGGGTGCAATTCAACCCCCATTGGGGGTGAAATAATCCTCCCCAATGGGGGATTTCATTCCCAACCCCCGCCCCCCACCTAAGGGGGGGGGGGGGGGGACTGTCCAAACAGTCACTCCTTCGGGGGTGATTGTCCAACACCCCCGAAGGGGTGATTAGCACCCCTTCGGGGGTGCAATTCCACCCCCGTTGGGGGGTGAAATAATCCCCCCAATGGGGGATTTCATTCCAACCCCCCCCCCCACCTAAGGGGGGGGACTGTCCAAACAGTCACCCCTTCGGGGGTGACTGTTCAACACCCCCGAAGGGGTGTTCGGGGGTGATTAGCACCCCTTCGAGGGTGCAATTCCACCCCCATTGGGGGGTGAAATAATCCCCCCCAATGGGGGATTTCATTCCAACCCCCCCCCACCAGGGGGGGATCGTCCCGTCACCCCTTCGGGGTGATCGTTCAACACCCCCGAAGGGGTGATTAGCACCCCTTCGGGGGTGCAATTCCACCCCCATCGGGGGGTGAAATAATCACCCATGGGGGATCCCAAACTGCGGCGCGTAATCAAGGATCGGGGGAGGGGGGAGGGGAAGGGGAGGAAGGACCGAAGGAGGGCCTGCCGGCCTGGGGGGGCGGGGGGAAGAGGGATCGAAGGTCCCCCCCCCCCTACAAACCTGTTGTAGGGTGGATCGGCCCCTTGTCAAGGCTGGATCGGCACTTCAAAAGCTGGATCGCCGGTGAACTATGCCCTAGATCTCCAAGGGGGCTTGGGGGGAAGGAGAGGAAGCAAGAAAAGGCAAGATGGGGGGAGAATCAGTCCGATCTCCCCCAATTTGGGGGTGATCAGACCTTAAAACAGACCCGGATCGATCCCGGAATCGGATCGATTCCGGGTCTTCCAGTTTTCCGGAGAATCGGTCCGGATCGACCGATTCCGGGATCGATCCGGGTGGATCGGTCCGGGATCAACCGATCTGACCGATTCCGGCCGATCCAGCCGGGACTCCCGACTTGATCGCTAATTTGGTCAGGAATCGGATCGGTGGGTACCGATCCGATCCAAGAATCGGCCGATCCTGATACGGATCGGCCGATTCTGCAATCCATGTTCCAACCTTAAAGCCTGGCCTGTACCTTTTTCACCATCAGATCACATTCACTGACTTTTAAGGCCCATTTGGTATGAGTTTAATTTGAGAATAAACCTACTAAAATTGAAAGGGGAATTTTAGCATACATATATAAGACCTACAATGTTGTATGATGGTAAATGTTGAATAATAAAAGAAAAAACATACTTCTCAAATAAGTGTCATTGAAAAAAAATGGTAAGATGTATGAGTGGTCATACTAGATTATATTGAATAAAAATGAATATATTAGAGAAAATGTAGAGACTGACGACAATTGTAGATAAATTAATAAAAGAGATTGAGATGGTTTGGATGTATTCAACGCAAATCTAAGGAGGCTCCAGTAAAAAAAGTATAAAAATATTAAAATAGTAGAAACAAAAAAATGTGGTAGACCTAAATTAACTTGGAAGAAGGTAATTCAATATGATTTAAATATTTTCAAAGAAGTAACTCAAAATCGACATAAGTGGAGAAAAAGAATTCATATGGCCAACCCCAAGTAATTTGGGACTAAGGCTTGAATTCAGTTTAGTTGTAGCTAATTGTATTGAATCAAATCCCCCATAATCTTAGATCCTACACTTGGACAGCTCAAAACAAAATTTCCTCCTTTTAGCCCTCTCTAACCTGCCATGGCAAATACCGATTGAAAAATAATCTGAATCACCCTTAGTAAATGGAACACCTCAGGAACACCAAACTCCCCTACCCATTGAATGGAACCAAAAAATATGTTCAATTTAGATAAGATATAGAGTTAGACCAAGAGAATACAAGACCAGCATCCACTATTTCAACAAAGCCACTCACCCAACCATTGAATAATCTCATTTCTATGCATCATTTCTTCTGATTCTGATTCTGTTTCTCCCCGGGCTTTCTATCTTTTTATTAAAATCACTGCAAACATATTATGCACTATCCGCATTAGTCAAAAGAAGTTGCATCAAGTCAGTAAAGAATGATGATTTGTCATCCTTCCTAATGGGCCAAAAGCGCTAGCAAAAAAATATTGATTCCTTTCAACTTTAGACACAAATCACAAGGCAAGGATATACTTGGAAGTTGGAACAAAGAATAACATCAACCCCTAAATAGCCCTCGTTCCACAACACTACTACGCCACGGCTTCTTCCAACTGATAGAGAGAAGAAAAGACCCTTCAGATTCCATAGCTTGAGACTGTCATCATCCCTTTTATTTGAAAAGTTGGAGTGTTCGTTTCTTGAAGTGCCAACATATAATTGTTGCGATAACTCTAGGTCCTTAATTCTCTATTTTTTCCCTACCTTTGGATCTGCCAACCCAATATTTCAGCTGAGAATATTTAACATAGATAAATGATTATCTCTTTCCCTCTTCTTCTCCTCTTCAAATCAATAACACAACTATTGTTCAATAGGAATTTCAATTCTCTAGACCCTACTCTCATCTACGTCAGTTTCCAAGTAGCCTTTGGAATATCCAACAATTCTAGATCCTCTCTTCTTCTTTTTAACAAATGTCCTTACTTTCACCCATGCTGACAACATGCTCAGCAGAAAACTGCGTATTGTCATCACTCAGCAAAGGCAAAATCTGCCCCCCCCCCAATGTCAAAGTGTCTTGAGAAGTGAACAGGAGCAAGGCCATTAAGTTACCATGGGAACACACCTCTACAGAACAGCCTACTGAAAGCACCTTGGTAGTCTCCCCCCAGATATGATCAACTCCATATTTTGGCTGCAACAACCCGGCCTCAGATGGAGCTTGATCTGACATTAACAACTCTTGTAAGCTTTGTCGGAGAGTCATGGAGGCTCGCAGTGCCAAGTGGGGAAGAAGATGATGGTCCACAGCATGGACTACGATGAAGAAGAACCGATTTGAGGAAGAAGGCCGAGCCAAACCAGTGCCACAAATGAAACACCATTCAAACACTCCGGCTCAGGAACAAAAGCCTGATCGATATGAAGCATCATGCCTAGGGCTGGTTCAGTGCATAACTTAAATGAATCGACCACCCAATGGGTCCCGATGAGACCTGAAGATGAAACTTTCTTCCTCTCCCATTAAGGTCACCTTTGCTCCCACCACAATCTGACACTCCTTAACCTCTTTAGCCAGCCCCGAGGCAACTTGCCTTCTCAAAATAGCACCAGTGCACCACCATCAAGGCAGGGTAATCACATTTCTCCTCTTCTCTTTGTGTTATGGGAGCAAGTTGTCAGTACCATGTGGAACAAGGCTTTACAAAAAAATTGATCCAAGAGATAGATGTGGGTTCATGAAATTGTAATTTTCTTTATCAATAAATGAGTTGCGGTGAAAACCATCTTCAAAAAAATAAATGTGGGTAATAATTTGGAGCATATTACACACATTCAATTAGAATATGATACATTCTTGTTTTCCTCAACTGAGTTGAAGAATACATCAATCTGAAAATTATGATTCATATGCTTGAAGCTGTGAAAAGACTGAATCAATAGTAAGAAAAGTGAATCAATCTGCATAAATGTGTCTAGCTCAAAAACTTTATCTCCAAAATTTTTTTGATATGCCATGGACTTCATTTCCTATCCAATATATGGGTTTGCCTTAGTGGGACAAGGGTATGAGGAGTGGAGATTGGCAATGTATGGTGGAGACAAGATGGAGAGAACTAGAAGGCTTAAAAGGTAGAATATAGTCGTAGTCGATAGGAGAAAAATGGGTGCTTTCTAAATCTGTGCTCTAGAGCATTCCATCGTATTTTTCTTAATTATGAAAATCCCAAAGAGCATATATAATAAGATGAAAGCTTGAGATAGAAATTCTTCTACAAAGTTGGAAGGAGCGCAAAGGCCTCCACTTGTTATTGTGGAACCACATCATCAAAAGGCCTCCACTTGGTAGTGTGGAACCACATCATCAAGGAAGGTGGGGTTGACTTCTTGCCCTTAAAGCTTATAAACAGAGCTCTTCAGAGAAAGTGGCTGTGGAGACTTGATCTCAACAAAGATTCCTTATGGGATATATTAGTCTGTACAAAGTACGGAATTGATAATAGCAGCGTTTGGGTTATAGATTTCAGGATCCAAAATCTAAAAGGGTATTTTTCAGAACTGGAACTTCTTCATCTCATCCGTAGCCATTGAAATAGGAAATGGTAAGGCTCGATTTTGGAAGGATAATTGACCAGGCCACATAGTTTTGGCAGATCTTTTTCCCTAGTTATTTGCGATAGCTAAAGATAAAAAAGACTAAGGTTAGGGACCTTTGAAATAATTATGCAGTTAATGAAAATTGGTCTTTTTTAGGAGAAACTTAAAGGAGGATGAAATTTCAGACTTTATGTCTCTAATGGGTACCCTTGATGATTTCAAATGTGTAGACGCACAAAAAGATAAGTTTTTATGGACTCCTAGAAAGGCCTGCCTATATTATTTTCTGTCAAATCAACAAGTTTCATGTTAAATATGGAAAGGGTGGAACTTCCTAGGTGAATTGGTTCACTCTACCAATCAAATAGATTGCTCCTATGAAAGATTTTTAAGGGAAGGCTACCATCCAGATATTAATGAAGTTCTTTCCAATGCAATCTAAATTGTGTTTGGCATGATTCAAGGATTGCCGTCTCGGATCTCGGCTTCGTCTTGGGGGGAGGGGGGTGAAAGAGAAGAGATCTCGGAGAGATCTTGAAAAAATCTCGGGAGAACGGATCTCGGATTCTTAGATCAAAAAGTATATTTGTATGAAATATAATATAATATCTTATAAAAATAGGAGTACATCAACAAATTTACATGAAAATATATAACATATTTTGTACATCAACTGTGTGAATGAACAATTATAAAACACTTTCAATAACAAAAAGATGATCTTTGTGCTTCTAAAAGCTTTAAACTTGTATGATCAAGGGTACCCATTAATGAAAATTGGTCTTTTTTAGGAGAAACTTAAAGGAGGATGAAATTTCAGACTTTATGTCTCTAATGGGTACCCTTGATGATTTCAAATGTGTAGACGCACAAAAAGATAAGTTTTTATGGACTCCTAGAAAGGCCTGCCTATATTATTTTCGGTCAAATCAACAAGTTTCATGTTAAATATGGAAAGGGTGGAACTTCCTAGGTGAATTAGTTCACTCTACCAATCAAATAGATTGCTCCTATGAAAGATTTTTAAGGGAAGGCTACCATCCAGATATTAATGAAGTTCTTTCCAATGCAATCTAAATTGTGTTTGGCATGATTCAAGGATTGCCATCTCGGATCTCGGCTTCATCTTGGGGGGAGGCGGGTGAAAGAGAAGAGATCTCGGAGATATCTTGAAAAAATCTCGGGAGAACGGATCTCGGATTCTTGAATCAAAAAGTATATTTGTATGAAATATAATATAATAACTTATAAAAATAGGAGTACATCAACGAATTTACATGAAAATATATAACATATTTTGTACATCAACTGTGTGAATGAACAATTATAAAACACTTTCAATAACAAAAAGATGATCTTTGTGCTTCTAAAAGCTTTAAACTTGTATGTAATCTTATTTAAATACTAATATGGTACTAAACTTGTAGCACATTTTTATGTGATAGTATAAATGATAGTGAAATATATTAAATGTGTTTACACTATCATAAACGGGGCGCAGAGTAGTCGCAGATCGACTTGAGTGATCAGATCGCGAGGGTCAAGGAGGCAGTGTCGCTTGTGGGGGGTATCAAAGGGACAAAGCCCCACAAAGATTTTTTTATGGACCAATCTACATGGGGCAAGATCTCGGCGATCTCGTATCTCGGCCCCTTGGTGAGACCGAGATTCTCGTGAGATCTCACAAGATCTCGGCGAGATGACATTCCATGACATGATTATAGAAGAAAATTTAGATCAACTATTCTTACACTGAGGTAGTTTTCACTTCCTATGGTGCACAGAGTTGGAAAATTCCCTAGCCAAATCCTAAGGATGTGACAGCTCTACTATGTATTTGGAATGAGACAAATTCATTGAGTGATGGCTCAAATTTATGATCTTATACACTTACTAGCAATGCTATTTGGAAATCGCGGAACAACTGAATTTTTTAGAATCGCTTCAAAAAATCTACCTCAATTCTCATTTGAATTGCATCCTTTGTAAAAGATTGGGCAATCACTAACTTTGGATCCTATCCAGATAGGAGCTTCTTCACGAAAAACTTCTGTAATTGGAAAGATTTGCTTCTTAGTTGTACTTTTCCTTACTTTATGAAAGATTTTAGAGACTAAGAATTTCAAGATAAGTAGAACTAAGACAAAATATATGCATTTTAAATCAAATAGAAAAATAAAGAGTTAGTTTGGACGAAATAAGATTATCTCAAAATATTCAATTCAAGTATTATAGATCAATTATTTGAAAAAAAAAGGAGAATGTGATGAGGATGCTAACCATAAAATTAAAGCAAAGCAGGTTGGATGAAACAGAAATTTATTATAAGAGTTATATGTGATAAAAAGATTCTACTAAAATTGAAATAAAATTTATTGTCGTATGATTTTGAATGTAAGACAATAAAAGAAAAATAGTTCCAAAATAAGTGTTAGTGAAATGAGAATGTTAAGATGGATGACTAGTCATACTAAATTAGACAGAACAAGGAATATATATTAGAGAAAATGTGAGTGTTGCAACAATTGTAGGCAAGTTGAAAAAAGAAAGATTGAGCTAGTTCGGGTATATTAAACATAAGCCCAAGAAAACTCTAGTTAGAAAAATAAAAAATATCAAAACAATAGAAACAAAAGAACTTGGAGGAGGATAATTCAATATGATTTAGAAGATTTAAATATCTCTGAAGAAGTAACGCAAAACCAACGTGAATGGATAAAGAGAATCCATGTCGTCAACCCCAAATAATTTGGGACTTAGCCTCAAGTTGAGTTGTGTTCTCTTCCTCTACTACCACCTTGGGAGGGGGTACTTCCATGAATATGTTTCCTCCCCTTCTTAATTAATGAATTGTAGTCTTCACCACCTTAAAAAAAACTCATTGTAGGCATTTTTAAGCTACATTGGCAATGGATTCTTTTATGTGACTTTTGAACATTGTATTTGATGACTCGACATACACTCAACAGCAGAATTCAAAGATCTGCACTCCTGTCCTATTATCACCTTCCATGGTTGAAAAAAAAATCAACATGAGAGAGAATGGAATAAAGTTCAAGGAGTAGACATGGAAGTGAACAGAAAAGGATAAAGATTTGAAATAGTAGAAATGGAAAACAGTTACAGGACAAAATGTAAAGACTTGAACCCATACGCAAGAAGTTACCATGGGTTAGTAACAAAGGGAAGACATGGCACTAGGGAAGAAACATGGCAAGGTACCAACCTCTTTGGACACGATGCAAAGCTTTCCATCTGCCATTCCATGCTCTACAAACGTCCGAGCAGCGTAGCCTGCAGCATTCCCCCCTCCAACAATCACGTACCTGCAGATAGAACCACAAGCACTAGCAGGTAAGTCACCGACAGCCGGTGCTGCATTTACAAAACAACTCAGCAAGCGGGCTCCTCACTCGCGATTCTCATTGGCAAAGCCGGACGATGCGGCTGCAGCCACCGACAAACTCCTCCGAATGCCAACACGATTAGAGAAGGGAATCAGGTGAGGCATGGGGAAGGCGCATGGTCGGCGGAGAGCCGGGGACCGTGTACACCAGTTACAGGAGGAACCGCAGTGCAGTATGGAAGATCTCGACGCCGCCATCGCCAGCAACCTCGCAACTGATAGGCGATCAAATAGAAGCGAATCAAGGCCTCAGACGGAGACTATGGCAGCAAACGACAACAGCATACACGACGATCGGTTTCTTCCGGATTGCCTTATAAGTGGATGATGTGTGATGAAATTTCGCAGTTCCTGCTAACGAATAAGATCAAAGAAATAGAAGAAGAAGAAGAAGAAAAGCGAAAAACATTAAATGCGCGCAGAATCAGCGAACCTGCGGGTGGAGGCATCGTCTCTTTGCTTTGTTTAATCGGGACGAACGATCTTTCGCGAGATGAAGGGCGGGAGCTGGATTTGACCCTTCCGGCGGCAAAGGGTCCTCAAACAAGGGTCTTCCGGCCCTCCGGGAAGGGAAAGGGTCCACCAGGAACGGTGGGCGAATGTGGACTAAGGGTATATTTGGTTTGGTTCCGTTTCTAAGATTGTTTCGTCGAATTAAATCAAAATAAATTATTTCTCACGTCAAATCAAGTTTGGTTTAATTTAATTTAAATTAGTCTGATTCAAATTATATTTTATTAAAATAAAATAAAAATATCAATATATAATATTATTTTATTTATATTAAATCACATTCTATTAAAATTTAGTATATTTATTTTATACATTTTATTATTTTGTTTTAAAATTTTTTAAAACAAATTTATTTTTATAAAAAAGTATGTAATTATTATATTATATGTTTTAAAATAAAATATTTAATCTAATTTAAATTATTTGATTTAATGATTTGATTTGAATTTAAAAAAATTTAAATTAAATTAAATCAATGAGCATTTCAAATCAAATTAAACGGAATCAAACATCTGTTCAAATTGAATCAAATAGTGAATAGCCCTAAGCGGCCCTTGCTTTCTTCGACGAGATACACAAAAATGAGAGAAGAGAATTGTCGAGCAGAGGGGCCGGGTCTGTGGGTTTCTGTCGTCTCTCTGCGACAGGTGGTCGTGGAAATGAAAATAAAGAAAAAAATTTCTTGCTATTTTGTCGCGTAAAATATAAGAAATAATAATAAAATTCTTAGTATTTTTACGACAAAATTAATACCAAGTACGATTCAAATAGTATCATAGTAGACTTTGATATTGATTTATCTTCAATATTACTTGAACACTAGGTCCAGTTTTTGAAACTCATAAAAACTTGTGCTCCATTTTTAACTTTAGCCGTTCGAGAAAGTTTCATTTTCCTAAATTAGCTCATTTAACGTATCACTTACTTCTATATTGAAAGACGTAAGAGAGACTTCATGTATTTAACTTTTAAGTTTTAATAAATAATTTTCAAATTCTTAACACAGCTGAGAATTACTTTTTTTTATTCTATAATAGTGAGTTATATGCTACGCGAGAAAAAAAGACTGAGTTGTACTAATATTTCCCTAATTTAGGGTCTGTTTGTTTGGAGGAAAAACATGATGCATGCGTCAATTTTCCCGAAAAGGCATGCGGCAACTTATTTGGTTGCATGGAAAATGTTGAATCACGTAAAACATTTTAAGAACGTGTCCAGGCAATCCGGATTTTGACATCCGCTGCGGTGCTCAGGATGCCATTTTCGGTGGAAGGTGTATATTATGTCAATTATTTAAAATCAACTTTTTAAATATGTAGATAAAAATTCATTTTATTCTTATGTGTTAAAAAATAAAATATTTTTTTTGAAATGTAATTTTATGATACGAAGTACTTATTTAATAAATTTATTAATAAAAATTTAACTGTAACTTAAGTTTTCAAAATGTTTAAACTATTTTATTAATTAAATTATTTTATATAGAAAACATAATAACACTATGATGTACTATTATGCAGTATATATTTTATTTAGTTGTCAGATTGTAGGTTTACAATATATGAATTTGACTAAAGTAATTTTTTATGAAACTTTTAATGTTAAAAATATTTTATCATATACTTAATTAAAAAAATATAAATTTGATATTTATAAATTATATTTAAAGACTTCAATAAATAAAATGAGTATAATGTAGTAAAATTTTACTTGAAATTTAAGAATATGATTTATAGATATTCAAATGACCGGAAATAATTTAAGAAGATAATTTTAAAATAAAAATTAATATATCTTATTTTTAATAAAAATATTTTACTAATATATAAGTAATAAACTACATTTTTATTTTATTGAAAAATAAATTTATGTAAATAACTTACTTAACTTATCTTTACATCAAGATTTTATTATAAATAAATAATTGTATCTCACAAATATAGATAAAATTATCTTGGTTGTTATGATGTTAGTAGTGCTCAATGAACTTTTCTAAAAAAGTTAACCAAACAACCATCATTGTTTTCAATTTCCTGGAAAAGTACATTCTGGAAAAGATTTTTTCTTACATTTTGATTTTACACGTTACCAAATGGACCCTTAGTTGTCTACAAGAAAATATATACAGGGTGTAATACTCTTTAGATTGTGGGGTTTTTTAAAATTCATTTGGTATATAGTCCTTAAAGTAGTCTTTGAACCAAACAAGGTTATACATCCTTTCTCCTTGAAAATTCCATGTCTATCTTAATAAAAGTCACACGCATGTCTATATATGCAATATGCACACTACTGTCGTATATATACATCCTCGAGTTATTAACATGAAAAGATGTAGTAATTAAGAACAATCAACCAAAAAAATTATAAAACTATTAATTACCTTATTTAGTGCTAGTTGCAAAAGAGAAGGTAGTGATTTTATTTATGAGTATTCATGACTTGATTTGGTTTTTATAATGTGTATCTGATCTCAGACTAAACGAATAACTATAGTTGGGCAAAGTTATAGATATAATTAGGTATATTCAAATATGCAGCTAATTTTATATTGAGAACTATTAAACATTTTTCCTTATTTATTTACAATGTACGGTAACAATATATCTAGAATAATGTAGTTTTGTTGACTTGATTGGTGTGGTAAAAGTTCATTTCAATGGTTTGAGAGAATACAAAAAATAAAGAGAGGAAGAGAATAGGGTGTGAGATATGACACTGGCTCTCCTACTTGCTTGGCCTATCATGCTTGTTTGTTCTTGCCTCTTCCTCATGTATTTATATAGGGATGGTAAGAATTCTCTAGATATGGTTAGAAGATACTTTTTTGAACACATCTAGAAAAATATATAATAGGGTGTTTGGTTTCAATTTTTTACCCATTTTATCTTATTTTTAAAAATAAAGAAGATATCATGTTTGGTTAATATTTTTAGTGCTCCTTTTTTAAAATTTTTTTTGAAGACCATGGCCCGATGGCCAAGCACAAGGCACAGCACAGCACCAGCACCAGCGAGGGTTCGAGCGTTATTTTATTTCCGTTTACACGGCAGCGCTCGAACCCCACAAGATACCACCCCTAGGGTGGTCCCGGCTGTCCACAGCCGGCTCCTTTTTTTAAATCTTCTTTGCTACTTCTATTTCTAAAACAAAAGAACGATAGAGTTATTTTATTTCCGGAATAGCCGACTCCCTCACCTCCTGCTTCTCTCTCCACTCTTGAGCGTGCTCGACTTCTCTCGCGGCGGACGACCACGGAGACACCCGCGATCGGAGGGCCGGAGACGAAGCGCGGACACCAACAGGCGATCCGTGGATGATCAGTGAACAGGTACGCCTGTTCGCGATGTAGCACCATTCGTTGGCATTGGGAAGGCGGGGTTTTCCGTTGGCGCCGGTTGGGCATTCGCTATGCAAAGGTGTCCAGAGGGAGATGAGCCCCGCTCGAGGGGGGGCGCGAACATTGGTGCCGTCAAGAGGGAGAAGAGCCCCTCTCGCGATGCAGCACCGTCCGGGACGCTGGGAACTCCGGTCGGGCGGCTTCGTCCGCGAGGGGCGGATGGGGGCGCTGCGAGCCCCGTCCGCGCGGCAGGGGGGGTGCGCTGCTAGCTCCAGTCAGGCTTTATCCGCGGGGGGCGGGGGAGTGGGGCAGGTGCTGGGAGCTCCATCTAGGGGGGGGGGAGTGCGCGGCTCTATCCGCTATCCGTTGGGAGGCGGGGGCGAGCGCTGGGAGCTCCGTCGTCCGCGGAGGGGAGGGGATGCTGGGAGCTCCGTCTGCGCGCGGGGGGGGGGGGGGGAGGGGGGGCTAGGAGCTTTGGTCGGGCACTTTCCGTGGGCTGGCATAATGAAACCAGGCTCATGGGGGGCGCCACCGGTAGTTTCTCCACTAGACTAATCACCAGCCCCTGCTCTGCGTTTCAATGCCAGTCGAGAGGGAGGGGGACAGGTTTCAATGCCAGTCGGGAGGGAGGGGGACAGGGGGTCTTTTCTTGGCTAATGTGCATATTAAATTTTAAATATTTCGTGTTATATTGTACATGCGTGTGTATGTGAATTGTGAAGATCAAAGTATATGTTTATGTATATTTGTACATATGTGAAACATCGTAGATGGACGAAACACAAATCTCTTCAACAAGTAGAAATAGTGACAGGATAAAGTGGGATCAAACATGCTCGGCATTTTTGACTAAAATGTTGATAGAACACCATCAAAATAGAAAAAGAGCATCATCAAGTTGGAAGCTAGAATATCAAGTTGGAAGCTAGAAGCATGAGAAGTCATGAGTTTAGAGTTCAGTAAATAGTTTGGACTTAATGTTACAAGTAAATAGCTTAAAGCACGTGTTCAAATAATAAAAAATGACTTTGTCGTTATAAGGACCTTGTTCAATCAAAGTGAATTTGGATTCAATCCAAATTTGAATACATTTATGGCCATTAATGAAGTATGAGATGCCTATATTCAGGTGACTCAATAACCTATTTGATATTATTCATGTCTTTAACCATAATACAACATCTTATGAGGTGTTTGGTTGCAAGATAATTTTTTGTACACTTTCATGATAAAAAATTGTATTAAAATAAAAAGTGAACCAACTCATGACATAAAATTATCATGTTTGGAGGGATGTGATTACAAAAAAGAGTAACCACCGCACATGACCAAATAAAGTGGGGGACCACAAGAAAAAAGAAAGAGGTGAGACCCTCTTTTTTTGTTTAAGAAGAAAATCACTTTCAAAACATAAAATTGTCATGGTTGTCAAACACCTCTTTTAACAAGTTTTCTTACAATTTTTAAAAATTAAAATAAAAACCTCAATTATCATGCAACCAAACACCCCATTATGTAACTATGTATATTGTAGAAACATCCAGAAGCTAAAGCATAGAGGGGAGTTACAATTCTATTGTACAATGAGTGGTATGAAGTTTTTGAAGGTAATTGACTTCAACATATATTGTTCATAGTCAATGTTATGTGTTAATTTATTATGACATGTAATCTATATTGCAGGTGCCAAGGCTTCTGGAAGTCAAGCTCAAAATACTCTTCCTCCACAACGAAGTCCAGTAGTTGATTATTCATGTAACACCTGATCATGAACATGCTGTGGACTTGACCAAAGATGATAGTTCTGTCTCTAGTCCAGAGTTTAAGTTAGCGACAAGGTCAAGAAAAGATAACAAAAGAGCTTCAATCATTTTTGAGGATAAGTCAAAGGGAAAAAGACAAAAGGAAACGAGTTTAGTTGATGCAATGTTGAAAGCTACTAATGAGTATAAGAAGTCAACGATGCCAACATCATTTGAGATGATTCAAGAGTGTGTGGAGATTATAATGAACATGCATTTGAGTCCACTAGAAAAAGCAAAAGCGACATACATAGTTAGGAGCGAGAATGCATATCTTGTTTTCCTTAAATTTGACGAGGAGACTTGTTTAGAATGGCTGAAAATGCATTTGCAAAATAGTTAGAAAGTGATAAGAACAAAATAAATCCTTTGTTATTTTATTTTCTTTTTGAAACTCCTTTTGTTTACATCAATTTCTTATAGACATAGTTTGTAGGTGTTTAGTTGGTTATTATGTAATGAGTAATAATGTTCTTCATTTATCTTCTCTTCTATAATGATGTTAAATATACTTTATATTTAATGTCAATTGTGATTGCTATATTTCTTGCAGTGTTATGGAAACTTTTGAAAATAATGAAACTTTGAGGTTGATATGAAACATGAAGAAGAAGTATTTATGAATTGTCATTGTATAATTTTTCGTACTATGATTGCAATTGTATACGAAGCATATTAGTCTTCTACATTTAAAAGGAAATGTATACGAGATTCTTTACTTAGCAGGAAAGAGTATACACTAGAACTATGTTCAGGGGCTCCAACAAGATTTTGTGAGGTTTTTAGAATGAACAAAACTGCATTTATTACTTCATGTAATCAAATAAAGGCTTCAGGTGTAATAAAAGAAAGTGTACGAGTAGATATAAAAGAGATGATGTTAATGACTTTATACATATTAGCAAATGGTGTAAGTAATCGTTGTGCTCAAGAAAGGTTTCAGCATTCAGGGGAAATTATAAGTAGGTAATTCAATCAAGTTATTGAAGTTCTTCATCTGTTAGCACCAGAGTTGATTTTTTTAGCTTCGCTAAGGACTTCGGAGTACATTGCTAATATACAGCACTTCAGATTTTTCAAGGTAAAAAAGTGTGCTTTTTATATACTTATTTATGCTTGCCTTATTTTCTCAACTTTTTCAGGATTGTATAGGAGCTATTGATGGAACACATATAATGGCTGAAGTTCCAGTAGATGACAGAATGCGATATCACAATCGAAAGGGACATGTATCACAAAATGTGATGGCTGCATGTTTGATTGATATGACATTCCTTTATATTCATGTTGGCTATAAAGGATCAGTTGCTGATGCGACAGTTCTAGAAAATACTTGAACTCAGGATTCTATGTACTTGAAGGTAATGTATATGTATTAAGTTTTTAATTAACACTTCATAATTTGAATTTTTATTTATCAGGTAAATATTATCTTGTGGATGTTGGATATGCAAATACACCGAACTTTCTTGCACCATATATAGGAGTGAGATACCATCTTAAAGAGTTTGGTCCGAGTCACTTAGCTCCAAGGAATTATAAGGAGCTTTATAATTTACGGCATGCTTCTCTTAGGAATGTGATAGAGCGAATGTTCGACGTTCTTAAAGAACATTTTCGAATTTTTTTAAGGCAATTAGAGTATCCCATTGAGGTTCAAAGCAAGATTATTATAGCAACATGTGTGCTTCACAATTTCATACGAAATATTCAATGTGGTAAAGATGAGACATGGGTTGAAATTGAAAGAGACTGCGGTATAACAATAGATAGAGAGGTTGATCATAGAAGAAGAGATAGAGTTCGACGCGAGTCATATCATACTAGAAGATCATCAGAACAATGCAGACTTGGAAATGAGTTACGTAACAAAATAACATTAGAAATGTGGGAAGATTATGTTAGTAGACAAAATTGATGTATATGGTTCATTATTCATACATGTTAGTTGACATTAAATAAATATGGATATTGTGAGATACTACGTTGTATTGACATGTAGTGTGTGTCATAGAAGTTATTTTGATTTTAAAGTCATAACCAAATAGTACTTTATAAATTTTAAAAATTGTGACAGTTTTGCCAAACACAAAATGGTTAGACTTTTTTTATTTTAAAATTAAAACTGAAAAGTCAAGAATTTTGATGTCAAAAATGAGATTGTCTCAAAATTAAAAGAGCTACCAAACACCCTATAAGAACTCTCTAGATGTGCTTAGAAAATATCTAAACACTTTTGGATGTGCCAAGAAGATATGACTAGAAGAGTCCAAAAAAATCCTTGAGTTGACCAAGTCAACCTTTACAATTCTCCACCTTTGGCTTGGTCAACTAGAATAGTATTCGTCTTCTCCAAACCCATGAGGGTACCTTCAAATACTGTGAATTCCAATTAAGTTCAAGTAATGTTTGAACTTAGCAATTGGAAGAGGTTTTGTTAACATGTCTGCTAGATTGTCTTCTGTACTAATCTTTTTAACATTGATCTCACCTTGAGAAATAATATCTTGAATAAAATGGTACCTGACATCAATGTGCTTTGTCCTCTCGTGATACATTTGATCATTTGTCAAGTGAATGACATTTTGACTATCATAATAGACTACAATCACATTCTAACATGTATTAAGCTCGCAAAACAAACCTCTTATCCATATTGCTTCCTTTACTGCCTCTGTAATTGCCATACATTCTGCGTATATAGTAGATAATGCAATAGTATGCTGTAAAGTGACTTTCCAACTGATAGCACATCCACCAATTGAGAAAATGTACCTAGTAAGAGATATTCTTTTATCAATGTTACTTGCAAAGTCTGAATCAACATAACCTGCTAAATTATCACCATTTTTTTTGACACCAAACAAGTGTTAGTACTGCCATGGAGATAATTGAAAATCCATTTTACTGCATGCCAATGTGCTTTACCTGGATTTACCATATACCGACTGACCACAGTGACTGCAAGTAAAATATCTGGACGACATACCATAGCATACATCATGCTACCAACTGCACTCGAGTATGTTACCTGTGACATATCCTTTTCTTCTTTTGAAGACTATGGTGATAAAGAAGTTGAAAGTTTGAAATGAGTAGCAAGTGGTGTAGCAACTGGTTTAGCATCCCACATACCAAAGCGCTTAAATATTTTTTCTCAATGTACTTAGCCTGAGTAAGATGTAACTTACTTGTACTTCGGTCTCTTTGAATTTCCATGTTGAGAATCTTCTTAGCTGCTCCTATATCTTTTATCTCAAACTCACTATTGAGTAGTGATTTTAGCTTACTGATATCAGATATTTCTTTTGCTGTAATTAACATGTCATCTATGTATTGTAGCAAATAGATAAAAGAATTTTCTGTTAATTTCTTGAAATAAACACAATTATCAAATTTACTGCTACTGTAACTATGTTGTTCCATGAATGAATAAAATCGCCTATACCACTATATAGGAGATTGCTTCAAACCATATAAAGATTTCTGAAGTAAACAAACATGGTCTTCTTTTCCTTCAACTGTGAAGCCTTTTGATTGCTGCATATAAATTTTCTCTTCAAGTTCACCGTGGAGAAAAGCAATTTTTAAGTCTATTTACTCTAACTCCATGTCATAAGGAGAAACTTGGGATAGCAATATGTGAATAGAGCTATGTTTAACAATAGATGAGAAAACATTATTGTAATCAATACCTTCTACCTTACTATAGCCCTTTGCAACTAACCTTGCTTTGTATCTAGTTCCTTCATCACTTGAAGTTGGAAGACCCATTTGCAGCCAACAATTTTCTTTCCTTTGGGAGCCTTCACTAACTCCCAAGTTTGATTCTTTTGAAGAGACTTCATCTCTTCCTCTATAACAAATAGCAACTTATATGTATCCTTACAAGATATAGCATCTAAAAATGTGGAAGGCTCATTGTCATCAAGTGTTTCCTCTGCAATAGATAAAGCATAAGCTACCATATCGACATAGCTATATCTCATTGGTGACATAATATCTCTTCGTTGCATGTCTTGGGCAATAGAATATTGTTGTAATTGTGGAGCTTCCTTCACATGCTATTCATCAGGCACCTGAGTTTGAGAAGATTAATGAGGTGAATTTGTAGTTTCTAACTCCACCTATAGAACCTACATTCTGTGGAACAAAATCTTTCTTTGGATAAAATAATGTAGATTCATCAAAAGTGACATTCCTTTTAACCATAAATTTAGGAGTTTTTGGGTCAAAACACCACAATCTATATCCTTTAAGTCCTGAAGCATAACCAAAAACTCATAAGTTAGAATAGTCTGGAGGATTACCTGACCATACTTCTTCTGGAGTTTTAAAATCAATAGCAGAGGCTAGAGATAAGTTCACCGAATGGCAAGTTGTAGACACTGCTTCTACCCAGAAGACTTTATTAAGACCTGCATTTGATAGCATACAACGGGCTCTCTCAAGAAGTGTTTTGTTCATTCTTTCTGCAACACCATTTTGTTGAGGTGTATATCTGACTGCACGATGCCTGGTAATACCTTCATCTTTGTAGAATTTATCAAACTCTAGGGAACAACATTCAGGCCCATTATTTGTTCTCAGCCTTTTGATTTTCTTCTCTATTCAATTTTCAACTAAAGCCTTCCATTGTTTAAAATGTTCAAACACATCACTTTTTTTGCTTAAGCGTAAACACCCAAACTTTTCTAGAATAATCATCAATGAAAGTTAGAAAATAACGAGCACCACCTTTTGACGGGACTTGAGAGAGACCCTAAAGATCAGAATGAATATAATCAAGAGTGCATTTAGTTCTGTGAATTGATGGTTTGAAGCTCACCCTTTTCTGCTTCCCAAAAATGCAATACTCACAGAATTCTACCTTATTGGTATGCTGACCACAAAGCAAACCTCTTTGACTTAATAAGGTCATTTCGTTCTCACTCATATGTCCCAACCTCATAATCATAATTTGGTCAGATCATGTTCTGACATAGATGTGGATGTAGTAGCAGCTGCACCAGAAATAGTAATGCTTAAAAGAGTATGTAAACCTCCAAATATTTTTCCTTTTATCAGAACAAGGAATCCATTGCTTATCTTTATAACTCCACCTTCTGTTGATCACCTACATCCATTTGCATCTAGTGCACCCAAAGAAATAAGATTTTTCTTTAAGTCGGGAACGTACCTGACATCTGTCAATGTTCTGATAATGCCATCATACATCTTGATCCAAACTGTGCCAATTCCAACTGTCTTTCATGGAGCATCATTTCCCATCAAGACAATTCCACCATTAATTGACTCATATGTGGAGAAAAAAATTTGATTAGGGTCATATGGTGCGAGCACCCAGAATCTAAGATCCGATCACCTTTGGATCATATGGCTTCCACAGATAGAACATAATCTTCTGATTCCTCTTTGGTAACACTAGCCTTTGTTGAAGTTTCACCTTTGGAAGACTCTTTCTTATATTCCTTTTGGCTTTTTTTGAGTTTCCAACAATCAGTCTTTTTATTTATTGACTTAGATCTGGATTCACCACGATTTCCACCAGACTGATTTCTTTCTTTTGGTCTTTCTCTAGTAAAAAGTGTAAGGAATCAATACGTGACAGCGAAATTTTTTTTGATTCCTTAAAATCATGATATTTGCCTTGATTGATGTCAAATGAGTAAAATCGGGAACTAAATATGAAGTAAAACGAAAGTACCTCATGGAATTTCAAAAATCCCTCACAATGGATGAAGAGAGGACATTCTTCCTTGCTTAAAATCGTTCAAGTGCACGGTCTCTAGCAGTATCCACATGATTTGCTTCAATAGACAAGTTCTCCCTTCCTTCGAGCCTCCAAAAACCTTCCAAATCTAAGCTTGACCATGGGAGATCACCTTCTAGAGGAGAGAGGAGGGAGAGAGGCTGCTTGGGACATGCTCCAGCCCTATGACTTATTAGGGTTTGGCTTCATATGCCATTTATATATAGAAGATGGAATTATTCACAAAAACTCAAAACTTCTATAAAATTATGCCCTCATCTCATTGACTAAATCTAATGTGTGTGACCCACTAGGCTCAATAGTCAATTTTTTTGAAGCTTTAATTAATTTAAAAGAACAATTCTTTTAAATTAATTCAAAATCGTTATCTGATAACAATTTTTACGATTTTATGATCATAAAAGGTACAAGCTACATCATATGATCCTAAATGACTTTGAAGAGTTAAATAACATCCATTGAGCATTTCCATCATCAATTACCACGTGGATTTAAATCTTCATTCATACAATGCCTCGGTCAGTCAGGGGTTCGGCATCGACTGTCAACCCCTTAAATATTCTGACTCCATGGGATCCTATACTTAGCTTTAGATCAATTGAAAAACTCATTTTCTAATTATCCTAAGTATCTTGGCCAATGATTTAAAGTACTATCTCATAGAATATTCTCTCTCTCTTACCGAGAGTGAACGATCCCTTGTTGTCTGCTCAATTGCCTCCACCAGGTTTCTCTTGCACCCAATACCTCAACTATATTGGACTATCAAAATGGTGATCTATAAGTCGATAATCAAAGTACAAGATAGATTTGATAAGTCATCTTTGGCGACTTAGGTTAAAGATTCAACCGTGCTATTGAGATGTAAGAATAACTTGATAGACAGTTCGGTAAGATACCGATCAGGTTTTCTTAAATTGGTCAGTTCAGTGAACTCATTCCACTAATGAGCACCTATGTGTGTATCTTTGTGTCTTCACACTGATGACCAATGAGTCGGTCATCCTCATCACATGAGAAGACATCACACACACACTAGTCTATCTGGATCCTTAATGTCCCGCCTCAAGGATCCTATGACTAGGAACATTTAGATCACATACCTCTCGATGATTGATCTCATTATCTTATGATGATTCAATTATCATTGCATGTGATCAAGGATTTCATTATGATATACGATTTTAATAAAAGCTAGTATATCATCATGATTCAATCATCATTGCATGTGATGAAGGACTTCATTATGGTATACGCTTCTAATACAAGCTAGTAACGAAGTTTTGCCTATTTAATTGAATGAGATATTCCTAGAAATGTCGAATCAAATCATATATGATTGACTTATAGGGCATACATTTCTATCAATCTCCCACTTGCACTAAAATCAATTACCCATCTGGCCGATCTCTATTAACACAAGGTGAAGCTCAAACACTCTTTGAGTAATTGTTTCAGTTAGTGGATTTGTAATGTTATTAGAAAAAATACTCTATTTTTAATTATATCTTTATAAGTTGTATTCTCTCTGATACTATGGTATTGCCATAGAAGTTTTAAACTTCAAATGAGACTTTGGCTCTACCCCATTATTTTCCCAAAACAATGATACACTTTCAAAGAAGGTTAGGACAATCCCATTAGATAGATGAACATCTTCATCTAGTCTGCTTCTCAAGCAATATACAACTATTATGCAATCTACTTTACATTAGTTATAGAATTAACAGTATTCTCTTGCATGGAACTCTTCTAGCTCACTGCATCACCATTACTTTGACTTATTATTAGACATGATTTCACTAGAAGCTTGTGTTCATAAAACTACAAGAGTTTCAAGTATTATCCTCCATACATTAGAGATACATCCTTAGTGCTTCTTAAGTTCTCAAGGACATATTTCTTAATTATCCAGTGACTCTTACAAAGATTTACTTGATGAATACTCATAACACTTAGAACATTAATGAAGGCATGTACGTAGCATCACAAATGTGATTGACCCAATTGCAAAAGCGTAAGGGCTATACTAATATGATCTCTTTATCTCTCAAGAAAATCATTTCTTTAAAGAGATAAACTCCACACTACATAAGTTAGAAACCTATCTTGGAGTTTACCATGTCAAACCCTTTGACAATATGTACATAAACTAGGTATGGTCAAGTAACCTTTTAGATCTATCTCCATAGATCTTAAAATATATATTTAGTTTGGAAGATTAATTTGATAACTAGTCCCACTAAGGATAACATACCTACTTTATTTTTAATGAGTACCATGTGTAAGCACCCGAAACGGGACATCCGCGGATCTCCCCCTCCCGGCCCCTACGCTTGCTTTGGTGACTTGGTGGATGGGATGATGGTGGTGTGTGGTCGCCAGGAGCCAAAGGCTCCAAAATATAGTAGAATGAAAAGAAAATAAAATAGAGAGATGAAAGTGACCGTCGTACCTTTGGAAGCGGGGAGATTGTTGGGTTACGACTTCTCCTCTCTCGGCCGGCCGAAAGAAGAGAGCTTAGTGAGTCCTTCGTCTTCAATCCGGTTGAAGCTCCACCCCAATCGGATTTACCTAAAAATGTCCATATGAAAACATAGAAACAAGTGAAAAGATCATTAGTTCTCGTGACAGTGTAGAATCATGCTCAAAATCAAATGTAAACATGAAAGAGGGAAGGAGCGACCGGATTGGGACTAAATCCCAACCCCTATTTGGAAGGTTTAAATATGCATGAAAATGCAAATGAGTGGCTTAATGCATGCTAAATAACATGTTAATGAGGGTTAAAATGAAAGGGGGGAGTAAAAGATCGACCGGAAAGGTAAATAAACTCAAAAAAATGCAAAACGGGGGCTGCCCCTGCTAGTGCCCCATATATGGGGCGCCTGCTGGAGGTGCCCCCTTGATGGGGCGGGTTGACCAAAGGCAAAGTGCCCTATATACGGGGCACCGAGGTGGCTTCGGCAGATTTTCTTCCCTTCTTCGCGGCGTCGCCCGGAGTGTAGGGAGACCTCCAAGACGGAAAGAAGACTTCTTCAAGCAGCCAATAGTCAAGTGAAGCTAATGGAAGAGTGTTTTGGAACTAGATGTAAGGGAAATGGAGGGTAGAGGCTCTCAAAGTTGGATAAAAATCATATTTCTGAAGAAGGAAACTGCAGGTTTTTGGAGTTTTTGGAAGAGAGTTTTGAATCGGTTTGAAGGCTTTTGAGGGGTGGAAATGGGTTAGAATCGTGGTGTTGGATGAGCTCTAGGGTGGCACGAAGTTGGAACCTCCTTTTGGTCTCAAATGAGGGTCTATTTATAGCCCAAAAGAGGGCACTTTGGCCATTTTCGAAAAACAGTGCCATGTGGCATAGCACCCTATATATGGGGCGCCAGCATCATGAGATATATCAGGTCGACAAGACAAGTCACTGCGGGGGGTCAAATCGGCCTGTCAAATCAATTTAATTTGGATCCAGGCGCCCTGTATATAGGGCGCCTGGTGCCCTTTTTATAGGGCGCCTGGCGCCCTATAAACAGGGCGCCTGGTGCCCTATAAGTAGGGCGCCAGGTGCCCTTATACACAGGGCTTTGCCCTCTTTGAAATGTGCCAAAGACCTTAATTTTTCCGGAAAACTCGGTTCCCTTGAAAGGTTACTCAAATATTCTTTATGAAAACAAGAATTTGAGCTCTCCAACTAGGCCAAAATTGCGTGTCTACACCATGTCATCCACATTTAATGTCAATAAGATAATAGCACTCCTACGTATCTTATTTTAATACACAAGGCACCTCTTCATTCACAATGAAGTCATAAGATTTAATCTTATTAAACCTTATCCACCATCTATGAGAAGTTTAACCTTAGTCCCTAAATAGACCTTATACACACACTATTTGAATGTTTTGGAGCTTGATTCCCAAAGGTTGTATCATATACACCTATTTCTCAAAATAACATAGAGAAACACTATCTTAACATCCATTTGACATATCCTATAGTCATAGTGTGTAACAATCAAAATCTGAATGGATTAATTCCATGACATAAGTAAAAGGTCTTATCATAGTCAACTATTTGACTTAGATAATATCCCTTTTAACTATCCTTACTTTGAAGGCCTCTACCTTCTAATCCACTTCAATCTATTCTTTAGTGATCTATTTATACCCTATGGATGTTAAATCCTTAGGTTGATCAATCAAGTTCTAAACTTGATTAGAATAAATAGAGTTTATATCGGATTTCATTATTTCTTCCCATTTTGAATCGATATCTCATACTGCTTCAATATAGATCTTAGGATTATTATCCTTTTATCTTATGTCTCATTTCTTCTATCAAAGATATGTCTTACGTATCTTTTAGGTTGATTGGACACAAGAAAAGGTCTATGATTTGGCCTTGTGTAATTATTAACTAGTACTTTAATAAAAGTATCATTGGATTGTGGGACTAGAACAACTTCCATTTATACCTTGCTCCTACTATCTTTCTTAAGGAGGACTCTTCCTCTAGAAATATAGTGAGATGAGCAACTTATACCCTTCTCCCTAAGGGTGGCATTAACATCCTTAAGTTTCTTTAAGATATCCCACAAGCAACACTTTATAGTCTTATATTCCAACTTGATAGGGTTATACTTCTTCACTAGGTCCTTAAGTTTCCTTAAGATATCCCACAAGCCAACACTTTATAGTCTTATATTCCAACTTGATAGGGTTATACTTCTTCACTAGGTCAGATATTCTAAAACCTTAACTTGCTTTAGGTCAAGCTTTAACCCCTTTTCCATATCCTTTATGAAATAATTGGAATAGACTTGGAAGGTACCAATTTAAGATCAAGTGCCTATATTGAGTACTAACCCCTAAATAGACAAAGAAGAATTTTGCAAAGGTTGTCATTGTCCATATTATGTCCTACACAATATGACTTCTCATTTTAGTTGCACAATTAAGCTAAAATGTATAAGAGATGTCCATCAAAATTAGATTCTACTATCCTTCATTTATGTGTGAATTATATACTTAAGTATTCCCCTCCTTGATTTCATCAAAGAGTTCTAATACTCTTTATTATGCTCCCACTGGTAAACACTTTACCAATTATTATAGAACAATTATCATTTTCATACCATAGAATAAATCACTATTTATTCAACTAGGAAATGAAAACAATATTTTTTGAGAAGGATAAATAAGACAACTCTAGAAGGCTATAGAAAATTTGTATCTCCCACCAATAATGATTCAACATTTTGTATCATTTCATATGTAGGTCAACAATCTTCTTCATATCTTCATTTACTTGCTATTATCTACAACTCTTTGTAGATTTATAATGCATATTCAGTATCTCATACTATTATATGCATCCCTAGTATCTTATACTAGAATACACATATATAGTATCTTATACTATTGAATGTGTATTTAAAACAAGTAAATATTAATGACTTAGATACATGAAGCTTCTCAAGCTCCATTTTTATATTATGTGCAATACACTTCGCACTTTCTTCCACTTACCATCATCATGTTAGTAGAAGAATGCTATGTCTAATTTGGGTTTTAATATCTTGACATATTTCTTTGATTCTTAACTATCTTCTTCTATCTTTATCTAATGATTTTACTTCTTTCTATTGGTCTTACCAATAAGAAGTATTCAAGATGTATTATTCTTATTTACATTTAATTAGCTCATCACCATGAGCCATGATGGATATCATATCCATCTATCCATGTTGCCACTACTATTTTTATCCGATAGAGGTTAACATTTGATATAAGGCAATCAATACATGTTTTCAATATTATTGTAGACACGCCAAATTGGCCTAATTCGGAGCCCCAGACTCTTATTCCATAGGCGATATCCATTATTTGACCGATTATCTGATCTGAAATACCTCGTGGACATGAGCTAAGGACATTGGTGGAGCCCCTTGTGAGTTGAGAATGGACCAATGATTTCCGGAATGATGCCGAAACCTTCAAGTGAGAGCTGCGCGTGAATTGTAAAAACACGATGTCTGCTCGATGACCGACCTTGAATGGTCCATAATTGAAGGTCTCGGGAGTCCCGCATGTGTTCCGTAACATTCAGGGTTTCCGAGAAGTCATTTCGGTAGGTGTCGGTCAATGATAGCTTTCGTTATGGCTTTTTCGATCTGTACTGACACGGCTATCCCGGACCATGCGTTAGGCCTTTCCGGTCATCATCGAGTCTTTTCGGGTCATTCGGGTCGATTCTAGCCGAATATTTTCATCAACCATGGCCATACGTCCGGTTCGGTCAATTTTAGGGTTTCCCGGCTTTTCGGAGTTTTGGTTCACGTTTACCGGGTTAATCTCAGATTTTTCGATGACTTCGGGTTTTCCAATCATACCGGACTTGTTCGGTCATCATTTTAAGTCATCCCGAGTCGACCCGAGATTTCTCGACCGGAACTGTGCTCTTTCGGATCTTCGCCACAGGTTTCAGCTTTCCGCAAAAGGGTAAACCGGTAAAAAGCCCCGTGCGAACGTCTCGGGAGTCATGCCGTCTGGTTTACCGACTTGTGGAGGTGCGGTTGATGGCCCTCTTTCCAACGCAACAAATGGGAGTTGAATCGGACATCCCGTTTGCAAGATACGGCTCGCGGAACACGCGTGCAGGAGAGAGAGTCTACCGCACCCCCGCTCCCCTTGAAAGGGGAGCGCGCGCCCTGCGCGCCCTCAAACCGGGGGAGCGCCCTGCGCGCCCCTGCTTCCTTTGAAAGGCGGGGGCACGATTGGTTTCCGAAAATCGGAAATTTCCCCGATTAGCACCTTCTAAACCGGATTTTTGGAAGGTTTTCGGGGATGATTTTCGATTATTTGTATCGCGTCCCCGGTTTGGGGGTGCGTTACGCATGTCAAGTTGAATTTTAGCAATTTCTGGAATTTTCCGATGAATTTTAGCAGTGAGACGCGTACCGCGCCCCCGGTTTCTTTGAAACTGGGGGGCGTGCAGACCGCGCCCCCGAAGTGAGGGTGCGCCCTGCGCACCCTCATCTCCTTTGAAGAGCGGGGGAGCAGTCGGTCCAGTTTCCATTTTTTGCACCGGCTTCCTTCCCCTATAAATTGAGGGCCATTCTCAACGACCCATGGTTAATCCCTGGTGCCTAGCTCGTCCTGAGGTCGTCCAAGCTCTCTCCCAAGGCCGTCCCGACGTCCAAAGCCGGTCCGACGTCGAGAGATCGATCCCGAAGTGAAGGAGAAGGCTCAATCCGGGCGTTTTATATCAACCTACTTCATCGACTTCTGCAGAAAATCCTGAACTCTTTATGCAATGGTTTTCAACATAGAAGTTGTTCCTCTCTTCGTCCTCTTTCATCTCCAACTGACAACACTAGATTCTGACTTTCCGTTTGTTCGTGGAGGTTGCTGTACTGAGGGCGCGCATCCAGGTTCCGTTTTCTATATCCGCCCACTTTCAGAATTTTTACAGACTTATACAGAAGGATTTCGGAGAAATCATCAACATAATAACTCTTCCTCTCTAATCTTCTCTCTACTCCAACAAACGGCACTCGATTCTGACATCGGGGTTGTCCGTAGAGTTCTCTGCACCAAAGTCGCGCCAGAAGGGTGCAAAGCTACCCGAACCGGCCTTCTTCAAACAACTTGGCTTCAACTTAAGCCACACACTTCATAAGTCCTTCTTAACTTGTTTCATTCAGTTTATTTACTGTCTTAGAACATTTTTTACTTCATTTGCATCATTTTTACATAATTAAAAAACACAAAAAAGGGGTTAGGGCTCGCCCCAATCCGGTGAGTTCGATTCCAATTGCTTCTTTGTTTCATCTCTTCTTCTATAGTTTCTACACTTCCCATAGTTCTAATCAACTTCTTCACTTGGTTTATTGTTCTAGTTGCACATGTCTATCAAGCTAGCATCGGTTGGAGACTCTTCTTCATCGGCCGGCCGAAGAAGAAGAAGGTTGAACTCACATCCCAATCTCCCACGCTAAGGTACACGGTCATATTCAACTTCTTTTATTTGTCAATTCCATAAAACGGAGCCCGCGGCTCCTGGGGGCCACCTTTTATTTATATTTTAAGTTCATCTCCTCCTCACTCTCCTCCCACATGACCCGAACCATCTCCGGTGCTCGAGCGACGCCTTGAGATGAAAGTTCGGGGATCAATGTGAGTGCGGGACCGAGGTGAGGACCTTTTACTGCTTTCCGAGTGTTTTTCGATTCACTCCGCTTTTTCCCCATTCTATCTTTCACTTTCTCTTGAGGTGCCGATCCGGAACCCGTTTATGGAGTCGATAGCTTTTTGGCGACCATGGTGGGACCACCAATGTCTTCAACCGTGCTAGCTTGATTGATTCGTGCAACTAGTTGTTTTCCGACTTGGTTCCCGCGTGAACCGCTTGTCCTTTACCCTTTCCCATGATCATTTACCTTTAAACTTGCTGATTACTCTTCTTTTAAAGATTGTCCCCCATGTGGACTTGATTTGCTTGTCTTTAATTTCAACCCGGTTCCCACGTGAACACTTTTCTTCTTCTTATAAACCGGTTCTCGCGTGAACCACCTTTCTTTTCCAACTCGGTTCCCATGTGAACCAACTTATTTTCAGATCGGTCCCCGCGTGGACCACCTCTTTACAGCACCTTTAGATTGGCCCCATGTGGCCCTCTTTCTATTTTGTCAACTCTTACACCGGTTTCCGCGTGAACCACCATTTTTTTTCACAAAAAACCGGTTCCCGCGTGAACCAACCCCTCTTATAAACCGGTTCCCGCGTGAACCAACCCACTTTCAGATCGGTCCCCACGTGGACCACCCTTTTGCACCACTTTAGATTGGCCCCACGTGGCCCTCCTTTCCTTTTTCCAATCAAACAAACCGGTTCCCGCGTGAACCACCCCTTTTCCTTCAAAAACCGGTTCCCGTGTGAACCACCTACCTTTCCAAAACCCGGCTCCCGCGTGAGCCACTTTATTTTAAAATCGGTCCCCGCGTGGACCATCCTTTTACCTTTACTTCAGATTTGTCCCCACTTGGACACTCCAACACAAGCCAGTTCCCACGCGAACCACCTTTTAGTTGCTTGTTGCTAGTTACTTGTTTACTTTATCATTGCTTGTCTTGATTGCATTCACTTGCTTGATTTATTTAATAGCTTTCATTCATGTTTTCATATTGATTGCTTCTTCTCCTCCTACCCTCCATTTTTCATTTTTGCATTAGCTTTTGCATCGGGTACCGGACTTGCTCCGTTCCGTAGGACATTCGAGGCGGGGGCTCTCTCTCCCAACACACATTCACCCTCCAAACGCCTTCTTGGTGGATTTTAACCTCTCTTCTGGGATATTCCTTCCTAGTTAATTTGGTTGTTTCCATTAAGACCTCCGTAAGTCCCCATCCATGGAGTATTTCTCTCCGCACGATTGGGCCGGTTGTACCACTTCCCAAAAACCCAAAGAACCCAAGTACCTACTCATGGTGATTGAGTGATAACCTTAGGTCTTGAAGATTGAAGCAATAGGAATCATGCCCATTTAAGTGAACAATTGCT
Source organism: Cryptocoryne crispatula var. balansae (assembly GCA_036172225.1). Taxonomy (NCBI): domain Eukaryota; kingdom Viridiplantae; phylum Streptophyta; class Magnoliopsida; order Alismatales; family Araceae; genus Cryptocoryne; species Cryptocoryne crispatula. Next base: position 45,194,900 of record CM069921.1, read on the forward strand.
AACAATCTATCTAATCTAAGGTTTCAACCCAAAATTTGTCGAGTAGTCATTTTAAAACCTTGTTTGCATAACTTGCTTGCTCACAACAATTGAAAAAAACCAATTTTTTTTTTTCTTTCAAAACACCTAAAATAAAAAAAAATTCTTTAATTTTTGTATTCAATTTGCTTGCCAAACAACCAAATTGAAACCAAATCAAATCAAACAAACAATCATAACCAAACAAAAACTCTCTTTGCATTTACACTTTTCATTTGCTTTCTTTCAACCATTTTTTTAAGAAAATTTGACAGGATGCCCATGACACTAAGGTCCGGAAGACACATCGGGATGTCGGACTACTACGGGCAAGAAGAGGAGTACGAGACGGGTCACTACGAGCTTCAGCAACCCATGGTCCAACCAGAGGGCCATGTTAACGCCATGATGGAACCTGAGGTCCAAGATCCCGCTCACCGATCCGCCTCACGTAGTATAGAACAAGCTCTCAAGGATCTATCTCTTCACCTCGATCCCGAGACCTTTGCAATCATCCAATCCGCCACTAAGGGCAAGATGCCCGCCAATCAAGATTCGATCGAGGGAAATCAAGCCCCCTCACCACCCCAATCGGCAATCAGGGCCTTGATCATCTCTTCTCCTAGGCAACCTTGCCGTGTCTCTACTCACCCCGTTGTGGGGCATTCGCATAATGCTATTCCAGCTCCTGTTTCTAACCCACCTCTTCCAACCCATTCACCTAAACACTTTGCTCTGGTGGCTTAGGAATCCAGCCTCACCCAAGCATTCATAGAAAAACTTAACCATATGGATGAGCGTTTTGAAGAGCTGAGGCACCGCCTCGATTCGAAAGCCACCCCAGAAATTTTTGTCCCATCTTTCCCAGTCCTACATCTCCCTCCTTCTGAAATACCAATCTTTGAACGCTATAATGGGACCGGGAATCCCTTTAACCACGTCAAGAGCTTTCTGTATGACTCCGCGTTCTAGAAGAATGACCGCAAAGCACTTGCCTTCCTGGTTCTATTCGCCCTTGACTGGTTCTATTCTCTTGATTCTATTGAGGCGACAGATTTTGACATTCTTAAGGCGAAGTTTCTACAGAGGTACAAGGACCGAGTGGGGCCAGCCTACTCGATAACTGATTTAATTACCGAGAAGATGAGGCTGGATGAAGACTTTTCCAAGTTTTCTGATCGGTGGAGTGTAATGGCTGAGAGGCAAGTGGATACCATCTCCGAGGGGGAGCAGGTGAGGATGCTCATCGGGAACACCACGCCTAACCTTCGCAACCTCCTAATCATGCACCACCCAACAACCATGAGTGAGTTGTGTGATAGCGCCGGCTACCTCCAAGCCCATTTTAAGGATGCATCCATGATCAATCCATTTAACCCCAAACCCCGTAACACTAGAAAGCCTACACCTGTAGGGCCCACCACTGAAGGGGTAGTAAACAACGAGAGCATCAATGCCATGGGTAATCAGGGTGGGTATCGCCAAAGCCAATACCGTAACCCACCACCCAACCAACAATACTGCCCAGCTCCTTAACCAGCTCCTCAGCCCCAGCAACAACTTGCATACAACCGAGCACCACCACAGCAACCCACCTACAACCGAGCACCCCAGCAGCAAAATGCCTACAACCGAGTGCCTCAACAACAACCTTTTTACAACCGACCACAACCACAACAACAAGCCTACAATCAAGTGCCACCACCAGCCAACCGACCTAGGAGGGGGGGACCCAAAAGAGAGTACTATCCTCAATTGCCATTCCCCCTCACTGATATCTTTAATGCATTAATGGTTGAACAACATCTAGAGCTTCCAAAGGAGAAAGAAGGATGGCCGGCGAATGTTGACATGACAAAGTACTACGCTTACCATCGGTATCCTGGGCACACGGTGGATGTATGCTTTCAATTTAAAGATTACATTCATGACCTCAATGATTAGGGGAACATTGACTGGGGACAGATGGGAGAATCTATTCAAGCAATGAAGGCACGTCAGAATCAACCACGACGACAGCAAGCACAACAGTAGCCCGGCCTGGGCATAGTCCAAGATCCACTCCCGGTACATGCACCCGTACAAGCACCGGCACCAGCACCACCAAACCAACGACTCGACCTTGTCCACTCCACCATCGAGGAGTCAACCCACCATTCCCAGGGTTGGCAGGTTGAGGATCAAACCGCCTCTGTGCCCGCCAGACCAACCCCACCTACAAACCGCACCATACTCTCCATACCGAGAGCTGCCCCCAGTCCACAAACTACCCAAACACCACTGTCCCCAACAACCATCAACCCTTCACGGTGCCTAATCATTATATCGCCACCAGCATCCCAACCAGCATCCCAACCAGCACCCCAACCATCACCTAACCTACCAACCACCATTAATCCTCGCCGACGTCTAATCATTAGACCGCCACCAACTCCCCAAACATCACCTAACCTACCAGCCTCCACCACCCCTCGGCCTCTCATTATCCGACCGTCACCTAACCTACCAGTCGCCACCACTCCGCAACCCTTAATCATCCGACCATCACCAACAACACCCCAACTATCACCCAACCTACCAGCCACTGCCACTCCACAACCTCTCATCATTAGACCATCACCACCAACACCCCAACCATCACCTAACACACCGGCCTCCACCACTCCATGACCCCTCATCATCCGATCCTCATCGCCCTTACCTACCACGGGCCCCTCAACGTACCAACCAACCCTACCATCACCATCATCACCACTCCTCCCTACCACGTTGGCGCCGGTACTTCGTAGCGGGAGGATGTTCCAAAGGGTCTTCCCTCAGGCTGGGATGCAACCACAGGAGCAAGCAGAAGAAGAGGCAGTAGAAGAACCGTTGCCCGGCACGGCATATGACTTATTGAAACATCTGGACAAAATGCCAGCACGGATTTCGATTCTGGAGCTGATAAAGAGGTCTAAGAACCATCAGGACATTCTATAACAATACTTGCAGCGGGTCATAGTCAATGAGGACCTCCCACCCGAGAAGATCATTACTGTCCTGACCCCGAGGAGTGAACATCCGGCACTCACATTTACACAGGAGGAGTTGGCACGACCGGAGATCAGAAAATATGCTTTGCGCGTTGCAGTAGTCATCAGAGGCATGGAGATTTAGTCCTGCTTGATTGACACCGGAGCATCTATAAATGTCATGCCGCCAGAAACATTGCAACTTTGCGGCATCTTCGATGAAGAAATTGAGCCTTCTGTCATCACGGTGACAGCATATGACAACTCCAGGAAGCCGGCACGAGGGGTGGTTACGTTGGAAGTAGGGCTCGGGTCGTGTGCTGTCACCGCCGAGTTTCATGTTCTAGAATTGGACCCTACATTCAAAGCTATTTTGGGACGCCCATATCTAGAGGCAATAGGAGCTGTTGCCTTCACTAATCATCAATGTCTGAAGTTCCCATACAAGGGCCAGGTGATTAAAGTAACCAACATCCCCATTCTAAATGACGTGGATGACCCCTCTTCTGCACTGCCAGTATCGAAACTTGTCTGACCGTTGGTTTCAACTACAGAGCTGCCTAAGGTCATGATGATAACAACGCCTCCAAATATAGTTGCATGGCGGATAATGAAAGGGATGGGCTATCAACCAGGAAAGGGGTTGGGAAAGGAGCTGCAGGGGGTTGTACACCCCATTAAAGTAGTACAAAGACCAAAGAAGCATGGGCTTGGCTACAAGCCCAATTCCACTCCGAGGATGGTCTATTGGCCAAAAAATGCCATGGGACTCCAAAAATTCTTCATCAAAGGGGAAACCATGATTATGGCCGGAGACGAAGAAGAAGAACCAGTCAAGAGGAAGAAGGCACCAGAGCAAGAGGAGGAAGTGGACAACCTGAGTTCATCTCTAGCTCGGTTGTTCATAGAGGAGGAAGAACCAGTCGAGGGCAAGTCCATCTCTAAACAACTTGTCCACTCAAACCAACCTTCAACCAACATTCCATGTGAACCGTATCCTACGGTCACGTATTTCAAAATCCTCACGCTCTCCCTCCTAAATTTACTTGATGGGCTATCTAGCCCAATTCCTACTTCTGGGCCAAAATGGCCCCCTGAACTGATCACTGGGCCTGAGAGCCCATTCAAATCTTCTTACTCCACTAGGCTTCTATGCCCATTCCAATCCAACAAGCTTGGGCCCGCGTGCCCACCAATCGGGCCTGCGTGCCCTTTAAATTTCTTTTCTTGCTTTGGGCCGACGTGCCCACCATTTGGGCCCTTGTGCCCCTTAGATCTTTTCACTAGCTTTGGGCCTATCTGCCCATTTCTTATCATTATCGGGCCCGCGAGCCCATTTTTCTCCCATTTGCTTAAGCTTTCTACTTCCGCTCGAGCCCCATCGGCTCATTTTCTTTCTGTTATTGAAAATACCCAAAACACCCAAAAAAATGTCTTCTCACAAACTCAGTTTTTCGTTGAGGAGACGTCTCTTCTTGTCTCGGAGGGTGCTCCCAACTAGGGACCCCTCTTCTCCAACTCACTGATCGATCTGCTCGATCCTTCACCCATTGTAGATACCACATTTTCAATTCCGTCTTCTTTAGGAGTAGTTAGGTTAGGAAAAAAGAAAAAAATTCGAGGTAAACGTGTGCCAGATGTCGACTCCAGAAACGGGTTCCGGATCGGCACCTCAAGATAAGGTGAAAGATGGAATAGGGGAAAAGGATTGAATCGGAAAACACTCGGAAAGCGGTAAAGACTCCTCACCTCGGTCCCACACTCACATTGATCCCCGAACTTTCATCTCACGGCATCGCTTAAGCACCGGAGACGGTTCGGGTCATATGGGAGGAGAGTGAGGAGTGAATTAACTTAGAACATGAATAAAAGAAAGGTGGTCGGAAGGAGCCGCGGGCTCCGCTTTATAGAATAAAAACAAGAGATGAGTTGATTTGACCGTGTACCTTAGCGCGGGAGATCGGGATATGGGTTCAACCTTCTTCTTCTTCGACCGGCCGATAAAGAAGAGTCTCCAACCGATGCTAGCTTGATGTACCTGTGCAACTAGAACAATAAACCAAGTGAAATAAACTGATTAGAATTATGAGAAGTGTAGTAACTTTAGAGGGAAGATGAGAAATAAGCAATTGGACTTGGACTCACAGGCTTCGGGGTGAGCCTTAACCCATTTTTTGTATTTTTGATTATGTAAAAACGATGCAAATGAACTGAAATATGCTTTAAAACAGTAAATAAACTGAGTTAAATGAGTTGAGAAAACTTATGGAATGGATCGGCTTGAGTTGAAGCCGAGTTGGTTGAAGAAAGCCGGTTCGGGTTACCTTGCACCCTCCTGGCGAGACTTTGGTGCAGAGGATGCTACGAACGACCCCGATGTTAGAATTGAGTGCCGTTTGTTGGAGTAGACAGAGGACTCAGAGTGGAAGAGTTCCTATGTTTATGATTTCTCCGAAATCCTCCTGTAGAAGTCTGTAAAAATTATGAAAGTGGGCGGATGTGAAAAACAGAACCTGGATGCGCGCCCTTGGTGCAGCAACTGCCACGAACGAACGGCAAGTCGGAATTTGGTGCTGTCAGTTGGAGATGAAAGAGGACGAAGAGAGGAACGACTTTTATATTGAAGACTTCTTCAGAATAAGTCCCAGATTTTCTGTAGAAGTCGATGAAGTCGGTTGATGCAGAACGCCCGGATCGAGCCTTCTCCTTCACTTCGGGATCGATCTCTCAATGTCGGATCGCCTTTGGACGTCGGGACGGCTTTGGAGAAGAGCTTGGACGACCTTTGGACGAGATAGGCACGGGGGATTAACCTTGGGTTGTTGAGAATGGCCCTCAATTTATAGGGGAAGGAAGCCGGTGCAAAATATGGAAACTGGACCGACCGCGCCCCCGCTTTTCAAAGGAGACGAGGGCGCGCAGGGCGCGCCCTCAAACCAAGGGCGCGCAGGGCGCGCCCTCACTTCGGGGGCGTGGTCTGCGCGCCCCCCTGTTTCAAAGGGAGCGGGGGCACGTTACGCGTCTTACAGCTAAAAATCGACGGAATCTTCCGAAAATTGCTAAAAATCGACTTGACATACGTAACGCGCCCCCGAACCCGGGGGCGCGTTAAAAATGATCGAAAATCAGTGCTGGAAACCTTCCAAAAATCAGGTTTAGAAGGTGCTAATCGTGGTAATTTGCGATTTAAAGAAACTGACCGCGCCACTGCTTTTGAAAGGAACCGGGGGCGCGCAGGACGTGCCCCCGGTTTGAGGGCGCGCAGGGCGCGCCCTTCCCTTTCAAGGGGAGTGGGGGTGCAGTAGACTCTCTCTCCTGCGCGCGTGTTCCGCGAGCCATATCTTGCAAACGGGATGTCCGATTCGGCTCCCGTTTATTGCGTTAGAAAGAGGGCCTTCAACCGCACCTCCTCAAGTTGGTAAACCAGCCAGCATGACTCTTGAGACATTCGCACGGGGCTTTCTACCGGTTTACCCTCTCGCGGAAAGCCAAAACCCGTGGCGAAGATCCGAAAGAGCACGGTTCCGGTTGATAAATCTTCGGTCAACTTGGGATGACTTAAAATGATGACCGAACAAGTCCGGTACGATCGTAAAACCCGAAGTCATCGAAAAATCTGAGATTAACCCGGTAAACGTGAACCGAAACTCAGAAAAGCCGCGAAACCCTAAAATTGACGAAACCGGACGTATGGCCCCGGTTGATGAAAATATTCGGCTAGAATCGACCCGGATGACCCGAAAAGACCCGGTGATGACCGAAAAGGCCTAACGCGTGGTCCGGGATAGCCGTGTCAGTACAGATCAAAAAAAGCCATAATGAAAGCCGTCATTGACCGACGCCTACCGAAGTGACTTTTCGGAAACCCTGAATGTTACGGAACACATGCGGGACTCCCGAGACCTTCAATTATGGACCATTCAAGGTCGGTTCATCGAGCAGGCTTCGTGTTTTTACAGTTCACGCGCGGCTCTCGCTTGAAGGTTACGGCAATATTCCAGAAATCATCGGTCCATTCTCAACTTGCGAGGGGCTCCACTCATGTCCTTAGCTCATGTCCACGAGGTAATTCGAATCAGATAATGGTCAAATAAAAGATATCACCTATGGAATAAGAGTCTGGGGCTCCGAATCAGGCCAAATTGGCGTGTCTACAGCTTGTCTCGCCTTTATGTCGGCTTTGCAAGGGAATAGCATGTAGCGGAGCCGAGTGAAATGTAGAGAAAGCGTAGCGAAGCAAGATGGATCGTAGTGGAATGTAGTGGAATGAAATGGTGATGGACTGAAAAGGTGGCATCAAGGTGTAGATATAGACACGCTCAACGACCAGATTCGGCAAGACGAATCTCCTCAAGTCTCCTGGTTGACCGCCATGTTTCATCAAGTCTTCCTATGTTCGATTGGTAAAAGATTTGCCATTGGCACGAGAGAAGAATAGCCAACCCCCAACGCGGTGGGGAGTCCCCGAAACATGGGTTCATAGGTTCATCATCAGCCGGTAACCCGATCTTTGCGGTGTTCCTGTACTGTGATGGGCTAAAGTTTTAAAAAAGATTTGTTTTGAAATAGTAAAATAATACCAATCGAGCACATTCAGGCTCTTAGATTCATTTAAGTCTTCCAAGAGACAAGATTTGATTCGGAATGGAATGATCTCGGATTCCGAAAGACAAATGTTTAAGCATAGACCGTGAAGATAGTGACGGTGCAAGTTCTGATCAAATAGAAGGCCCTTGGCGGGACGAATTGGCTGCCATGGTGGGATGAATAGCAAAGAAGTGTTGCAATGGCCACAGTGGTGATGGAGGATTTGGAGGCATAAGGTGATTACCGAACACGGTGGGCTTAACAGACACGATGGGATATTAGAGAGGTTGGTGGGATCAGAAAACATGGTGGGATTAGAAAACACGGTGGGGTTCAGAATGATCGGAATTAGAATAAAATATTTAAAGATGAGAAGGTAAAGATGATGTATACAAAAAGTAATGCAACTAACACTACATGATGCATGCTGGGCTCAAGAAAATAAGACAAAACTTGTATAACAAATAGTTGAAGATATAGATTGTCTATGAGGTCAAGATACCCATTCGAAAACCATCATCCCTCACAGCACAATTTTGGGCTTATCCGTGAGCATCGGAGATGACCCGACCGTTGTAGATTTTGATGAAGGGGATCTCAGGTCAAGTCTTCTCCGTACTCATGGTCTTCAACAAATAATGCATAAGATAATAATATACAACTAGCTACATATATGCTAGTCAGCAAGTTATGGGGGTTTCCCATGTCCATTCTTCCATTTCTGCGAGCATTTTCTATTGGCGAGATTTCCCCCTCCTTGACTCATATTTCTTTTCTGAAATACTTAATAAAGGGGTTAGATCTGCTCTATGGCTTAGCCCCTTGCCTATTGTCATCTTGCCTTGCTTATATGTCAAGGGGGTAGCCTTATTAACAAGGTAATATGAACAAAATGACTGAAAATGAATAAGATAAGGGTTAAGAAAGCTTACCTGCTATGGTGAGAGTCACACCCTTCTTGATCTTAGCATCCTGAAACACTTGATAAAAAGGGGATTAAATCTTCACCATGGCTCATCTCTTTGCCTATTGCTATCTGCCTTGACTTAGGTTAAAAAGAGGAGCCTTATTAACAAGGTATAAAAATAGACTAGATGACCGAAATGAAATGGTTAAGAGAACTTACCTGTCGTTGAGAGAACCTCCCCCTCTTACTTTAAAGTCCCTGAAAATAATTGATAAAAGAGGATCAGATGTTCACAACGACTCATCCCTTTGCCTATTATGGCCAACTTTGACTTAGGTCAAAGGGAGGAGCCCTCTTAATGGGGTGATAATGAAGGTAAATATGCAATGCAGAAATGAAACATGCAAGACATAAAGATAAACATGAATGCTAGCAAAGGGAAAAATCAAGGTTATGCCAAGTTAGATGATGCATTTTTTTTAGATTTTTGGAAAGTATTCAATTTTTTATTTTTGAAGATATTGGATTTTTGAAAATATTCAATCAATTTGTTTTGAATTTTTGAAAATATTTGATTTTTTTTAGATTTTTTTGAAAATATTCATTTTTTTGGATTTTTGTGGAGAATGTGCCGGTATTGAGGCCATTCATCGATCTTTGAGTGTTAATCAAGATTTAAGTGATAAACACCACATGAAAATAAGGTTCCCTACCGAGAATCTTTCTTGCCCTCTTCTCTTGATCGGTTTGAATTCCCCCTGAGTTTGGATAGTTTACCCTACCCTAGGGGTTTTAAGATGGAAGAATAATAGAGGAAGTCTTTGATAGGATTTGGGGGTGTTGAGGAGAGTTTCTCTACTCATGCCCAAATTGCCCGTTGGGGTTCGGCCTCTTCGGGTCTTTTCTACATGTGGCACTTACTTAGACAAGTCTTTGACCTGTGGGGTCATTGCCTATCTTTTGGTGCCTTTTCTTCATTTTCTATTCTTCCGGGTACTCATTCAGACAGGCCCATATTTGTTTAAACCTATGGGGTTCATTGCCCATCTTTTGGCACCCTTTTGCACCCTATGAGACGGCCTCCTACTAAGGCGGCTGGCATTTTCGATACTATCCTCCTCTACTCCCCTTCACCTATTTCGGACCGAATGAATAGAAGAGAATAGGGTAAATGTTTCCTTTACGCCTTCAGGGTTCTGCCTTGCCTCTCTCGAGTGTTGGGCTATCTGGATTCTGGGATCGGGAGGTATTGTGTGTGCAAGGTGATGCCTACCCTTGACTTCTAGCTAACACCTTGGGATCGATGACTTAATATCATACCAGAAATTCTCCATTTTCTTTTCTAAGAAAAATATTTTTTTGAGGTAAACGCCGTTCCATGGATGGTTCAATTTTTCTCCATCGGCATTGGTTAGCTCATATGCATTACCTGGATATCTTTCAGTTATAACAAAAGGCCCTTCCCATTTAGGTTGCAACTTAGAGCGGGGACCACCTGGCTTAACGAATATGCGTTTTACTACCATTTCACCGATTTCGAACTTTCTCTCTACCACCCTCTTTTGATAAAATCTTTTCAATCGGTTCTGATAAGTCCGGGCATGCTCGGAGGCGGCCAACCTTCTTTCATCCAGGAGTTCAAGTTGTGCAAGGAGAGATTCTCTCCTCTCATCGACAGGGATGTCCCTATCGAGTTGAACTCGGAGTGATGGAAGGAGTACTTCGTACGGGACCACCACTTCCATCCCATATGCAAGAGCATACAGGGTTTGACCAGTGGGGGTCTGTACAGAAGTACGATAAGCCCATAGGGCATCTACAAGCTTACCTGGCCAGTCCGCGAACTTGCTAGACTTACAGGTTTTCTTAATGATTTTAATCAAAGTTTTGTTGGTGGCTTCTGCTTGACCAATGCCTTGCGGGTAATAAAGAGATGAATGATGCAATGCAATGCGGTACCTGTTGCAAAGATCACGCAGATCTTGAGAGAGAAATTGCGGTCCGTTGTCGGTGATGATGTAGCTGGGTATCCCGAACCTGGCGATGATGTTGCATTTGATGAAGGAGCACAGTGTTGATGCCTTGATCTCCACGAACGCTTCCGCTTCTGCCCACTTGGTGAAGTACTCTGTTGCCGTCAGGATGAACGATTTGGAACGGATTTCAGAGTTAAGATCACTTAGAGGGCCAATGATATCAAAAGCCCACATGGCGAAGGGCCATGGGGCATGAATCGGATGATGGGAAGATGCGAGAGAATGGATCTTGTCGGCATGGAGTTGGCAAGAATGACAGTGCCGGACAAAGATGGAGCAATCCTCTTCTAGGGTTGGCCAATAATACCCCTGCCTGATAATTTTCTTGGCAAGAGCTTGAGCATTGACATGGCCCCCACAGACCCCATAATGTGCTTCCTTAAGTACCAATTCTGCCTCTTCTTCATCAATGCATCTCAATAAAATTCCGCTCAAGCTCCTCTTGTAGAGCACCCCTCCTAGGATGGTATACCTCTGGGATACTCTCCTGATGGCCTTCTTTTCTTTTGCATTTGATCCAGGTGGATATGTCTGATCTTGACAATACCTTGCAATCTCATCAAACCAAGGCCTCTCACCCTCATCTAACTCTTCCAACTCGATTAGAGAAATCTCATCTTTCTGCTCTAAATATTCCTTCCTGCCAAATCTCTCCTTGACTTTTAGAAATCGACCATCCTTAATCGCCGGTATCGACCTCCTATGGACATGGATAGTTCGCACCTGTCTACCTAGCGGGACTGACAGAGATGAAGCTGAGGAGGCTAGGGCATCGGCAAGGATGTTCTGAGCTCAAGGAACATGGACAAAAGTGAGTTTGGAAAAGAGTTTGATGTAGCAAGAGGTGAGTTCTTGGTAAGGTTTGAGGTTTGGATGAGAAGTTCGGTATTTGGTTAGGACTTGGCGAAGAATTAGTTGGCTATCACCTATCACCCTTAATTCCGTGGAACCATAGAAATGAGCGACCTCCAGCCCGGCCAGCAAGGCTTCGCATTCAGCTATATTGTTGGTTGCTGGGAAATCAAGCTGAAATGCCTGTGGAATGGTGACACCCTCGGGTGATAGAAGGATGATTCCTATTCCCTTACCGTGTGAATTCAGAGTCCCGTCAAAATATAATGTCCAAAGGTGGGAAGATCGGATCAACATTAGTTCGTCATCTGGGAGCTCCGATTGGACCGGGTCAAAGAGGGGTATAGGGTGATGGGCTAGATGTTCGGCAATGGCATAGCCCTTAATTGCCTTCTGGGGGACATAGGTGATATCAAACTGGTAAAGGAAGCTCTGCCAACGACCTAACCGATCAGTTAGAACAGTTTTCTCCAGAAGGAATTTGATGGGATTGATGCGGGCAATAAGGTTGACCTCATGAGCTAAGAAATAGTGTTTAAGCTTTTGAACTACCCAAACTAGCGCAGCACAGGTCTTCTCCACTACAGTATACTTCTGCTCACATGGATCAAAGATCTTTGACAAATAGTAAGTTGCCCTCTCTTTCCCTTCTTCATTCACTTGTGCAAGGACTGCCCCAAGAGAATTCTCCAAAACCGAGATGTATAAAACTAAGGGCTTGCCAGGGACTGGTGGTCTAAGCACAGGGGGACTAGCCAGGTATCTTTTCAATCCATCGAATGCATCCTGGCACTTCGAATCCCATTTGAACTCTGCCCCCGCCTTGGTCAACTCATAGAAAGGTTTACACCTTTGGGAATGTTGTGAGATGAACCGGCAGACAAACTGCAGCTTCCTGATTAATCCTCGAAGTTCTTTCATATTTCTTGGAGGAGGCATACCAATGATTGCCTTGGCCTTCTTTGGGTCGATCTCTATGCCCCTTTTGCTCACTATGAACCCCAACAATTTTCCCGAGGATACTTCAAACGTGCATTTCTTTGGGTTCATCTTCAATTTATATTCCGTAGCCCTTTGCAAGACCTTTCTCAATACTTCCGGGTGATCTTCTCGGCTTTTGGACTTAACGACCAGGTCGTCCACGTACACCTCTACAAGGGTATGCATCATGTCATGGAAGATAGCCATCATTGCCCTCTCCAAGTAGGTTCCCCAAGTATTCTTCAGTCCAAAGGGCATGACGACATAGCAGTAGGTTCCCCAAGGTGTAGTAAACGAGGTCTTCTCCTGGTCCTCTTCGGCCAACCGGATTTGGTTATATCTAGAATAGCCATCCATGAATGACAACATCTCGATTCCAGCAGTGTTATCAACCAGTACGTCAATATGAGGTAGAGGAAAGTCATCTTTAGGACACGCTCGGTTTAAGTCCCTGAAGTCTATACAGATCCGAACTCTACCATCCTTCTTCATGACAGGGACTATGTTTGCCACCCATTGCGGATAAAGGACGACCTTAATGAATCTTGCTTGATGTAACTTGTCGACCTCTTCTTTCATCTTAAGTGCAACATCAGGGTGGAATCTCCTTAATTTTTGTTTGACCGGGGTAACTCCAGGTTTCAAAGTTAGACGATGTTCAACTAAAGAGTTGTCTAACCCCGGCATGTCCTCATATGTCCATGCGAACGTGTCCTTATATTCTTCCAAAATTTCAATTAAACTCTGTTCCTCAGTGGGAGTGAGGTTTGCACTTAGGAGGACTGTCTTGGGATCTCTCGGTGTTCCGAGATTCAATTCTTTTGTCGGTTCATTCACCGTGGCTAATGGTTCTTCAAACCTTTTAAGTCCAGATGCATACGCATCAGCCAAGTCCTCAATTCCATCCTCGAAGTCAGGATCCTTTTTTGATAAAACCTCGTAAACTCTCAGTGTATGATCTACATTGAATTCATCCTCATATTGGATTTCATCAAGCTGGACTGCATTTTCTAAAAAACTTTGGCAGCCTTGCACATTCCTTGCATTTTTGAGCTATTTGTTGGAGATATCTCTCTGGCACACGTTTACCTCGAATTTTCTTCTTTCCTATATTAAGTACTCCTAAAGAAGACGGAATTGGAAAGGTGGTATCTACAATGGGTGAAGGATCGAGCAGATCGATCAGTGAGTTGGAGAAGAGGGGTCCCTGGTTGGGAGCACCCTTCGAGACAAGTAGAGACGTCTCCTCAACGGAAAACTGAGTTTGTGAGAGGACGTTTTTTTGGGTGTTTTGTGTGTTTTCAATAACAAAACGAGAATGAGCCGATGGGGCTCAAGTAGAAATAGAAAGTTTAAGCAAAAATGGGAAAAATGGGCTCGTGGGCCCAACAATGACAAGAAAGGGGCAGATAGGCCCAAAGCTTGTGAAAAGATCTATGGGGCATATGGGCCCAAGTGGTGGGCACATGGGCCCAAAGCTAGAAAAGAAATTTAAAGGGCACGTGGGCCCTATTGGTGGGCACGTGGGCCCAAGGTTGTTGGATTGGAATGGGCATAGAAGCCCAGTGGAGTAAGAAGATTTGAATGGGCTCTCAGGCCCAGTGATCAGTTCAGGGGGCCATTTTGGCCCAGAAGTAGGAATTGGGCTAGATAGCCCATTAAGTGAATCTAGGAGGGAGAGTATGAGGACTTTGAAATATGTGACCGTAGGATACAGCTCACGCGGAATGTTATCTGGAGGTGAGTTTGATTGGACAAGTTGTTTAAGAATGGACTTGCCCTTGACGGGTTCTTCCTCTTCTGTGAACAACCGAGCCAAAGATGAATTCAGGTTGTCCACTTCCTTCTCTTGCTCTGGTTCCTTCCTCCACTTGACTGGTTCTTCTTTTTCGTCCCTGGCCATCATCATGGTTTCCCCTTTGATAAAGAATTTTTGGAGTCCCATGTCATTTTTTGGCCGGTAGACCATCCGCGGAGTGAAACTGGGCTCATAGCCAAGCCCATGTCTCTTTGGTCTTTGTACGGCTTTAATGGGGTGCACAACCCCCTGCAGCTCCTTTCCCAACCCCTTTCCTGGCTAATAGCCCATCCCTTTCATCATCCGCCATGCAACTATTTTTGGAGGCATCGTTAACATCATGACCTCGGGCAGCTCTGTAGTGGAAACCAACGGCTGGACAAATTTTGATATTGGCAGTGCAGAAGAGGGGTCATCCACGTCATTTAGAATGGGGATGTTGGTTACTTTAATTACCTGGCCCTTATATGGGAACTTCAGACACTGATGATTAGTGGAGGCAACGGCTTCTATTGCCTCAAGATTTGGGCATCCCAGAATAGCTTTGAATGTAGGGTCCATTTCTAGAACATGAAACTCGGCGGTGACAGCACACGGTCCGAGCCCTACTTCCATTGTAACCACCCCTCGTGCCGGCTTCCGGGAGTTGTCATATGCGGTCACCGTGACGGCAGATGGCTAGATTTCTTCATCGGAGATGCCGCAAAGTTGCAATGTTTCTGGCGGCATGACATTTATGGATGCTCCGGTGTCAATCAAGCAAGACTTGATCTCCATGCCTCGGATGACTACTACAACACGCAAGGCATACTTTCTGATCTGTGGCCGTGCCAACTCCTCTTGTGTAAATGTGAGTGCCGGATGTTCACTCCTCGGGGTCAAGGCAGTAATGATCTTCTCGGGCAGGAGGTCCTCATTGACCATGACCCGCTGCAGATATTGTTGTAGGATGTCCTGATGGTTCTTTGACCTCTTAATCAGCTCTAGGACTGAAATCCGTGCCGGCATTTTGTCCAGATGCTTCAATAGGTCATATGCCGTGCCGGGCAACGGTTCTTTCACTACCTCCTCTTCTACTTGCTCCTGTGGTTGCATCCCGGCCTGGGGGAAGACCCTTTGGAACATCCTCCCGCTACGAAGTACCGGTGCCAGCGTGGTAGGGGGAAGTGGTGATGATGGTGATGGTAGGGTTGGTTGGTAGGTTGAGGAGCCCGTGGTAGGTCAGGGTGGTGAGGATCGGATGATGAGGGGTCGTGGATTGGTGGAGGCCGGTATGTTGGGTGATGGTTGGGGTGTTGGTGGTGATGGTCTAATGATGAGAGGTCGTGGTGTGGCAGTGACTGGTAGGTTGGGTGATAGTTGGGGTGTTGTTGGTGATGGTCTAATGATGAGGGGTCGTGGAGTGGCGGTGGATCGGTAGGTTTGGTGATGTCTGCGGTGTTGTTGGTGGCCTAATGATTAAACGCCGGGAAGGATTAATGGTGGTAGGTAGGTTAGGTGATGGTTGCGGTGCTGGTTGGGATGTTGGTGGCGGTCTAATGATTAGGCGCCGTGGAGGGTTGATGGTTGTTGGGGGTAGTGGTGTTTGGGGAGTTTGTGGGTTGGGGGCAGCTCTTGGTATTGAGAGTATGGTGCGGTTTGTAGGTGGGGTTGGTCTGGCGGGCATGGAGGCGATTTGATCCTCGACCTGCCAACCTTGCATATGATGGGTTGACTCCTCGATGGTGGAGTGGACGAGGCCGAGTCGTTAGTTTGGTGGTGCTGGTGCCGGTGCTTGTACGGATGCATGTACTGGGAGCGGATCTTGGACTATGCCCAGGCCGGGCTGCTGTTGTGCTTGCTGTCACCGTGGTTGATTCTGACGTGCCTTCATTGCTTGAATAGATTCTCCCATCTGTGCCCAGTCAATGTTCCCTTGATCATTGAGGTCATGAATGTAGTCTTTAAACTGGAAACAAACATCTACTGTGTGCCCAAGATACCGATGATAAGCGCAGTACTTTGTTGTGTCAACATTGGCCAGCCATCCTTCTCTCTCCTTTGGAAGTTCCAACTGCTGTTCAACCATTAGTGCATTAAAGATATCGGTGAGGGAGAACGACAGTTGAGGATAATACTCTCTCTTAGGTCCCCCCCTCCTAGGTCGGTTGACTGGTGGCGGCACTTGGTTGTGAGCTTGTTGTTGTGGTTGTGGTCGGTTGTAGATGGGTTGTTGTTGAGGCGCTCGGTTGTAGGCATTTGGTTGCTGGTGCGCTCGGTTGTAGGTGGGTTGCTGTGGTGGTACTCGATTGTATGCAAGTTGTTGCTGGGGCTGAGGAGCTGGTTGAGGAGCTGGGCGGTATTGTTGGTTGGGTGGTGGGTTACGGTATTGGCTTTGGCGATACCCACCCTGGTTACCCATGGCATTGATGCTCTCATTGTTTACTACCCCTTCAGTGGTGGGTCCTACAGGTGTAGGCTTTCTAGTGTTACGGGGCTTGGTGTCAAATGGGTTGATCATGGATGCGTCCTTAAAGTGGGCTTGGAGGTAGCGGGCGCTATCACACAACTCACTAATGGTTGTTGGGCGGTGCATGATCCGGAGGTTGCGAAGGTTGGGCGTGGTGTTCCCGATGAGCATCCTTACCTGCTCCCCCTCTGAGATGGTATCCACTAGCCTCTCAGACATTCTTCTCCATAGATCAGCAAATCTAGCAAAGTCCTCATCCGGCCTCATCTTTTCAGCAATTAAATCAGTTATCGAGCAGGCTGGCCCCACCCGATCCTTATACCTCTGTAGAAACTTCGCCTTGACAATGTCGAAATCCGCCGCCTCAATGGAATCAAGAGAATAGAACCAGTCAAGGGCAGATCCCTCCAATGACCGACGGAATAAGAATGCAAGGGCTTTGCGGTCATTTTTCCAGAACGCGGAGTCGTAGAGAAAGCTCTTCAGATGGTTGAAAGGATTACCAGTCCCGTTGTAACGTTGGAAGACTGGTATCTCTGAAGGAGGAAGGTGTAGAACTGGGAAGGATGGGACAGAGATTTCAGGGATGGCTTTAGAATCGAGGCGGTGCCTCATCTCTTCAAAGCGCTCATCCATCTGGTTAAGTTTGTTCATTAATGCCTGTGTGAGGCTGGATTCCTGAGCCACGGGAGCAAAGTGTTTAGGTGATTGGGTTGGAAGAGGTAGATTGGAAACAGGAACTGGCATAGAATTAAATGAATGCCCCACAACGGGGTGAGTGGAGACACGACAGGGTTGCCGAGGAGAAGAGATGATTTGGGGCCTGACTGCTGATTGAGGTGGTGAGGGGGCTTGATTTCCCTCGACCGGATCTTGATTGGCGGGCATCTTTCCCTTCGTCAAGGATTGCACAAGCGAAAAAGATTCAAGGTCTAGATGAAGAGATAGACCCTGAAGGAGTTGCTCCACGCTAAGTGAAGCAGGTTGATGAGTAGGATTTTGAATTTCTGGCTCCCTGACGGCGTTGACATGGCCCTCTGGTTGGACCATGGGTTGTTGCAGCTCGTAGTGGCCCGTCTCGTACTCCTCTTCTTGGCCGTAGTAGTCCGACACCCCGACGTGTCTTCCGGACCTTAGTGTCATGGGCATCCTATCAAATTTTCTTAAAAAAATAGTTGAAAGAAAGCAAATGAAAGGTGTAAATGCAAAGAGGATTTTTGTTTGGTTATGATTGTTTGTTTGATTTGATTTGGTTTCACTTTGGTTGTTTGGCAAGCAAGTTGAACACAAAAATTAAAGGGATTTTTTTTTGTTTTAGGTGTTTTGAAAGAAGAAATTTTTTTTTTGGTTATTTTCAATTGTTGTGAGCAAGCAAGTTATGCAAACAAGGTTTTAAAATGACTACTCGACAATTTTTGGGTTAAAACCTTAGATTAGATAGATTGTTAGCAATTGTTCACTCGAATGGGTATGGTTCTTATTGCTTCAATCTTCAAGACCTAAGGTTATCACTCAATCACCACGAGTAGGTACTTGGGTTCTTCGGGTTTTGGGAAATGGTACAACCGGCCCAATCGTGCGGAGAGGAATACTCCACAGATGGGGACTTACGGAGGCCTTGATGGAAACAACCAAATCAACTAGGAAGGAATATCCCAGAAGAGAGGTTAGAATCCACCAAGAAGGTGTTTGGAGGGTGAGGGTGTGTTGGGAGAGAGAGCCCCCGCCTCGAATGCCCTAAGGATCGGAACAAGTGCAGTACCCGATGCAAAAGCTAATGCAAAAATGAAAAATGGAGGGTAGAAGGAGAAGAAGCAATCAATATGCAAACATGAATGAAAGCTATTAAATAAATCAAACAAGTGAATGCAAGCAAGACATGCAATGATAAAGTAAAACAAGTAACTAGCAACTAGCAACTAAAAGGAGGTTTACGCGGGAACCGGCTTGTGATGGAGTGTCCAAGTGGGGACAAATTTGAAATGAAGGTAAAATGATGGTCCACGCGGGGACCGATTTGAAAATAAAGTGGCTCACGCGGGAGCCGGGTTTTGAAAAGGTTGGTGGTTCACGCGGGAACCGGTTTTTAAAGGAAAAGAGGTGGTTCACGCGGGAACCAGTTTGTTTGATTGGGAAAAGGAAAGGAAGGCCACGTGGGTCCAATCTAAAGTGGTGCTAAGGGGTGGTCCACATGGGGACTGATCTGAAAATGGGTTGGTTCACGCGGGAACCGGTTTAGAAAAGGGGTTGGTTCACACGGGAACCGGTTTTTATGAAAAAAAGGGTGGTTCACGCGGGAACCGGTGTAAGAGTTGACAAAATAGAAAGAGGGCCACGTGGGGCCAATCTGAAGATGCTGTAAATGGGTGGTCCACGCGGGTACCGATCTGAAAATAAGTTGGTTCACGCGGGAACCGAGTTGGAAAAGAAAGGTGGTTCACGCGGGAACCGGTTTATAAGAAGAAAAGTGGTTCACGCGGGAACCGGGTTGAAATTAAAGACAAGCAACTCAAGTCCACATGGGGGACAATCTTAAAGGAAGATTAAATAGCAAGTTTAAAGGTAAATGAACATGGAAAAGGTAAAGGACAAGCCGGTTCACGCGGGAACCAAGTCGGAAAACAACTAGTTGCACGGATTAATCAAGCTAGCACGGTTGAAGACATTGGTTGTCCCACCGTGGTCGCCAAAAAACTGTCGACTCCAGAAATGGGTTCTGGATCGGCACCTCAAGATAAGGTGAAATATGGAATAGGGGAAAAGGAGTGAATCGGAAAACACTCGGAAAGCGGTAAAGACTCCTCACCTCGGTCCCACACTCACATTGATCCCCGAACTTTCATCTCACGGCATCACTCGAGCACCGGAGATGGTTCGGGTCATATGGGAGGAGAGTGAGGAGTGAATTAACTTAGAACATGAATAACAGAAAGGTGGTTTCCAGGAGCCGCGGGCTCCGCTTTATAGAATAAAAACAAGAGATGAGTTGATTTGACCGTGTACCTTAGCGCGGGAGATCGGGATATGGGTTCAACCTTCTTCTTCTTCGGCCGGCCGATGAAGAAGAGTCTCCAACCGATGCTAGCTTGATGTACCTGTGCAATTAGAACAATAAACCAAGTGAAAGAAATTGATTAGAATTATGAGAAGTGTAGTAACTATAGAGGGAAAATGAGAAATAAGCAATTGGACTTGGACTCACAGGCTTCAGGGTGAGCCTTAACCCCTTTTTTTGTATTTTTGATTATGTAAAAATGATGCAAATGAACTAAAATATGCTTTAAAACAGTAAATAAACTGAGTTAAATGAGTTGAGAAAACTTATGGAATGGATCGGCTTGAGTTGAAGCCGAGTTGGTTGAAGAAAGCCGGTTCGGGTTACCTTGCACCCTCCTGGCGAGACTTTGGTGCAGAGGATGCTACGGACGACCCTGATGTTAGAATAAAGTGCCGTTTGTTGGAGTAGATAGAGGACTCAGAGTGGAAGAGTTCCTATGTTGATGATTTCTCCGAAATCCTCCTGTAGAGGTATGTAAAAATTATGAAAGTGGGCAGATGTGAAAAATAGAACCTGGATGTGCGCGCTTGGTGCAGCAACTGCCACAAACGAACGGAAAGTTGGAATCGAGTGCCGTCAGTTGAAGATGAAATAGGACAAAGAGAGGAACGACTTCTATGTTGATGACTTCTGCATCAGGACTCCCGGATGTTCTGTATAAGTCTATGAAATCGGTTGATGCAGAACGTCCGGATCGAGCCTTCTCCTTCACTTCAGGATCGATCTCTCAATGTCGGATCGCCTTTGGACGTCGGGACAGCTTTGGAGAAGAGCATGGATGACCTTTGGACAAGCTAGGCATAGGGGATTAACCTTGGGTCGTTGAGAATGACCCTCAATTTATAGGGGAAGGAAGCCGGTGCAAAATATGGAAATTGGACCACCCGCCCTCAAACCGGGGGTGCGCCTTGTGCCCCCGCTTTCTTTGAAAGGCGGGGGTGTGGTCGGTTTCTGAAAATTGAAAATTGCCCCGATTAGCACCTTATAAACTGGATTTTTGGAAGGTTTCCGGGGATGATTTTCGATTACTTGTACCGCACCCGCGGTTCGGGGGCGCGTTACGTATGTCATGTCGAATTTTAGCAATTTCTAGAATTTTACGACGAATTTTAGCAGTGAGACGTGTACCGCGCCCCCGGTTTCTTTGAAACTGGGGGGCACGCAGACCGTGCCCCTGAAGGCGCGTCCTCAGGTGGAGGGCGCGCCCTGCGCGCCCTAGTCTCCTTTGAAGAGCGGGGGCGCGGTTGGTTCAGTTTCTATTTTTTGCACCGGCTTCCTTCCCCCTATAACTTGAGGGCCATTCTCAACGATCTAAGGTTAATCCCTGGTGCCTAGCTCGTCCTGAGGTCATCCAAGCTCTCTCCCAAGGCTGTCCTGACGTCTAAAGCTGGTCCGACGTCGAGAGATCGATCCCGAAGTGAAGCAGAAGGCTCAATCCGGGCTTTCTACATCAACCGACTTCATTGACTTTTGCAGAAAATCCGGGACTCTTTCTGCAAAGGTCTTCAACATAGAAGTTGTTCCTCTCTTCGTCCTCCTTCATCTCCAGCTGACGGCACTTGATTCTGACTTTCCGTTTGTTCGTGGCGGTTGCTGTACTGAGGGCGCGCATCCAGGTTATGTTTTCTATATCTGCCCACTTTCAGAATTTTTACAGACTTATACAGGAGGATTTTGGATAAATCATCAACATAATAACTCTTCCTCTCTAATCTTCTATCTACTCCAACAAACAGCACTCGATTCTGACATCGAGGTCGTCCGTAGAGTTCTCTGCACCAAAGTCGCGCTAGAAGGGTGCAAAGCTACCCGAACCGGCCTTCTTCAAACAACTCGGCTTCAAGTTAAGCCACACACTTCATAAGTCCTTCTTAACTTGTTTCATTCAGTTTATTTACTATCTTAGAACATTTTTTACTTCATTTGCATCATTTTTACACAATTAAAAAAACATTTTTACTTCATTTGCATCATTTTTTACTTGTCTAAGACATTTTATTTACTGTCTTGAAAAAGGGGTTAGGGCTCGCCCCAATCCGGTGAGTTCAATTCCAATTGCTTCGTTGTTTCATCTCTTCTTCTATAGTTTCTACACTTCCCATAGTTCTAATCGGCTTCTTCACTTGGTTTATTGTTCAAGTTGCATAGGTCTATCAAGCTAGCATCGGTTGGAGACTCTTCTTCATCGGCCGGCCGAAGAAGAAGAAGGTTGAACTCACATCCCAATCTCCCACGCTAAGGTACACGGTCAAATTCAAGTTCTTTTATTTGTCAATTCTATTAAACGGAGCCCGCGGCTCCTGGCGACCACCTTTTATTTATGTTTTAAGTTCATCTCCTCCTCACTCTCCTCCCACATGACCCGAACCATCTCCGGTGCTCGAGCGACGCCTTGAGATGAAAGTTCGGGGATCAATGTGAGTGCGGGACCGAGGTGAGGACCTTTTACTACTTTCTGAGTGTTTTTCGATTCACTCTCCTTTTTCCCCCATTCTATCTTTCACCTTCTCTTGAGGTGCCGATCCGGAACCCATTTTTGGAGTCGACAATTATGAGATAAGATCTTATCTTCTCTCACATCATTAGATAGTGTTGGAGATGCCTACTTCTCAAGTAGGATAGTTAATAGGTCAACTATGAGAACTATTCTCTTAGTTCTAAAATGATATAAGAAGTGTAAGGCATTAAACTACTTAGCATCTATCATGTTAGATTAATGGTGGTTTATTATATTCTACAACTAAGATATAATTACATCAACATTACAGACATTCATTAAAATTAAGATATGATCTTTCATCCTAATTTATGCTCCCACTATTTTTTGACGAATTTTCATAACCTTCATTATGCATAGATGGGATATCACAATGAAATCATAGTGGGGACTAAGACCCTACTAACTTTATGGTGATGACCTTGTGGAAAACATAACAAGTTATCCCATACTTAATAGGTAGATAACTTTTAGCAATTGCAACCCATCCAACTCTTAGTCATTCAGTCTCTAGAGTTATAACCTTGTAGGAAACACAACAAGTCCATGCAATGGTCCACCCCAAAGTTTGGCTAATGCCTTGGTCATGATCTCCAATCCCTTGCTGAATTTGTCTTGTGGGAAACACAACAAATCTATTCAATCTAAGATTAACTTATCATGACCATAACAATGAAAATCTACGTGAGTCATTCTTAATATCTCACATTTATCGACCTAATTAGAACGAGGAGGGATTTTATTTTAGTCTCATCAATATAGGTGCAACATATAAATATTAATATACTTTTAGAATATCATATATTTAATGTATAACCTGTAGCACACAACCACATCAAATATGCATTAAAACACAGGTGATCATAGACTTAACCCTAAGCATACACCTAAGACACCCTTATAGCTGCAATTCATTGCTTTAGAAGCTTGAATTTTATAGACGTACCTTCTACCATTCTGAGCATAAAGAGACGCTATTTCAAATATAGCTTGCTAGTTAGTGACTTAGTTATATACAACGACACCAATTTCAACTATAATGCAGCCGTTCTTTTCTCATGAATGACTTCTTGCAGAATTTCATTAGACAAGCTTAACTAAATTAAAGCCAGTGCCTTCTCATCTAGCTCTTGTTTCTCATTGTCAGACATAGTGGTCAGCATCTTCTCCTTTCTGAGCAGAGCCTTCTACAACCCTTGATGGGTTAGAAGTGCTTTCATCTTGATTTGTCATAAATTGAAGTTGATGCTCTGGTCAAACTTCTCAATATCAAATTTTGTAGACGTCGTGCTCTTTCAGAAAATATCAGTGAATCTCAACACAGCTCTGATATCAGTTTGTTGAGGATCATAGCAAATATCACTGATATAGTGCGAAACAGAGATGCCAACTCTGCAAACAATAAATAAACAAAATATATACAAGAAGTAGAGATAGAGAGGAGCAGACCAAGATTTACGTGATTCGGAGGCAATATGCCTTCTTACATCCATGGGCGAAGACGAACGACTTCTACTATATGAGAAACAAGTACAAAGGACGGAGAATCTCTTAAAACTCAAAGCCTAACCCACAAACTCTCTCTATAATATCTCCAAGAGAATACAAGAAATAGAGAGAGGAAGAGAATAGGATGTGAGATGTGATGGTGGCTCTCTTACTTACTTGGCCTATCTTGCTTGTTTGTTCTTGCCCCCTCTTCAGGCCTTTAAATAGAGGTGGTTAGAACTCTCTAGATATGGCTAGAAGATATCTTTTTGTATATCTTTAAAAAAATATCTAAGCACTCTCTAGATGTGCTTAGAACGTATCTAAACACTTTTGGATGTGCTTAGAAGATATGAATAGAAGAGTCAAAAAAAATTCTGAAGTTGACCAAGTCAACCTTTACATAGATGGTAGTTAGTGTTCTCCTCCACACACGTACCTAATTTTGCTGATTACCCATGTAGAGTTCATCAACGTATGCGGCACTAGCTGTAGGGTTTATTTGAATAGAATAATAATTAAAAATATCATATTATTTTTATTGTTAAGTTTTATGAAATCTATCTGCTATTAATAACAAAAGTAATATTATATTAGTTTAAATATTCAAATCAAATATGTCATAACTAGCCCATTAATGGCGCCACAATGGAACCTTTTAGGATTTTCTTCTTATGAAAATAGAACAAAAAACAAACAGACAATCCTTTGGGATTTCTACTTTTGGTTATAGGGACCAATAAAGATTTGCTTCCTTTTTATAGAATGTGGAGACTTGTCTACAAATGTTTATTATTATATATATGAATTTCTTACAAATAGGACCTAAAATCGTATCTATATTCGCCGGTCTTCCAAACAGTTGTTTTTTTTTAACTCATGGCTTCTCACTATGTTTCGATTCATCCAAATGATTAAGCTCCATGAAATCCATACTTTTATGTGGTTAGCTTTACAGATATTTGTAAATTATCAACATATATACTAATACATAAATAGTTCCACCTCCACACTTATTTGTATATAGTGTCTCTCTCTACTCCCTCATGAATATCTTTTTCATTGATTTCTATTTCTCTTTGCACTCTATTATCCTCTCCCTCTCTCATCATTGATCTCCTGATCACTCTAGACACTCTCTCTCTCATCGCTCTCTCTAGCCGTTCTCTATATTCTGTCTGTCTGTCTCTCTCTAGAAAGACCTGTATGGAATTTATACAGATTTCAAAGACTTATTAGGAAAGAACTGATTTGTTTTTTGCTGTTGACGCTTAACGAAATTTGCATAACAATGCGTACCTTAAGTTAGCCAACAATATCCCAAATGGTAAAATTCATATCGAAAAAGTTATATTTTATATTACATGCTGAAACTAAGGTGATGTTGGATTTGACTTGATGAAATGTTTGGAGTCTTAATTTTATCTATAATTTCTCCTATGAAACACAAAATTTTAGTTATTCAGTTACAAAAATATAAAAATTATAATGAACTCTTAACATTAAGTGATTTAAAAAAACTTTATTCTTGTATTTAGGTGTTTTGCCAAAAATCTCAATGTCTAATTTTGACTAACTAAGAGTTAGACATTAAGTAAGATGGCATTTGATGTGACTTAATGAAATATCAAAAGTCTTAATTTCACCTTTAATCTCTCTTGTAGAATATGAAATCTACAAGAGAAGAGAAGAGGCGAGGAGGCTCAGTTATGTAAGAATCCCCCCCCCCCCAAGACAAGAGAAGAGGAGGACGAACGTAGCTACCGTCGCTACTCCGCCGCTCTGCCGGAGGACAGATCACTACGCCGAAGTCGCCGCCGCTTTGCCGAAGGACAGATCGCGCCGCCGCTCTGCCGGAGGACAGGAGCCAGAAGATTGCTACGCCGAAGTCTTGCCGCTCTGCCGGAGGACAGGAGCCAGAAGATCGCTACGCCGAAGTCGCCGCCGCTCTGCCGGAGGACAGATCGCTACGCTGAAGTCGCCGCCGCTCTGCCGGAGGATAGGAGCCAGAAGATCGCTACACCGAAGTCGCCACCGCTCCTGCTGCTTGGATCCTCCGATCGTGCCATGGACTTGCATTCACTGTAGGGACGTCCGCACGCTCTACCAATTCTTCTGCTAGTTTGCTCCTTCAATCCCTCATTCTCTCACCATCAACTACCGAGAACCTAGGGACCTGCTTTGCTTGATCGCAGCTCTCCTCGAACCTCCTTGGCTGGTTTCGGATTCCAGTCTTCATGTGGTTTGCGAAGCTCCACAGTCAACAACAAGGTAATTACGCACCCGAATACTTGGGGTGAGAATCAGTGTTCTCCTACCCGCCTTATTTATGGGCACGGAGAAGCAGTCATGACATTCCTGTCGACTCTGAAAATTCAACGGGGTCCTCTCCTTTTCAGGGAAGTCCGTGAATCCAGATCGTCACCTCAAGAGGGGATGAGAAAAGAAAGGAATAAAGCTCGGAAAGCAACTCTCACCTCGGTCCCACACTCACATTGATCCCCGAACTTTCATCCCTTGGCGTCGCTCGATCACCAAAGAGATGGTTCGGGTCATGTGGGAGGAGGGTGAGAAGAAATAAACGTGGTCGCCAGGAACCGTGGGTTCCGATTTATAGAATTAAAATGAAAGATGACCGTGTGTACCTTAGCGTGAAGAGTGTGAGTTTAAGCTTCTCCTTCTTCGGCCGGCCGATGAAGAAGAGTCCTCAACGTGTGGGTGCTTGATATTCTGTGCAACTAGACAAATAAACAAGTGAAATAGACAATTAGAACTAGACAAAGTGGAGTATATGTAAAGAGAATGACATAAAACACACAATTGACTAGCAACTGACCGGATTCGGGTTATCTCTAACCCTTTTTTTTATTTTCGGATTAACAGAGTAAAAGTAATGCAAAAAAATGTAAAAAAATGATAGGAGGATGGAGAATCACTAAAAAAAGAGATAGGAAAAAGAACAGAAAGATTCTGAGTTGAATAGAGGAAGATATAGCCAAATCTGTGTTGTCGAAAAAGCCGAGCAGCAGTCCAGGATCTGTCAGGCGTGACTTTGCTTCTGTGCTCGTCACGACCAGCCCCGACCTCAGAATCAAGTGCCGTCGATTGCAAACTCAAGAAGACTTGGAGAGGAAGAACTTTG
Organism: Cryptocoryne crispatula var. balansae; assembly: GCA_036172225.1. Taxonomy (NCBI): domain Eukaryota; kingdom Viridiplantae; phylum Streptophyta; class Magnoliopsida; order Alismatales; family Araceae; genus Cryptocoryne; species Cryptocoryne crispatula. Next base: position 45,221,724 of record CM069921.1, read on the forward strand.
ATGAAGAGAGCACTGGCAGCAGACGTCCACACACTGCTGTAGAGGCCGAAGAAGAGAGACTTGGCAGATCACCTGTAGAACAGCCTTCCTCTCTCTTGAACCGACTTTTCTCTCTCTAAAAACTCGAAATTCTCTCTCTAAAAATCACAAAATCGATGCAGGAGGGAGGTTGGACGTATTGAGATGCCTGGGGAGTCGTGCTCATGTCCTCTGGAACGACCAGAATCAGAGTCCTTTTATAGGAGAACAGGCAATCTTATCAAAGCTAAAAAATAGGGATAAATGCGCCCTGGTGCCAGGCGCATGCGCCCTGGTGCCAGGCGCATGCGCCCCACTGAGGGGCGCATGTGCCCCCCCAGTGAGGGCACATATTATCTTCTCCGAAAATTTCGATCTTATCCGGTCCGTCGGTTGAGCGGTAGAGTCCGGGTGAAAAACTGGTTCCCACGTGTCTCAAAGGTGGGGCGCATGTGCCCTCATGTGAGGGCACGAGGTCAGGTGCCTCATTGATAGGGCGCATGGGCACGTGCCCAGGGTCCCGGGCGCATGTGACCAGGAACCCGGGCGCATGGGACTGGTTTCGCGCATCCTTCTTCCGGAAGCCATTGCGAACACTCCCGGACTCGGAATTCGACGCCGTTTGTTGCGTTGGAAAGATAACAGGACGAAGAAGCTTCCTATAGCATTAGATCAGCTATCACACCCTCCAAAACTTCAGAATTTTATCAGGAAGTTAGGGCATTGAACAGAAGATCCGATACAGGTCAAAAATGACTCCGACGGCAAACCGGAAAGGCACGGTATGCAACAAAACTTGTCCGGGGTGTAAATATGACCATAACCTTCAATGCATGATCATTAGGCATTGGTCATTCAGCCAATTTCCATGGTTAAACGATTTACGTGTGGCTTTTGCTCGGAAATTACGGCTTTTTGTGGAAAACTTCGGAAAGCATCCGATTTTGTTCGGCGAAGCCCCAAATTAACTTAAAAAGACCCGGTATCATTATAAGATCGATCACACATGTTACCCTATAAAACATGAGTTTTATGCTCTAAATTAGGCGAATTTGGCGTGTCTACAGCTTGCCTCGCCTTGATGTCGGCTTTGTAAGGGAGTGGCATGTAATGAAGCGGAGTGATTCGTAGTGAACTGTAATGAAATGCAAGTGAGCGTAGATGAATGTAACAGAATGGAATGGTGATGGACTGAAAAGGTGACATCAAGGTGTAGATATAGACACGCTTATCTACCTGATCCAGCAATATGAATCTCGCTGAGTATTCTAGATCGCTTTCATGTTCTATCAAAACCTCACATAATTGATTGGTAAAAGACATGCCCTTGGCATGAGAGATGAAAAAGTAAATGATAAAGGATAAAAGGATGTAGCCAACCCTCAGTGTGGTGAGGAGTCCTCGAATTCATAGGTTCATCATCAGCCAGCAACCCGAACTTTGCGGTGTTCTTGTACTGTGATGGGCTAAAGTTTGTAAAAGAGAAGTTGATCTTAAAATGAAAAGAATACCAATCCATCATATTTGGAATCTCAAGTTCATTCAAGTTTCACCAAAATACTCAGTTTAATTCTGAGTGGAAGAACCTCAAATTCTAAAAGGGTTCGTTTTAAGCATAACAAAATTGCTCGGGTATCGTGAAGACCATGAATCACGCTCTAGCAGAAAACCAAGTATTCGAAAAATGACAAGACAGATTTAAGCCATAGTGGGATTGAAAGACAATGGTAGAACTAACATAGAATGATGGGAAAGAAGAAACAATGGCATGACAATTGCCATGGTGGGATAAAATAAAAGACACGGTGGGATAAAAGAAAGAAAAGAATAAAACATGGTGGAACAAAAGAAATGAATAACACATGAAGGGATAAAAGAAAAAATAAAACATGATGAAAAAGAAAGAGAAAACATAATGAAATAGAATTGGTAATGATGAAGAAAGAAAAGGAGATGGATGTGAAAACATAGAAAATTATGTAGAAAATAGTTGAAGATATAGATTGTCTATTGGAGGTCAAGACATCCGATTAGGAACCATCGTCCCTCCAATGTTCAATTTTGGCTTATCCGTGAGTGTGAAGAAATGACCAAGCCGTCGTAGATTTTATTGAAGGGGATCTCGGGCCCAGTCATCTTCACTCTCAAGGTCTTCAACATTAATGCATATAATACATATAAAGTGGACCTAGCATAGCTAAGTGACAGATAGTAGAAGTGATGTGAAGTGCAAAAAATGAAGTGATGGTGGTGATGTGATGTGAGATTGATGAGAAGCTGAGGATGAAATCTTTAGGTATGCTGCATCGACCGCCTGGTTCATCAGCATCTCTGGTCCATCCTTGTCTTGTCCTTTTGACAGAATACAGCACCACGATAGGTAGCGCTTCCTCTCTTTTGCCACAAGGTTAGCATGGCATTCCTTGGGTAACATTAATCTCGCCAATTCACCTGTTAGGACTAAAAAGGTTGCCTGCACATTTTTAGTTAGTACCCAACAGACAGAATTGTCATATGAAGCAAATTGTTCATGAAATGATCAACTGAAGATTTTACTATTAGAACCATCATTTGGAGGTCAAAATAAAGTTTTTGATGATGGTTCCTTTAGCAAAAATGTCACTTTTAACATTATAGACAATTTCTGAATTTTTGAGATTTTTCTGAATTTTCGAATTTTTTGTCCATGTGCCCCCGATCGGGGGCACCTGGCCATGCGCCCTAGGGTGGGGCACCTGGCCATGCGCCTCCATATGAGGGCACATGCGCCCTGAGGTAAAAAAAACTTTTGAAATCCGAATTTGACTCAAAATGGGATTAATCCTCCACTATAAATACTTTGTTAAACCCGAAAATTGATCTTATCTTTGTTAAAATGGCTCCTCCTTCTAAGAAGATGTGTTCTGACTTGGGAAGAGCAATTTCAAACATTCCAGGGCATGTGAAGGGGAGGATTTCAGCAGATCTGGTAAGAGAACGTTATTCTTTATTGATTGTGATTTTTTCAGATTTTTTTTCAAATTTTTGACAATTTGGGTCCATGTGCCCCCGATCGGGGGCACCTGGCCATGCGCCCTGGGGTGGGGCACCTGGCCATGTGCCCCCATGTGAGGGCACATGCTCCCTACCCTGGGCAATTTTTTTTTTTAATATATATATAAAAAAAATGCAAGTACCTGACAGCCTGTTTTGATGGTTTTATGCAGAATTACCCTCTCTTTCCGGGTCCTCGAAGATTCTGTTCTCCTGTTTGGTTTAAAGATCCGCTTGGAGTGCTTCATTTGTCGGTGAAATCAATCCCGAGTGGTGGGGCTTGACCGGTCTTCTGGTTCATGCGAAACACTATGTAGAATATTACTTGGATTTTGGATTGATGGGTGCTTTGGCAGAGTTATGGCATCCTGACACTCACACTTTTGTCTTTAACTCTTTTGAATGCACCATCTTGCTAGAAGAAGCAGAGTTGTTCCTTGGACTGCCGCGTACTAGAAAAGGTGAGATTGCGAACATGTTTATTCCTTCTGGATCAGTGTCTTGCCTTGAGTTCTTGCAGGATTTTGTGGAGGCAGAGCAAATCAACTCCTTCATCACCGGAAAACGGATCTATCTCCAAAAACTGGCAGCTTGGACCATCTCTACTCTGTCTTCTCGCAGCCTTGATGAGACACAACTTCTTCATGGATCCAAGGGTTTTGCTACTTGCCTTGCTGCCGTGTTCTTGTTTCCCACAGAAGATGACTTTCTGGAGCAGGGACAACTCTCGTGTATTCGTGGAATCTGGTGCGGCAAGCGGCTTGGTCCTTCAGTGCTTGGCTTTCTCTACTGTGGCTTGTCTTCTGCTTGCGTGGGATGTCCTATGTTTGGCAGTGCTCTTCTGTTTGCTTGCTGGGCAGATCTTCACTTCAAGTTTGATCCATCAGGCAGTGCTACTACCACTTCACGGCTTTTCCGGCGCAGTCCTTTGTTCCCATATGCTGTAGCTCTCGGTTTTCCTGACACGGTTTCCAACAAATGTGCTACATTGAAGAAACGAACAGATTGGCGTATCCATCTTGCTTCCATGAGTCATTCAGGCTTTGTGCACAGTCCGGTCATTATGCAATAGAGAGATGTTCAGATCTGTTTTGCTCCTGGCGTGGATCTTCGACTGGTTACTGGCTCGACTTTTGTTCTATACAATCTGCACAGGTGTCATTCTCAAATCGGTTTGCCTCGTCATGAACTGCCGGTGCTTTCACACTTGACTCTTATCAAAGACAGAAAGCTTGATACAGATGAAGACACGGAGGAAGCTAAGACAGCTATTGCCTTGTGGAGTACGAGCCGATTGCAGCGTCCAGGCACGCTTACCGAGGAGAGCCCAGATGATCAGCGTCGCTATCTTTCTCGCCTGCAGCCTTCTTTGTACTCGATCATCCTCTTACTACCATTTTCTTTTCTAGCTTGTCAAACAAATTTTGGTCACTTATGAATATAAAATGAATTTTGTTATGTAAATTTTGAAAAAATAAATTCCCAAAGTTTTACCTTATGCCTGAAAAATTGTAAATGCATGACCAAAATAATGTATGGGAAAAGCAGCTATTTTAAACTATGATTTGCAAGATTAAATAGTAAGAAATGAATTTTCCGTGGAATTTAAACATGCATTTTTTTCGGTGAATTTTTCTGAGCAATTCAAAAATCTGTTTGAGATACTCTCAGTGGCGTTGTGATCAGCTCAATTTCAAGAGTGGTAAGGTAATTTTTAAAATTTTCATGATTTTTACATATCTTTACCTCTATAAATAGACCAACCGCCTCTACTAGTTCATTTCACCACTCACAGTCTCCCTCCTCACCAGAGCTACTCCGACTTCCTCCACAATTTTGGAGTCCGAATCGCGTACAAAGGTCAGTGCTCCAGTTAAAGAAAATGTAGATCTTTGCATTCTCTTCGTTTTGACTGTGATTTCATGCGATTCCGAGTTCGTTTGAGCTATTTTTGAGTCAAAAGAAGATTAGTGCACATCTAGGGTCCATGTGCCCTAGAACCAGGGCGCATGTGCCCTCAATCAAGGACACAAGGGCACGTGCCCTGGGATCAGGGCACATGTGCCCTCAACCCAGGGCACAAGGGCATGTGCCCTCAAGTCAGGGCGCATGTGCCCTGGACCCAGGGCGCATGTGCCCTCAGACCAGGGCGCATGGGCCCCTGGTCTGGGCACATGTCAACTTCAGCATTCTTGTATTGGTGATTGTTTTAAAAATTGAAAAACTGACCAAATTTAAAATTTACAGATGCCGAAGAGGGTTCGACGCGGGCGTGCGCATGACGACGAGGCTGGTCCTTCTGAGCCGACAGCCCGACGCGATGTAAATGTCCTTTAAACTCTCTATCATCTTTGTGATGTAGTTCTTGACCTGAACAACTTTTCCATTTGCAGGCACGGATCAAATCGCGTATATCCTGGCAGCTGGTACGATTGGCGTACCGTGGTCTTCAACCGTTCCAACGCCGCCGCCTGGATGAGATGGGATTTGGTCCTGTCTTACATTTGTCAGTGCTTTGGGAGGACTTGGCCCTGATCCAGGTTCTTAAGGATCGCTGGGATGCCGCGACTTGTTCATTTCTTTTTCCCTGGGGGCATATGGTTCCTACTCTGGAGGACGTGGCCCATATCACGGGGCTGCGGGTCTATAGGCGTGCCGTCACCGGTTGCACGTATGGTGACTATGCCGAGATGGCAGTAGAGCTTCTTTCTTACTCCCCACCTCGGTCACATGACGAGGCAGTCTTGTCGATCACTCGGAAGGAGTGTTTCGAGCTAGTGGGCCTGACAGAGGCTCAGATGCAGCGGGGGGAGGTGACCAAGGACTACGAGGACCGCCTGATTGATCAGGTATCTGCGACATTATGCGGTCCTTCTGGATCAGCGGAGGCAGATCGGGATCTTCGCCGTTTTCTGCTCTTCTTTTTCGGTTGCTTGTTGCTGGGTAACAAGACCGAGAAGATTCACCTACGGTTCTTTCCGCTTCTAGCTGATGTGGAGTCCATTGGCGACTATGCCTGGGGTGCAGCAGTCCTGGCACATCTGTTTGCTAGTCTCTCTTCTGATAGTGGTACTGTCTCAGTGGGTGGCTTCACACCTTTTCTTCAGGTATTTCTCTTTCTATGCTTGCTTTCCTGTTGCATGTTATACTTTTACTAACAAAGTGTTAATTTCAGGTGTGGAGTTATCTTTACCTTCCATTAGGCCGAGGCCGAATAGATCACCCCTCTCGCCTGCCTTTGATGGCGCGTTGGTGCGCCATCCGTGACACTTCGTCCCATGCTTTTCAGCTCCTTCGTCTTCGAGGCGAGTTGTTGAGTCTTCCTCCTGCACGGGTACGTCTCCTTGTTCTTCCTTACTTTTTTTTGTTAAATGTTGATTCTCTCCTTTCTCATAGGTATGCTGGCGCCCATATCTGACTACTGATGATGAGAATGCCGAGTGGGTGGTGAAGGGTGCCCATATCTTCGGCCGTGACATTTACCTACATTGCCTGAACGAGGTGGAGCCACTCTGGTTCGCCTCGTGATGAGGACATTCGGGGTTATCGGGAGTGGTGCCCACCTCCTTCGTCCGGACACGCCGTAGCACAAGGGGGTTGACACACTCGCAAATCGGGCGGCTCGGTACCAATCGCCTTGGAGGACCGGGAGGCCGAGGGTACCGTGGTTTTCTCGACCGCCGTGGATGACACGGAGTTCACTCGCCAATATGGTGTGGCTTACGGTCATCTTTTTGACCATGCTGGCCGTGTAAGCCTTTGTCTCTCGTCTCTTTGTTATCAATGCATTGCCTTGTCCGAAAAATTTCTTCTTCTCGGGATTCTCGGGGCATGCTTACCCGGTATCGAGCGCAGATTCGCGAGCTGGAGGAGGAGGTAGCCTCCCTGAAGGCAGCTCTACAGGTAGAGGTATGCGTGTGTCTTGTGCTCTTCAACTAAGTTGCTAGATATTTGACTTGCCTTATGTACTTGCACCCCATGGCCCGTTCAGAGCGTGTTTCTTCTTCTGAGGAGGGGAGAGCCCTGCGAGATGAGCTGGCTACCGTGAAGCAGTCTCTGGCGGGGAAGGAGAGCACGGTAATATCTTGATAGTTGTTGCCAAACTTATTCTTCCACTGTCTAAGCCTCATGCATTGCTTGTAGGTGGCCGCACCTTTGGAGCGATCGATTCTTTGCTTCTTCTTCGGAGTCTTCTTCCAGGATCCAAGCCTTGGAGGCTGAATTGCAGGCTCGTGCGCCTACTCTTGAAATAGCTCAGCTTCGATTGGACTTTGATACAGAGCTATTGGCGCATGATCGGCGCCACTTTGAGGCCCTTCGTGAGGCGGAGACCCAGCATACAGCTGCCCTTCGTGAGTGAGACGCCGCGATCCGTGCCATGGAGCAGAGGCAGTACCAGACGCAGATGGATCTTGTTTCTGCCCAAGCGGAACTGCGCTTTCATCGTGAAATGGCCCGACAGTCCACTCGGAGCCGAACCCATCATAGTGGCACCCATCAGAGTGGTACCCACCAGAGCGGTACACGTACCCATCAGAGCGGTTCGCACCATAGCCGGGGCCGTACAGTACGGGATGGAGTTGATCCGGAGAGAAGCCAGACTCCAAGCGTGGCTGACTACTTAGTTTCTTCCCCGAGCGTAGGGATGAGTAGGTTTTGATTTGCATGCCCGCATCATTGTATCGGACCTTTGTCTTGTATCTTGCTTGTTTATGTCTACTTGGCTTGTTTTGGTTGTGTCCGCAACATCACTTCGGCAATTTTGATTAGTATGACTTAGTGGCTTGGCCCTCTCGCTTTTGTCAAAGGGCAGCCTTCTTAACATGGCGAAGAAAAATAAAGAGTAAAAGAAAATGAATGTGGAAAGGGTTAGGAAAACTTACCTGTATGGCGAGAATCCATCCTCCTTGTAGTGTCTACTGTGGTGAGAATCCTTCCTTTTTCTATTGAAATGTCTGAAACACTTGATAAAAGAGGATTAGATCTTCACCATGACTCATCCCTTTGCCTGTATGTCGTTTGCCTTGATTTTGAGTCAAAGGGAGGAGCCTTCTTAACAAGGTGGAATAAAACAAATGACTTAAATGAAATAGAGGTAAGGGTTAAGAGAAATTACCTGCCGTGGTGTGAATCCCCTCCTCTCCTGCATTGAAATGCCTGAAACACTTGATAGAAAGGGGGTTAGATCTTCACCGTGACTCATCCCTTTGCCTATTATGGTCAACTTTGACTTAGGTTAAAGGGAAGAGCCTTCTTAACAAGGTAATTAAAGTAAAAAAATGGATATGCATTGCAGAAATGGAAATATGCATGACACTCAAATAAACATGGATGCAACTAAGGCAATGATCATGACTGAGCAAATTTTTTTTTTTTTTGAAAACAATCATTTTTTTTTGTATTTTCAAAAGTATTCAATTTTTTTTGGATTTTTTTTTTGAAATATGCATTTTTTGGATTATGAAATATGTATATTTTTTTTGGATTTTTGAAATATTCCTTTTTTTTGTGGAGAAAATGCTAGTATTGGAGACAAGTCATCGGTCTTTGGGGTTTGTCAAGACTCAAGTGGTAGATGCCACGTGCAAGAAATAAAGTTCCCTACCTAGAATCCTTCTAACCTTCTTCCTTTGATCGGCTCGGGTTCCACCTGGATTTGGTCGGTTTACCCTACCCAAAGGGGTTTAAGGAGGAAGAGTATAGAGGAAGTCCTTGATAGGGTTTGAAGATGTTGAGAGGGATTTCTCTACTCTCACTCAAATTACCCATTGGGGTTCGGCCTCTTTGGGTTTTTCTTTCTTTTTTTGCTCTTTTCTATGTGGCGCATATTTGGACAGGTTTTTTGACCCGTGGGGACATTGCCCATCTTTTAGTGCCTTTTGCCTTGACTATCATTCTGGGTACTCATTCAGACAGGTTGATCTTTTTTCTTTTCTAACCTGAGGGGTTCCTTGCCCATCTTTTGGCACCCTTTTGTACCCTCTGAGACGGCCTCCTACTAGGGTGGGAGTGTTTTTGATACTACCCCTCTCTAACCTTCTCTCCCTATCTTGGACCGAGTAGAAGAGAAAAGGGTAATGGTATTCCTTCCATTTCTAGATTTCTGCCTTGCCTTTCGCAAGTGTCGGGTTGTCTGGATTCTAGGATCGGGAAGTGTTGTGTGTGTAGGATGGTACCTACCCTTGACTTCTCACGAACAACCTAGGATCGATGACTTGAGATTATATACCAGTGGTTTCTCCATTTTTATGGAAAGTACTTTTTGAGGTAAACTCCATTCCAAGGATGATTCAATTTTTCTCCATCTGCATTAGTCAATTCATATGCATTACCTGGATACTTTTCAGTGATTACAAAAGGCCCTTCCCAGCTAGGTTGCAACTTGGAGCGGGGGCCCCCTGCTTAACGAATATGCGTTTGACTACCATCTCACCGATTTCGAATTTTCTCTCGATCACCCTCTTTTGATAAAACCTTTTGAGTCTATTCTGATAAGTCCGGGCATGCTCGGCGGCGGCTAGCCTTCTTTCATCCAAGAGTTCAAGCTGTGCAAGGAGAGATTCTCTTCTCTCATCAACAGGAATATCCATGTCGAGCTGAACTCGGAGAGATGGAAGTAATACTTCGTAAGGGACCACTGCTTCCATCCCATATGCCAAAGCATACGGGGTTTGTCCAGTGGGAGTCCTTACAGAAGTACGATAAGCCCATAGAGCATCTACAAGCTTATCAGGCCAGTCGGCAAATTTGCTAGACTTACAAGATTTCTTGATGATTTTGATTAAGGTTTTGTTGGTGGCTTCTGCTTGACCATTGCCTTGAGGATAGTATGGTGATGAATGATGCAATGAAATGTGATACCTGTTGCAAAGATCACGCAGATCTTGAGAAAGAAATTGTGGCCCATTATCGGTGACGATGTCGCTGGGGATCCCGAACCTTGCCAGGATGTTGCGTTTGATGAAGGAGCAAACTGTTGACACTTTAATCTCCACGAATGCTTCTGCTTCAGCCCACTTTGTGAAGTACTCCGTTGCCGTCAGAATGAATGATTTTGAGCGCATTTCGGAGTTGAGGTAACTCAAGGGGCCAATGATATCAAAAGCCCACATGGCGAAAGGCCATGGAGCATGAATTGGATGAAGGGAAGATGCGGGAGAGTGAATCTTGTCGGCATGGAGTTGACATGAATGACAATGCCGGACAAAGATGGAGCAGTCTTCTTCTAGAGTTGGCCAATAATACCCTTGTCGGATGATTTTCTTAGCAAGGGCTTGGGCATTCACATGACCACCACAAACTCCAGAATGTGCTTCTTTCAGCACCAACTCGGCTTCTTCTTCATCAAGACATCTGAGTAAGATTCCACTTAGGCTTCTCTTATAGAGCACTCCTCCTAGGATTGTATACCTCTGGGATACTCTTCTGATTGCCTTCTTTTCCTTGGTGGTTGATCCAGGTGGATATGACTGATCTTGACAATACCTCGCAATCTCGTCATACCAAGGTCTCTCACCTTCTTCTAATTCTTCCAACTCAATCAGGGAGATTTCTTCTTTATGTTGCAAGTATTCTTTTCTGTTGAACCTCTCCTTAACCTTCAGAAAACGTCCATCCTCAATTGCTGGAATTGTCCTCTTACAGATGTGTATAGTCCGCACTTGTCTGCCTAGCGGGACAGATAGAGATGAAGCTAGTGAAGCTAAGGCATCGGCGAGGATATTCTGAGAGTGGGGGACATGAACAAAGGTGAGTTTGAAGAATAGCTTGATGTAGCAGGTGGTGAGCTCCTGGTAGGGTTTGAGGTTTGGATGCGAAGTTTGGTACTTTGATAGGACCTGGCGTAGGACCAATTGACTATCACCTATCACCCTCAGTTCGGTGGCACCGTGGAAATGAGCGGCCTCCAGCCCGGCCAGCAAGGCTTCATACTCAGCTATGTTGTTGGTTGCTGGAAAGTTAAGCTGAAAAGCCTGTGGAATGGTGACACCTTCAGGTGACAGAAGGACAATACCTATCCCTCTACCATGAGAGTTCAGAGCCCCATCAAAATATAATGTCCAAATATTGGAAGATCGGACTGACATTAGTTCGTCATCCGGGAACTCCGACCGGACTGGGTCAAAGACGGGTATGGGATGATGGGCAAGGTGTTCAGCAATAGCATAACCCTTGATTGCCTTCTGTGGGACATAAGTGATATCAAATTGGGATAAGAAACTCTGCCATCGCCCTAACCGATCAGTCAAGACTGTCTTCTCTAATAGAAACTTAATGGGATTGATACGAGCAATGAGCTTGACTTGGTGAGCAAGAAAATAGTGTTTGAGTTTCTGAACCACCCAAACAAGAGCAGCACAAGTCTTTTCTACCACAGTGTACTTCAGCTCACAAGTATCAAACATCTTAGACAAGTAGTAAGTAGCTCGTTCTTGCCCTTCTTCATTAACTTGTGCAAGGACTGCCCCGAGAGAGTTCTCAAGAACTAAAATGTAGAGGACCAAGGGCTTGTCGGGAATTGGTGGTCTAAGTACAGGGGGACTTGCCAGGTATGTTTTCAACCCATCAAACGCCTCCTGGCACTTCGAATCCCATTTAAACTCAGCCCCCGCCTTGGTTAACTCATAGAAAGGTTTACACCTTTGGGAATGTTGTGAGATAAACCGGCGGACAAATTGTAGCCTCCCAATCAATCCTCGAAGCTCTTTCATATTCTTCGGAGGAGGCATACCAATAATTGCTTTGGCCTTGTTTGGGTCGATCTCTATGCCCCTTTTGCTTACTATAAACCCAAGTAGCTTTCCTGATGAAACTCCAAATGTACACTTCTTAGGGTTCATTTTTAGCTTGTATTCTCTAGCTCTTTGCAAGACCTTCCTTAGCACTTCAGAATGATCTTCCCGACTCTTGGACTTGATAACCAAATCATCCACATACACCTCTACAAGGGTGTGCATCATGTCATGAAAGATAGCCATCATAGCCCTCTGATATGTAGCACCGGCATTCTTTAACCCAAAGGGCATGACAACATAACAATATGTTCCCCAAGGTGTAGTGAACGAGGTCTTCTCTTGGTCCTCCTCAGCTAACCGGATCTGATTGTATCCAGAATAGCCATCCATGAATGAAAGCATTTCAAATCCAGCTGTGTTATCAACCAAAACATCGATATGAGGCAAAGGGAAATCATCCTTAGGACACGCTCGGTTCAAGTCCCTGAAATCTATACAAATCCGAATTCGTCCATCCTTATTCATAACAGGGACTATGTTAGCCACCCATTGCGGATATATGACAACCTTAATAAATTTTGCTTGATGTAGTTTGTCGACCTCTTCTTTCATTTTGAGTGCAATATCAGGGTGGAACCTCCTGAGCTTTTGTTTAACCGGGGTAGTTCCAGGTTTCAAGGTTAATCTATGTTCAACCAATGAATTATCTAATCCCGGCATATCTTCATATGTCCATGCGAACGTGTCCTTATATTCTTCCAAAACTTTGATCAAACGTTGTTCTTCTGAGGGAGTGAGGTTTGCACTGATGAGGATAGTCTTAGGATCTTCCAGGGTTCCTAAATTCAGTTCCTTGGTCGGTTCATTCCCTGTGGCTGATGGTTCTTCAAATCTTCTAAGTCCAGATGCATATGCATCAGCCAAGTCCTTGATTTCATCCTCGGATTCGGGATCCTTCTCTGATACCACCTCATATACTCCCAAAGTATGATCTATGTTATGCTCATCCTCATATCGGATTTCATCTAGCTGGATGGTATTATCTAAAAAGTTTGGCAGCCTTGCACACTCTACGCATTTCTGTGCCAATTGTTGCAGATACCTATTTGGAACCCGCTTACCTCTGACTTTCCTATTTCCTAACCTAACTTGACCTACTAAAGATAAAGCTGGAAAGGTGGTATTTACAGTGGAGGGGGGATCGAGCAAATCGATCAATGATTCAGAAAAGAGGGATCCCTGATTGGGAGCACCCTCTGGGATGAGTAGAGACGTCTCCTCGATGGAAATGTGAGTTTCAGAGAAGACGTTTTTTTTTTTTTTTGGAAATTTCAAGTAAAAAGATAGAATGAGCCTGAGTGACTCGAGGCTTGCTAGAAGATGACTGAATTAATAGAGAGAAAAACTTAAGAATAAAAGGGAAAAAGGGGCTCGTGGGCCCAATGGTAATAGAAAGTGGACACATGGGTCCAAAACTGATGAAAAAAGTAAACGGGTACGTGGACCCGATCATAGAAATAAATGGGCATGTGAGCCCATGTTGAGAAAAGCCCCCAGTCTCGAAGTTGATGAGGGAAGCAAATGGGCAAGCTGGCCCAATAAGAGTGGAAGGTTGAAGAGGGCTCATGGGCCCAAAGTGGGTAAGTGGGCCCTGAAGCCCATCCAAAAGATCTAGAAACAACGGCACGAGGTTTAAACATGGCATTGTTGTATTTGGGCCTCGTGGAATGGTTATGACTTGGGTGGTATGCTCAACTAGATGATGCAAGATTGGTCTGCCCTTGGGTGGTTCCTGGTGCTCTTCCCCACTCGAGAACAGACGAGTGAAAGATAAGCACATGTCTTCCAAGTCTTCTTCTTCTTCTTCATCTGGAGCCTTTCTTCTCTTGACAGCTATCACGGAACTTTTGCCATCTTCAGCCATCATCATTGTCTCCCCTTTGATAAAGAAGGTGTGGAGTCCCATGGCATATCCTGGTTGGAAGATCCTCCTTGGGATGGAACCCTCTTCATATCCCAACCCCTACCTGCGTGGCCTTTTCGCAGTTTCAATTGGCTGAGTGATCCCTTGAAGATCCTTGCCTAAACCTCTTCCAGGCTGATAGCCCAATTTCATCATTATCCGCCATCCCAATGTGTCTGGTAGAGGGGCGGTCATGCATCTGACTTCTGGCAATTCTCCCACTGAGATCTGGGGTTGTATTGACAGACCTAGGGGTAAAGAAGCATCGTTCAGCTCGTCCCTTATAGGCATGCTAGTCACCTTGACCACCTGTCCTTTAAAGGGAAATTTTATGCACTGGTGGTTTGTTGAAGCCACAGCTCCTATTGCCTCCAAATATGGCCTCCCAAGTATAGCCCGAAAAGTTGGATCCAATTCTAGAATATGAAAATCTGTTGTGACCGTACATGGTCCAAGTTTGACTTCTAGTGTGACCACCCCATGTGCAGACTTCTTGGAGTTGTCGTAGGCCGTCACCATGGCACAAGATGGCTTGATTTCTTGCTCAGAAATACCGCACAACTGCAATGTTTCTGGCGGCATAACGTTGATGGAAGCTCCAGTGTCAACCAAACATGATTTCACTTCAATATTACAGATAACCACAGCCACATGCAAAGCATATCTCCTAAATTCTGGATCTGCTAATTCCTCCTGAGAGAATGTGAGTGTTGGGTGCTCACTTCTAGGGGCTAACACAGTAGTGATCTTCTCAGGTGGAGATCTTCATTCACCATGACCCTTTGCAAGTATTGCTGTAGAATCTCCTGGTGCACTTTTGATCTTTTGATCAACTCAAGTATAGAAATACGGGCTGGTGTTTTATCTAAATGTTTTAACAGATCATACGCCGTGCCTGGCAATGGTTCTTCCACTTGTTCCTCCTCCACTGGCTCCTGCGGATGAGTTCCGGCTTGGGGAAAGAGCCGCTGGAACATCCTCCCACTCCGAAGTACCGGGGCTATTTGGCGGTCGGGTAGAGGTGACGGGTTAACTGGGGTGGATTGTGGTGGAACAGGTGGGATTGGTGGTTCTAGGATGATTGGGTTAGTTGGTAGAGGGGTAGGATTTGGAGGTGGTAGTGATGGTGATACTGGTGGCTTGATAAGAAAAGGCCGGTGTGCAGGAGTGGTTGATGTGTTTAATGAAGGTGTAGGTTGTGGGATTGGTTGTGGTGCTGGTGGTATGATAGGTTGGGGTTTTGGAGTGGTAGAGCTCGTAGGTCAGGGGTTCGTGTTTGGTGATGATTGTGGTGGTCGGATGAGCAAGGGCCGGTGTGTAGCAATGGTTGAAGGAGGCGTAGTTAGAGAGGGGGCTGGCCTAATGATGGGCCGGCGAGAAGAAGTGGAGGCCAGTGGTTGGGTTATTGAGCTTTGTGGTAGTTGTGGAGTAGCAGGTGCACGGATTATCTGTCTAGCAGGGTTCATAGCAGGAGACCTAGCCGGGTTGACAAGCATGGTTGCATTTTGGTTTTCTAGTTTCCAACATTGAGCACGGTTGTCATCTCCCTGGACAATGGAGTGTACTAGACCAATTCTTGGGTTTGGATGTGCTGGTGCCGGTGCTGGAGCGGGAGCATGTAATGGGAGCGGATTCTGGACAATCCCCAAGCCAGGTTGTTGTTGAGCCGGTGGACGTTGCCGCTGCTGCTGCCTAGCCTTCATAGCTTGTATGCATTCCCCCATTTGGACCCAATCAATGCTGCTTTGGTCATTCAGATCGTGGATGTAATCCTTGAATTGAAAGCACACTTCTACAGTGTGACTAGGACACCAGTGGTAAGCACAATATCGGGACATATCTGCGTTTACTGGCCAAACCTCTCTTTCCTTGGGCAATTCCAACTGTTTTTCTGCCATGAGTACATTGAAGATGTCGGTCAAGGAGTAAGGGAGTTGCTGGTAGTTCTCTCTCCTAGGACCTCCCCTCTCTCCTAGGACCTCCCCTTCGTGGTGCCTGATTGGGTGGTGGCGGTGCCCTATTGTAGGTAGGTTGACGAGGTTGCTAGGGTTGTGCTACTGGTTGCGGGGGTTGTTGTGGTTGTCGTGGTTGTGGTGGCCTAACTTGTTGCTGAGGGGGGTAATAGGAAGGGTTCTGTGGTGGGTTTCTGAACTGGTTTTGACGGTTCCCTCCCTGGTTCCCTACAATGTTTATAGCTTCGTTGTTGACCACTCCTTCGGTTGTAGGCCCAGCTGGTGCAGAGGGGGTTTTTCTAAAGTTTCTAGGTTTAGGATCAAAAGGGTTTATCATGGTGGCATCCTTGAAGTGGGCTTGTAAGTATCGGGCACTGTCATAGAGTTCATTCATTGTGGTAGGACGGTGCATGATCAATACATTTCTCAGAGCAGGTGTAGTGTTGCCAATAAGCATCTTCACTTGTTCCCCTTCAGAAATCACATCTGTCAGTTTCTCTGCCATTCCCCTCCAGCGATCAGCAAACTTATGAAGTCCTCTTCGGGCTTCATCTTCTCAGCAATCAAGTCTGTAATGGAGCACGCTGGTGCCACCCGGTCTCTGTATCTCTCGCAAGAATTTGGTCTTGACAATGTCGAAGTCTCCTCGCCTCAAAGGAGTCGAGTGAGTAGAACCATTCCAATGCGGACCCTTCTAGTGATCGACGAAACAAGAAGGCAAGAACCCTACGATCATCTTTCCGTAATGAGGATTCATAAAGAAAATCTTTAAGATGAAGAAAGGGGTTGCCAGTACCATTGTAGCGGCGATAAACTGGTAGCTCAGAAGGTGGCAGGTGTAAGACTGGCAGAGAAGGGATGGAAATCTCAGGCACTGACTTGGAGTCCAGGCGACATCTCAGCTCTTCATAACGTTCATTCATCTGAGTGAGCTGATCCATGATTGCCTGGGTGAGAGCAGGTTCTTGGTTTACTGGTTGGGGTATGTGGTTAGAGACATGGTTCTGGAATTGAGGAACATGATTTGAAGATTGTCCTATGGCTTGGTGGATTGGGGGAACAACATGGTTGAAATAAGATGGTTGGACAAATGAGGGTTGGACCACAGATGGTTGAACTGCAGATGGTTGAATCATAGGTCGTTGAACAACAGGAGGTTGAATCATAGATTGTTGAACAACATGTGATTGAACAAAGGGTGACTGCATGAGTGGTGGTTGAACTAGAGGACGAGGAGATAGGGCAACTTGATTGGTTTCAGCCTGATCTGAAGCAATTTTGCCCTTCACCATGGATTGTATACGGGCATAGGTTTCTGGGTCGGTATAGAGAGACAACTCCCTAAAGAGTTGTTCAACATCACGAGGAGCAGATGGCTGAGGGACCTCTTGCACTTCTGACTGAATCGGTTGGTGACCCATCTCGTGCTCTCGATGTTCAGCTTGTTCTGCCATTCCAACGTGCCTTCCAGACCTTAGTTGCATTGAACTTCAAGGAACAAACAAGTTGACAAAGTAAACAAAGAACTTTTTTTTTTTTTTAGTATTTTGCAAAAAAGTTAGAGGTTTGAATTTTTGTTTGACAAGCAAGTGATGCAAAGACTTGAAAGCAAAATTACGCAATGATTTTGATTAAACCTTAGGTTTATGAATTTTGTTAAGAATTGTTCTCTCAACAAATGGGTTAGGATCCTAACTCCAATCTCCAATGACCTAGGTTTCACACAATCTCACCACGTGTAGGTAACATAGGATGCTTCGGGTTTTGGGGAGTGGTACAACCAACCCGATCATGAAGAGGAATACTCCACGTATGAGGAATTACGGAGGCCTTGATGAAAGCCAACCAAGTCAACTAGGAAGGAATATCCCAGAAGAGAGGTCAGAATCCACCAAGAGGGTGTTTTGGATGGGAGGGATAAATGGGAGAGTGAGCTCCCGCCTCAAAAAAGTGTAAAAGAAGGAGGTAGAGAGAAGGAGCAGAGAATGCAATCAAGTAATAAAACAAGTAACAAAACATGAACTTAAATAAACAAGCAATCAACACCAGACAAGCAATTAGAAACTAGACAAGCAACTAGAAACTAGAATCTAGACTTGTTTCTTATGTGAGCCAAATGGAGATAGTGAAAAGGTGATGGAAAGAAGAGGGTTCAGATCTGATAGCCAAGCAAAAGGGTGGTCCACGTGGGGACCAATGTGGGAACTGGGGTAAAAGGTAAAGGTGGTTCCCGTGGGAACCGGTTTTGGGTAAAAAGGGGTGGTTCACGTGGGAACCGGTTTGAATGATCAAAAGAGGGCCACGTGGGGCCAATTAAAGGTGAATAAAGATCTGATCCAAGTGGGGATAGATCTGAAGGAAAGTGGTTTGGTTCACGTGGGAACCGAAGTAAAGAAAGAGATTGGTTCACGTGGGAACTGGTTTAAAAGGAAAAGGGTGGTTCACGTGGGAATCGGTTTAAATAAAATGCAGAAATTAAATGGAATACTTGGTACTTCAGATCTGATGAATGATGGGTGAAATCAGAAATTTTGGGATGGCATGAAGTTTAAGAGAGGTGGAAAGAAGGAAAGGCTCACGTGGGAACCGGTCTAGAACTAGAACTAGTTGCAAAACAAAACACTAAGCACTAACGGTTGAAGACATTGCTAGTCCCACCGTGGTCGCCACAAAGCTGTCGACACTGAAAATTCGATGGGGTCCTCTCCTTTTCAGGGAAGTCCGTGAATCCAGATCGTCACCTCAAGAGGGGATGAGAAAAGAAAGGAATAAAGCTCGGAAAGCAACTCTCACCTCGGTCCCACACTCACATTGATCCCCGAACTTTCATCCCTTGGCGTCGCTCGATCACCAAAGAGATGGTTCGGGTCATGTGGGAGGAGGGTGAGAAGAAATAAACGTGGTCGCCAGGAACCGTGGGTTCCGATTTATAGAATTAAAATGAAAGATGACCGTGTGTACCTTAGCGTGAAGAGTGTGAGTTTAAGCTTCTCCTTCTTCGGCCGGCCGATGAAGAAGAGTCCTCAACGTGTGGGTGCTTGATATTCTGTGCAACTAGACAAATAAACAAGTGAAATAGACAATTATAACTAGACAAAGTGGAGTATATGTAAAGAGAATGACATAAAACACACAATTGACTAGCAACTGACCGGATTCGGGTTATCTCTAACCCCTTTTTTATTTTCGGATTAACAGAGTAAAAGTAATGCAAAAAAATGTAAAAAAATGATAGGAGGATGGATAATCACTAAACAAAGAGATAGGAAAAAGAACAGAAAGATTCTGAGTTGAATAGAGGAAGATATAGCCAAATCTGTGTTGTCGAAAAAGCCGAGCAGCAGTCCAGGATCTGTCAGGCGCGACTTTGCTTCTGCGCTCTTCACGACCAGCCCCGACCTCAGAATCAAGTGCCGTCGATTGCAAACTCAATAAGACTTGGAGATGAAGAACTTTGATGAAGAGAGCACTGGCAGCAGACGTCCACACACTGCTGTAGAGGCCGAAGAAGAGAGACTTGGCAGATCACCTGTAGAACAGCCTTCCTCTCTCTTGAACCGATTTTTCTCTCTCTAAAAACTCGAAATTCTCTCTCTAAAAATCACAAAATCGATGCAGGAGGGAGGTTGGACGTATTGAGATGCCTGGGGAGTCGTGCTCATGCCCTCTGGAACGACCAGAATCAGAGTCCTTTTATAGGAGAACAGGCAATCTTATCAAAGCTAAAAAATAGGGATAAATGCGCCCTGGTGCCAGGCGCATGCGCCCTGGTGCCAGGCGCATGCGCCCCACTGAGGGGCGCATGTGCCCCCCCAGTGAGGGCACATATTATCTTCTCCGAAAATTTCGATCTTATCCGGTCCGTCGGTTGAGCGGTAGAGTCCGGGTTAAAAACTGGTTCCCACGTGTCTCAAAGGTGGGGCGCATGTGCCCTCATGTGAGGGCACGAGGTCAGGTGCCTCATTGATAGGGCGCATGGGCACGTGCCCTGGGTCCCGGGCGCATGTGACCAGGAACCCGGGCGCATGGGACTGGTTTTGCGCGTCCTTCTTCCGGAAGCCATTGCGAACACTCCCGGACTCAGAATTCGACGCCGTTTGTTGCGTTGGAAAGATAACAGGCCGAAGAAGCTTCCTATAGCATTAGATCAGCCATCACACCCTCCAAAACTTCAGAATTTTATCAGGAAGTTAGGGCATTGAACAGAAGATCCGATACAGGTCAAAAATGACTCCGACGGCAAACCGGAAAGGCACGGTATGCAACAAAACTTGTCCGGGGTGTAAATATGACCATAACCTTCAATGCATGATCATTAGGCATTGGTCATTCAGCCAATTTCCGTGTTTACACGATTTACGTGTGGCTTTTGCTCGGAAATTACGGCTTTTTGCGGAAAACTTCGGAAAGCATCCGATTTTGTTCGGCGAAGCTCCAAATTAACTTAAAAAGACCCGGTATCATTATAAGATCGATCACACATGTTACCCTATAAAACACGAGTTTTATGCTCTAAATTAGGCGAATTTGGCGTGTCTACAATTCCGTGTTGGCTCCCTCTGCGGCACGCTTGAACTCCCGGAAATGCCGGCCTCCCGTTT
Organism: Cryptocoryne crispatula var. balansae; assembly: GCA_036172225.1. Taxonomy (NCBI): domain Eukaryota; kingdom Viridiplantae; phylum Streptophyta; class Magnoliopsida; order Alismatales; family Araceae; genus Cryptocoryne; species Cryptocoryne crispatula. The sequence continues at coordinate 45,242,026 of CM069921.1, forward strand.
TAGAGGGGGGTGCGCGCGCGCTAGGGCGGCGGGGGCGCCGTTCTCGGCGAGCGGGCGTTGCTCATGATCCGTTTCGGCCAAGGATCGCGCAGTGCCTCCGCCCGCGCTTCCCTTCTGAGTCTTCTCCTCCTCCCGCAACCCATCCGCTCCGCCACCTCCTCCGTGCCAGCCTCCACATCTACGACCGGCGCGGAGCACGTACCCGCTTCTCTGCTGGAGGACAGTAGCCAGATGAAAATTAAGTTTAAAATATTTTCAAACACCTTATTATCATTTTTAAAAATTAAAATATTTTTATCAAACATATTCATCATCACGTTTTCACTTTTAAAAATTATCATGCTTGATATTATAATATAAATTTTTGTCATGAAACTATACAAAAAAATAAAATACTACCAAACACCCCATTAAGTAAGATGGCATTTGATGTGACTTAATGAAATATCAAAAGTCTTAATTTCATCTTAATCTCTCTTGTAGAATACAAAATCTTAATTATTCATCTCCTAAAATAAAAAGTATAAAAAAGTACTTAAAAATAAGTGATTTATGAAGAAATTATTATTATATTTAGATATTTTCAAAATATCGTAATACCTAATCTTTTACGATTCAGAAGTTAGACACCAAGTTAAAACAATGGGGGTTTAAAATGGCCAAAATGCTAGCAAATTTAACATAAGCAATATAAACTTTTCTAGAGTTAAACGTCATAGAAGTGCCATTTGTTGTCTTCACATCACAAAAAATGATCAAAATGATAGTCTCTATCATTTCCCATTCATAATAATCTAAACGAAGATTGTTGATAATTTTAGTGGATTGAAGATGTTATATAGTGTCGTCCATTTGAAAATTCAAGATGTGTTACGAAAGAAAAAAGAGTACAAAAGCTTGGAAGAGTTGAGAGAGATCTAACATATACCAAGAAATTAATAAAGATTATAGTATACCTTTAAGTGAGATTTAAAAATAAAATATTTATATTCAAAAGCAGGAAGATTTCACATATTTGTGTTCTAAAAATTAAAAGACTTCAACATGTTTATGTTTCAAAATTCTTTAAATCTTCAAGATATTTATATTTCAAAAACCTAGAAGGTGCCAACATGTCGTTGCACCATTCTTATGATTTGAAAACCTAGAAGATTTCTACATATTTATGATTGAACAACAACCAGTGAACAATTTTGAAACATCTAAATAACATGAACATCAACAAAATATTACTATGTTGAGATATTAAGAACCTTAAATGCTCACATAATAAGTATCTTAAATATACTAGCAAGTATCTTACACACATACATAGCAAGTATACAAAACACCCATAAAACAATTGATACATATCAATGCAAATTCATTTACACTTACACAACAAATTTCTTATCCACATGCAAATTTATCCACACCCACTTAATTGGTTCTAAACATTGTCCGAAAGATGTTGACCCTCTGTGTTTGCAACAGTTGAAGCATCTTAACTCTTTAGCTTTGAAATAGGTTTCAAGTGGGTTTGAAACAAATGAGAAGTAGTCTAACTGTTTTATTTTCTATAAATTAAGATATGCAAGTACTGCACTTCGTGTAAGAATAACATCTAAGATAAAGTCAAACTACATATATATGAAATAAATAAGTGAACCTCAATTCATGTAATTAAGCATACATAAAGGGATTATATTTACTATCATTTCTAAAATTAAATGTGTTGGTACCCAAATTGAGTATAATTTGGCTTTCTAACTATAGGGAAGCTTGACTTTCCATGATTTTCTTCATATGTATATTAGTTGATGTAGACTCTCTTATGGTTGACTAGCTAGTAGAAACATAATGGGATTTCTCTCGTCCTTTCTTTCTTAGGCTCTTCTGCCCCCTCTCCCCTGGGTTACAAAAAGAACATGATTCTAGTTACCACAACTAGAATTTGTAATAATAATGTAATAAAAGTGATGCATTCATACCTCTAAGGCCCCTACCAATCTCTTCTCCATGCAATATTTACAATTTCTATCTGATTATGTACAACCTCTAGACATAACTATTGGAGGGCTTTTAGGTCTTCTAAAGTAAATAAATATTGTTTTAATATACTATCCACACATCTATAAAAAAGAAAAGATTGCAAGTAGAAGTTTTACCAGTATCCTCTTCTACTAGGTATAGTGCCTAATGACTTTGAACATGTATTCTTGTGATAACTACGCAGGTTGCACATTGTGTATTGACAGTACATTCCTTAGGATTTTTATTCTTCTCCCCTAATCAATTTTTTTAGAAGGACCACGTGGCCCCTTACATTTGGTGGCTCCACATTTATCTATTTCATATCTGTCTATTACTTTTTGTCAAGCTTAATTGTAATAAACATCATATTTGTATTACAAAAAAGAGGTAGTTGATGATTGAAAGCCATTTAAAAATAGACAAAGCCATCACAAAAGACTTTTGGCGACAACTTAAAAGTCATTGCAAGGCCATCACAAATAATCCCTTCAAGTTGGCTCATTGGACTCACCTGTAACTTGATTCTGACAACTTCTAGTTGTTGCCAAAGTAGAAAATCCTAGCACCTAAATAAATTTTGGGTGGGAGTTAATCATGAAGGCTTCCAGTCGTCGCCAAATCGGAAACTCCCAACACCCGAACAAGTTTTGATAGAAATGTATGCCCTACAAGCCAATCATATATGATATGATTCAACATTTTAGAAAACTCATTCAATTAATTAGGCAAATCTTCATTACTAACTCTTATTAAATGCGTACATCATAATGAAGGCCTTGGTCACATGCAATGATGATTGAATCATGATGTGATCATGATAAAGAGATCAATCATTTAGAGGTACATGATCTAAATGTTCATAGTCATAGGATCCTTGAGATGGGACAACAAGGTTTCGAAAAGACTAGTGTGTGTGATATCTTCTCATATGATGAGGTGACCCAATCTCATTGGTCATTAGTGTGGAGACATTGAGATACACATACGGGTATTAGTTAAATAAGTTCACTGAACTAATCGAATTAGAAATCCTAAATGGTATTTTACCGAACTGTCAATTAGGATTTTTTATCATCATGGTTGCCTGGTTGAACCTTTGAACTAAGTCACCAAAATGCCCTGTTGGGTGAAACTTATGCTTTGACTATTGACTTATGGATCACCATTTAGATACTCTAGTATAGTGATTGATCGGGTACAAGGACAACTCGATGGAGACAATGGAGCAGACAACAAAAGATCGTCCATTCTCGGTAAGTGAGAGGGAATGTCCTAAGGATAGTACTCTAAATTCTTGTCCAAGGTAGAGAGGATAATTGAAAAATGAGTTTTCCAATTGATTCGATTCTGAGTACGGGATCCTATAGAGTCGGTATATCAAGGAGTTGATAGTCGATGCCATGCTCCTTTCTGACTAGGACATTGAATGGATGAGAATTTATTTCCATGTGGTAACTGATGATGGAAAAGGTCAGTAGAGATAAGATTATCCCCATAGCCATTTACAATCATGGGATGTGACTTGTACTTTTCATGATCAATAGGCCGATTAATCTGTTATCGGATAACACATTTAATTTAATTAAACTGAATTGTTCTATTTTATTTAGGCCTCAAATAAATAGACTATTGGGCCTAGTGAGTCACACACATAAGGACTTATCAATAAGTACAGGGGCAAATGCATGATTTACGAAGATTTTATATTTTTATGAACAATTTCTCTATAAATACCAATGATTTCAGCCAAATCCTATCAAGATAAGAGTGAAAACCACGTCTGTAGCCTCTTCCCTACCTCCGTCTCTCTCTAGAAGGCATCCATGGGTGATGGAGCTCAGTTCGGGAAGAGTTCTCGAGCCTAGTGCGAAGTGAGAACTTGTTATGGATGAAGTTCGTGTAAATACCACCAGAGATCGGGCATTTGAACTATTTGACGAGCTTTAGAAAGTCTTATTCTTCCTCTCCATGGGATTAGACGAATTCCTATTAGGTATATTTGAACTCATAGAGACCGATTTTTAGTTTTCGTCATTTAGTTCCGATTAAGACAAGATCAACATAAATTTATAAGAATTGTCACTTTCGCTGTACTAAAGTTTTTAGGACGATTCCTTACAAATTTCAGGTGGGGGTTTCTTCTTTGGTGATAGTTGACAGCCATCACTTGGATTTGCTTTAGCCATTGCAATAATTATTGGCGATGACTAACATCCATCACTAATTATGTTTTATATAAAAATATTTTTGTAGACACACTATATTGACTTGATTATATAGCATACGTTTTTTATTCCTATAGATTACATTTGATTTTAGACATCATATTTTCAAAGATTATGCCTCTAGGTATGGATATATGTACTTTATGAGGTATGAATCTGTTACTTATAAGAATTTATTGGAGATTAAGAGTGAAATAGATATACTAATGGAAATAGTATTAGAACTCTTTGATAAGATCAAGAAGGAAAATATTTAAGTACATAATTCACATATAATTTAAAGGATAATAGAATTTAATTTTAAAGGACACTTCTTTACACATCTTAACTTAATAACTAAAATGAGAAGACATTGTGTAGGTCATAATATGGACAATGACAACTTTTACGAAATTTTCTGTCTATTTTGGGCCAAGTACTTGATATAACCACTTTATCTTAAATTGTTACCTTCTAAGTTTATTCCAATCATTCCATTTGAGATATGGAAAGGGGTTAAAGCTTGATTTTAAGAAAGTTAATGTTTCAGAATGTCCAACCCTAGTGAAAATGTATAACCCTATCTAGTTAGAATATAAGACTGAAGTGTTGTCTTGTGGGATATCTTAAGGAAACTTATGGATGTTTAAATCCACCACACTTATGATTAATGGTATATGTTGCTCAACTTACTATATTCATAAAGAAAGAGTTCCTCATAAAGAAAGACAGTGTGAGCAAAGTATATATATGGAAGATGTTTCAATCTCACAAATAGAGAACACTTCAATTAAGGTACCAGTTAATAATTACACACAAGCAAGTCATAGGTTTTTACTTATGCCCATTCAACATAAAAGATATGTGGGACATATTTTTGATGGAAGAAATGAGCACAAGATAGTAAGGATATTGATCATAAGATCTATACAGAAGCAATATGAGATATTGATTTTAAAATGGAAAGTGGTGATAAAATCTTATATAAACTCTATTTATTCAATTCAGGTTTAGAACTTGATAGATCCACCTATAGGTATAGTATCTATAAGGTATAAATGGATCACTAAAAAATATATTAGAGTGGATTGGAAGGTAGAGACCTTCATTGCAAGGAAGCTTGAAAATTATATTATTTAAATCAAATAGTTGACTATGATTGGGTCCTTTACGTATTGTAATGGTTTAATCCCTTCAAATTTTGACTGTTACACACTATGAATATAAGATATGCCAATTGGATGTTAAGATAGTATTTCTCATTGGTAATTTTGAGAAATATGTGTATATGATACCACCCAAGAGAATTAAGTCTCAATGATATTCAAATATGGTGTGTATGTTGTTGAGGTCCATTAATGGACTGAAATAAAACTTTCCATAGAAGGCATTCAATGTTTAATGCCATTAAATCTTATAACTTTGTTAAGAATGAAGAGGAGATCTATGTGTACAAGAATATAAGTGGGAGTGTTATTACTCTCTCGACAGTTTATGTGAATGACAAACTAGTCATTAAATTTGATGTAGGCATGTTATCATCAATGAGCCTAGCTATCAAACTAATCATCCAAATATAACATGGGTATTAAGATCTATAGAGATAGATATGAAATGATGTTTGGCTTGACCCAGTCTATGTACATAGACACCATAGTCAAAGAGTTTGACATGAAAAACTCCAAAATAGGTTTTTATGAGATGTGAAGTTTCTCTCTCCTATTAAGATATGGATCACATACGTATAGTTCTTTATGCTTTAGCTATAGGGTATATCATGTATATGATGATATGTACATTACTTGCTGTGATTAATATTCTAAGTGTTTATGAGCATTTATCAGGTAGATCTAGGTGAGAGCCACTTGATAGTTTAAAGAAGTATATTTAAATACTTAAGAAGCACTATAGATGTATCTTTATAGAATGAAGGATAGGACTTTAAGCTTTATGGTGTTAAAACACAAGTTTTTAGTTATAGAAATTTGATAACAAGTCAACAGAATGGTGGTGCGGTGAGCTGGAGGAGTTCCATGTGAGAAAATAGTGCAAATTCTATTACTAATGAAAAGTAGCATACATAATAGTTGCAAATTGTTTAAGAAGTAGTTTAGATGAAAATTTTCATCTAAGATATGGGATTATCTCGATTATCTTTGAAAGTGTTATGTTATTTGTAGGCACTCTAAACGAACCAGGAGAACCTTCTTACTCATTTTCGTTGATTTTGGTGGTTGTGTTGTGGTTGTGGTCGTCAGGAACCAAAGACTCAAAGTAGGAAATAATGGAAGTGGAGATGACTGTCGTACCTTTGGAAGTGGGGAGATTTTAGGGTTTCGACTTCTCCTCTCTTGGCCAGCCGAAAGAAGAGAGTTTTAGTGAGTTCCTTTTCTTCATTTTGGTTGAAGCTTCACCTCGTCCAGATCAATCTAAGAATGCCCACAAGAAAGCATAGATATAAGTGAAGACATTGTAAGGAATCGTGCTACAAAATTTGGTGCAGTGGAAGCGATGATTCCTATGGGTTCAATTAGAACTTGTCTCGATCTGAATCAAATGACGAAACCAAAAACCGATCAAAATGGGTTCGAATATACTTGATAAGGATTCATATAATCTCATGTAGAGAAAGGAGGTGAGATTCTCATGCTCTAAAAATTGTTCAAGTGTTCGGTCTCCAACGGTATCCATACAAACTTCAACCACAGCAGGTTCTCCCTTCGTGCCAACCTTGAGAAACGTTCCCGAACAGAGCTCCATCATCCATGGATGCCTTATAGAGAGAAGGAGGTAGGGAGGAGGTTGAGGATGCATTTTTCACCCTTGACTTGAGAGGGTTTGGCTAAAAAACCCAAAATTTCCATAAATTACGCACTTGCCTCTGTACTTATGGATAAGTCTTTATATGTGTGATCCACTAAGCCTAATAGCCTATTTGATTATGTCCTAATTAAAATAGAATAATTTTATTTAGTTTAATTAAATATATTATCTGATAATAGATTAATTGGCCTATCGATCATGCAAGATACAAGCCACATCCCATGATCTCAAATAGCTATGGGGATAAGCTTATCTTTATTGAGCCTTTCCATCACCAATTACCGTATAGATATAAACCCTTGTCCATCCGATGTCCTAGTTGGAAAGGAGTACGAAATCAACTGTCAACTCCTTAGTATACTAACTCATAGGATCATGTACTCGAAATTGGATCAATTGAAAAACTCATTTTCTAGTCATCCTATTTATCCTGGCCCAGAGATTTAGTGTACTATCTCATAATACATTCACTATCGCTTATCGAGAGAGGACGATTTCTTATTGTTTGCTTAATTGCCTCCATCAAGTTTTTCTTATACCTAATCCATCACTATAATGAACCATCTATACGGTGATCCATAAGTCAAGGCTAATGAGATCGGTTATCTTCATCACATGAGAAGACATCACATACACTAGTCTATATAAATCCTTGATGTCTCATCTCAAGGATCTTATTACTAGGAACATTTAGATCACATTTTTCTAAATGATCAATCTCATTATCATGATCTCATTATGATTTAATTATCATTGTATGTGATCAAGGACTTCATTAAGATATTCACATCTAATAAGAGTTAATAATAAAAATTTGCATAGTTAATTGAATGAGATATTTTTAGAAATGTCAAATTGTATATATATGATTGGCTTGTAGGGCATATATTTCTATCAATCTCCCACTTGCACTAAAGCTAATCACCCCATCTGGCTAATCTCTATCAGCTCAAGGTGAAGCTCAAACACTCTTTGAGTAACTAGTTTAGTTAGTAGATTTGCAATGTTATTAGCGGTAGATACTCTATCTTTAATTATATCTCTATAAACTGCAATCTCTCTTTTGCTATGGTATCACCACAGAAGTTTTAAACTTATTGATGAGAAATCAGCTCTACCCTATTATTTTCTCATAATAATAGTAAACTTTCAGAGAAAATTGGGACAATCCCATATCTTAGATATAGATGAAAATCTTCATCTAGACTACTTCTCAAGTAGTGTGCAACTACTATGTAATCTTCTTTACATCAATTGTAGAATTTGCAGTTTGCTATTACATGGAATTCTTCTAGCTTACGACACCACCAATATTTTTAGTTATTAACAAACTTAATTGAATAAGGGTGGTACATTTAGTATCCAGAAGTTTTCCTAGGATATCCCACAAGCCAATACTTCATAATCTTATATTCCAATTAATTGGGGCTATACATCTTCACCAAGACAAGCATTCCAAAAGCTTAATTTTCTTAAGGTCAAGCTTTAACTATTTCCATATCCTATATGGAATAATTGGAATAAACTTAGAAGGTATTGTCAACTCTGAAAATGGGTTTGTTGAATCCAGATCGGCACCTCAAGAGGGAATGAGAGAAGAATAGAAGTAAAGCGAAAAAGCTCTCAACTTGGTCCCACACTCACATTGATACCCGAACTTTCATCTCTCGGCATCGCTCAAGCACTGAAGAGATGGTTCAAGTCATGTGGGAGGAGAATGAGGACGGAATGAAGAGAAACTCAATGTACAAAGGAACTGAAATATGTGGTTGCCAGGAGCCGCAGGCTCCACTTTATGTAATGAAAATAAAAGATGATCGTATGTACCTTAGAGCGGGAAATGGGTGTGTAGGTTCAACCTTCTCCTTCTTCAGATGGTTGATGAAGAAGAGTCCGTAACCACTACTTGCTTGATGTACCTGTGCAACTAGAAGACAAGAAAACAAAAGAACAAGAAAAGAAGTGGAAGATGGATTAGAACTAAGTGAAGTGTAGTAACTATAAGGAAAGTAGCAAGAAAATGGCAATCAGAAAGGAACTCACAGGTTTCAGGGTTAGCCATAACCCTTTTTTATGATATATGAGATGATGCAAAAACTAAATAAAAATGGTGCATAAATGATGCTGGATGAATAAGAAAGAAGTAGAAGGTTGAACGGCTCAAATCAGAGCTAAAATGGGGAAGATATCACTGATCTGGCTGGATAGCACACAGGTGTGGACGTGCTTTTGACTTGAGGGCACAGTGGGCACGCCCTGGGTTAGAGGGTGCGGTGGGCATGCCCTTGGTTCAAGGGCGCGTTGAACTCTATCTAGCATGACTTTGATGCAAACCTCGCCACGGGCAGTACCGTTGTTGGAATTGAGTGCCATTTGTTGTAATAGACAGAGGACTTTTAAAGTAAGAGTTTATATGTTGATAACTTCTCCTTAATATGTTTAAAATGCCCTATATAAATTATGTAAGTGGAAGTAAACGAGAAATAGTACCAGATTCTGCGACTTTGTTGAAATGATCAGCACAGACAATCCATAAGTTAAAATGCACTTATTTATTTTAAAATAAAGAATACTTGCTAAGGGTTATTTAATATGAATACAATTTGGATTGAATCTTATGAGAGGTGATCTGAATTTACCTGATAAGTTGGATCTTGGACAGTGAAGTTCTGGAAACCAACCGGTGCAACATCAATTTAGGACGTGCCGTGGGCACCACAAATATTGGAATTGAATGATTATTAATGTAAATGAAAGATAACTTTCCATGAAACATTTTATATGAAGTATGTATAGGCTGAATCCACTTGTAATTGTATTGAAATTGACTAAGAAAATTATGACAAAGAATAGGAGACTTCGGATCTGTCTACGCAATGCCGGTGTAAAAGCCATCACGAGCTGTAAGATGTCAGAATTGATCACTGTTTGCTGGAGAAGAAATATAGCTCGACGACAAACACTTCTTCTTAATAAATATAGAATGCTCATAAAATTATGTGTAAGCCAATGATCAGCACAACAACATGTTGGAGCATAGATCGGCTTCTCTCTTACTTTGGGATGATCTTTGGGCACTGGGACGAAGAGAGGATGAATTGGAGAGGTTGGGACGAGCCTAGGGTGGCTGGAGGATGAGGAGAGGAATCTAGAGGATGAGGATGCTCTCCTTAGATCATTCAAATGAGTCTCCCTTTATAAGAGATGAGAAACAAGTCAAACAATTGCAAGTTTTGATATATCTGACGATAGGTTGGATTTTCTCCATTTTATGCTGCTAATTTTCATCATAAAGCTTCTATAAATTTACCCAATTTATTTAGAGGGATTGAAAACTATGGATCACCTTCCCTATGTTCAAAATATGTCTCCACTTGAAGAGGAAACAAATCTGGTCTAAAAATAGCAAGTTTTGATATATAAGACAACAAGTTGGATTGCCATCATTTGATGGTGCTAATTTTTATAATAAAGCTTCTAGAAACTTATTGAAATGAAATAGAAGAGGAAAAAGGAAAGGGATGTCATGAATTGGGTCAGGGATGTGGCCAAATGGCTGGGCATGCACTTCATTGTTCTTGATTAGTGTTGCATGCGGATATAATTGCGCGTCTGACTTCCCAAGGGCACTATAGACAAATGGATGATTGGAATTGAATTTTGTTCATTGCACTAAAACTGGGAATCAGATAGGAATATTATTTGCGTTGAAGACTTCTTCATTAGACATCCATAGAATCCTGTGAAAAAATTTCAAATAGAGGAGATGCTAGGAAAAGCATAGTCTGGCATACAACATGGCTGCACAACCTTGGTACAAAGATGACCAAGAGCAACACGGAAGTCAGAATAAGCTCTCATTCAGTAAACACAAATTTGATTAGAGATCAGTAACTCATCCTTAGATTTCTAGTAAGCTCATCAGCTCATCCAAAAGGGTGGTTCAGCTTGATTTTAACGGCCTAAAAGAGATTTTGCCAATGGAATAAGAGTTTTAAGTTCCAAATAAGGTCAAATTGGTGTGTCCACAGGTACCAATTAAGATAAAGTGGTTATATTACATAGCCTTAAATAGATAAAGAGAAATTTTGCAAAGGTTGTCATTGTCCATATTATGTCCTACATAATATGGCTTCTTATTTTAACTACTTAATTAAGATAAAATATGTAAAAAATATCCTTTAAAATTAAATTCTATTATTCTACAATTATGTGTGAATTACATACTAGAGTATTCCTCTCTTTGATCTTATCAAAGAGTTCTAATACTCTTTCTATTAGTATCACTACTTCATTCTTAATCTTAAATAATTTATCAAAGGTCTCGAATTTGTACTTCATTAAGTACATGTATCCATACCTAGAGACATCATCTTTGAAATAATGAAGTAGAAATATTCTCATTTAGTCTTAATAGTTATGGGCTAACATACATCTAGATATATGAGTTCTAACAACTCATTGACCCAATTTTCATGTCTACATTAAGCTAAATAGCAGATTGATCTAAATCAACTCATTTCCTTTTAAGTGAAATATTCGCACATAACATGAGAGGTAATATATCAAATATGATTAAGCAATTTATTAAACTCTCACTGACAAACACTTTGCCATTTAATGTCTTAAAACATCTATCATTTCCATAGCTCAAAATAAATAAATATTTATTTAAGTAGAAAATCAGATAATGTTCTTGTTGATGGATGTAATAGTAATCTTAAATATTATGACATCTCTACAAGGCTATTAAAGAAATGCCTTCCACTAGTAATGATGCAGCTTTTGTACCATTTCATATGTAGGTCAACATCTTCTTTATTAAGGCTTCATTTACTTGTCATCATCTACAACTCCTTATAGATAAGAGATGCATCTTTGATATCTCATAACATTAGATGCATCCCTAATATCTAAACACTATGATATACACATATAGTATCTAATACTGTGAAGTGAATAGTTAAGACAAGTAAATGTTAATGACTTGGATGTATGAAACTTCTCAAGCTCCACTTTTGCCTTATGTGCAATACACTTTGCACTTTCTCTTCCACCTACAATCATCATGATAGTGTAATAACTCTATGACTTATTTGGGCTTTTATTATCTTGACTATCTGCTTTCACTTTTAACTTCCTCCTTCTATTTCTATTTAATGATCTTACTTCTTTTTATTGGTCTCACCAACAAGAAGTATTTAAGATGTTTTGTTGTTTTAACCAACCCATAATTAACTAATCACTATGAGCCATGATGGATCTTATATTCATCTTTCCATGTTGTATCTACAATTTTTTATATCATAGAGACTAACATCTATTATAAGGCAAACAACACATTTTTTTATACTATATTATGAGATGAGACCTTACCTTCTCTCATACCATTAGATAGTCTAGGAGACACCTACTTCTCAAGCAAGATAGTTAATTGGTCAACTATGAGAACAATCCTTATAATTCTAAACTGGTCTAAGAAGTGTGAGTCATTAAAACTATTTGATATCTAATATGCCATACTAATGGTGGTTTAACATCGTATTCTACAACTAAGATATAATTTTATTAATATAATATTATAGACATTCATTAAAATTAAGATATGATCTTTCATCCTAATTTATGCTCCCACTAATTTTTGACGAATTTACGTAACTCATTATGCAAAGACGGTATATCATGATGAAATCCTAGGGGTGACTATGACCCTATTAACTTTTTGGTGATGATCTTGTGGTAGCACAACAAATCACCCCATGCTTAATAGTAGGCAACTATTGCTAGTTGCAACTCTTAGTCATTCAGCCTCTAGAGTTATGACCTTGTGGTAGCACAACAAGCCATATACTCTAGTTAGGTCAAACGCACTTGTTATGTTATGAGAATGGATTCTTCACATAGCCCTTGTGATAGCACAACAAAACCATGCAAATGGTTCACCCCAAGGTTTGGCAAATGCCTTAGCCATTATCACCAATCTCTTGTTGAATGGGCCTTGTGGTAGCACAACAAACCTATCCAATCTAAGATTGGCTCATGAAGACCATAATAACAGAAGACTACATGAGTCAATCTTAATGTCACACATTTATCGACCTAATTAAAATAAGGAGGGATTTTATTTTAGTCTCATCAATAATTTGTGCTAAATATATATAGTACCTTTGGAATACCATATATCTAAGGTATAACTCGTAACACATATCCACATATCAAATATGCATAGAAAACAAGTGATCATGGACTTAACCTTAAACATGCACCTAAGGCACCCCTATAGGTGCAAATCCTTGCTTCAAAAGCTTGAGTTGGCATGCTCTCACTTCAGAAGGGTGTTTCTCCAAGTGATTTCACTCTCCAACCTTCCACGAACAGACTTCTAACAATTACAAATGGCTTAAGGGTACACAGACCCACAAATGTACATAACTTAAAAAGAAACTTTGGTTTTAACCAAAGAGAATACATTAATAAAGAGATGTGAAATGTACAATCAGATTGTATAGAGAGAGGAGACACATGCAGGTCCCATTTGATAGCATAACCAACAGAATTAAAAAGCAATCACAAGTCAAGCACATTTAAGTCTATGATCACCTTCATACAAACTAACATTCATCACATGAACATATAGCGCATATGTGATAATAATATAAGATATATCATATATACTAGTATAAAATTATATATTGTAATTTTTAAAATTCCTAATTTCATGCATGTTAAATTTTTATGAAATAAATAACAAGAAAATAACATGAAAACAACATATAAACAATTTATATAAAATAAGCATACACATCTAAATTATTTAGAGCATTTATACATTCTCAATACTATGCAAAGTTTTTAATTAATGTCATAATTTATATTATGTAAAATTTCATTTTACAAAATTAAATAATACACTAATTAATTAAATTACCTTTAAAATAATTTTAAAATTTAACCATGAGTGAATCTATGTAAATATGGCATAATATCATCTAACAAGATATTAAACACTTTAAAACCTATTATATAATATTATAAAATTTTTCATAATTTTCTTATTTTTAATTTTTTTTAAATTTTTTATATTATTTTAAATAATTTAAAATCATAAGAAAAACTTCTGGCACATTGTGCCGTCTGCCCCTTCCCCAATGGCACTATTCATCAGGAAGATATAACTTCTTTTAAATAAGACATATCTCCTTAACTAGGGCTTAGAAAATTCAAAAAAATATGCGTTAGAATCTTCGTCAAATGAGGATTCCAGAAAAGTCAACATTATTTCCAGTAAAAATCACAATACACCGGAAAATGTGGAAGAAGAGGTGGCAGTCAGTCGGACTACATAGTTGAAATCACCATCCTACAACAAGGATAACTCCTTATCCCAAAAACCAAAAATTCCACAAAAATACATTATGGAATCCTCATCAAATGAAATTTCTAAATATGTATATCTCACTTCAAAGAAAGTTTCTCTGTTGACAAAAAATCAAGGAGAAACAAGGTTGTGCCACCAGATCCAGTAGAATCCTAGTTCGTCGGAAAAATCTCAAATTCTCTTCCTCTGCTGCCATTCAAAGTAGGAGATCATGAGGAAAGGTTTGGTAATCTCATTACCCATCTTCTATTCCCAGCTTCAATTTTCTCCCTGGACAAAGATTTCACAAATTTTTTAAATCTGGTTAATAGTTCGGGTATGACAGAAACACCAAATTTTGGGACTTGTCCCTGAGTCTACAAAACTTCAAAATTCGAACAGTTTGCGGCGTTGGAAAGCCCTATATCACAAAAGTCTATTAGTACCAACCAGTCTCCTATATGAATAACACATATTATGGCTGCCTGGATAAAACAGAGATTTGCACAAATTTTGGAACACGTAAATTGCATGAAATAACATCGATTCGACGTCAGTTTCAACCGAGACTTGAACCTAGCTCTGATACCACTGTAAGGAATCATCTTAAAAATTTGGTGCAGCAGAAGGAACAATTCCTATGCGTTCATTTAGAACTTGTCTTAATCAAAACTGAACGACGAAAATCGAAAATTGATTAAAACGGGTTCGAATATACATGATAGGGATTCATATAATCACATAGAGAGAAGGAAGATGAGCCTCTAAAGCTCTAAAAACTATTCAAGTGCCCGGTCTCTAGCGGTATCTGTAGACACCATTTTGGCATAGTCGGAGAGCTCAAATTCTTGTTTTCATGAAATACATCTGACTATCCTTTCAAAGGAACTGAGTTTTCCAGAAAAATCAAGCTTTTTGGCTCATTTCAAAAAAGACCGATAGGGCGTTGACCAGGGTCAAAGCACCCTATATACATGGCACCAGGCGTAGGGCACCTGGCACCCGGTAAAACCGATTCGATCGGCTGATTTGACCACTCATTGGGACCCATCTTATCGAATTGACATGGCTCATGATGCTAGCACCTCATAAATAGGGCGCTTTGTCACGTGGAACAGATTTTCGGATTTGACCAAAGTGTCATCTTTTTTGCTATAAATAAGCACTCATTTGGAGCTTTGAGAGGATTCCAGCTCCATACCACCCCATAGATCATCCAATACAACATTTTCAAGCCCTCAACAAAGCCTTCAAACCGATTTAAATTTTCTTTTCAAAAAGCCCCCTACTATTTTTGTCACCCAAAAACATGGTTTTTCTTCAACTTTGAAACCCCCCACCATTCCCTTTCCATCTAGCATCTAAACCTCCTACCATTTGCTTCATTTACATATTGGCTACAAGGAGGATCCCCTACTTCATCTTGGAAGCAATCCGGCACTCCGGTGCGGCACTGCGAAGAGGGGAAGAAAGTCTACCCGAGCCAACCCTGGTGCCCCATAAACAGGGCACTTTGACCTTGGTCAACATGCCCTATAAAGGGGCACCTGCAGTTGGCACCCCAGGTACAGGGCACCAGCAGGGCAGAAGTCAGTTTTTGCATTTTTTGGAGGCTGATCGCCCATCTAATCGGATTTTCACTCTTCACTTTCATCTTAAATCCCTTCTTCAGTTCATTTAGCATGCATTAGGTCATTTTGTATCTCTCATATTTTTAAAAACCTACCAAAAATAGGGGTTGGGATTTCATCCCAATCCGGTTAGTTCATCTCCTTTTGCATGTTTAAGCTTCACGTTGGACATGATGCCATACTCTCGCCAGAACTAATAGTCTTTTACCTATTTTCGTGTTTTCCATAGGACATTCTTAGGTAAACCCAACCGAGGTGGAGTTCTGACACGATCGGAGACAAAGAGCTCACTAAAGCTCTCTTCTTTCGGTCGACTAAGAGAGGAGAAGTTAGAACCTAGCAATCTTCCCAATCCAAAAGGGTACGACGGTCAAACTTGCTTTTTATTTCATTTAATTCATGTCTTACCATATTTTGGAGTCTTTGGCTCCTGACGACCACTAACATTTTCTTCAAAATAGAACACTACCACTATCCGTTCTGGGTGCTTACACCTTTTAGCAACCACGGTGGGACCGACTTTGCTTTAGTGAGTTCTTCCTTTCCTTCCTAAGAATGTCCACTTTAAAACATGTTTATTTTCACTCTAATTCTCATTTGAGCCATGTCCATTTCCTTGCATTTCCATTTGCTCGCTTACATGCTTCTTTATTTCCTTGGAGCATCATCTAGTTTCTTCCGATTTACTTGCTTTTCTTTGATCCTTTTAAAAGCATAACAATTAGATTTCTAGATTTGTTTATCAACTTATTTCACCATAGTATCTTAGAGATCATATTCTTTCATCCCTTGTTAAGTATACTTGCCTATTTCCTTCTAAGTCTAGTTATCCTTTAGCAAATTTTCAAAGCATGCTTAGTTAAATTAGTGCTTTCTTCCATCTTAGTTTGATTCTATATCATTGTCCTGTTCACTTACTTCCTACAACATATCCGTAATCATTGTATACATTTATTTTCTTCTTGCTTTCTCCTTAATTCCTTGACATTTCACTCGCATTTAGCTTGCATTAGAGTTTCAGCTCCTTAGGACATCCGAGAAGGGAGGCTCTCTCCTCCCAAAGCCCTACACATCCAAACACCCCTCTTGGTGGTTGCCAACTCCTACTATGGGGATTCCCTCTCGAAAGGACTAAGTAGCTTCCATCAAGACCTCCGTAAGTCCCCAGACGTGAAGGATTCCCCCTTCACTAATCGGGTTGGTTGTACCTTTTTATCCCAAAACCTGGAGAACCCATTACCTATCATAGTGAGAAAAGTGACAACCTTAGATTGCTCAGCGTTGTGAGAGCATAGAGTCATACCCATTTAATTGAGTGGACATTATTTCTCCTAACAAGCCACTAGTTAAAGGTTGAAAAAAAAATCTGCGGTAATCATTTCAAGTCTTTGCTATTACTTGTTAGCAAACTAAAAATTGAATGTCAAAAAAAATCTAAAATTACTTGACAAAAAACAAAACAAAACAACATCTTTTGCTTGAGGTTAATTTTCTTGACAACTTGTTTGTCCAACCAAAATTCAAAACCAAAAAGAAAAAAAAGATCAAAAACGAAAAAAATTTCGTGTGCTTTTACTCATCACCTTCTCTTTGTGTTTATGAACTTGAGGTCAAGATGAGTTATTAGAATGGCGGATCAAGATACGAATGGTTGCAATTGGAGTATGACCAGTCTTATTTCTACCCTGATGTCGTATGTGCCATCAATGAACCCAAAATTCTCCTCGAACCTAGTCAAATTTCTCCTCAACCTAATTCAAATTCGCTTTGGGAGGCATTCTCTCATGTCGACCCCACCCAACTTCAAGCTATCGAAGCCATTCTCAAGGGCAAGTCGTCCGCTGAACACATCCCTCCTGAAGGTGGACTTCACATCTCTACCCCTCGGTCGATAGCACATCAACCCAATGTGCCCACTCATGGCCATTCTTATACCGGGCTTGTAGCCCCAATTTCTCCTCGCCCGGTGGCTAATTTAGATCATCCTGATCCGAATGCTGTTGTTCCTTCTAAGCCACTAGTTTATTCTTCTAATCATCTCAAACCTACTCACCCTTTGGTGCATCCCCCGATATACCCATCTTATTTGGCCGCTTCAGCCCATCCAAGCCCGATTCTGGTGCACTAAGCACCCACTCCTCCTCCTCCTCCTCTTAGGGAACCTTCTGTCAATCAGTCTATGATTAACAAAATCAATCACATGGATGAGAAGTATAGGGAGCTTAGACGTTTGATTGATACTAAGGCAGTCCCCAAAATTTCTCTTCCTACCCTCCCTACTTTTCATCTACCTCCCTCTGAGATGTCGGTATACCACCATTACAATGGGACCAGTAATCCATTCATTCATATCAAGGACTTTCTTTATGAGTTGATAATGTGGCAAAATGACCCAAGGGCCCTTGCTTTTATTTTTAGAAGATCATTAGAAGGTTCAGCTTTAGAGTGGTTCTACTCGCTTGACCCTTTGGAGGTAAGTAACTTTGAAACTGTCAAAGCTAAATTCTTGCAAAGATATCAAGATAGGGTCGGACCAACATATTCCATCACCGACCTCATGACTAAGAGAATGATGAATGATGAAGACTTTATCAGATATGCTGATAGGTGGAGGTCAATGGCAAAAAGGCTTACTGATTCCATTTCAGAACCAGAACAAGTGAAAATGATCATTACTAATGCCACTCCGGCTTTAAAGAACATGTTGGTTTTGCATCATCCCACCACCATGAGTGAACACTATGAGAGGGCACGGTACATTCAAACATAGCTTAGGGACTCACCTAAAATGAACTTGTTTGATCTCAAACCCCGAGCTGTCAAGAAAGCCACTTTTACCACAACTAGCCCAATGTCTGAGGGCGTAGTGACCAATGAAAACTTCAATGTTGTAGGGAACCCACCTAGAAATTATCAACACCAGTTTAGGAACCCTCAACAAAATCAACCATTTAGAAACCCTCGTCAACCTCAACCTCAACCTCAGTTCTAGCTCCATCAACAACAAGCTCCAATCCCTCAGTGACTGCAAGCCCTAGTTCCCCAACCACCGCGGCAACAACTAGCCAACTACAACCAAGCACCCTCTCCCATGGCCTATGAACCTCGAAAGGTTGGACCCAAGAGGAACCATTACCGGCCTTTTCCGTACTCTCTCATGGACATCTTTAATGCACTCATGGTGGCAGGGCAAATTACATTGCCAATGGTGAAGTTGGAGTGGCCTCAAAATGCCAACACAGAGCGATACTATCTGTTTCACAGATATCTTGGACATACCATGAAAAATTATTTTCAGTTCAAAGACTACATCCATGACCTTAATGAGCAAGGCAGTATTGACTGGACCAGATGGGGGAATAAATTAGAATAGTGAAAAATCAACCTCAATGGCAGCACACACCAGCTTAGCAGCAGCAACAACAGAACCCCGGCATGGGGATTATCCAAAATTCTTTACCTCCACGTGCACCCGCGCCTGGGAATCAACATGTTAATTTCATCTTGATCTCTTCCGAGGAGTATCATCATTGGGTCTAGAATTGGCAAGTCGAGGGAGCCACCTCTGCCATGCACATCAACTTATCTTACCCTCCTAACCGAACCATCCACTCTATACTCCGAACAACTATGTCACCTAATCTCATCACATTAAACATGCCACCCATAATTCGAATGCCATCACGACCCATCATAACACCACCAGCCATACAACTTCAATCGGGACGGACTCTAATCTACCAGATTAATCCACCACAAACATCACCACCAATAGGACCTATCATCATCCCACCCCGTACCACCATGCCATCACAACCCACCTACACCCCTACGACCTGACCCATCATCACTGCGCCCCTACCAAGGCCTCCTATCATCTGACCTAACCTTTCATCCACCTCTACTACACCAACCACAGCCCCTCAGCTTGCCACGGTACTTAGGAGTGGGCGCATGTTCCAAAGGGTGTTTCCCCAGACCAATCAACCAAGACGGACACAAGAAGAAAAAGAGGAGCACCCAGAAGAGCCAGTGCCAGGGACATCCTACGATTTGTTGAAATACCTTGACAAGACCCCAGCACGAATTCTTATCCTGGAACTGATCAAGCGGTCCAAGGCTCACCAAGAAGTTCTTCAACAATACTTGTAGCAGGTGATGATCAACAAAACCCTCCCCTTTGAAAAGATCGCGTCAGTTTTGACCTCGAGAAGTGAACATCTTGCCCTCACTTTCACGAAAGAAGAGTTGGCTGAACTAGAAGCAAGAAAGTATGCACTATGTGTTACGGTCAGCATCAATGGGATGGACGTCAAGTCTTGTTGAGTTGATACCAGTGCTTCCATCAATGTCTTGACACCAGAAATGCTGCAATTGTGTGGGATCCCCGAAGAGGATGTTCTGCCATCACAAATCACTATAACAGCATATGATAATTCAAAGAGGCCTGCCCATGGTATGGTCACACTCGAGGTGGGACTAGGGCCCCGGACCGTTATTGTCGACTTTCACATCTTAGACATGGATCCAACCTACACGGCTATCTTGAGAAGGCCTTACCTCGAGGCGTTAGATGAAAAGTTTGGGATACTGAGAAGGCCGAGGATTGGGAAAAGAATTGAAGGGCATTGTAGAACCCATCTAGCTAGTGAAGACAACATCAAGAAGTGGGGTTGGATACGATGGAACAAGTGATAATGGTCAGAAAATTAATCACAAATACTTTAATAGCTGTCTGAACAAATTCTTCATCAAAAGGGAAACAATACAAATGGTGGAAGGCCAAGAACCCCAAGAGCAGGCAAAGAAAAAGAAGATTGACAACATTGAGAATGAACTATGTCTTGATATATCATGGTTGTTCTCCGAAGAAGGGTCAAGTAGTAAATCATTCCGCAACGAGCCTTCTGGCAATCAGAAATAGGGGCATTCACCTATTGTCACTCCTATAGATCTAACAAACCCACCCTAAATAAATTCACCATCAGATTCATCAGCCATTGAGCATGAACACTCTCTCTGTTCATCTTTGCTCAATTTGTTTCCTTCTATGTCAATATCCCAACCCACGTCGAAAACCACAAGTAGTCCAAGTCGAACACATTCTGTGTTAATGTTTAGTACTCCCTAGAAAGATAAAAAAAGCATCCTATTATCAACCCAAATTTCAATCGAAGAAACATCCCAACTCGCTCCGAAGGGCGATTCAACCCAAGAGACCACCCAATCTCTGATCGATCTCCTTTGCCCTTCACCTTCATCAATAAATTCCGCTCCCTCCACTTCTTCTTCCTCATCTCTTTTGCCCTCATATTATTCTTTAGGTTTGGTTTCCGATAAAACAAAAATCAGAGGTAAAAGAGTTCCAGAAAGATACCTGCATCAATTAGCTTGGAAAAGCATAGGATGTGCCAAACTACCGGAATATCTAGAAAATGCGATCTAGCTAAATGAAATCCGATATGAGGATAAGGACACCATTGATCAAACTTTAGGGTTCTAAAAGGTTGTGTCAGAAAAGGATCCTAATATTGAGGATGAAGAAGAGAATTAGGCCGATGCTTACGCATCCGGATTAAAGAGGTTTGAAGAGCTGTCAGCCACAGTAGATGAGCCAACCAAGGAATTCAACCTTGGAACACCGGAAGATCCTAAGAATATCCCCGTCAGTGTCAACCTCACCCCTTTGGAAGAACAAAATCTAATGGGGGTATTACGAGAATACAAGGACACATTCACTTGGACGTATGAAGATATGTCAGGGTTAGACAGGTCATTAGTGAAACATCGATTAACTCTAAAACCTGAAGCTACCTCAGTTAAGCAAAAGTTAAAGAGATTACACCCAAATATAGCTCTAAAGATGAAAGAAGAGGTCGATAAGCTGCACCAAGCAAAATTCATTAGAGTCATCCTTTATCCGCAATGGGTGGCGAATATAGTCCCGGTCATGAAGAAAGATGGAAAGGTTTGAATTTGCATTGACTTCAGGGACTTAAACCGAGTGTGTCCAAAAGATGATTTCCCCCTTCCTCATATCGATGTCCTTGTTGATAACACAGCTGGATATGAAACCCTATCATTCATGGATGGATATTCAAGGTATAATCAAATTCGGTTAGCAGAAGAAGATCAAGAGAAGACCTCATTCACTACATATTGGGGAACTTATTGCTATGTCGTCATGCCCTTTAGATTAACGAATACTGGAGAAACTTATCAAAGGGCCATGGTGGCAATATTTCATGACATGATGCATAAATTTGTGGAGGTGTACGTGGATGACTTGGTGGTCAAATCACGGACCCAAGATGAGCATGCTGAGGTGTTAAAAAGGGTTTTGCAGCGAGCTGGAGAATATAAGCTTAAGATGAACCCCAAGAAGTGTGTGTTTGGAGTATCATCCGAAAAACTACTTAGGTTCATCGTCAGCAAAAGAGGCATTGAGATAGATCCCAATAAGGCCAAAGCCATAATTAACATGCCCCTACCAAGGAATTTGAAAGAGCTGAGAGGGTTGATTAGTAGGTTACATTTTGTTCGTCGATTTATCTCACAACACTCCCAAAGGTGCAAACCTTTCTATAAGTTAACCAAGGTGAAGGCTGAATTTATATGGGATTCAAGATGTCGAGAGGCATTCAATGGTTTAAAGAAGTATTTGTCAAGACCACCTATGCTCAAACCTCTGGTTCTGGTAAACCCTTAATCTTATACATCTCGATTTTGGAAGGATCTCTTGGAGCAGTACTAGCACAATTAGATGACGAAGGGAAAGAGCGAGTAGCATACTATCTGTCTAAGATTTTCAATCCTTGTGAGCAAAAGTACACAACCATGAAGAAAACCTGTACTGTCTTGGTTTGGGTAGTTCAAAAGCTTAAGCATTACTTTCTAGCTCACGAGGTCAATCTCATTACTCGCATGAATCCCATTAAGTTTCTTCTTGAAAAATATGTTCTGACTGACTGATTAGCGCACTGGCAAAGCTTTCTTTCTCAATTTGACATCACCTACATCTAACAGAATCAAGGGCTATGCAATTGCTGAACATTTGGCACATCATCCTATCCTAATTTTCAACCCTGTCCAATCAGAATTTCCTGATGAGGAATTGATATCCATTCGATCCTCCAATCTTTGGACTTTGTACCTTGATGGGACCTTAAGCTCACAGGGTAGAGGGATAGGGATTGTTCTTCTGTCACCCCAAGGTGTCACCATTCCACAAGCTTTTTAGCTCCATTTCCCAGCAACAAACAACATAGCTGAGTACAAAGCCTTGTTGGCCGGACTGGAGGCCGCTCACTTCTTTGGTGACACTGAACTGAGGGTGATCGGTGATAGTCAATTGATTCGTCATCAAGTGCTTGCCAAATACCTCTCGTCCTAGGCTCAGACCGTACCAGGAACTCGCTGCCTATTACATCAAGCTATTCTCCAAACTCAAATTCATTCATGTTCCTCGTGCTCAAAACATTCTTGCTGATGCTCTTGCCTCTCTAGCATCTTCATTGTCCATCCCACTAGGCAGACAGGTTAGAACAATCTATGTCCACCGGTGAACAATCCCGGCAATAGAAGATGCACAGTTCTTAAAGGTCAAAGAAGAGTTTGAAAGGAAGGAATCCATTGAGCAAAAGTAAAAGGTATCTTTTGTTGAGTGGGAGGAATTAGAGGAAGGTGAGACACCATCTTAGGATCAGACATATCCCCCAGTAGCAACTGCTGAAGAGAAGAAAGCCATTA
Organism: Cryptocoryne crispatula var. balansae; assembly: GCA_036172225.1. NCBI lineage: Eukaryota > Viridiplantae > Streptophyta > Magnoliopsida > Alismatales > Araceae > Cryptocoryne > Cryptocoryne crispatula. Next base: position 45,265,803 of record CM069921.1, read on the forward strand.
GAATAGTCTCCCAGAGATATACCATCTTAGGAGGAGTGCTTTACAAAAGAAGCTTGGCCAGCGTTCTATTAAGATGCATAGATGAAGCAGAGGCTGAATTGGTACTTAAAGAAACACATTCTGGAGTATGTGGAGGCCACATAAATGCTCAAACCCTCACCAAAAAGATCATCAGGCAAGAGTATTATTGGCCCACTTTGGAAGAAGATTGCTCAATCTTTGTCCGACATTGTCATCAATGTCAACTTCACTCCGACAAGATTCACTCCCCCGCATCTTCCCTTCACCCAATTCATGCCCCATGGCCTTTTGCTATGTGGGCTTTTGATGTTATCGGACCCCTTGGTGACCCGAACTCCACAGACAAAACCAAATCATTCATTCTGACGGCTACAGAGTACTTCACCAAGTGGGCGGAAGCAGAAGCATACGTGGAGATCAAGGCATCAACAGTTTGCACCTTCATCAAACGCAACATCATTGCCAGGTTTGGAATCCCAGGTGACATCATCACCAACAACGGACTTCAGCTTATCTCTCAAGAGCTGCAGGACCTCTGCAACAGGTATTGCATCAAATTGCATCATTCATCTCCATACTATCCTTAAGGCAATGGTCAAGCAGAAGCCACTAATAAAACTCTGATAAAAATCATCAAGAAAATGTGTAAGTCTAGCAAGTTCGTGGACTGACCGAATAGGTTAGTCGATGCTCTATGGGCCTACCACACTTCCGTTCGAACCCCAACGGATCAAACTCACTATGCCTTGGCATTTGGGATGGAGGCAATAGTCCCATACGAAGTACTCATTCTTTCCCTCCGAGTCCAGATCGATCGAGACATCCCGATGGATGAACGCCGAGATTCCCTTCTCACGTAACTCAAACTCTTGGATGAAAAGAGGCTAGCCGCCGCCGAACATGCTAGATCTTACCAGAATAGACTTAAAAGATTTTATCAGAAAAGGGTGATAGGGAGAAAATTTGAAGTTGGAGAGGTTGTGCTTAAAAGAATATTCATTAAGCCAGGCGGTCCACGCTCCAAACTTCAACCTAATTGGGAGGGTCCATATGCAGTCTAAGCTGTTTATCCTGGTAATTCATACAAGCTAACTAATGTAGAAGGTGAAGAATTAGCTCATCCTTGGAATGGTGTATACATCAAAAAATATTTTCCTTAAAAGAAAAGAAAAAATCATAAAAAAGCGGAGATGGTCTACACGAAAGCGAGTTTGATCAGCACTGCGGATGACAAGGGGACGCGCGCAACAGGAGTGCCCGGTGCTGTTGAGGCTCTATGGCGGGAGTTTTTTTAACTAATGCACTTGTTTTTTATTTTTAAAACTAACACACTAAAACTTTTGATTGCAAATCTAACACACTTTTCAAAAAGTTGAGTTTTCAAAACTCGATTTTGACTGTCACCGGTTTAACCATGCTGACTAATAATAGTTAAGTTAAAAGTCAAGTTTCTTTTACTCAACATTAAAGTCAAGTTTCAAAAATCTAACTTTTGTTAGGTTGTACGCCACGAATATTACCCCCCCGATTTTACCTGCACCTTCACCACGACGACTCATTGGCGGACGGACGGTGGCGGATCTCTGGTGCGGATGGCGGCAGCTCTCCTTGGTGCCAGCGGCGGCAGATAGCGACAACTTTGCTTGGCGGACGACGGTGGCAGCGAACAGAGGGGGCTTTCCTTGGTGGACGGCGGCGCCATTCGGTGGTGGGCAGCTTTTGAGGGCTTTCCTTGACAGACGGTAGACTCGGCTCTTTGGGATTCAATCGATCGACATCAGAGTAGGTTTGTTTGAAAGTTATAATTTGAATTTTTCTTTGATTAATGTATGTTAGATGATTTATAAGTTTGAATATAAATAGTTATTCCATTGTTGTTAACTAGAAAAAAATATTTAATTTGGATTGAACGAAAATGATATACTGTGTATATGGACCAGATCTTTACATTTTTAATTTAAATAGTTATTACATTGTTTATACGTTACTTTGTTTGGGTTGGGTTGGATCTTAGAATTTGTCTTGATTTCGTGTGGATTGAATCGGTTTAAGATATGTCAGAATGAGTCAGTTTTAGGTAAAACGTGATTGGATAACGATTTTTTAGAATTTCAATCGGATTTCGTTCTGATTGAACCAAATGTATTTAGAAAAAAAATATAAATACATTCTTTTAGGACTAAATGAGGATTGGGTCAAGATTCTTTACATTTCAATTGAACTTTGATCTGGTTATGAACATTTAGGTCTAAAATGGGGATCGAGTTATGATCCTTCACATTTCAATTAGATTTCGTTCCAATTAGACCAAATTGGTTTACAATCAGACCGAATTGGTTTAAAATGGAATAAGTCTAAAAACTAGATTAATTCTAAGTGCAATGTCCATTAAGGGTCTGGATTTAACAATTTCTTATTTTTCAAGTTAGTGTGAAACAATTAAAGATATGTCATCGAGGGTAATCGACATCCGTATAATGTTTGATGGAATGATTTCCATAAGTAATAATTATTTATCTTACTATGGTGGATATGAACGTAATATTAAGATATTGTAAGGATGTAGTCACGAAGACTTGAAGAGTTTTATATTTGATGCAATTAGGGGTAACCCGGGAACAATATCTTACTATGATGGATATGAACGTAATATTAAGATATTGTAATGATGTAGTCACGAAGACTTAAAGAGTTATATATTTGATGCAATTGAGTGTAACTCGGGAACAATATCTTACTATGGTTCATATCTTACTATGGTGGATATGAACGTAATATTAAGATATTGCAAGGATGTAGTCACGAAGACTTGAAGAGTTATATATTTGATGCAATTGGGTGTAACCCGAGAACAATAAGTTTGAAATTACTTTATAATTATTTTGATGGTGTGAATGAGATTCTTGATGGTGTTGAAGTTCATGATATTGTACTTTACATCGTAAAAGAATGTCGAGACACCACAAATCAGGCTGGATGTAGTACATGGAATCCACCAACATATAATCAACCAACCATGGGTTAGTTGTTGTCTTAAGTTGAAAGTAATATTAGTCCATGGAATCTGGTAGGTGGTTAGAATACCGAAAGTAATTTGAATGAGCAATACGAGGTATATGATGAACAGTATGACACTGAGGATTCGAAAAGTGACAATGAAGAACTACCGAATGAGATGGTGAATAGTATCATGGTAGTCGATGCATTTCATGACGGCGAAGACATCACTTGGATTAATAATACCGTCGCAAGCAATGTTTACATAGAGAGTGATGAAGAGGACACTGGAGGAGAAGACACAATTGTAGTAAGAGGTGAAGGAGAAAATGTTGATGACCTTTTAGTTGGAGATTGTAGACATGCAATTTTTGTCTAGTTGGAGAGCTTAAATTCTTGTTTTCATGAAGTATATGAGGTTATCCTTTCAAGGAAACCGGGTTTTCCGGAAAATATGAGGTTTTCAGTGCATTTCAAAGAGGGCGATGCCCTGTGTATAGGGAACCTGGCACCTTACTTATAGGGCACCAGGTGCCCTAATATAGGGCACCAGGCACCCTATAAATGGGCACCTGGCACCTGGTCAAATCAACTTGACTGGCCGATTTGACCACTCACTAGGACTCGTCTTATCGATTTGACATGGCTCATGATGCTAGTGCCCTATATATAGGGCGCTTTGCCGCGTGGAACTATTTTTCGGAATTGACCAAAGTGCCCTCTTTTGGGCTATAAATAGGCACCCATTTTGAGCTTTGAGGGGATTCCGGCTCTGTCCAACCACCCAACTCATCCAATACCACGAATCCAAACCGTCAGCACACTCCCTAAGCTCTCAAATCACCTCAAAACTCTCTCTCAAAAATCCCAAAAACCTACAATTTCAGCTACCCAGAAATATAGTTTTCTTCCGACTTTGAAAGCCTATACTCACCATTCCTCTTACATCCAACGACTAAAAACCCTACCATTTGCATCATTTACATATTGGCTATAAGGAGGAGCTCCTGTTTCGTCTTGGAGGTCTTCCTACACTCAGTTCCTTCCCTTTTGCATGTTTAAGTTCGAATTTGAGCATGATTTTACACTTTCACTAGAACTAATGATCTTTTCACTTGTTTCTATGTTTTCATATGGACATTTGTAGGTAAATCCGGCTGAGGTGGAGCTTCAACCGGATCAAAGATGAAAGACTCACTAAGCTCTCTTCTTTAGGCCGGCCGAGAGAGGAGAAGTCGGAACCCAACAATCTCCCCGCTTCCAAAGGTACGACGATCATTTTTATTCTTTATTATTTATTTCTTTCTATTATATTTTGGAGCCTTTGGCTCCTGGCAACCACAACCACTAACATCCCATCCACCAAGTCTCCAAAGCAAGCGTAGGGGCCAGAAAAGGGAGATCTACGGATCCCGTTTCGGGTGCTTACACCTTTTGGTGACCACGGTGGGACCGACTTTGCTTTAGTGAGTTATTCTTTTTCTTTCCTAAGAATGTCCACTTGAAAACATTCTTATTTTCACTCTAGTTCTCATTTAAGCCATTTCCATTTCCTTGCATTTCTATTTGCTTGCTTACATGTTTGTTTATTTCCTTGAAGCATCATCTTGTTTCTTCCGATTTACTTGCCTTTCGTTGGTCCTTTTAAATGCATAACGATCTGATTTCTAGCTTTGATTATCAACTTATTTCACCTTAGCATCTTAGATATCATGTTCTTTCATCTCTTATTAAGTATACTTGTCTATTTTCTTCTAAGCCTAGTTTTCTTTTAGCGAATCTTTCAAAGGATGCTTAGTTAAATTAATGCTTTCTTTCATCTTAATTTAGTTTCATATCATTGTCTTGTTCACTTGCTTCCTACAACATCTCATTAATCATTGTATGCTTTTATTTTCTTTTTGCTTGCTTTTTAATTTTTTGACATTTCACTCGCATTTAGCTCGCATTGGAGTTTCGGCTCCTTAGGTCATCCGAGAAGGGAGGCTCTTTCCTCCCAAAGCCCCACACAACCAAACACCCCTCTTGGTGGTTGCCAACTCCTCCTCCGGGGATTCCCTCTCGGAAGGACTGGGTAGCTTCCATCAAGGCCTCCGTAAGTCCCCAGACGTGAAGGATTCCCTCTTCACTGATCGGGCAGGTTGTATCTTTCCACCCCAAAACCCGGAGTACCTATTACCTATTGTTGTGAAAAGAGTGACAACCTTAGATTTATCGGCATTGTGAGAGCATAGGGTCCTACCAATTTATTTAAGTGGACAATATTTCTCTTAACAAGCCATTATTTGAGGTTGAAAAAAAATGCGTTAATCATTCCAAGTCTTTGCTATTACTTGTTTGCAAACAAAAATTAAAAATTAAACAAAAAGTCCAAAATCACCTAAAAAAAGAAAACAAAAATTTGTTTGAGGTTAATTTGCTTGATAACTTGCTTGTCTGACAAAATAAAATCAAAACAAAAAGGGTCAAAAATCAAAACTAAAAAAAATCCTTGAGCTTTTATTTGTCAACCTTCTTTTTCTATTGTGTTTATGAATTTAAGGTCAGGATGAGTTATCAGAATGGCGGATCAAAGATATGAGCAATTGTAGTTGGAGTATGACCAATCTTATTTCTACCCTGATGTCGTATGTGCCGTCATTGAACCCGAAGTTCTCCCTGAACCTAGTCAAACTTCTCCTTAACCCAATCCAAATTCACTTTGGGAGGCATTCTCTTATGCCGACCCTACCGAACTTCAGGCTATTGAAGCCATCCTCAAGGGCAAGTCGCCCGCCGACCATATTCCTCCCGAAGGTGGTCTTCACATCTCTACCCCTCGATCAGTGGCACGTCAACCCAATGTGCCCATTCACGGCCATTCTTATATCAGGCTTGTAGCCCCAACTTCTCCTCATCTGGTGGCTGTAAGCACCCAAAGGGATCCGTAGATGTCCCTTTTCCGGCCCCTATGCTTGCTTTGGGGTCTTGGTGGATGGGATGTCAGTGGTTGTGGTCGCTAGGAGCCAAAGGCTCCAAAATATAATAGAAATAAATAAAAATGAAGAATAAAAATGACCATCGTACATTTAGAAGCGGGGAGATTGTTGGGTTCCGACTTCTCCTCTTTCAGCCGGCCAAAAGAAGAGAGCTTAGTGAGTCCTTTGTCTTTGATCCGGTTGAAGCTCCACCTCGGCCGGATTTACCTACAAATGTCCATATGAAAACATAGAAACAAGTGAAAAGATCATTATGTCTAGTGAAAGTGTAGAATCATGTGCTCAAATTCGAACTTAAACATGCAAAAGGGAAGGAACTAACCAGATTGGGACTAAATCCCAACTCTTATTTTTTTATAGGTTTTTAAAGAGGTATAAAGATGCAAATGTGTGACTTAATGCATGGTAAATGACATGTTAAACGGGGTCATAGCAAGTTAAAATGAAAGGGGGGAGTAAAGGATCAACCGGAAAGGTAAATAAACTCAAAAAAATGCAAAACGGGGTCTGCCCCTGCTAGTGCCCCATATATGGGGCGCTAGCTGCAGGTGTCCCCTTGATGGGGCGCGTTGACCAAAGTCAAAGCGCCCTATTTATGGGGCACCAGGGACTGGTTTCAGCAGATTTTCTTCCCTTCTTCGCGGTGTCGCCCCGGAGTGTAGGAAGACCTCCAAGATGGAAGAAAGAGTTCTTCAAGCAGCCAATACTCAAGTGAAGCTAATGGATGAGTGTTTTGGCACTAGATGTAAGGGAAATGGAGTGTAGAGGCCCTTAAAGTCGGAGAAAAATCTTATTTCTGAAGAAGGAAACTACATGTTTTTGGGGTTTTTGGGAGAGGGTTTTGGAATGGTTTGAGAGCTTGGAGAGGGGTTGTAAGGCCTTGGAAGTGTTGTGGTGGATGAGAGAGTTTGGGGGGCACCCTTGGTGTGTCCTCAAGCCTCCAAATGGGGGTCCTTTTATAGCCAAGAAGAGGGCAACTTTATCTGCAGAACTGTTCCATCAATCTGTCCAGTCAGTCAGACCAGGTACGGGTGCCCTATAAGTAGGGCGCCTGGCGCCCTATTTATATGGCGCCCGGTGCCCTATATATAGGGCGCCAGGTGCCCTATATACAGGGTGCCTGGTGCCCTGTATATTGTAGACACGCCAAATTGGCTTGATTCGGAGCCCCAGACTCTTATTCCATAGGCGATATCCTTTATTTGACCGTTATCTGATCCGGATTACCTCGTGGAGATGAGCTAAGGACATGGGTGGAGCCCCTCGCAAGTTGAGAATGGACCGATGATTTCCGGAATATTGTCGTAACCTTCAAGCGAGAGCCGCACGTGAACTGTAAAAACACGAAGCCTGCTCGATGACTGACCTTGAATGGTCCATAATTGAAGGTCTCGGGAATCCCGCATGTGTTCCGTAACATTCAGGGTTTCTGAGAAGTTATTTCGGTAGGCGTCGGTCAATGACGGCTTTCGTTACGGCTTTTTCGATCTGTGCTGACACGACTATCCCGGACCACATGTTAGGCCTTTCGGGTCATCACCGGGTCTTTTTAGGTCATCCGGGTCGATTCTAGCCGAATATTTTTATCAACCGGGGCCATATGGCCATTTCGGTCAATTTTAGGGTTTCCCGACTTTTTCGAGTTTCGGTTCACGTTTACTGGGTTAGTCTCAGATTTTTCGATGATTTCGGGTTTTTCGGTCGTACCGGACTTGTTCGGTCATCATTTTAAGTCATCCCGAGTTGACCCGAGATTTATCGACCGGAACCATGCTCTTTTGGATCTTCGCCCCGGGTTTCGGCTTTTCGCGAGAGGGTAAACCGGTAGAAAGCCCCGTGCGAACATATCGGGAGTCATGCCGGCTGGTTTACCGACTTGAGGAGGTGCGGTTGAAGGCCCTCTTTCCAACGTGACAAATGGGAGCTGAATCGGACATCCCATTTGCAAGATACAGCTCGCGGAACACGCGCGTAGGAGAGAGAGTGTACTGCGCCCCCGCTCTCTTTGAAAGAGGAGGGCGCGCCCTGCGCGCCCTCAACCCGGGGGCGCGCCATGCGCGCCCTCAAACCGGGGGCGCGCCCTGCGCGCCCCCGGTTCCTTTGAAAGGCAGGGGCGCGGTCAGTTTCTTTAAATCGCAAATTACCCCGATTAGCACCTTCTAAACCGGATTTTTGGAAGGTTTCCGCGGAGGATTTTCGATTATTTGTACCGCGCCCCCGGTTCGGGGGCGCGTTACGTATGTCAAGTCGATTTTTAGCAATTTCCGGAAGATTCCGTCGATTTTTAGCAGTGAGATGCGTAATGCGCCCCCGCTTCCTTTGAAACAAGGTGGCGCGCAGACCGCGCCCTCGAACTGGGGGCGCGCCCTTGGTTTGAGGGCGTGCCCTGCGCGCCCTCGTCCTCTTTGAAACGCGGGGGCGCGGTCGGTCCAGTTTCTAAATTTTGCACCGGCTTCCTTCTCCTATAAATTGAGGGCCATTCTCAGCGACCCAAGGTTAACCCCCGGTGCCTAGCTCGTCCAGAGGTCGTCTAAGCTCTTCTCTAAAGCTGTCCTGACGTCCAAAGGCGTTCCGAAGTCAAGAAATCGATCCCGAGGTGAAGGAGAAGGCTCGATCCGGGAGTTCTTCATTAACCATCTTCATCGACTTCTTCAGAAAATCCGGGGATTCTTCTGCAAAAGTCTTCAACATACAAATTGTTCCTCTCTTCGTTCTCTTTCATCTCCAACTGACGGCACTCAATTCTGACTTGCCGTTTGTTCGTGGCGATTGCCACACTGAGGGCGCGCATCCAGGTTCTGTTTTCGATATCCGCCTACTTTAGGAATTTTTACTGACTTATACAGGAGGATTTCGGAGAAGTCATCAACATAGGAACTCTTCCTCTCTGAGTCCTCCGTCTACTCCATCAAACGGAACTCGATTCTGACATTGGGGTCGTCCGTAGCATCCTCTGCACCGTAGTCGCACCAGAAGGGTGCAAAGCTACCCGAACCGGCCTTTTCTCAACCAACTCGGCTTCAATTCAAGCCGATCCATTCCATAAGCTTTCTCAACTCATTTAACTCAGTTAATTTACTGTTTTAAAGCATATTTCAGTTTATTTGCATCATTTTTACATAATCAAAAAAAATACAAAAAAGGGGTTAAGGCTCACCCCAATCCGGTGAGTTCAATTCCGATTGCTTCTTTCTCATCTTCTTACTACAGTTACTACACCTCCCATAGTTCTAATTATTTTCTTCACTTGGTTTATTTTTCTAGTTGCACAGGTTGAACAAGCTAGCATTGATTGGAGACTCTTCTTCATCGGCCGGCCGAAGAAGAAGAAGGTTGAACCCATATCCCGATCTCCCACGCTAAGGTACACGGTCAATTCAACTCAACTTCTTAATTTACATCCCATAAAGCGGAGCCCACGGCTCCTGGCGACCACATTTTTCATGCTATAATTTCATCTCCTCCTCACTCTCCTCCCACATGACCCAAACCATCTCCGGTGCTCGAGCGACGCCGTGAGATGAAAGTTCGGGGATCAATGTGAGTGTGGGATCGAGGTGAGGACATTTTACCGCTTTCCGAGTGTTTTTCCGATTCACTCCTATTCCCATATTCCATCTATCTTTCACCTTATCTTGAGGTGCCGATTCGGAACCCGTTTCTGGAGTCGACAGCTTCTTGGCGACCACGGTGGGACAACCAATGTCTTCAACCGTGCTAGCTTGATTCAACCGTGCAACTAGTTGTTTTCCAACTTGGTTCCCTCGTGAACCGGCTTGTCTTTTATCTTCCATGTCAATTTACCTTTAAACTTGCCATTTACTCTTTCTTTAAGATTGTCCCCCATGTGGACTTAATTTACTTGTCTTTCATTTCAACCCGGTTCCCGCGTGAACCACTTTTCTTCTTATAAACCGGTTCCCGCGTGAACCACCTTTCTTTTCCAACTCGGTTCCCGCGTGAACCAACTTATTTTCAGATCGGTCCCCGCGTGGACCACCTCCTTACAGCACCTTTAGATTGGCCCCACGTGGCCCTCCTTCTATTTTTTCAACTCTTACATCGGTTCCCACGTGAACCACCCCTTTCTTCATTAAAACCGGTTCCCGCGTGAACCAAACCCTTTTCTAAACCGGTTCCCGCGTGAAGCAACTCACTTTCAGATCGGTCCCCGCGTGGACCACCCCTTTGCACCAATTATATTGGCCCAACGTGGCCCTCCTTTCCTTTTTCCAATCAAACAAACCGGTTCCCGTGTGAACCACCCATTTTTCCTTCAAAAGCCGGTTCCCGCGTGAACCACCTACTTTTCCAAAACTCGGCTCCCGCGTGAGCCACTTTGTTTTCAATTCGGTCCCCACGTGGACCATCCTTTTACCTTTACTTCAGATTTTTCCCCAATTGGACACTCCAACACAAGCCTGTTCCCGCGTGAACCACCTTTTAATTGCTAGTTTCTAGTTACCTGTCTTACTTTCTCATTGCTTATCTTGTTTGCATTCACTTGCTTGATTTATTTAATAGCTTTCATTCATGTTTGCATATTGATTGCTTCTTCTTCTCCTACCCTCCATTTTTCATTTTTGCATTAGCTTTTGCATCGGGTACCGGATTCGTTCCGATCCGTAGGGCATTCGAGGTGGGGGCTCTCTCTCCCAACACACCCTCACCCTCCAAACACCTTCTTGGTGGATTCTAACCTCTCTTCTGGGATATTCCTTCCTAGTTGATTTGGTGGTTTCCATCAAGACCTCCGTAAGCCCCCATCCGTGGAGTATTCCTCTCCGCACGATTGGGCCGGTTGTACCACTTACCAAAACCCGAAGAACCCAAGTACCTACTCGTGGTGATTGAGTGATAACCTTAGGTCTTGAAGATTGGAGCAATAGGAACCATACCTACTTGAGTGAACAATTGCTAACAATCTATCTAATCTAAGGTTTCAACACATTAATTGTCGAGTAGTCATTTTAAAACCTTGTTTGCATAACTTGCTTGCTCACAACAATTGAAAAGAAAAAAAATTCCTCTTTCAAAACACCTAAAAAAAATCCCTTTAATTTTTTTGTTCAACTTGCTTGTCAAACAACCAAAGTGAAACCAAATCAAATCAAACAAGCAACCATAACCAAACAAAAAAAACTCTCTTTGCATTTACACCCTTCATTTGCTTTCTTTCAACCATTTTGTAAGGAAATTTGACAGGATGCCCACTCTAAGGTCCGGAAGACACGTCGGGATGTCGGACTACTACGGCCAAGAAGAGGAGTACGAGACGGGTCACTACGAGCTTCAGCAACCCATGGTCCAACCAGATGGCCATGTTAATGCCGTGATGGAACCTGAGGTCCAAGATCCCGCTCACCGATCCGCTTCACATAGTATAGAACAAGCTCTCAAGGATCTATCTCTTCACCTTGATCCCGATACCTTTGCAATTATCCAATCTGCCACTAAGGGAAAGATGCCCGCCAATCAAGCTCCGATCGAGGGAAATCAAGCCCCCTCACCACCCCAACCGGCAGTCAGGCCCTTGATCATCTCTTCTCCTGGGCAACCTTGCCGTGTCTCTACTCACCCCGTTGTGGGGCATTCACACAATTCTGCACCAGTTCCTGTTTCCAACCCACCTCTTCCAACCCAATCAAGTAAACACTTTTCTCCCGTGGCTCAGGAATCAAGCCTCACCCAGGCATTAATGAACAAACTCAGCCAGATGGATGAGCGCTTCGAAGAGATGAGGCACCGCCTAGATTCTAAAGCCATCCCTGAAATCTCTGTCCCATCCTTCCCGATCGCACCTTCCTCCTTCAGAGATACCAGTCTTCCAACGTTACAATGGGACTGGTAATCCTTTCAACTATCTAAAGAGCTTTCTCTACGACTCCGCATTCTAGAAAAATGACCGCAAAGCCCTTGCCTTCCTATTCCGTCGGTCATTGGAGGGATCCACCCTAGACTGGTTCTATTCTCTTGATTCCATTGAGGCGGCAGATTTCGACATCATCAAGGCAAAGTTTCTACAGAGGTACAAGGATCGGGTGGGGCCAGCCTACTCGATAACTGATTTGATTGCCGAAAAGATGAGGCCGGATGAGGACTTTGCCAGATTTGCTGATCGGTGGAGGGGAATGGCCGAGAGGCTAGTAGATACCATCTCAGAGGGGGAGCAGGTGAGGATGCTCATAGGGAACACCACGCCCAACCTTCGCAACCTCCTGATCATGCACCGCCCAACAACCATGAGTGAGTTGTGTGATAGCGCCCGCTACCTCCAAGCCCACTTTAAGGACGTATCCATGATCAACCCATTCGACACTAAGCCCCGTAACACTAGAAAGCCTACACCTTTAGGACCCACCACCGAAGGGGTAGTAAACAATGAGAGCATCAATGCCATGGGTAACCAGGGTGGGTACCGTCAGAGCCAATACCGTAACCCACCACCCAACCAACAATACCGCCTAGCCCCTCAACCAGCTCCTCAGCCACAGCAACAACTTGCATACAACCGAGCACCACCACAGCAACCCACCTACAATCGAGCACCCCAGCAACCAAATGTCTACAACCGAGCGCCTCAACAACAACATGTCTACAACCGACCCCAACCACAACAACAAGCCTACAACCAAATGCCACCACCAGCCAACCGACCTAGGAGGGGGGACCCAAGAGAGAATACTATCCTCAACTGCCATTCCCCCTCACCGATATCTTTAATGCATTGATGGCTGAACAGCAGTTGGAACTTCCAAAGGAGAGAGAAGGATGGCCAGCCAATGTTGATACAACCAAGTATTGCTCTTATCATCGATATCCTGGGCACACGGTGGATGTATGTTTCCAGTTTAAAGACTACATCCATGACTTTAATGATCAAGGGAACATTGACTGGGCACAGATGGGAGAATCCATACAAGCGATGAAGGCACGTCAGAATCAACCATGGCGACAACAAGCACAACAGCAGCCCGGCCTGGGCATAGTCCAAGATCCGCTCCCGGTACATGCACCCATACAAGCACCGGCACCAGCACCACCAAACCAACGACTCGGCCTCATCCACTCCACCATCGAGGAGTCAACCCACCATTCCCAGGGTTGGCAGGTCGAGGATCAAATCACCTCCATGCCCGCCATACCAACCTCACCTACAAACCGCACCAATCTCTCCATACCGAGAGCTGCCCCCAGCCCACAAACTACCCAAACACCACTACCCTCACCAACCATTAACCCTCCACGGCGCTTAATCATTAGACCGCCACCAGCCTCCCAACCAGCACCCCAACCATCACCCCAACCTAACCCACCAACCACCATTAATCCTCCACGGCGTCTATTCATTAGACCGCCACCAACACCCCGTACATCACCTAACCTACCGATACCACCGCCACCCCACGACCCCTCATCATTAGACCATCACCACCAACACCCCAACCATCACCCAACATACCGGCCTCCACCAATCCACGACCCCTCATCATACGATCCTCACCACCCCTACCTACCATGGGCTCCTCAACCTACCAACCAACCAACCCTACCATCACCATCATCACCACTTCCCCCTACCACGCTGGCGCCGGTACTTCGTAGCGGGAGGATGTTCCAAAGGGTCTTCCCCCAGGTCGGGATACAACCACAGGAACAGGCAGAAGATGAGGTGGTAGAAGAACCGTTGCCCGGCACGGCATATGACCTATTGAAGTGATAGAAATGTATGCCCTACAAGCCAATCATATGTGATATGATTTTACATTTCTTGTAATATCTTATTTAGTATAAATGGCATAATCTTCATTACTTGCATTATCTAGATGCGTCTATCGTAATGAAGTCCTAGGTTGCATGCAATGATGATTGAATCATGATGAGATCATGATAATGAGATCAATCATCTAGAAGCATGTACTCTAAATGTTCCTAATCGTAGGATCCTCGAGATGGGACATCAAGGATCCAGTAAGACTAGTGTATATGATATCTTCTCATATGATGAGAATGACCGATCTCATTGGTCATCGGTGTGGGGACACCGAGATACATATACAGTGCTCATTAGAGGAATGAGTTCACCGAATTGACCATTATAGAATCCCCGAATGGTATCTTACCGAACCGTCGATCGGGGTATTCTATCATCACGGTTGCACGGTTGGATCTTTGACCCGAGTCGCCAAAGATGTCTTGCCGGGCGTACCATGTACTTTGACTATTGACTTATGGATCACTTAGTATTGTGGTCTGTATAGTTAATGGATTGGGTATATGGGAAACCCGGTGGAGGCAATTGAGCGGACAATAAGGGATCGTCCACTCTCGGTAGGAGAGAGAGAATGTCCTATGAATAGTACTCTAAATCCTTGGCCAAGGTAGATAGGATAATTGGAAAAGGGTTTTCCAATTGATCCAATTACGAGTACAAGATTCCATAGTGTCGGTATATTTAGGAGTTGACAGTCAATGCCGTACTCCTATCCGACCGGGACATTGAATGGACGAAGTTTTATATCCGTGTGGTAACCGATGATGGAAAGGCTCTTTGGAGAGGAGTTTATCCCCGAAGCCGTTTGGGATCATAGGATGTGGCTTGTACCCTTCATGATCGGTAGGCCGTTAAATCTATTATGAGATAATAGATTTAATTTAAAAGAAGTTGTTCTTTTAATTAGGCCTCAACCAAATGAGCTATTGGGCCTAGTGGGTCACACACATAAGGGCTAATCCATAAGTTTGGGGGCAAGGGTGTAAATATAGAGAAAGCCGGGGTTTTTGTGAAAAACTCCAAATTCTCTATATAATAGCGAATTGAGCATGAGCCCCACAAGCCAAGGCTGCAAAATTCGTCCTTACCTCTCTCCTTCACGTTTTCCCATGCTGGAGGCCGTCGAGCCTCGATCGGACTTCATCCGGCGCGAGTCGGAAGGTCCGACGCGAAGGAGAACCCGACTATGGAGGCGGCTCGTGTGGATACGACTAGAGGCCGCACACTTGAGTGGCTGAACGAGCGTGAGAACGCTCGATCTTCTCCGATCTTTAGGGATTATTTGAATCCCACAAAGGTACGTATTCGAAATCGTTTCGTATACCGGTTTTGGCGACGTCGTTCGGTTTCGATCGAGACCAAGACAATGATATACGGGGAATCGTAAATTTTCCGCTGCGCCAATCTGATTGGACCGATTCCCAACAGTGGTATCAGAGCCAGGTTGAAGTCTCGTTCGATTCCGACGTCGTTTCGACGTCGTTTAATATATTTTATGTTTTCCCGAATCTGTACAAACGTTCATCTTGACGGAGTAACCATAAATCGTATGTGATACGTTTTGGAGTTTGGTTGCTACTGAATGAATCTCGTGACAAAGAGCTTTCCAACGCCGCAAACCGTTCGAATTTTGGACCACCGGAGAGTCCGGTAGAGGATATGAAAGATGGTGATTTCGTTTTACGGAATTCACCGGTTCGATTTGGGGATTTCTTGAGATCTTCTTCCATAGAGACATTTGATGTCTAATAGATGGCTTAGAAGATAGGTAATACGATTACAAAGAGTTTCCCATCGTTATTTTGCTTCTAACGGAACCATCGGAGGTCGATTCAGAGTTTTTCCGAGGGGAGAAACTTTAGGGCCGGCGGCGCTTCTTTCCTATTTTCCCGTTGATTGGGATTTTTTCATGGAAATAAAATGGTATATTTGGATTCCTTGTTCGATTTGGAATCGAACCACTATTTTTGGAGATTTTTTGGATGCTGGAAAGTCCAGATTTAAGAAGGTCTTGGAGCACCCTTCCACGGTTCCTGTTCATGCCTTGTCGGGCGGGGAAGACGACGATCGGGACCCGATAACGGGATCCGAACGCCGGTCAACCAGGCGGTTTGACCGCGGCCGTTGCCGCGCGCAGCGCGCGCATCATTTTAAAAAAAAAAAAAAAAAAAAAAAAATTTGAATTTGAACGGGCGCGCGCGCGCGCAACGCGCGCGGCATCTCGCCGGCGCACGCGCCCGCGGCGCGCGGGACGGCGCCGTGCGCCGGCGCTGCGGCGCACGGGCGGCGCATCCGGCGCGGAGGATGGGTGGCGCAATGCGCCGAAGACCATTTTATTTGATTTAAAATTGTTTTAAAGCAAAATAAAATCCGAAAAATGCCAATAAAAGTTCATAAAATTTGTGAAAAATTACGGAATATCATATATTATATTATCAAAGTGTTTGATGATATTTTATATGATTTTGAGCCCCATTGTCATAGATTCATTCATTGTTAAGTTTTTTAAAAATTGTTTTAACGACTTAACTTGAGAAATTAATGTCTAAATTAATTCTGTAAAATATGATTTTTCGTAATGATGATTAGGACATTAATTTGGCACTTTGTACAGCTTTTGGAAATACATACATTGCCTAAATTGTTTGGAAATGCTTGTTTATGTCATATAAATTGTTTATATGTTATTTCATGTTATTTACTTCATGAATAATTCGACAAGCATGAAATTGGGAATTTCAAAACATATGATGTATATTTTTATGATATAATAGTTATATCATATTATTACCACGTATTCGCACTATGTTCATGTGATGGTATGTATGTGTGAATGCTTGGATGATCATGGACTTAGAATGTGTGTCATGTGATGATGCTTATTTAATGTTGGCATGTAATTAAGGGCCTGCGTGCCTAATCTTCTCTCTTATCAATTATGATTGGATATACTACCTCCCTCTAAATGTACTCCCCTTGATTAAGATCAAGGTTTCTTATTTGATTAATGTACATTTATGGGTCTGCGTACCCTTAATGCTCTTGTAATGACAAGAAGACCGATCGAGGTGGAGGAGAGAGCGAGATGCAAGGAGAAGGGTTCTTCAAGGCATAATGGCTTGTCAACACCGGCATAGGATGTTGAATCCTTTAATGCATACCGATCTGGCTCCGGTCATGCATTAATGTGATGAAAGTCCATGATCATCTATTTAAATTTTGCATATTTGATATGTATGTGTGTGTGCTAGATACCTTAGATATATGGTATTCAAAGGTATTCATATTTTATGTAGCACATACTATGATGAGACTAAAATAAAATCCCTCCTCATTTTAAATTAGGTCGATAAACGTGAGACATTAAGAATGACTCACGTAGCCTTCCGTTGTTATGGTCTTGATGAGCCAATCTTAGATTGGATGGGTTTGTTGTGCTACCACAAGGCCTATTCAACAAGGGATTGGAGATCATGACCAAGGCATTAGCCGAACTTTGGGGTGGACCATTTGCATGGCTTTGTTGTGCTACCACAAGGGCTATGTGAAGAATCTAATCTCATAACGTAACAAGCGGGTTTGACCTAACTAGAGTATATGGTTTGTTGTGCTACCACAAGATCATAACTCTAGAGGCTAAATGACTAAGAGTTGCAAGAGTTGCAACTGGCAATAGTTGCCTACCTATTAAGTATGGGATGATTTGTTGTGCTACCACAAGGTCATCACCATAAAGTTAGTAGGGTCTTGGTCCCCACTAGGATGTTATTATGTTATCCCGTCTTTGCATAATGAGGGTTATGCAAATTCGTTGAAATTAGTGGGAGCATAAATTAGGACAAAAGACCATATCTTAATTTACATTGAATATCTGCAATATTTTCTAAATAAAATTATATCTCCGTTATAGTAACCATCAGTTATCTTGCATACTTGAAGTCATTAGGCTCATTTATATTAACTTCTTTGACTGGTTTAGAATCATGAGAAGTGTTCTCATGGTTGACCATGTAACTAACCTACTTGGGAAGTGGGTGCCTACTAATCATCTAATGTAGTAAGAGAAGATGAGATCTTCATCTCATTAGAAAGATGTATTGTTTGCCTTACACTCAATGTTAGTCTCAATATGAAGTTTAGAGGCAACATGGACAGATGGATATGAGATCTATCATGGCTCATAATGATGAGCAAATTTAAGGCAAGATTAAAATACCAATACATCTTCAATACTTCTTGTTGGTAAGACCAATGAAAAGAAGTAAGGTCATTAGATGAGAAAATGAAGGCATAGATAAAAGTCAAGAAGTTGGTCAAGGATAGTAAGCCCAAAAAGGACATAGGATTGCTCTTCTACTACCATGATGATGATTGGTGGAGAGTATATTGAATATATATATTGCAAAGAAGGAGCTTGAGAAGCTTCTGGCATCTCGGTCATTGACTTACTTGTCATACACATATACACATCAAGTATAAGATACTATTTGTGTATATTATAGTATAAGATACTAAACATATGTCTTATGGTATAAGATACCAGATGTGTGTATCTTGTATGAGATATTAGATATACATATCTTCTATAAGATGTTATATATGCATTTATTGGTATGAGATACTAAATATGCATCTTATATCTACAAAGGTTGCAGATAATGACAAGTAAATGAAGGCTTGATGTATAAAGATTAACCTACATATACAAATGGTGCAAGAGTTGTATCATTGATAGTGGGAGGTACAAATCTTTAGTAGCCTTTTAGGGTGTTTTTATGATGAAGATTGTTGGTTTTATCCTTGTATATGAACAATATCGATATTTCCTACTTGAATAAATATTGATTTATTTTGAGTTATGGAAATGATAATTGTTCTAAGATTATGAATGGCAAAATGTTTGCTAGTGGGAGCTTAGTAAATAATTTACTCATATGAGATATGAAAGCTCCCATGGTATGTGTGAATGCTCCTCTTAGGAGGAAATGGGTTGATATAGATCAATCTATTTCTTTAGCTTAATATAGACATGGTCATATCAATGAGAAAAGACTTAAGGAGTTCCATATAGATGGAAACATAAAGGCAAATGATTTTGAATCATTAACCAAATATGAGTCTTATCTCATTGAAAAATGACTATCTCTCCATTTACTAGAAATGGAGGGTGGACCAAGGAGTTAATAGAACTCATACATTTGGATGTGTATTGGTCCTTTTCTATTAAGGCTAAAGATGGACATTCTTACTTCATCCTTAATAGATAATTTCTCTAGGCATAGATATGTGTGCTTGTGAAGTACAAATATGAGACTTTGAGAAATTGTCTAAGGTAATAAATGAAGTAAAGAATAAATGGAAAGAGTATTGAAGCTTTTTGATTAGGTCAAGGAGTGAAATACTTAAGTACTAGATTCACACATCATTTGAAGGATAATACAACTTTATCTTAATGAACATCTCCCTAAAACCCTTAGCTTACTTGAGTAGTAGAAACAAGGGTGATTGTGTCATGTGTGACATGACACAAGTAATGACAACCTTTGCAATATCTTCCTTGTCTATTTAGGGCTAAGCACTCAATATAACCACTTTGTGTTGGTACCTTCTAATTTATTCTGATTATTTCATATATGATATGGATAAAGGGGTTATCTCTTGATCTTAAGTTAGTTAAGATTTCGGAATGTCCGGCCAAGATGAAGATGTGTAACCCATAATAATTAGAATATAAGATAGGAAGTGTAGACTTGTGAAATATCCTAAGGAAACTTAAGGATATTTAAATATACCACTTTATGAGATAAAGGGTATGTGTTTTACAATTTACTATATTCCTAGAGGAAGAGTTCCTCTTTGAGGAAAATAGTGGGAGCAAGGAATTTCTAGAAGGTGTTCCAGAACCACAACCCAAAGACACTTCTATTAAGGTACTGATTAATAATAGCACGCATCATAGGTCTTTAGATTGTGCTAATTCAACTTTGTAGATATGTGAGACATATCTTTAATGGAAGAAAATAAGCACAATAAAGTAAGGATGTTGATCCAAAGACCTTTGAAAGGCAATATGAGATATTGATTCTAAAATAGGAGGAGACTATAAAATCTATAATAATATCCATCTATTTTAGCCAAGTTCGGAACTTGGTGGATTGACCTGAGGGTAAAGTACCGATTAGGTGTAAGTGAAATGATAAGACGGATAGGAGTGAATTTGAAGGTGAGACCTTCAAGGCATGGATGATTGAAAAGGCATCATCTAAGTTAAGGAGTTGACCTTGATGATATCTTTTAACCATTGCCATATTCAATCCATTTAGATTTTATTGGTACACATTATGACTATGAGATATGTCAATTAGGATGTAAGATAATATTTCTCCAATGGTGAAATTTAAGGAGAGGTGTATATGATACAACCTCTCGTTGTATATGATACAACTTGAGGGATGTGAGTCCCAAAACATCCAAAGAATGTATACACGTTGGTAATGTCCATTCATGGACTACAACAACATTCTCAACCTTGGAATATAAGATTTGATAAGATTGAATCTTATGACTTCATTTGGAATGAAGAAGAACCTTGTGTGCATAAAAATGCTAGTGGGAGTGCTATTGTATTCTAGACATTTTATATTGATGGCATACTACTCATTATGAATGATGTAGGTATGTTATCATCCATGAAGCCTAACTATAAAAATGAATCCTCCATATTTATTCTGGGAAAAAGCTTCCTAAGGATTTAGGTCTATGGAGATAGATCTAAAAGGAATGCTTGGCTTGACCCATTTGTTGTACATAGACACCATTGTCAAAGGGTTTGACATGAAAACTCCTATAGAGGTGCCTTGCCCATAAGATATGGAGTTTATCTCTTTTAAAGAGATATATAATACATGAATATAGTCTCTTATGCCATAGTCATAGGGTCTATCATGTATACTATGTACATAGCCTAATGTGATGAATACTTTATGTGTTATGAGTAATCATCAGGCAAATCCAAGTGAGAGTCACTGGATAGTTGAGAAGTATATCCTTAAGAACTTGTGAAGTACTAAGGATGCATTTCGTGTATGGAGGATAGGATTGGAAGTTTGAGTTAGATTTAAACTTCTAGTTAAAAATGTTTGGTAGCTAGGGTATATGTTTTACCCGGATGGTGGTGCGGTGGTGGAAAAGTTTCATGCTATAGACAACGTAGATTTTACAAATCATAATTGTTGCTAATCGCTTATGAAGTAGTCTAGATGAAGGAGTTCATCTTATATTAGAGAGTTGTCTCTAATATCTACGATAATGTACCATTATTTTGTGAAAATGATGGATCATTACTTTTGTAGTGGAGCCTTTGTCTCATCGAAGTTTAAACACTTCGTGGCAATACTACATGGTCGAGTGGCAAAAACTCAAGGAGATATAATTAAAGATAGAGTATCTTAAACTATAAATATTGTAGATCCACTAACTAAGGCCCTAACTCAAAGTGTGTTTGAGGGTCACCTTGGGCTGATGGAGATCAGACATGTGGGTGATTGGCTTTAGTGCAAGTGGGAGATTGATAGAAATGTATGCCCTACAAGCCAATCATATGTGATATGATTTTACATTTCTTGTAATATCTTATTTAGTATAAATGGCATAATCTTCATTACTTGCATTATCTAGATGCGTCTATCGTAATGAAGTCCTAGGTTGCATGCAATGATGATTGAATCATGATGAGATCATGATAATGAGATCAATCATCTAGAAGCATGTACTCTAAATGTTCCTAATCGTAGGATCCTCGAGATGGGACATCAAGGATCCAGTAAGACTAGTGTATATGATATCTTCTCATATGATGAGAATGACCGATCTCATTGGTCATCAGTGTGGGGACACTGAGATACATATACAGGTGCTCATTAGAGGAATGAGTTCTTGAATTGACCATTATAGAATCCCCGAATGGTATCTTACCGAATCGTCGATCGGGGTATTCTATCATCACGGTTGCACGGTTGGATCTTTGACCCGAGTCGCCAAAGATGTCTTGCCGGGCGTACCATGTACTTTGACTATTGAGTTATGGCTCACTTAGTATTGTGGTGCTGTATAGTTAATGGATTGGGTATATGGGAAACCCGGTGGAGGCAATTGAGCGGACAATAAGGGATCGTCCACTCTCGGTAGGAGAGAGAGAATGTCCTATGAATAGTACTCTAAATCCTTGGCCAAGGTAGATAGGATAATTGGAAAAGGGTTTTCCAATTGATCCAATTACGAGTACAAGATTCCATAGTGTCGGTATATTTAGGAGTTGACAGTCAATGCCGTACTCCTATCCGACCGGGACATTGAATGGACGAAGTTTTATATCCGTGTGGTAGCTGATGATGGAAAGGCTCTTTGGAGAGGAGTTTATCCCCGAAGCCGTTTGGGATCATAGGATGTGGCTTGTACCCTTCATGATCGGTAGGCCGTTAAATCTATTATGAGATAATAGATTTAATTTAAAAGAAGTTGTTCTTTTAATTAGGCCTCAACCAAATGAGCTATTGGGCCTAGTGGGTCACACACATAAGGGCTAATCCATAAGTTTGGGGGCAAGGGTGTAAATATAGAGAAAGCGGGGTTTTTGTGAAAAACTCCAAATTCTCTATATAATAGCGAATTGAGCATGAGCCCCACAAGCCAAGGCTGCAAAATTCTTCCTTACCTCTCTCCTTCACGTTTTCCCATGCTGGAGGCCGTCGAGAGTCGATCGGACTTCATCCGGCGGGAGTCGGAAGGTCCGACGCGAAGGAGAACCCGACTATGGAGGCGGCTCGTGTGGATACGACTAGAGGCCGCACACTTGAGTGGCTGAACGAGCGTGAGAACGCTCGATCTTCTCCGATCTTTAGGGATTATTTGAATCCCACAAAGGTACGTATTCGAAATCGTTTCGTATACCGGTTTTGGCGACGTCGTTCGGTTTCGATCGAGACCAAGACAATGATATACGGGGAATCGTAAATTTTCCGCTGCGCCAATCTGATTGGACCGATTCCCAACATGAAGCACTTGGACAAAATGCCGGCACGGATTTCAATTCTGGAGCTAATAAAGAGGTCAAAGAACCATCAGGACATCCTACAACAATATTTGCAGCGGGTCATGGTCAATGAGGACCTCCCGCCTGAGAAGATCATTACTGTCCTGACCCCGAGAAGTGAACATCCGGCCCTCACATTTACACAGGAGGAGTTGGCACGGCCAGAGATCAGAAAGTACGCCTTGCGCGTTGCAGTAGTCATCCGAGGCGTGGAGATCAAGTCCTGCTTGATTGACACTGGAGCATCCATAAATGTCATGCTGCCAGAAGCAATGCAACTTTGCGGCATCTCCGATGAAGAAATCGAGCCTTCTGCCGTCACGGTGACCGCATATGACAACTCCCGGAAGCCGGCACGAGGGGTGGTTACATTGAAAGTAGGGCTCGGGCCGTGTGCTGTCACCGCCGAGTTTCACGTTCTAGAATTGGACCCTACATTCAAAGCTATCTTGGGACGCGCATACCTTGAGGCAATAGGAGCTGTTGCCTCCACTAATCATCAGTGTCTGAAGTTCCCATACAAGGGCCAGGTGATCAAAGTAACCAACATCCCCATTCTGAATGATGTGGATGACCCCTCTTCTGCACTACCAATATCAAAATCTGTCCAGCCGTTGGTTTCAACTACAGAGCTACCTGAGGTCATGGTATTGACGACGCCTCCAGATTCAGTTGCGTGGTGGATGATGAAAGGGATGGGCTATCAGCCAGGAAAGAGGCTGGGAAAGGAGCTGCAGGGGGTTGTGCACCCCATTGAAGCCGTACAAAGACCAAAGAGACACGGGCTTGGCTATGAGCCCAGTTTCACTCCGCGGATGGTCTACCGGCCAAAAAATGCCATGGGACTCCAAAAATTCTTTATCAAAGGGGAGACCATGATGATGGCCGGGGACAAAGAAGAAGAACCAGTCAAGAGGAAGAAGACACCAGAGCAAGAGGAGGAAGTGGACAACCTGAGTTCATCTTTGGCTCGGTTGTTCATAGAGGAGGAAGAACCAGTCAAGGGCAAGTCCATCTCTAAACAACTTGTCCACTCGAACCCACCTCCAAACAACATCCCGCGTGAGCCGTATCCTACGGTCACGTATTTCAAAATCCTCACTCTATCCCTCTTGGATTCGCTTGATGGGCTATCTAGCCCAATTCCCACTTCTGGGCCAAAATGGCCACCGAATCGATCAATGGGCCCGAGAGCCCATTCAAATCTTCTTACTCCACTGGGCTTCTATGCCCATTCCAATCCAACAACCTTGGGCCCGCGTGCCCACCAGTCGGGCCCACGTGCCCTTTAGATTTATTTTCTAGCTTTGGGCCCGCGTGCCCACCATTTGGGCCCACGTGCCCCTTAGATCTTTTCACCATCTTTAGGCCTATCTACCCATTTCTTGTCATCATCGGGCCCGCGAGCCCATTTTTCTTCCATTTGCTTAAGCTTTCTATTTCTGCTCGAGCCCCATCGGCTCATTCCCTTTTTGTTATTGAAAATACCCAAAATACCCAAAAAAAACGTCCTCTCACAAACTCAGTTTTCCATTGAGGAGACGTCTCTACTTGTCTCGGAGGGTGCTCCCAACCAGGGACCCCTCTTCTCCAACTCACTGATCGATCTGCTCGATCCTTCACCCATTGTTAATACCACCTTTTCAATTTCGTCTTATTTAGGAGTAGTTAGGGTAGAAAAGAAGAAAATTCGAGGTAAACGTGTGCCAGAGAGATATCTCCAAAAAATAGCTCAAAAATGCAAGGAATGTGCAAGGCTGCCAAGGTTTTTTGAACATACTATCCAGCTTGATGAAATCCAATATGAGGATGAATTCAATGTAGATCATACACTGGGAGTTTACGAGGTCTTATCAGAAAAAGATCCTGATTTCAGGGATGGAATTGAGGACTTGGCTGATGCGTATGCATCTAGACTTAAAAGATTTGAAGAACCATTAGCCACGGTGGATGAACCGACAAAAGAATTGAATCTCGGAACACCGGAAGATCCCAAGACAATCCTCCTAAGCGCAAACCTCACTCCCACTGAGGAACAGAGTTTAATTAAAATTTTGGAAGAATATAAGGACACGTTCTCATGGACATACGAGGACATGCCGGGTTAGACAACTCGTTAGTTGAACATTGTCTAACTTTGAAACCTGGAGTTATCCCGGTCAAACAAAAATTAAGGAGATTCCACCCTGATGTTGCACTTAAGATGAAAGAAGAGGTCGACAAGTTACATCAAGCAAGATTCATTAAGGTCATCCTTTATCCGCAATGGGTGGCAAACATAGTCCCTATCATGAAGAAGGATGGCCGAGTTCGGATCTGTATAGACTTCAGGGACTTGAACCGAGTGTGTCCTAAAGATGACTTTCCTCTACCTCATATTGACGTACTGGTTGATAACACTGTTGGATTCGAGATGTTGTCATTCATGGATGGCTATTCTGGATATAATCAAATCCGGTTGGCCGAAGAGGACCAGGAGAAGACCTCGTTCACCACACCTTGGGGAACCTACTGCTATGTCGTCATGCCCTTTGGACTGAAGAATGCTGGTGCTACCTATCAGAGGGCAATGATGGCTATCTTCCATGACATGATGCATACCCTTGTAGAGGTGTACGTGAATGACCTGGTCGTTAAGTCCAAAAGCCGAGAAGATCACCCGGAAGTGTTCATAAAGGTCTTGCAAAGGTCTAGAGAATATAAATTGAAAATGAACCCAAAGAAATGTACGTTTGGAGTATCCTCAGGAAAGTTATTGGGGTTCACAGTGAGCAAAAGGGGCATAGAGATCGACCCAAACAAGGCCAAGGCAATCACTGGTATGCCTCCTCCGAGAAATATGAAAGAACTTCGAGGATTAATCGGGAGGCTACAGTTTGTCCGCCGGTTCATCTCACAACACTCCCAAAGGTGTAAACCTTTCTATGAGTTGACCAAGGCGGGGGCCGAGTTCAAATGGGATTCGAAGTGCCAGGATGCATTCGATGGTTTGAAAAGATACCTGGCTAGTCCCCCTGTGCTTAGACCACCAGTCCCTGGCAAGCCCTTAGTTTTATATATCTCGGTTTTGGAGAATTCTCTTGGGGCAGCCCTTGCACAAGTTGATGAAGAAGGGAAAGAGAGGGCAACTTACTATTTGTCAAAGATCTTTGATCCATGTGAGCAGAAGTATACTGTAGTGGAAAAGACCTGTGTTGCACTAGTCTGGGTAGTTCAGAAGCTTAAACACTATTTTTTAGCTCATGAGGTCAACCTTATTGCCCGCATCAATCCCATCAAATTCCTTCTGGAGAAAACTGTTCTAACTGATCGGTTAGGTCGTTGGCAGAGCCTCCTTTCTCAGTTTGATATCACCTATGTCCCCCATAAGGCGATTAAGGGCTATGCCATTGCCGAACATCTAGCCCATCACCCTATACCCCTCTTTGACCCGGTCCAATCGGAGCTCCCGGATGACGAACTAATGTTGATCCGATCTTCCCACCTTTGGACATTATATTTTGACGGGGCTCTGAATTCACATGGTAAGGGAATAGGAATCGTACTTCTATCACCCGAGGGTGTCACCATTCCATAGGCATTTCAGCTTGACTTCCCAGCAACCAACAATATAGCTGAATATGAAGCCTTGCTGGCCGGGCTGGAGGCCGCTCATTTCTATGGTGCCACGGAATTGAGGGTGATAGGTGATAGCCAACTAATCCTTCGCCAAGTCCTAACCAAATACCGAACTTCTCATCCAAACCTCAAACCTTACCAAGAACTCACCTCTTGCTACATCAAGCTCTTTTCCAAACTCACTTTTGTCCATGTTCCTCGAGCTCAGAACATCCTTGATGATGCCCTAGCCTCCTTAGCTTCATCCCTATCAGTCCCGCTAGGTAGACAGGTGCGGACTATTCATGTCCGTAGAAGGTCGATGCCAGCGATTAAGGATGGTCGATTTCTGAAGGTCAAGGAGAGATTTGGCAGGAAGGAATATTTAGAGCAGAAAGAGGAGATTTCTCTAATCGAGTTGGAAGAGTTAGATGAGGGTGAGGGGCCTTGGTTTGATGAGATCTCAAGGTACTGTCAAGATCAGACATATCCACCTGGATCAAATGCAAAAAAAAAGAAGGCCATCAGGAGAGTATCCCAGAGGTATACCATCCTAGGAGGGGTGCTCTACAAGAGGAGCCTGAGCGGAATTTTATTGAGATGCGTTGATGAAGAAGAGGCAAAATTGGTGCTTAAGGAAGCACATTCCGGGGTCTGTGGGGGCCATGTCAATGCTCAAGTTCTTGCCAAGAAAATCATCAGGCAAGGGTATTATTGGTCAACCCTAGAAGAGGATTGCTCCATCTTTGTCCGGCACTGTCATTCTTGCCAACTTCATGCCGACAAGATCCATTCTCCCCCATCTTCCCTTCATCTGATTCATACCCCATGGCCCTTCGCCATGTGGGCTTTCGATATCATTGGCTCTCTAAGTGATCTTAACTCTGAAATCCGTTCCAAATCGTTCATCCTGACGGCAACAGAGTACTTCACCAAGTGGGCAGAAGCGGAAGCGTTCGTGGAGATCAAGGCATCAACACTGTGCTTCTTTAAACGCAACATCATCGCCAGGTTCGGGATACCCAGCGACATTATCACCGACAATGGACCGCAATTTCTCTCTCAAGATCTACGTGATCTTTGCAACAGGTACCGCATTGCATTGTATCATTCATCTCCCTATTACCCGCAAGGCAATGGTCAAGCAGAAGCCACCAACAAAACTTTGATTAAAATCATCAAGAAAACCTGTAAGTCTAGTAAGTTCGTAGACTGTCCAGATAAGCTTGTAGATGCCCTATGGGCTTATCGTACTTCTGTACGGACCCCCACTGGTCAAACCCCGTATGCTCTCGCATATGGGATGGAAGCGGTGGTCCCATACGAAGTACTCCTTCCATCACTCCGGGTTCAACTCGATAGGGACATCCCTATTGATGAGAGGCGAGAATCTCTCCTTGCACAACTTGAACTCCTAGATGAAAGAAGGTTGGCCGCTTCCGAGCATGGCCGGACTTATCAGAACCGATTGAAAAGGTTTTATCAAAAGAGGGTGGTAGAGAGAAAGTTCGAAATCGGCGAGATGGTAGTCAAACGCATATTCGTTAAGCCGGGTGGTCCCCTCTCTAAGTTACAACCTAACTGGGAAGGGCCTTTTGTTATAATTGAGAAATATCCAGGCAATGCATATGAGCTAACCAACGCCGATGGAGAAAAATTGAACCATCCATGGAACGGCGTTTACCTCAAAAAATATTTTTCTTAGAAGAGAAAATGGAGAATTTCTAGTATGATATTAAGTCATCGACCCAAGGGTGTTAGCTAGAAGTCAATGGTAGACATCACCTTGCACACACAATCCCTCCCGATCCCTGAATCTGGATAGCCCAACACTCGAGAGAGGCAAGGCAGAACCCTGAAGGCAGAAAGAAAACCTTACCCTATTCTCTTTTGTTCGGTCGGAAATAGGTGAAGGGGACTAGAGGAGGATAGTATCAAAAATGCCCGCCGCCTTAGTAAGAGGCCGTCTCATAGGGTGCAAAAGGGTGTCAAAAGATGGGCAATAAACCCCACAGGTTTAAACAAATATGGGCCTATCTGAATGAGTACCCGAAAGAATAGAAAATGAAGAAAAGGCACCAAAAGATGGGCAATGACCCCACAGGTCAAAGACTTGTCTAAGTAAGTTCCACATGTAGAAAAGACCCGAAGAGGCCGAACCCCAACGGGCAATTTGGGCATGAGTAAAGAAACCCTCCTCAACACCCCCAAATCCTATCAAAGACTTCCTCTATTATTCTTCCATCTTAAAACCCCTAGGGTAGGGTAAACTGTCCAAACTCAGGGGGAATCCAAACCGATCAAGAGAAGAGGGCAAGAAAGATTCTGGTTAAGGAAACTTATTCACACGTGGTGCTTATTGCTTGAATCTTGATCAACACTCAAAGATCGATGAATGGTCTCAATACTGGCACATTCTCCACAAAAATACAAGAAAAGCAAATATTTTTCAAAAATCCAAAAAAATGAATATTTTCAAAAATCCAAAAAAATCAAATATTTTCAAAAATCCAAAAAAAACAAATATTTTCAAAAAATTCAAAAAAATGAATATTTTCAAAAAAAAATCCGAAAAAAGTAGAATATCTTCAAAAATAAAAAATTGAATACTTTCCGAAAATCTAAAAAAAAATGCATCATCTAACTTGGCATAACCTTGATTTTTGCCTTTGCTAGCATTCATGTTTATCCTTATGTCTTGCATGTTTCATTTCCGCATTGCATATTTACCTTCATTATCACCCCATTAAGAGGGCTCCTCCCTTTGACCTATGTCAAAGTTGGCCATAATAGGCAAAGGGATGAGTTGTTGTGAAGATCTAATCCTCTTTTATCAAGTGTTTTCAGGAACTTTAAAATAAGAGGAGAAAGTTCTCTCAACGACAGGTAAGTTCTCTTAACCATTTCCTTCCAATCATTTAGGTTATTACACCTTGTTAAGAAGGCTCCTCTCTTTGACCTAAGTCAAGGCAGACAGCAATAGGCAAAGAGATAAGCCATGGTGAAGATTTAATCCCCTTCATTAAGCGTTTCAGGATTCTGAGATCAAGAAGGGAGCAACTCTCGCCATAGCAGGTAAGCAAAGAGAGTGTACTGCGCCCCCGCTCCCTTTGAAAGAGGAGGGCGCGCCCTCAACCCGGGGGCGCGCCATGCGCGCCCTCAAACTGGGGGCGCGCCCTGCACGCCCCCGGTTCCTTTGAAAGGCGGGGGCGCGGTCAGTTTCTTTAAATCGCAAATTACCCCAATTAGCACCTTCTAAACCGGATTTTTGGAAGGTTTCCACGGAGGATTCTCGATTATTTGTACCGCACCCCCCGGTTCGGGGGCGCGTTACGTATGTCAAGTCGATTTTTAGCAATTTTCGGAATATTCCGTCAATTTTTAGCAGTGAGACGCGTAAAGCGCCCCCGCTTCCTTTGAAACAGGGGGGCGCGCACACCGCGCCCCCGAACTAGGGGCGCGCCCTACGCGCCCTCGTCCTCTTTGAAACGCGGGGGCGAGGTCGGTCCAGTTTCTAAATTTTGCACCGGCTTCCTTCCCCTATAAATTGAGGGTCATTCTCAGCTACCCAAGGTTAACCCCCGGTGCCTAGCTCGTCCAGAGGTCGTCTAAGCTCTTCTCCAAAGCCGTCCCGACGTCCAAAGGCGATCCGAAGTCAAGAAATCGATCCCGAGGTGAAGGAGAAGGCTCGATCCGGGTGTTCTTCATCAACCATATTCATCTACTTATGCAAAAAATCCGGGGCTTATTCTGCAAAACTCTTCAACATACAAATTGTTCCTCTCTTCGTTCTCTTTTATCTCCAACTGACGGCACTCAATTCCGACTTGCCGTTTGTTCGTGGCGATTGCCACACTGAGGGCGCGCATCCAGGTTCTGTTTTCGATATCCGCCCACTTTCAAAATTTTTACTGACTTATACAGGAGGATTTCGGAGAAGTCATCAACATTGGAACTCTTCCTCTCTAAGTCCTCCGTCTACTCCAACAAACGGAACTCGATTTGAGAGTGTACTGCGCCCCCGCTCTCTTTGAAAGAGGAGGGCGCGCCCTGCGCGCCCTCAACCCGGGGGCGCGCCATGCGCGCCCTCAAACTGGGGGCGCGCCCTGCGCGCCCCTGGTTCCTTTGAAAGGCGGGGGTGCAGTCAGTTTCTTTAAATCACAAATTACCCCGATTAGCACCTTCTATACCGGATTTTTGGAAGGTTTCCACGGAGGATTTTCGATTATTTGTACCGCGCCCCCGGTTTGGGGGCGCGTTACGTATGTCAAGTTGATTTTTAGCAATTTCCGGAAGATTCCATCGATTTTTAGCAGTGAGATGCGTAACGTGATAGAAATATATGCCCTACAAGCCAATCATATATGATATGATTCGACATTTCTAGGAATATCTCATTCAATTAAATAGGCAAAACTTCGTTACTAGCTTTTATTAGAAGCGTATATCGTAATGAAGTCCTTAATCACATGCAATGATGATTGAATCATGATGAGATCATGATAATGAGATCGATCATCTAGAGGTATGTGATCTAAATGTTCCTAGTCATAGGATCCTTGAGACGGGACATCAAGAATCCGGATAGACTAGTGTGTGTGATGTCTTCTCATATGATGAGAATGACCGATCTCATTGGTCATCAGTGTGGGGACACTGAAATACACACACAGGTGCTCATTAGTGGAATGAGTTCACTAAACTGACCAATTTAGGAAAACCTGATCGGTATCTTACCGAACTGTCTATCAGGTTATTCTTACATCTCAATAGCACGGTTGGATCTTTGACCCGAGTCGCCAAAGATGTCTTGCCAGGCGTACTATGTACTTTGACTATTGACTAATGGATCACTTAGTATTGTGGTCCTATATAGTTAATGGATTGGGTATATGGGAAACCTGGTGGAGGCAATTGAGCGGACAATAGGGGATCGTTCACTCTCGGTAGGAGAGAGAGAATGTCCTATGGATAGTACTCTAAATCCTTGGCCAAGGTAGATAGGATAATTGGAAAAGGAGTTTTCCAGTTGATCCATTCCTGAGTACAAGATTTCATAGAGTTGGAATACTTAGGGGTTGACAGTCAGTGTCGAACCCCTGACCGACCGGGACATTGTATGAACGAGGATTTAAATCCGTGTGGTAATTGATGATGGAAAGGCTCAATGGATGTTATTTAACTCCCCAAAGTCATTTGGGATCATAGGATGTGGCTTGTACCCTTTGTGATCAGAAAGCCGTAAAAACTGTTATCGGATAACAGTTTTGATTTAATTTAAAGGAATTGTTCTTTTAAATTAATTAAGGCTTCAACCAAATTGACTATTGGGCCTAGTGGGTCACACACAATAGATCTTGTCAATGAGATGAGGGCATGGATGCAATTTTATAGAAGTTTTGGGTTTTTGTGAAAAATTCCATCTTCTATATATAAATGGCTTATGAAGCCATACCCTAACAAGCCATAGGGCTGGAGCACGTCCCAAGTCTCCTCTCTCCCTCCTCTCTCCTCTAGAAGGCGATCTCCCATGGTCAAGCTTGGATCTGGGAGGTTTCTGGAGGCCCGAAGGAAGAGAGAACTCGTCTATTGAAGCAGATCGTGTGGATACCGCTAGAGACCGGACACTTGAACGGTTTTCAGCAACGAGGAATGTCCTCTCTTCATCCATGGTGAGGGATTTGAGAAATCCCATGAGGTACTCTCGTTCTACTTCATATTCGGTTCCCGGTTTTACTCGTTCGGCATCGATCAAGGCAAAGATCATGGTTTTATGGAATCAAAAATTTTCCGCTATCATGTATTGATTCCTTACATAACGCGCCACCTCTTCCTTTGAAACAAGGGGGCGCGCAGACCGCGCCCCCGAACTGGGGGCGCGCCCTTGGTTTGAGGGCGCGCCCTGCGCGCCCTGCGCGCCCTCGTCCTCTTTGAAACGCGGGGGCGTGGTCGGTCCAGTTTCTAAATTTTGCACCGGCTTCCTTCCCCTATAAATTGAGGGCTATTCTCAGTGACCCAAGGTTAACCCCCAGTGCCTAGCTCGTCCAGAGGTCGTCTAAGCTCTTCTCCAAAGCTGTCCTGACGTCCAAAGGCGATCCGAAGTCAAGAAATCGATCCCGAGGTGAAGGAGAAGGCTCGATCTGGGAGTTCTTCATTAACCATCTTCATCGACTTCTTCAGAAAATCCGGGGCTTGTTATGCAAAAGTCTTCAACATAAAAATTGTTCCTCTCTTCGTTCTCTTTCATCACCAACTGACGGCACTCAATTATGACTTTCCGTTTGTTCGTGGCGATTGCCACACTGAGGGCGCGCATCCAGGTTCTGTTTTCGATATCCGCCTACTTTAGGAATTTTTACTGACTTATACAGGAGGATTTGGGATAAGTCATAAACATAGGAACTCTTCCTCTCTGAGTCCTCCGTCTACTCCATCAAACGGAACTCGATTCTGACATCGGGGTCGTCCGTAGCATCCTCTGCACCGAAGTCGCACCAGAAGGGTGCATAGCTACCCGAACCGGCCTTTTCTCAACCAACTTGGCTTCAATTCAAGCCGATCCATTCCATAAGCTTTCTCAACTCATTTAACTCAGTTCATTTACTGTTTTAAAGCATATTTCAGTTTATTAGCATCATTTTTACATAATCAAAAAAATACAAAAAAAGGGGTTAAGGCTCACCCCAATCCGGTGAGTTCAATTCCGATTGCTTCTTTCTCATCTTCTTACTACAGTTACTACACCTCCCATAGTTCTAATTGTTTTCTTCACTTGGTTTATTTTTCTAGTTGCACAAAGTTGAACAAGCTAGCATTGATTGGAGACTCTTCTTCATCGGCCGGCCGAAGAAGAAGAAGGTTGAACCCATATCCCGATCTCCCACGCTAAGGTACACGGTCAATTCAACTCAACTTCTTAATTTACATCCCATAAAGCGGAGCCCACGGCTCCTGGCGACCACATTTTTCATGCTTTAATTTCATCTCCTCCTCACTCTCCTCCCACATGACCCAAACCATCTCCGGTGCTCGAGCGACGCCGTGAGATGAAAGTTCGGGGATCAATGTGAGTGTGGGATCGAGGTGAGGACATTTTACTGCTTTCCGAGTGTTTTTACGATTCACTCCTATTCCCATATTCCATCTATCTTTCACCTTATCTTGAGGTGCCGATCCGGAACCCGTTTCTGGAGTCGACATATATAGGGCACTTTGACCCTGGTCAACGCCTATCGATCTTCTTTGAAATGCGCCGAAAAACTTGATTTTTCTGGAAAAGTCGGTTCCCTTGAAAGGTTACTCAAATATTATTCATGAAAAAAATAATTCAAGCTCTTCATTTGGACCAAAATTGCATGTCTACAGCTTGCCTCGCCTTGGCGTCGGCTTTGCAAGGGAGTGACATGAATGAAGCGTAGGTGAATGTAGCAAAGCATAATGAGGCATAGCGGAATGAAGTGGTAATGGACTGAAAAGGTGATGCCAAGGTGTAGATTTAGACATGCCCTCATTGGCCTAGTTGAGTGGAATAAAACGTTGCCAGACTCTGAGATTACCCTTTGTCTTATTGAAACCTTCCCTCTGGTTGATTGGCTAAAGAGAAGAACAGTACTAAAAGTAAATAACTAAAATCCCATGTGGGGGAGAATTATTACCATCCAGGACGCAAACTGCATGGTGTGCTGGACCTGTAAGAAATGAATTGAAAAGTAAATTGTAAAAAGTAAAGAGGAGACAACCAATCAACCAAGGTTGGGTTCTTCAAATTCATAAGGTTTTACTTAACAATACCGGTTCAGTTTGACATGGAAAAACTTCTTGTTTCGATGAAATCATTGTTAAAACATGTTGGAAAGCGATTCTCTGAAAAATCAAGACCTCCTCTAGAGCTATAAAAGACCATCTTTACAATGTTCATAGTGGACTGGAAAGAGGTCATGGCATAATTATGATGAGGTGATGCATGTATGAAATGATGCATGCTGGGTTTAAAGAAATTCAACTAAGTATAAGAAAATAGTTGAAGATATAGGTTGAACATAATGGGTCAGGACATCCGTAAAGAAACCGTCGTCCCCATATATTCAACTTTGGCCTATCCTCAAGCCTAGGGAATGACTGAGCCCTCACTGATTTTGTTGAAGGGGTTCTCAGGCTCAGCCCCCTCTAGACTTGAGGTCTTCAACATCTCAAATATTATTTATTTTGATAGATGCAATACTAAATGCAAGTCCTAATAGGGGTTGGGGTAGTCCATTTTTGTTTTTCAATTTTCAATTCTTTTTTCTCTAAGTGTCTGGGGATATGAAGCTGGCATGCCTTCTCCTGTTCTTGCACCCACTTGAGAGAACATATTAGAACTTTATTTTGGCTTAGTCTCTTGCCTTGAGAGGGCAAAGTTGCCTTGATCTTTTGTCAAGGGACATCGGCCTTATCAAGGTAAAGATAACAAAAAAACATAAGTATGCACAAAAAGAAATATGCAAGACTGAAATTAAACATGAATGCAAAGACAGCTAGTCAATCTAGAAAGCAAATCTTTAGGTGTTTTGAAATTTTTGATTTGTTTGGGTTTTGATGGTTTTATAATGTTTTTGGTGTTTTGGAACTTTTATGATTTTTTTGGTATTTTGGATTTTTACTTTTTAAGAATTTTGATTTTTGGTATTTTTTTGGTATTTTCGAAATATTCAATTTTTTTGGTTTGGTGTGAAAGAAACGACCATCTCATCTTTTGCTTTGCTTGTCATAAGTGCCTCTTATTGTTGCCTAAGGGTTAAGAGTAGGCATCACGTGTAAGAAAGTGCCTAGTCTGAAATCTTCTGACCTTCTGCCTTTGATAGGTTATGGCTCTTCTTGGATCCAGTCGGTCAACCCTGCTCGCAAGGTTAAAGAGGGAAGAGGATTGATGGTAAGTCCTTAATAGGATTCAGGGGTGTCGAATTCGTTTCTCTACTAGTGCCCGCGTTGCCTGTTTGGGATTTGACATCCTTGGGTCCTTCCTTCTAGCCATTTTTCTTTGATCCCCCACATTCAGACAGGTCTTTTTTCTTTTGCTTGATTTTGACATGAGGGGTTCATTGCCCATCTTTTGGAGCCATTTTCCTTTTTTAGGCTTTTGTTGGTACACATTCAGACACGTCTATTCTTTTGCCGACTTGAGGGGTCATTGCCCATCTTTTGGCACCTTTTCTTTTAAGAAGTCAGACCTTCAGAGGCATCCTCCTACTGAGGCAATGGGCACTTTCGATACTCCTTATTATAACCCCTCTCATCTCTTTTGGACCGAAATAAGAAGAGAATAGGACAGGGTTGACCTTCTTTTGCCAAGTGTTGCCTAGCTTTTTCTCTAACTTCCAATCATCGAATTCCGAAACCTAGGTATGTAGTGTGTGCAGTATGATGTCTATCCTTATTTTCCTAAGTGACAAGTTGGTGCACTGAACAAGCAAGTGTTAGATGTTATCATCATTCTTCACACCTTTGGATTTTATAGAATTTTTTTATTTTTTTGTGATTTTTGTTTTAAGGGAAATATTTTTTGAGGTATACACCATTCCAAGGATGAGCTAGTTCTTCTCCTTCTGCATTAGTTAGCTTATATGAATTACCAGGATAAACTGCTGAGATTACATACGGACCCTCCCAATTAGGTTGAAGTTTGGAGCGGGGACCGCCCGGCTTAATGAATATTCTTGTAAGCACAACCTCACCGATTTCAAATTTTCTCTCCATCACCTTCTTCTGATAAAATCTTTTAAGTCTATTCTGATAAGATCTAGCATGTTCGGCAGCGGCCTGCCTCATTTCGTCTAAGAGTTCGAGTTGCGCGAGAAGGGAATCTCGGTGTTCATCTATCGGGATGTCTCAATCGATCTGGACTCGGAGGGAAGGAATGAGTACTTCATATAGGACTACCGCCTCCACCCCAAATGCCAAGACATAGGGTGTTTGACCTGTTGGGGTTCGAACAGAAGTGCGGTAGGCCCATAGAGCATCAACTAACTTATCCGGCCAGTCTGCGAACTTGCTAGACTTACAAGTTTTCTTAATGATTTTTATCAGAGTTTTATTGGTGGCTTCTGCTTGACCGTTGCCTTGAGGATAATATGGAGATGAATGATGCAATTTGATGCAATACCTATTGCAAAGGTCGCGCAGCTCCTGAGAGATGAATTGTGGTCCGTTGTCGGTGATGATGTCGCCTGGGATCCCGAACCTGACAATGATGTTGCGTTTGATGAAGGTGCAGACTGTTGATGCCTTGATTTCCACGTATGCTTCCTCTTCTGCCCATTTGGTGAAGTACTCCGTTGCCGTTATGATGAAGGATTTGGTTTTGTTTGTGGAGTTTGGGTCACCAAGGGGTCCGATAACATCAAAACCCACATAGCGAAAGGCCACGGGGCATGAATCGGGTGAAGGGAAGATGCGGGAGAGTGAAGTTGACATTGATGACAGTGCCGGACAGAGATCGAGCAATCTTCTTCCAGAGTAGGCCAATAATACCCTTGCCTGATGATCTTCTTGGCGAGGGATTGGACATTTACATGGCCTCCACATACTCCGGAGTGTGCTTCCTTAAGCACCAATTCAGCCTCTTCTTCATCTATGCATCTTAATAGAATGCCGGCTAGGCTCCTTTTATAAAGCACTCCACCTAAGATGGTGTATCTCTGGGAGACTCTACTTATGGCTTTCTTTTCTTCGACAGTTGATCCCGGTGGGTATGTTTGATCCTGACAGTAATTCGCAATCTCATGATACCATGGTTTCTCATCCTTTTCTAGTTCCTCCAATTCGACCAAAGATACTTCCTCCTTTTGCTCAACGTATTCCTTCCTTTCAAACTATTCCTTAACCTTCAAGAATCGTGCATATTCTACTGCTGTAATGGTATGTTGGCAGACATAGATCGTTCTAACCTGTCTGCCTAATGGGACAGATAGTGAAGATGCCCGGGAAGCAAGAGCATCAGCAAGAATATTTTGAGCACGAGGAACATGAATGAATTTGAGTTTGGAGAATAGCTTGATGTAACAGGCAGTGAGTTCTTAGTATGGTCTGAGCCTGAGATGAGATGTGTGGTATTTGGCCAGCACTTGGCGGAGAATCAACTCACTTTCACCGATCACCCTTACTTTAGTGACACCGTAGAAGTGAGCTGCCTCTAGCCCGGCCAATAAGGTTTCATACTTAGCTATATTGTTTGTTGCTGGAAAATGGAGCTGAAAAACATGTGTAATGGTGACACCTTCGGGTGACAGAAGAACAATCCCTATCCCTCTACCCTTCGAGTTTAATGCCCCGTCAAAATATAAAGTCCATAGATTGGAAGATCAAATGGACATCAATTCTTCATCGGGGAATTCCGATTGGATAGGGTCAAAGATTGGGATAGGATGATGGGCAAGGTGTTCAGCAATTGCATAGCCCTTGATCGCCTTCTGTTGGATGTAAGTGATGTTGAACTAAGAGAGGAAGAAACCCCCAAAGTTTGATCAATGTTATCCTTCTCCTCATATTGGATTTCATCCAGCTGAATTGCATTTTCTAGATACTCCGGTAGCTTGGCACATTCTAAGCTTTTCTAAGTTAACTGATGCAGGTATCTTTCTGGAACTCTCCTACCTCTGATTTTTGTTCTATTTTTATTGGAAACTAAACCTAAAGAAGGAGAGAAAGAGGAGGTGGAGGGAGTGGAATTTATTGGAGAAGATGGAGGGCAAAGAAGGTCAATCAAGGATCTGGTGGCTCCTTGGGTCGAATGCCCTTTTGGGGCAAGTTGAGATGTTTCCTCGATCAAAATTTGAGTTTCGAGGAGGTTGTTTTTTTGGGAAGTGCTAAACATAAAGATAGAATGGGCTTCAGGTGCCCGATTTGGGTTGAGATCAACTACGGGAGCCAAAGTAGGCGAAGATATTGATAAAGAGGGGAAGACTTCGAGCAATATTTGATAGAGGGGGCTTTCGAGCCCAATGTTGACAGAAAGAGGTGATGGGCCAGTAGGCCAGATGATCATAGAGGAAGGTGGGTTCATGGACCCAATAATAGGAGGATGCGGGATCGAGGGCCCGAGTTTAGGATATGGGCTTGAGGGTCCAAGAGTTGGAGAAAATGGGCGCAGAGGCCCGGATTCAATAGAGGGGCTCGGTGGCCCAAGAGCAATAAGTGGGTACGCGGACCCATAAGTTGGGCCTGAGGGCCTAGAAATAGGGATTGGGCTAAGAAGCCCGAGGAGAGCATCAAAGTGATTTGGGGCATTGACCCCAAAAGATGACATAATGAGGGAAGGCCCTCATGCAGTTGGTTGGACTTTTTCTCGAGTCGGTTTGGCAATATGACCCTCGGATGGGTCAACAGGTGGTTCAGCCCGAAGTGGTTCATTGCTTGACCCTTCTTCATCGGTGGAAAACAAAAGAGATATTTCAGGATACAAGTCATCTTCAGGGTCGACAATTCTTCTTCTTTTGTCTTGTTCCAGCTCTTGCTCTTCCTTGTTCTCAGCTAGTTGAATGGTTTCTTCCTTGATGAAAAACTTTTGTAAGCATCCAGAAAAGTATCTGCTTTTGAGATTCTGACCATTCGCAGTCGTTCCATCATATCCGACCCCGCTTTTTGGTTGTAACCTCATTAGATTGATTGGCTCAGCTATGCCTTGTAGTTCTTTGCCTAGTCCTTGGCCTTCTTGGTATCCCAAACTTTTCATTATATGCCACCCAATAGTTTCATTTCTCTCTCTTTTTTTTATCCACACTTGCCTTGGTTGCCTACTTATTTTTGGAAGATCCAAGATTGTCAAAATCGGCTCATTTGACAACCCATGGGGTGGTGGAGGAGAAGATGGATGATCTAGGGGCATGCTAGTCACCTTAATCACCTATCCCTTGTAAGGAAATTTGAGACACTGTTGATTGGTGTAGGCGACTGCCTCTAGTGCTTCCAAATAGGGACGTCCTAGAAAGGCTTTGTATGTCGGATCCATCTTAAGTATGTGGAAGTCAACAGTGACTATTTGGGGTACAAGCTTCACATTTAATGAAATCATGCCATTGGCAGGCTTTTTCGAATTGTCATATGCAGTCACTGTTATTTGAGATGGCCGGACATCCTCTTCAGAAATTTCACAAAGACATAATGTTTCTGGTGGCAAAACATTAATGGAGGCTCTGGTATCGACCAAACATGACTTAATGCCAACTCCATTGATGTGGACTGTGATGCATAAGGCACATTTTCTTATTTCCAGGTTGGCCAACTCTTCCTTTGTGAATGTAAGGGCTGCATGTAAGGGCTGCATGCTCACTTCTCGGGACCAGAACTGATGAGATCTTTTCTGGGGGAGGCTCTCGTTCACCATCACCCGCTGTAAGTATTGTTGGAGAACCTCTTGATAGACTCTGGATCTTTTGATAAACACTAAGATAAAGATCCGTGCTAGAGTTTTATCAAGATTTCAACAAGTCATTGGATGTCCCAGGCAACGGCTTTTTGATGTGTTCTTCTTCTACTTCTGGTACTAACCCTGATTGTCCGGCTTGGGGAAAGACCCTTTGGAACATGCGCCCACTTCTGAGTACTGTGGCAAGTTGAGGAGCTATAGTTGGGATGGTAGTGGTGGGTGGTGGGTTAGGTCGAATGATGGAAGCTCTTGGGATGGGTGTAATGATGGTGGTTTAAGGCATGGTAGGGTAGGTAGGTTGTGAAGGTGCAGTTGCTCGGGGCGGGATGATGATGGGTTCTAGTGGTGGTGATGTTTGTGGTGGATTAATCGGGCATATTAGGGTCCGTTCCGGTTGGAGTTGTATGGCTGGTGGTCTTACAATGGGTTATGCTGGTGCTTGGATGATGGGTGGCCGATTGGGAGTAGTGGGGTAGGCTGATGTACCTCGAGGTATAAAATGGACGGTTCGGTTGACATGCAAGGCGGAGGTCGCTCCCTCAACTTGCCAATTATGGAACCGATCATGATACTCCTCCGAAGAGATCAAGATGGGATTAACGTGTTGATTTCCAGGTGCGGGTGCATGTGGAGGTAGAGGATTTTGAATGATCCCCAGGCCAGGGTTCTGTTGTTGTTGTT
Source organism: Cryptocoryne crispatula var. balansae (assembly GCA_036172225.1). NCBI lineage: Eukaryota > Viridiplantae > Streptophyta > Magnoliopsida > Alismatales > Araceae > Cryptocoryne > Cryptocoryne crispatula. The sequence goes on from CM069921.1 coordinate 45,306,344, forward strand.
GCTGAGTTGGTGCATGCTGTCGTTGGTTTTTCACTGTTCTGATGTATTCCCCCATCTGGTCCAAGTCAATACTGCCTTGCTCATTAAGGTCGTGGATGTAGTCTTTGAACTGAAAAATTTTTTTCATGGTGTTCCCATGATATCTGTGAAACAGGCAGTATCGTTCTGTGTTGACATTTTGAGGCCACTCCAACTTCTCCCTTGGCAATGCAATTTGCCCTGCCGCCATGAGTGCATTAAAGATGTCCATGAGAGAGTATGGCAATGGCAGGTAATGGTTCCTCTTGGGTCCAACCTTTCGGGGTTCGTAGGCCGTGGGAAGGGGTGCTTGGTTGTAGTTGGCCAGTCGTTGCCGTGGTGGTTGGGGAACTGGGGCTTGCGGTCGCTGAGGGATCGGAGCTTGTTGTTGATAAGGGTTTCTAAATGGTTGATTTTGTTGAGGGTTCCTAAACTGGTGTTGATAATTGCTAGGTTGGTTCCCTACAACATTGAGGCTCTCGTTTGTCACTACGCCCTCAGTCACTAGGCCGGTTGTGGTAAAAGTGATTTTCTTGACAGCTCGGGGTCTAGGATCAAACAAGTTCATGATAGGTGAGTCCCTAAGGTGTGTCTGAATGTACCGTGCCCTCTCATAGAGCTCACTCATGGAGGTGGGGTGATGCAAAGCTAGCATATTTTTTAAGGCCGGAGTGGCATTGGTGATGATCATCTTCACTTGTTCCGGTTCTGAAATGGAATCAGTAAGCTTTTCTGCCATGGACCTCCACCTATCAACATATCTGGTAAAATCCTCATCATTTTTCATTCTTTCTGCCATGAGGTCGGTGATGGAATATGTTGGTCCGACCCTATCTTGATATCTCTGCAAAAATTTAGCTTTGACAATTTCAAAGTTACTTGCCTCCAAAGAGTCAAACGAGTAGAACCACTCTAAAGCTGAACCCTCTAATGATCTTCTGAAAAGAAAAGCAAGGGCCCTTGGATCATTTTGCCACATTACCGACTCATAAAGAAAGTCCTTGATATGAATGAATGGATTACCGGTTACGTTGTAGCGACGGTATACCGGCATCTCAGAGGGAGGTAGATGAAAAGTAAGAAGAGATGGAAGAGAAATTTCAGGGGCTGCCTTTGTGTCGATCAAATGTCTAAGCTCTCTATACTGCTCATCCATGCGATTGATCTTGTTAATCATGGCCTGATCGACAAAAGGTTCCCTAAGAGGAGGAGGAGGAGTGGGTGCTTGGTGCACTGGAATTGGGATTGGATGGGCCGAAGTGGTCGGATAAGAAGGGTACATTGGGGGATTCACCAAAGGGTGAGTAGGGTCGAGATGATTAGAAGAATAAACTGGTGGCCTAGAAGGAACAACAACATTCGGATCGGGATGATCTAGATTAGCCACAGGATGAGGAGAAGTTGGGGATACAAGCTCGGTATATGAATGGCCGTGAATGGGCACATTGGGTTGACGTGCCACTGACCGACGGGTAGAGATGTGAAAACCACCTTTGAGAGAAATGTGGTCGGCGAGCGACTTGCTCTTGAGGATGGCTTCGAAAGCCTGAAGTTGGGTAGGGTCGGCAAGAGAGAATGCCTCCCAAAGTGAATTTGGATTGGGTTGAGGAGAAGTTTGACTAGGTTCGGGGAGAACCTCGGGTTCATTAACGGCACATATGGCATCAGGGTAGAGATAAGACTGGTCATACTCCAAGTGTAGTTGCTCGTATCTTTGATCCGCCATTCCGATAACTCGTCCTAACCTTAAATTCATAAACACAACAGAAAAACAAGGTTGACAAATAAAAGCTCAAGAATTTTTTTGTTTTTGATTTTTGACCCCCTTTTTTGTTTTGATTTTCTTTTGTTGGACAAGCAAGTTATCAAGCAAATTAATCTCAAGCAATTTTTTGTTTTGGTTTTTGTTAAGCATTTTCAAATTTGTTTTGGTTTTCAATTTTGATTTGCAAACAAGTAATGGCATAAACTTAAAATGATTACCGCAATTTTTTTTGTTTCAATCTTAAATTAGTGGCTTGTTAAGAGAAATAATGTCCACTCAAATAAATGGGTAGGACCCTATGCTCTCACAACGCCGAGCAATCTAAGGTTGTCACTCTTTTCACAACGATAGGTGATAGGTGTAAGCACCCGAAACGGGATATCCGTAGATCTCCCTCTTCCGGCCCCTACGCTTGCTTTGGAGACTTGGTGGATGGGATGTTAGTGGTTGTGGTCGCCAGGAGCCAAAGGCTCCAAAATATAGTAGAATGAAAAGAAATGTAATGGAGAAATGACCATCGTACCTTTGGAAGCGGAGAGATTGTTGGGTTCCGACTTCTCCTCTCTCTGCCGGCCGAAAGAAGAGAGCTTAGTGAGTCATTCGTCTTCGATCCGGTTGAAGCTCCGCCTCAATCGGATTTACCTAAAAATGTCCATAAGAAAACATAGAAACAAGTGAAAGGATCATTAGTTCTAATGAAAGCATAGTATCGTGCTCAAATTTGAATTCAAACATGCAAAAAGAAAGAGACTAATCGGATTGGGACTAAATCCCAACCCCTATTTAGAAGGTTTAGATATGCATGAAAATGCAAATGAGTGGCTCAATATATGCTAAATGACATGTTAAGTGGCTCAATATATGCTAAATGACATGTTAATGAGAGTTAAAATGAAAGGGGGGAGTAAAGGATCGACCGGAAAGGTAAATAAACTCAAAAAAATGCAAAATGGGGTCTGCCCCTGCTAGTGCCCTATATATAGGGCGCCAACTACAGGTGCCCCCTTGATGGGGCGCGTTGGCCAAAGTCAAAGCGCCCTATTTATAAGACATCAGGGACTGGTTTCAGCAGATCTTCTTCCTTTCTTCGCGGCGTCGCCCCGGAGTGTAGTAAGACCTCCAAGACGAAAAAAGGACTTCTTCGAGTAGCTAATACTCAAGTGAAGATAATGGAAGAGTTTTTATGGCACTAGATGTAAGGGAAATGGAATGTAGAGGCTCTCAAAGTTGGAGAAAAATCATATTTCTGAAGAAGGAAACTGCAAGTTTTTGGGGTTTTTGGGAGAGGGTTTTGGATCGGTTTGAGAGCTTAAAGAGGGGTTGTAAGGCCTTGGGAGTGTTGTGGTGGATGAGAGAGTTTGGGGGACTCCATTGTTGTGTCCTCAAGCCTCCAAATGGGGGTCCTTTTATAGGCAAGAAGAGGGCAACTTTATCTGCAGACCTGCCCCATCAATCTGTCCAGTCAGTCAGACCAGGTGCAGGTGCCCTATAAGTAGGGCGCCTGGTGCCCTATTTATAGGGCGCCTGGGGCCCTATAAGTAGGGCTCCAGGTGCCCTGTTTATAGGGCGCTTTGACCCTGGTCAATGCCTATCGATCTTCTTCGAAATGCGCCGAAAAACTTGATTTTTCCGGAAAACTCGGTTCCCTTGAAAGGTTACTCAAATATTATTCATGAAAACAAGAATCTAAGCTCTTCAACTAGGCCAAAATTGTGTGTCTACAATAGGTACTCCGGGTTTTGGGATAAAATGGTACAACCAGCCTGATCAGTGAAGAGGAAATCCTTCACGTTTGGGGACTTATGGAGGCCTTGATAGAAGCTACCCAGTCCTTTCGAGAGGGAATCCCTAGAGGAGGAGTTGGCAATCACCAAGAGGGGTGTTTAGATGTGCGGGGCTTTCGGAGGAGAGAGCCTCCCTTCTCGGAGATGTCCTAAGGAGGCGGGTGAACCCGAAACTCCAATGCAAACTAAATACAAGTAAAATGTCAAGGAATAAAAAGCAAGGAAAAAGAAAATCAAAGCATGCAATGATTAATGAGATGTTGTAGGAAGCAAGTGAACAAGACAATGATATGAAACTAAACTAAGATGGAAGAAAGCATTAATTTAACTAAGCATGCTTTAAAGATTCGCTAAAGAAAATAGACAAGTATACTTAACAAGGGATGAAAGAAGATGATATCTAAGATGCTAAGGTGAAATAAGTTGATAATCAAAGCTAGAAATCAGATTGTTGTGCTTTTAAAAGGACCAACGAAAGGCAAGTAAATCGGAAGAAACAAGATGATGCTTCAAGGAAATAAACAAGCATGTAAGCAAGCAAATAGAAATGCAAGGAAATGGAAATGGCTTAAATGAGAACTAGAGTGAAAATAAGCATGTTTTCAAGTGGACATTCTTAGGAAAGAAGAGAAGAACTCACTAAAGCAAAGTCGGTCCTACCGTGGTCGCCAAAAGGTGTAAGCACCCGAAACGGGATCCGTAGATGTCCTTTTTCGGCCCCTACGCTTGCTTTGGGGTCTTGGTGGATGGGATGTCAGTGGTTGTGGTCGTGAGGAGCCAAAGGCTCCAAAATATAATAGAAATAAATAAAAATGAAGAATAAAAATGACCATCGTACCTTTAGAAGCGGGGAGATTGTTGGGTTCCAACTTCTCCTCTTTCGGCCAGCCAAAAGAAGAGAGCTTAGTGAGTCCTTCGTCTTTGATCCGGTTGAAGCTCCGCCTCGGACGGATTTACCTACAAATGTCCATATGAAAACATAAAAATAAGTGAAAAGATCATTAGTTCTAGTGAAAGTGTAGAATCATGCTCAAATTCGAATTTAAACATGCAAAAGGGAAGGAACTAACCGGATTGGGACTAAATCCCAACCCCTATTTTTTTATAGGTTTTTAAAGAGGTATGAAGATGCAAATGTGTGACTTAATGCATGGTAAATGACATGTTAATGAAAGTTAAAATGAAAGGGGGAGTAAAGGATCAACCGGAAAGGTAAATAAACGCAAAAAAATGCAAAACGGGATCTGCCCCTGCTAGTGCCCCATATATGGGGCGCTAGCTGTAGGTGTCCCCTTGATGGGGCGTGTTGACCAAAGTCAAAGCGCCCTATTTATGGGGCACCAGGGACTGGTTTCAGTAGATTTTCTTCCCTTCTTCGCGGTGTCGCCACGGAGTGTAGGAAGGCCTCCAAGATGGAAGAAAGAGTTCTTCAAACAGCCAATACTCAATTGAAGCTAATGGAAGAGTGTTTCGGCGCTAGATGTAAAGGAAATGGAGTGTAGAGGCGCTCAAAGTCGGAGAAAAATCATATTTCTGAAGAAGGAAACTGTAGGTTTTTGGGGTTTTTGGGAGAGGGTTTTGGAATGGTTTGAGAGCTTGGAGAGGGGTTGTAAGGCCTTGGAAGTGTTGTGGTGGATGAGAGAGTTTGGGGGGCGCCGTTGGTGTGTCCTCAAGCCTCAAAATGGGGGTCCTTTATAGCCAAGAAGAGGGCAACTTTATCTGCATAATTGTCCCATCAATCTGTCCAGTCAGTCAGACCAGGTGCAGGTGCCCTATAAGTAGGGCGCCTGGTGCCCTATTTATATGGCGCCAGGTGCCCTATATACAGGGTGCCTGGTGCCCTGTATATAAGGCGCTTTGACCCTGGTCAACGCCTATCGATCTTCTTCGAAATGCACCGAAAAACTTGATCTTTCTGGAAAACTCGGTTCCCTTGAAAGGTTACTCAAATATTATTCATGAAAACAAGAATTCAAGCTCTTCAATTGGACCAAAATTGCGTGTCTACAGTGGCTAATCTTGATCATCCTGATCAGAATGCTATTGTTCCTTCTAGGCCACCAGTTTATTCTTCTAATCATCTCAACCATACTCACCCTTTGGTGAATCACCCAATGTACCCTTCTTATCCAGCCACTTCGGCCCATCCAATCCCAATTCCGGTGCACCAAGCACCCACTCCTCCTCCTCCTTTTGGGGAACCTTCTGTCGATCTGGCCATGATTAACAAGATCAATCGCATGGATGAGCAGTATAGAGAGCTTAGATGTTTGATCGACACAAAGGCAACCCCTAAATATTTTCTTCCTTCCCTCCCTACTTTTCATCTACCTCCCTCTGAGATGCTAGTATACCATCGCTACAACAGAACCGGTAATCCATTCATTCATATCAAGGACTTTCTTTATGAGTTGATAATGTGGCAAAATGATCCAAGGGCCCTTGCTCTTCTTTCCATAAGATCATTAGTGGGTTCAGCTTTAGAGTGGTTCTACTCGCTTGACTCTTTGGAGGCGAGTAACTTTGAAACTGTCAAAGCTAAATTTTTACAGAGATATCAAGACAGGGTAGGACCAACATATTCCATCACCGACCTTATGGCTGAAAGAATGAGAAATGATGAAGATTTTACCAAATATGCTTATAGGTGGAGGTCAATGGCAGAAAAGCTTACTGATTCCATTTCAGAACCAGAGCAAGTGAAGATGATCATCACCAACGCCACTACAGCCTTAAAAAATATGCTAGCTTTGCATCACCCCGCCTCCATGAGTGAACTCTATGAGAAGGCACGGTACATTCAGACAAAGCTTAGGGACTCACCTATCATGAACTTGTTTGATCATAAACCCCGGGCTGTCAAGAAAACCACTTTTACCACAACCGGCCCAGTGACTAAGGGTGTAGTGACAAATGAAAATCTCAATATTGTAGGGAACCCACCTAGAAATTATCAACACCAGTTTAGGAACCCTCAACAAAATCAACCATTTAGAAACCCTCATCAACCTCAACCTCAACCTCAGTTACAGCCCTATCAACAACAAGCTCCAATCCCTCAGCGACTGCAAGCCCCAGTTCCCCAACCACCGCGGCAACAGCTGGCCAACTACAACCAAGCACCCCCTCCCATGGCCTACAAACCCCAAAAATTAGGACCTAAGAGAAACCATTATCCGCCTTTGTCATACTCTCTCATGGATATCTTTAATGCACTCATGGCGGCAGGGCAAAGTGCATTGCCAAGGGAGAAGCTAGAGTGGCCTCAAAATTCCAACACAGAGAGATATTGCTTGTTTCACAGATATCCTGGGCACACTGTGGAAAATTATTTTTAGTTCAAAGACTACATCTACGACCTTAATGAGCAAGACAGTATTGACTGGGACCAGATGGGGGAATACATCAGAACAGTGAAAAACCAACGACAGCATGCACCAGCTCAGCAACAACAACAACAGAACCCTGGCCTGGGGATCATTCAAAATCCTCTACCTCCACATGCACCCGCACCTGGAAATCAACACGTTAATCCCATCTTGATCTCTTCGGAGGAGTATCATGATTGATTCCAGAATTGGCAAGTTGAGGGAGCGACCTCCGCCATGCATGTCAACCGAACCGTCCATTTTATACCTCGAGGTAGATCAGCCAACCCCATTACTCTCAACCGGCCACCCATCATCCAAGCACCATCATAACCCATTGTAAGACCACCAGCCATACAACTCTAACCGGGATGGACCCTAATATGCCCGATTAATCCACCACAAACATCACCACCACTAGGACCCATCATCATCCCGCCCCGAGCAACTGCACCTTCACAACCTACCTACCCTACCATGCCTTAAACCACCATCATTACACCCATCCCAAGAGCTTCCATCATTTGACTTAACCCACTACCCACAACTACCATCCAACTATAGCTCCTCAACTTGCCACGGTGCCTAGAAGTGGGCGCATATTTCAAAGAATTTTTCCTCAGGCCGGTCAATCAGAGTTAGTACCAGAAGTAGAAGAAGAACACATCAAAGAGCCGTTGCCTGGGACATCCTATGACTTGTTGAAATCTTGATAAAACTCCAGCACAGATCTTTATCTTAGTGTTGATCAAAAGATCCAGAGTCCATCAAGAGGTTCTCCAACAATACTTACAGTGGGTGATGGTGAACGAGAGCCTCCCCCTAGAAAAAATCTTATCAGTTCTGGTCCCGAGAAGTGAGCACTCGGCCCTTACATTCACAAAGGAAGAGTTGGCCGACCTGGAAATAAGAAAATGTGCCTTATGCATCACAGTCCACATCAATGGAGTTGGCATTAAGTCATGTTTGGTCGATACCGAAGCCTCCATTAATGTTCTGCCACCAGAAACATTACGTCTTTGTGAAATTTCTGAAGAGGATGTCTGGCCATCTCAAATAACAGTGACCACATATGATAATTCAAAGAAGCCCGCTGACGGTATGATTACATTGGGTGTCAAAGTTGGACCTCGGACAGTCACTGTCAACTTTCACATACTAGATATGGATCCAACGTACAAATCTATTTTGGGATGACCCTATTTGGAAGCACTAGAGGCAGTTGCCTCCACCATTCACCAGTGTCTCAAATTCCCTTACCAGGGACAAGTGATTAAGGTGACTAGCATGCCCCTAGATCATCTATCTTCTCCACCACCACCCCTCGGGTTGCCAAATGAGCCGATTTTGACAATCTCATATCTTCCATAAATAAGTAGGCAGCCTAAGCAAGTGTGGAGAAGGAAAAGAGAAAAAAATAAAAATATTGGGTGGCATATAATGAATAGTTTGGGATACAACTAAAAAGTGGGGTTAGGTATTGTCGACTCTGAATGAGGACTAGGCAAGGAACTGCAAGGCGAAGCTGAGCCAATCAATCTAATGAGGTTACAACTAAAAAGTGGGGTTGGGTATTGTCGACTCTGAAAATTCGACAGGGTCTTTCTCCTTTTCAGGTAAGTTCGTGAATCGAGATTGTCACCTCAAGAGGGGATGAGAAAGAAAGGAAGAAAGCATGGAAAGCAACTCTCACCTCGGTCCCACACTCACATTGATCCCCGAACTTTCATCCCTTGGCGTCGCTCGATCACCAAAGAGATAGCTGAGGTCATGTGGGAGGAAGGTGAGAAGAAATAAATTAAGACATGTGATCACCAGGAACCATGGGTTCCGATTTATAGAATTAAAATTGACCGTGTGTACCTTAGCGTGAAGAGTGTGGGTTAATGCTTCTCCTTCTTCGGTCGGCCGATGAAGAAGAGTCCTCAACGCGTGGGTGCTTGATCTTCTGTGCAACTAGACAAATAAACAAGTGAAAGAGACAATTAGAACTAGACAAAGTAGAGTATATGTAATGGAAATAACATAAAACACACAATTGACTAGAAACTGACTGGATTCGGGTTATCTCTAACCCCTCTTTTTCTATTTTCGGATAAACAGACTAAAAATAATGCAAAAAAATGTGAAAAAATGATAGAAGGATGGAGAATCACTAAAAAAAGAGATAGGAAAAATAACAGGAATATTCTTAATAGAATAGAGAGAGATATGGCCAAATATGGGTTGTCGAAAAAGCCAAGCAACAGTCTAGGATTCGCCAGGCGCGACTTTTCTTCTGCGCTCGTCGCGACCAGCCCCGACCTCGGAATCAAGTTCCATCAATTGCAAACTGAAGAAGACTTGGAGAGGAAGAACTTTGATGAAGAGAGCTCAGGCAGCAGACGTCCACACGCTGTTGTAGAGGCTTAAGAATAGAGACATGACTGATCACCTGCAGAACAGCCTTCCTCTCTCTTGAACCGACCTTTCTCTCTCTAAAAACTTGAAATTCTCTCTCTAAAAATCACAAAATCAATGCAGGAGGGAGGTTGGACATCTTGAGATGCCTGGGGGGTCGTGCTCATGCCTTTTGGAACGACCAGAATTAGAGTTAATTTATAGGAGAACGATGAATCTTATCAAACCTAGAAAATAGGGCACCTTGCGCCCTACCCCACGGCACATGCGCCCCCTGGAAGGGGCGCATCTCATCTTTTCCGAAAAATTCAGTCTTATCCGGTCGATCCATTCAGCAGTAGAGTCCCAGTGAAAAACTGGTTCCCTCGTGTCTCAAGGGTAGGGCGCATGTGCCCTCAAGTGAGGGCACGAGGTCACGTGCCTCAATGGTAGGGTGCATGGGCACGTGCCTCAATGGTAGTGTGCATGGGCACGTGCCCTGGGTTCCGAGCGCATGTGACCAGGGTCCGAGGCGCATGGGACTGTTTTTGCGCGTCCTTCTTACGGAAGCCATTGCGAACACTCCCGAACTCGGAATTCGACACCGTTTGTTGCGTTGGAAAGATAACAGGCCGAAGAAGCTTTCTATAGCTTTGGATCAGCCATCACACCCTCAAAACATCAGAATTTTATCCGGAAGTTAGGACAGTGGACAGAAGATCTGATATTGGTCAAAATGACTCCGACGGCAAACTGGAAAGGCACGGTATGCAACAAAACTTGTCCAGAATGTGAATATGACCATAACCTTCAATTCATGATCATTAGGCATTGGTCATTCAGCCAATTTTCATGTTTACACGATTTACGTGTGGCTTTCGCTTGGAAATTATGGCTTTTTGCTAAAAACTTTGGAAAACATACGATTTCATTCGGCGAAGCTCCAAATCAACTTTAAAAGACCCGGCATTATTATAAGGCCAATCATACATGTTAACTTATAAACATGAGTTTTATGCTCTGAATTAGGCAAATTTGGCGTGTCTACAGCTTGCCTCGCCTTGATGTCAACTTTGTAAGAGAGTGGCATGTAATGAAGCGGAGTGATTCAGAGTGAACTGTAATGGAATGCAAGTGAGCGTAGATGAATGTAGCGGAATGGAATGATGATGGACTGAAAAAGTGGAATCAAGGTATAGATATAGACACGCTTATCTACCCAATCCAGCAAAATGAATCTCTCTAAGTATTCTAGATCGCTTTCATGTTCCATCAAAACCTCATATAATTGATTGGTAAAAGACATGCCATTGGCACGAGAGATGAAAAATAAAGGATAAAGGATAAAGGATGTAGCCAACCCTCAGCGTGGTGAGGAGTCCTCGAATCCGTAGGTTCATCATCAGCCAGCAACCCAAACTTTGCGGTGTTCTTGTACTGTGATGGGCTAAAGTTTTAAAAGAGAAAATGATTTTAAAATGAAAAGAATACCAATCCATCATATTTGGAATCTCAAGTTTATTCAAGTTTCACCAAAATACTCAATTTAATTCTGAGTGTAATAACCTCAAGTTCTAAAAGGGTTCGTTTAAGCATAACAAAATTGCTCGGGTATCGTGAAAATCATGAATCATGCTCTGGCAGAAAACTGAGTATTCAGAAAATGACAAAATAGACTTAAGCCATAGTGAGATTGAAAGATAATGGTGGGACTAACATATAATGAAGGGAAAGAAGAAACAATGGCATGACAATTGCCACGGTGGGATAAAATAAAAGACACGGTGGGATAAAAAGAAAGGAATAAAACATGAAGGGATAACATAAAAGAAAGGAAAGAATAAAACATGATGAAATAAAATTGGTAATGATGAAGAATGAAAAGGAGATGGATGTGAAAACATAGAAAATTATGTAGAAAATAGTTGAAGATATAGATTGTCTATTGGAGGTCAAGACACCTGACTAGGAACCATCGTCCCTCCAATGTTCAATTTTGGCTTATTCGTAAGTGTGAAGAAATGACCAAGCCGTCGTAGATTTTGTTGAAGGGGACCTCAGGCCCAGTCATTTTCACTCTCAAGGTATTCAACATTAATGTATATAATATGTATCAAATGGATCTAACATAACTAAATTACAAATGATAAGAGTGATGTGAACTACAAAATGGAGTGCTGGTGATGATGTGAGATTGAGAATGTGGATTTGAGTGAAGTCTTCAGGCGAGGTCTATCAACTTACATCGACTGCCTGATTCGTCAGCATCTCTGGTCCAGTCTTGCCTTTTGACGGAATACAGCACCACGATAATGTTCAGTTAGGTGGCGCTTCTTCTCTTTTCACCAAAAGGTTGGCATGACGTTCCTTGGGGAACACCGATTTCACCAATTCACCTGTTAGGACTTAAAAGATTGCCTGCACATTTCTAGTTAGTACCCAACAGGCGAAATTGTCATATGAAGCATATTGTTCCTAAACTGAACAACTTAAGTTTTTACTATTAAAATCATCATTTGGAGGTCAAAACAATGTTTTTGATGATGGTTTCTTTAGTAAAAATGTCATTTTTAACATTATGGACAATTTCTGATTTTTTGAGATTTTTCTGAATTTTTCAAATTTTGTTGGCCATGTGCCCTGGGGTAGGGCACCTGGCCATGCACCATAGGGTGGGGCACCTGGCCATGTGCCCCCAGATGAGGGCACGTGCGCCCTGAGGCAATTTTTTTTTTTGCAAAAATATGTACCTGATGGCCCTTCTCTTTTGCTTCTTCATCTTCTGAAAACACTTAACAAAGATGATTAAATTTTCATCATGACTCATCCCTTTGCCTACATTTTTTTATTTGGCTTGACTTTGAGTCAAAGGGAGGAGCCTTCTTAACAAGGTAGAATAAAACAAATGACTAAAATGAAATGGATGTAGGGGTTGAGAGAACTTACCAGTCGTGGTGTGAATCCTCTCCTCTCATGTATTGAAATGCCTGAAACACTTGATAAAAGGGGATTAAATCTTCACCATGACTCATCCCTTTGCCCATTATGGTCAACTTTGACTTAGGTCAAGGGGAAGAGCCTTCTTAATAAGGTAATTAAAGTAAAAAAATGGATATGCAATGCAGAAATGGAAATATGCATGACAATCAAATAAACATGGATGCAACTAAGGCAATGATCATGACTGAGCATTTTTTTTGGATTTTCTTGAAAACAATCATTTTTTTTGAATATTCAATTTTTTTTGGATTTTTTAAATATACAAATTTTGTTGATTTCGAAATATTCATTTTTTTTTGTTTTTAAAATATTCATTTTTTTGGATTTTTGAAATATTCACTTTTTTGGATTTTTGAAATATGCATTTTTTGGTCTTTTTTGAAATATTATTTTATTTGGATGTTTGAAATATTCATTTTTTTGGATTTTCGAAATATTCACCTTTTTTGTTTTTTTGGGGGAAAATGCTGGTATTTGAGACATTCATCGGTCTTTGGGGTTTGTTAAGACTTAAGTGGTAGATGCCACGTGCAAAAATAAAGTTCCCTACCTAGAATCCTTCTAACCTTCTTCCTTTGATCGGCTTAGATTCTATCTGGATTTGGTCGATTTACCCTACCCAAGGGGTTTAAGGAGGAAAAGTATAGAGGAAGTCCTTGATAGGGTTTGAAGATGTTGAGAGTGATTTCTCTACTCTCACTCAAATTACCCATTGGGGTTCGGCCTCTTTGGATTTTTCCTATTTTTTGCTCTTTTCTATGTGGTACATATTTGGACAGGTTTTTTGACCCGTGGGGACATTGCCCATCTTTTAATGCCTTTTGCCTTAACTATCATTCTAGGTACTCATTCAGACAGGTTGATCATTTTTAATTTTTCTAACCTGAGGGGTTCATTGCCCATCTTTTGGCACCCTTTTGTACCCTCTGAGACGGCCTCATACTAGGGTGGCGAGTGTTTTCGATACTACCCCTCTCTAATCTTCTCTCCCTATCTTGGACCGAGAAGAAGAGAATAGGGTAAGGGTACTCCTTCCATTTCTAGATTTCTCTCTTGCCTTTCTCTAGTGTCGGGTTGTCTGGATTCTAGGATTGGGAGGTGTTCTGTGTGTAGGATGGTACCTACCCTTGACTTTTCACGAACAACCTAGGATCGATGACTTGAGATTATACCAATGGTTTCTCCATTTTTATGGAAAGTACTTTTTGAGGTAAACTCCATTCCAAGGATGATTCAATTTTTCTCCATCTGCATTAGTCAATTCATATGCATTACCTGGATACTTTTCAGTGATTACAAAAGGCCCTTCCCAGTTAGGTTGCAACTTGGAGCGGGGACCCCCGGCTTAACGAATATGCGTTTGACTACCATCTCACCAATCTCAAATTTTCTATCGACCACCCTCTTTTGATAAAACCTTTTAAGTCTATTATGATAAGTCCGAGCATGCTCAGCGGAGGCTAGCCTTCTTTCATCCAAGAGTTCAAGCTGTGCAAGGAGAGATTCTCGTCTCTCATCAACAGGAATATCCCTGTCGAGCTGAACTCGGAGAGATGGAAGTAATACTTCGTAGGGGACCACTGCTTCCATCCCATATGCCAAAGCATACGGGGTTTGTCCAGTGGGAGTCCTTACAGAAGTACGATAAGCCCATAGAGCATCTACAAGCTTATCAGGCCAGTCGGCAAACTTGCTAGACTTACAAGATTTCTTAATGATTTTAATCAAAGTTTTGTTGGTGGCTTCTGCTTGACCATTGCCTTGAGGATAGTATGGTGATGAATGATGCAATGAAATGCGATACCTGTTGCAAAGATCACGCATATCTTGAGAAATAAATTGTGGCCCATTATCGGTGACGATATCGCTGGGGATCCCGAACCTTGCCAAGATGTTGCACTTGATGAAGGAGCAGACTGTTGACGCTTTAATCTTCACGAATGCTTCCGCTTCAGTCCACTTTGTGAAGTACTCCGTTGCCATCAGAATGAATGATTTTGAGCGCATTTCGGAGTTGAGGTCACTCAAGGGGCCAATGATATCAAAAGCCCACATGGCGAAAGGCCATGGGGGCATGAATTGGATGAAGGGAAGATACGAGAGAGTGAATCTTGTTGGCATGGAGTTGACATGAATGACAATGCCGGACAAAGATGGAGCAGTCTTCTTCTAGAGTTGGCCAATAATACCCTTGTCGGATGATTTTCTTAGCAAGGGCTTGGGTATTCACATGACCACCACAAACTCCAGAATGTGCTTCCTTCAGCACCAACTCGGCTTCTTCTTCTTCAAGACACCTGAGTAAGATTCCACTTAGGCTTCTCTTGTAGAGCACTCCTCCTAGAATTGTATACCTCTGGGATACTCTTCTAATTGCCTTCTTTTCCTTGGTGGTTGATCCAGGTGGGTATGACTGATCTTGGCAATACCTCGCAATCTCGTCATACCAAGGTCTCTCACCTTCTTCTAATTCTTCCAACTCAATTAAGGAGATTTCTTCTTTGTGTTCCAAGTATTGCTTTCTGTTGAACCTCTCCTTAACCTTCAGAAAATGTCCATCATCAATTGCTGGAATTGTTCTCTTACAGATGTGGATAGTTCGCACTTGCCTGCCTAACGGGACAGATAGAGATGAAGCTAGTGAAGCTAAGGCATCGGTGAGGATATTCTGAGAACGGGGGACATGGACAAAGGTGAGTTTGAAGAATAGCTTGATGTAGCAGGTGGTGAGCTCCTAGTAGGGTTTGAGGTTTGGATGGGAAGTTCGGTATTTGGATAGGACTTGGCGTAGGATCAATTGACTATCACCTATCACCCTCAGTTTGGTGGCACCATGGAAATGAGCGGCCTCCAGCCCGGCCAGCAAGGCTTCATACTCAGCTATATTGTTGGTTGCTGGAAAGTTAAGCTGAAAAAAGCTTATGGAATGGTGACACCTTCAGGTGACAGAAGGACAATACCTATCCCTCTACCATGAGAGTTCAGAGTCCCGTCAAAATATAATGTCCAAACATTGGAAGATCGAACTGACATTAGTTCGTCATCCGGGAACTCTGACCGGACTGGGTCAAAGATGGGTATGGGATGATGGGCAAGGTGTTCAGCAATAGCATAGCCCTTGATTGCCTTCTGTGGGACATAAGTGATATCAAATTGGGATAAGAAACTCTGCCATCGCCCTAACCGATCAGTCAAGATTGTCTTCTCTAACAGAAACTTGATAGGATTGATACGATCAATGAGCTTGATTTGGTGGGCAAGAAAATAATGTTTGAGTTTATGAACCACCCAAACAAGAGCAGCATAGGTCTTTTCTACCACAGTGTACTTCAGCTCACAAGCATCAAACATCTTAGACAAGTAATAAGTAGCTCGTTCTTTCCCCTCTTCATCAACTTGTGCAAGGACTGCCCCAAGAGAGTTCTCAAGAACCGAGATGTAGAGGACCAAGGGCTTGTCGGGAATTTGTGGTCTAAGTACAAGGGGACTTGCCAGGTATGCTTTCAACCCATCAAATGCCTCCTGACACTTTGAATCTCATTTAAACTTGGCTCCTGCCTTGGTTAACTCATAGAAAGGTTTACACCTTTGGGAATGTTGTGAGATAAACCGGCGGACAAATTGTAGCCTCCCAATCAATCCTCGAAGCTCCTTCATATTCCTCGGGGGAGGCATACCGATAATTGCTTTGGCCTTGTTTGGGTCGATCTCTATGCCCCTTTTGCTTACTATGAACCCAAGTAGTTTTCTTGATGAAACTCCAAATGTGCACTTTTTAGGGTTCATTTTCAGCTTATATTCTCTAGCTCGTTGCAAAACTTTCATTAGCACTTCAGAATGATCTTCCCGACTCTTGGACTTGATAACCAAATTATCCACATACACCTCTACAAGGGTGTGCATCATGTCGTGAAAGATAGCCATCATAGCCCTTTGATATGTAGCACCAGCATTCTTTAACCCAAAGAGCATGACAACATAGCAATATGTTCCCCAAGGTGTAGTGAACGAGGTCTTCTCTTGGTCCTCCTCAGCTAACCGGATCTGATTGTATCCAGAATAGCCATCCATGAATGAAAGCATTTCAAATCTAGCTGTGTTATCAACCAAAACATTGATATGAGGTAAAGGAAAATCATCCTTAGAACACGCTCGATTCAAGTCCCTGAAGTATATACAAATATGAACCCGTCCATCCTTCTTCATAACAGGGACTATGTTAGCCACCCATTGCGGATATAGGACAACTTTAATAAATTTTGCTTGGTGTAGTTTGTTGACCTCCTCTTTCATTTTGAGTGCAATATCAGGGTGGAACCTCCTGAGCTTTTGTTTAACCGGGGTAGTTCCAGGTTTCAAGGTTAATCTATGTTCAACCAATGATTTATCTAATCCCGGCATATCTTCATATGTCCATGCGAACGTGTCCTTATATTCTTCCAACACTTTGATCAAATGTTGTTCTTCTGAGGGAGTGAGGTTTGCACTAATGAGGATAGTCTTGGTATCTTCCAGGGTTCCTAAATTCAAATCCTTGGTTGGTTCATTCCCTGTGGCTGATGGTTCCTCAAATCTTCTAAGTCCAGATGCATACGCATCGGCCAAGTCCTCAATTTCATCCTCAAATTCGGGATCCTTCTCTGATACTACCTCATATGCTCCCAAAGTATGATCTATGTTATGCTCATCCTCATGTCGGATTTCATCTAGCTGGATGGTATTCTCTAGAAAGTTTGGCAGCCTTGCACACTCTACACATTTATGTGCCAATTGTTGCACATACCTATTTGGAACTCGTTTACCTCTGACTTTCCTATTTCCTAACCTAACTTGACATACTGAAGATAAAGCTGGAAAGGTGGTATTTACAATGGAGGGAGGATCGAGTAAATCGATCAATGATTTAGAAAAGAGGGATCCCTGATTGGGAGCGCCCTCTGGGATGAGTAGAGATGTCTCCTCAATGGAAATGTGAGTTTCAGAGAAGACATTTTTTTGGGAATTTCAAGTAAAAAGATAGAATGAGTCAGCATGACTCAGGATTTGATAGAAGATGACTGAATTAATAGAAATAAAAACTTAAGGATAAAGGGGAGAAAGGGGCTCGTGGGCCCAATGGTAACAGAAAGTGGACACATGGGTCCAAAACTGATGAAAATAGTAAACGGGTACGTGGACCCGATCTTAGAAATAAATGGGCATGTGAGCCCATGTTGGGAAAAGCCCTCAGTTCTGAAGTTGATGAGGGAAGTAAATGGGAAAGCAGGCCCAATAAGAGTGGAAGGTTGAAGAGGGCACATGGGCCCAAAGTGGGTAAGTGGGCTCTGAAGCCCATCCAAAAGATCTAGAAACAATGGTACGAGGTTCAAACATGGGATTGTTGTATTTGGGCCTCGTGGAATGGTTCTGACTTGGGTGGTATGCTCAACCAGATGATCCAAGATTGGTCTGCCCTCGAGTGGTTCCTGGTGCTCTTCCCCACTTGAGAACAGACAAGTCAAAGATAAGCATAGGTCTTCCAAGTCTTCTTCTTTATCTGGAGCCTTCCTTCTCTTGACAACTGTAACGAAACTCTTGTCATCTTCAGCCATCATCATGGTCTCCCCTTTGATAAAGAAGGTGTGGAGTCCCATGGCATATCCTGGCTGGAAGATCCTCCTTGGGATGGAATCCTCTTCGTATCCCAACCCCTGCCTGCGTGGCCTTTTCACAGTTTGAATCGGCTGAGTGATTCCTTGAAGATCCTTGCCTAAACCTTTTACAGGCTGATAGCCCAGTTTCATCATCATCCGCCATCCCACTGTGTTAGGTAGAGAGGCGGTCATGCATCTGACTTATGGCAATTCTCCCACTAAGATCTGGGGCTATATTGACAGTCCTAAGGGTGAAGAAGCATTGTTCATCTCATCCCTTATAGGCATGCTAGTCACCTTGACCACTTGTCCTTTAAAGTGGAACTTTATGCACTGGTGATTTGTTGAAGCCACAGCTTCTATTGCCTCCAAGTATGGCCTCCCAAGTATAGCCCGAAAAGTTGGATCCAATTCTAGAACATGAAAATCCGTTGTGACTGTACATGGTCCAAGTTTGACTTCTAAAGTGACCACCCCACGTGCAGACTTCTTGGAGTTGTCATAGGCCGTCACCATGGCACAAGATGGCTTAATTTCTTGGTCAGAAATACCGCACAACTGCAAAGTTTCTGGCGGTATAACGTTGATAGAAGCTCCAGTGTCAACCAAACATGATTTTACTTCGACATTGCAGATGATAACAGCCACATGCAAAGCATATCTCCTAACCTCTGGATCTGCTAATTCCTCCTGAGAGAAAGTGAGTGTTAGGTGCTCACTTCTAGGGGCTAACACTATAGTGATCTTCTCAGGTGGGAGATCTTCACTCACCATGACCCTTTGCAAGTACTGCTGTAGAATCTCCTGGTGTACCTTTGATTTTTTGATCAACTCAAGTATGGAAATACGGGCCGATGTCTTATCTAAATGTTTCAATAAATCATACGCCGTGCCTGGCAATGGTTCTTCTACTTGTTCCTCCTCCACTGGATCCTGCGGTTGAGTACTAGCTTGGGGAAAGAGCCACTGGAACATCCTCCCACTCCGAAGCACCGGGACTATTTGGTGGTTGGGTAGAGGTGATGGGTTAACTAGGGAGGGAACAGGTCGTGTAGGTGCAGGTATGGTAGGCAATGGGATTGATGGTTCTAGGATGATTGGGTTTATGGGTAGAGGGGTAGGATTTGGAGGTGCTAGTGATGGTGATACTGGTGGCCTGATAAGAACAGGCCGGGGTGCAGGAGTGGTTGATGGGTTTAATAAAGGTGTAGGTTATGGGATTGGTGGTATGATAGGTTGAGGTTTTGGAGTGGCAGAGCTCATAGGCTGGGGGTTCAGGTTTGGTGGTGATTGTGGTGGTCGGATGAGCAAGGGCCGGTGTGTAGCAATGGTTGAAGGAGGTGTAGTTAAGGCGGGGGCTAGCCTAATGATGGGTCGGCGTGAAGAAGTGACAGCCAGTGGTTGAGTTATTGAACTAGGTGGGGGTTGTGGAGTAGAAGGTGCACGAATTATTTGTCTAGGAGGGTTCCTAGCAGGAGGCCTAGCTGGGTTGACCATCATGGTTGCATTTTGGTTTTCTAGTTGCCAACCTTGAGCACGGCTGGCATCTCCCTGGACAATGGAGTGTACTAGACCTATTCCTGGGTTTGGATGTGCTGGTGCCGGTGCTGGAGCGGGAGCATGTAATGGGAGCGGATTATGAACAATCCCCAAGCCAGGTTGTTGTTGAGGTTGAGCCGGTGGACGTTGTCGCTGCTGCTGCCTAGCCTTCATTGCCTGTATGCATTCCCCCATTTGGACCCAATCAATGCTGCCTTAGTCATTCAGATCGTGGATGTAATCCTTGAATTGAAAACATACTTCTACAGTGTGACCAGGGCACCGGTGGTAAGCACAGTATCGGGACATATCTACGTTTGCTAGCCAAACCTCTTTTTCCTTGGGCAATTCCAACTGTTTCTCTGCCATAAGTAAATTGAAGATGTCGGTCAAGGAATAAGGGAGTTGTTGGTAATTCTCTCTCCTAGGACCTCCCCTTCGTAGTGCCTGATTGAGTGGTGGCAGTGCCCTATTGTAGGTAGGTTGACGAGGTTGCTAGGGTTGTGCTGCTAGTTGAGGGGGTTGTTGTGGTTGTCGTGGTTGTTGTGGTATAATCTGTTGTTGAGGGGGGTAATAGGAAAGGTTCTGTGGTGGGTTTCTGAACTGGTTTTAACGGTTCCTTCCCTGGTTCCCCACAATGTTTATAGCTTCGTTGTTGACCACTCCCTTGGTTGTAGGACCAACTGGTACAGAGAGGGTTTTCCTGAAGTTTCTAGGTTTGGGATCAAAAGGGTTTATCATTGTGGCATCTTTAAAGTGGGCCTGCAAGTATCGGGCACTGTCATAGAGTTCATTCATGGTGGTAGGACGGTGCATGATCAATACATTTCTCAAGGCAGGTGTAATGTTGCCGATAAGCATCTTTACTTGTTCCCCTTCAGAAATCACATATGTCAATTTCTCTGCCATTCCCCTCCAGCGATCAGCAAACTTTATGAAATCCTTTTCGGGCTTCATCTTCTCAGAAATTAAATCTGTGATGGAGCATGATGGTGCCACCCGGTTTCTGTATCTTTGCAAAAATTTGATCTTGACAATATCAAAGTCTTCTGCCTCAAACGAGTCGAGCAAGTAGAACAATTCCAATGCAGACCCTTCCAGTGATCGGAGGAATAAGAAAGCAAGAACCCTACGATCATTTTTCCAGAATGAGGATTCATAGAAAAAATCTTTAAGATGAAGAAAAGGGTTGTCAGTACCATTGTAGCGGCGATAAACTGGTAGTTCAGAAGGTGGCAGATGGAGAACTGGCAAAGAAGGAATAGAGATATCAGGAACTGACTTGGAGTCCAAGCGACATCTCAGCTCTTCATAACGTTCATTCATCTGGGTGAGCTGATCCATGATTGCCTGGGTGAGAGCAGGTTCTTGGTTCACTGGTGGGGGTATGTGGTTAGAAGCATGGTTTTGGAATTGAGGAGCATGACTTGGCAAATTTACTAAAGATTGTCCCATGACTTGATGGGCCAAGGGAGCAACATGGTTAAAATAGGGTGGCTGAACAAATGATGGTTGAACCACAGATGGTTGTGCTAATGATGGTTGAATCATAGGTGGTTGAACAAAGGGTGATTGAATGAGTGGTGGTCGAACCAGAGGACAAGGAGATGAGGCAACTTGATTGGATTCAGCCTGATCAGAAGCAATTTTGCCCTTCACCATGGATTGTATGCGGGCATAGGTTTCTGAGTCGGTATAGAGAGACAACTCCCTAAAGAGTTGTTCAACATCACGAGGAGCAGATGGTTGAGGGACCTCTTGCGCTTCTGACTCAAACAATGGATTAACAAGACCATCTGACGGAATTGGTTGGTGACCCATCTCGTGCTCTCGATGTTCAGCTTGTTCCACCATTCCAACGTGTCTTCCAAACCTTAGTTGCATTGAACTTCAAACAAGTTGACAAAGCAAACAAAGAACTTTTTCCAGTTTTTTTTAGTATCTTGCAAAAAAAGTTAGGGGTTTGAATTTTTGTTTGACAAGCAAGTGATGCAAAGACTTGAAAACAAAATTACGTAATGATTTTGATTAAACCTTAGGTTTATGAATTTTGTTAAGAATTGTTCTCTCAACAAATGGGTTAGGATCCTAACTCCAATCTCCAATGACCTAGGTTTCACACAATCTCACCACGTGTAGGTAACATAGGATGCTTCGGGTTTTGGGGAGTGGTACAACCAACCCGATCGTGAAGAGGAATACTCCACGTATGAGGAATTACGGAGGCCTTGATGAAAGCCAACCAAGTCAACTAGGAAGGAATATCCCAGAAGAGAGGTCAGAATCCACCAAGAGGGTGTTTTGGATGGGAGGGGTAAATGAGAGAGTGAACTCCCGCCTCAAAAAAGTGTAAAAGAAGGAGGTAGAGAGAAGGAGCATAGAATGCAATCAAGTAATAAAGCAAGTAATAAGCAAAACATAAACTTAAATAAACAAGCAATCACACAAGATAAGCAATTAGAAACTAGACAAGCAACTAGAAACTAGAATCCAGGCATTGTTTCTTATGTGAGCCAAATGGAGATAGAGAAAAGTGATCGAAAGAAGAGGGTTCAGATCTGATAGCCAAGCAAAAGGGTGGTCCACGTGGGGACCAATGTAAGAATAAGCTGGTTCATGTGGGAACCGGGGTAAAAAGTAAAGGTGGTTCACGCGGGAACCAGTTTTGGGTAAAAAAGGGTGGTTCACGTGGGAACCAGTTTGAATGATTGAAAGAAGGCAACGTAGGGCCAATTAAAGGTGAATAAGGATATGATCCAAGTGGGGATAGATCTAAAAAAAAGTGGTTTGGTTCACGTGGGAACCGAAGTAAAGAAAGACATTGGTTCACGCGGGAACCGGTTTAAAAGGAAAAGGGTGGTTCACATGGGAACCAGTTTAAATAAAATGAAAAATTAAATGAGGTACTTGGCACTTCATATCTGATGAAATATGGGTGAAATCAGAAATTTTGAGATGGCATGAAGTTAAGAAAGGTTGAAAGAAGAAAAGGCTCACGTGGGAACCGGTCTAGAACTAGAACTAGTTGCAAACAAAACACTAAGCACCCACGGTTGAAGACATTGCTTGTCCCACCGTGGTCGCCACAAAGCTGTCGACTCTGAAAATTCGACAGGGTCTTTCTCCTTTTCAGGTAAGTTCGTGAATCCAAATCGTCACCTCAAGAGGGGATGAGAAAGAAAGGAAGAAAGCATGGAAAGCAACTCTCACCTCGGTCCCACACTCACATTGATCCCCGAACTTTCATCCCTTGGCGTCGCTCGATCACCAAAGAGACAGCTCGGGTCATGTGGGAGGAGGGTGAGAAGAAACAAATTAAGACATGTGGTCGCCAAGAACCATGGGTTCCGATTTATAGAATTAAAATTGACCGTGTGTACCTTAGCGTGAAGAGTGTGGGTTAAAGCTTCTCCTTCTTCGGCCGGCCGATGAAGAAGAGTCCTCAACGCATGGGTCCTTGATCTTCTATGCAACTAGACACATAAACAAGTGAAAGAGACAATTAGAACTAGACAAAGTGGAGTATATGTAAAGGAAATAACATAAAACACACAATTGACTAGAAACTGACCGGATTCGGGTTATCTCTAATCCCTCTTTTTCTATTTTCAGATAAACAGACTAAAAATAATGCAAAAAATGTAAAAAAAATGATAGGAGGATGAAGAATCACTAAACAAAGAGATAGGAAAAGGAACAGCAAGATTCTGAATAGAATAGAGAGATATATGGCCAAATATGGGTTGTCGAAAAAGCCGAGCAGCAGTCCAGGATTTGCCAGGCGCGACTTTGCTTTTGAACTCGTCACGACCAGCCCTGACCTTTGAATCAAGTGCCATCAATTGAAAACTGAAGAAGACTTGGAGAGGAAGAACTTTGATGAAGAGAGCTCGGGCAGCAGATGTCCACAAGCTGCTGTAGAGGTTTAAGAAGAGAAACCTGACTGATCACCTGCAGAACAGCCTTCCTCTCTCTTGAACTAAATTTTCTCTCTCTAAAAACTCGAAATTCTCTCTCTAAAAATCACAAAATAAATGCAGGAGGGAGGTTGGACGTCTTGAGATGCCTGGGGGGTCATGCTCATGCCTTTTGGAACGACCAGAATCAGAGTTAATTTATAGGAGAACGATGAATCTTATCAAAACTAGAAAATAGGGCACCTTGCGCCTACCCCAGGGCGCATGCGCCCCCTGGAAGAGGTGCATCTCATCTTTTCTGAAAAATTCAGTCTTATCCGGTCGATCTGTTCAGCGGTAGAGTCCCGGTGAAAAACTGGTTCCCTCGTGCCTCAAGGGTAAGGCGCATGTGCCCTCAAGTGAGGGCACGAGGTCACATGCCTCAATGGTAGGGCGCATGGGCACGTGCCCTGGGTTCCGGGTGCATGTGACCAGGGTCCCGGGCGCATGTGACTGTTTTTTAGCGTCCTTTTTCCAGAAGCCATTGCGAACACTCCCAAACTCGGAATTCAACGCCGTTTGTTGCGTTGGAAAGATAACAGGCCGAAGAAGCTTTCTATAGAATTGGATAAGCCATCACACTCTCCAAAACATCAGAATTTTATACAGAAGTTAGGACAGTGAATAGAAGATCCGATACTGGTCAAAATGACTCCGACGGTAAACCGGAAAGGCACGGTATACAACAAAACTTGTCCGAAATGTAAATATGACCATAACCATAAATTCATGATCATTAGGCATTGGTCATTCAGACAATTTCTGTGTTTACATGCTTTATGTGTGGCTTTCGTTTGGAAATTACAGCTTTTTGCGGAAAACTTCGGAAAACATCCGATTTCGTTCGGCGAAGATCCAAATCAACTTTAAAAGACCTGGCATTATTATAAGGTCAAGCATACATGTTACCCTATAAACATGAGTTTTATGCTCTGAAGTAGGCAAATTTGGCGTGTCTACAGGTATGACGGAACGACTACGAATGGTCAGAATCTCAAGAGCAGGTACTTTTCTGGATGCTTACAAAAGTTTTCATCAAGAAAGAAATCATTCAACTGCCTGAGAACAAGGAAGAACAAGAGATGGTGCAAGAGAAGAGAAGAAGAACCAACGACCCCGAAGATGACTTGTATCCTGAAATATCTCTTTTGCTTTCCACTGATGAAGAATGGTCAAGCAATGAACCACTCCAGGATGAACCACCTGTTGACCCACCCAAGGGTCATATTGCCAAACCGACTTAAGAAAAAGTCCAACCAACTCCACGAGGACCTTCCCTCATTATGTCATCTTTTGGAGCCAACGCCCCAACTTACTGTGATGCTTTCCTGGGCTTCTTGGACCAATCCCTATTTCTGGGCCCCTAGGCCCAACTTATGGGTCCGCGTACCCACTTGTTGCTCTTGGGCCACCGAGCCCCTCTACTGAATCTGGGCCTTTGCGCCCATTTTCTCCAATTCTTGGGCCCTCAAGCCCTTCTCCTAAACCCGGGCCCTCGAGCCCG
The DNA here is from genome assembly GCA_036172225.1 of Cryptocoryne crispatula var. balansae. Taxonomy (NCBI): domain Eukaryota; kingdom Viridiplantae; phylum Streptophyta; class Magnoliopsida; order Alismatales; family Araceae; genus Cryptocoryne; species Cryptocoryne crispatula. Next base: position 45,331,290 of record CM069921.1, read on the forward strand.
CATCCTCCTCTTATTGGGTCTATGAACCCACCTTCTTCCATGATCATCTGGCCTACTGGCCCATCACCTCTTTCTGTCAACATTGGCCCCAAGAGCCACCTCTATCAAACATTGCTTGAAGTTTTTCCCTCTTTATCAATATATCCACCTACTCTGGCTCCCGTGACCAATCTCACCCCAAATCGGACACCTAAAGCCCATTCTATCTTTATGTTTAGCATTTTCCAAAAAAAAAATCCTCTTCAAAACTCAAATTTCGATCGAAGAAACATCTCAACTTTCCCCGGAAAGGCATTTGACCCAAGGAGACACTAGATCCTTGATTGACCTTCTTTGCCCTCCATCCTCCCCAATAAATTCCACTCCCTCCACTTCCTCTTCCTCCTCTTATTTACCTTCTTCTTCTTTAGGTTTACTTTTTAATAAAAATAGGACAAAAATCAGAGGTAGGAGAGTTCCAGAAAGATATCTGCAACAGTTAGCTCAGAAAAGCATAGAATGTGCCAAGCAACAGAAATATCTAGAAAATGCAATCCAGTTGCATGAAATCTGATATGAGGATAAGGACAACATTGATCGAACTTTAGAGGTCTATGAGGTTGTGTCAGAAAAGGATCTTGACATCGAGGACGAAGAAGATGATTTGGTTGATGCTTATGCATCAAATTTAAGAAGATTCAAAGAACCATCAGCCACGGTGGATGAACCAACTAAGGAACTTAATCTTGGAACACTGAAAGATCCTAAGAATATCCTCATCAGTGCCAACCTCACTCCTTTGGAAGAGCAAAATCTAATGGGGGTATTACAAGAATATAAGGACACGTTTTCTTGGACATATGAAGATATGTCAGGGTTAGACAAGTCATTGGTAGAGCATTGATTAACTTTAAAACCTGAAGCTATCCCGGTCAAGCAAAAGTAGAAAAATTCCACCTAGACATAGCATTAAAGATGAAGGAAGAGGTCGATTAGCTACACCAAGCAAAATTCATTAGAGCCATCCTTTATCCGCAATGGGTGGCAAATATAGTCTCGGTCATGAAGAAGGATGGAAAAGTTCAAATTTGCATTGACTTCAGGGAGTTAAACCGAGAGTGTCCAAAAGATGATTTCCCCCTTCCTTATATCGTTGTCCTTGTTGATAACACAGCTGGATATGAAACCCTATCATTCATGGATGGATATTCAGGGTATAATCAAATCCAATTAGCAGAAGAGGCACAAGAGAAGACCTCATTCACTACACCTTGGGGAACTTATTGCTACGTCGTCATGCCCTTTGGATTAAAGAATGACGGAGTAACTTATCAAAGGGCCATGGTGGTGATATTTCATTATATGATGCATAAATTTGTAGAGGTGTATGTGGATGATCTGGTGGTTAAATCTCGGACTCGAGATGAGCATGCTGAGGTGTTAAAAAGGGTTTTGCAATGAGGCAGGGAATATAAGCTTAAAATGAATCCCAAGAAGTGTGTGTTTGGAGTGTCATCCGAAAAGCTACTTGGGTTCATCGTCAGCAAAAGAGGCATTGAGATCGATCCCAACAAGGCCAAAGCCATCATTGATATGCCTCCACGAAAGACCTTAAAAGAACTAAGAGGGTTAATTGGTAGGCTACAATTTGTTATCCGGTTTATCTCACCACATTCCCAAAGGTGCAAACCTTTCTATGAGTTAACCAAGGCAAAGGCCGAGTTCAGATGGTATTCAAGATGTCAGGAGGCATTCTACGGTTTAAATAAGTACTTGTCAAGCCCGCCTGTGCTCAAGCCTCCAGTTCCCGGCAAACCCTTAATCCTATACATCTCGGTTTTGGAAGGATCCCTTGGAGCAGTATTGGCACAATTAGATGGTGAAGGAAAGGAGCGAGCAGCATGCTATTTGTCCAAAATATTTGATCCTTGTGAGCAGAAGTATACAACCATGGAAAAAACATGTGCTGCCCTAGTTTGGGTGGTCCAGAAACTTAAACACTACTTTCTGGCTCACGAAGTTAATCTCATTGCTCGTATGAAGCCCATCAAGTTTCTTTTTGAAAATCTGTCTTGACTGACCGGTTGGCACGTTGGCAAAGCTTTCTCTCTCAATTTGATATCACCTACATCCAACAGAAGGCGATCAAGGGATATGCGATTGCTGAACACCTCGCCCATCATCCGATCCCAATCTTTGACCCTATCCAATCGGAATTCCCCGATGAAGAATTGATGTCCATTCGATCTTCCAATCTATGGACTTTATATTTTGATGGGGCCTTAAACTCTCAAGGCAGAGAGATAGGGATTGTTCTTCAGTCACTCGAAGGTGTCACCATTCCACAGGCTTTTTAGCTCCATTTTCCAGCAACAAACAATATAGCTGAGTATGAAGCCTTGTTGGCCGGACTGGAGGCCGCTCACTTCTATGGTGCCACCGAACTAAGGGTGATCGATGATAGTCAGCTGATTCTCCGCCAAGTGCTTACCAAATATTGCACATCTCATCTTGGGCTCAGACCGTGCCAAGAACTCACCACCTGTTACATCAAGCTATTCTCCAAACTCGAATTCATTCATGTTCCTCGTGCTCAAAATATTCTCGCCGATGCTCTCGCTTCTCTGACATCTTCACTATCTGTCCTGCTAGGACAATCTATGTATGTCGACGTACCATTCGGCAATAGAGGATGCACAGTTCTTGAAGGTTAAAGAAGAGTTTGAAAGGAAGGAGTACATTGAGCAAAAGGAGGAAGTATCTTTGGTTGAGTTGGAAGAATTAGAAGAATGTGAGAAACCATGGTAGATTGAGAATTACTGTCGGGATCAGGCATATCCACCAGCAGCAACTGCTGAAGAGAAGAAAGCCATTAGAAGAATCTCCCAAAGGTATACCATCTTAGGTGGAGTGCTTTACAAAAGGAGCATGGCCAGCATTCTATTAAGATGTGTGGATGAAGAAGAGGCTGAATTGGTGCTTAAAGAAGTACATTTCGGAGTATGTGGAGACCATGTAAATGCTCAGGCCCTCGCCAAGAAGATCATCAGACAAGGGTATTATTGGCCTACTCTAGAAGAAGATTGCTCGATCTTTGTCTGGCACTATCATCAATGTCAACTTCACGCCGACAAGATCCACTCTCCTGCATCTTCCCTTCACCCGATTCATGCCCCATGGCCTTTCGCTATGTGGGCTTTTGATATTATCGGATCTTTGGCGACCCAAACTCCACAAACAAAATCAAATCTTTCATCCTAATGACAACGGAGTACTTCACCAAGTGGGCGAAAGCGGAAGCATATGTGGAGATCAAGGCATCAACAGTCTGCACCTTCATCAAACGCAACATCATTGCCAGGTTCGGGGTCCCAGTCAACATCATCACCGACAACGGACCACAATTCATCTCTCAGGAGCTGCGCGACCTTTGCAATAGGTATTGCATGAAATTGCATCATTCATCTCCATATTATCCTCAAGACAACGGTCAAGCAGAAGCCACCAATAAAACTCTGATAAAAATCATTAAGAAAACTTGTAAGTCTAGCAAGTTCGCAGACTGGCCGGATAAGTTAGTTGATGCTCTATGGGTCTACCGCACTTCTGTTCGAACCCCAACAGGTCAAACACCATATGCCTTGGCATTTAGGATGGAGGTGGTAGTCCCATATAAAGTACTCATTCCTTCCCTCTGAGTCCAGATCAATCGAGACATCCCGATAGATGAACGCCGAGATTCCCTTTTTGCGCAACTCGAACTGTTGGACGAAAGGAGGCTGGCCGCTGCCGAACATGCTAAATCTTATCAAAATAGACTTAAAATTTTTTATCAGAAGAAGGTGATGGAGAGAAAATTTGAAATCGGTGAGGTTGTGCTTAAAAGAATATTCATTAAGCCGGGCGGGCCGCTCCAAACTTCAACCTAATTCGGAGGGTCCGTATGTAATCTCAACAGTTTATCCTAGTAATTCATATAAGCTAACTAATGCAGAAGGAGAAGAACTAGCTCATCCTTGGAATGGTGTATACCTCAAAAAATATTTCCCTTAAAACAAAAATCACAAAAAAACAAAAAAAATCTATAAAATCCAAAGGTGTGAAGAATGATGATAACATCTAATGCTTGCTTGTTCAGTGCACCAACTTGTCACTTAGGAAACTAAGGATAGACATCATACTGCACACACTACACACCTAGGTTTCGGAATCCGATGATTGGAAGTCAGAGAGAAAGCTAGGCAACACTTAGTAAAAGATGGTCAACCCTGTCCTATTCTCTTCTTATTTTTGTCCCAAATGGATGAAAGGGATTAGAATAAGGAGTATCGAAAGTGCCTATTGCCTTAGTAGGAGGATGCCTCTGAAGGTCTGACTCCTTAAAAGAAAAGGTGCCAAAAGATGGGAAATGACCCCTCAGGTTGGCAAAAGAATAGACCTGTCAGAATGTGTACCAACAAAAGCACAAAAAAAGAAAAAGGTTCCAAAAGATGGGCAATGAACCCCTCAAGTCAAAATCAAGAAAAAGAGAAAACATGTTTGAATGTGGGCCATCAAAGAAAATGGGCTAGAAAGGACTCGAGGAGGTCAAATCCCAACAGGCAATGTGGGCTTTAGTAGAGAAACGAATTCGACATCCCTAAATTCTATTAAGGACTTACCACCAATCCTCTTTCCTCTTTAATTTTGCGAGCAGGGTTGACCGACTGGGTCCAAGGAGAGCCATAGCCTATCAAAGGCGGAAGGTCAGAAGATTCCCAACAAGGCAATTTCTTACATGTGATGCCTACTCTTAACCCTTGTGTAACGATAAGGAGCACCTATGACAAGCAAGGCAAAGGATGAGATGGTCATGTCCTTCACAACAAGCAGAAACAAAAAATCAAATATTTCAAAAACACCAAAAAATTTCATAAAATCAAAAAATCTTAAAAGGAAATTTTCAAAAATACCAAAAAATTGTAAAACCATCAAAACCCAAACAAATCAAAAATTTCAAAATGCCTAAAAATGTACTTTATAAATTGACTAGTTGCCTTTGTATTCATGTTTAATTTCAGTCTTGCATATTTCCTTTTGTGCATACTTATGTTTTCCTGTTATCATTACCTTGATAAGGCCTATGTCCCTTGACAATAGTTCAAGACAACTTTGCCCTCTCCTCGCAAGGGACTAAGCTAAAATAAAGTTGTAATATCTTTTCTCAAGTGGATATAGGAATAGGAGAAGGCATGCCAGCTTCATATCCCCAGACACTTAGAGGAAGCAAAAACAACAAAAAAATCAAAAATTGAAAAACAAAAGTGGACTACCCCGACCCCTATTAGGACTTGCATTTAGTATGGCATCTATCAAAATAAATAATATTTAAGTTGTTGAAGACCTCAAGTCTAGAGGGGGCTAAGCCTGAGAACCCCTTCAACAAAATCAGTGAGGGCTAAGTCATTCAATAGACTTGCAGATAGGCCAAAGTTGAATATGTGGGGACGACGGTATCTTCGTGGATGTCCTGACCTGTTATGTTCAGCCTATATCCTCAACTATTTCCTTATACTTATTTGTATTTCTTTAAACCCAGCATGCATCATTTCATACACCATCATGCATCACCCCACCACAACCATTCCTGCCATAACCTCCTTCTAGTCACATCGTGAACCCTTTTAAAGTTGGTCTTTTATAGCCCCAGGGGAGGTCTTGATTTTTTTAGAATCGGTTTCCAACATGTTTTAACAATGATTTCATCGAAACAAGAAGTTTTTCCATGTCGAACTGAATCGGTATTATTAAGTAAAACCTTATGAATTTAAAGAACCCAACCTTGGTTGATTGGCTGTCTCCTCTTTACTTTTCGTAATTTACTTTTCAATGCATTTCTACTGGGTCCAGCACACCATGCAGTTCAGGTCATAGCCGGTAACAATTCTCCCCCACGTGGGATTTTAGTTATTTACTTTAAGTACTATTCTTCTCTTTATCCAATCAACTAGAGGAAAGGTTTCGATAAGACAAAGGGTTATCTCGAAGTCCGATAAAGTTTTATTCCACTCAACTAGGACGATGAAGGCGTGTCTAAATCTACACCTTGGCGTCACCTTTTCATCCCATTACCATTTCATTCTGCTATGCCTCACTACGCTTCACTACATTCGTCTGCGCTGCATTCGTGTCATTCCCCTACAAAGCCAACGCCAAGGCGAGGCAAGCTGTAGACACGCAATTTTGGTTCAGTTGAAGAGCTTAAATTCTTGTTTTCATTAAGTATATGAGGTTATCCTTTCAAGGAAACCAGGTTTTCTGGAAAAGATGAGGTTTTCGATGCATTTCAAAGAGGGCGGTGCCCTGTGTATAGGGAACCTAGCACCCTACTTATAGGGCACCAGACGCCCTATAAATGGGGCATCAGGTGCCCTATAAATGAGGTGCCTGGCACCTGGTCAAATTGACTCGACCGATCGATTTGACCACTCACTGGGACTCATCTTATCGATTTGACATGGCTCATGATGCTAGCGCCCTATATCTTTGCCGTGTGGAACTGCTTTTCGGAATTGACCAAAGTGCCTTCTTTTGGGCTATAAATAGGCACCCATTTGAAGCTTTGAGGGGATTCCAGCTCCGTCCAACCACCCAACTCATCCAATACCACGAATCCAAGCCCTCAGCACACTCCCTAAGCTCTCAAATCACCTCAAAACTCTCTCCCAAAAATCTCAAAAACCTACAATTTCAGCCACCCAGAAATATAGTTTTCTTTCGAATTTGAAAGCCTCTACTCACCATTCCTCTTACATCCAATGACCAAACACCCTACCATTTGCATCATTTACATATTGGCTATAAGGAGGAGATCCCGTTTCGTCTTGGAGGTCTTCCTACACTCCGGGGCAATGCCGCGAAGAAGAGAAGAAAATCTGCTAAAACCAGTCCCTGGTGCCCCATAAATAGGGCGCTTTGACTTTGGTCAACGCGCCCCATAAAGGGTACACCAGCAGCTAACGCCCCATATATGAGGCACTAGTAGGGGCAGACCCCGTTTTGCATTTTTTTGAGTTTATTTACGTTTCCGGTCGATCTTTTACTCTCCCCCTTTCATTTTAACTTTCATTAACATGTTATTTAGCATGCATTAAGTCACACCTTTGCATCTTCATACCTCTTTAGAAACCTATCAAAAATAGGGGTTGGGATTTAGCCCCAATCCAGTCAGTTCCTTTCCTTTTTCATGTTTAAGTTCGAATTTGAGCATGATTCTACACTTTCACTAGAACTAATGATCTTTTCACTTGTTTCTATGTTTTCATACGGACATTTGTAGGTAAATCCGGCCGAGGCGGAGATTCAACCGGATCAAAGACGAAAGACTCACTAAGCTCTCTTCTTTTGGTCGGCCGAGAGAGGAGAAGTCAGAACCCAACAATCTCCCCGCTTCCAAAGGTACAACGGTCATTTTTATTCTTTATTTTTATTTATTCCTATTATATTTTGGAGCTTTTGGCTCCTGGCGACCACAACCACTAACATCCCATCCACCAAATCTCCAAAGCAAGCGTAGGGGCTAGAAAAGGGAGATCTACGGATCCCGTTTCGGGTTCTTACAGAGATATATTCAAATGTAAAGAAGATATTATATAGGTGGTTGCTAATTGGGCATTGAAGCATAACGTCCAACATTGAACGGATAGATCAACAAAGTCCAAGCTTACTTTGATTTGTCCATCAAGAGGTGAAAGGTGTAAGTGGAGACTACATGCATCTGTCAATACTCGGGTCGGAAGGTTATGGAAGATTATGAGTTTTGAAAATAATCATACTTGTTCCACTCCTATTTGTAACATGGCTCATAGGCAATTGACATGCACGACAATTTGTCACTTAATCATGCCTATTATTCAATCTCGCTTAGATATCTGACCAAGGGACATCATGGATATGGTTCAAGTCAAATATTCTCCAAGATCTTCCTATTACAAGGCTTGGAATGCTCAAAGAAAAGCACTTAAGAAGTTGTTCAGTGATTGGGAGAGTTCTTACACATCTTTTGAGATACATGGAAGTGGTTAAGATGACTATGCCAGGGACAATATATACTTATTTGTGTGACAGTGATAGCCAAAAAGTATTATTTTTCTTCTGGAGTTTCACACCATGTCTTAAAGGATGGCGCTCTCACTGCCCAGTTATAAGTGTAGATGGTAGATTCCTTCACGGGAAATTTCATGGTACACTTCTACTTGTGTGCGGTGTGGACGCCGTTCAAGGCTTATTTCTAATTACATTTGCAATCGTAAATAGTGAGAATGATCGATCATAGTCATGATTTTTTCAACAGATGTTGTGTTATATTCCCTCTATAATCGAACGAAGGGATGAAGTATATATCATTTTTGATAGACATATGAGCATCAAGAATGCAATAGAAGGATGGTTTCCTTTAGCAGCCCACCGTTATTATCTTCGACACTATTGACAAAATTTTCAAACACATTTCATTGGGAAAGATCTACTTAGAATGATGTACAATGCAGGCATGCCTTCTAACAGTTGAGGTGCCCTGATGCATACGATTGGTTGCTACAAGTAAATCTAGAATACTGGGCTTTGGCATTCGACATTGATGGTAAAAGATTTAGAATAATGACAACTAATTATTCAGACTTTTTTAACAGTGTTTTGAAAATTGCAAGAGATTTACCCATTCATGCTTTAGTACACATGACATATCACCGGTTTAGACTAATGTTTTTTTAACGTCGTGCATGTGGCTTGAATATGGAAACATATCTGACCACTAAATTTGAGAAGAAATTACTTGAATTGAAAGAAGAAGAAAAAAGTCGTGAGATAATCATTCAAGCCCGAGGCAATGTTGGTGATTGGGTTTTAAATGATGCACATGGTCGTGTATTTCGAGTTGATATTAACCGTGAGTCAATTACATGCACTTGTTGTAAGCCTATGCTTAGACACTTTTCTGTAAGCATGTTTTAGCTTCTCTCAGTTTGGTTAACTAAGATCCATATGCATACTCATTAGAGCGGTATAGTAGTGTTTATTATTGTGAAAGCTATGAAAATGAATTTCATACTGTTCTAGATGCATTCTTTTTTTACATGATGGTTCTACATTCTTTTTAGTTTCACATTTTCGTCAAATGTCTTCGTAGGCAATTGACAATCTCATAGTCGTAGGATATTTAGAGGTAGTCGGGTTTATTCATTTGCGTCATTTATGATCTTTTACTTTAGATAGACAACTAATCATCACTCTTGCGAAAAGATGACGTCCCAAGATGTCTACTTTTCATTTTCCCTAGGGGGAGATGACAGTAATCCTTCAAGATGTATCTATCATTATGGGTCTTAGGATGGATGGCCTCCCAATCATTTGCCCTCCCCATGTTCCTTCTAGGGACTTTGAGAGTTGGAAAGATGTATGTGTCTGCTATTTAGGTATTCAACCGGATGAGGGAAGTGAGGTCGAACCTTATGGTCAGAGTCCGTCCACGTTGAGATTGGCATGTCTATATCATACATTTGGATAGAGGACGGAGGACTTACCTACAGAGGATGATGACGACTTCCGTTTAGTATGTTTATATCATACACGAGCTCTCATGCTAATGTACATCGGCACTCTTCTGATGTTAGATACTTTTGGGATGGAAGTCCATATGCGATATCTTTTTTATGGAGGATTGTGGTCGATTATCGTGGGGCGGGGCGGTACTCTCATTTCTATACCGCCAATTATGTGCGGCTATGGCGGCGAAATGCAACCGAATTAGTGTATGTCAACATTTATTGCAAGTATGTATTCATGTGTTGAATTTTGTATTTAGTTCATTTCAGTCATAAACGATACATAAAGCTATGTTTTTTTACTTAGATATAGTCGTGGGAACACATCCATGTCGGTCTACCACATTTGCCTATACTGGTTGAATTTGGTGGAGAACGACAGCTGCTTGGATATTGGTATTTTTTTGTTAAATTGGATGTGTTTAAACTATGTTGGTTATTTCCAAGTAATGTATGTTCATACTATGGAATTTATTTTGATTAGGTGGACAACCCAATCGACGACAACATAGGTTCACACTTTTATTCTATAGGAATGAACTAGATACCGAGGAAGCTAGCCAGGTAAATTTTAAATGATATGTTCAATTGTAGTTTAAATGCATGTTTTATACTTAGTCATTTTTTGTTTCCTTATAGATTACATGGCAACCTTACACACAACACATTTTGGAATCGGTATCCAAGTTGTCGGTCAAAAAGATCACACTCTAGCTAGCATCGGTACCACTGATTTGCTGTTCGGTCATGGAGATCCATGCACTCGAATGAGTACTTAGACAATTCATGCACGTCCAAACAAAACCACGTGGTAGAAAACAATACAAGCGTCAAGATGGACATGGTCATTGGGGTATCGACTAGACACAGGTATACGCATATCACATTTATTGGTGGAATAATCGGGCCGATCATATCTATGAACCTCCCCAGTAGTAAGTTGGTATTCAGGAGCAAACTCGGCAGTATGAACAATGGTATACGAAATGCACCATTCCGTATCTTGTTCAGGATACTTAGAAAGCTCCCGAGCAGTATTATCCAAGGGGTCTGGTTGAACGAGATATGGTAAGATTACATTTGCTTATTATCAAATCATTTTTAATATTCACCCATCTTTATTTATGGTGTTATGTAAATTTTTTATTCCAACTTCGCACGCAACACAAAATTCAACGTATGCTCGTTTCCATCCATGGCTATCAATTTGAATAGACATGGCACAATATTTTAGAGCTTCAATGTGAAATGCATGAAAGATTACGTATCACGATGCCGACCTTTGAAGCTGCTGGAGCCGGACCATCTATGGACATGGCCGGACCATCTTGGTATGGTGCTTAGGGGTGTAAACGGTTGAGTTCGGTTCGGTTTGGGCGACCGAACCGAACCGAACCGGTTCAGTGAAGCCTGAACCGATTGTGGTTCGGTTTGGTTCGGTTCGGTTCAGTTCATCGGTTTAATATATATTTAAATAAATAAAAATAAACATAAAGTAAAATATACATTATAATAATTATTTAAGATTAATATGAAGACTAATACTTTATTTATAATATATAATTATATCTTTATACTAATTAACTTAAATTTATATTAATATATATTTAAAATTGATATAATATATATTTAAATGTAATATAATGGGTAAATAGAGTGGGTCAAACTTTGTCAAATCGGGTCAAACGGTTTACCGGTTCGGTTCGGTTTGGGGAGGTGCCGAACCGAACCAAACCGATAAGAAATTATCGGTTCGGTTCGGTTCAAGAAATCGAATGGATAACCCATCAAACCGAACCGAACCGATCGATTCGGTTCGGTTTACCGGTTTACCGGTTTTACTTGAACACCCCTAACGGTGCCAGACCATCTATGTGTGAAGCCGGACCTTCTTCTCACACATCAAGCCGTTCAGGAGTAAGACTGTCGACATATACGTGGAGACAACCACGTGATTCCTCCGTGATGACTCCGATGGAAGCACAAGGATCACAACAATCGGTTGTCATTGATGACATCACCCCATCGGCACCGGTCTGCCCAAGTCGACACAGAGAAAACATAATGGCCCGAGTCTCTCTGCATAGATTAGACTCAACTTATCTTGAGGAGGACGAGGAGGAAGAAAGACTTGTTAGGAGAAAGCATCTTCCAAGGAGAGGAAGGCGAGGATAAGCATGTATAAATTTATTTGTTGCTATGGAGACGTATTGACTTAAACTCATATTTTGTTATGATTAATATGTAGTGTATTTATGAAATGTATTTTTTCTTTTCAATTTATTCAACATGTTATATGGTATCGATGTATGTATGTATGGACAAGTGTGTGTGTATATTTGAAATATGTTTAGTATAGACTTGATTGTGTATGGAAGAAGTTTTGTGTGTTTGTGTTGTATGGAATGGAGTTGTGTGTGTTTGTGTTGTATAGATGATTTTAGTATAGTTGGAATGGAATATATTCTCCGTATCTTTGTATATGGTTTCTTGGATTGTTTGCATGTGAAATTTGTAAGTTCAATGTGTTTGGAAGATTATTTTGAAGCCCAATTTGTAGGTTGAATTTCAATTTTTAGACTGCTAAAGTTGCTCTTTTTTTATTCTAAATCAAAGTCGAGTTTTGGAAACTCGACTTTGATTCATGTTTAAGTCGAGTTTCCAAAACTCAACTTTCCCATAGAACATGTTCAGTAAGAAAGTCGAGTTTTCACATACCGACTTTCAACCAGAACATCGATTTACAGGTTCTGTGGGAAAGTTAGTCTGTGAAAACTTGATTTTACCACAGAACATGGTTTGCAGAAAAGTCGAGTTTCTAAAACTCGATTTTAGAAGCCACATTTTAAAAACTTGACTTTTAAAGAAGATGTATTCTCAGCAATTGCTCAAAATTTGGGTTTCCAAAACCCAATTTTTAAAAGTCAAGTTTTTATAAATCGACTTTAAATTACTTAATCACCTTTTCCACCATAATTAACTGGCATCGTTAGTGTTTTTGGTCAAAATCGTGTTTTGAAAACTCAACTTTTAAGAAAGTGTGTTAGATTTACAATTAAAAGTTTCAGTGTGTTAGTTTTAAAAAAAGTGTGTTAGTTAAAAAAAACTCCTATGGCGGTGTAGCCCGGCTACAACAGAGACGAGATGTAGCCAAACAGCGGTGACTCCTCTTGCAGTGGGTGGCGATGCACTGGAGGACCACAGCGGATGCAAACAAGACAGTGGCAGACCTTTCTGCGATGGTGGCAATTGGTGGCTGACGGCGGCTCATCGGGCTGGGAGGTCCGTATGATGGCGTAAGATGATGATCAGAGGCAGTGCAATGGGCTTCCTTGGTGCGACGAATTCCCCTGGAGATCGGCGAGCATGCATTGCTCCACCGCGAGTGCATGGGTGAAGCCACAGCAGTGCATGGCGACGGGGAATGACGCTGCACACGGAAGCAATGGCGGCGGGTGGCGGAGCGAAGCATCAAAGGAGGACATCAGGATATGTTTATGACCTGACAATGTGCTGAGGATTCTTTCCAGTGGTGGACAGCTCAAGGGGATCAACAGAGGCTCTGATAGCAGTGTTGGCTCGATCCCAAAGAGAACGAGATCGAGCTGTCATGACCCGGAATTTAATTAACATAATCACAAATATGCAGCGGAAATACACAACGTCGTGACAGTGGGATGAAACCCAACACTTGGATTCCACAACCCAAACTTAAACAATTATGTTCATAAGATCCAATCATACAAGAGAATAAAACCACACTTCTAAGTCTAACCACACTTTTGTTCAAGAACAACCAAGACCATCTATCTAAGTAGAAAGTACCAAGAATCTTCAACTGCAAATGACTCTGAATTCCTTTAGTTCCACCTGAACTTCATCTTCATGCTCCTTGATCCTCAGTACCTGCTGAAAAAAATTATCCCACAACGGGGTGAGTCCGGGGACTCCGTAGGATTTACACCCGTATCCCGCCAATCGGATACTAACATATAAACATGCAATGATAGATAACATATCTAAATTGAGATGTAAATACAAATATATAGAATGTCTTCTATATTAAGCTCACAACCCACATCCAAACCATGATTATCTTTAAGGAAAAAGATTATGCCAATGCTACTCAATTCTAGACCGAAACACACAAGACCATACAACTAGACAACTATCCTCTAAATGACCTCAAGACTTGACTTAACATGACCAAAACAAAATGAAACAAATCTGAATATTCCAACATGACACAACTTAACATCTATACATGACACACAACTAACATATTTCATATTCTTTCCAAAACACATAGCCAAAGAGCAAGAAATTGGTCGTCTTGCTTCACATGTACAAATGCATTCACCAGCTCTAACATATATAGAAGTAACATATACTAAGCTAGCCCAAAGTGCACCTAGGCAGTGGTGACACCAAGGGAAAAACCGCGGTAATCCGGGATCTGTGGGAGGGCCGGATTCAACTAAGTTACCCGCTGCCCACGGGCAATTGACTAGAATAGCACGTCATATCAGGAGTTCATAACATAAAATCAAATCAAGACATACTTGACCATACCATGCATACATGACATAAACATCTAATTCCATAACCGTTCATGCAAGACATAACAAACTAGACAAGACATATGATAACCCGACTTAATTGAACTTGTTCTTAATGACAACTCATACTAATCATGACCAAATTGACATTGACTAACTATACATAGCATAGCCCATGATCTAAAACCAAATTAAACATATTTTAACATAAACTAGACAAGACTTGTACTAACCAACCTGGCTGACATATCTAAATCAAACCTATACCAAACTTGACCATATGCACATAACCACACCATGCATGACATAAGACATGATCTGAAACTAAACTAACCAAAATTTACATGACTTACATACATGAAACGATAAACCGAACTCGACATACTTAATTACATATGCAAGACATTTAACCTAAATCAAGCTTGGCATAATCAAAACAAGCTAACTTCTGATGTCAACACCCATAATCTGACCTAAACAGGTTCCAAAAAGTATGATTTGATGATCCATGATTTTTTTTCCAAATTTACACATAATTATCTTTCAATTCTAGGTCCAAACTATCATATAATCACATTCATAACTAACATTAGATCAAAACTAATGAAGAATATTTCTACCCATCCAGAATCAGGCTAAACATGTTCCATAGTATACAAAATATCATTTTTAAAGTTCTGGATTCCAGGATTTTTGAGAAAATTCACTAATCATGAGTCAAAAATCTAACTAGTCAAATCGGGGTCCATAAGTTAAATCATGCATGTTTTCTAATCAAAATGGGATCAAATACATAGACGAGCTTGAGAAACCTACCTGGAAGCTCCTGTGAATTTTCCGGATTTTTCAGAATTTTCCTGCTATTTTTCGGGCCTCAAATCTAATTTCCGGATTTAATAAATCCGAAAAATCAGAATTTCCTGGACCGGCGCCGAACCGGGCGGTTCGACCGGCTGAACCGGGCCGGTTCGGAGGTGTTGGACCGCGGCTGGACCGGTGGCTGGACCGGGCGCTGGGCTGGCTCGACCGGCGGTTCACGGCGACGGTTCGCGGGCGGCTCGCGGCGGTGCTCGCGACGGCGGAGGCGGCGCTCGCGACGGCAGGGGCGGCCGGCGGCGCTCGACGGCGATGGCGACGGCGATGGGTGGGGGAGGGTCTGGTCATGACGGCGACTACGAGAGGAAGGTGACGACCGGGGATGGCGGCGGCGAGAGGCTCTCCCGCGGCGGTTCCGGCCGGAACAGGGGAGGTCGACGGCGGCGCTGGCTTCCGGCGGCGATGACGACGGGCGGCGCAGGAAGGGCTGGACGGCGACAGTCCTGGAGAGGTCGACTGGAGGGAAAGGAACGTCGCGGCGGCGACGGCAGCGGTGCAGGTGGGGTGGCGCTGGCGGAGGCTGGCCGGCGGCGAGAGGGAAGCCGGCGGCGGCGACAGCAGAGGGAGCTTGGCGCCGGGCGGCAACTGCGGCGGCGACGTCCGGACGAGCAGGGACCTGGTGAGGGGGGGGGCTGAGGTGATGGCGGCGGGGTGGTGGCAACCCCGGGAGGGTGCGGGCGCGAAGTGCGGCGGCTGGCCGGTTTGTGCGCAAGGAGAGAAGAGGAAGAAGGAGGGTGGGCGGCAGCAGCAGCCAGCGGCTGGCACGCAGGACGGCTGGCCGGTGGATGGCGTCGCACGGGAGGGCGTCGGCCCAGGCGCTGGGTGCGCACGGCGGAGACAGCCCAGGCGCTCGCTGGGTGCACGGCGACGATAGGAAGAGAGGGAGAGAGAGAGCTCTGACGGGGTGGATTACATATACAGGAGGGGGGAAGAACTTCCGTAACCTGGAGGGAGAGAGAGCTTCGACGGGGGCGGGGGGGGTGTTCTCGCGGGAAAAATACACCAGGGGGGGTTATGTACACCAAGCGGGGGGGGGACTCCCTGCGGTGGCGTATCCCGGAGGGAGACGGAGCTCCCTGCGGTGGCATATCCCGGAGGGAGACGGGAGTCCCGGCGGGGACTCCGACGAGCGCGGGGTAGGGGGGAAAAGGAACCGGAGAGAGAGAGTCCGGATGGGAGGGGGGATCCGCATAAGATTTTTTTTTTTACCAGATATTACAGAGCGAGGAAGGGAGATTCTAGGTGATGCTTCGTTTTAGGGCTCGACAATGAACATTTTTCTGTGTTAAAACTCCAACTAGAGAGAATGCGCTCTTTCTGAGGTCTTCTATCACATTCCCTCTACCTAAACAATAACCGTCTCTTATTTCTCAGGACGGTTCCGTCAGGTGCCATGCACTAATCGAATACTTCGATTTTGATGGACACGCTCCAACATTGTCTACCATAGTTCTCTTATATTAGGCCCAAGGATTTTAATATCTAACTACCTATTATATCATAAACTGTTGATTCTGCTTTCATATACTAACTTATCTTGATGGCCATTAGTATGCTTTCATTTGTCCAGCTTGGAGTATATGCTGATTATTTGTTGTAATTTTTATTTTTTTAAAATTTTGGATTTGTTCTTTTCTAGTATTTATTTGTTAATTTATCACTTCATATTTAATATTAATTGAATATTAGGGCTGGATTTTTCATATTTGTAAAGAAGGATAAATGTTGCCTATTATACTTTCTGGGAATAGGGCAAGGATATATATACTTCAAATATTTTTAATAATAATAATAATATCCATCTGATGACGACAGATTTAATAATTGCAAGAAAGTTGAGATTATTGATTATTTTCTAATAATAATACGTTTATTGATTGCATCCTTTTCAAGAGTAATTATGGCTTGCTTATCTATTTTATGATGGATTAAAGTTATTCTTTTCGTTTCTTTATTTGGTTATATATTCTTTATATTCATCTAGTAGATAATCTAATAGTTCTTCAAATATTTTATTGTGAGCAATATTACTTATTTCTTCTGTAAAGGTTTCATTTATTAAGTTATACATAGATATTCTTTTAAGTTTTTCTAATGAGACAAAAAATATTGATTCTTCTTTTAAGTTATTAATCATACTGAGTTTTTTTAAGATTTTATTTTTGAATATATTTTTTCTATGAAAGAGAGTATTTGATAATGATATTTTTTTGATTGGTTGGATTGGATTATTGCCATATTTGTCTGCTATTTGGTTTAAGAGAACATTATAATGATTTATATGGCAGAGTATTATTATCAATTGATAAAATATATTCTTCTATTTTTTTATTGCGTTGATATATTTAAGGTTATTTTGAAGGCTTTTCAGGTTTTTCACATATTATTTAATACCTCTTAAGTTTTCTTTTGATAATTTATTAATACTTTTATAAGAGCTACGTGCTTGGACTATTTGATGAATAACATGTCTATTTTGAGTGTTTAACATGCTAATTATTATATTTCCTTCATAAAATTAATATTTAATTTTGACTTTCCTTTATTGACTAGAGTTATGTATGAGGTTATTGATGAATTATTTTTTATTCATATTTCATGACCCTTTAAAGATAATGCCTCATTATGATAGCACTTGGGCTTTTCATGGCAGCTTTGAAAAAGTTATTCAATATTCTACAAAGGTTTTATCAAATAATCAACAACAATATTTTGATATCTAACTAAAAAATGTACTGTATAACTGAATTATTCTAATTGTGTCAACTATATTATTCTTCTACTATTTTCGTCTTCTTTTTATTTTTATATAATGATATAATATTTTATTGTCAGTATTAATACTAAAATCATAAAAAATAACCACTGTTTAAAACTTTTAATGATTTTTAATATTTCTAGAATTTTTTTTCATATGTTGAATAATTTATTTTAGGCTTTGTAAATTTTTCTTAAGTGTATCTTATAACACCTTTTCCTTTTTCCACTATTATTATCCCTGCCCAATGGTATTGACTGCCATTTGTTAATACTACTAGTTTATCAGATTTTATTGGAATGATTGTTTTTTGAATCTTTATAATTATTAATTTTATGTATCTAATTTATTTCTTTTCTTCCTCAAATAATGGTATTTTTTTTCTGTTTCTCTTTAAAAACTAATTTAGAGTTTATATATATTTAGAGTTTATTTTATTTTTAATTTAATTAATCGAGGAATATATTTTTTTCCTATAGTTAAGAGTGTCTATGAAACTTTGTAATTATTTTAAAGTGTCGAAAGTATCAAATTTTTTTGATTTTACATATAATATGATTTTGTAATTCTATTGATCCTTGATTATTAATTTTTCCTAAGTACTTTATTTTTATTTATATAATTAATTTTTATTTAGTGATAATATAATACTATGTTTTATGAGTTATTTAGCTATATTTAGGTGATAAATGTGATAATCATAGTCATTTGAAAAAATTAAAATATCATCTATGTAAACAATAATAAAATTAGCATATTCTTTGAATATTGAATTTATCCATTTTTGAAATACTTGAGTATTTTTTATTCCAAAAGACATAAAGTTACATTCAAAATGTTCATATGGAGTTGGAAACGCATGTAATTCTTTTGATTCTTGAACTCTTAACTTTATTTGTCAAAAACTTGATTTAGCAATAAATTTATCAAACTATTTTTTATTTTTTTAATTTAATAATACATCATCATAACTTGGTAAATGAAAATCATCAAATTCAATGTTTGTTTTTATTATAATTTATCACTATCTTATGCCCTATTTGGTAGCAATATTATGTATCTCTATCTCTATCAATTTTCAAATTGATATTGATAAGAGTTATTAAGAAGTGCTTGATTAATTGTATCAATTTTAAAATTTGTAGCACAAACAAAACATATTACATAATACAAGTGTCAACTTGTATTACTTTTGATATTAATTCTCCAACATTTGAAAATATTAATATCAATATTGATATAGTGTAAAAAATAAAACTCTAATCAAGCAGGACATTAACTTTCTTTTTTTTGTTCCGAGTAATTTCTTATTAGGAAAGCTGGTAAAATATGTGGACTTGTAATTGATTAAATACGTTTTATTTGTTTAACTTTTTATTTATTTTTTTGAAATTCTGCCACATCTTCATTGGAATATATTTTTGATTTTGTTATTAAATTCTTTCTTTTGTTTTTTTGTAATAATTCTATTTTGTAATATTTTGGTCTTCTATTAAATAATTTTAAGGGATCATTAAAATTTATTGCATATGATTTATTTAAAATTTTAAATATTATACAAAATATTAATATATTTGTTATATCATATTGATTATATTTTATTTATAAATTATCTCTTTGAGGATATACTATCCGCTTATTGATATAAGAAATATTAGAGATGGATGCATATTTATGTTTATGATTATGTTAAATTAGTTGCCTAAATATTTGATGTAAGAAGTATTAGGGGTGGATAAGTCTTACACTATTTTTTAATTTGAAACTTATTGTTTTTAGTGATTTATTTTCACCTTTGAGCTTATAAAACTTACTAATTAATTAGCAAGAATTATGTTCGGAAAAATATTAGTTGATGATATCTCAAAAAAGTGCAAATAAATAAATTTTTTATTTTAAGTTCTTGATTGTATAAAACTAGAAATAAAATATGTTTTATTTATTCGTACAAAAAATTTAAAAATTTATTATATAAATTTTTTTTATAATTTTGAATGTTAATATCTTTTAAAAGATAATCCTTGATAAGGACCTGCTAAAAGTTCATAAAAATCAAAATGCATATACATAAAAGGATAGACCCTCTTCCAGTTTCATAATTGTATGAACTCAGAAAAATAAGCATTCCCCTAGTTGTTTAGCTTGATCATTAAATACTTTTAGTAGATTATATTGCAAAAATATATTTTCAAAGGGAGAATTTTCATTGCTTATAAGACAGACATACTTTTAGTGGCGAATTATATTGTAAAAATTATCATCAAAGAACTAATTTTTCATCGCTTAGTAGATTGACATGTGGGAAATATGATCTGCCAAATATAAGAAAAACGTATCTTTGAATCAGAATAACTAGAGCCGATGCGCACCAAGGGCTGCACGTCATATGGACAACCGAAGCTTCTGGAAGCAGAAAGAAAATCAAAAAAATAAGTGTCGAAGACTCCAGAACCCATCTAGGTCGGGCGTTGGCAAGACAGTGTCACATACACCCTCTCGAGAAAGATATGTGCGTGTCCCTCCTTATGGGATTCACGCATACCAATAATGTTCATAAATTGGCGCTATCAATCTTTCTTGTGTTTCTAAAGCGTATTTTATGTTTTAGTATACTTTTGTTTTTTTATAATTCGATTTGTTTTTTTTAACGTTTTGAAGAAAGTCTTCAATATTCTCCCAGATTGCTAATTACCTGCCTATGCTTTTAACTTATTAAAATTGCGTATAAAGCAGCTTTGTCCGATGTCGCCCCCATTCATATATACGAGTACCGCGAGGGCGTAACGCAGTGCCCCAATAGCATTTGGGTTTTCAAGTAAAGCGGGGGAAAATCCAGACACTACGAGGAGTCTCTGGAACACACGCCTCGAACGGTGGAAGCCTAGAAGGGGCTGGAGCTTCCCTCCTTCACTATAAAGTACATCACTCCATCCTCTTGCCTTACGCGTTACTGCTGGTGTCCTTGGAGAAGAAGATTTACGCTTCCGTTCCTCTTCATCTCTATTGCTTCCTGTTTCTCGATCGTTCCTCTGCTAAGAGTTTGCAGCAGCAACAGCGATGGCGGATGTGCGGATGGCCGGCGGGGAGACGGAGACCTTCGCCTTTCAGGCCGAGATCAACCAGCTTCTCAGCCTCATCATCAATACTTTCTACTCAAACAAGGAGATCTTCCTCCGTGAACTTATCAGCAACTCCTCAGATGTATGCCCTAGTTCTTCCCTTCATGCTTTCTAGATGATGTCAATTTCTTCTTCGGAAGAGAATTCCGGTTCATGTGAAGGATATATCATTAATCTGATATCCGGTCTGCACATTGATTTATTTGTTTAAGCCCTGGACAAGATCAGGTACCGGTTCATGTGAAGTAGAGATAATTAATCTGATGTCCTTCATGTTTTCTAGATGATGTTAATCTGTTTGTTTTCTTCTTCGGAAGCATGGATAGATAATTTATCTGATATCCTTCATGTTTTCTAGATGATGTTTAATGCGTTTGTTTTCTTCTTCGGAAGAGAATTCCGCTTCATGTAATGGATACATGATTAATCTGATATCCTTGATGTTTTTTAGATGATGTTAATCTGTTTGTTTTCTTCTTCGGAAGAGAATTCCGGTTCATGTGAAGGATGGATAATTAATCTGATATATGATCTGCACTTTGATTTATTCGTTTAGGCCCTGGACAAGATCAGGTATGAGAGCCTGACAGACAAGAGTAAGCTGGATGCACAGCCCGAGCTGTTCATCCGGCTGGTTCCTGACAAGGCTAACAAGACGCTTTCCATCATTGATAGCGGTTGCGGCATGACAAAGGCTGGTAAGCGTCACGATCATCTTGCCTAACATTTTTTTATTTCATTGCATTCCCTCGTTTTGTTTTTTGTTTTTTGTTTGTTGTTTTTTGTTTTTTTTTTTGGGGGGGGGGGGGGGGTTCTTCTGCTGGGTCTTTCTTTCTTCTTTTTTTCGGTTGCTTGATTCTCAAGGGTACCCGTTTCTGGGAGTATAATCCGTCCTGTTGGTCTTTTTACTGAAATGAAGTACGACGGTATGCGGTGATATAAGCGATCGTATAAGAATTTATTGTGTGACAATACGCTGTTATTCAGATTTGGTGCGTTATGTTTTACTAGGTTTTCTGCACATTTTGTCTCATAATCTGTTTGATAGGTTGATTTTACGTCTCATGAATACTGATTCTGATCAACATGGCAGATCTCGTCAACAACTTGGGAACAATTGCAAGATCTGGGACCAAGGAGTTCATGGAGGCTTTGCAGGCTGGTGCTGATGTTAGCATGATTGGTCAGTTTGGTGTTGGGTTTTATTCGTCTTATCTGGTAGCCGAGAAGGTCGTTGTAACCGCAAAGCACAATGACGACGAGCAGTACATTTGGGAGTCCCAAGCGGGGGGCTCCTTCACTGTCACTAGGGACGTTGATGGCGAACAGCTGGGCAGGGGTACTAAGATCACCCTCTTCCTCAAGGATGACCAGGTAATGCGAAATGATTGGAACAACCCTCGATCTATCTCCTTTTCATTTCTGTTACTGTATTAATTTTTTATTGCTATGGCAGCTGGAGTACTTGGAGGAAAGAAGAATCAAGGACTTGGTGAAGAAGCATTCCGAATTCATCAGCTACCCAATTTACCTCTGGACCGAGAAGACCACGGAAAAGGAGATCAGCGACGAGGAGGATGAGGGTGAGGCCAAGAAGGAGGAGGAAGGTGACGTCGTGGATATTGATGAAGACAAGGAGAAGAAGAAATCCAAGAAGAAGAAGGTTAAAGAAATCTCCCATGAATGGACCCTCATCAACAAGCAGAAGCCCATATGGCTTCGGAAACCCGAGGAGATCACCAAGGAAGAGTATGCTTCCTTCTACAAGAGCTTGACAAATGACTGGGAAGACCACCTCGCTGTCAAGCACTTCTCCGTCGAGGGACAGCTGGAATTCAAGGCCATTCTCTTCGTTCCCCGGAGAGCTCCATTTGAT
The DNA here is from genome assembly GCA_036172225.1 of Cryptocoryne crispatula var. balansae. Lineage (NCBI taxonomy): Eukaryota > Viridiplantae > Streptophyta > Magnoliopsida > Alismatales > Araceae > Cryptocoryne > Cryptocoryne crispatula. The sequence continues at coordinate 45,354,038 of CM069921.1, forward strand.
CTCTTCGACACACGGAAGAAAATGAACAACATCAAGCTCTACGTTAGAAGGGTCTTCATCATGGACAACTGCGAAGAGCTCATTCCAGAGTATCTGGGATTCGTCAAAGGGGTGGTCGACTCTGATGACCTACCTCTCAACATTTCTCGTGAGACGCTCCAGCAGAACAAGATTCTAAAGGTGATTAGGAAGAATTTGGTCAAAAAGTGTCTCGAGCTCTTCGCAGAAATCGCCGAGAACAAGGAAGACTACAACAAGTTTTACGAGGCCTTTTCAAAGAATCTGAAGCTCGGTATCCACGAGGACAGCCAAAACAGAGCAAAACTCGCTGACCTCCTCCGCTACCACTCTACAAAAAGCGGCGACGAGCTCACAAGCCTCAAAGATTACGTTACGAGGATGAAAGAAGGCCAAAAGGACATTTACTACATTACTGGAGAGAGCAAGAAGGCCGTAGAGAACTCTCCCTTCCTTGAGAAGCTTAAGAAAAGGGGGTACGAAGTCCTTTTCATGGTAGACGCGATCGACGAGTACGCTGTTGGGCAGCTGAAGGAATACGACGGCAAGAAGCTTGTCTCGGCGACCAAGGAAGGCCTGCAGCTCGAGGATACCGAAGAGGAGAAGAAGAAAAAGGAGGAGAAGAAGGCCGCCTTCGAGGGACTCTGCAAGACCATGCAGGAGATCCTGGGAGACAAGGTAGAGAAGGTGGTGGTCTCTGACAGGATCGTGGACTCCCCCTGCTGTCTGGTCACTGGTGAGTACGGTTGGACGGCCAACATGGAGAGGATCATGAAGGCCCAGGCTCTGAGGGACAGCAGTATGAGCTCCTACATGTCCAGCAAGAAGACAATGGAGATCAACCCGGAGAACGGTATCATGGAAGAGCTGAGGAAGCGGGCAGAGGCAGACAAGAACGACAAGTCCGTGAAGGACCTGGTCCTGCTGCTCTACGAGACCGCGTTACTGACATCCGGATTCAGCCTGGATGACCCCAACACGTTCGCCGGGAGGATTCATCGGATGCTGAAGCTGGGGCTGAGCATCGAGGAGGACGATGCCGCGGGTGAAGAGGCGGACATGCCGGCCTTGGAGGACGACGGCAACGAGGAGAGCAAGATGGAGGAGGTCGACTGAGCGCTGCATCGCCGTTTTCTCTTTCTCGCTGGTTGTCGGAACATCCAATGATGGCTATCTCGATGTGGAAAAGGATCTTTTTTATCTTGAGTACCTTCCTCTTCTCTCTTCCGTTCTACCCTTTCGGGTGTTCTTTTTTTTTCCGGTTCATGATGTAGCAGGGTCATGTTGTCCAAGGGCGTCTTTAGGGACATGTAACCGTGGGCTTGTGAAATACAATTTCTTTCTTCTGAGTTTGGACTTGTAAAGCTCTTCATGGTGTTTAGGCATTTTCTACGACATCGCGCTACACGTTCTGTAATTTTTTATGGTTTGGTTTAGTTTAGATTAGATCTGCAACTTGAATCGACGAAAGGAACTAAGGATGGATGTTATATAACAAAAGATAGATGTTATGAGTGGGCCTGATGCTTAAAGTCGGTTTGGTTGTTGTTTTTTTTTTCTATCTCAATTCCAATCGAACAGGCAAGGCAACTAGAAGCAAATCGAACCATTTTAGTTTGATTTATATCGGTTAGGATTGGTTAAACAGATAACTAAATAATTATTATTTGAAATATATTTTTATGTATAAAATATTAATTTTATGTTAAACTACATGTTTTTTTGATGATATATGATATCATGTATCGATAAAAAAATTTAATTTTTGATGTATTTTAGTTTAATGACGATTTGGTTCAGTTTAATTTATTCGTGGAATCGAACCAAATATTAACGTAATCGAATCAAACTGTCTGGTTCGTCGGGTTGAACAGTCAACATCCCTAATCACGCTGGGGAACGCCGCCGCTAAAGGGATTGGCTTCCAAGTTGAAAATTCAAATCTAAAATGTTCACGAGGAATTGGCGAATGGGAGACGGTGCAAAAATTAAATCATAACGAACAACTAGATCCTCTTTGCACCTCGATACACACCACCTCAGTAAACGATTTTATTAAGTTATTTAAATTATTTTTAAAATTGTGAACATAAATATTATTTAAATGTTAATACAGATGTGGTAATATCAATATTTATTTTAAGTTATGCTATATTCCAAGTTAATTATAAATTTAATTTAAATAAATATAAATAAAACATATTTAATTGTAATTTACATAAAATATAATATTACATAATATTTATTTAGGTTTACAATTTTAAAAATAATTAAAATAATTTATTTAATTGTATAATAAGATCGCGTGTTGAAGTGATGCTTTTTGAGGTGGATATAGAGGTGTACAGAAGATTTGGTTATTACTCTGAGAAGGAGAGTAGAGTAGAAAAATCGAATATGAAAAAATAAAAATTTAAAATTAGATATGTTAATATTGATTTATTTTGATATTTAGTAATATACGTAAAGAATTGGTAATATGCTCCAAGAGTCTGAGTAAAAATTAGTCATTTTAATCTTTTGAATTTCTTTGAAAATTGGAGTGATTGGTTTATCGACTGTTACAATAGCCATTGTCAAGATGGCTACGGCAACTTGTAGCCATGGTCAAGTTGACTAGGGATAATGGCGGTGACTTTCAAATCATCGATTATAACTTTTATTAATGACAATTTAACCATTGTCAATACGAGCATATTTGTGACGGTTAAGTTTTTTTTCTTTATCATGGTTATACAAATTGTTATAATATTTGAAACTAAAAAAGAAAGACAAAAGCAGCTTTCACTTTAAAGTTTAAAACATAATTTTTTTAATTTTATGTTGATCTTTTTAAAAAGTAACTAATTTGTTTAAAATATGCTTAAATTTATATTGCATATGCTTTAATATTTTATTTAAATAACTACTTCTAAAAATAAAAATTTAAAACATACAATTTAATTTTAAGAGTTTTATTAAGTGAGATACGTTTATACATTAATTAAGATAACATAATTATTCAGTTAAATATATAAATCTCTAATCAAATACAAGGTCAGCAAGGATATATTTAGGCCAATTATACATACACCACCAGAGTCCAAGATAATGTTCATTCACCCATGTTACATTCGTATATTCATCAGATGTGTTGCTAAAAAGTCTAAAATTGTGAACTTCAAACTAAGTAGTGATTAGATGTTTAACGAAAACAGTTTAAATTAAATTGGTTCAGCCCAATCCATGAAAGAAGCACAATATTACAATCTTATCCATTCATCACAAGAACGATGACAAATTAAATTGCCTATTAAACTTGGGTGTAAATGCAAACACTCCTGGGACCAAGGGCATAAATAATACATATTTTGGGTATATTAGTAAGACACTCAAGCCCTAAAACATTTATATTTTAATATACGGAAGAGAGAAGAATATCTTTGTAAAAAACCACAATGTCAATAGTGATATTGTTTCAAAGAACACAATACCTGTCAACATCCATTTCAAGGAGATCACTGACTAACTACAACAAACACATGTTATTGTCTCGTGCCCTTCCACTATCGTGCACACACATCCCCTTCCCTTAAATACATTGTCTCGACAGTGGCACAGTTGAAGAGAGAGTTATGGATCTAAGACACTTACCAACCTTCGAGGACGGAAGATTTGCCCTTATATGGCTCAGGGGGAGGCTTCCCATACTTCGGTGATGGGGTTGTAATCTTGGTGAGGATACTCCAATGGGGGTATGCCTTGGGAAGGTATCCTTTGTTGGGGTATCCTAGTGGTGGGGTAGCACTTTGATGAGTATCCTAGAAGGTGTGGATAGTTTGAGACATGGTTTGATGGGTCTCAAACAATTCAGGTCAAGTCTCCCAATTGGGTAGGATTTTCAATAGATTGTCCCAGTCATCACCTTTAGTCCACAATCCAAAGTCGAAACCAAAGGTTGGGACCCCGCCCAACTGAGTCACCAATGGCTAGTCGTTGGGGGAGCATTTTAAATATCCCAAGGCCCCTTCGGGGCTTGTATAAGAGATGATTCAGTTCTTCTCCTTCATCATTGAGTAGCTTGTGTGAATTTTCAAGATAAATTATTAAGATTATAAAGGGGCTCTCTCAGTTAGGTTGAAATTTGAAGTAGCGATCACTCGACATTACAAATATTCTTTTAAGCACAATTTCACCGATTTGAAATTTTATCTTGATCACCTTCTTCTGATAAAATCTTTTAAGCCTACTCTTATAAGTTCTAGCATGTTCGGTAGCGGCCAAACTCTTTTTGTCTAGTAGTTTGAGTTGCATGAGGAGGGATTCCCAGCGTTTTTTCATAGGGATATCTCGATCAATTTAAACTTAGAGGGAGGGTATGAGCACTTCATATGGAACTATAGGCTCCATCCTATACACTAAAGCATAGGGTGTCTAACCTGTCAGGTCCAAACTGAAGTGTGGTAGGCTTATAAAGCATCAACTAGCTTATCTAGTCAATCAACAAATCTGTTAGACTCACAAGTCATCTTAATGATTTTTATTAGAGTCTTGTTTGTGACTTTTGCTTGACCATTGTCTTGAGGGTAGTATGCCAATGAATGATACAATTTTATGTAATAGTTGTTGCAAAGGTCTTGTAGTTCTTAAGAGACAAACTGCGGCCCATTGTCGGTGATGATGTTGCTTAGGACCCTGAACTTAGCAAGAATGTTGCGTTTGGTGATGGTACAAACCATGGATACCTTGATTTCTGCATATGCCTTTACTTTTGTCAACTTGGTAAAGTACTACATAGTTGTCAAAATAAAAGATTTAGTCTTATTGGCAGAGTTTAGATCACCCTAGGATCCAATGATGTCAAGTGCCTACATGGCAAAGGGCCACGGGGCATAAATCAGATGGAGGGTAGAAGCCGATGAGTATATTTTATCGCTATGAAGTTGACATTAGTGATAATGTCAGACAAGGATCGAGCAATCTTTTTTTAGAGTTGGCCAATAGTACTCTTGTCGAATGATCTTTTTGGCAAGGTCTTGGCCATTGACTTGGCCTCCACATACTCCAGAATGGGCCTCTTTGAGCACCAGCTCGGTCTCACCTTCATCCACACACCCCTAGAGACCCTTCAAGCACAAAAATATACAAGATTAGAGGTTTTCCTTGAAAGGGCAGTCTAAACACCAAGGGACTTGCCAAGTACTTCTTAAGCCTATCAAATGCTTCTTGGCATTTTGAGTCCCACTTAAAGTTAACTCCCGCCTTAGTTAGCTCGTAGAAGGGCTTGCATCTTTAAGAGTGTTGCGAGATAAATCGCATAATAAATTATAGCCTTGCAATCAATCCTCTAAGCCCCTTCAGATTACAAGGTGGTGTCAACTTGGTAATTACCCTAGCTTTGTTGAGATCTTCCTCTTTTATTAACGATAAACCCTAACAATTTTCCTGATGAAACTTCAAACACACATTTCTTAGGGTTCATTTTGAGTATGTATTCACTAGCTCTTTACAAGACCTTGTTTAGAGCTTCTGGATGATCATCTAAAGTTCTGGATTTAATCACCAAATCATCCACATATACCTCTGCAACTTTATGCATCATGTCATGTAAAATGGCCATTATAGTTCTTTGATAATTCGCACTGGCATTCTTTAGTCCAAATGGCATGACAACATAACAGTATGTGCCCCAAGGCATGGTAAAGGAAAATTTCTCCTTATCCTCTTTAGCAAGCCAGATTTGATTGTATCCTAAATATCCATTCATAAATAATAGGGCTTCACATCTGGTTGTTGTCAAGTACATCGGTATGAGGGAGAGAGAAATTGTCTTTAGGACACGTCTTATTCAAGTCCTTGAAATCAATGCAAATTTGGATCTTACCATCTTTCTTTGTTACAAGGTTTATACTTGCTACCATTGAGAATAGAGGACAACTCTAATGAATTTTACTTGATGTAACTTATTGACCTCTTCTTTTATTTTCAAAGAAACATCCAAGTGGAAGCTTCTAAGCTTTGTTTTATCGGGTTAGCTCCCTCCTTAAGAGTCAAGTGATGTTCAACTTATGAGTTGTCCAAACCCGGTATATCCTGGTAAGTCCAAGCAAAGACGTCTCTATGGTCTTGCAATACTTTCACAAGATTCTCTTCCTACATGGGAGTGAGGTTAGTACTTATGAGGATGATTCTAGAATCGTCTGATGTACTGAGATTCAACTCTTTGGTTGGTTTGTCTACTGTGGCCAATAGCTCTTCAAATCTTCGGATTCTAGATGCATGTTATCAGCCATGTCCTCTTCTTTATCCTCAGATTCAGAATCTTTCTCAGTCATTACCTCGTATAACTCCAAAGATGCATCAACATTATTCTCATCTTTATATTGGATTTCTTTGAAAGGTAAAGGGTCACAAATCCCAGTATCCTAGAGCATTCTGATGTTTCCCTAGCTAATTGTTATAAATATCGATTCGGGATTCCTTTTCCTTTTTCCTTATAATGAATTGAACCTATAGATGGAAGGACAGGAATGAAAGGAGAAGTAGTATTCACAGGCGATGCCAGAAAGAACACATCGCTCAATTAGCTTGGGGTGGAGGTAGGAGAGCCCTTCAGTGCCAAGAGAGATGTCTTCTTGATTGACCAACAAGTTGTGAGCATGACATTTTTTGGGAGATCAATCATAGAAATTGATCCAATTTTATGTGCTGGGCTGGCGTGGAGAGATAAGAAAGTGAGGAGTTCTAACAGATCTCCAGGATCGTGGTCAAGATCTAGAGTGGTCGTGATTGAAGGGGACCCAAATGGCATCGAACTAGGAGTAAGGCTAATAAATAAAAAAAGAATAGTCAAAGGAGACCGAGCGTAATAGTCTAGTATGCCCGATAGAGAGGGTATCAGAGAAAGGGTGCGAGGGCCTGATTGGATTTAATAAGGATGGGTTCTTGGCCTAATTTTTGAAAGGAAGATGAAGCCCGTGAGACAGGATGAGTTGGATGAGTGAATAGAACCTAGAGAATGTAAGAATGAGGGAAGGCCCTCTAGGAATGGGTTGGTAAAGGAAGGAGAATCACCTGACAGGTCAATATTTACGAGTTAGGGACAAGTTGGTGTAAGGAATCGTCCATTAAAATTTGGTACAGCGGAAGCGACGATTCCTATGGGTTCCTTTAGAATCCGTCTCAATCAGAACCGAACGACGAAAACCGAAAACCGATCAAATCGGGTTCGAATATACCTGATAGGGATTCATATAATCCCATGGAGAGGAAGGAGATGAGCTTCTCAAGCTCTACAAACCGTTCAAGTGTCCGGTCTCCAGCAGTATCCACACGAACTTCATCCACAGCAGGTTCTCCCTTCGCGCCGGCCTCGAGAACTCTTCCCGAACGGAGCTCCATCGACCATGGACACCTTCTAGAGAGAGGAGGAGGTAGGGAGGAGACTTGGGACGTGGTTTTCACCCTTGGCTTGATGGGGTTTGGCTGAAACCATTAGTATTTATAGAGAATTATGGAATTTTTCATAAAAACCCAAAATCTCTATAAATTACGTCCTTGCCCCTGTACTTGTGGATAAGTCATTTTGTGTGTGACCCACTAGGCCCAATAACCTATTTGGTTGAGGCCTAAATAAAATAGAACAATTCTATTTAATTTTAATTAAATCCATTATCCGATAACAGATTAATCGGCCTACCGATCATGAAGGGTACAAGCCACATCCCATGATCCCAATTGGCTATGGGGATAATTTCATCTCCATTGAGCCTTTCCATCATCAGTTACCACATGGATATAAACCCTCATCCATCCAATGTCCCGGTCGGAAAGGAGTACGGCATCGACTGTCAACTCCTTAGTGTACCGACTCTATAGGATCCTGTACTCGGAATTGGATCAATTGGAAAACTCCTTTTTCCAATTATCCTATCTACCCTGGCCGGGGATTTAGAGTACTATCCCATAGGACATTCACTCTCACTTACCGAGAGTGGATGATCCCTTGTTGTTCGCTCAATTGCCTCCATCGGATTTTCCTTGTACCCGATCCATCGCTATATAGGACCATCTAAATTGTGATCCATAAGTCAATGGTCAAAGCACAAGTTCCACCCAACAAGGCATCTTTGGCGACTCGTCAAAGGTCCAACCATGCAACCGTGATGATAGAAAACCCCGATAGACGAGTTCGGTAAGATACCATTCGGGGTTTCTAATTCGGTCGATTCGATGAACTCATTCAACTAATGAGCACTGCATGTGTATCTCGGTGTCTCCACACTAATGACCAATGAGATCGGTCGTCCTCATCACATGAGAAGACATCACATACACTAGTCTATCCGGATCCTTGATGTCCCGTCTCAAGTATCCTATGACTAGGAACATTTAGATCAAATACCTCTAGATGATCAATCTCATTATCATGATCTCATCATGATTTAATCATCATTGTATTTGATCAAGGACTTCATTATTATATTCGCATCTAATAAGAGCTTATAATGAAGATTTGCCTAATTAATTGAATAAGATATTTCTAGAAATGTCGAATCATATCATATATGATTGGCTTGTAGGGCATACATTTCTATCAGTTGGCCCCTTTTCTAGTTCTCTCACTTATTCCTTCGTCATCGGTCAAAAATAATGAATGTAATGAAAGATAGAGTTCTTCCTCACCTCCATCAATTCTCTGGCACTTCTTGGGCCTTGTGTTGATATCATAGATGTAGCTCGATCCTTCCTGATAAATTTGAATTACCTCTCCATTGAGAAAATACTTGAAGAGCTTTCCCTTTCATGGTGTTGGTTCAGATTTTTTTCTTTCCTTTGTTGGTCCCATGGTATCCGAGTCCTATCTTCTGATAGGGTGGCTTGATAGGCTCACTAAAATACAAATTTAATATAGCAAAATAATATGTCTAAGTGTTAATTTAACAAATGTTCAAGATATGCAGCACGGTGAAGGTGTAGTTCCCAGAGTTGTGCATCGGCAAGCGACCATCAAACTTGTTTGATATTTTAGCACTAGGACACGCAGATCGCCTAGCCACCAGGGGAAGGGTCCCTCCATCAGGTTGTTTACCATGCCGAGAACTAGCAGCATCAAGCAGTTGGACAGAGATTGGGGCATCGTTCCTCCTAGATGATTTTCATTTAGATCGAGCGACTAGAGCTTGCAACTTTCTACAGTTTGAGTTGGCAAACTTTCGCTCAAGTGGAATTGGGGATTTTGCTAGTTAGTCTATTGCTGGAAGTAGAGAAGAAGACGGTGAGAAGAGGATGTTTTACTCAATGTCTGGAGGGAGAGCCGATGTGAATCAATTGTCCGAGTAGTCCATGACGAGATTTGAAGGTAGAGGACGAGAAATTCCCCCATTAGATTGTTGGAATGGAAGAGAAACATGGGTGGACTCTAACGGGCTCCCGAAACTCTTCCAGGTGTTGCGCAAGAGGTTTAGGTATATGAGGGTGCTGGCGCCCATGCTCCACAGCCAGTTGGGTGTAATGCCACTGACGCCATTGTTGAAGAGGTTAAGCCTGCTCATTTTCGCTTGGCTTCTCAATTGAAATCTCTGCAATCCACATAGCACCTTTAGACCTCTTCGTCACCTGCAGATGTATGCAGAGGGAACAAAGGAAAGGGGCACGAGAAATTATCCTAAGGTGTACAGTCTTAATTTACTATAATATATCACAATATCATTATGATTAAAGATTTAACACTCCCCCTAAAATTGATGAATGTAAATTGTTTTGTGTATAAACTTGGGAGTATAAAATAAAAATTTATCTTTTCCAAATGCTTTAGTAAACAAAGCTGCTATCTGATCTTCTGATTTAGTATAAATCAATTCAATCAAACCATCTTGTACCTTCTCTCTAACTAAATGACAGCCCAATTCATTGTGTTTGGTCCTTTGATGAAAGACCAGATTTTATGCAGCATACAAGGCTGATTTACCGTCACATAACAATTTGATTGATTTAATTGGCAAATCAAAATTTGAAAGAAGATAATAAAGCCTTTGTGCTTATGTAGCTCCTCCTGCCATTGATCTATACTTGGCTTCAGCAGATGATCTGAATACAATTTGTTGCTTTTTTGTCTTCCATGAAATAGGATGATCTCATATAAAACAAATATACCTCGTCATTGATCTCCTTGAAATTGGACACAAAGCCCAATCAGCATCAGTATAAAGATAAATTTGCTCACTAGAACTTGAGGTAGAAAATAAACCTACTCCTAGCTAGCCTTTCAAATATCTAATAATTATGTATGCAATTGTTAAATGATTTTGACAGGCTTTGACATGAATAAAGAAAGTAAATTCACCACATAAGTAATATCAGGCCTGGTGACAAATAAGTACATAAGGTGCCCAATTAATCTTCTGAAAATACAAGGATTTTCAAGCTCTTTACTTGACTGAAAAACATGATGTTTTTGCTCCATGGTAGTAAGTGTGGGCTTTGCTCTTAACATTTCTACACCAAAAATCACATCTAAAATACATTTCCTTTGACTTAAGAAAATTTCTTTGTTTGATCTAGCCAATTATATTCCAAGATAATATTTAGGTTTTTTCAAGTCTTTCATGTGAAAAGTCTTAAACATGTTATCCTTTAACTTAATCAAAGTTTGTTCTTGACTTCCTGCAATTAATATGTCATCTACATAAACAAGAACATTTATCAAATCACCAATAAATTTTTTTTGTAAACAAAGTGTAATATGACTTTAATTGAATGAAATCGAAGCTTTTTAACACTGCACTCAATTTATGAAATCAATTTCTTGATGCCTGTTTCCAACCATATAAGGATTTCAATAACCTAAAAACAGACTTCTCCCCCTGCTTATCATATCCTAGTGGAATTTCCATATACATTTCTTTCTCTAAATCTCCATGTAAAAAAGCATTATTAACAACTAGTTTCATTATATTCCATCCACCTATAACTGCAACAGATAATAGACATCTTACACTTGTTAATTTTGCCACGAAGGCAAAAGTATTATGAAAATCAAGTCCTTCTAGCTGTGTATATCCTTTTGCCACAAGCCTCACCTTATATCTAGCTATGGATCTATTTGAATTATATTAAATTTTACATACCCATTTAGAACCCACTACACTTTTACCTTCAAGTAGATTGATCAAATTGACATGTTTGATTATCTTCTAATGCTTTTAACTCTAATTTCATTGCTTCCTGCCAATTGACATCTGTTTGAGCTTCTTCAAACATTTTTGGTTTACAAGCTTTTGTAATAGCTATGGGAAAAACTTGATGTGCTTAAGAGAAGTGATGATAAGAAACATAATCTTTTATAGGATATGGAGTCTTGAAATAAAAACTTTTTGTTGAAGCAAGAAAGCTAGTTACATAATCTTTCAAATAAGTTGGCTTGCATCTTTACATAACACTTCTAATATTATTTTCAGTTTGATGCTGTTGAATTAGACTAAAATCTCCATTTTCATTATTCTTCACAACATCTCTTGTTGATGAAATGGCATTCTTTGTATAATTTCCTATCAATATAGTTGGTAAATTTTGTACTTCTTCATTTTCTATGACATTTTTAGAAATCTCAAATATATCAATGTTTTTTTCATCTTATAATTGAAATTGGAACCATACTCTCATTCACATTCTTCTGAAAGTTATATGGAAATACCTTTTCATGAAAAACCACATCTCAACTAATAAAAACTTGTTTTGTTTCAAGATCAATGATAAGATATGCCTTCTAGTGTGGTGGATATCCTAAAAAGATACATGAACATGCCCTCAGTTCAAACATATCAAATTGAAAATGTGAAGTGAAAGAATAACATAAACATCCAAAAACCCTCAAACTGTAATAATCTTGCAAGTAGTGAAATAACATCTCATATGGAGTTTTTTTATTTAGAATCTTTGATGGTATTCCATTGATCAAGTATCTAGCCGCTAACACATTATAACTCCAATAAGACTTGGGTAAATTGCTTTGAAACAAAAGTGCTCTTACAACATCCAAAATACATTTGTACTTCCTCTCAGCAATGTCATTCTATTGAAAGGTATGAATACAAGTATATTGATGCTCAATCCTTGATTTTTAAAGGAAATTTCAAGCTCTTTGTTAACAAATTCAGAATTTTTATCAGTTCTTATAGTTTTAATCAATGTGCTAAATTTTATTTGAACATATGTAACAAAATCTTTGATAATGCCAAGAACGTGAGATTTAAAAGATTGCATATGTGTCCATAAGAACCGAGAATGATCATCCACAATTGTAAAAAAAGTTTTGCTCTAGTCTTTGATCTGATCTGATAAGTGTAAGGAATTAATCTAAGGCTTAAAATAATTTTGATTACTTGAATTCAAGGTCTTAACCTTAATTGAAACCAAAACGACAAAATCGGCAACCCATTAAGGAGATCGGATATACCTTCTTGGGATTTGAAAAATCTCTCACCAGAGATGAAGAGTGGATGTTTCTTGCTACTCTAAACTATTCAAATGGACGACCTCTAGCGGTATCCACAAAACATCTTCCAAAGATCGGTTCTCCTTCGCTCCAACCTTGAAAACTCTTCCAGAACAGAGTTGGACCATGTGGGGACTCCTTCCAGAGAAGAGAAAAGACAGGAAGGCTTCCAAGGACGTTTTCCCACCCTTTAGCTTAATAAGGTTACCTTCTTAAGCCTTTTATATATAATAGATGCAATTTTTCACATATTTACATCTTAAACCCTAAACCCTAAACCCAAATCTTCTATATATTTACATCCTTGCCCCTATCCTAAGAACTAGTTCTAATGTGTGTGACCCACTGGGCCCAATAGTCAATTTGGTTCAAGCCAAATTTAAAAAGAACAATTCTTTTAAATTAAATCAAATCTATTATCCGATAACATATTTGATGGCTTTCCGATCATAAAGGGTACAAGCCACATCCTATGATCCCAAATGACTTTGGGGAGTTAAATAACATCCATTAAGTCTTTCCATCATCAGTTACCACATTGATATAAATTCTTCTCCATGCAATGTCCCGGTCGGTAAGGGGTTCAGCACTAACTGACAACCCCCTTAATAATCTGACTCTATGGAATCCTATACTCAGGAATGGATCAATTGAAAAACTCTTATTCCAATTATCCTATCTACCTTGGCCAAGCATTTAGAGTACTATTCCATAGGACATTTTCTCTCTCTTATCGAGAGTGAACGATCCCTTGTTGTCTGCTCAATTGTCTCCACCGAGTTTCTCTTGCACTCAATTCATTTACTATACTGGACCATCAAGGTGGTGATCCGTAATTTAATAATCAAAGTACAAGGTACATTCAGCAAAACATCTTTGATGACTCAAGTCAAAGATTCAATCGTGCCATAGTGATGACAGAATACCCTAATAGATAGTTCAGCAAGATACTGATCAAGGTTTCTAAAATGGTCAGTTCAGTGAACTCATTCTACTAATAAGCACCTGTATATATATCTTAGTGTCTCCACATTAATGACCAATGAGATCGATCATTCTCATCATATGAGAAGATATCACATACACAACTTTATTTGGATTCTTAATATCCTATCTCATAGACCTACAATTTGGAACATTTAGATCACTAGCATCTAGATGATTGATCTTATTATCATGATCTTATCATGAATCAATCATCATTGCATGTGATCAATGACTTCACTAGGAACTGCTTAAGAAGGCGATCGAATATACCTTCTTGGGATTTGAAAAATCCCTCACTAGAGATGAAGAGTGGATGTTCCTTGGTTTTTCAAACCGTTCAAATGGATGGTCACTAGTGATATCCACATGAACTTCTTCCAAGGATCGGTTCTCCTTCGCTCCAACCTTGAAAACTCTTCCAGAATGGAGTTGGACCATGCGGGGACTCCTTCCAAAGAAGAGAGAAGAGAGGGAGGCTGCCAAGGATATTCTTCCACCCTTTAGCTTAATAGGGTTTAGCTTCTTAAGCCTTTTATATATAAAAGATGCAATTTTTCATAAAAACCCAAATCTTATATATATTTACATCCTTGCCTCTGTCCTTAAAATTAGTTCTACTGTGTGCAACCCACTAGGCCCAATAGTTAATTTGGTTGAAGTCAAATTTAAAAAGAACAATTCTTTTAAATTAAATCAAATCTATTATCTGATAACATATATGACGGCTTTCTGATCATAAAGGGTATAAGCTACATCCTATGATCCCAAATAACTTTGGAGAGTTAAATAACATCAATTGAGCCTTTCCATCATCATTTACCACACGGATATAAATCATCGTTCGTGCAATGTCTCGATCAATTAGAGGTTCGGCATTGACTGTCAACCCCATTAATAATCCGACTCTATAGAATCCTGTACTCAAGAAAGGATCAATTGGAAAACTCCTTTTCCAATTATCCTATCTACCTTGACCAAAGATTTAGAGTACTATTCCATAGGATATTCTCTGTCTCTTACTGAGAGTGAATGATCCATTGTTGTCCGCTCAATTGTCTCCACCTAGTTTCTCTTGCACTCAATTCATTAACTACACTGGACCATCAAGGTAGTTATCCATAAGTTAACAATCAAAGTACAAGGTACATTTAACAAGACATCTTTGGTGACTCAAGTTAAAAATTCAATCATGTCACAGTGATGATAAAATACACTGATAAATAGTTCAGTAAGATATCGATCAAGGTTTCTAAAATGGTCAGCTTAGTGAACTCATTCTACTAATGAGTACGTATATGTGTATCTTAGTGTTTATCCGGATCTTTGATATTCTATCTCAAGGACCTATGAATTGGAACATTTAGATCACTAGTATTAGATGATTGATCTCATTATCATGATCTCATCATGATTCAATCATCATTGTATGTGATCAAGGACTTCATTATGTAATGTGTATCTAAAGATAGATTGTAAAGAATAAATACCTTTTACTTTGAATAAGATAATACAAGAAATGTCTAATCATATCACATATGATTGACTTGTAGGGCATACATTTCTATCAATAAGGACCCCAAACATCCAACAACAACAACTCAAAAGGTAAAAGACTTCTTGTTTTACCAGACTGATAAGGAACATGAGTTTGTTTTGCTCTTGGACAAATAATACAACCAGATAAAGTACCTACATTTTTAACATTCATTGACATCATATTAAGCTTTTCATCTGATGGATGTCCAAGTCGTTTGTGCCATAGTGTAGCATCAACTTCAAAAGCCAAACAGATTGGTTCTATTTTATTTCCAACAAAGTAATAGAGACTTTTAGTCTCATGGCCTGACCAATCTTCTTCTTAGTAACTAGTTCCTGAATATTAACATAAGAAGGATAAAAGGTAACTGAACAATTCAGGCTCTTAGTCCATTGATTGATTGAAACAAGGTTATGCTTGAATGTTGGAACATAGTAAGCAGCAAGTAAACATATATTCCTTGTCAATTTTATTGATTGCAGCCTTGTATTTTGACTAAAGAATTATCAGGAAGTTTGATACGTGCTAGTGCTCCTTGAACATTCATTTTATTCATAGCAGTGGTAGGAATGGAAATAATATAAGTCGTAGCTCCTAAATCCAAAATTTACAAGTTCCTCATGTTAGTTTCCATTCCATTAACATCATTGACATGAAAGCATATATTAGACATACCAGAATCTAGTAACATAATAAGATTCACATGTTGTTCTTTCGTAAGAGTGGGAGAAGAATTCTTAACCTGAAATTTCTTATGATTTGTAGGATAACCAATTAGTTTGTAACATTGCTCATGTGTATGTCCTATAATTTGACAGTGGCTGCATCTTGAAGTATTTAGCTTAAAACAATTTTCCTTCAAGTGTGTGTATATATATATATTGCAATGTGTACACCAACCTTTCTTCTCTCTTGTGTTCTCATTTTGTCCCTTATATAACAAAGCAGAATGTTCATTCATGACACTAATTTTTACTAATTTGTGAGATTCATCTTGTAAAACCATGGAATATGCTCTCCCAACATGCGGCAAAGGATCTACAAGTAAAATTGAACTTCTAACAGTAGCATAACCTTTGTTCAAGCCCATTAGAAACTATGTTAAGTGTCTCTTTTCATTGTAACTAGCATTAATACTTGGATCAAGTTGTTCAAGTTCATCCCAATGACCTTTAAAAGTATTGAAATACTTAGAAATAGAATCACTCCCTTGCTTTATACTCAAAATAGCTCTCTCCAGATTGAAAATTCTAGGATTGTCAACGGGATAAAAACATGATTTAAGATCCTTCTAGATCTCATAAGTAGTATCAATATACAACACTAAATTAACAATATCTCTATGGATCGAATTCAAAATCCAAGAGATGACCATGATGTTAACACGATCCCAGATCTTATAGATTGGATCAGTCTCCAAGGGTTTTAGAATACTACCACTGACAAACTCTGGCTTATTTTTAGTAGATAAAGCTATGACATACCTCATTGTCATACTATGTAACTATCTCCGGTCAGTATTGCAGAGATTAAGACAATTCTTGGACTATCAGAATAATTGAGGAAATAAGGACTACCAAACTCCATTGAATTAACACCATATTCCATCTCTTGAATAGAAGATCCACTTGCCTCCATCTTCCCGCTCTGATTCCAATTTGAAATCTCTGCAATCCACGTAGTACCTTTAGACCTCTTCATAACCTACAGATGTAAGCAGAGGGAACAGAGGAAAGGTGTGCGAGAAAATATCCTAAAGTGTCGAATAATTGACAACCTCAAACAAATGATGCATATATATAACTCAAGCATACACATGTGAGTATAAATTGAGCACAAGATAAGCCAACTATCTGGCCACATATACAATCTTGATTTACTATAATATCATCACAAGATCAGCATGATTAAAAACTTAACACTTTTAGGAAATCCGGGAACTTCGATAGCTTGCAAAGTGGCTAAATTCGGGGTGCTGTCGCCGGGAAAGGAGACTGAAGAAGAATTGTTCTCGATGGACAGCATGTTGCCAGAGAGATGAAGGTTGGAGAGGTTTCTGAATTTCCTAAACAAGTCTAGTACCCGCACCATCCTGTTCAACCAGTGTGAAGCTTCCAGGAAAACCTTGACGTTGCACAGCATAGAAATCGACCGTGGAATTGAACCCTACACCTTGTTACTGCTTAGATTGATGGTCTCCAATGGTTGGGCTCCAAGATCAAAATCACTAAGCTCAGCATAGGGTTCATTCAAGTTGAACTGGAGTGTCTTCAACAGCGAGGATCCTCCATTACCTCCATTGTGGTATATTATTAAACATTTCTATCACTATCAATTTCAAAATTGATACTGGTAGCAATTATTAAGAGGTATTTGGTTGATAGTATCAATTTTGAAATTTGTAGTGCAAACAAAGAATGTTATATAATACAAATGTCAACACGTTTCAATTTCGATGCTCTAACTTCTAAAAATATTAATATCAATATTTAATGCCCTGTTTGGTAACACTATTAGACACGTCTATCATTATTAATTTTAAACTTGATATTGTTGGTAATCATCTTGAGGTGTTTGGTTAATAGTATCAATTTTGAAACTTGTAGTGCAAACAGCACATGTTATATAATACAAGTGTCGACTTGTATCGATTTTGATATCGATACTCTATCTTATAGAAATATCAATATCAATACTGATATAGTATCATTTTTAATACTCTAATCAAACATGCCATAAGGTCATATTTAAAATAATAATTTACTTGAGTAATTACTTGAGTATTTAGTAAGTTACTTGTGAGCTTTATCGATTCAATTATAGATTCTTCCAAATTTGACCCATTAAAGAAATGAGTTCCTTTTCCTGATTCCATTTACACATTTAACATAATCAACGGAGGAGTTACTTCTCCAAAAGCATGTAGACTCGCTTGTATATATATATCCTTTTCTTTTGCAAGAACACCTCCCTGAAATCTCACAAATGATGCTGTTGTGCCGATGTGTGGTCTGATCTCCTCGTGGGCGGGGAGGTGTGGGTTTGAACATGTGTTGCGCGCTGACGTGCTTGTTGCCCAACCGTTGCGGCAGCTCTTCGTAAGGGCAAGCTCAACGCCCTTAGAGAGGTAGACCCGTGCCAGGGGCAAGTAGAAAAAGGATGAAAAGAGGAATGATCCTGTTTTGTGTAATGTAGGCTATGGGGTGCAAAGGTGAGTGCTGCTCATGATTGCCTCATTTATTTTAGTCGCTTCAAATTTAACTTGTTATTTAATAAGTTCGAGAATTTGAATAATAACTTGACTCTAACTTGATTTAAGCTTGAGCTCAAATATGATATGGACTCATGTATATAAACTTCGAGTTTTATCTGAACTTATATTCGAAATTTTAACTTGTACTCGTCTGTAAAACTCAATTTAATTTTTTTAAATATTTAAATGATATTAAACAAGAATTAATATTTAATATTTTATTTTTAAATAAAATATCTAATTGAATAATTAATCAAATATATAATTGAATTATTCGAGACATGTCAAATAGTGATCTCTTTCCAAGATCGGATCAATAACAAGTCTACTTTTTTGTTTGAATTTATTTATTTAATATGATAAATTTGACTAATCTGATTTTTATAGAGACAAGTTTTGAATTATTTATGGACGTTTGCACCCATTGGTACGAGTTCTTTTCTGTCACTACGAATAAACAGTAGTGCGGTGGCATATTGATTCATTTAGTTAATATATAAATCTATGAATTTTGACATCTAAATCTTAAAAATATTTATATTAATACAAATGCAAAATATGGCTCAAGCTATTTTCATAACAACATTAAACATTTTATCGCTATTAATTTTAAGATAAGATTGTTTTTGATACATATGTATATATTACTTTTCAAACTTGAAGCCTGGACTAAACATGAAACGTAATACAAAGGTTCATGTACATGAATTTTTTTATTGATATTCGATTATCTAAAAATATCGATGTCAAAATTAATAAAATATCTTTCGTAATACTCTCACAAAACCTGACATAAAATATTTGGGTGAATCTTGATGGTAAAAGCATGTTGTGGTATACCTAGGGTTTCAGTAATTTTTTTAAAATTTCTTATTTTGTGGGGGGGCTGATAAATACATCTTAACAATAATATAAACAAACGACTTTATCACTTGGGGATAAAAGTTGAGAGTAAAAAAAAAAAACTAGTATCAATTCGTTACAACGTGAAAAACAGTGTTATCCATACTAATTAATACTAGTCAAAAGCCACCCACGTGTACATGTAAAATTTATGATATTTATAATATTAAATTTATGTGAAAATGACATAAAAATATTATGTTAATATGAACAAATAATTACTAAAAAAATTTAGTGGCAATAACATGACTATCGTTGAATTACTCATGAACAACACAGTCATAAAAATAATAAGATTTTATTATTTATTTAAAAAAATAAAGTAGGCACAGTTAATAGTATGTCATGTAAATAAAATATATTAAATGATTAAAAATGAATTTAATACAAATTTAACATCGAGTTTGAGCTTCGTTATAAGCTCCCATCCAGTATGAGATTAAGTTTCGTAAACAATTTTGAGTCTAGTTTCATAATTGAGTTCAAGTCAAATTTAAATCGAGTTCTTACTCGAGTTTGAACTTCAATTCAACTCAGACCAAATAAATAATTAGCTCAACAAATAAAATACCTATCAACATTAACATGTTCATCATGGTAACTTACCAGAGATCTTAGAGAAAGAAAATTTCCACCACAGTCTTCTCTACATAAAAAACTCCTTTTTTCAGAAATGCCGATCTATTAATCTATATATAATTTTCAAAAAAAAAAGATACCCCTTTTTAGAAATACCGATCTATCAATCTATATATAATTTCCAAAAAAAAGATACCCCTACTGCTTCCAAAGAATAAGCCTAAAATGCAAAATTTCTCCATACATAAGACATTTCATTGTCTCAATCTCTTAAGATCATGATTTAGCATCCTATACTTAAAACTTTATTATCCCATGAGCTATAAACTCTTCGGTAGGTTTGATTTTACAACTTTGATGACCTTATCTGGCCTTCTGTTCTTAGATTTAGATGAAGAATTCTCAATTTTAAACATTCTGGACTTATCTGTTCTGGAAATTTTTTTACAACACTTAAATTTAAGATCCTTTGATTAGTCTTGATTAGACATTGTCTTCACTTCAATGTTCAGTTTGAACTCCTATTGAGCATCAGATTTCATGGCTTGATGTGCTGCCTGTTTCTGCTGATCATTAGATCTTTGAATGATCGGCCTGGAGGCTAGGCATAGATAGAGATTTGCTATATGTGTACAAGCAACAGTTAGTACCACTGAAGTTTCACTAATTTATATAGCCTAACATAATCATTGACAAATTTGCAACATCTTATTTCAAATGAGAGTTCTCTCTGAAAATTTGAAAAGTTGACAATTTCAAAAAGCTGAAAGTAAAAGAAGTGTTTGGAGTAGTGTAATTCGAAGTTGAAGAATCAAAGTTTCATATTTTTGTTATTATTTTAAACCTGGGTTATTTGATTTCAGATTCAGATTTTTGTTCTCTGGATACGTGGGTTTCAATTTATTAGATTGAAGATCTGAAGGCTACATTCGAACCCTACTTGTTCTTTGACTTTGTGTCCCTTTAAATTCAAATTCAAATTCAAATTTGATAAGTCTTTAGGTTTGGGATCATGTAACTTTTAGTTTTGCATAACATTCAAGCCGGTTCTGATTTTTATATTTCAAAAAGTTTTAGGTTTTAGAGTTTTCTCCTGATGACCTATTACAGTTTTCTATCTTTCCCAGGACTTGATTTTCAGAGTTTCATATTTTTATTACTATTTCAGACCTAGGTTATATAATTCCAGTTTCACAATTTTTGTTCTCACAGCATTGGATTTCAATTTATTTAATTTTAGTTTTAGACCTCGCCAAATTAGATTCATGTTACAAATTTTAGACCTTGAGTTCAGAATTTATTTTTATTTTTTTGAATTGAGAACTGTCTTTGACTTGCTTGGGTTAGTTTTGATGTTTGAGGATTTCAATTCTCATTTCATATTTGCCACCCTTGATTTCAGCTTCAGATTGAACTTTTTCATTGATTTAAAGTTTCTGATCTCATTTCTAATGATTTGATTTGATTAAAGTTTTTTCAAATCCAAAAAACCTCAAGATTGAAAATTTTATTTACTGATTCTCAAGGCCGCATTTTTGTTAATATTTTATATTTTAATTAATCTAAAATCAAATAATTTGATATAAAAATTTTAGGTTTTTTAATGTTTATTTTGAGGTTTCAAAGAGTTATTTTTCAGGCTTGAAGATTTTCAGTATTGAGATTTTACATTTCGATTTTCAGATCTGAATATCATGAATTTAACTTTTTCATTTTTAGTTTTGTTAGAACATCAAGTTTTAAAGTTTCCAGACAATAGGCAGATAGTTGAACTTTTGGAATTTGTGGCTTTATGGGATTTTTAGGTTTTTAGAATTTGCACATTTATGTAATTTTGACATTTTTCTGGTACTCTGATATTTCCGGATTTCCAGATGTTTTGATATTTATTTTAGAATTCTAGACATTGCTGATAATTTCAGATTCTAAGGGTGTGTTTGGGAACGACTAGAAGTACTTTTTTTTCACTTCTCCTCCGGTCTAAAGTCCTTTTTATTTTACGTATAGCGTTTGGATATCTATTATTATGCACTTTTCCTTCTCACGGAAGGTAGAAGTAAGAAGGAATTTTTTTCTCCTTCTAACTTCAGAAAATCTCCTCCCGTACGTGAAGCCCCCCTTCCCGCTGGCGATGCCTCCCTCCACTGCCGTCCGCAACCACCCCCTGTCGTCGTCCTGCCTCCCTCCGCGACCGTCCCCCTACCGCCGTCTGCGAACCCCCGGCGCCGCCGTCGTTCGCCTCGCTCCGCGACGGCCCCCCTACCGCCGTCCGCCGTCCGCGAAGCCACCCCCCGGCGCCGTCCGCCGTCCGCGACCCCCCGCCGCCGTCCGCCCTCCGCGAAGCCACCCCTCCCCCCGTCCGCCGTCTCGCGACACCCCGGCGCCGCCGTCGTCCGCCTCGCTCCGCGACGGCCCCCGCCGCCGTCCGCCGTCCGAGCCACCCCCCCCCGCCCCCGGCGCCGTCCGCCATCGTCCGCCTCGGCGAAGCCACCCCCGGCGCCGTTCGCCGTGCGACCCCCGCCGCCGCCGTCCGCCGTCGTCCGCCTAGCTCCACGACGGCCCCCCTGCCGCCGTCCACCCTCCGCGAAGCCCCCCCCCCCCCGTGCCGTCCGCCTCCCTTCGCGGGAGTACTTCTATATTTTGATGAAAAAATGTAACCAAACCACTTTTACCTTCGTAAATGAGAAGACCTTCCAACTTGAAGTGCTTTCGAAAAGAAAGCACTTCTAAAAGAAGTCCTCCCATGATTTGCCAAACGGACCCTAAGATTACTCATTTTTATAACTTAAAGATGGAGACAATTTTTTAACTTCAAATGGAGATGGAAGTAGTAAAGATTACAATTGCTACTATTTCAATGGTATTTGATAATGCCATTTCTTGACAATTTCCATTGAGATTTTAAGATTTGAAACTTATGATTAGCACATTTATGAATATTTTAAACACCTTGTATTTTCTTATTTTTTATGTTTACTGAATTTCAGACTTCCTAGGTTTCCAAATTAATGTGTGCATCAGAAGTGCAAATTTGGCTTTATAGGCCACAAAAAAAGCATGCAATAGGGTTAAACAATGACTCCTTTACAAGTAAATCATCAAACGCAATAAAGTAAGTGTAAGGAATCGTCCATAAAAGTATGGTGCAGCGGAAGCAACGATTCCTATGGATTCCTTTAAAAATCTATCTCAATCGGAACTGAACGACGAAAATCGATCAAATCGGGTTCGAATATACCTGATAGGGATTCATATAATCCCATAGAGAGGAAGAAGATGAGCTTCTCATGCTCTTCAAACCGTTCAAGTGTCCGGTCTCCAGCAGTATCCACACGAACTTCATCCACAGCAGGTTCTCCCTTCACGCCGACCTCGAGAACTCTTCCCGAACGGAGTTCCATCGACCATGGACACCTTCTAGAGAGAGGAGGAGGTAGGGAGGAGGCTAGGGACGTGGTTTTCACCCTTGGCTTGATTGGGTTTGGCTGAAACCCTTAGTATTTATAGAGAATTTTGAAATTTTTCATAAAAATCCAAAATCTCTATAAATTACGCCCTTGCCCCTGTACTTGTGGATAAGTCCTTTTGTGTGTGACCCACTAATCCCAATAGCCTATTTGGTTGAGTCCTAAATTAAATAGAACAATTCTATTTAATTTAATTTAATCTATTATCAGATAACAGATTAATCGGCTTACCGATCATGAAGGGTACAAGCCACATCCCATGATCCCAAATGGCTATGGGGATAATCTCGTCTCCATTGAGCCTTTACATCATCAGTTACCGCATGGATATAAACCCTCATCCATCCAATGTCCCAATCGGAAAGGAGTACGGCATCGACTGTCAACTCCTTAATGTACCGACTCTATAGGATCCTATACTTGGAATTGGATCAATTGAAAAACTCCTTTTCCAATTATCCTATCTACCATGGCTAGGGATTTAGAGTACTATCCCATAGGACATTCACTCTCACTTACCGAGAGTGGATGATCCCTTGTTGTCCGCTCAATTGCCTCCATTGGGTTTTCCTTATACCCAATCCATAGCTATACTAGACCATCTAAACGGTGATCCATAAGACAATGGTCAAAGCACAAGTTCCACCCAACCAGGCATCTTTGGCGACTCAGGTCAAATGTCCAACCATGCAACCGTGATGATAGAAAACCCTAATAGACAGTTCGGTAAGATACCATTCAGGGTTTCTAATTCGGTCAGTTTAGTGAACTCATTCAACTAATGAGCACTTGCATGTGTATCTCAGTGTCTCCACACTAATGACCAATGAGATCGGTCATCCTCATCACATGAGAAGATATCACATACACTAGTCTATTCGGATCCTTGATGTCCCGTCTCAAGTATCCTATGACTAGGAACATTTAGATCAAATACCTCTAAATGATCAATCTCATTATCATAATCTTATCATGATTTAATCATCATTATATTTGATCAAAGACTTCATTATGATATTCGCATCTAATAAGAGCTTATAATGAAGATTTGCCTAATTAATTGAATGAGATATTTCTAGAAATGTCAAATCATATCATATATGATTGGCTTGTAGGGCATACATTTCTATCAGTAAGAACAATGAAATAATGAGTTGTATACATACCAAGGTTGAGCACATTTTAAAAAAATCAAAATGCATGTGTAAAAGAAAAGAAGACAATAAATTTAAGAATGTTGCCCATCACAATAAAACTTTAGAAACTAATATATTTTAAGATCAAAAAGGATAATCATAATTTTTAAAAAACATTGAATTGCATAATCATAATTTCAAAAAAATAATGGAATATGCATTATGGACAACCAAAAATAGGAACCTACAAGAATCAATCTCATTTAAGACTGAAAATTACTTTATCCATCTCGAGATTTTTGTTTTTCTCTTACTCTCATAAATACATATAAATCAAGTGAAAATATTTTAAGCCATTCATTTTATTTATGTATACTGTGAGAGTACAGTTAGTTCAAATCATATACACATGAATATATGGCCTAAAATTGTAATGCTATATAACATTAAGATATAAGCCATTACACTTGAATCAGTATTGCTATATATTGGTCGTCTTAGAAATACACAGTAATCCATGGTTTGAGATGATTCCTACATGTTGGCACCTAAAATTTACCAATTTTAAAAATAATAATAACTTAGAAGAAAAGGAAAGAAGTGGAGACCACTTCCACTCAAGCTCTATGCAAAATGGAATTCTTTTCCTAAATAAATTAGGATCTAGATCCGTAAAATAGCAAAAAAATTTACAATGGTTTCTAAGTCATAATCAAGATGGGATGTCAAATCCAACCAAATGGGGATCTTAAATCCCACTACAATTTGGATGTTATGTCCTATCCAAATTGAATCATTCTTCAACTGGGATTCCATAAAGAGGAAAAAGGGACATGGGACATTCAAACACATGTCCAAAAGATCCTACAAATATGAAAATCAAAGAAATTCAAGAGCTCACAGCAATCTACAGGTTTGTAGTCCAGATGTTTAGTAAGAAATCAGGTCTACTTGCTATGGGACAGTGGCTAATGACTAAAAAAATCATAATCTCAAGAGCTTGTCATGATTAAGAATCAGCAAAGGGGGGCTACTGGGCCCAAAACTCAGCAGACACAAGGGAAAAGTGCAATCTGGCAATTGCAGGGTTAGAAAATAAATAAAAAAAGGCAGACTATGGACCAATCAGGATCAAGCAAAGTAAGAGCAAAAGGCAACTATTATATGATCAGCCAGCCACAAAGCAATCCCAAAACTTGTCATAGTTAGAAACAAGCAAAATCAGTGAAAAAAAATTGATACATATTCAGACTCCTTTAAACTTCAAGGAATTCAAGAACATAAATCTCAAATCTGAAACTTACACCCTAGAACCCACAAATCTTAATGGGGTGTATGGTTGCACAATAATTTTTTGTAGACTTTCATGATCAAAAATTATATTATAAGAAAATGTGAATCAACCAAGGACATAAAATTATCTTGTTTGGAGGGATGTGATAACAAAAAAGTGAAACCGCCACATGTGACCAAATAAAATGGGGGACCACAAGAAAAAAAAAGAGGTGAAACCCCTTTTTTGTCTAAGATGAAAATCATTTTCAAAATATAAAATTGTCAAGCTTGTCAAACACCTCTTTTAAAAAAGATTTAGTACAATTTTTAAAAGTTAAAATAAAAACCTCCACTATCATGCAACCAAAATAAGAGTTTACATATTTAGTGACTTTTGATATTTCTTTACTTTACAAGTCTTCAAAGCTTTTAGTTCGTATTTTCCCACAATTTATGATTCTTCAGTTCCCATGATTTACAAATTCTGGATTTTTGCAGAATTTCAAACATTTTCAAATTTTAAAAATTTCAATCCCTGAACTTTCAACACCTTTAAACTTCAAGGGATTCAAGAAGATAAACCTCAGATTTGAAACTTACATCCTAGAACCCACGTACACAAATAATTGAATACAAAAACATCAATCTCAAAACAGTAGTTGATTTATAATAAATTCCTGGGCTGATTGGCCGTCTGATATCTACCGACACATTAAAATTAAGAATTGAAACTTACATGGTGATTCAAACTACGGTTGGTAAATTAAGGGTTCCTGTTAACCATGGAATAGTACACATTCATATAGCATATTCAGGTCCCTGTTAAAATCAGTTAACCACCGTTGCATGTATGTTGATTTATATGTATGGTTGTGTGCTATGGTTGGTAAATTAAGGTCCCTGCTAAAATCAACTCCTTTAAAATATCTATCTACATTTAGATGCAAAATTAAGGGCCCTGATGGTAAATTAAATTTTAGAGAAGGTTTATCTTAGATTAAAAATAAGATGCCTACCTGCACATTAAAATGCTGAAAGATATAGAGAAAAAGAAAAATTCAAGCGTGGTTTATGATATGATTAAACAAAACCAAGTGAATTTAAAATTGGTTGAAGATACGATCAAACTTTTTTTTGGAAAGATAAGATTCTATCGTGGTAGTTGTAAACATATTATCATTCAAATACACGAGGAATTGAAAAGTTGTCTCCGGGAACCTATAAATAACTATTTCCAAGATTGGTATAAACAAAGACCAAACAGAACGTGAGAACGATGTCCCGGGAGTCACATTCTCACAGAAGGATAACGAGAGGATCCATTTGGTTAAGGGTAAAACGAAAATTAATGAAAATCTTTTACATGGGATCAAGTTTTCTCGGAAAAAGATTTACGCATCCCTTATTTGGTTCATTTGAAAATTATTTCTAGAAAATTGAATACTTTAATATACAAGTTCTTAATTTTTTTAAGTAACTTTGAACATCCGAACTCTAAATTAAAAAACAAAAACATTTTTCTTTCATAAATATTTAAGTACGTGAAATTTGATTTGTTACATGTTATTCTTGAATCCTAGTTTGGTAGTTTAATATCTTAAAACTTGTATGGTTTTTTTTAAATTATATAAATTTTGCATATTAAAATCATATTTTTTATATAAATACATCTTCATAAAAATTAAATTATTTAAAATTATTTAAAATTATTTAAATAATATGATTTTTAACGATAATTTTTTACATAATGTGAGTAAAATGCCGTTTTTCAATTTTTATTTTTTAAAAATATTATTATTTATTTAAAAACAGAAACAAGACATAATACCGGAGATAGATACTTTTTAATACAAATTAAAAAAATTTAAGTAATATTATTTTAAAGACGTTCAAACAGTGAAGAGAATCATTAATAAAAATAAATTTAAAAATGTATAAAAATTTTATTTTTTTACAAAGATGTATTTAAGTAGTATAACTTATATAAATTAATATATATAAAGGCAACATTATAATTTATATTGATAAATCATTGGTTTTTTTTGAAGTCTTATCGTAAATTGAATCCTCCTTTCAATTGAGAAAACCAAGCCGCTGGTTGCAGCCCGAAAACGGCATCCATAGAAATTTTAAGGATGCCAAAATCAGCATATTTTGGTAGTCAACGGATGATGTTTTCGATTGATTTAGTTTTACGTGGAACCAAATAACCACGATGACCAAGAAATAGGTAAAAGTCGTCCTATGTAACTGTTTTACACGGATCCAAATGCGCCATAAGTCTTCGAATGAAGAGGAAGAACCTACATGAGGCGCTAGGCTCGCATGCTGCTAGATCGGCGGACAGCAGGAGATGCGAAACCGTCAGGAGCCTGGAGGCATGTTGCTAGTCGACGAGTGATGGAGTAGATGAAAGGTGAGGAACGGCAGAGCAGAAGGCAGGAGAGAACGGGAGCCCGTACGTATCTGGAGGCGGGCGTATGAATAGGGACAACCCCTTCTGCCGAAAAAGGATGCCTAGAGATGGTAAGAGTTTCGATGACAATTACCTTGTAAAGGTCATAAGGTAGCTGGTTCTTGCGAATGCTTCACTACATTCGGCTGAGGGGGCAAGGGATGTAGACGGAGCCCTCGAACGATGCCAGATCAAAAGGCCGACGAAACCATCGGATGAGGGCAGACGGCAGGAGAATCCAAGAGAAAATTTGTAAAGTAACACAATCCTAAATTTTGTTTCCAAAAATGGCACGGTAAAATTACGGTAGTAACTTCAGGTCGAAAAAGGAGAAATCGCTAGGCTCTCTGGTGGGTTTTGACTGGGAGCAAAGTCGCTAGTTTACCCAGCGACTTCCTTTTTTAAAAAAAAAAATTGAGTGAAAGTCGCTAGAGCACTTAGCGACTTTCACTCAAATTTTTTTTAAAAAAAGGAAACCCAACAACTTTGCGCCCAGTCGCTGTTCTCCTCAGTGATTTTGCCAAACCCGCGGGGAGACTAGCGATTTCTCCCTAAATTTTACCATGCTATTTCTGGAAATAAAGTTTAGAACTGTGTTACTTTAAAAATTTTCTCAAAGAATCCATTGGGAGCCTACGGCGTTGGGCGAAATCATCGGTTGTAAACAAACGACTAATAGTGTTAGAAAAACCATCGTCGGAACGTGTCTACCATATGAGAAATCGAAGAAGAGGAGTTACTGGGAGAAGCCTTCCCCCACCACCGTTAAAGAGAGGGACGATGCGTAAAAAGCCTTTGCTCGCGTTTGGAAATATGGCAACATTACTGCCCGAAAGACAAGTGGCTTGGCATGGTGTAACAGGGAGACGCGAGGCTTTGAACTCGAAGATACGGTCACGAAGAACACTCGAAAGATCAAAAGGCAGCATTCGCGTCTCTATGTATTGGTTATAGATTAATCAATGGAAGTCATGAATAAACACCTAACAATGGGTAATAAGTCTGTTAAACACTTGTTAGGGTGCATTTGGATCCCCGTAAAATTAGTCACCGGGGTCAAGTTTTTTGGAAAACATCATCTCTCGAAACACCGTTTTGATGGAGTTATCTTTAATTCAGTTTATAAATTTTTATTCAAGGTCTTAAGTTTACGTGTATGTACCGGACGGATGCACTTATTTTTAAAAACATGAGATTTCAAAAAAAAATTAAGAATGTTAAATTTTAGAACATGTTCAGAAAATATAAAGAATTATGATCATCGATACAAAAAATTTTACTGATAAAATATAAAATAATTTTAAAATTTTTTAGACTTTTATAGAGGATAAAGTGTCGTAATCATAAGATTCAAAATGTCTTTTAAAAAATTTGATATTAAATAAATTTTAAAATATTTTACAACTAACCAAATAGTTGAAGACATATTCAAAGAAAGTCATTTTCAAATCTTCCAAATGCAAATTTTGAATATCCTTTTCCGAGAAAATTTGGTAGCTGGCAAAACGTTTTCACCGTATTCCTCGTTCCTTTTCAACCAAATGGACCTTATTTTTAATTATTCCTCTTTCCCAATAGTTTTATAAATTTCCGAACGTGTACTCTCAAGACTTTGTCGTAACATACGCTGATATTAATTCAACTTCATCTACGTCTCATATTAGTTTTAATCATTTATCCGAAGCTAGTCACCGGAAGATTAATATTTCTGTACAGAAATAATGATAAAAGATAAAATGCCGGTTAACCCATGATCTTAGAACGTTCTAGAATTTTCTAGAACAGTGTTCTCGATACTATCTTGTACTCTATGCCTAGGGTTGTGAGCCGTTCGGGTCAGTTCAATTTTGACTCTTTTTTTTGAAATCAAAATTCAATCGAAAAGTGGACAGAATCAAATTAAATTAGTTTCATCGAATCTTAAATTGATTGTAAATTAGTTTGATTAAGTTCGATTTGTCAATTTAATATATAAATATATTTAAATAAAATAAAATTTATATTATTAATAATTAAAGTTAGCATAAATTTAATATTTGTTTATGATACATAAGTATATCTTTAAATTAATTAACTAATTAATTAAAAGAAGATTAATTACATGATACAGTCTTCGTAAAAACACGATGAAATAAATGTTTCAAAGAAGTTATCTGAGTCATACAATCTTACCTAATAACATGTTATTAATAATAATTATTTTATTTATTTAAATAAAATAAATTTTATGTTATTAATAATTAAAGTTAACTTCTTTGATTATATTTTTTATAATGCATCATTATATCTTGCCTAATAAATTCAAGAAGACTATTATAAATGATATTCAAGAAGATTAACTACATGATACAGTCTTCGTAAAAACATGATGAAATAAGTGTTTCAAAGAAGTTATCTAAGTCATACAATCTTGCTTAATAACATGCTACTAAAAATAACTATTTTATTTATTTAAATAAACTAAAATAAAATAAAATAAAATTTATATTATTATTAATTAAAGTTAACATAAAATGAATATTTGATTATGATACATAAATATATCTTTAAATTAATTAACTTAAATCTATAATAATATACATGCAAAATTGATATATTATATTTTAAAAATTAATATAATATATAAATAAACAGAATCAAGTCAGGTCAATTTATCGGATTGATTCGATTCAGTGTCAAAATGAATTAAACCGATAAAAATTATCATTTCGATTCATTTCGAAAAATTAAATAAACAGTTTTTTAAATCAAATCAACTAATCGATTTGATTTGATTTATCAATTTAGATGAAGATACATTCTTAATATCGACTTAGAATTTTTCGAAATTCAAATTAATATTTATATTTTTAAAAAAATTTAAAGAAAAGAAAAAGTTTCGATTTATCCACATACTACGCGGCACGTATCCCGTAACCGGTGATCTGGAACTCTCTAGTACCTGGGAGAAGGTCCCCCTCCCTTCCGGTAGGTTCCCTTCGCCGGCCGACACCTTGCAAGACGATGGCGAATCCTCTGCTCCCGGGCGATAAAAGACCGCCGCAACGCTCCTCTTCCCCAGCAATTTTCTCCTGTTTCGCAGCTAGTTCTTCCGCAGATTCCCACCTCGCGATCTCAGGCTTCAATCTTCCCTCCGTCTACGAGTTCTCGAGTGCCCCGTCATCCGCCGCGCCGCCTGCAGAGTCCCGTCGGCTTCGCCCGCCATGAATCCCGACAAGTTCACGCACAAGACGAACGAGGCCCTGGCCAAGGCGCACGAGATCGCCCTCGACGCCGGGCACGCCCAGCTTACTCCCATCCACCTCGCCGCCGCCCTCGCCTCGGACGCCAACGGCATTCTCCACCAGGCCGTCGTCAATGCCGCAGGGGGTTCTGATTCCGCCGCCGCCTCCTTCGAACGGGTCCTCTCGCGGTCCCTCCAGAAGCTGCCGTCCCAGCACCCTCCCCCCGAGGAGATCCCGGCGTCCACCTCCCTCATCAAATGCCTTCGCCGCTCCCAGTCGTCGCAGAAGTCCCGCGGCGACACCCACCTCGCCGTCGACCAGCTCATCCGGGGCCTCCTCGAGGACTCCCAAGTTTCCGATTGCCTCAAGGAGGCGGGCGTCAGCGCCGCCACCGTGCGCGCCGAGGTCGACAAGCTTCGGGGCACGGAGGGGCGCCGGGTGGAGAGCGCCTCCGGGGACACCAATTTCCAGGCATTGAAGACCTACGGCAGAGACCTGGTCGAGCAGGCCGGGAAGCTCGATCCCGTCATCGGCCGGGACGAAGAAATCCGGCGCGTGATTCGGATCCTCTCCAGGAGGACTAAGAACAACCCGGTGCTGATAGGGGAGCCGGGCGTGGGGAAGACGGCGGTGGTGGAAGGGCTGGCACAGAGGATTGTGAGGGGAGACGTGCCTAGCAACCTCGCAGACGTGAGGCTGGTGGCGCTCGACATGGGCGCCCTCGTCGCCGGCGCGAAATACCGCGGGGAATTCGAGGAGCGTCTCAAGGCCGTTCTCAAGGAGGTCGAGGAAGCGAACGGCAAGGTCATCCTCTTCATCGACGAGATCCACCTCGTCCTAGGCGCAGGTGAGTGGATTGCCCGCATTCATATCTGGCTTTTTCGTGTATGGTTCGCGGTTCTGGGCAAATCACACAAAAGAAATCGTATTCAAAATCATAAATTGCAGTTATCGCTTCTGGTTTAGATCATTTTTTTGGTGAATTTCAACACAAATGTAGCTTTGGATCACAGAACTTTGAAATCAGCGAATTGAATTGATCGAAGTTTTCGAATTTACTCAGATGATATCGATCTCTTGACGCACTGAATTTTTGATTTCCAGGTCGAACGGAAGGATCCATGGATGCTGCCAATCTGTTCAAACCGATGTTGGCACGCGGCCAACTACGTTGCATCGGTGCAACGACACTTGACGAGTACAGGAAGTACGTCGAGAAGGATGCCGCCTTCGAGCGGCGGTTCCAGCAAGTTTACGTGGCAGAGCCGAGTGTGGCTGACACTATCAGCATTCTGAGGGGGTTGAAAGAAAGATATGAGGGGCACCATGGTGTGAGGATACAGGATCGAGCGTTGGTGATGGCGGCACAATTATCTAACCGATATATCACTGGTAAGTTAGCTGCCCCGGCCATTCTACTGAATGGGACTTCTGATCTTAATGTCATTGCTTGCTTTCTTCTAATTTGTGTGTATATATGTGTGTGTGTATGCTCGATCTCCTTTTTAATAGATGAATGACCGGTTGTTTGTTCCTACTGATTGTGAAGGTCGACATCTTCCTGACAAGGCTATTGATTTGGTGGACGAAGCCTGCGCCAATGTCAGAGTTCAACTTGACAGTCAGCCGGAGGAAATTGACAACCTTGAGAGGAAGAGAATCCAATTAGAGGTGGAGCTTCACGCCCTGGAGAAGGAGAAGGACAAAGCCAGCAAGGCTCGGCTAGTGGATGTATGTGTTGTCTCTCTCCATGTCGATCCCAGTTGTGGCTTGATTTTGACAGAGAAATTTAAGTTAATGACGGAGATCATCAATTCTTGCAGGTTAGAAGGGAGCTGGATGACTTGAGAGATGCACTGCAGCCATTGACGATGAGGTATAGGAAGGAGAAGGAGAGGATTGACGAGATCCGGAGGCTCAAACAACGTCGGGAGGAGCTAATGTTCAGTGTGCAGGAGGCAGAAAGGAGGATGGACCTTGCCAGGGTTGCCGATCTGAAGTATGGGGCAATCCAAGAGATCGACGCCGCCATAGCCAACCTTGAAGGAACGGCCAACGAGAACTTGATGCTTACCGAGACTGTTGGCCCAGACCAGATTGCAGAGGTATGTCCTCTTAATTCTTCTTTGCCTACATCTAGAAGCCACACCGGAAGTTGTTGAAGAATGAATGCTCATCACCTCTGTCGGTTGAATGTTGTTGTAGGTCGTGAGTCGATGGACTGGAATTCCGGTGACAAGGCTCGGGCAGAACGACAAACAAAGGTTGATGGGCCTTGCGGAGAGGCTGCACCAGAGAGTTGTCGGCCAAGATCAAGCCGTCACGGCAGTCGCGGAGGCGGTGTTGAGATCAAGGGCTGGCTTAGGCAGGCCGCAGCAGCCGACAGGTTCCTTTCTGTTCTTGGGTCCTACGGGTGTTGGCAAGACGGAGCTTGCAAAGGCTCTTGCAGAACAGTTGTTCGACAATGAAAACTTACTTGTGCGTATCGACATGTCCGAGTACATGGAGCAGCATTCTGTGGCACGGCTGATCGGTGCCCCTCCTGGGTAGGGAAATTAAATTGAAGGAGCTTGTCTTGGTAGAGTCCGTCATGGTCGGTTCTTTTTTGTTGATACCTTAATCTCTTTGTAGGTATGTAGGACACGAGGAAGGAGGACAACTTACAGAAGCAGTTAGGAGGCGGCCTTATAGTGTCGTCTTATTTGACGAGTTGGAGAAAGCTCATATCGCTGTCTTCAACACTCTGCTCCAAGTCTTGGACGATGGGCGACTCACCGACGGTCAAGGGAGGACAGTGGATTTCACCAACACCGTCATCATCATGACTTCTAACCTGGGTGCCGAGCATCTCCTCTCTGGACTTGTGGGCAAGTGCTCCATGCAAGTAGCGAGGGACCGCGTGATGAAGGAAGTAAGTTTGTTTGATAAATTACATTGCTCATTATTGTTGTGATTAAGTTATTGTTTATCCATCTCCTTATGCTCCATAGGTGAGAAGACACTTCCGACCAGAGTTGCTCAACAGACTTGACGAGATCGTGATATTTGATCCGCTATCGCACGAGCAACTTAGGAAAGTGGCGAGGCTTCAGATGAGGGGCGTTGCCGCCCGCCTCGCAGAGAGAGGGGTGGCTCTGGCCGTGACCGACGCAGCCCTGGACATTGTTTTGGAGGAGTCTTACGATCCTGTAAGTGTCATCCTCCTCCTCCTCTTCTTCTTCGGTGAAACAAGACTTGCAATCATCTGATGTGCTTGTTCTGTGCGTTGCTTCTTCGGTGTTATCTCTCGTAGGTTTATGGTGCAAGACCCATCAGGAGATGGCTAGAGAAGCGGGTGGTGACCGAGCTGTCGAGAATGCTCATCAGAGAAGAGATCGACGAGAGCACCACGGTTTATATTGATGCTTCTGCGGCCGGGGGGAAAGAATTGTCTTACCGGGTGGAGAGGAACGGTGGCCTGGTGGATGCCGCGACCGGGAAGAAGTCGGACATCTTGATCCAGTTGCCCAATGGGATGAAGAATGACGCTGCAGCGCAAGCCGTGAAGAAGATGAGGCTCCTTGCGGACGAGGACGAGGAGGACATGGAATGCTCGTAGGTGTGAATAAATAAGTGGAAATTTTGGTGTGTTGTCTTGTTTTTTTTTTCCCTTCCGTTCTGCTCCTCAAAAATGTACGGATGGCTTTGTAAGGACTTATTTTCAAGTGCAATGAAGGGAGTTTTTTTTTTCAAATAAGGTAGTTATTTTCTTTATTTTCAAAATAGTATGCTAAAAATTAAAATGATCTGAGTTCACTAGTGAAAGTAGATTGAGGTCGAGTCAAACAGCTCGGCTTTGGCTTAAAATTTAAGAGTGAGAATTTTTGAGTCTGATATACACTTTCAACTTCAAGGAATACAGGGTAATTGGAGTCTGGTCGATGTACACCTGTGTGAAACTCAGACATTTCAAACTACGCTATTCCGCTGACTTTATTTTTTTACCCTGTTATTTAAAATTAAAAAAAACGTTATTAAAAAAAATCCTTGACAATGACGTCATCTTGTTTGTTTGGGGCTCAAGTTCGGCCCCACATCAACCGGCTATATCTTGAGGGTATGCTTGGTACCATAAAATTTTTGAGATAAACTTGGGTTATCTTCAAAATTTTGAGAATAAACCAAGTTTATCCCCGAGTTATCCCGATATCAAACAGCCCATAATGTCTTATACCTACAAGATTTCCATGTATGGAACTCATCCGAATTTCTTTTTCTATCAGCAAAAATAAAAATGCTACTCATTAAACACTGTGTAGGTCAGAATACAGTAAGCTCTCTAATTCAACAGAGAAACTTGGGTAGGATCTGCGCACAGTTTCAATGTTGGGTTTTTCACGTGTGCTTGTAATATTTAAAGTATTAAAATTATGTTAAATAATATATTTGTACATAAAATTTAACTTGTACTTGTTTTATAAATATTTACTATAGTTTTAATTTGTTATTACCGTCTAAGAGACTGAGGATAGATGACATGTAAGAATATTAATTTAAATACTAAATAGTTTTGGCTACGATAAGATGACTATTGTTCATGATATAATCTGAAATGAGTCGATCAGATAGGGCAAGGAGACGGTGGAAGCAGGGCAAGGAAAAGAACAAAAAAGAGAGTCGTATGCTGGTATTTCTAAAAGATAAAAATTATATATCTACACGTATTATCTTCCGTTTCTGTTGGGTATAGAGATTTTGGGTTTTAATCTCTTATAAATCTATTCTCATAAAACTTTAATTTATATACTTGAAATATATTGTTTTTAAAAACTATCTCAACTAAAGAACAACTTAAAAGTATATTATTCAAGTACTTTTTATTTTGCTGACGAAAACGTCCGCATTTGTCTATAGATATTAAGAGAGTGTACGAGGGACATGATATTAGAGATAGACAATTTTCGCAATAGTTAAAATCCATTTAAATAAGTTTGGATCAAGGGATTGTAGATTGTAGCAACATATTTTTCAGCGACAAAAGATTTTATAACTTCATAAAATTGTCGACTAATGAGGACATATTCAAAAAACATAAACAATTATGGGATATCAATACTTTAAAAACTTTAACAAATTCATAATCTTTCATAAGCTGCATTTGCTTTTATAGTTTATTTGTAATTTTTAACTTGTTAAACCACATGTATGCTTCGCTCCTAAATTAATCCAATTTCCAGTCAGAATCACATATCTATTATCTATTTCATTTCACAACTTTAATATAAATAAACTCTCATAAATCATCTAGAGACTGCTTATAAATATTCAATACATACAATTTTGAGTTTAGCCTCTGCAATCTAAGATGGTTGACCTTTTAATTTCAAAAAAAAATTATTATAGATGAGGGTCCGGACGTCTCAAGAGGTAATGTCTTGTTTGGTTAGAGTTTCATTTTTGGTACTATATCAATATTGATATTAATATTTTCAAATGTTAGAGTATCAATATCAAAAGTAATACAAGTTAACACTTATATTACATAATATACTTTATTTACACTACAAATTTTAAAATTGATATAATTAACTAAACACCTCTTAATAATTTCTATCAATATCAATTTTAAATTGACAGTGATATAGATATCTAATAATATTATCAAATAGGGTGTAATGTCCTGATTAGTTAGAGTTTTATTTTTGGTATTATATTAATATTGATATTAATATTTTCAAATGTTAAAATATCAATATCAAAGATAATACAAGTCAACACTTGTATCATACAATATGTTTGCTTGCACTAAAAATTTTAAAAATTATACAATCAATCAAATACTTTATAATGATTCCTATTAATATCAATTTTAAAATTAATAGTAAAAAAATATTTCATAATGTTACCAAAGAGAAGTAAAAAGCAACGATGTCGAGAAGGAGAGAGAAAGAGAGGACGGACTCCTCTAACTCAAGCACCTCTCTCCTCGACCAAGACGACACAGAAAAGCCCTAACAAAATAGAGAGAGAGGCGGGGGTAGAAGCGTGCAGAGGATCCAAGAAATTGCG
Source organism: Cryptocoryne crispatula var. balansae (assembly GCA_036172225.1). Classification (NCBI taxonomy): domain Eukaryota; kingdom Viridiplantae; phylum Streptophyta; class Magnoliopsida; order Alismatales; family Araceae; genus Cryptocoryne; species Cryptocoryne crispatula. The sequence goes on from CM069921.1 coordinate 45,391,395, forward strand.
GCTGCATGTACGGCCGGCTCAAGAGAAGGAGACGAGAAGTTGGAGGAGTTTTTTTCAAATAGCACACTTTTTTTAAATTTTAAAAGTAGCACAGTAAAAGTTTAAATTGCAAATCTAACACAGTTTGGTCAAAATCGGGTTTTGAAAACTCGATTTTAAGCCCTGATACGTGCCCCGCTCGATTACGATGGCTAATGACTGTTAGATAAAATCGGGTTATAGTTTAGCGATTTAAAAATCGGGTTTATGAAACCCGACTTTCATCCACACTGGCCCACCTTTTTTAGTCTGCTAAACTCGGGTTTATGAAACCCGACTTTAGGACAGAACTCCCTGCGTCCGCTAGTCTGCTAAAATTGAGTTTGGGAAACTCGATTTTCGGACAGAACTCCCAGCGCCTACATGGCCTGCTAAAATCGAGTTTCCCAAACTCGATTTTAGGACAGAACTCCCACTCCCTACATGGCCTGATAAAATCGAGTTTCCCAAACTCGATTTTCGGACAGAACGTTTGCGCCCTACATGGCTTGCTAAAATCGAGTTTCCCAAACTCGATTTTCGGACAGAAGATTTTTCCTCCCCGTCCCTGTCTACCCTTCTAAAAATCAAATTTCTAAAACTCGATTTTCAGATAGAACCCTTTTTCACCCTCTGGGTCCTGTCTAACGTGCCTGGCAATGCCGGAAACACCTGTTTAAAGTTTGCTCTATCACAAACCATTTATCCTCATGTAACTTGACTTGATTTCAAATTCAGAATATACCATCCTTCTCATACAAGCCATTCATTTTCACAGAACCACATTTTCATACAACATGTTTAAACTTTGCTCTATCATACAACCTATTTAAACTTTGCTCTATCACAAACCATTCATTTTCATACAACCACATATACTATCTATTTCTATACAAACACCCGCATGCACAAGTTCTTTTTGAAAGAAACAAAAAAATACAACATAATCTCATACACCATTGATCATTTACAAACATAGAAGAGATTATATATAAAGATAATTCCATACACTATCATTCTTTTACAACGTAAACATAGAACATACTATATCTAAAGAACAAGGTCACCACAATCTTAAATACATATTACCCTCTCCTTCACTTGAAAAAAAAAGTGAAATCACCCTCTCCTTCCTCTCCTTGGACGAGTCTTCCTCCTAACAAGTCTTTCTTCGTCTTCTTCAGGAGGAGATAATTCTAATCTACTCGGAGAAACATCACTTGTTATGTTTTCTCCATGTCGAGTCGGGCGGACAGGCGCCGATGGAGTAATGTTGTCAATAACTTGTGATTGTTGTGTTCCATGTTGTGCGCCCGTCGGAGTAATCATGGAGGGATGGCATACTCGTCTCCGCATATAAGTTGAAAGTCCCACACCCGAAGGACCAGCACCCGAAGGACCGGCACTCGAAGGTCCGGCACAATCTTGTCCACTCCAAGCAAACGGACGTTCGAGCCATTCTCCTGATGAAGAACACCTTGGAATCATCATACGGAGCTTTTCGTGCATTTCTCGTTGCAATTCCAAAATGTCTTTCTCTTGTTTGCTCAAGCTCACCGACATGACTGGAGACGAGCATGCGTTGAATCTCATGGTGCATATGAAGCTGGCATAAACAAATTACAACACGAACAAGTATCTTTAATGTTGAATATAAAAAGAAATAATTGAGCTCAAAATTATCTAATCTTACCATTTCTCGTTCCACGGGACCCCTAGGATAGTACTGTTCGGGAGGCTGAGGAGCATCCTGAACAAGATATGGAATGGTGCGTTCCATATACCATTGTTCATACCGTTGTGTTCCATAACCCTCCAACCCGAGTGCTGACAGAAGCATGTAGTCTCTGTCGACTCTGAAAATTCGACGGGGTCCTCTCCTTTTCAGGGAAGTCCGTGAACCCAGATCGTCACCTCAAGAGGGGATGAGAAAAGAAAGGAATAAAAACTCGGAAAGCAACTCTCACCTCGGTCCCACACTCACATTGATCCCCGAACTTTCATCCCTTGGCGTCGCTCGATCACCAAAGAGACGGTTCGGGTCATGTGGGAGGAGGGTGAGAAGAAATAAACGTGGTCGCCAGGAACCATGGGTTCCGATTTATAGAATTAAAATGGAAGATGACCGTGTGTACCTTAGCGTGAAGAATGTGAGTTAAAGCTTCTCCTTCTTCGGCCGGCCGATGAAGAAGAGTCCTCAACGTGTGGGTGCTTGATATTCTATGAAACTAGACAAAAAAACAAGTAAAATATACTATTAGAACTAGACAAAGTGGAGTATATGTAAAGAGAATAACATAAAACACACAATTGACTAGAAACTGACCGGATTCGGGTTATCTCTAACCCCTTTTTTTATTTTCGGATTAACAGAGTAAAAGTAATGAAAAAAATGTAAAAAAATTATAGGAGGATGGAGAATCACTAAACAAAGAGATAGGAAAAAGAACTGAAAGATTCTGAGTTGAATAGAGGAAGATATGGCCAAATCTGTGTTGTCGAAAAAGCCGAGTAGCAGTGCAGGATCTGCCAGGCGCGACTTTTCTTCTGCACTCGTCACGACCATCCCCGACCTCGGAATCAAGTGCCGTCAATTTAAAACTCAATAAGACTTGGAGAGGAAGAACTTTGATGAAGAGAGCACTGGCAGAAGACGTCCACACACTGCTGTAGAAGCCGAAGAAGATAGACTAGGCAGATCCCCTGCAGAACAGCCTTCCTCTCTCTTGAACCGACTTTTCTCTCTCTAAAAATCACAAAATCGATGTAGGAGGGTGCTAGGACGTCTTGAGATGCCTGGGGAGTCATGCTCATGCCTTTGGAACGACCGGAATCAGAGTCCATTTATAGGAGAACAAGCAGTCTTATCGGAGCTAAAAAATAGGGTCTATGCGCCCCACCCCTGGGCGCATGCGCCCCACTGAAGGGCGCATGTTCCCCCCAGTGAGGGCGCATGGCACTGTTCCCGAGGATAATGGTCTTATCCAGTCACGGCCGTTCGGTGGTAGAGTCCCGGTGGAAAGGCTGGGTCCCTCGTGCCTCGGAGGTGGGGCGCATGTGCCCTCAAGTGAGGGCACAAGGTCACGTGCCTCCTTGGTAGGGCGCATGGCCACGTGCCCTGGGTCCCGGGCGCATGTGACCAGGAACCCGGGCGCATGGGACTGGTTTCGCGCGTCCTTCTTCCGGAAGCCATTGCGAACACTCCCGAACTCGGAATTCGACGCCGTTTGTTGCGTTGGAAAGATAACAGGACGAAGAAGCTTCCTATAGCATCGGATCAGCCATCACACCCTCCAAAACTTCAGAATTTTATCCGGAAGTTAGGACAGTGAACAGAAGGTCCGATATAGGTTAAAACGACTTCGACGGCAAACCGGAAAGGCACGGAATGCAACAAAACTTGTCCGGGGTGTAAATATGACCATAACCTTCAATGCATGATCATTAGGCATTGGTCATTCAGCCAATTTCCGTGTTTACATGATTTACGTGTGGCTTTCGCTCGGAAATTATGGCTTTTTGCGGAAAACTTCGGAAAGCCTCCAATTTTGTTCGGCGAAGCTCCAAATTAACTTAAAAAGACCCGGTATCATTCTAAGGTCAATCGCACATATTACCCTATAAAACATGAGTTTTTATGCTCTAAATGAGGCGAATTTGGCGTGTCTACAGCTTGCCTCGCCTTGATGTCGGCTTTGTAAGGGAATGGCATGTAATGAAGCGGAGTGATTCGGAGTGAACTGTAATGGAATGCAAGTGAACGTAGATGAATGTAGCGGAATGGAATGGTGATGGACTGAAAAGGTGACATCAAGGTGTAGATATAGACACGCTTATCTACCCGATCCAGCAAAATGAATCTCGCTGAGTATTCTAGATCGCTTTCATGTTCTATCAAAACCTCATATAATTGATTGGTAAAAGACATGCCCTTGGCACGAGAGATAAAAAAGTAAATGATAAAGGATAAAAGGATGTAGCCAACCCTCAGCGTGGTGAGGAGTCCTCGAATTCGTAGGTTCATCATCAGCCCGGCAACCGAACTTTGCGGTGTTCTTGTACTGTGATGGGCTAAAGTTTTGTAAAAGAGAAGTTGATCTTAAAATGAAAAGAATACCAATCCATCATATTTGGAATCTCAAGTTTATTCAAGTTTCACCAAAATACTCAGTTTAATTCTGAGTGGAAGAACCTCAAGTTCTAAAAGGGTTCGTTTTAAGCAAAATAAAATTGCTCGGGTATCGTGAAAACCATGAATCACGCTCAGGCAGAAAACTCGATATTCGGAAAACGACAAGACAGATTTAAGCCATAGTGGGATTGAAAGATAATGGTCGGACTAACATAGAATGATGGGAAAGAAGAGACAATGGCATGACAATTGCCATGACACGGTGGGATAAAAGACACGGTGGGATAAAAGAAAGGAAAGAATAAAACACGATGAGATAAAAGAGTAAAAACATGGTGAGATAAAATTGGTATGACAAGAACGAAAAGAGATGGATATGCAAACATAGAAAATTATGTAGAAAATAGTTGAAGATATAGATTGTCTATTGGAGGTCAAGACACCCGATTAGGAACCATCGTCCCTCCAATGTTCAATTTTGGCTTATCCGTGAGTGTGAAGAAATGACCAAGCCGTCGTAGATTTTGTTGAAGGGGACCTCGGGCCCGGTCATCTTCACTCTCGAGGTCTTCAACATTAATGCATATAATATGTATAAAGTGGACCTAGCATAGCTAAGTGACGAGATAGTAGAAGTGATGTGAAGTACGAAAAAATGAGCTGTTGGTGGTGATGTGATGTGAGATTGATGAGAAGCTGAGGATGAAATCTTCGAGGTAGGCGCATCGACCGCCTGGTTCATCAGCATCTCTGGTCCATCCTTGTCTTGCCTTCTGACGGAATACAACACCATGATAGGTAGCGCTTCCTCTCTTTTCGCCACAAGGTTGGTATGACGTTCCTTGGGGAACACTGATCTTGCCAATTCACCTGTTAGGACTAAAAGGTTGCCTGCACATTTCTGGTTAGTACCCAACAGACAGAATTGTCATATGAAGCAGATTGTTCATGAAATGATCAATTGAAGATTTTACTATTTGAACCATCATTTGGATGTCAAAACAAAGTTTTTAAAGATGGTTCCTTTATAAAAAATGTCATTTTTAACATTATAGACAATTTCTGAATTTTTGAGATTTTTCTGAATTTTTAGAATTTTTTGTCCATGTGCCCCCGATCGGGGGCACCTGACTATGCGCCCTAGGGTGGGGCACCTGGCCATGTGCCCCAGATGAGGGCACATGCGCCCTAAGGCCATTTTTTTTTTTTCAGAAAAAATTCTACCTGATCGCCCTTCTCCTTTTGCTTCTTCAGCTCCTGAAAATACTTAATGAAAATGATTAAATTTTTATCATTACTCATCCCTTTGCCTGTATATCGTATGCCTTGATTTTGAGTCAAAGGGAGAAGCCTTCTTAATAAGGTAGAGTAAAACAAATGACTTAATTGAAATAGGGGTAAGGGTTAACAGAACTTACCTGCCGTGTTGTGAATCTTCTTCTCTTCTACATTGAAATGCCTGAAACACTTGATAGAAAGGGGATTAGATCTTCACCGTGACTCATCCCTTTGCCCATTATGGTCAACTTTGACTTAGGTCAAAGGGAAGAGCCTTCTTAACAAGGTAATTAAAGTAAAAATGGATATGCATTGCAGAAATGAAAATATGCACGACAATCAAATAAGCATGGATGCAACTAAGGCAATGATCATGATTGAGTAAAAAAAAATTTTTTTTTTTTGGATTTTCTTGAAAACAATCATTTGGATTTTCAAAAGTATTCAATTTTTTTGGATTTTTTTTGAAGTATGTGCTTTTTTTTTGAATTTTTGAAATATTCAATTTTTTTTGGGTTTTTGAAATATTCAACTTTTTTGGGTGATTGAAATATGCACTTTTTTTGGGTTTTCGAAATATGCATTTTTTGTGTGGAGAAAATGCTGGTATTTGAAATAATTCATCGGTCTTTGGAGTTTGTCGAGACTCAAGTGGTAGATGCCATGTGCAAAAATAAAGTTCCATACCTAGAATCCTTCTAACCTTCTTCCTTTGATCGACTTGGGTTCCACCCGGATTTGGTCGGTTTACCCTACCCAAGGGGTTTAAGGAGGAAGAGTATAGAGGAAGTCCTTGATAGGGTTTGAAGATGTTGAGAGGGATTTCTCTACTCACACTCAAATTGCCCATTGGGGTTTGGCCTCTTTGGGTTTTTCTTTCTTTTTTGCTCTTTTCTATGTGGCACATATTTGGACAGGTTTTTGACCCGTGGGGACATTGCCCATCTTTTAGTGCCATTTGCCTTGACTATCATTCTGGGTACTCATTCAGACAGGTTGATCATTTTTCTTTTTTCTAACACTTTGAGGGGTTCATTGCCCATCTTTTGGCACCCTTTTGTACCCTCTGAGACGGCCTCCTACTAGGGTGGCGAGTGTTTTCGATACTACCCCTCTCTAATCTTCTCTCCCTATCTTGGACCGAGTAGAAGAGAATAGGGTAAGGGTACTTCTTCCATTTCTAGATTTCTGCCTTGCCTTTCGCAAGTGTCGGGTTGTCTGGATTCTAGGATCGGGAAGTGTTGTGTGTGTAGGATGGTACCTACCCTTGACTTCTCACGAACAACCTAGGATCGATGACTTGAGATTATACCGGCGGTTTCTCCATTTTTATGGAAAGTACTTTTTGAGGTAAACTCCATTCCAAGGATGATTCAATTTTTCTTCATATGCATTAGTCAATTCATATGCATTGCCTGGATACTTTTCAGTGACTACAAAAGGCCCTTCCCAGTTAGGTTGCAATTTGGAGCGGGGACCCCCTGGCTTAACGAATATGCGTTTGACTACCATCTCACCGATTTCGAACTTTCTCTCGACCACCCTCTTTTGATAAAACCTTTTGAGTCTATTCTGATAAGTCCGGGCATGCTCGGCGGCGGCTAGCCTTCTTTCATCCAAGAGTTCAATTTTGTGCGGAGAGATTCTCTTCTCTCATCAACGGGAATATCCTGTCGGCTGAACTCGGAGAGATGGAAGTAATACTTCGTAAGGGACCACTGCTTCCATCCCATATGCCAAAGCATACACGGTTCGTCCAGTGGGAGTCCTTACAGAAGTACGATAAGCCCCTAGCGCATCTACAAGCTTATCAGGCCTCAGACAAATTTGCTAGACTTACAAGATTTCTTGATGATTTTGATTAAGGTTTTATTAGTGGCTTCTGCTTGACCATTGCCTTGAGGATAGTATGGTGATGAATGATGCAATGAAATGTAATACCTGTTGCAAAGATCACGCAGATCTTGAGAAAGAAATTGTGGCCCGTTGTCGGTGACAATGTCACTGGGGATCCCGAACCTTGCCAGAATGTTGCGCTTGATGAAGGAGCAAACTGTTGATGCTTTAATCTCCACGAATGCTTCCGCTTCAGCCCACTTTGTGATGTACTCCATTGCCGTCAGAATGAATGATTTTGAGCGCATTTCGGAGTTGAGGTCACTCAAGGGGCCAATGATATCAAAAGCCCACATGGCGAAAGGCCATGGGGGCATGAATTGGATGAAGGGAGGATGCGGGAGAGTGAATCTTGTCGGCATGGAGTTGACATGAATGACAATGCCGGACAAAGATGGAGCAGTCTTCTTCTAGAGTTGGCTAATAATACCCTTGCCGGATGATTTTCTTAGCAAGGGCTTGGGCATTCACATGACCACCACAAACTCCAGAATGTGCTTCCTTCAGCACCAACTCAGCTTCTTCTTCATCAAGACACCGGAGTAAGATTCCACTTAGGCTTCTCTTATAGAGCACTCCTCCTAGGATTGTATACCTCTGGGATACTCTTCTGATTGCCTTCTTTTCCTTGGTGGTTGATCCAGGTGGGGTATGGTGATCTTGGCAATACCTCGCAATCTCGTCATACCAAGGTCTCTCACCTTCTTCTAATTCTTCAAACTCAATCAAGGAGATTTCTTCTTTATGTTCTAAGTATTCCTTTCTGTTGAATCTTTCCTTAACCTTCAGAAAACGTCCATCCTCAATTGCTGGAATTGTCTTCTTACAGATGTGGATAGTCCGCACTTGCACGCCCTAGTGGGACGGATAGAGATGAAGCTAGTGAAGCTAAGGCATCGGCGAGGATATTCGAGAGCGGGGGACATGAACAAAGGTGAGTTTGAAGAATAGCTTGATGTAGCGGTGGTGAGCTCTGGTAGGGTTTGAGGTTTGGATGGGAAGTTCAGTACTTGGATAGGACCTGGCGTAGGATCAATTGACTATCACCTATCACCCTCAGTTCGGTGGCACCATGGAAATGAGCGGCCTCCAGCCCGGCCAGCAAGGCTTCATACTCAGCTATGTTGTTGGTTGCTGGAAAGTTAAGCTGAAAAGCCTGTGGAATGGTGACGGTGACACCTTCAGGTGACAGAAGGACAATACCTATCCCTCTACCATGAGAGTTCAGAGCCCCGTCAAAATATAATGTCCAAAGATTGGAAGATCGGATTGACATTAGTTCGTCATCCGGGAACTCCGACCGGACTGGGTCAAAGACGGGTATAGGATGATGAGCAAGGTGTTCAGCGATAGCATAGCCCTTGATTGCCTTCTGTGGGACATAAGTAATATCAAATTGGGATAAGAAACTCTGCCATCGCCCTAACCGATCAGTCAAGACTGTACACATTTCTGTGCCAATTGTTGCAGATATCTGTTTGAAACTCCTTTACCTCTGACTTTTCTATTTCTAACCCTAACTTGACCTACTTGAAGATAAAATTTGGAAAGGTGGTAGTTACGGTGGAGGGAGGATCGAGCAAATCGATCGATGATTGAGAAAGGGGATCCACGATTGGGAGTACCCTACGGGATGAGTAGAGACGTCTCCTCGATGGAAATGTGAGTTTCAGAGAAGACGTTTTGGAAATTTCAAGTAAAATGATAGAATGAGTCTGAGTGACTCGAGGCTTGATGGAAACTGACTGAATTACCAGAGAGAAAAACTTAAGAATAAAAGGGAAAAAGGGGCTCGTGGGCCCAATGGTAATAGAAAGTGGACTCATGGGTTCAAAGCTGATGAAAAAAGTAAACGGGTACGTGGACCCGATCATAGAAATAAATGGGCATGTGAGCCCCTGTTGGGAAAAGCCCTCAGTTCTGAAGTTGATGAGGGAAGCAAATGGGCAAGCTGGCCCAATAAGAGTGGAAGGTTGAAGAGGGCTCATGGGCCCAAAGAGGGTAAGTGGGCCCTGAAGCCCATCCAAAAGATCTAGAAATAAAGGTACGAGGTTCAAACATGGCATTGTTGTATTTTGGCCTCGTGGAATGGTTTTGACTTGGGTGATATGCTCAAAAAGATGATCCAATATTGGTCTGCCCTTGGGTGGTTCTTGATACTCTTCCCCACTTGAGAACAAACGAGTCAAAGATAAGCATAAGTCTTCCAAGTCTTCTTCTTCTTCATCTGGAGCCTTTCTTCTCTTGACAGATATCATGGAACTTTTGCCATCTTCAGCCATCATCATGGTCTCCCCTTTGATAAAGAAGGTGTGGAGCTCCATGGCATATCCTGGCTGGAAGATCCTCCTTGGGATGGAACCCTCTTCATATCCCAACCCCTGCCTGCGTGGCCTTTTCGCATTTTCAATTGGCTGAGTGATCCCTTGAAGGTCCTTGCCTAAACCTCTTCCAGGCTGATAGCCCAATTTTATCATCATCCGCCATCCCAGTGTGTCTGGTAGAGAGGCGGTCATGCATATGACTTCTGGCAATTCTTCCACTGAGATCTGGGGTTGTATTGACAGACCTAGGGGTAAAGAAGCGTTGTTCAGCTCGTCCCTTATAGGCATGCTAGTCACCTTGACCACCTGTCCTTTAAAGGGAAACTTTATGCACTGGTGGTTTGTTGAAGCCACAGCTCCTATTGCCTCCAAATATGGCCTCCCAAGTATAGCCCGAAAAGTTGGATCCAATTCTAGAATATGAAAATCTATTGTGACCGTACATGGTCCAAGTTTGACTTCTAGAGTGACCACCCCATGTGTAGACTTCTTGGAGTTGTCATAGGCCGTCACCATGGCACAAGGTGGCTTGATTTCTTGCTCAGAAATACCGCACAACTGCAAAGTTTCTGGTGGCATAACGTTGATAGAAGCTCCAGTGTCAACCAAACATGATTTTACTTCGACATTACAGATGATAACAGCCACATGCAAAGCATATCTCCTAAAGTCTGGATCTGCTAATTCTTCTGAGAGAAAGTGAGTGTTGGGTGCTCACTTCTAGGGGCTAACTTCTTGTAGTGATCTTCTCGGGTGGGGAGATCTTCATTCACCGCTGACCCTTTGTAAATCTTGTTGTAGAATCTCACAGTGCGCATTTTGATCTTTTGATCAACTCAAGTATAGAAATACGGGCTGGTGTCTTATCCAAATGTTTTAACGAGATCATACGCCGTGTCTGGCAATGGTTCTTCCACTTGTTCCTCCTCCTTGGCTCCTGCGGTTGAGTTCGGCTTGGGGAAAGAGCGGCTGGAACATCCTCCCACTCGAAGCAGGGGCTATTTGGCGGTCGGGTAGAGGTGACGGGTTAAGCAGGGTGGATTGTGGTGGAACAGGTGGGATTGGTGGTTCTAGGATGATTGGGTTAGTTGGTAGAGGGGTAGGATTTGGAGGTGGTAATGATGGTGATACTGGTGGCCTAATAAGAAGAGGCCGGGGTGCAGAAGTGGTTGATGAACTTAATGAAGGTGTAGGTTGTGGGATTGGTTGTGGTGTTGGTGGTATGATAGGTTGGGGTTTTGGAGTGGTAGAGCTCGTAGGTGGGGGTTCAGGTTTGGTGGTGATTGTGGTGGTCAGATGAGCAAGGGCCGGTGTGTAGCAATGGTTGAAGGAGGTGTAGTTAGAGAGGGGGCTGGCCTAATGATGGGCCGGCGAGAAGAAGTGGCGGCCAGTGGTTGGGTTATTGAACTTGGTGGTAGTTGTGGAGTAGCAAGTGCACGGATTATCTGTCTAGGAGGGTTCCTAGCAGGAGGCCTAGCCGGGTTGACAGGCATTGTTACATTTTGGTTTTCTAGTTGCCAACCTTGAGCACGACTGGCGTCTCCCTGGACAATGGAGTGTACTAGACCAATTCCTGGGTTTGGATGTGCTAGTGCCGGTGCTGGAGTGGTAGCATGTAATGAGAGTGGATTATGAACAATCCCCAAGCCGGGTTGTTGTTGAGGTTGAGCCGGTGGACGCTACCGCTGTTGCTGCCTAGCGTTCATTGCCTGTATGCATTCCCCCATTTGGACCCAATCAATGCTGCCTTGGTCATTCAGATCGTGGATGTAATTCTTGAATTGAAAACACACTTCAACAGTGTGACCAGGGCACCGGTGGTAAGCACAGTATCGGGACATATCTACATTTGTTGGCCAAACCTCTCTTTCCTTGGGCAATTCCAACTGTTTCTCCGCCATGAGTACATTGAAGATGTCGGTCAAGGAGTAATGGAGTTGTTGGTAGTTCTCTCTCCTAGGACCTCCCCTTCGTGGTGCCTGATTGGGTGGTGGTGGTGCCCTATTGTAGGTAGGTTGACGAGGTTGCTGGGGTTGTGCTACTTATTGCGGGGTTTGTTGTGGTTGTCGTGGTTGTGGGGTCCTAACATGTTGTTGAGGGGGGTAATAGGAAACATTTTGTGGTGGGTTTCTAAACTGGTTTTGACGGTTCCCTCCCTGGTTCCCCACAATGTTTATAGCTTCGTTGTTGACCACTCCTTCGATTGTAGGCCCAACTGGTGCTGAGGAGGTTTTCCTAAAGTTTCTAGGTTTAGGGTCAAAAGGGTTTATCATGGTGGCATCCTTGAAGTGGGCTTGCAAGTATCGAACACTGTCATAGAGTTCATTCATGGTGGTAGGACGGTGCATGATCAAGACATTCCTCAAGGCAGGTGTAGTGTTGCCAATAAGCATCTTCACTTATTCCCCTTCAGAAATAACATCTGTCAATTTCTCTGCCATTCCCCTCCAGCAATCAGCAAACTTTATGAAGTCTTCCTCTGGCTTCATCTTTTCAGCAATCAAGTCTGTAATGGAGCATGCTGGTGCCACCCGGTCTCTGTATCTTTGCAAGAATTTGGTTTTGACAATATCGAAGTCTCTTGCCTCAAAGGAGTCGAGTGAGTAGAACCATTCCAATGCAGACCCTTCTAGTGATCGATGGAACAAGAAGGCAAGAACCCTATGATCATTTTTCCAGAATGAGGATTCATAGAGAAAATCTTTAAGGTGGAGAAAAGGGTTGCCAGTACCATTGTAGCGGCGATAAACTGGTAGCTCAGAAGGTGGCAGGTGTAGGAGCGCGAGAGAAGGAATGGAAATCTCGAGGCGACTTGGAATCCAGGCGACTTCTCAGCTCTTCATAACGTTAATTCATCTGGGTGAGCTGATCCGCGGTTGCCACAGTGAGAGCGGATTCTTGGTTTACTGGTTGGGGTATGTGGTTAGAGACATGATTTTGGAATTGAGGAGCATGACTTGAAGATTGTCCCATGACTTGATGGGCCAAGGGAGAAACATGGTTGAAATAAGATGGCTGAACAAATGAGGGTTGGACCACAGATGGTTGAACTACAGATGGTTGAACTACAGATGGTTGTGCTAGTGCCAATGATGGTTGAATCATAGATTGTTGAACAACAGGTGGTTGAACAAAGGGTGATTGAATGAGTGGTGGTTGAACTAGAGGACGAGGAGATAAGGCAACTTGATTGGTTTCGACGATCTGAAACAACTTTGCCCTTCACCATGGATTGTATACGGGCATTGGTTTCGGGTCGGTATAGAGAGACAACTCCCTAAAGAGTTGTTCAACATCACGAGGAGCGGATGGTTGAGGGACCTCTTGCGCTTCGGCTCAAATAATGGATTAACGACCATCGACGGATTTGGTTGATGACCCATCTCGTGCTCTCGATGTTCGGCTTGTTCCGCCATTCCAACGTGCCTTAGGACCTTAGTTGCATTGAACTTCAAGGAACAAACAAGTTGACAAAGTAAACAAAGAACTTTTTTGGTTTTTTTAGTATTTTGCAAAAAGTTAGAGGTTTGAATTTTTGTTTGACAAGCAAGTTATGTAAAGACTTGAAAGCAAAATTACGCAATGATTTTGATTAAACCTTAGGTTTATGAATTTTGTTAAGAATTGATCTCTCAACAAATGGGTTAGGATCCTAACTCCAATCTCCAATGACCTAGGTTTCACACAATCTCACCACGTGTAGGTAACGTAGGATGCTTCGGGTTTTGGGGAGTGGTACAACCAACCCGATCGTGAAGAGGAATACTCCACGTATGAGGAATTACGGAGGTCTTGATGAAAGCCAACCAAGTCAACTAGGAAGGAATATCCCAGAAGAGAGGTCGGAATCAACCAAGAGGGTGTTTTGGATGGGAGGGATAAATGGGAGAGTGAGCTCCCGCCTCAAAAAAAGTGTAAAAGAAGGAGGTAGAGAGAAGGAGAAGATAATGCAATCACGTAATAAAACAAGTAATGAGCAAAGCATAAACTTAAATAAACAAGCAATCAACACCAGACAAGCAATTAGAAACTAGACAAGCAACTAGAAACTAGAATCTAGACTTGTTTCTTATGTGAGCCAAATGAAGATAGTGAAAAGTGATGGAAAGAAGAGGGTTCAGATCTGATAGCCAAGCAAAAGGGTGGTCCACGTGGGGACGATGTGGGAACTGGGGTAAAAAGTAAAGGTGGTTCACGTGGGAACGGGTTTTGGGTAAAAAGGGGTGGTTCACGTGGGAACCGGTTTGAATGATCAAAAGAGGGCCACGTGGGGCCAATTAAAGGTGAATAATGATCTAATCCAAGTTGGGATAGATCTGGAAAAAAGGGTTTTGGTTCACGTGGGAACCGAAGTAAAGAAAGAGATTGGTTCACGTGGGAACCGGTTTAAAAGGAAAAGGGTGGTTCACGTGGGAACCGGTTTAAATAAAATGCAGAAATTAAATGGCATACTTGGCACTTCAGATCTGATGAAAGATTGGTGAAATCAGAAGTTTTGAGATAGCATGAAGTTAAGGAAGGTGGAAGGAAGGAAAGGCTCACGTGGGAACCGGTCTAGAATTAGAACTAGTTGCAAACAAACCACTAAGCACCCACGGTTGAAGACATTGCTTGTCCCACCGTGGTCGACACAAAGCTGTCGACTCTGAAAATTCGACGGGGTCCTCTCCTTTTCAGGGAAGTCCGTGAACCCAGATCGTCACCTCAAGAGGGGATGAGAAAAGAAAGGAATAAAAACTCGGAAAGCAACTCTCACCTCGGTCCCACACTCACATTGATCCCCGAACTTTCATCCCTTGGCGTCGCTCAATCACCAAAGAGACGGTTTGGGTCATGTGGGAGGAGGGTGAGAAGAAATAAACGTGGTCGCCAGGAACCATGGGTTCCGATTTATAGAATTAAAATGGAAGATGACCGTGTGTACCTTAGCGTGAAGAATGTGAGTTAAAGCTTCTCCTTCTTCGGCCGGCCGATGAAGAAGAGTCCTCAACGTGTGGGTGCTTGATATTCTATGCAACTAGACAAACAAACAAGTGAAAGATACTATTAGAACTAGACAAAGTGGAGTATATGTAAAGAGAATAACATAAAACACACAATTGACTAGAAACTGACCGGATTCGGGTTATCTCTAACCCCTTTTTTTTATTTTCGGATTAACAGAGTAAAAGTAATGCAAAAAAATGTAAAAAAATGATAGGAGGATGGAGAATCACTAAACAAAGAGATAGGAAAAAGAACTGAAAGATTCTGAGTTGAATAGAGGAAGATATGGACAAATCTGTGTTGTCGAAAAAGCCGAGTAGCAGTGCAGGATCTGCCAGGCGCGACTTTGCTTCTGCACTCGTCACGACCAGCCCGGACCACAGAATCAAGTGTCGTCGATTGCAAACTCAATAAGACTTGGAGAGGAAGAACTTTGATGAAGAGAGCACTGGCAGTAGACGTCCACACACTGCTGTAGAAGCCGAAGAAGATAGACTAGGCAGATCCCCTGCAGAACAGCCTTCCTCTCTCTTGAACCGACTTTTCTCTCTCTAAAAACTCGAAATTCTCTCTCTAAAAATCAAAAAATCGATGTAGGAGGGTGCTAGGACGTCTTGAGATGCCTGGGGAGTCATGCTCATGCCTTTGGAACGACCGGAATCAGAGTCCATTTATAGGAGAACAGGCAGTCTTATCGGAGCTAAAAAATAGGGTCTATGCGCCCCACCCCTGGGCGCATGCGCCCCACTGAAGGGCGCATGTTCCCCCCAGTGAGGGCGCATGGCACTGTTCCCGAGGATAATGGTCTTATCCAGTCCGGCCGTTCAGTGGTAGAGTCCCGGTGGAAGACTGGGTCCCTCGTGCCTCAAAGGTGGGGCGCATGTGCCCTCAAGTGAGGGCACGGGTCACGTGCCTCCTTGGTAGGGCGCATGGCCACGTGCCTCAGGTCCGGGCGCATGTGACCGGGAACTCGGGCGCATGGGAGCGGGTTTCGCGCGTCCTTCTTCCGGAAGCCATTGCGAACACTCCCGAACTCGGAATTCGACGCCGTTTGTTGCGTTGGAAAGATAACAGGACGAAGAAGCTTCCTATAGCATCGGATCAGCCATCACACCCTCCAAAACTTCAGAATTTTATCCGGAAGTTAGGGCAGTGAACAGAAGGTCCGATATAGGTTAAAACGACTTCGACGGCAAACCGGAAAGGCACGGAATGCAACAAAACTTGTCCGGGGTGTAAATATGACCATAACCTTCAATGCATGATCATTAGGCATTGGTCATTCAGCCAATTTCCGTGTTTACACGATTTACGTGTGGCTTTCGCTCGGAAATTACGGCTTTTTGCGGAAAACTTCGGAAAGCATCCGATTTTGTTCGGCGAAGCTCCAAATTAACTTAAAAAGACCCGGTATCATTCTAAGGTCAATCGCACATATTACCCTATAAAACATGAGTTTTTATGCTCTGAATGAGGCGAATTTGGCGTGTCTACAGTCTCCACTTACACCCTTCACCTCTTGACGGACAAATCAATGTGAGCTTCGACTTTGTTGATCTATCTGTTCGGTGTTGTATGTTACGTTTCAATGCCCAAGTAGCAACGACCTGTATAACATCTTCTTTACATCTGAATACATCTCCCACTGAAAGATCGTCAACATTTTCTCCTTCACCTCTTACTATAGTTGTGTCTTCCCCTCCAACATCTTCTTCATCACTTTCAATGAAAATATTACTTGCGACGGCATTATTAATCCAAGTTATATCTTCGCCGTCATGGAATGCATCAACCGCCAAGACACTATTAACCATCTCATTCGGTAGTTTATCGTTGTCACTTGATGAATCCTCAACTTCATCATTCTCATCATCTTCAACATGAGCTTCATTTTGCTCATTCATATTACTCTGAACTTGAGATAACAACTGTGTCATGGTTGGTTGATTATAAGTGCGTAGAATCCATGTACTACATCCAACCTCAGATGACATGACTAGACATTCTTTTACAACGTATAGTACGATGTCATCGACCTCAAGACATCTCGTTAAGAATATTTTAGTAGAATTGTCATCCACAACATTATTCACACCATCAAAATAATTATATAATAACTTCAAAATTATTGATCTTGAGTCACACCCAATTGCCTCAAATATGTAACTCTTCAAATCTTCGTGTCTACATCCTTCCAATATCTTGATGATACGTTCATAACCACCATAATAATAAGCATAATCATTACTTATAGAAAGCATTCCATCAAACATTAGTCGGACATTGATTACCCTCGATGCCATGTGTTTGTTATGTTGACACTAGCCTGAAATACGAACTTGTTAAGATCACATATCGGAATGGACAAATACATGAGGTTTTAGAGGTACGGAGTAGGAAAAAAATATCTAAATGGAGGACATGTTTTTAGAGGCATGCCAAAAATCAGAGGGCATATGTGTGAATATTTGTTTCTAAATAGCAGGTACCTTCCACTTCTTAGGATGGGGTTAGAATTGAGATCGGGTTTTAACCTAACAATTGTGTAGTAGTTTTGTTCAACGGTTGTGGTCGAGATCAAATTGATCCCGTCCGACGATATTCGATCCAGTGTTAATCCAATTTGTGCTCGGGGTCAAATTGATCTCATCCGACAATATCCAATCTAATTTTAATCCAATATGTCGTCCTCAAGATCAAATTGATCCAGCCGACCGATCAAGATCAGAATCGGCCGATTCCTGGATCGGATCGGCCATTGTTGATCCGATTCTTGGCAGAAGGATCGATCCGGAAAAAACCTCCGGCAGAATCGGTCGAAATCGGCCGGATCAGTCAGAATCGGATCGGCCGAATCGGTCGGGAACAAAATCAAATCGTTTTTCTTCATTTTTTGCTATTCCAATCGGATCGACCATGATCCGCCAGAATTGGTCCGAATCGCCCGGAATCGGTCCACAATCGGACCGACACTCAGGATCGGATCGTTTGTTTTTGCTTTTTTTGCTTACCGATTATGGATCGATTTTCTTCCATTGGATCGGTCGGAATCGGTCCGATCCGATCGGATCGGATCGGTACCCATTGATCCCGATTCCGATTCCGATCCCACGATCCTTGATCTTATCCAATGCTAAATTAATTGTGCCCAACGATCAAAACATAAAAAAACCAACATCCTATGACAATAAATTATGATAACGATAAACTAACATTTTATATTATCCTACAACAAAAAATTTATACAAATTGTGTTTACGTAAAATTAATCAATGAATTTAAGCATAAAATTATACCTACTAGCTGCTGCCACCTCCACAGTCCAAGAAGTTGACCGATCCTGCCACCAAGAGAGCCGCCCAAGCCCTTCTTCATTGCTCCCAACCGAAACCGCCTGACAGCCCTAACTTGCCCTGCCATCGTCAGCCCTAGTTTGCCCCGCCGCCGTCCTCTGCTGCCGTCCTCCGCCGCCGCCGCCCGAGCTGCCAATCCAGTCGATGAAAATGCTGTAGGTCGCCACCGCCGAAAGAGCACAACGTCGCCGCCGCCGGAGGAGCACCACGTCGTCACCGGGAGAGAAGGAGACGCCGCCGCGGTAAAAACGAAGGAGGAAGGTAAAAGGTAAAAGAGTCGGGGGGCTGGGGGGTTAAATCAATTTACTTAAATCGAGTTTCAAAAACTCGATTTTAGTAGGCTGCGCAAACTTGTAAAATCGAGTTTCCCAAACTCGATTTTAGCAGAGTAGCGGACGCGGGGAGTTCTGTCCCAAAGTCGGGTTTCATAAACCCGATTTTAGCATACTACAAAAGGCGGGCTGGTGTGGATGAAAGTCGGGTTTCAGAAACCCGATTTTAAAATCGCTAAACTATAATCCGATTTTATCTAAACCCGATTTTAGCAGACTACAAAAGGCGGGCCGGTGTGGATGAAAGTCGGGTTTCAGAAACCCGATTTTAAAATCGCTAAACTATAACCCGATTTTATCTAACAGTCATTAGCCATCGTAATCGAGTGGGACGCGTATCAGGGCTTAAAATCAAGTTTTCAAAACCCGATTTTGACCAAACTGTGTTAAATTTGCAATTTAAATTTTTACTGTGCTACTTTTAAAATTAAAAAAAACTCGAAGTTGGAGAGGGAGTACGTGGATGAGGACATAGAGAGCACGTACGACACACCCGTTCGCATGCCAGGCTTCACGCCATCTATGTGAGCGAAGATCCAAGGCATGCCGGATTGATGGAGAGTCGCGTCCCAGTGTGAGCAACGATTTGATCCTCGTAGACAACAGCAGGATGGAGAGGAAGTGGATGAGGAGGGGGTGGAGAGCACACCACACCCGTTCGCATGCCAGACTTCACGCCACCTATGTAAGCGAAGACGTGGAAATCCACGGCATGCCGAATCGATGAAGAGTCGCGTCCCAGTATAAGCAACGACTTGATCCTTGTAGACGACAGCAGGGGACGAGAAACAAGATTCGCTCTTCTACAAATTAGTGATAGATTTACGAGTTTTTATGTACTTAATCGTTTCTTTTATTTTTAATTTATTTAAAAAATGTTCTGGTCCATTTGATTACCTGCAAAACAAGTCCCATGTAACGAGTCTTCCCGAAAATAATATCCATTTCTCTGTTTGGATGCGTGTAAAATAATAGTCAAAATGAAAACTGCATTCAATGACCCCCTTAAAACCACCCATTTTGGCATCCAGATAACTCCACCGAGAGTCATTTTCCACTGCAACGTCTCTCTGAAACCCCTCCCCCCCCCTCTCTCTCGCAGAAGTAAGTAAATTAAATATTAAAATAAATAATATTTATTAATTTATAATATAATTTAAGTATATAATTGTTGTAAATTTCATTACCAAAATAAATTATAATGATTGGTCATATAAACTGTTCTTAAAAAATAAAAGTTATATACAAAATTATTTTCAAGACTTTGTTTTTATACGTGATGAAACTTTATAATCATCAAGTTTAAATATAAGCTGATATGGAAATATTTTACAAAAATATTCTAAATAAGATCATTTCAAGCTTACCAAAGGAGATATTTGAATCTTACTTTCCATGACAAAAAATAAATCCATATAAAATATTTTAACCAACTTTCCTTTTACATACGGCCAACCTTCGTGCTAGCATAAAGCGCCGGTTGAACGGCTCCTGGCGTAGGCATGCACTGTGAAGGAGGTGCTGGGCACCCGGTGGCGCGCTGGAGCACGGCCGTTGGGCCGCAGGAGCACAGGCCGGCAGAGGAGACGGCGGGCAGTGGGGCCACGGGTAGAATCGAACTTAGAAATTTGATTCGTCTGGAAAACTTGTCCATTCGATTTATTGAACCGAATCAAATCAATAATTTTTTTATTAATTTGATACCTCCTCGAATCGAATTTGAATCGATAAATCGGTTGATCTAATTCGACCCGATTTATATATGAGTTGTATTAATTTTGATTTTATATTATTATAAATTTAAGTTAATTAAATACAAAGATACAATTATATATTATAAATAAAATATTAATCTTCATGTTAAATTTAAATAATTATTATAATTAAAATTTTATTATACTTTAATTTATTTTATTTGAATATACGTTAAACCGATAAATTGAATCAAATTGATTGAGTTCACAAACAATTCAAGGTTCAATGAAATCACGCACTACACTACACGGTGGTGGCTACCTGAGATGGGTGGGGACAGTCGGTGTTTTTATGCAATAACTGAGAGTTGGGATTGCCTCATCCCATGGTAAAGAGAACAATCCCAATCTCCAATCAGCACACGTCACAATCACATGTCAATTCAATAATAACCGATTCATCGTTATTAAATCTTTACTGAACTATTACTGAAGTTGATGTAGTAATGAGTTACACTAACTTCAATAACTAGAGTGTTCCCTCCACCATGAGATTAAGGTGATTCAAGCTCAACAACAAAATGCAATGGTGCACATCTACTAGGCGGCAGGCACAATGCTGCACGGTGTGTGGAGGCCACAAGAGGGAGGCAAGATAGTTTCTTTTTTTATTTAGATCCAACTTAAATAAAGATTAAAATTATTATTAATTAAAATTTTAAATATATTTTTATTAGTTATATCATTGCTAAAATATTATTTAATGCCATGCAATTTCAACTAGGATTGGGTTAAACCTAATAATATAATTTTTACTATATCCATTATTATATTTTGTATTACTTTATTCTTTTTAGTTACGAGGCATTACAAGGATGTTAGAGAATACAGAAACAAAACAATAAACCCAATTGGTTAACTCTATCGTTTTATGCAATGGTTGTAACCTGCTTTAAGTGGTCAATAGATTGAACACTTGAACTCGTTGAAATGGTCGTTAGGAGCTTATGGCCATGGGTTTTCAGCACAACCAAGGTATTCTTCATCGTTTTGTAATCGATGAGTTCACCTAGACAAAAAATTGTAAACAAAAGACACTGAAAAGACAAAACATTCTCCCTGCTCTAACGCATGATTTACTTCTCGCTATTTTGATAAGTTATACGAACTGTTTGGTACAAGATTAATTTGGAGATGAACCTGATTTATCCCTAAAATTTAGGAAGTTTATCTCCTAAACAACATGGTACCAAAATCATGGGCATGACCTTCAATGCAACAGAAAAGCAATGGATTAAAGTAAACGCTCAAACCACATCGAATCATTCCGTGCATTAGAAGAAATGGATAGGAATCATAGGATGTCTAGTGCATGGGAAGATGATAGTTGACAACTGCCATACTTGCCCTGCGGTCTTCTCAAAATTGCACCACTGTAGAATGTGGCACGGTTGCAGTAACTGTTCTATGCCTGGGATCTGTCAAGATCGTGGTGACATTCAAAAAGCCAGCTTCTCTCATTGTGTTTTCCAGATCCAGAAGATAATACTCGTCGAGGAATGGTTCAGTGCACTTCATCAAGGTGAATAGCACAGGAGGCATTTCCTTGAAGAGAATTAGCAGTTAATGTTAGATGCATGTCAAACGGAAGGATGTTGTGCAAGAAACAGGGACTATCACTAGTTGAGAGAAAGGTGATTATGCGTCCCATAAAGAATATGAATGCAGCAAGATGCAACCTCAGATAGAGCGTCTGGCATGAACTGTCTAAAGGCGCGTCTGGCACGAACTGTCTAAAGGCGTACTGTGATTGGGATATTTGCCGTTTCTTTTTTCTTTTTCTAAAATAAGCACCTTCTATCATAAAATTCTTGAACTAAAAGTATGGAATGATTAAAGAAAACACTAAAGACTGAACAAATTTAGAATGACTACAACTCTAACTGCAGTACATGTTTTAACTACTATTTTGAGCCTTTATTTAAAAAAATTTAGTAGGAAAGAGAGATTCTACAAAGACAGTCAGAATACCATCTCTATAATTTTTTCACACTATTTTTTGAAATTCTTTTCAAATTGAGTGAACAAATATCATAGCTACAACTCATCATTTGCTTCACTATATCTTTCATCATCCACATTAAATTGACTGAAACCACTTCAAAGTTTTGAATTAAAACCATTTATATTAATAATTGCTAAATATATAATTTTACCCTTAAGTCTTTTACATTGTAATCTTTTACGAGTTTCCTAGATAACTAGTTTATCTTTTTGACAAGGTTTTCTACATATTTGTCCCTATAGTTATTTGACAGTTCAAACATTGTCGCTGTAATCCTAGTAAACATATAAACTCCTTGACATCTTGATTTATTTCCATTACCATATGGTTTAACTCTTAATTTACCATTATTTTATTGTTCAACAAGTAATATTACTAAATACCCTCACTTTCTTATATACACAAACACACGCAGAGAGAGAGAGAGAGAGAGAGAGAGAAAGTAAAAAATATCTTATGTGATTAGGCTTAGTCGAGTTTAACGTTAGAAGTTGATGGAAGGAGTTAATTCTTGAACGGAGTAGGATTTCAGGAAGGTTAAATGTTTATAAGATTCCAGGGATATATTTGGAATATCAAAGAACTATAGGGATGGCTACATAAAAATACTTTGACAAATGATTTACGAGCTTTTACTTTGACTGAAAATGCATCTAAATATCGTCACTTAATTGCATCCTGGTTTTCCAACACATTAAATGGTCAAATGAGTCTTCATTTAGCTAACTGGAACACTGCTGCGCTGTTCTAGTCCCAGTTAACAGTGGACTTCAGGTAAGGTTTATCTCACTGCCATTTATGTATCTTGAGTCTGGACATTCTAGACCATATGGTAATAACAAAAATGCATATTGTCATTTTTCACTTACTGGGTATAGACTCACCTTTAAATCCCTTAGCTTAAAATAAAGATAAATTATTAATAGTAATTTTCACTCTTGATGTACTCTTACACACTAGACTCCTTCCAAAATAACAATAAAATTGGAATGCAACGCCACCATCCTTCATTTCTTGTGTAACATGAGTCTAGTCAAGCCACACCCATCAGAAACAAAGATGGAGGTACATTACCCTAGTTGCTATTTCATTTCTAGTGCACCAAAGTCTAGTTGCACTAGACCCCATCAGAAGTAAGAATAGAAGCATGAAGCATAATCTTTAATCACTACTCATGTATCCCAAGTCTGGTCGTACTAGATTTAATTAGATGTAAGGATATGGGTACTCAGCGTAAACCATTCCCCTTTTATACCAAACTCACCAGACACCTTTAAATATGTGGATGACAAGTGCATTTTATCGTCCTGCTAAGCAGCTCCAACAAATTGTAACTCCTGTACACTCTATCCTTGTAGGACGAGTTTAATGGAATCTCTCCCCATAACTATAAATACGTTCATTCATGTATGATCAATACATAATAATTCATTTTTTCACAATTAACACGCTTAATTCAAAAGATTAATCAATTTATTTAAGGCATGCTTCCTTGCAAAGTCAGACAATAATTGCCCACTAAATTATGCCTCAATCATGATAAATTAGCTCCACTAAACTAATGATACTTCATTTGAAATTTCAGGATAAGCATCTAACCAAAAAGTGCATTTCCATGTAAATTTCAAAATAGACATGCTTTTAGAACTATTAATTAATCATTACAAACCACTTAAGCATGGTTTGATCAAACATGATTACTAAGAGAGTATTGACACTGGAAAAATTGTCACATGAAATAGAGAAGTTCAATCCTACTCCAATTCGGACCCGGATTCTATTCAAATTCGGATTCCAGACCCAAGTTGAAATCAATTTCCAATCCCCAAAGTCTGGATATCAATTTTAAGACAAATCTGGAGTTAAATTCAACTTCGGACAAAATTCAAGAAAAAGAAGTAACAAGTTCTATATTTGCTAGAATTTTATTCTCAGTCAAAAAATTCAGAGGGTAATGGATTCTAAAATACTATTTTAAGGACTCACTATAACCCATTTTCAAACCCTAGTTTGAGACAATTTTCGGAGCTCAATTTGGGCCAATTTTGAGACACTTATGAGCTACAAATCAGCAAAAATTCGTAATTCCTACATGGGTCTACTATTGGGCCACCTAAAGAATGTAATTTGAGTCTAATATGGGCCCACAAAGTTACCCAATCAAACCCAAACAATGCCCATTTATTGCTCAATTTTTCTCATATATTGGGCAAATCTCAGCCATTATATATGAGATTCTTGCACCTCTTTCCACCCTCGTATCAACCACTCTTGTCACGATCCGGATTTTTAACATGAATCCGGCGACGTAACGGGGAAGAATATCGGTTTGGGACCAAAATCAGACTAAAATCACAACCCAAATAAACAATTCCAAAAATTTTGTCCAGATAACACTATGAAATTACAATCTAAATAATACCAACATTGAACAAGTACTCCACTAGCTCCTCGAACTCCAAAACACCACTACGCTTCTGCTGTGCTAAACCTGTACTCCTGAAAATATTAACAACGGAAGGAGTGAGTCACCACAGACTCAGTAGGACTTACACCCGAACTACCCTACTATAATAATGATTCTCTATTGATATTAAAGATATAATAAGCCTAAAAATCAGATTATAATACATAGAGCGTAAACTAATTATATATCTTCAATTAAGTTATTATAATGTCATTCAACTACCCCATATGATAACATGACTCTATATGCACTAAAACCAACATATCCTGCACATTTACTATTCTAGGTATCTCATAACACCTACACTTGACATAAAACCAAAAGACAGAACAAGACCACTAACATCTATGCCAAAATGCACAACTAAACACCTGTCTGAGTAAATATCATGCTCCATTTGAATAATGTAGCCACATCACAAAACTAGCACCAGATTTATCATATAGTAAGAAGTAACATATAGTAACTAAATCCCATAGTACCCCTAGGCAGGGGAGTACTTAAGATAAACCGCGGTATCCGGGATCGAAGGATGCTCCGGATTCAACTAATCTCCGCTGCCCACGGGCCACTAATATAGTCTGGTGAAGTACATTTCCATCACAATGCAGCTCACTGCATTAACCACATTTCACACAATGCAAGCATATAAATAACTTAGACAGTAACCATGAACATAAAATTGGCAATCCAAACATGAAATACATAGATAAACACCCATGGTTCTATGCACCACATATTTGCATACCACACCACAACCATAACCAATCAATCATAAGATGCATATAAATAGGATCATGCAAGTTACAACCTACTTTGACAAACACTATGTTTAAACCTTACATCGGCTTTTTAACAAATCGAGATATACATATTTAAGATTACCGCGATGCAACAATGCTAAACTAACTACATTCAACTATAAAGACATATCTAACATGCTAACATGCATAATTGAATAATTATCTAACATGACGAATAATCATGGATATAGGACAATCTAAACATGTATGATTAAACAAGCTAATCTAAACTCTATTTAATCATGTTAATAAATCAAAACAACCCACTAATTACATTCTATTAATCCTGGTGATCTAACCATGATTTTTACGGTTTAATCAAATATATTAGAGTGCTAAGAATAGCCGAGACGCCTACCTTAACGGCGACGACGAACGGCGCACGGAATTCCAACGGAGTCGATCCGGGTGAAGAATATGCCGCAGTCACGACGGCGATGAAAAACCAAACCGAACGGTATCTTGATAATCTGTTGGAAAAAGAGAATAATATTGAATGAAAGAGAATAATAGAGAGAATAGAAGAGAAAGAGAGAGGTGATATGAGAGAGAGGGAGAGAGAGGGGGGATATGAGAGAGGAGAGAGAGAGGGCTACCGCGGAGAGAGGGGGGGGAGAATAGCCGAGGTCGCGGAAGGCGGCGGCGACGCGTGGGGCGACGCGCGGCGGGCGGCGGGCGGCCGCGGATGGCGGCGGCTCGCGCGGCGGCTGGCCGGCGGGCGTCGGCGACGGCCGCGCGCGCGCGGCGGGGTGGACGGCGGCGGCGGTTGCCGCGGTTGGGCGGCGGGGGCGGCGGCGCGGGGGCGGCGCCGGCGAGTGACGCGGCGACGCCGCGGGTGCGGCGGGGGCGGCGACGGTTGCCGCGCCGCGGTGGCGGTGGTGGCGTGGGGGAGCCGAAGGCGGCGAAGCCGGGGGAGGGGTGTCGACGGGGCCGGCGGCGGACGGCGCGCGTGTGCCTACGAGGTCAACGGGGGGGGGGGGGGGTCATGCCACGGGCGGCGCTGCCGCGAGCGGGCGCGACGACGGGGAGGGCGGCGGCGGCCGAGGCGGCCGAGGCGCGCGGTTGCACGGCAACGCCCGGGGGGGGAACGGGATGGCGGTGCGGCGGTTGGCCGCAGGTGCGCACTGGCGCAGAGGGTGGCGGGGTAGCGGCCTGAACGGGGCGGAGGCGCGCGGCGGCGGCGGGGAGGGGGGGGGGGGTCGACGGGGCTCACGGTGGGTGGGAGCGCACGCGGCCGGCGCACGGTGCGCGGGGGGAAAGACGAGCAGCAACGGATGTACGGAGAAAAGAAATAGTAGATGGGAAGAGGAGGGAGCGGCGACGGTTTAGGAGGATTATTAGGATGACTCAAAGGAGAGAAAACAGAAAGGAGTAAAAATAGGAATAGATAGGTGAAAGTGATAACTATACAATAAATAAATATAATAACTATTTTTAATTAAAATAAATACCCTAACTATTACATCCTCCAAGAATCCTTAAGTTACGAATCTTTCCAGAATCAGGTCCAATTCCAGACCCGATTCCAATCTAATTTCTCCCTATTAAAGGGAGAATTAGTGACTCTTTCCCCTCCCCTCCAACGTCCCCTTAGGTGGTCACCTCTGGTGTCCCATCTGGCGAGGTCAAGAACTCCCCTCCTACGGCATGGTGTTTCCGTATTTTTACCCCTCGCCTCTTTTCCCTTCCCCTAAATGGCTTCTCCGGTGAGCCCCCCCCCCAGTATAGCTTGTTGACTTGAAAGTTAAGGGAGAGGACATCGCGATCTGTTCTAGGCCTCCCCCCTGCATAGTTCAGTGCCATGCCCTTAAAGGGGGATCAATCACCCCGAGGGTGACTTACAGTGGGGCCAGGGAGGGGATTAGGGGGGCAAGGGTGTGGCTAGTGGCTTGTTCATTCCCATTCCAGATAGTCCAATTGTTCGGACCATCTAACTGTCAGATATTTTTTTATATGAACTAATTTTTTTCTATGTGTAAGAAAAATGTCGAACAAGGAACAACATGTACCTACACATCATAACATTAGATTGCAACATGGACATATATTAGATATTAACAAAAGAAAGTGAAACATAAATGATGCGACAAAGAAATAAAAAGGGGTGTTTATCGTCTAAAACAACACATCGGTGGGATGAGTAGGAATGTAAAGAAATATAACAAGATATTGGTCAAGCTCAGAGAAGAAATGAGAGTATACTTAACCAAGAAAGCATCACAAAGGGAGATCTGAATTGAGTAAAAAGTTGACATGCACAATGAGTTGCTTGGGCATCGAGACAAAATTTTCATTGAATGAAGTAAGAAAAAAAGAAAATCACATACGTAGGTTGAGGTGTATTCACCATCTTCTGAGGATGAAGAGGATACATAAATAAGAAAAGTAATACATGCAAGTAGAGCTCATGCCCGCAAAGATAAGTAGATGAGAAAGGGGCATGATGATCTACCGCCAGATGGTCAGATGTGGAAGGCATTCGTCTTACACCTTAGTCAGGTCGAAAGAGTGAGTTACGTCAGTTGTAGTCATTTTGGCTACCAACGGACACAAATGTATAAGCAAAGTGATAGAGGTAGAAGAGTATCAAGAAAGCCTTGAAAGAAATTAAGGTTTCAATGGGGGTTGTAAAGAAGGCATTGAAGAACAAATGTAAATGGTTTTTGCAAACAGACATATACATCATTGACTTTGAATATGTCCCTTTATATTATTGAAATTTGAAACAAATATTAAGAACATTATCTTATCTTGACTTGATATAGGTATCCCAACCTATGTAGCCAAGGGTCCACATTTTCAAATGATTATTGATGTTATCATTGAGGCTAAACTAAGATTAAAAGTCCCAAGTTTGAACTATATCTATGAGGGTGAGTTAGATTTAGAGGTCAATGAGTTGACCTCGTGGATAGATAGTTCAAGGGTTGCATTGTAATGTGCGACGGATGTACAAGAATAATAAAGAGATCAATGATAAACTTTCTCATTTACTGTTCTGAGGGCACTACATTTTTGAAATCTATTGATGTAATAGGCTAGATCAAAAATATATAGTACTGTTGGCACTCAAAATTTCTATACGAAATATAGGCATATGTGGACGGGGAATGAAAATACTTAATTCCTTATGGCCTACCATCGGTATATGAATTGAGAAGGGCCCAAGGTCATATACCCAAGACCGGCCCAATATAGCATATGAAGAAGTTGAGTCCCTGCATATGATGACCTCCCAATGCAACCTATCATGCATATGGATGCAAAATGCATGGCCTAAGGCAGGAGGCATGCTGCCGATGAACACTTAGAAAAAAGGGGGAGGTCGGGGACAGTCTGCAGAGGCCATGTTGGCTCCTATTTGAAGGCTTCGGGTATATACATATATATATATCCAGCTAGACATATATTTGATTTGTGATATGAAGACATGCTCACAACAAAATTCTGAAAAAAAAGAAGGCCAGGTGTAATCTGCAGAAGCTCAACATATATTTGAAGGACATATGTCATGTCTAGCCAAAGAGAAGGGGGGAAAGAAGGATAATTGATGAAGCCCCAACCGGTAATAGTATATGAAGAAGCTGGATCTTCAATACCTTTGAGAGGTAGACATGCTTACAAATCATATATACAGAAGCTGACAGACTCTTATTTAACAAAAAGAGAGAAAGGGGGATGGAATAAAGACCCCGGTCAAGGGTGCTATATAGAGGAGCTGCACCCTTGCACATAAGTTTGGCCAACCGGCCATACCTATGATTGTAAGAAGAAACATGGCATAGGATAGGGAGACATGCTCCCAACAGGAATCTGAAAAAAGAGAAAGGCTGGAGCCAGCCCTCAAAGGCCTAATTGGCTCCTGTTTGGAGGCCTCGGACATGCTCACCTCAACATAGAAGGATGGCATGTTAATAGGAGTACCCAATTCAGTATATTAAAGAGCCGGGTCCTCAACTTCATATGTATATTTGTAGGACATATGTCCTGTCTAGTCAAGAAGGAGGGGAGGCCGGGGACAATCCCCAGAGGCTAATATAGCTCCTGTTTGAAGCCCCCGGAGATGCATGCTTACAGCTGGACATATGGCAGCCAATGGACCAGCCAAGGGATCCAATCCAGCATAGAAGAGACCGGATCCTCTAACACATCTATATGTGTATATAAACAGGAAGAGGGAGGAATTGATGACATCCCCGACCAAGGGTGACATGTGAGAAAGCCAAGCCTCCGCACACAATAAATGTGCCCTTCCAAATCAAGCATCTCCATACAACCGGCCACCTATCTACATGCAAAATGCAAGGCATGGGAAAAGTCAATGCCGAGTGACTTACCAGAATTCTGTATAAATTCTGGACCGAGACTATCATATTAGATGATCAAGGACTAAGGTTCAGTTTGACTTGGGATTCATATGCTCATAAATGTCAATCTGAGTTTTAAGCGATTGTTGTTCCAGATATCACCCGGACTCAGGTCTACATCTGACCTAGATATGTTTTGACATCAAACCGTGGGTTAAGTTCTGCCCTATGACAGAGATTGGATTAACCTTAAGATCCCTGAAATATATATATGTCATTCGATGGATCAGAATTTAGTTAACATGCCCTGAAGTTTTGACATTATATGAGTCTCAATTCAGATAATCCTTATATGGAACATATATAAGGGAAAGCCTGATATGGATCCTTTCATAATCAAATGAGGCTAGGTTCAGCCAGATCTATTTCTGAAATGGGTATTTGAAATATTATGATTCCAAACCCATGACCGGGGAAGGTTATACTCTAATAATTATTTTTGCTTACCCCTTGGACAAATAAAATCCTGGGCAGGCCCATTATACATCCGGTCTTCAGTATATGAGACCATTCCCTCTTTATTCCTAAGGGATGATCCGGCACCTAGGTACCTTGGGTATGAACCCAAAATTTAGGAATAAAGGCCCTGGTCGACCTACCTTTTATGGCAATTCAGTTCTTATAATGCTCATTACATGAACATCCATAGATGCATATTGCTTATGTCAAGATTTTGAGCAAGATCTGATTATGTTCAGATCTAAGGGTGACCCAGCACCTAGATACCTGAAATCAGGTCCATAAGCCTGAAATCCGAGGATTAAAATTCAGTCCCAGCCTTCTATAGAGGTTTGGTTTATGATGGACCTCCTCTCCATATGAATTTTTTTTTTTTTTTTGTTCTCACAATGAACCGAGCTCATATACTCTCTCTCCATGATGGAATTAATTAAGGGGAGTGGGCATATTGCCCCACTTTCTGTCCGAGACAGGTGGACTGAGCTATGTTTCATCTACCATGTTTTGGATTAAGATATACATGTATTGGAGGTCACCATACTTCAAAGTCTCATTAATTAGAATGTCTATGAGGATTTTGCCCACTTATGCCCGAGCTTGCAATCTGTTTTTCCTTAACAGATTCCATCAAATTTAAGGAACCTGCCCACTTACCTTGTCCCCTTGTATTAGGACTTGGTATATTTTCTTATGGATCACTCATATGTGTAAGAGGATCCCTTGCTCGCTATCACATGCTCGGTTGAAACCATATGGTATGTTGGTGGAGTTGAACTTAAATTTCATCATATTGAAGCTATCTTTCTTCCTTCATATGGGTCTACTTTAGAACCGGCCCTCTCTATTATAAGATAAGCCAAAAGGCTATACACAAACCTGCTTAGAACTAGGCCTAACATCAGGCCTTCACAATGTCCTGTTATGGTCATAATACGGTTCTTGCAACTAGGATATAGACATAAATATAGTACTGTTTTTTGCTCATCTTTATATGAGTGTCATCATATATGTCTTGATCATGCTAAATGGCATGTTACATATCCTCATTTGGTGGGGTGCACATAGCCCCATTATATAAAATCTGCCCCGCACCTTGTCTTCTTTATCATAAGATAGACTAAAAGGACCATATATTTGATCCTATCCGAGACAGATTTGTGGAACTATGTCCAATATTGGGCTCTGATCAACCCCTTGGCATCCTCGGATCATGAATTGTATACTTCCATGGTCGGATGTCATAGCTATGTCAAAGGCCCGGTTGGCCATCTCCTTCCAATTCCTTTGCTTTGGCTAAGGCTACCCAGGGAATCTTTGATCCATCATGTGGGTCCCAAAGAGGCCGGGTATAACCTTTCTTACCTTGATGACAAAGTGCCCTTCAAATTCTGCTGAATTGATCAGGTTCTGGGGATTCATCTCCCAGAATTTCAGGTCTGAGAGAAGGCTCTAAAGGGGGGGCTTGAGAAGGGAGTCAAACCTGCCCATGCATATATATATAGGAAGGGATTCACATATGATGATATTGAATTGTACCCCGGGGGAGGGTAGAAAATGGCTCCAAATGAGGCCTGTATATCCGATGAGATGATCCCCAATTTGGTCTTATTACTATGACCAAATGAAATCACCCCCAAGGACTTGCTTATTGATTGACCATTTTGAAGCCCGATAGGTGAGATGGTCCTATAATCCTGACCTTTTAGCTTATCCCTGCTGGAATAGGAGGATGGATTTCAGGTTTGGACTTGGGGTTCAGAGGGGTCCGCGGGATTCTATTATTGCCTGGAGATTTCTGGGCAAAAGCAAGATGGTATTTTGATGGAATCAGACAAGGACCATGGACATTGGGCTATACATAGACATAAGACTTGGAGAGGGACGGATGAAGATGTGAATATTAAGCTGAAATGAAGAGCACCTTGTCTCACCTTTCAGCCTTTGAAAATCACCCTGAACCCTCTGTAAAACAGTGGCCGCAAGACCTATCTTTGACTGCCTCTCTTTGCTTGATGCTCCGATGGTGGACTTGACCAAGATTAATATCCTCCTGGCTGCTGAGGCTTTGACAGAATTTCCCCTTTCTTTTCTTGCTCTTCCTCCTCCGACCCCTTTCCATGTGCGGGGGCTGGCCCTTTTATAGGCCACTGAACAGGTGCTGTTCACCCGAGGGAGAGTGGGGGATCATGGGAGTATGCGCACCATTGGGAGTGGAGAGAGTGGGGGATCATGGGGGGACAGGTGGCAGCCCCCCCTTCCTATATTCCCTCTCACGAGGGAGCATCCAATGAGGCATCTCTCATTGACTCCTGGCCCCTCATTTGATGGACATCCTTGATCAACCGATGCTCCATTTAATCATGGCCCTTCATCCCTTAATTGGATATTAATCTCATTAAGGATCCGGTTGATCCATCATGATGCTCCGCTGGCCATCTAAGAGATCTAAGGTCCATTTGACTTGTTCAAACCTCAATCCGGCCCTTGATCATGTGTCCTTGCAATTAATCAAGGCCCTTGATCTCTTATTGGACATTAATCCTATTAAGGATCCAATTTGGCCATCTTATCATACCGGACTGTATTGGGCATATATATCACATCCGGTCGATGGGTATTCCATCAAATCTCAGCCATCCATCTCCTTAATGGATATTAACTTTGTTAAGGATCCAAGAAGGCCTTGACATCCGGTAGTCAACATTACTCATAATCTGTCCATCGGATACCCCATCATGGTGGATCCATTGGACCTTATCCCATTAAGGATCAAATAGACATTGACACCCGGTAATTAAACCTCATTCATGGTTTACCCATCGGATATCCCATTAACTAGGATCCATTGGATATTATCCTATTAAGGATCCGGGAGGCCTTCTTAATGAACCGATGAGGATCCATAGGAATTAGGATCCGATTAACTTATAAATCAACCAATCCTGGCCATTGGATTAGTCCCATTTGAATTCTCTAAACAATTCTCCCGCGGATTGCCTTCCTTCTCCCTTTTTTTGCTGTTTCTGTTAAGTCTCCCACCGGGAGACAGATTCATCCAAGCGCCAGCTCTTTTTAAACAGTCCCTATGCCTCCTTCTGTCGCACCATTCCCTTCTTAGCAGGTTCCACAACTATCTGTCCCTGTGAAGAGAAGCTGCTGATCCTTCTGCTTGAAGCTCTTGGGCTCCTTGGTGTTGCTCCGTGGAGGTGTCAATCCTCTTAGTTAACTCCAGGTGAGCAGAATTTCATGACTCTTCCATCAGTGATTGCTGTATCATGCTGTTATGCACACATGTCCTCATCTCTTCTTCTTTTCTTTTACATGGGCCTATTGACTATATCTATGCCCAGCCCTTACTTCTATCTGGCGCACATGATTATCTTTTTTTTTATTTTGTGCCATAGACATGCTTATGGCTCCGGCTCTTTCTAAGTGGAAAAAGATTTCTTTGCGGAAGAATCGCTTGCCGGAAATAAAGCTCCGCGAAATTACCTTAAATAGAGTCTTTGAAAGGGGAGGGGAAGTTCGTTCGGCATATCATGGACTCCCGTATCCGTCTCAAAGACGAACAGCTACGTTCGGAAAGATCTCCGACGGCAGAAGATGGGGCGTACGGTTATAGAAGGGGGAGAAAGGCCGGCAGGGTCCGCCTACATCGGA
The DNA here is from genome assembly GCA_036172225.1 of Cryptocoryne crispatula var. balansae. NCBI lineage: Eukaryota > Viridiplantae > Streptophyta > Magnoliopsida > Alismatales > Araceae > Cryptocoryne > Cryptocoryne crispatula. The sequence goes on from CM069921.1 coordinate 45,425,229, forward strand.
CCCTCTCCGAGTCCGTCTCTGGGCAGGGCTCCTTGTTTAAGAAGATTTTCCAACCAAGAGAGGAGACTGCCGAGGCCTATATAAGCATGGTCAAGGCTATAGGAGAAGGGGATCGAAGAGGAGGACGAAGAGAGGGATCGGGCCGGAGAGAAGGCAGACGGAGAGGGAGAAATACCGTCCGGTTGTTCCCTCACCGCCGTAGGAGGCCGCCGGGAGTCCTTCTATCGTCCTCGGAGCTAGGAGAAGCTGGGCTTCCGCCGGAAGCCGCCGCCAGAAGCTGTCGCCTGAAGCTGCACCCGCCGGAAGCCTCTACGGAGGCCACCTTCACCGCGAGCCCCTCCGGAAGCCGAAGCCCTGCCGTAAGATCCCCTTCCCCCGAAGCCGCCTTTGCCAAAGCCTCTGCCGTCGGAGGAGCCCGGGGCATCCAAAGCCGTCGCCGTGAGTCCCTCCGAGTGCCGCCGAAGCCGTCGTCTGGTCGGGAGGAAGAGATGTCCACCGTCGCCTGTCGGGAGGAGAAAAGGGGGGCCGCCAGAATCATTTTTCGCCGACTTATGTCCACGGCGGACATATGAGCAGTGCAAAAGGGTAGGGCCCGCGCGCGAGGAGGCAGCCGTGCGCGGGGTGGCCGCGTGAAGCGCCGTTGACCAGCGGGTCAACTGGTTGTGGGGCCCACCAGAAAAGGATGTTAAAAAAAAAAAAAAGAAGAAGAGAAGAAGGAGAGGATCCGCGCAGGGCCAAAAGTGCTGGGCCGGGCCCATTAAAGCCCATCTGCCCTGGATGAACAGTGCCATGGCCATTCAAAATTTAAATTTTCAAGTCAAATTAATTTAAACAAACCGAGGCAAGCATAAGGCCGGTTCTAAACCCACCTCATGGCTTCGGCATAATCTAAAAGAAAACAATTGGGAAACCAGGAGGCCGGTTCTAAACCCACCTCCTGACCCATGATTAATTCAAAAATAATAATAAAAATAAACAATCAATTTACATGAAATAAAAATCCATTTAATTCAAACAAACCGAGGCAAGCATAAGGCCGGTTTTAAACCCACCTCATGACTTCGGCATAATCTAAAAGAAAACAATTGGGAAACCAGGAGGCCGGTTCTAAACCCACCTCCTGACCCTCTTCCTAAGGTGGACATCCAAAGGTCTATAAAAAACAGACCCCAATGTCTTACCGGTGCATCAAGCAGTTCAGCAGACTCATGAAGGAGCCATGAAGATCGACATGAGCTAATTTCCCACAAGTCTATCAAAGACCGGGATATGCTCAGTTTCAAAACAGTGAGATGAGTCCCCACAAGCTTATCAAAAGCCGGGTGTATTCAATCTCAAAACAGTGGGGGATGCCCATAAGTCTATCAAGACCGGGTACATGCCGCCTATGAATTGACAGGTTCATCAAGGACTCAAGGGACCGAATTTCTGGTCAAGATGTAAATCATGTCTCGTTTTGAGAGAACAAGGAAAAAAAAAAGAAAAGAGAAAAGAAATTACATATTTGGTGCAATGGACTTATGTTACGAGGAGAGACAACCATATGAAGTTTCTGGAATGCAAGACAACAAAAGAATTAACAAATGATTCAAATAACCCTAAAAATTCTGAACCTGTAAAAGACTTTAAAATTTTAAAAACCTGTAAATCTGAAATCTAAATCTTTATACAACCAAATCCCAAATCAAAACACTCAAACAAATCACGAACTCAATTAAATCCATAAACAAAATCTGAATTCTAAAAAATCAGAAATCAGGACCTGCAATCCGAAAACCTTTGAAAATGCAGAATGTAAAATCCGAAATCTGAAATTTGAGGGTGGGAGGTGTCTGCATCAAGATATGAAATCTGCAAGGGGTCCGAACTAAAAAAAAATCTGCAATCTGGAAATTGAAGCTTCAACAAAAATCTGAATCTGAATTTCACATTTCTGAAATCTGAACTTAACAGTGCAGAACTTTAAATCCGAAGCCTGAGAGCCTGCAATGTGCAGAATTTTTAGGAAGCCTGAAATTCAGATTAGGTCCGAGATGGGAGAGAGCAAATTTGAAATCTAAAATTTGAAATCAGCAATCTGAGGTCTGCAAGTAAAAGAAATCTGAAAGCTTAATGCCCATAAAACCTGCGGCTAAAATCAGAAATTAAAGAGAAGTCTGCATAATCTGAAACTCTTTAAAATCCGAAGCCTACCGAACCCAAAAACCGAAACATAACTTGAATCTAAATCTGAAAACAAAAAACGTGAAATCTACCAACCTGCAGAACCCAGAAACAGAAATCAGAAGTCAAAACACCCAAGACCAAATCCATTGAAAAATCAAACTCCGCCCAGTTCTGAAACTCAATTAGAATTCTGTAACTAGGCCTCAATCAAACTGAATCTCATCCAATTCGGTCATCTTTGAGTCAGGCAATTCATGAACTATGAAATGGGTTAACTTCAAACTTAATTAAAACATAAGCCAATAATGCTAAATCAAGTCCAATCCCGGTACCATACATCCAAACCGAATTTTCTCCAGACCGGGTAAAATTCAAACATTAATAAAAAATGCTCAAGCAATTCAGAAATCTGTAAGTTTCAAAGAAAATCGGAAGATCCCAATTAAACTCCCAAACCAGAAAGATCAACAAATTTTAATTCATTAAATCTCAACACAGAACATTAAATCAAAATTGAGAACAAATTTGTTAACAGAAATTCCAAGTTCAAAAACAATCCGTCAAACACCAATGAATTCTAATAAAATAAAATTCAATTCAAATCAAACAATCCATCAAACACATTAAATCCACCAGATTCAAAACAAATCCAAACAAATTCAAACTCAATCAAATCAACTCAAATACAAATTAAATCAATGTCAGACTCAATAAAATAAATTCAAATTAATCAAAACAAAATTCAAATTAAATTCAAACCAAATCAAACTAAAAATCAAACAATAAACAAATTAAATCAAACTCAGATCAAGTTTGAAATCAATCAATAAATTCAAATTGAACCACTTAAATCAATAAATAACTCAAATCAATTGATTCAATTAAAATGAACAAATCAAATTTCAATTCAAATTAAAAGCAATTCAACCCATTAAATTCAACTCAAACTAAATTCAACTCAAATCAAAATCAAACCAACAAATTTAATTCAACCAATTCAATTCAAATCAAATTCAAACAAATTAAGTGCTTGCATTCCAATCTGATAGAATTGTTTTCTCCTATATCCATATGTGTGTGAATGTTTATTGTGGATGCATGTTTTCTGTTCCAATGGATTGCTATGACGCTTAATCAAGGGTATTCGAGTTATCTCGATGTAATTAACGTCGTATCTTCGCACCATCCGACGGGGAAAGGTCAAAATCAATTTTCAAAGAACCTAACAACCTCAATAAATTAATTTTGACCCTAGTTAGTACTTTTATGGAATACCATCTATTTTCTTAAGAAGTCAATGCTAAGGTCTAATCAAATCAAATTCAAATTCAAAATAAAAATGAATTTCCAAAACAAAAGATATCAAATCTTGATATTTGAGGTTACATCACTTCCCCATCGCCTGCCAACAGCAGCAACAGTAGCATCTGCGCCAGCATCATCCGCCAACAAGCCCAGCCGCTCTTCTGCGTCTTCTCCTTTGATGTCTAGTTGACGGAGGTGGGAGGGCACGAGGCATCCCACGTTGAGCACCCTACTGCAGCACCCATCAGCAAAGGAAGAAGTCAAGTCTACTCCTCAACCTCTAAGAAGGGATCCACGTTGAGCATCTTGTAGCAACCTGTGGCATACATCTACTTGCGGATTTGTCAAAAAAAAGAAGGTAAGAAAAGAAAAACTCCTTTCGGTCCTACTGCGACCCTCACTCTTCCCCTTTGTCATCTTTCTCCTCTTCTTACAATCCCTTGAACAGGTCTGCCATAACAACCCATACCCAGGGCTGTTTTGAGCAGACCCCCCTTTTTTCTTCGGTCCTACACAACCCCCCAACCAGAGCATAAAAAAAGCCCACTACTGACCCCCTTAAAGTCTCCCTGACTGGCCAGCATTCAGACCCCCAAAAAGGGTCAAAGATCAGAACATAAAAGTCCTTCTGATCAGGCCTCATTCAGGCTCCTAAAATCCCTGTACGACCCCCTGTTCAGCCCCACGTTCAGTCCCTTGGTCGATTAAGAAAAATCTGCAGAGCACCTCCTTTTGTCCTACCTTGCTAGGGGGATGAGAAGAGGGTCGACATTCGGACCCCTTGCCCACAGGATGGGTTGAGGAACCCCCCGAATGGGCCCCCATTCTCTACCCCTTAGTGAGCTCGTCCCTATTCAAAAAATAAAAAAGTCTGAAACACACCCTCGCAGGCCCACAAAGCAGCCTCCTGGGTGGCCTAATTCAGGTACTGAATCTGTCCCATAGCAGCCCCTGAAACCGGCTTCTAATTCAGCCCCTTTCAGCCCGGCATAACACCCCAAAACAGGTGCTGGACAGGTCCCAAAACAGGTCCTGGACCGATGTCAAAACAGGTGCCGATCCGGTGCAAAAGCAGCAGCTGGCTCGGTGCAAGACAGGTACCGGTCCAACCCCAAAACAGGTGCTGGTTCGGCTAGAGGACAAGCCTCGGTGCGGTGCTACAAACAGGTCCTTGTGAGGACCGGGTTGGGGGCGACGGTCCGGCCCCCTTGGCTCGCAAGACGGGTCAAGGGCTGAAAGGGCGGCCCTCAATTCTGGTCCAAACGAGGTGCAAGACATGCCGCCAGGGCCAAGGAGCAGAAAACAGGCCCATCAGGCCCAAGAAGCTCAAGATGGGCTAATTGGGCCATGAAGACATGAAGCCGACCTTATTGGGCCATAAGACATGCAGCTGGCCCATTGGGCCTTGTACCAAAAAAATGCACTTAAATAAATTCTGAAAGGCGAAAGCAATATTAAATAAGGAGTTAGCACCACATTGTGGGCACTCCACAATTGGGCGGCTAGTCCGGACCAGCTTCCGGCACGTTGACTCGGGCATAGGCATGGGACACGCTCCCACTGCAGACGGACCCTTCCCACTATGTGGAAAAGTCGAAAGACTCAACCATGTAGGACGGGTAAATTCCATTTATCGAGAATGGGTCGATATGCCGTTGTAATGTCGAATTTTATTCTCGATATTATGGGAATTGCCTAAGGGAAGGACATGATAAAAATTCAGAATTTTATGTATCCAATGTAAACCGACATGATGTACCCCGACATGAAATGAAATCAATACAAAGTTCAAGTGCCGATGGGACTGTTTTGCAAACCGGGCACCGCTGCTAGCCCGACGGACCGAATGAGATGCGGACCGAACATAAATAAAGAGATAAAAAAAATATGAAAATACCTCAAAACAGGTCACTAAATCTGAAAAGTGAAAGAAAAATCAGATTTCTAATAATCTGGAAAATTCCAATTAAAATCATTTAATTTAATAGAAACCCACTTCTTAATCAATTGAAAATTAAATAATTCAAAATAATCAAACAAATCACATCAAAAATACTTTAATACACTAAAAATCAGTCATAAAACAAAAAATAGATAATTTACAATCTGAAATTTAAAATTAATCAAAATCAAATCAAAATCAAATCAAAAGTTCAAAAAAAAAACACCAAACATATTCAAACCGACACCAAAATATTAACTGACATAAGAAAATAACAAAAATATCTTAATTCATATGTTGATCAAATTAAATAAGTCAAATTGCTTAAAACATCAAATTCTATTAAATTCTAAACTCAAACAAAAAATTTTAATTTCAACCAATTAAAATAAAAACAACCTAAACCAAATCAAACCGAAATGAAAATTCACAATTTAAACCACATAAAACCAACCTCAAATTAAATCAAAAATCAATTCCAAAACAAATAAAATCAACATCCAACAAATTTAAGACAACTTGTTCGCATCTTATCAGGTCCGAAAGACTAGGCCCCTATTGAGTTATCTTTTGTTATGTGGATGTGCACATTCTCTCAAACTAGTTTGCTATGGCGGTTAATCAAGGGCATTCGAGTAGTTGCTCGATGTAAGTTAACGTCGGATATTCGCACCATCCGACGGAGAGAGGTCAAATTTAAATTTTCACAGAACCCGAACCTCGGTTCTAATACTTTTAAATGTATCGTCGGACTATTTAATACATTTATAAGCTATCACCTATTTTCCTAAGTAGTCCAAAGGAGATACGAAAAAACATTTTGATGAAAATGAAAAAACGAGGTTCTCACAAATTGGCATGCCCGGTGGGACATCTCTTTCCCTTCATCTCTCCGCCATAGCAAATTAAGAAAGTGCACATCCACTGCCTTCTGGTAAACTCTCTACATCTAATAAAGCTTGTCTTGTTTATTTCAGGTGAAATGACAACCAACTCTGGAGTCATCTTCTGTGAATCACTTCGGAGCCAAGCCATCGGCATCGAGCCCGTCATAGTCTCCTTCGGCACATACCGGCGGATCAAGTCAACTCCTCAACAGTTGAATGCACCGATGGCGGCCCCAATTGTCGAAGAGGCAAAGCAATTGGCTCCTCAGCAGGCGGCCCTTGCCGTCAACCAAATTTCAACCTGCCTTCGATCGACATCCTAGCAGACTAAACTCGAAAGGCCTCGATTCACTGTTTTGCTCCTCATCAATCGATTCACCGTTTTGGGGCAGTTAGACAAACATGGTCGGGTTAAGTCCAAACCCACCATTGCCGCACCTATCCAGGGGAAGAAATCCTCCGCGCACCCGAAGAAATCTGGCCAACTTGTGGCCGCGATAGCTGACAAGAGGGGGCAGCCCTCTTCTATGAATATTGAAGCCTCGAGCCGACCAATGGAGCCAAAGAGAGAAGTTGCTCGAGCTAGGGGCCAGCCCCTGGCCCGCAACTTACAACCGGGCCAACCAGCGGTCCCAACAATGAAGACCCAGCAGGAGGCGTCTGCCATGAAGAAAACTCTGACGCTCAGCCAAGCCGCTGACTCGTTGCTTCGGCGCCCAACACCGCCGATTGGGGGCAGACTCCCCACCCAAGCTACACCTCTCCGAGAGCCCCGGACAGCAGACTCTCGTAGCGACCGGGGGCAAGGAGCCAAACCCTCTGCCCCAGTCATGAAACAAATGTGGCGACCGAAGACAAACATTCCCCTAGCGGAACATCTTCCTTCAAAGCCTGATCCTCCGCAACCCTCGAACGAAGGCCCTGCCGAGTCGAAACCCCAACCTCGGCCCATATCAGGGGCTGTCTGTGAATTGTTGCCTATGGCCATTCCGAATCGGCCTAAGGCTCGTTTTGCCCTGCCTCACCGACGGCAATTCTATCATTTTGACAATGGTATTGAAGCTATGGTTCCATGGGAGCTGCCTTGCCGAAAGAGTTCAGTCTTCAACCGACCAGTCTTCCCTGACAACGCTCCCAGGAGACAAGTGACACAGACGTCTGGTAGCAGGTCGCAAATATTCACCTGCTATACTTCAGGGACCAGTCATCCTCGGAACATCCCCGAGACATCTGAAGCCCGTCCGAGACCTTGGACTCGTAGTCAAGGCGACTGCCAACCTGTTGCCGCGGCCGGGTCTACGTTACACAATGATAAGAAGGAAGCCGTGCGAGAAGATAACAACATGCAGGAGGTCGCTCCTCTTAGTTTGACGTTGGAAGACCTTTGGCATGAGAACCAACGCCTTCGGGCCCTCCTTGCCAACGCAGGCTTGCTTCAATCTCCGCCGGTCCAAAACTCCGACGCTGTTGAAATCCTGGATGAACCTCGTGCCACTCAAGTCGAGCCACCTACGACAAACCCACATCGGACTACTGCCTATCATCAACAGGCGCCGAGGATCTTGTCTGACGATGACATTTTTGTCCAGCCTGGGTATCAACCACCCCCTCCGCCGCCGCAGGACTTTTTGGAGCCCACTTAACGGGCTGTAATTGAACAAATGATTTCTACACGATTGGCTTAACACGACGAAGGGTACAACATGGTGGGCCTCTACCATGTTCCCTTCCCATCACATCATCAATTCGTCATGTTACCCCCTGGTGTCCAGAAGGTGCCGAAGTGCTCGAAATTTGATGGGCATGGTTCCCCACTGGAGCACTTGGCCATGTATTTCACCCATATGGGTGAGTTGGCACGTAACGAGTCGTACTTACTCAAGTACTTCGCTACCACCCTAACTAGTACGGCTTTTGAGTGGTATTCCAAACTCATGCCGAACTCAGTGGCCAATTGGGTGGACATGCAACGCAAGTTTGTTGAAAGATTCAGCTTCTCCGAGCGGCCACATACCTTGGTCGAGCTGACTACCATGTTCTAAGAAGGGAACGAGTCAGTGGTCGACTATATTCGCCACTGGAGAAATGTCTGTATGAAATGTGCCAATCCCCCATCGAGTGAGGAAGCAGTCGCGTTGTGCAAAAGAGGCCTACGAGCCGAAATTCAAAAAAAGGTGTTGGGGATAAGGATCCAAACCTTTGATGACTTAAATGTCACCGTTGCTGACATAGAACATTTCTATGTCAACAACCCTCTAATGATTACACCGAAGCTGAGGCCAATGAAAGACAAGCAGCCAGCTTCCCAAGACGTCAATACAATGGATGTCTCCTCCTCAAAGAATAACAATGCCGGGGGCAAAAACGTCATTGCGATCCTCCCAAAGAGGACAACCAATAACACTGGACAGAGACTTACATGGGAGGAACGTATGTCGAAACCATACTCCTTCACGCAGGATTATACGGGAAGGTTGTTCGATACTTGCCTGAAGAATGACCTGATCAGTTTACCTGCAATACGACACCCGGGCGATGCCGCGAGGAGCCAAGAAGCAAACTTCTGCCCATATCACAGAATGGTTGGGCACATCATCGAAGACTGTTACAATTTCAAAGATATTGTAGAGACTATGATTCGAGACAAGATCCTAGATATGGGGAAACGGCTAGTGCAGCCCCCTCAACCGCATAGTTTGCTCCCACGGCCAACAAACTTCGCCGTCAATGCGGTACAATATCGACCGGCTCCTCCAGTCGTCGAGCCTCCTTCCCAACGACCTCAACCACAGAAGGAACGGCTCCCCCATCCAACAGTTTATCAAATGGCTTCCCGGGTCTGCTCAATCCTCGAGGGATTCCATGTCAGGTGTGCTCACCTGGAGGCTGATATCATGGCCACTATCGCCAGCGTCGTGGAGTTGTTAACAGGTGACATGACTCCAAATGAGATTTGTCCGCCTCGGGCTGAAAATCCCGGAGCATCCTTTTCTGGCTCACGCCCACTCACTGGGCAAACTGTAAATCAGCCAGACGACCTTTGGGACAGTGATGAGAAGTACGAGTCAGAGCCCGAGGCATCAATTGTGTGCTCCCTAGCGGCACATGCCAGAGCACCATTCAAGGAACGGCCGAGAAAGTGCCGACGGTACCATGTTTATATGCGGTACTCTTTTCCCCAGGCCATGACGCGTTTTCTCTACGAGAAAGTTGCGAGGGAAGGCTTGATGGAGCCCCATCCTGAATACGGACACCATATCATGTCCTTTCCCAAGGGTGGATATGGGTACCATCACTCGCGCTTTCATAGCATCGAAGACTGTAGGGCGGTTAAAAGATGCCTGGAAGATTTGATTGGGAACGAGGTTTTGAAAATTGGACATTACCTCGTTCAACCGCCACGGCCCCACATCGACATGGGTTCCACCAGCTCCTCCTAGGTTGTCCATGCCACTCCAAAGGGCAACAAGTAGAAAAGTTAGGAGACCGGGGGCAGTCCAAGTGAACCCGCTGGCCCTCAAGTCTTTGCCCAATTCCAGAAGCTCCCCCAAGTCATCCGAGGACAAAATACTTTTGGTCCCGAGCCTCGATAACGACCGTGCATTAGTCGTTGAAACATCCCCTTGCTTTGCGAGTTGAAAATCACACTCGACAAGGCACCCACCAAGTTGTCCTTGACACCTGAGCCAAAACATATGAGCCATCATGTCAAGTTACGTCTAATACTTGACATGGCTCTCTCTTTTCAGTATGCGGCTTGAGGGAAGCCCCGATTCCCTGCAAAAAAAAAACAAAATAATTTGAGTGTTGAAAAAAAAGGCAAGCAAAAAAATATAAGCGAAAATAAACAAAAAAGAAGTGTTAAAAAAAGAAAAAAAAAGAGGGGCTACAAAAAATAAAGATGCCCGACGGACTTGGTTTACTAAACACAATAGTCAGCTGAGGGTAAAAGCGTCAATAAAATCTGGTCGAGGTGAAAACCTGAAAGGGCGTCTCGAACAAAATTGGATAACCCTGCTGTATGAAAATCCCACAATGGGACGCACAGACAAAATCTGAAAGGGGCCAGCCTGGGTGAAAACTCCGCAAAGGAGTAATCAGGTTGATAAAACAAAACAAAACAACAAAAATCAACAAGGGCGAGCCCCCAACCTGACAAAGTGGGCAGGTTCATCCCCCTAATTTTATTAGGGAGGAGGTCCGAGTTGCTAATGACGAAACGGCTCCCATAGGCACATCTACCTTGTAGTAGAAATACGCCGGGGAGACCATACCTGAGGCGACAAGGAAGACCACCTCCCGCCTTTAAAATTTAAGGGGAGTCTCGTATTCCACATCGGAAGGGACAAAGGGCAAAACCCCACTCTGCTATAACAAAACCTTGCTGTCTCAGTCTTTTCGACCATGACAATCATACTATCTTGACCCTTCCGGTCTTGATAGTCTCCAAAATTTTTTGAACTATCCAGAGCCCCATTTTGGATGATTTTCAAACTCCTACCATCCTGATCACTCCGGTCTTGATGGTCTCCAAGAAAACATACTCTATCAAACTATCTATAGTCCCATTTTGGACATTTCTAAAAAAAAGACACATTCCACCATCTTGGCTATTTTGGCCTTTATGATCTTCAAAAAAGATTTTTTTCTCAAGGTATCCAGAATCCCATTTTGGATAATTTTCGAACAAAATTCTCACCATCCTGGCCACTCCGGTCATAATGGTCCCTAAAACAAAAAACTCTCAAATTGCTCGGAACCCCGTTCTGGACGATTTGCAAAGTTCCCACCATTCTGGCTAGCCCAGCCTAAATGGTCAAAAAAAAACTTCATTCTCTTGTTATACGAGTTGAAACTCAAACTCGGCAAGGAACACACTTCATTTCTTTGTTATACGAGGTGAAAAGCAGACTCGGCAAGGACATAAACATTCCACTCCCTTGTCATACGAGGTGAAAAATAGACTCGGCAAGGACAATTACATTTCACTTCTTTGTTATACGAGGTGAAAAGCAGACTCGACAAGGACATGAACATTCCATTCCCTTGTCATACGAGGTGAAAAACAGACTCGGCAAGGACAACACCATTTCACTCTCTTGTCATACGAGGTGAAAAGCAGACTCGGCAAGGACAATTCCATTTCACTTCCTTGTCATACGAGGTGAAAAACAGACTCGGCAAGGACAACAACACCATTTCACTTCCTTGTCATACGAGGTGAAAAACAGACTCGGCAAAGACAACACCATTTCACTCCCTTGTCATACGAGGTGAAAAACAGACTCGGCAAGGACCACCATTTCACTCCCTTGTCATACAAGGTGAAAAGCAGACTCGGCAAGGACCACCACTTCATTCCCCTGTTAGATGAGATAAAAATTACACTTGGCAAGGGAACCCAATTCTCCACACAAAAAAATGTCCGATAGGCTTCGCTGATTGCCCAATTAGTGACTGGTCAAGAGTAAAAATGTCGAAAAAAAATAAGAAAAAGAAAGAAAAAGAAAAAGAAGAGGTTGAAAAGGGAGATGCCTGATAGGCTTGGTTGATCACTCAAAAGGCGACCAGTTAAGAGCAAAAATGTCAAAAGAAAACCCGGCTAGAGTGAAAATATGAAGAGACACTCTAGGCAAAAGCAGGTGACCCCGCTACACCTCTCCGGGGGCATGTAGGCAAAAGATCGAGGGGGCTGGTTCGGGTGAAAATCTCGCAAGAGACAGTCGGGTCAGTAAAAAAAAAAAACAACATAGAGGGGCCCATCCAGAGGCGGGCATGCGAAAGACTATGCAGGAGCTGGCGTCATCAGATTTGCCAAAACAGAAAGGTTGAAACCTATCACAAGGAAAATCAACAATCAAACAGAAAGAAGGCTGGTCATGTCTAAGGGCCCAAGCCCTTCTCAGTCCTAAAGAAGCTCATGCAATAAGGGCAGCGTAGCAAATGATTTGCTGAGGACAGAGAAGCTGAAGCAGGATGCCAACTTATAAAGGCAGTCCCTCCTCGACTACCCCAGTCTTGGCAGTCTATAAAAAAAAAGAAAAAAAGAGAAAGAACTCCCCTCATATCATCCAGGCCCCTCATTTTGGATCGCTCTCAAGAAAGAAAGAGAAAGCCAAGAGCTCCACTATCCTGGTCACTTCGGCCAGGATGGTCTACCAAATAAAAATGAGCTATCTAGACTTTACAAGTCACCATTGCAAAACTGCCAAAGGACCAAGTGGGCTCAAATCCCTACTCAAAGGTCACTGTCCCGGCGGAATTTCAAAGCAACCTTCTCCTTTGTGGCAAAATTTCTGAGGAACCCTGTAGGCAAAATTCCTACACACAACCTTCTCCTTTGTGGCAAAATTCCCGAGGAACCCCGTAGGCTAAAAATTCATACACAACCTTTTCCCTTGTGGCAAAATACCCAAGGAACCCAGTAGGCTAAAAATTCCTACACAACCTTCTCCTTTGTGGCGAAATTCCCGGGGAACCTTGTAGGCAAAATTCCTACACAACCTTCTCCTTTGTGGCAAAATACCTGAAGAACCCTGTAGGCAAAATTCCTACACACAACCTTCTCCCTTGCGGCAAAATTCCCAAGGAACCTTGTAGGCTAAAATCCTTACATGCAAACCTTTTCTCTTGTGACAAAATACCCAAGGAACCCAGTAGGTCAAAACCCCTACATACCCCTTTATTTTTGTGGCAAAATTCCCAAGGAACTCAATAGGCTAAAATCCCTACATTCAAACCCTTTTCCCTTGCAGCAAAATTCCCAAGGAACCCAGTAGGCTAGAAATTCCTACACAACCATCTCCTTTGTGGCGAAATTCCCAAGGAACCCTGTAGGAAAAATTCCTACACACAACCTTCTCCTTTGTGGCAAAATTCCCAAGGAATCCTGTAAGCAAAATCCCTACACAACCCTTTTCCCTTGCGGCAAAATTCCCAAGGAACCCAGTAGGCTAAAATTCCTACACACAACCTTCTCCCTTGCGGCAAAATTCCCAAGGAACCCTGTAGGCTAAAATCCCTAAATTCAAACCTTTTCCCTTGTGGCAAAATTCTCAATGAACCTAACAGGCTAAAATTCCTACACCCAAACTTTTATCCTGAAGCAAAAATCCCCATCCAGTAGGTCAAAATCCCTACACCACATCACCTTGGTGACGAAATTTTCAAGAACTCGGTAGGCTGAAATCACTATACAGTATCTTCTTTAGTGCAAAAAAAAGACAAAAAAAGGAAAGAAAGAAAGAAAGAAAAATAAAAAAATAAAAAAGAAAAAAAGAAAAACAAAGAAAAAAAGAAAAACAAAAAAAGGAAAGAGAGAAAAGAAGGAACGAAAAAAAAAGAGACAAAAAAGAGGAAAACAAAAAACAAACACAAAAAGAGAACAAAGAATGAAGGAACATGTTACAACCATGAAGCTCATCAAAAATTCTTGTCCCACCGGCAAAGAACAAACCAAATCTGATCTGTGATAGGAACTATGGGTAGGACAACAAACCAAATGAAAATCAAAGAACATTTGTCTGAGGAGATAAATGGTCAAGCTCAAGATGATGAAGACTAGTCACCTCCAAGGGCCCAAGCCCTTCTTGATCCAAGGGCATTCAAGTTGAGGAACTGGCTGGAATATAAGAGGGGAAAGTAGAGGGCCAACTGACACACGGGCGGTCCCTTCTCGACTCCCGTCTCCAAGAAACCGCCCGTGGGGGGCATTTGTTGGTACCTAAAAATGTCACAGCACCAAAAATGACAAGTTTCAAATGAAATACATCGAAGAAAACCGAACAGACAAGTTGGATCTATTTTTCATTACATTTAGGGCTAATGGGCCGAACAAGCCCAATAAGCCTTATTGGATCCGACCGACCAAATGTCGGCCTAATAACGATCGGACGGCATCCTGCAGTACCCTGGGCTCTCTCCGGCTCTCAGCCCTGATCCTCTCGTATCTGCACCCTGTGGCCAATGGAGGAGAGGGAGGGAAAGCTTCCCCATCGCCTGCCAACAGCAGCAACAGTAGCATCTGCACCAGCATCATCCGCCAACAAGCCCAGCCGCTCTTCTGCGTCTTCTCCTTTGACGTCTAGTTGACGGAGGTGGGAGGGCACGAGGCATCCCACGTTGAGTACCCTACTGCAGCACCCATCAGCAAAGGAAGAAGAAGTCAAGTCTACTCCTCAACCTCTAAGAAGGGATCCACGTTGAGCATCTTGTAGCAACCTGTGGCATACATCTACTTGCGGATTTGTCAAAAAAAAGAAGGTAAGAAAAGAAAAACTCCTTTCGGTCCTAACCCTCACTCTTCCCCTTTGTCATCTTTCTCCTCTTCTTACAATCCCTTGAACAGGTCTGCCATAACAACCCATACCCAGGGCTGTTTTGAGCAGACCCCCCTTTTTTCTTCGGTCCTACACAACCCCCCAACCAGAGCATAAAAAAAAGCCCACTACTGACCCCCTTAAAGTCTCCCTGACTGGCCAGCATTCAGACCCCCAAAAAGGGTCAAAGATCAGAACATAAAAGTCCTGATCAGGCCTCATTCAGGCTCCTAAAATCCCTGTACGACCCCCTGTTCAGCCCCACGTTCAGTCCCTTGGTCGATTAAGAAAAATCTGCAGAGCACCTCCTTTTGTCCTACCTTGCTAGGGGGATGAGAAGAGGGTCGACATTCGGACCCCTTGCCCACAGGATGGGTTGAGGAACCCCCCGAATGGGCCCCCATTCTCTACCCCTTAGTGAGCTCTTGTCCCTATTCAAAAAATAAAAAAGTCTGAAACACACCCTCGCAGGCCCACAAAGCAGCCTCCTGGGTGGCCTAATTCAGGTCCTGAATCTGTCCCACAGCAGCCCCTGAAACCGGCTTCTAATTCAGCCCCTTTCAGCCCGGCATAACACCCCAAAACAGGTGCTGGACAGGTCCCAAAACAGGTCCTGGACCGATGTCAAAACAACTGCCGGTCCGGTGCAAAAGCAGCAGCTGGCTCGGTGCAAGACAGGTACCGGTCCAACCCCAAAACAGGTGCTGGATCGGCTAGAGGACAAGCCTCGGTGCGGTGCTACAAACAGGTCCTTGTGAGGACCGGGTTGGGGGCGACGGTCCGGCCCCCTTGGCTCGCAAGACGGGTCAAGGGCTGAAAGGGCGGCCCTCAATTCTGGTCCAAACGAGGTGCAAGACATGCCGCCAGGGCCAAGGAGCAGAAAACAGGCCCATCAGGCCCAAGAAGCTCAAGATGGGCTAATTGGGCCAAGAAGACATGAAGCTGACCTTATTGGGCCATAAGACATGCAGCTGGCCCATTGGGCCTTGTACCAAAAAAATGCACTTAAATAAATTCTGAAAGGCGAAAGCAATATTAAATAAGGAGTTAGCACCACATCGTGGGCACTCCACAATTGGGTGGCTAGTCCGGACCAACTTCCGGCACGTTGACTCGGGCGTAGGCATGGGACACGCTCCCACTGCAGACGGACCCTTCCCACTATGTAGAAAAGTCGAAAGACTCAACCATGTAGGACGGGTAAATTCCATTTATCGAGAATGGGTCGACATGCCATTGTAATGACGAATTTTATTCTCGATATTATGGGAATTGCCTAAGGGAAGGACATGATAAAAATTCAGATTATTATGTATCCAATGTAAACCGACATGATGTACCCCGACATGAAATGAAATCAATACAAAGTTTAAGTGCCAATGGGACTGTTTTGCAAACCGGGCACCGCTGCTAGCCCGACGGACCGAATGAGATGCGGACCGAACATAAATAAAGAGATAAAACAAATATGAAAATACCTCAAAACAGGTCACTAAATCTAAAAAGTGAAAGAAAAATCAGATTTCTAATAATCTGGAAAATTCCAATTAAAATCATTTAATTTAATAGAAACCCACTTCTTAATCAATTGAAAATTAAATAATTCAAAATAATCAAACAAATCACATCAAAAATACTTTAAAACACTAAAAATCAGTCATAAAACCAAAAAATAGATAATTTACTATCTGAAATTTAAAATTAATCAAAATCAAATCAAAAGTTCAAAAAAAAAACACACCAAACATATTCAAACCGACACCAAAATATCAACTGACATAAGAAAATAACAAAAATATCTTAATTCATATGTTGATCAAATTAAAGAAGTCAAATTGCTTAAAACATCAAATTCTATTAAATTCTAAACTCAAACAAAAAAATTTAGTTTCAACTAATTAAAATAAAAACAACCTAAACCAAATCAAACCGAAATGAAAATTCACAATTTAAACCACATAAAACCAACCTCAAATTAAATCAAAAATCAATTCCAAAACAAATAAAATCAACATCCAACAAATTTAAGACAACATGTTCGCATCTTATCAGGTCCGAAAGGCTAGGCCCCTATTGAGTTATCTTTTGTTATGTGGATGTGCACGTTCTCTCAAACTAGTTTGCTATGGCGGTTAATCGCGGCATTCGAGTAGTTGCTCGATGTAAGTTAACGTCGGATATTCGCACCATCCGACAGAGAGAGGTCAAATTTAAATTTTCACAGAACCCGAACCTCGGTTCTAATACTTTTAAATGTATCGTCGGACTATTTAATACATTTATAGGCTATCACCTATTTTCCTAAGTAGTCCAAAGGAGATACGAAAAAACATTTTGATGAAAATGAAAAAACGAGGTTCTCACAGGCTGCAACGGGGTGGAAAGGCAAAAACAAAGATGGCATCCAACGATGGAAGAGAAGGGCAGCCGGGCTCAATCCCAGGGATAGAAAGGGTGGAACCGGATAGGACAGTGGCCTTCTAGGGATGGGAGAGAAGCGACCGGGCAAGTGGAGAAGCCTTCCGGCGGGCAAAGCAGAGGGGAAGAGAAGAACCAGACTGGACTCTGGGGAGGGGAGGTAGCGCACACAACAGCTCAAACAAAATTTTTTTTCTCATAACTCATTGCATAACATATCATCACATAGCATCCTGCCTATATAGGCTTGGGGTCATTTTACAGACACATGATTACAAAATTGAAAATGACCCCAAAATATCTCTAACAATTACAATTATACCTAATATTTGACACATATTATATATCCAATTTGACCAATATTTACGTTTATTTATATATCATAAATTCTTAAATACCCTAATTAATTTTAAAATATCTCTAGACACCTAAATAGACTCCTAATAAATAAGATCCAAACAAAATAAAATTGATGTTGATGACCATCTGATCAAGCCAGTGACGTCGAGTCTTCCCGGATCCATTTTTTGTATGGATCATCAAGTTAGATCCCCATCATCCCCCTTAAGTTGAGAAGAACTCATCCTTGAGTTTTGTAGTGTCGTATAATTATCACGACCACTACAAAGAAAAGAGGCGATTTTATCGAAACCTAGATGAGGATAAGATGTGGCCCGAAGTCTTCATTGATAGAGTAGAAGCCATCTCAAATGGTATTAAAGTGTCCATCAAGTGTCAACTTGAGACACTCTACTAGAGTCTCAATCTCTAACTCTATTGAAATTGCCACTATCTCCAACTCAATCATGTATCCCAAAAATTGCTCAGTCAAGTGATCTTCAATTACCCTATCATCTTCACCTTTTATGGCACACCCCATTTACGTAATCAACTCGGCTTCTATAACTTGGTCAGCGGCAGTCTCAAAGGTGTATCGCTTCTCCATGGTTAGCTCCATTAGTGATTCGGTAAGCTACTTGGTTAATTCAATATCTATGACTCTTACTGCTTCAACCTCTTCATATTCTGCAATAAGCCCGGGATTGGGTACATAGATCACTTCAATAAGTGCATCAGTATATTTCTTGATATTTGACAGTTGAAGACAAGAGTTTTTGATATAGATTGGTTCTCTAAAGAAATGATAGTCATCAAGTCGTAATGTAAGATTATAGATATTATTATCAAGATCGGCATGTCGATCAAGGAGCCAGTCGCAACCTAAAATAAGATAGGGTTTGTGGGGTACTATTAGACATCACACATCCTCTACATATCGAACACTTTTGTTCTACTTCTAATGATATGATCAAATTGAATGTAAGTTAAACTGTTCTCGATCACCTTATATTCTAGAGAAATCTTCTCAAAAAGAGATAGCAAGATGCGACTACTTGAGTAGCTGGACAAATAGACTATAACATGTACTTCACGCGGTAAGGTAACATTAAATCCAAAGTGTTGATGTCGTCCCGCACAACATAAGGATCCTGACTCAATGCAATAAGTCAGCACCGGCTCTGATACCAAACTGGTGTGGGACGACAAGGTGAGGCGGGCCCTCTCTTGGGGTTGAAGTTGACCGAACTAACTGACCGCTCCATGTAGGTCCCACCGTGCATCGGCTATGAAAACCCGTTGTCAACTCTCCAAATCGATTATGTCCCTGTGTCGCGTCTCACGTCTTTCATACAAATACATTGAATTAAGTCGTCTCGATCTACTTGCATCACGTGTTATGTTGCGCATGTCTTTTCATGATTTGACTGATTTGATGTACAATTAATATTTATCAAGATACATGCACAATTTGAACTTGACTATTTAAAATAAAAACACGAATTGAACTTGACTACTTGAAATAAGAACACAAATTGAACTCGACTTCTTTGCAATATGTGCACGATTTGAACTTAACTACTCAAGTTCAATGAATCTTAATTAATACCTCGAATTATGTATATGACTTCATTTTGACATGACACAACACAACATAAATATATATATAAATAATATTATTAATTTTAAAATTCTCATAATAAACTTAAACTTAATAAATACCTCTTTTTCCCCCACAAACTCTTTTCCTTTTTATGTTATAAACACTTTTTTTAATTTTCCTTCCTCCTTTTTCACAAACTCTCTTTTTTCAAGAACACTTCTTTCTTCCTTTTTTTTAATTTCTTCACTCCTTTTTCTTTTTTTTCCTCTTTTTCTTCAACCGTCTCTCTTCTTTTTTTGACTGTCAGTTTCTAAAGAGAACCGACACTCTCTCTCTTCTTCTCTTTCTCTTTTTTTATACGCCGGACAACCACTACACTAATTATAGCTTACTGTAGCATAATGCTACCTCTATAGTTGAATTTTGTCATAGTAACCGAGAGGGGTTTGGTCATGCGTGCAATCCCCTATTCCAACAATGGTCAACGAAAACCGGGAGGTCGTCAGTTGTTCGCGGCGAAGGGGACGACGGGTGGTGGCCTCAGTGGTTGGAAGCGGAGGTGACGATGGCAACCAAAGATCGGGGAGGCGACAACAGTGGCGGCGACGGCATCTGAAGAAGGAGGCGGCGACAGTGGTGAATGACAGAAGGAAAGGTGACGATGGCAGTGGGTGGCGAAGACAATGATGGTGATGGGAGGCAGAGACGACGATGGTGAAGAATGATGGCGGCATTGCTGGCAGCGAACGACGGGGTAGCGATGCCGACGATGACAATAGAGAGGCTGGCGGAGGGTGCCAATGAAGCTCATAGGAGGAGACGTAGACGATGGGGCTGCAACAGGGTGGAAAGGTGGAAACGACGACGGCATCGAACGACGGAGAGGAAGGGCAGCCGGGCTCAATCCCGGGGATAGAAGGGGTGGAACCAAACAAGGTAGTGGCCTTCCGGGGACGGGAGAGAGGCAATTGGGCAGGTGGAGAAGCCTTCCAGTGGGCAAAGCAGGGGGGAAGAGAAGAACCATACAGCTCAAACAATTTTTTTTTTCTCACAACTAATTGCACAACATATCATCACATAGCATCCTGTGTACGCCTTGGAGTCATTTTATAGACACATGATTATAAAATTTAAAATGACCCCAAAATATCTCTAACAATTGCAATTATACCTATCTTTGACACATATTTTATATCTAATTTGACACATATTTACGTGTATTTATATATCCTAAATTCTTAAATACCTTAATTAATTTTAAAATATCTCTAGACACCCAAATAGTCTCATAATAAATAAGATCCTAATAAAATAACATTGATGTTGATGACCATTCGATCGAGCCGGTGACGTCAAAGTCTTTCCGGATCCATTTTTGTATGGCTCGTCAAGTCAGATCCCCATCACCCCTTCCTCTTTCCCATCTGCCACCTGCGGCAGCACCTGCTGGTGCTTCTGTTGGTTGTTGTTGTGCAAGGGTGAGGTAGAGGAGGAGCAACAACTCCTGCTGTCATCAGAAGCTACCCACAGCACCAGATACTAATGCTGAGAGGCCCTATTCCATGCTAAGAAGAAAGGAGGAAGGAGAAGCCGAAGCTACCTCCCCATTGTTGCTGCTGCCTGTTGAACCAAAAAAAAAATCTCAACCCCAAAAAGGGTAAAAACACATGCACGTGTCAATCAACAAATCCGATATCGGTGCATCAAAACCAAATCCAGAAAGGGACAAACCCACCCGGTTAAACCATCGGTGATTTGTTGAAATCGACTGGTCCTCTCTTCAAAAGAGGCGGACGAGGTCCTCCAACAGGTTAAATCAACCTGATCGGAAGAGGTAGTTGAAGAAATCGATCGTCAAAAAACAAAAGGGAGGCCGAAGGCCTTTCACAGTTTCACCACCGTTGACATTGCAAAACAATGTCAACGACGCTGTGAAATAAGCCCGAAAGGCCCTGCGTGTCAAGGGAAGCCAAAGGCCCTTGTCGTCACCATCGTCGGATTTAAACTGACACGATCGACTTCCCCTTTTGCCGATGTCTCCACAAGGGAGAGCCGCTAGGGGAAGTTCTTGCCAACGAAAGCTAGAAAAAGGGGAGCCAGTGCGAGGAGAAAACAGACCCTCGAGGGTTTTGTTCGCAGTCCCAAGCTAGAAAAGGAACTGTCACCCCCGTTCAAGGCTGTTGGACCACTTCACTGCCACCGTCAATCCCGTCTGGAGAAAAGAAGGCAACCGCAAAAGCTTTCGGCATGTTGTACTCGTCGAGAAAGATGAGAGGGATGGGGAAAGACTGTCGTCGCCACCCTCAAAGGCCACTACCGCCACCTCCTTCACCAGCCATCACCGCTGCCAACCTCCCTGCCGTCGCCAAGAGGGAAGGAGCAAAGAAGAGAAGAAGCCGCCAAAAGCTCCATCATCGTCCCCCTTCGCCGCCGGCGTCGTCGGATTGACTTGTCATCGCCGAGATCGCTGTTGTCGTCGGAACAGGGCACCATTGCGGTGCTTCTTTCACGAGAAGAGAAAGCCGGGAGAGGAGGGGATGAGGGAAGAGGGTCGCCGCCACCGCCATTAAGCTCTCCCGTCACCACTAGAACCTGCTCCGACCGAGGTCATCATCGTTGCCACCGCCTTCGCAACTTCTGTCGCCCCATACTTCCGTCGTGAGAGAAGCATCGGGGAGAGAGAGGGAGTTGCGAGGGGGAGACAGCTTCGGGTGAACAGTAACCCGAGTCAACTCCCGGTCAACAGTGACAAAGGATCCTCAGGTGAACAGTAAAAAAAGAGAGAATAAAAAAAAATTTGCCGCACGGCGAGCGTTCGTTGGCGAACGCGCAGCGGGCGCGTGACCGTGCACCCACCCGGTCAAGCCGGGCTCCCCTGGTCAAACCGAGGGGGGCTTAAAAAAACAACAAAAAAGGGCCGCGCGGGCCATGGCCGGCGGGCCTCACGCGCCCGCGCGCAGGCGCTCTTTCTCTAGTCAAACAGGCCAGCACCAGTCAAATAGGGGCAAAAAAGCCAAAAAAAAAAGAGAGAAAAAAAGGGAAGGGACCGGGTCAACAGACCCTCCCCATGATCCTACGTCTAAAGAAGTGGCCCCACTCTCTGGATCCGGTCACCCTAAGGTGACCTTATCCCCTATTTTGACCACCCGTCAAACATAGTCCTAAAAAAGAGACAAAAAGAGGTTAAGTTCACCCCGAATCTGGTCACCCCCCACTATTGCGAAAATGGACTTAATTGGGACCTGCCAAATGACCAGAATGCCCCTCCAAAAACCACTATAAATACCCACATATGGCCATACGTACTAGGGTTGGAGAGTGGTTGGAAAGTGAGAAGATTGGGAGGAGAGAGATGAAGTCTATTCTACAAAGTAAGTCCCGATTTTCTTCAAATTGGCTTTTGGCCATTCAAAAAGGAAGGAAGGGTTTCACCCGACCTCCAAAGAAAGTTAAAATAACCTCGAATTGGCTTTTGGCCATTCGAGAAGGGAGTAAGGGTTTCGCCCGACCTACAAAATCCAATCAATCCAATTCCTATCTCGTTTTGCGAGAGGGATCGAGTAGCCCGCATTTAAAAAATGTGAATTTAAGCTACTCGGGATCAAAAAGAAAACCAAAATTGGTAAAACTGAAATGTCGGTCAAACCAAGGATTTCGGAATCGGAATCGGTTGATTTAGGGTTTAGGGTTTTAGAACTGATTCCAATTCCGATTCTAGGAACCGGCCGATTCTTGGGAAGGGAATCAATCCAGGAATCGGCCTGGATCCAATTTTTTTATTTTTTTCATTAAAAAATTCAAAAAAACTCAGAAAAAATTCTTAAAAATAGGAAATGAGTTAGAAAAATTCTAAAAATAAGATTAGCATTCATCCACATGACCACATCGAATAATTACTAATGAACTACACTTGATGTTAAGTACATATTCTATTGATTCAAAAACCAATTAATTGATACATCATGAAAATATAAAAATAAGAATTTACAGAATATCAATCTACTACCAATATCTAGGATATAGAAATTGGTCTTCCTCCTCTCCCTGCTACTGTCGATGCTCCTGAGTTGTGCTCAGTCTTGTATATTGTCCGGGACCATATCCATATGAAAATAATGCCGATGCCATGCTATCAAGGTCGTATGGAACGGACTGCGGGACGATCGGGACGTAGGCAGACTTTGGTGGAGATAGTGGTGGTGGTGGAGGAATCCGCTGCTGGTGAGCCTCGCCAAATGCTGGATATTGTGGCTGTATAAAATGATGCTGTGGTGCCTGCTCATCCAGCGTGTGATACGGCTTTGGATGCCATGAATCAGGTGACTGGGTTGCTACTGATGGCTGCATCGCTGGTATGCACTCCTCGTCATCATCAACTGAGGAGTGAGAAGGAGCCTGCATGCTGTCATCTGGGCTTACAGGACGCCTGACCTGTAGCTTCCTTCTCCTCACCTCTTCAGCCATCTCTGAAGTACCAAAACCCAAAGATTTTTTTAGCTTTGCAAATCCGCCCATTTTTCGTGCAGTCACTTGTTTTCGTTTTCCCTGGACTACGAATGGGCTGGGTAGCGGCGACTGGGACTGGAGCTGGGGCTAAAGCTGCAGGTGGCTGCTCCATAGCTGCTGGGGTAGAAGAAGGCCCTGCCTAAGCCTGAGAAGTAGGTGGAGCTGGAGCTGGAGCATCCTCCTCAGCTTCAACACCATCCAACTCTCTTTCAGCCCATGCATGGTCATCGAGATCAAACTCAGCTGGATGATCCCTGGCTGCCCTCTCCTCTATCCAAGAGGCAAGTGCATGCTCCTTCTGGAATATCTGATCCATATCCACCTCCTCAGGTGGTGGTGTGGCGGAGGTATGCCTCTGCTCGTATGGACCACCTGCGAACCGTGCAAATCGCTCCTCACTGATCTTCTGTCGATCCTTGATATTCTTGATGCGCAGCCTCATATTGTAATGACAGAAAACCAGCTTCTCCAGCCGGTCTGAGATCAACCTATTCCTCTTTTTTGTATGTATCAGGTTGAATGTACTCCAGTTCCTCTCAGGTGCTCTGGCTGAGTATCCTGATATCGATGGCAGCAAGTGCATCCACTCCTGGTTTCACCTGAACCCACCACTCAGCTACAAAAAAAGAAAAGAAAAAGTAAAAAATTAGCCCATCATCTTTAATAACTTATATGAAATTAAAATAAAATCTTCATAATAAATTAATATACCAAGTGACACTTTGTCGCATGAATATCACAGATCAGCATCTAAGTATACGCCGACCCTCATCTTATATTTCTGCATCTGAAAAACTTTTAAAAAACAATCATTAGTTGTCAAATAATTAGCTATTCCTAAGTATTGAATAAACTCCAACTTACTTCTATCTCAGCCTCTATCCTGTCCTGCTGAGATCGGCAGAAACGCTGAATAACAGCTAGTGTACCCCGCATCACCTCGTTGTCGTTCACCACTTGTCCTCCATATTGGATGCGGGGGTTCAAAAAATATCATGCAAGAATTTAATAGTTAACATTATGAATAAGACAACCATTGAATAAACTTAAAGTATGTAAGCACAAATATTTTTTTAACCTACTAACCTGCAGTATGCACATCGTAGTATAAAGTCTTATCTCATCGGTCATCTATAATCTTCCACCACTTCTTGTAACCTCTGGGATTTTTCTCTTTTATTTTCAGCTTTGCCCGATCCATAGCATCATACAGCGTGCCCATCTGGTTCCTGTCATCTGAGTCAACCAACCTCAAGACAACTACCAGTGGCTCAATGATTGCCAAGTAGTAGGCAATCCTCTCCCAAAATCTCTTGTCAGTGATCTGCTTCTCAGACCTGACAAGAATTTCCAGCTGCTCTTTCTTATCGTGCAAGTGGTCCACCATATAGTTATAATACTCCTCGGACTGCGTGAACCTAACCAATGCATGCCTGTGCCGGTGTAAACTCTCCAATGCAATGAAATTCGTGGCGAAACGAGTCGGACCAGGCCTAACCAGATCATGTCCTCCTGTGTGTGATCTCATAATATGTACCAGACGGGGATGCGAATAAATAAATGACGTGATTGTCTGCGCCTGCCTGACAAGGGTGGATACACTCTCCTCCTTGCCTATATCCTCTAATGTGAGATCAATAGAATGTACCGCACAGGGCACCTAGAATATGTGCTTCCTCTTCTCCATTAGTTTTCTCCCAGCCGCCTTATATGAAGGTTCGTTGTCAGCATAGTTGTCAAGGCGACAAGGCGCCCAAGGCGTTGAAGGGTACCGATTCCGCTTAGGCGACAAGGCGGCCGCTTAGGCGTCGCCTAGGCGGTCAAGGCGGTATTAAAGGAAGGCTGAGTCGGGAGGTTGTTATATATAAAAAAAATATAAATATAATTATATTATGTTATAATTGAATTTGAGTGTTTTATCAATGCACATAAGTAAATATGATGTGTGTGTGAAAGAGAAGAAAGTTAAATAAATATTTATAAAATTTAAGTATATAACTCATTTATGATTATAAAATTTATATATGTGCAATAGTATAAGTGATGGTAAAATATTGTTATAATATTATTAAATGGTCAGGTCGCGGGGTTGTCTGGGGGGCGAAGCCCCCGAACCCAAAAAAGTATGTAATAGTATAAGTGAGACAAAGAGAGAGAGAGGAAAGAGTTGAAAAAGAACTTAATTAAGTATATAATATATGTTTATAATCATAAATCTTAAATATGTATGATAGTATAAGTGATAATACAATATATTAATATATTCAAACTATCATTAAATAAGTGTCCCTTGTGAGGGGTATCGAGGAAAAAAATCCCTCAAAAACTTTTTTTTAATGATGTAAAAATACCCAAGGCGCCTCGGGCGCCGGGCGCCGGCGCGGGCGCCTTGGCGGGCGCCTTGGGCGCCTTTTTGGCCCCAGACAAGGCGCCCTGGCAAGGCGCCCTTGGAAAGGCGCCTTGCCGCCTAGGCGCCGCCTAGGCGGGCGCCTTGACAACTATGGTTGTCAGTGACAACCTGAACCACATTATCCTCCCCGATCTCCTCCACCACCGCATCCATCAAAGAAAAAATGAAGTCGGCATTTTTAATCTTCCCAGAAGCGTCTACTGACTTCAAGAACGTGGTCCCCTCAGAACAATAGACCAAGAAGTTTATCATACTCCTCTTGGTGATACTTGTCCACCCGTCGCACATAATTGTGCAACCCCTCTCCTTTCACACTAATTTAAATCCATCCATCCACTCCTTCAACTCCTAAACCTCCTCATCCAGCCCAACGCCGTATATATGCCTGTTGCCCGGGGCTTGCAGACCCAGTCCAACCTCACCTACAGTATCCACCATCATCTGGAAGTAGGGGCTGGTGGCTGCATGTGCTGAGATGCCTACATCAAGTTAAAAAATAAATTTGGATCATGCAAAAATTAAGCTTAAGTAAATAAAACACACATAAATGTCATTTTAAAAGTGATACCTGCATGCAAAAACCACTTCACAATGTGGCGAACGGCTCTCTTTGCAGTCGTTCCTGTTGCCTTCACCCCTTTCATAACTTGTTTAATGCCCATCTGCTCAGCACTCTATTTCCTAAATAAGTACTCATCACTCGGTGTAAACCAAGTAATGGCAAAATGGCGGTGTGACTCTTGTCTCCATCCCTCCATCCACGGGTAGGGCAAGCCGATGCTGATCGGCCAAGAGTTGGGTCAGCTCTGGACCCTGACCCTCCTGCTCCTCTCCTCCTGTCCTCGTCCTCGGCAAATGCACGCTTGCTAGTGTGCCTAGCATGTCTAAGCTCGGAGTCTGTGGACACCTCCTCGCTCTCTGGCTCCAGCTCGGCTGGTGCCTTCCCCTTGTCTTTCCCTTTCCAAGAGGCAAATATCGGTCCTTCCTCCTCTGGAGTAGCTCGTCGTGCAACTCCTCCCTCTGCTCAATCCTGACAGCTCGTTGAGAAGGTCTACCTGTCATGTAGCCTCTCATCTCCTCACTCTTCTCCCTCGGCACCTTATCACATTTTTTTACATTTCCATTTGTTCCGGCAATATGTTGTTTCAACCAGAACACCCCGTGTTCATCTCATTCTCACACCATTTGCATTGTACTCTCTTTCTGACCGGGTCTACCATATGCCCGTGTTCCAACACGTTAGAAGGACGTGCTAGTGCTGCATCACCTTGATCGGCCATTGCTTAGACCTACAAAAATTGTAAACAATGCACTAAAAATTATTATGTAACATAAAATTTGCTTTACGCGTGTTCGGGAAGCAGATAGCCCATCAAACACACTATACGGTATGCTTAAAGGGTTACGTATTTGCCGGAAATGGTCATGAATCAACGTACGGGGTATCCAGAATTTTTCCCGTACAAAGAACATCCAATCGATGTTCTTACAACTTGAACGGAGTTGTTCGATCAAAAATCATCGAGTTTAACCAAGCTCAGAGTCGTCGGAAATGCGTAAAAATAGACGTACGGGATATCCGAAATTTTTCCCGTGCAAAGAACATCCAATTGAATAGTTTAGAACTTAAACGGACTTGTTCGGTCGGAAATCACCAAGTTTAAAGACGCTCGGACTCGTCGGAAACGCGTAAGAATGGACGTACGAAGTTTTCGGTGAAGAAATCTTACCAATAACCTTCTAAGGATCGAAGAAGATGTTGAATCGAGGCCGATCGGAGCTTGGATCGGCAGAATCCCTTGAACAATTAGCTTGGAATCGCCAGAATCGCTGGAATCGCCGTCGAAATCGCCGGAATCCTTGCTGGAATCGCCCTAGAATCGGTGCACACAGCTGGGATCAACGTCGGAATCGCCGGAATCCTCGATTCTGAGGTTCAGATCGCCCTGGAATCGCCGGAAACGCGCTCGCCACCGCCTGGATCGCCGGAATCGACCGCAGCGGTCGATTCCGGCCCTAAAAGGGCCGGAATCGGTTCGATTCCCGGTCCAGAATCGAACAGGGAATCGAACCGGACCGGCAGACCGGTCTTCCGTGGGATCGACCGA
Organism: Cryptocoryne crispatula var. balansae; assembly: GCA_036172225.1. Classification (NCBI taxonomy): domain Eukaryota; kingdom Viridiplantae; phylum Streptophyta; class Magnoliopsida; order Alismatales; family Araceae; genus Cryptocoryne; species Cryptocoryne crispatula. The sequence continues at coordinate 45,453,231 of CM069921.1, forward strand.
TTCCAGACGGAATCGCCAGAATCGGATCGATTCAAACCGATTCCGACCGATTCCGTGGAATTTCTGTTGGAATCGGTCCTTCCGCATGGAATCCACCGATCCGATTCCGGAATCGGCTGATTCCGGACCGATTCCGGCGATTCTGCAATCCATGGGTCAAAATGAACGAGAATTCTAAAAGAAAACCCAAGTTGGTAAAACCGAAATGCCGGTCAAACCGAACGAAAATTCTAAAAGAAAATCCAAATTGGTAAAACCGAAATGTCGGTCAAACCGAACGAGAATTCAAGAAGATAACCCAAGTCGGTAAAGCTGAAATGTTGGTCAAACTGAATAGGAATTCAAGAAGAGAACTTAGATCGGTAAAGCCGAAATGTCGACAAAACCGAACAAGCTACAGAAATGCCGCATATCAAATACAATCAAGTCATTCTTGGATATATGAAGAAAATATGGTTCGATAAAGCCGAAATGTCGAAAAAGCCGAAATCTAGATCGGTAAAGCTGAATTGTCGGCAAAACAGAATAAGCTCTAGAAATGCCGCATATCAAATGCAATCAAGTCATTCTTAGATATATGAAGAAAATATGATTCGGTAAAGCTGAAATGTCGGAAAAGTCGAAACCCAGATCGGTAAAGCCGAAAATGCAATCAAGCCATTCTTGGATATATGAAGAAAATCTGGTTCGATAAAGCCAAAATGCCAGAAAGGCCAAAACCCAGATCGGTAAAGCCGAAATGTCGGCAAAACTGAACAAGCTCCAGAAATGCCGCATATCAAATGCAATTAAGCCATTCTTGGATATATGAAGAAAATATGGTTCGGTAAAGTCGAAATGCCAGAAAAGCCGAAACTCAGATCAGTAAAGCCGAAATGTCGACAAAACCAAACAAACTCTAGAAATGCTGCATATCAAATACAATCAAGCCATTCTTGGATATATGAAGAAAATCTAGTTCGATAAAGCCGAAATGCCGGAAAGGCCAAAACCCAAATCGGTAAAGCCGAAATGACGGTTAAACCGAATGAGAATTCATAAGGAAAACCCAGATCGGTAAAAGCCAAAGTGCTGGTCAAACCGAACAAACTTTGACATGTATTAAGGAACAAAGGCTCGAATGCCCCCTCATTTATTATACTTCCATGTACTCAAATTGACATGAAATAGATTCAAGTTCGGTTGATCCGATATGCCATCGAAAGATGACATCTAATCCCCATGGACTTTGAGAGGTGAATAAAAATTAAATAAGTCATTTAAATAATCCAAACTTAATCAAATAATCAAATTTGATTAAATAAAATCAAATAATGACTTATTTATTAACAAAAATGCCATCATAATCAAATTAAATCTATGTCATAAAATCATACATAAAAAATAACCACAAACGGTTACAAAACATGTTAAGTTTGAATCTGACTTAACCATGAAAATTTAAATCAACCCAAATGGTTAATGATACTTAAATAAATAGGTATGCATAATAAAATCCAAATCAAATAAATGATTAAAATGTTAATAAAATATCAACAAAATCTAACCAAAATTATGTCATTAAATAATACAAAAAAATGTCAACCAATGACTACAAAACAAGTTGTGTTGGATTAAAATCAACCATGAAAAATTAAAGTGGTCAATATTATTAAGAACAAATCTTAATAATAATAAGAAATTCACTTAAATCAAACAAAAAAAGTGTTAACAAACACCCAAAAAATGGAAATCAATTCCAATAAACAAACAAATAAAAAAAGTGATCAACTCAAAATTGTCTAAGTCAACAAATGATCAAAGTCAAACAAATCAAATCAAATCTTAAACCAAGAAGAAGATCAATGAACCTAAACTAAAAAGTTTGAATTAAGCTCAACTAAATTCCATCTCATAAGGTCATGGGGATATGTCTTCTAGCTTTGTGTTTATGTGGATGAATGACTTCCACTCGATATGTTGCTATGATGGTTAATCAAGGGTGTTCGAGTATTTACTTGATGTAATTAACACCGGAATATTACAAGTCTGGTGGAGTGAGGTCAAATTTTATTTTCAAAGAACTCAGAAAATCTCACAAATTAAATTGTGGTTCAGATCATCTAAGTGGTGGGTGATACTCATATCGACACTTAGTAAATATGTGGAACCATCGGTGTTCTTATAAAATAATATCACATTAAATTAGCCAATAGTCCTATGAATACCACATATTTTCATAGTAGTCAATGCTAGGCTAAAGAAAAAGATTTCAAAAAGGAAAAGGATTTCAAAAAGGAATTCTAATCCAACAAAATTCTTTTTCCTTTTAAAAGAGAGATGAAAAAATGAGGTTTCAACACTGCCGAACAGGTAAAAAGGAAGAGCTCTCCTGCCCCTTCTCTATGCACCTGCACCATCTCTTCTTTCCCCATCATACACTGCTCCTATTGTCAGTATCCTGCGCCAAGAACACACAGAGGGGTACTAGCCCTTCCTACCTGCTGCGCCAATGGAGAAGGAGAGGGAGAGACTGAGGGAGTCCTGCTGCTGCTGCCGACCTGTAGAAAAGGAGGAGATGAAGGAGAATGCTGCGCCCCACCCCCATCGTTTTCTCTTTATTCCTACACCCCCTTCTTTGATGTTACTGAAGAGGAAGGAAAAAGAGGAAGATGGGAGGGCTGCCTGCTGCCGACAATGTGTAGTTTTGGTCCCCCTTCGCTGATGTTGAAGATAGAGAAAAGACCACCTGCCATCTCTCTCCCTCTTCATACTGTGCACCAGCAAGGTGCACCCATGAAGAAAAAAAACAGGGGCTGACCCTTCCTGCTGCTGCCTCTTTCCTTATCTGTAGACTTGCACCAAGGAATCTGCCATTGCAAATCAGCCAGCGCCAATAGACCTGCTGACTGCAGGCTGTTGCTGCGCCAGAAAATGAAAAGAAGAAGAGGATCTCAGCCTCTCTGCTGGGGGCAACCTGCAAAAAAAAACTCCTGGTTGTTGTCACCTGTTGCAGCTAGGCAAACAAAAACAGAACAAATTTTTTTTTCATTTTTCCCCTCTTCTTCTCTGCTGCAACTGCGGTGCATCTGTGCACCAAGAAGAATAAGGGACTGAGTCCCCACAGGTGCTGCAGCGCACCAACAAGGGTCAAGCCTATGCTTGCTGCCCTGGCCCTCTCCTTGTTGTGCACCAAAGGAAGGAAGAAAAGGGGAAGAAACATAAAGGGCTGAGGTCTCCTCCTCCTGCTGTTGCTGCACCAGGACAGGTAGGTACGAAGAGAAGAACAAGAGAGGAATAGCCAACGGCTGCTGTCCACCTGTACCAAGTCAGGTAAGAAGAAGAAGAAGAAGGTGGGTTCCAGCCCTCTTGCTACCTACTGTGCCTACATAGGAAGAAGAAGAATCACCATCAGCAAGGAGAATCAGGTGAAGCCCCCACTGTTGCCCACACAGTGCCCTGAACCAGGTGAAGAATGCAACACAATAAGAAGACAACAAAGAAGATCATCATTATCATCCAAAGAAGAAAACAAGAAAAATACAGCAATGAAGAATAAAAAGAAAAGGAAATAACATCATCGCTTGATTGATACTGCACCAAGACAAGGAGAAGAAGAGATGAAAATGAAGAGAGGGACCCTCCTCTCATGCTACACCAACAAAAATTCATTTTCGACCCATGAAGGCACCACCATGCCAAGTCAATTACAGCCCATGAACAAGCTCCAAACCAACCTGATCTCAGTCCCAACAAAAGACTATGACTCAGCCCATATACCAGTTTAATACTGGTCATCTACAGTCCCTATTCCCAGCTCTACATGCAGCCACCTTAGAGGGCCAAATGGTGCACAGAAATTGGAGAAAAAATTGCACAAAGCAGCACAACAGCAAGCAGGCCTGAGGCAGGCCCGGTGAAGTTCCAACTGGCCCATTTGAGGCTCCGAACTGAAGAAATGCAGCAGGCCCGTTGAAGCCCAATAACAGGTATTTGAACAGCCCAGTGACAACAAAAATCATAAAATTGAGAAAAACAACTCTAACTGGGTTGGTGAACGGTTGTGTATGTTAACCATGCCAACAAGCCCTTAACTAATCCAATTAAGCTCAACAATCACCCTGCCGGGTTGAGGAGGAGCCGAGTATGGATTCCCATTCCACCAAGTTCCAAATCACCCGCTAGGCCCAAATCATCTCTAAGGCCCATTATGGCTTAAGCTCCTGCAAATGTGTACTTCATGTTGATCAATGAGAACCTTCATGTTCAATGATTGTATGGTTATAGGGAGTTCTAACTAGGGGTGTCAATGGGCCGGGCTTGGGCTGGCCCGGCCCAAGCCCACTTAAGCCCATATACATAGAGCCCAAGCCCAAGCCCACGTAGAAAGCCCAACGGGCTTAGATTGTGTAAATGGGCTTTAGCCCGCCAAAGCCCGTTAGCCCAACGGGCTTCAGTTTTGTAAAACAGTCATAAATAAAAAAATTTACAAATATCAGAAAATTAATAAAAATGTGAAAATTAAATTCGCAGCTATCGAACTATACAATTGGTAACCTTAATTAAGAAGTGAAGTGGGAGTCCTTAAATTCGACTTTAAGAGTCAAAGTTGGATTTAAATATTCAAACGAAAATAAAATTGTTAAAATTTGACTTTATAAAAAATTTTATACTTTCTACTTACCTACCACAACACTTAAAAGTTAGATTTTTAAATATCTAACTTTACTTTTTAAAAGTCAAAATTTTGAACTCTCACTTCTCTAATGTGAGAAATCGAATGCTCAACTTCCACTTTAAAACTCGTAAAAAGTAGAATTTTAGAATTAAAATTTTGTTACAAAGCATATTTTATTGTACGATAAATCCTTATATATTTTCATGATAAAAATTATGTTAAAATAAAATATTCATTAGTTGAAGAAATATAATAACCAGAGTTTCCTGTATATATATATGACCCAAACACGTGGGATCACAACTAATTTATTTTTAAAAAACATAAATTTATATTAGTTGTCAGATATCTTGTTTTTTAAAAATATATATAATTATAATAAAAAATTAATTCTTTTTTTAATTTTGAAAGCAAATAATATGTTGTTTTTATGATAAAATATTAAAATATGTTATTGAGGGGGGGGAAGACACGAGGAAGACGACGAAGGGTCGGTCACCACTGCGCGTGCCGTTCATTCCCCGCCGGCGGGCGGGCCGCGTGCAAGCCGCGCGCGTTGGCGGGAGCTTGTCCGCGGGGGGCGGGGCCGCGGCGGACGCCGGCGGGGCGGGCGCGCGCCGGCGGGAGCTTGTCCGCGGGGCGCGGGGACGATGTCCGGGGGGGGGGCGGCGGACGCCGCGCAGAGCTCGTCCGGGGGGAGCCGCGGCGGACGTCGGCGGGGGGCGGCGCGCCGGGCTTGTCCGCGGGCGGGGAGGGGACGATGTCACGGTGGGTGGGGGCGGCGGAGATTACCCGAGATGGAGTCCGGGGGGCTTAGATTGTGTAAATGGGCTTTAGCCCGCCAAAGTCCGTTAGCCCAACGGGCTTCGGCTTTTAAAAACGATCATAAATAAAAAATTCTACAAATATGAAAAAATTAATAAAAAATGTGAAAAATTTTAAAAATCACAAAGAGATTATAAAATCATCCGTAAATTTCATAACTCAACTAAATATAAAATCAAAAAATAGAACACCTATCAATTTGAGAATTGCCATAATTTAAGAAATAAAAATAATACAATAGGGACAAGATTAATCTCTTCTCCGAAGAACATACAAAAAATCGAAACATAAAAATCAAGTCAAAAATCCTCCGACGCGGCCGCCGTCGCAGCCACCCCCCGGTCCGCGCCCCCCGGCCGCCGTCCGCCGTCGCAGCCCCCGGCCGCCGTCCCCGGCCTCGCAGCCCCCCCCCGGTCCGCAACCCCCCCGGCCGCCGTCCGCCGTCGCGAGCCCCCCCCGGCCGCCGTCCCCCGGCCTGCGTGCCCCCCCCGGTCCGCAGCCCCCGGCCGCCGTCCGCCGGCCGCAGCCCCCCGGTCCGCCGTCCGCCGCCGCAGCCCCCCGCCGCCGTCCCCCGGCCTCGCAGGCCCCCCCGGTCTGCAGCCCCCGGCCGCCGTCCGCCGTCGCAGCCCCCCCGGTCCGCCGGCCGCAGGCCCCCCCCCGGCCGCCGTCCACCGTCGCAGCTCCGCCGTCGGGTGCTACAGGATGTCGCGGACTCGCGGCCTCGCGGGCGCTGCCTCGGTCCGCTTCGGGCCTCGGCGTCGGGTGCTACGAGGATGTCGCGTACTCGCCGAGCATGCCGTGGTGGACGGACGCTGAGGTTGCTCGGGTGCCAGAGCGACGGCCCGACGGGCTTTAGACGGGCCAGCGGGCCGTGCCCGCCGGGCCAGCCGATAAAACAGAAACGGGACTCGATTTATTCGTTAAGCCCGTTTCAATTTTTTTAGCACCCTGGGCTCGGCCCGTGATAAATTTTTTGACGGGCCAACGGGCCCAGCCCGCTCATTTGACACCCCTAGTTCTAACAGTCCTATAAACTTGAAGGGATGCAAAACAACTGGAAGAATTTAAACCATAAAAATAAAAATCCATACCTCATAAAATCCAAATCAACAAACCAATCAGTAAAAGAGTTAAAATCAACCATTAAGATAAATGAAAAAATCAAATCTGAAAAACTGTAAGTTTGAACATGTAATTCAAAAAAAATTAAATCTTAAATTTGAAAACTTCAAGGTTCAAATCTGAAATCTCGAACTACAAAAAAAATCTGAAATCTGAAACTGAAGGGCTCAATTACTAAATCTGAAGTATAAAACTGAAATCAAAATCCTAAAATCGAAATCTAAAAGTCAAAATCTCAAATAAAAAAGAAACAAATCCTCAAAAATCAAGCTAAAAATTCAAACTCAAACAACTGAATTTTAACTCAAAGACACAAGGTCATAGTAAAACAAAAATTGACAATCAAGATAATAAATCCTAAACATAAAACCCAGAATGTGAAGACTTCAAAATGTCCCAAAATACATTCAAATACCCCAAATTAAAAAGGTATCAAGCCCAAACCCATAAATAAATCAAATTCAAAATAAACTCCAAAGATAAAAGGCTTTAAGTCTTAACCAAAAACAACAAAACCAAATAAAATGCATCTCAAACAAAACCAAAGCCAAAATATACTGATAAAAAACATCAATGAAATTTAAAATAAATCCTCAATCTAAATAAAACGCTAAGCCCCTATACAAATAAATAGACCTAATTGAGTCTTAATCAACTCAGATTAAGTTTCTAAATAACCTTAAAAATAAAAGACACTAAGTCACAAATCAAAAGCAATCAATCTTCCAAATAAACTCAATCAAGTCAAACTAAATTCAAAACATTAAGTTTTGCATTCCATCAAGTTAATGGGGCCATTGCTCTCACGTGTTTATTCTTGTGGATGTATATCTTTTACGCATAAATCGCTATGACAGTTAATCAATGGTATTTGAGTCAATGCTCGATATAATTAACATCGATATTTCACAAGACCGATGGGGAGAGATCAAAAATAAAATTTCAAAGAAAACGCAACATATATATTATACATATTGAATTAGCTAGTACTCCTACGGAATATCACATATTTTCCTAGTTGTTTAAAGCTAAATTGATCCAAAGATTCTTTTTTTCCGAAAAGAATTTAATATCTGAAAATCAAGGTTACACCATAGCACCAGCAGGTGCTATGACATATTAGAACAAAAGAGAAAGAAGTTGAAAAGAAGATGAAAAGAGGGGATGCGAGAACAAAAATATGCTTGCTGCAGATCACAGTCAGCCATGTGAAGAATGAAAGAAGCCAAAGAGAAGAAGCGGGGAGTCACCTCCCCCCATTCTATACACACAAAAAAAACATGATGCAGCCATATACATGGCTCTATCTTCATTCTTCAGCCCAGAAAATCAGAATACGCTCAATTCACTCTAAAGCCCAAATTGGACTGCTATCAGTCCAGTACCTACTCACCCCATACCAGCTCCTAAAAGACTTTTCAGTCTACATACTAGTCTACTCTCAGCCACAGGAACTGACCTGATCTCTCATCTCAGTCAAAAAAATAAACATGCTCAGCCCTACGCACAGTCCTTCAAAACCCCTTAAACCAGTCCATCCTCAGCCTGCTGAACCTGCCAATTCCCAGCCCTGATCAGTCACCTTAAAGCATCCTATTTTCAGCCCATACAGAGTCCCCTAAAACAGTGCATTTTAGCCGCACATCCAGCCCCTTGAAACCAGTCTGAATGAGGGCAGAAGGCACAAACTATAGAGTTGAAAACACCCCTAACGCAGAGGAGAAAATGCATAGTAGTATGCCGGCCTGCAGTGGGCCCAATGAAGTTTCAACCAGCCCATTTGAGGCCATGGGCTAAAGAAACACAGCAGGCCTGTTAATGCCCAATAACCTACCTTGGAACAGCTAAAAGAAAAAAAAATTGAAAAACCTGAAAAAATCAAAAAATGGAAAATTCAATCCTATGAGGCTAGTGAAGGGCCATGCATGATTTTCATGAAACAAGTCTTTAGCTAAGCCGATTGCAATCAAAACTAATCCCATCGGGTTGAGGAGGAGCCAAGCATGACTGCTCATGCCACTAAGCTCCGAGTTGACCCATGGGGTCAAATCACCACCTAACACTCATCGAGGCCCATGAAAATTTTCTATTCTTGCACGTGTACCAAGTTCACAATGCAAATGAAATGTTCATGTTCAAGTGCAAATGACTATGCTATATGAAGAGATCCGAGCCCCTATGACCTTCTGGGAATGCCAACAACAAAGAGGAAGAAAACCGATCAGAAAAAATGAAAGGGATCGATCTCAAATCTAAAAGAAGATAATACGGAACCACAAATTTTAAAGCTGACCATAAGAATCTACCGAAGCTGAAAGTTGCAAAATTGAGAGAACCCAAAAATGCAAATATTAGGATTTAGGAAAGCTTAAAGTTGTCAAAACAGAAAATCCAACATCAAGGAAACTCAGGAAATCTAAAAACTAATCAAAAAATCCAGGAACCAGCCAAATCTGAAAGTTAAAAAATATGAAATTGCAGAAAACCAGAAAAACTGTTTTCTAAGAAACAGAAATCTAAAACCTAAAAGAAAGATCTAAAAACTCCAAGATCTGAGTTCTGAAAATCTGAGCATAACTCATGGAAACTTGATTCAGAAAGCGCATACAGAAACCAGAAAGTTACCAGAAACATGAAAAAGAATTTGAAACTCGAAATTTTAAAATCCTTCAATGGAAAATATGAAAACTTAAGAAATCTGGAATCTGGAATTTGAAAATAGAAATAAAAAAAAACACAAAATCACTAAACTAAAGGAGGCTGAAAAGAAAGAAAAGTAACAGCAAAATGAAAACTAAGAAAATAATTAAAACTCAGAAAAGAAACTGAAGCTTAAAAAGCCAAAGAACTGAAAATTGTAATCACAAAATTCAAATCTCACGAAATCCCAAACGTAAGAAACTCAAACTCAAGAAATTCAAACTCGAACCAAATCCGAATATATCTAAAGTTGACATTCTGACTAAGGTCATGGGAACACATCTCCATTTCTTTTGTGGATAAATGACTTTGATTTCAACATTACTATGGTGGTTAATCAAGGGTTTTCGAGTATTTAGTTGATGTAATTAACATTGGAAAACTATAAGTTCGGTGGGGAAAGGTCACAAGAAATTTTCAAAGAACCCAAACAATCTCAAATAAAGACAATAAAATGTTGTTTGGATTGTCTAAGTGATAGGGTAATCCCAATGTCAACACTTTGAAAATTCGTGAAACCCACCTTGTGAGTTCTAGGGGTGCAAGCGAACCAATACGCTCGACGAGTAGTTCGATACTCGGCTCGTTAAAATCTCGACTCGGATCGTTTATTAAGTTAAATAAAAGAGTTTGAACAAAAAAAAAGCTCGACTTATAAACGAGTCGAGTCTGAACAGACCTACTCAGCTCGATAAGTTCATGAGCAGGTTGTATAAGTGTTCGATAAAATACTCGATTAAGCAATTAATTACTCGATTAACTATTTATTTAAAACTATTAAATTAAAATATATTATATTTATTATATATTTATGTTTTTAATATTATGTAAAATTATATTTTTAATGTCTAAATAGTAGTTTAAAATATTTTTTAATATTTGAACTCTAACTTTAAGTAAACAAGCTCTATCTCGAGCTTGAAAATGAGTTCGAATATGAGTTCGATTCGAGTTCGAGCTAAGTTGACTCGTTTACATAAATGAGTAGCTTGACGAGCCAAGCTCGAACTCGTCTAACTTAAATCGAGCTGATTTCAAACAAGACTTTTGAAAGCTCGTCGAGTATCGAGCTAAGTTCGAACGGTTAAATAATCGATCGAGCCGGGCATGAATAGAGCCCTGCTCGGCTCGGTTTGGCTTGGTTGCACCCCCGGTGAGTTCCTATGTATGAATACCACATTTTTTCATAGTCGTCAATGCTAAACAAAAAGGGACTTTTTCATTGAAGTTTAAAAAATTGAAGTTACATCAAAGAGCTTTCCATAAATTAAATATACCTTTCCCTACCTTTTCCATAAACACAAACTAATTATTTATCAATTATTTTATAAAATCGGAATGCCTGTAATTATTTACTAACTGAAATTTTTTTCTAAAAAAAGGAAGTGAGAACTTTCTTACTCAAAGGGGAGAAGGTCACCTTCCCCAAATCACCACTAGTTCCTCTAAGATGGTGGTGATAAGAATCAACATTTAGACTAGTCGCAGAAGGCTCCCTCTCACTTGCACTATTTTCTCTCTCTGAACTCTCTCAATGAAGGGCAAGATGGCGGCACAAGATGTTGTCTTCACATCTCTCTCTCTCTCTCTCTCTCCAGAATATTCTTTCTAGGAAGGCCAGAGCAGCATCTAAGTGTTGTCTCCTCCTTTAGTTCCTTCTTACCTCCTCTATCTAAAAAGACTTATTTCAGCAGGAAGGGTTATCTTTTTCACCCTTTCCTGTTCCTCTCCCCTATCTTTTTCCCACTCTTTTTCTTTCTACGAGTCAAAAGTTATGAGACAGGTTTTGATGCCCGCCAAGCGGTCCCCTCCTTTTGTGCTGATAGTTCTTAGGTGGGGGTGTTCCCCCAAGTGGGAACCACGCTTAAGAAAGCCCCTTAGGTCCAAAGAGGTGTTAGGCACACCATGAAGAAGATCAAAATGTCCCTTGAAAAATTACAAGAAAACCCTTGATTTTTATATTTACATAAATACCCTGAACTCTTAACTGTGCTGACACTTTTATTAGTTTTGCAATTATACCCTGTTGATTTGTAGGGTACTACAGAGTATTACTGGAACTATGGCTTATAAAGTCTCAGAATGCCCTTAGACACAAACAAATATGGTAGACATCTTTTACTAAATGATTGTAATACCTGGGAGAAAAAAGATTCTTCACTGTAGAATGGTTATACTCTGTATATTTGGTCATTTATTTGACTAACTAAGCTATGTTTCTTGCCTATATGGTACTGATAATACAACTGCATTTAAAATATTTCAATTCTAGCTTTAGATTTTACGCATTTAGCAATACATTGGTACCCTGGATTCTCAAATGTTGTAATCTTGTTTCACTTGACAGTAACATTAAAAAATATAAATTCCTGTTAATAATGCAATTCAACATAAAAGCTTATGAAAAAGATGGAGGTATTACCTGTAAAACCTTGGATTTCGGCTGTATCAGAAGCCCAAAATGACATGTCAGCCAAAATTCAGTAAAATAAAAGAAATTGCTTGAATTACCAAGAGGCGAAAGCAACTGCAAGTTACCGAGTTGTCTGTAATAACAAATGTCCCTCCAGGGCGGAGGAGGCGAAAAGATTCCCTGATTATATTAGTTATTGCCTGAGCTGGACATTCATGAAGCTGCAATTTTAAGGGTACCAAAACATTAACTGAGAATGTTTTCAGCAAAACAGTGAAATATAAAAAAGATAAAAAACCATAAATAACCAGGCAAAACATCTATAGTTTGTTATTGAGATCTACCATATGTATGCCATAGCCCACCTATGTCCAAACCAAACATCTTATAATGCTCTGCTGCCAGTCTTGTGTAGTAACATGAACCTTTAATTACCAGTTTTCACTGGTAACTGGTAAGAAAATCCTTATTTTTCATGGTAGGGTATGGGCAGCGAGCGTGTAGCATATCTAACTTGTGTAATATTTCAGGTCGTGAGTGAGCCTTTAGAAAATCCCTAAACATGCATGATGCATCAAAGATGCACTACAAATGACCCATCACCAAAAAGAGGATAAGAGAATGGACTCATGAACCTGAGAACTTAGCTGTAAGGATCAGTAAGTTTATAAAAAGTAGTGTTGGCGTCAATTTTTTTCACAAAGAAAATGTACATGTGAAGAAAAAAAGGAGGACCGCACCAAATTTCCAGCTAACCCGGCCCTTAATTGGGGCCAAAACAGGTCCTGAATTGACCCATTGGTGCAATCTCCAGCTGGTGAAACCTCCAATTCCTCTAAAATAAATATTTTTTCAGCCCTCTTTTGAAGCCCATTTGCGCAGCCCATTAAAAGGGAGAAAATGGGCTGCAGTAAACAAATGGCCCGATCAACCGCACCACATCAGTAGCCACATTAGCTGACCACATCAGCTGCCACCTAACGCTTGACCCATTAATTGCATGGGAGAACTCAAGGTACAAGTCAAACACTTAAAAGTATGGAAGAACTCAAAAGGCAAGTCAAACATTAAAATCCTAAGAGAACTCAAGAAACAAGGTGAATTAAGTCACCTAGGAGATGGGAAAGATCTCCCTTCAATCAATGTTGGCTTGTCCCTTCATCTTCCCTCATTTTATATAAAAGGAGAAGGGCACCCAAGAAAGGGAGGACCGGCCAACCAGACGCTGACAGGCTGCTGCTGCTGCACACGCCCTGCCCTCCTTCCTGCAGCCAAGAAGAGGAGAAATAAAAAGAAGAAAAGGAGAAGGAAGGGAAACCCCCCTCCGGTTTCCCTTGTGCACCAACCTTTGCTAGTGCAGGGGTGCCTATAGCACTCTCCTTCAACCTCCCTTGCATCCAGCGCCAGGAAGAAAAGGTAGGAAAGATACATATATTAACTATGTAGCCCTCTAAAGGCACCTCCTCTCCACTTCTTCTAAATTCTCTTCTCAACCCTCTCACAGCCTAAACCAGCCTTCATCGATATCGGCAACCCATAGCCTTAAACAAAACTCCTTTCCAATCTCATTTCAGCCTACCTAAATTTCCCCTAAACAGACCCTGTTTTGACCCTTATGCAGTCCCCTAAACGGGTCACTTGCTCTCCTCTCATTGGCTCCTTTTCGACCCACCTGAGGACCCCTTCAACAGGTCACATTCAGACCTTTAAACAGACCTGTCCAGCCCACTGTTTGGACCCCATGTACTGGCCATTCTCAGCCCATTGCAAACCCTTACACAGTCCCATTTCAGCGACCCCTGTTAGCCCCTCCGCGGCCAGCCAAATAACCCCTTAAACAGGTCATTCTCCCCCGTTTGGCCCACTTGGGCAGCTCCATAATATGCCCCAACCAATCCTCAATGAGACTCCCATACAGGCCACCTTTGGTCCTCCAAAAACACCCACCGAACAGTCCTCATGCGGTCTGTTAAACCTAAATAGGCTTATACACAGCCCCTTTGCGGCCCATTTAGACAGCCCCCATACAGGCCACCCTTAGCCCTCCAAAACTCCCACTAACAGTCCCCCTGCGGCCTGCCAGATAGTCCCTATACAGGTCCCTATTTAGCCCCCCTTAAACAATCCCAAAAAGGACCATTTTTGACACCTCCATTAGACCCCGACCAGGTCCACATCCTGCCCCCTTTGTGCATCCTCCAGCCCCTTGTGGCTTATAAAAAATAAAAATAGCCCCTTTGTGTGGCCCATCCAGCAGCCCCTTCGTGGCTCACAACAAAAAAAAGCAGCCCCCTTGAGGCATACAAAAAAAGGCAAAAAAAAACCCCTTGCGATATACAAAAAAATAGCAAATAGCAGCCTCCCTTTGCGGCCCAAAAAATTTGGCACCTTTGCGGCTTTCAAAAAGTGCAGAATCTATTCACCACTAGCACCAGTGGGTGAAGGTGATGTCCAGGGCCCTTTCAAAATCCGTACGACAGGTTGATCGTTTGCCCGAGTGGACCCTCACCCAACCACCAAACAGTTTGTGAAACAAAAAAGGTTGAAACTCCAGTAGGCCTACCGGCCCTTCATACGGTGCAAAACGGGCCCACTGAGCCCAAGAAGACCGAAGGCCGGCTAGCAAAGTCGATGGAACCCGAACCGGCCCAAGCAGCCTTGACAAAATAAATAAAATATTAAAAATCAAAAATGTGAAATGCCAAATTAAAATATGGAGTGAAACACCCTTCTATAGGTACTCTATCTTTTGGACAGCTCCCCTGGATGCGCCATAGAATGTCGATTTGGACGACGGTGCGGGCCGGTTCCTGTAGTTGACAATCCTTCCTCGATATGGCAAGTCAAAAACACTTGTCATCTTGAATGGATAAATTCCATATTAGTTGGAATAAGCCGGCATGCCGTTGTAATGTCGAAAGTTTTCCGACCTATGAAAATTTACATCAGGGGAAGGAACGCCGGTTATTCCACCCCATGTTATTTCTCATATACACTTGTACTCCGACATATGAAATGAAATGATGTTCAAGCGCTGACCCAAATGAATGAAACCGAACACCAAACGGCAGCCCAACAAGCCGGATGGGATGTGAATCCAAACCAAAATAAATAAAACCATGAAATCAACATAAAAAAAGAAAGAAAAGCATATAAACAAATCTCAAAATAACAAAATCAGATTGATAACAATCTGAAAATGCAATAAAAAACCCCTAAATCTAATGGAACCAAAGTCCCCAATCTAGTGATAACTAAATAACATCATCAAAAATAAACAAACAACATTGAAATAGATCTTAAACAAAAAATCAGACTTTAATCAATATGAAAATACACAAAAAATAGATTTAAACAATCTGAAAATTCTATTTAAAAAGCCACTTGATCCCATTTAATCAAACCCTTAATCAAGCAAAGATTAAATAATTCCAAAGGGAACTAAATAAACGACACCTCAAACATCTAAAACACACCAAAATCAACCTTAAAACAGAAAAATCAGATTATTAAACAATCTGAAATTTTAAAAGTCAAACAAGTCAAATGAAATTACAAAATGCCTAAAACATACCAGACACGCTAGAACCGAAATCAAAACAACCAACCACCATAACAAATAACAAAAAGCTCTCTGATTCATGCACCAAACAAAAAAAAATCAGATTGTCTAAAAACATCAAATCAAAATAGGATGACTTCAACAAATCACCAAAAAACAATAACAAACAAACAAAAGTGAAATCAAAACAAAACAACTTGAACCAATCAAAATAAAAATCAAATCAACCAAAATGAAACCAAACCAAAACCAAATCAAACTGAAACAAAATCAAACCAAAAAATGAATAGGCAAAAGTTAAATCTGAAACTTTTAAAATCAACTAAAATCAACCTCAAACAGATGAATCGCATATCATCAGGCCCAAAAGGCCGCTGCTCCTTTTGAGCATATTATGTTCTGTGGATGCGTACACTCTCCAAAACGAGTTGCTATGACAGTTAAATAAGGGCATTTGAGCCATAACTCAATGTAAGTTAGCACCGGATAATCGCACCATCCGGCAGAGAAGTGTCAAAAATAAAATTTTCACATAACTCGAACATCAGTTCTATATTCTTAAAATATCACAAGATTATATAGTATTTTTATAGGGTACCACCTATTTTCCTAAGTCCCCAACATCCATATTTTTTCAGAACAACCTTTTTTTAAATGGAAAAATGAGGTTCACACAAGTAGCATAAAACCTCTTTGGGTTAATTACATTAGCATAAAAAGTAGATACACAATATTATAAACTTCAGGGTATTTTTGCAATAATATCTTCTAGGGCCTTCTTGGCAATTTTGTAAATTTACCAAGACTATGCAGTATCCATGTTGAGTCACATGGGTGGAATTGGCATCTAGAAGGGAAGTGGGACAGTTCCACCTTTAACCATGGATTGCAGAATCGGCGGAATCGTTCCGATTCCGACCGATTCCGGAATCGGATCGGTGGATTCCGATCCGATTCCTGGCGGAAGGACCGATTCCGGGAAGAATTCCGTGGAATCGGTATGAATCACCTGGAATCGGTCGGAATCGATCCGATTCCGACCGATTCCTTGTGGAATCGATCGATCCGACCGATTCCTTCGGAAGACCGGGTCAACCGGCCCGGTTCGATTCCCGGTTTGATTTTGGATCGGGAATCGAACTGATTCCGGCCCTAAAAGGGCCGGAATCGACCCGCGGGGTCGGTCTGTCGATCCGCGGCGGCGAGCGCGGATTCGGCGGTCGGCGCGATTCCGGCGATTCCCGGCCTCGATCCCGGTTTGCGGCGTCGATTCCGGCCGATTCCATCGATCCAAGCATCGATTCCGGCCCGGTTCCGGCGGCGATTCCGGCGGTTCCGGCGATTCCGCAACGTCTTCGAGGGATTCCGCCGATTCAAGCTCGGATCGGCCTCGAATCAACCTCTTCTTCGATCTTTGTAAGGTTTTTTGGTAAGATTTCTTCGCCGAAAAATTCGTACGTCTTATTCTTACGCGTTTCGACGAGTCCGAGAGTCGTTAAACGTTGTGATTTCCGACCGAACAAGTCCGAGTCCAAGTTTTGAACTATCCGTTTAAGTCCATTTTGCACGGGAAAAATTCGGATATCCCGTACGTTAATTTACGACCATTTCGGCAAATACGTAACCCTTTAAACATACCGAATGGTGTGTTACTTGGGTTGTACGCTTCCCGAACGACGTCTAAATCAATTTTTATGTTATTTAATCATTTTTAGTGCATTGTTTACAATTTTTGCAGATATAAGCAATGGCCGATCAAGGTGATGCGGCACGGCGCGTGCTTCCGACATGGGTTGGAAACACGGGCACGGTAGACCCGGTCGGGGAAGAGGGTACGGTGCGAAATGGTGTGGGAAGGAGATGAACGGGGGGTGTTCCGAGGTGAAACAACATATTGCGGAACGGGGTGGGAATGTCGAAATGTGACAAGGTGCCCAGGGGAGAAGAGTGAGGAGATGAGAGGCTACGACGTAGAGCCTCTCGACGGGATGTTAGGATCGAGCAGAGGGAGGAGTTGCGCGACGAGCTACTCAGGAGGAGGGACCGCGATTTGCCTACCTCGAAAGGGAAAGGCGAGGGGGAAGGCACCAGCCGAGCCGGAGCCGAGAGCGAGGACGAGTCCTCGGACTCGAGCTTAAACGTGCTAGGCACGATAACAAGCGTGCATTTGGCCGAGGAGGAGAGGACGAGGAGGAGGAGCCGGGGAGGGTACGGGTCCCGAGTTGACCGGGCCCAGGCTTTTGGCCGATCGGC
The DNA here is from genome assembly GCA_036172225.1 of Cryptocoryne crispatula var. balansae. Lineage (NCBI taxonomy): Eukaryota > Viridiplantae > Streptophyta > Magnoliopsida > Alismatales > Araceae > Cryptocoryne > Cryptocoryne crispatula. The sequence continues at coordinate 45,470,763 of CM069921.1, forward strand.
ATCGGCTCGCCCGACCTCGGGCCGGGACCGAAGAGCGGCCACAGGAGACGAGGAGCCACCCGGCCATTTCTGCTTCTACCCAGGCACTCGATTTTCACCGAGTGACGAGTATTTCTTTAGGAGAGCGAGTCTTTGGGCGGATACGGGGATTAAACGAGCGATGAAAGGGGTGAAGGCAACGAGAGCAGTGCCAAAGAGAGCCGTTCGCCACATTGTGAAATGGTTTTTACATGCGTGTATCACTTTTTAAATTAAAATTTACATTACGTGTGTTTTATTTACTTAAACTTAATTTTAGCACTTTGATCCCAAATTTTTTTTTAACTTGATGTAGGCATCCACATAACATGCGGCCACAGCCCCTTACTCAGACGATGGTGGATGCCGTGGGTGAGGCCGGGACGGGTTTCTGGCCCGGGAACGGAGACATATATGGTGCACGGCGGCCGGCTGGATGAGGAGGTCGGGAGTTGAAGGAGTGGATGGATGGATTTAAGTTGGTGTGGAAGGAGAGGTTGCCTGATTAGGTGCGATGGGTGTGGACGAGTATCACGAAGGCGTGATAAACTTCTTGTACCGTTCGAGGGGACAACATTCTTGAAGTCGGTAGATGCTTACAGGAAGATAAAAAATGCCGACTTTATGTTTTCTCTGATGAATGCGGTGGTGGAGGACATCGGGGAGGACAATGTGGTTCAGGTTGCCACTGACAACGAACCATCATATAAGGCGACTGGGAGGATGTTGATGGTAAAGAGGAAGCACATCTTACGGGTGCCTTTGTGCGGCGCATTCCATTGATCTCATATTAGAGGATACGAGAGCAAGGAGGAGAGTGTATCCACACTTGTCAGCAGCGCGGACGATCGCATCTTTTATTTTTTCGCATCCCCGTACGCTACATATCGTGAGATCACACGCGGGGAGAGCGCGATCTTGTTAGGCCCGGTCCGACTCGATTTGCTTCGAATTTCATTGCGTTGGAGAGTCTCGCGGCACGAGCATGCATTGGTTAGGTTCGCACGGTCAGGAGTATTACAACTATATGGTGGACAACTGCATGACAAGAAAGATCGATTGGAGATTCTTGTCGGTACGAAAAGCGAGATCACCGACAAGAGGTTTCGAGAGAGGATTGCCTACTACTTGGCGATCATTGAGCCACCGGTAGTTGTCTTGAGGTTGGTAGACTCGGATGACGGGGACCGGATGGGCACGTTGTATGATGCGCGTGGACCGGGCGAAAGCTAAAAATAAAAAGAAAAAATCCCACGAGGTTACAAAAAAGTGGTGGAAGATCATAGATGACCGATGGGACAAGACCTTGCACCACGATGTCCACGTTGCAGTAACTTGGTTAAAAAATTATTTTCTTGAATAATTGTCTTATATGCACGGTGTTAACTAATAAAATCTTGCGGGATATTTTTTGAACCCCCGCATCCAATATGGAGGACGAGGTGGTGAACGACAACGAGGTGATGCGGGGTACACTTCATTGTTATTCGAGCGTACGTGCCGATCTCGACGGGGACAAGATACGGTGAGATAGAAGTAAGTTAGAGTTCATTCAATACCTTGGAGTAGCCTTACCGGGCAACTAATGTTTTTTTTATAAAATTTTCAGATGCAGAAGTATAAGATGAGGGTCGGCGTATACTCAGATGCTGATCTGAAATATTCAGTTGACAAAGTGTCACCTGGTATAGTAATAGCTTGATGAAGATATTATATTCTTTTCATATAAGTTATGGTAGATGATGGGCTAATTGTTTACCTTTTCTCTTCTTGTTTTTTAACGCGGTGAGTGGTGGAGTTCGGTGAACACCGGGAGTGGATGGAATCCACTTGGCCGCCATCGGTATCGGATACTCGGCAGCACCGAGTTCCTCCCATTGTGAAAGGAACTGAGTACATTCAACTTTGATACGTACGGAAAGGAGGAACATGTTGACCTCGGACCGAGGTGGAGAAGTTGGTCTTCGTCATTACAACGTGAGGCAACGTAAAGAACATCGAGGATCGACGAGAAGATCGGCGAGGCACGATTTGCACGATTCGCGAGGTGGTCCGTACGAGCGAGAGGCATTCCTCGCCACACCACCACCCGAGGAGGTGGACACGTGGATCGAATATTCCCGAAGGGAGCGTGCAACTTGCCTCTGGATAGAGGAGAGGGAAGCCGAGGGATCATGCGGTCGAGTTTGATTCCGATGACCGTGCGGGCGGAGAGAGTTGGATGGTGTTGAAGCCGAGGAGGATGCTCCCGGCTCCACCTCCACACTTCTCGGGCTCGGGCGGGGGCCTTCTCGCCGGCGGCTATGGAGCGACCACTGCGGCTTTAGCCCCGGCCTCGAAGCTCCGGTCCGTCGCCAAAGCTGCCGGCCCGTTTCGCGATCCGGGGAAAACGAAAACAAAATTGACGCACGGAAAATGGGAGGATTTGCGAAGTTGAAAAAAACTTTGGGTTCGGACCTTACGGTACTTCGGGGATGGGCGAAGAGGTGAAGAGAAGGAAGGCGAGATCGGGCGTCCTATCGGCCCGGATGACGACGCGTGCTCCTTCTCGCTCCGCAGGTGATGATGACGAGGGTGCATACCGGCGACGCGGCCATCGGCGGCACGGGTCTGCGATTCCACGGCTTCCAAAGCCGTATTACACGGATTCGGATACACGTGATTCTTATATACGGGAGCCACGGTATGCGGCAAGATCCGGGGTTGACCGGCGGTGGAGTACACCACGAGCTCCACCATCCTCTGCTTACGTCCCGGTCGTCTCGCAGTCCGATCCATACAACCTTGATGGCATGGCATTGGCATTATTTTCATATGGATATGGTCCCGGACAGTATACGAAGGCGAGCACGAGGAGGAGCGTGAAGCGCGACGGGGAGAGGAGGAAGACCTATATTTATATCCTAGATTTTGGTAGTAGATTGATATGATGTAATTTTTTTTTTCATGATGTATCATCTCTTTGATTTTTGAATCAATGGAATTGGAATATGTACATAACTTCAAGTCTTCAATTGGAGTTCATTAGTATTTATTCGATGTGGTCCTGTGGATGAATGCATTGGTTATTTTTAAAAAAAATTCTAACTCATTTCCTATTTTTAAAAATTTTTCTGATTTTTTTGAATTTTTTTGACGAAAAAAAAATTCAAAAAAAAAAAAACCGATCCGGAATCGATTCTCTTCCCAGTTCCGGCCGATTCCTGGAACCGATTCCGATTCCGATTCCGATTCCGGAATCCTTGCCTTTAACTGGAACAGTATCCACCTATTATGAAAAGGGAGGGATTCCACCCAAGGCAGGCAATCATCCAGCCTCCATAGCCCTGCTGATATTTATGAGAAGAGAAAAAGGAGAGAGAAAACATGAGAATGTGAAATTTCAGCTTTTTCTATAGTTCAACCACTCTTCAGAGTGAGAAACTAGTGAGAGAAAGGAGAAGAGAGGTAGGGCCTTTTTGTTGTCTTGACCTGTCTATAAAGAAGAGAAAAAAAGAGAAGAGAGAGCAGAGAGAGAGAGAGTATGGGTGCAAATGAGTTAAGCCAAGCTGAATAGTACTTTGTTCAAGTTTGCCTCATTTAGCTCTATCGAGTTCAAACTCGAGCTCGAGTCCCTACAAGTAGGCTTAACCTATCTTTAGCTTGGTTCGTTATCTAATTAATCAGACATCATGTTCTTTATGACGATGTGGGCTATTCCATTTTATCCTATTTCAAGAAGGTGAAAATATATTTTGTCTTGTCCTTTTCTATGATGTGTGGAGCTCTATTCTGTACTGTGTAATAAAAAGTTTTTTACATATTGGACTATATAATTTAACTTAATTCCAAATATCTCTCTATATTAACAAATTCTTCAAAAAAATCCAGAAAGCTTGTTCCGTTCCGTCACCCCTCTGCCACCACACCCTCCTCCTACCTCCAGCCATTAGGTGTGAAGCCTTCTAGCCTGAAGTTCCCCCTCCCACTGCACTATAGCAACAACAACATCAAGGGCAAGAGGTGAAAGAGCATAAGCTACACAGGGCGGCACTGTGCAAAATGATCACAAAGAGATGTGCAGAGGCAGTTGCACACTTGACATAGGATCTCGTGAGTTCGTCAGTAAAGAGGAGTAGAGAGATTGCACCGCGGACAAGGGCTGATGGCAGAAAGGGGAAGAGTGGTGACTAGGTAGATCAATGAGCACCTAGGAGGCTCCATGGCACAGAAGAAGAGATTTTGCCAGGAGAATGATCGTAACAAGCAGTGATAGAACAGGAGGGGGGAGTGGCACTCATTGATTGCATAATCAGCCAATCCCAATCCGGATCAATCATGGCTGATCTGATTTCCCGCCAGATCGGTCAAAATCGGGAGGATCAGTCTCAGATTGACCGATCCTCCAGGATTGAATCGCGAATCAGTCGATCCCAACCGATTTGCCGAAAACTGGTAAGTTTCGGAATCGGGTCAATCTAGGACCAGATTCTAGAATGATCCGCCCCCAAGAAAGGAAGAGATAGGACTGATTGTACCCCTACCCCACCCCATCCCCCGATTTCAGCTCCCCCCTCAACCGTCCCTCAGCCTAGGGCTCCCCTATGGCAAATTGTCTGCCCCCTCTAGCAATCTAGCGATCCCTCCTAAGGAGTAAGACTCCCACCCCCTCCCCGATCCCCCCTTCCCTTCTCCCAGGATCACCACTCCCTTCGAGGTTGGTTTTCTCACCCCCAAAGGGGTGGCTAATCACAACCACCCTGTAAAGGGGTGACTGAAAATCATGGGGTTGGGGTGACTTACTGGTCACCCCATGATTGCAGAATCGGCCGATCCGGATCGGGATCGGCCAATTCTTGGAACGAATCAGATCTCACCAATCTGATTCTAGTCAGAACTACTGATCCGGTCCGAACTTCCAACCAAATCAGTCAGAATCGCTTGGATCAGTCGAGGATCTAACAAGATCGAATCGAGAATTGACCAATCCCCAAAAACCCAGAAATGTCTAGAATCGGGTTGATTCCAAACTCAATTCCAAAACATTTTTTGGTCCGATCCCCCCCAATAAGGGGGACATCGGACCGATTCCCCCTTCTCACCCCCAATTCTCACCCCCCCCTTCAACCTCTAGGGCTCCCCCCTACGGCGATCCAGTGCAAGGAGCGGCAATCTAACCGTGGGAGGCGACCGATCCCCCCTAAACAAGTAAATTTAGGGGGGAGGGGGGACCCCTATCCCTGCTTCCCCCTCCCCTTTCCCCTTACCACCATAAAAAAAAATCTTCCGGGGGTATCGCCCCCCTGATACCCCCCATAAGGGGCACTATTTATGATAGTGTAAACATATTAATATATTTCACCATCACTTATAGTATCACATATATAAGATTTATAATCATAAATATATGTTATATACTTAAATTTTATAAAGATCTATTTTACCTTTCTTCTCTTTCTTACATGATAGTTTGTACTTATATGACAGTTTCTCGAAATGAAATTACTTCGTATGGCATTGTTTAGTAAAATGTCATCCACATTATTTTTAAATTTTTAATTTTTTTACTTATTCCTATAATTTTCCCTGAATTTTTCTGATTTTTTAAGAATTTTTTATTTTTAAAAATAAAAAATTGGCCGATCTAGACCGATCCGGGATCGCCCTTTCATCCGGAGGATCGGCCAATCTAGATCAATCTAATCTGATCCGGGTCGGATCGGTGGTCACCGATCCCAATCCCGTGATCCTTGGGTCACCCCCAAAGGGGTGGTTGATAGGCATTGTCTTTTCAAATGATGATTACAATTTTTAAATTAGTGTATTTGTATATAAATAAAAATGTTGAACAAGGTGCAAGATACCACATTCTTATATATTTTTCTAAGAACAACACATTCTTGAAATCCATTGATGCATCAAGACAGGTGAAAAATGCAAATTACTTTGTTTGGTTTGATGAACTCTATAGTGGAGAAGATTGGAGAAGAGAATATTGTGCAGTTTATCACTGACAATGAAGCATCATTTAAGGCTATAAAGAAGAAACATATAGAGGTTAGATCACACTTGTTTTGAATATGTTGTGCTGCATACTATTGATTTGATGTTAGAGGACATTATGAGAGATCCATCAGTGAGATCATTGATGAGTCAAGGACAATTGATCATATATTTCATATATAGGCAACCTAGACTATTACATATCGTGAGATAGCACACTGATGGTCGTGATCTAATTCGACCGGGCCTAATCAGATTTGCTACACATTTCATTGCATTAGAGAGCCTCTATAGGTATAAAAATGATTTGAAGAAGTTCATACTTTCTACAGCCTATTGGAGTCCCTTATTAAGGATAACAAGTGGAGGAAAAATTGCAGTACTACTTGTCTGACATAGAACCCCCAGTACAGATCTTTAGATTGGTGGACTCAAATGATAAAAATCAAATAAGATACCTATATAATGCTATGCACAAGACAAAGTCGAAAATTAAAAAGAAACATCTTAGGGGTTATAAGAAGTGGTAGAAGATGATAGACAGAAGATGGAACGAGACACTTCACCACGATATTCATACTAAAATATAAATTTAATTGTTGTCTTTTAGTTTACTTTTACAGTAATGTGTTAATGCCTTAAATGTTGAATTGTGTTACAAGATATTTCTTCAACTCAAGAATACAGTATGGTGGGCAAGTGTGCAATGATGATGAAGTACTCTCAAGCACATTATCTGTGATAAAGTGTTTACCTGAAAGTTTCTACTCCACAGATAAATGATGCACTTCTTTCTTACCGTCTACCCAAGAGATCAACAACTAGAACAGAAAAAGTGAGATGAGACCCTTATTTCAGTCCTCATGCCATCTAGAATTAGAAAGACTAATTGATCATCCACAAAAATAGTAATAGAAACAAAATGAATGCATTCCAGCTTATCAAATTATCTCCACAGTCATGGGATCTGAAATAGATATCAGGTAGTCTCATCGGACTTCTCCGTACCCCACCACAGGATTCACCAAATGCCTAAGATCAGCTGATGAAGCAACCTTTACATGTTTAGCAACAACTTCCCAGGCAATCTTATCCAGCTCTGAGGAAAGGCAGAACCATGTCTCTGCATACACTGCTAGTAATTGAAAAAGGTACCCTACCTTTTGCTTACAAATTTTCCATGACCCACAACTTCTGCCCTGGATTTTATCTGATTCCTGCCTCTTCCTCAAAAGTGTAACTGAATGATTGAAACTTTAAGAGAGAGGAATCAGGTATCTTTCTAAGTAAAATAGAACAATCTTCCATAAAGCTTTGGCAGACTTTAAAATTTTTCATCAGCAATAAGTCCTTCATAAATTTTGGAGAAGCGTTGAGTATATGGCTTCTGAACATTTCTCAAACATGGACATGTATATTGGTTTAACAGAAGTGGTAATGTCTTAACAGAAGCGTTGAGTAGAAGCTTACACCTTATTGGCAAAACATGATGCTTACATCTTTATCTAGGTCGGACAAAGTGAGGTGGTGCTTAACAGAAGTTTATTCTTACATCTAAGGCATAAACTTCAAGGTTGAGGATATTTTGATAAAAATAATGAGAAAGAGAAATAGAGTTATGAATCGTCAACACATATAAAGAGTGTTTTGTCTCTCCATCACCTTTTGTAGAACTTTTTTACTCGTACAGATAGAGATAGATACACATTAGCTTTATTTTTTCTGAGTATTTTTTGTTGAATCTATAAATTTCATTTGAATATAATATTGTGTAAATAAATACAAAATAATATATATATAAAAATTAAAGTACTGAATTCATTATTTAGACTTAAATGTAACAGAAAAAAATTTTACTCTTTTTATACTATGAAATATTAACCAAACCTTCTTTATTGTTCATAGATTGAACAATTATTTATTTAAATGTTCGTATATTATTTTTTTCTTAAATTGAGATTTGTGCCTGAATAAGTTTTGAGGCTTACACATTTTGAGGCTTTGGCAAAACATCTCAAGACAGTCTTGAGACTACACTAACATTGCTTACATCACATGGCATGAAGAAATGCTATTAACTAGTACTGATTCCTAATTTTGCAAAATTTAACAAAAATAATATTCTCTTACATGTCATGAAGAAAGAATTATCAACGATGCGAAGTCCTTCAAAAATTTAATAGACATTGAGTGTATATCTTCTGCACTATTGGTAAAAATGGACAAGTTACTTTGAATATCAAATAAGAAATTTATGAGTAACCATTTTTCTTAAATCAACAATTAGGTACTTCAAAAAAAAGTCCAATCAGCTATCTAGCATTGCTAGCAAAGCATTCAAGAACGTGACGCACCACATAAGCAAGTGAGACCAAGTCAAACGAGTTGGAAGCCAAGCCAGTTTCTTCACCATTAGCATGGACCCATGTAATTGGCCTATCCGATCTTCTTTTGCATTCTTTGAATTGTGCAACTGAAAGAAAATATGGTGACAGATCCAAACCCTGTAAATAGACGTCCACAATAAAGGATGATCATGTCAATTAGGCTTCATATGGTGTTAATTAAAGCAATAAAAAAGTAGTAATTTCAAAACGTAACATCCAAGGAAGCGTATAAGTTTTACCACAAAATATCATCTGTGATTTGAATAGATTTAACCATGGAAACTACGTTAAAACATCTCAATTAAGCAAACCAAGACATGTATTGGCAATATTTGCATAATTGTAACATGGTCCCGATATTCATAGCACTTAAAAAATGAAAAACAAACATAAAGAGAAATACAGATTCCTCAAGTGAAGAGAAAATTTCAAAGATAGTTGTCATTTGAAGTAGCAGAAAGAATAAAAAAATAGAGAAAAACACCTATCAAAGTAAACCAATGTCAGAAGACAGAACTGAAAATGAAGGTAATGTCTCAAACAAATAGATTTTCAAACCTGATTTTTTTTGAAAGTGGCCCCAAAGAAATAGATAAGCAAGAACCACGACAGGAGGGCAAAAGGATCTTGATAAGTAGCATAGGAGATCCATCGTTGTAGAAAATTCGAGCAACTTAAGGTCCTTCCAATCCAAGGGTCTGGAGACTGGCGTTCTTTTCACTTCAGAAAACAGACCACGGCTGGGATATATTCAAACATGGAATTCATGGCTAATAGGAATAAACTTTTGCATTTTTATTAGGATTGGAAAAAAATGCTAAGGACTGCTTTACAGACTCCATTATACTGAGATTAGTCTACAAGATGACTGAGTCTCGACATGAATTCTGGTACTAAGGACATTTTCTAGTAATTTGTGGAAAAGCTTCTGGACTTTTTTTACATGAGGTCCTACTAGAGTCCATCATCCAAAGAAATAGTCTAGTGTTTTAATAAGACTTTTATGCCAAACTTGTATCACACTAGGGACAGGCCTTCTACAATCCATAGAAAAGAAAATACACTATTGACAAAGAATAGACCTTTGGTATTGTTGGTGCCACTTTTGTTTGAAGAAAAAAGAGGACCGGACCAAGGACCTAGCTGGTCCGGTCCCTATTCCCTAATTGTCCAAAAGAAGGCATGTGGACCCACTAATTGGCCCAATTGCACACACATCAAGAGTGAAATGGGTGGGCCGCGGTCAACCAAAGTGGCCTGGTCAATATCTTGTCACATCAGCTGCCACCTCATCCCATCCCATTAATGAGTCATGGGACAATGGGAAGGTTTATGAGGCTTAATGGTAAAGCATTAAGATATCCTAGAAAAATGAGGGGTCAAGTTAGAATAATTAAAGCCTAGGGATTGCAAAAGTTATCCTACATTTAATCCTACTTATCTCTTCATCTCCCCCCTCATCCCATAAAAACGCAAGACTGCCCCAAGCTGAAAAGGTTCACGCTACCAGCTCCCTGCGACCTCCCTTGCGCATGCCAGCCCTCCAGGCTGCAGCTCCAGCAGCTGCCACCTGCAGCACCCGCAACCAAGGAAGAAAAAAGGAAGAAGAAGAAGCAGAAGGAGAAGAAAAGAAAAGGTAAAGTGCTCCAGCCATGTAGCCCTTCAATTCTCCCTTCCTCTCTTCATCTTCTCCTCTTTTTCCCTCCTAGCCAACCCTCTCTAAAAGATCACCTTTTCTGCTCTCATCGCACACCCCTTGAACAGCCCATCTGTGGCCCAAGTCAGACCCCATTTCGGACCCCTTAACAGCCCTTGTTCGGTCCCCTTAATACCTCATACACTGGTCCCCTTTTAGTCCATCAAACAGATCCTTAATGTGACCTTAATCTGGTCCCTTTCTGGTCCCATTTCGGTCCCCAATCAGACCCCAATCAGACCCCTTAAGCAGTCCATCTGCAGTCCCCCTATCGAACCATATGAACAGTCCCCTTGACAGCCCAATTTCGACCCCAATCAGGTCCTACTTCGGCCTACCAAGCAGGCCCCAAACGGCCCCTATACAGGTCCCTGTTCAATCCCTTTAAACAGGCCCTGCACAGTCCCACTTCAGACCCCAAACAACCCCGTCATAGTCTGCTAAACAGGTACCAATCAAACCCATTGCAGTCTACCCTTAAGTCCCATTTCAGCCCCTTTGTGGCACCAAAACCCACCTGTTTTCTGCCCTTTGAGCAGCCCCAAACAGGTTCAAAACCTACTCCTTGTGCAGTCCCCTTAGTTGGTCTCAAAGCAGGCCCATTTTTTCAACTATTTTCGGCCCACTTATCCCACTATTGCAGCCGACAAAAGTCCCCCCCCCCAAAAAAAAGGGTTCTGCAGATGACATAAAAAAACAGCTCCTTTGCAAGGAGCAGGTTGAGGGTGATGGCCCAGCACCCCTTGGAAACCGTCCGATGGGCTAAGGGCATAGCCAGGTGGCCTTCAATTCTAGTCCAAGCATGGGTACAGAGGCAGCAGGTTATTGGCATCAGGACAGGTCCATCGGGCCTAAGAAGCTCAAGATAGGCCTACTGGGCCCAAGAAGACATGAAGGCCAGCCAAACGGGCCGAAAGAACTTGAACCGTCCTATTGGACCTTGGACAAAAATAATAAATTTGATCAAATCTGAAACGTGAAAAGTCCAATTAAACTAAGGAGTCAGCATTGTTTCATAGGCACTCCACCTTGGATGGCTCTTGGGTCCACCCCGGGATGTCATTCCGGATGGCGGCGCGGGCCAGTTCCCATAGCTGACAATCCTTCTCCCAATATGATAAGTCAAGCACTTGTCATCTTGAATGGGTAAATTCCATAATAGTTGGAAACAAACCGGCATGCCTGAATTTTTCTGACCTTAAAAAAATTTACACTCAGGGAAAAAACATCAATATATCATCCAATGCTATGTCAACCATACATCAATAGCCGATTCAAACACTTGTAATCCAACATGTGCTATGCAATGAAATTCAAATGCCAACTCAGATACATACTACCGGGTAATCAATGCAAGTTCGATGGACCGGATGTGATGTAAACCGAACTAAAATAAATAAAATAAAATAAATCCAGAAATACACTTAATTAAATCTGAAAAATACCTTAAAAAGAGGACATAAAATCTGGAAAAGCATAAAAAATCAGAGCTTCAACAATTTGGAAATTCAACTAAAATCCACTTAATCCAATAAAATTAAATTCCTAAATCAAGTGGTAACTAAATAACATCATTCAGCATTCAATAAACAACAATGAAAAGACTTAAAAGATACTTAAATCAATCCTAAAACAAAAAATTTAGACTTATGTAATATGGGAATTCAAATCAAACTTACCTAACCCAATGGAATTCAACTCCTTAATCAAAGGAGAACCGAACAATTCAAAGTAAAAAAAAAACACACTAAAGGCACTTCAAAACGTCTAAAATCAATCATAAAAACAGAAAATCAGATCTGGAATTTTAAAATCAATCAAGTCAAGTCAAGCATCAAAACATTTAAAACACACTTAAAATCGGTATCAAAGCATCAACCGACATAAAATATGGCAAAAATGACTTAATCAATGTGTCAATGAAACTAAATAAAAAACTCAATCAATCAATCAAAAGCCAAAATCAATCAAATTCACCCATTAAATAGAATAACTTCAAAACAATCAAACCCAAACCGAAATCAAATAACTCAAACCAAAATCAAATCTGAAATTGGTACTTCAAGTAAAAAAGAACTAACTTTAAAATAAACAAGACCGATACCAAACCAATTTAAAAATTAGTTTCAAACTAGTTGTTTGCATCTCATCGGACCGGGCTTGAAAGGCCATAGCCCCTTTCTGAGTTCATAATGTTCTAAGGATGCGCACGCTCTCCAAAATAGGTTGATATGACGATTAATCAAGGACATTCGAACAATTGTTTGATGTAAGTTAATGACAGATATCCACACCATCCAATGGAGAGAGGTCAAAAATAAAATTTTCACAGAATTCGAATCTCGGTTCCACACAATTTTCAGGTATCGTTGGACCACTTAATATATTTATAGGTTATCACCTATTTTCCTAAACAGTCCGAAGGAGATACCTAAAACACCTTTAAAACTTTCAAAAGAGAAGCACATGGTTCTCACAGGTATCTATATTTCAGAATCATGGACACTACTATGCAAGTTTATAGGATAGGCATAAATCAAATCCTTGCCTTGTCGGTTATGTTTTATCTCCATGAGAACCAAAGTACATATAAGTAAAAATCAAGTCATACTAAAGAAGATAATTAGACCATATGAACGAACATATTGAATTCCTATTATGTTTTCCACATTCATTCTCTAAAAGTGAGAGGATCTAAGCTTAGCACATTTCCCTCATCCTCACTAAAGACCATGATAAATGGGCAAAATCTGAAGAAGCACAATAGAAGAATAGTGTCAAAAATAGTGATCGTCGGATTGGAAACGATATCCGGATCAGTGGGTACTAATCCGATCCAGATCGGAACAGATCAGGCGATTTTGGCCAATATTTAAAAGGAAAACTGATCTAGAATCAGTTAGAATCGATTTTTTTATTTTTTTCGTTGTAAAAAATCAAAAAATCACTAAAGATCATAAAAAATAGGAAACCCCCTAAAATTTGTTAAAAATAAATATGTAACCTATAACACTTTAGTGACAATAAGTTAATGGCAATGATCATTCCAATAAACAAAGATAACATGGTATAAATGATGTATTGATATACAATACAATATTATACCTTCCTTTCATTAATACCTATGAAATTGACTTTCGTACTTCTCATTCTCTTGATTCTCTTAAATGCTCCATTGAGAATTGTCTAACATGATTGGTCCATAACCATATGAAAACAACGAATCAGTCATCTGAGTAAATTCATACACAACGTCATATGCTAGAGATGTGGCTAGAAGTCAAACTAGGGTTCTAGATAATTGGCTACCTTGTGCTGATAAAAAAAACTCATCTGATTCTAATATTGACTTCTATCATTCGAATGTTACATTTGGTTCAACTCACCAGCCCCATCCCACTTGTATGGTGCTACTGGAAGAACCACCTTCTCCTCATCAAGGATCGCCGGATCGGGATCGGATCTTGGATCGGTGGGGTCCGATCCGATCCGGATCGGATCGGATCGGACTGATCCAGGCCGATTCCAATGGAGCCAGACCGATCCAGAATCGGTCTGGATCGGTTTTTTTTTTTTTTTTGCTTTTCAAAAAAATATGGAAAAATCGCCAAAAAAACAATAAAAATACATAGGAGTCAGGAAAAATGTGAAAAAAAATATAGGGAATACTCATTCATATAACAAATTAATAATGAATCATATAGAACACATATCATATCCAATCACACAATAGAGACACATCACGCATCAAATAAGATACATGTTTTTACCAAACAAACAATCATACCCAACCCACAAATTATACAACACATATTCTTCTTACCACTCATATTACATTGCGTGAAATAAACAAAGAAATACATACATTATACATATGCATCACCACCAACTATGGTAACGTCCGAGTAGGATGGATCCGGATACCGGATCTCGTCCCGGACCTCCCGGGTCATTACGATTTTCTCGCAAATCTCCATTGATTAGGGTCGGTCATAATTGGCCCGTATCCATAAGAAAATAAAAATCGGGCATGTATCGGTAAACTCATAAACTCCCGATCGGTCGGAGGTGGAGGTAGAAAAGATGGTGGAGGTGGATAGCCAGGCTCACTGTCTGAGGCAGGCTCTGGATAGGAAGATGCAAACTCGTCAAAAACATTCAACCTCGTCCACCGTCCGCTGCCCCTGCCACTCGAACATGAGTGTCTTTTATCACTCAAATCATCTGGACCTGCTCCACTCGTCCGAGCACTACTAGTAGACCCACCCTCACCTCCGCCACCCCCGCCACCTCCACCCCCGTACGCCGTTGTTGTGTGGGTGGCACAAATTCTTCTTCATCCTCATCTCGATGAAGGTGGGCCGAGTGGTCTCGGTGTCAAGGAGATGATGTCGCCGTTTGATACTTATCTTCTTCCTCTTCAATGTAGGGATCTCCTCGACTTACTTGTGAAGGTAAGCATGCTTTCTTTAAAGCCTAAATAATCCGCCTTCTTGGTGGTGGTGGTGGTAGAAGGACCCGAAAACGGAATCCGAGCCGGCGCGCGTAGCCGGCCGGGGGGCGGAGCCGGATGTCTCTCTCGGGAGAAGCCGTAGTACGGGGTGGATCGGGGAAGTGGAGCCGTGCACGGAACTTGACTTTCTTCAACTTCCCGCATGTCTTCATCCTCACCAACAACGCCGTCGAAGCTCTCCTTCGGCCCGTGATACGTCGTTCGGGTCGAACTCGGCTCTCCCTCGGCATCCTTGTCTTCCACCCACGCCGCAGTGGATGTTCTTCTTGGAATAGATATTCCAAGTCCACATCCGCCCGGGACAAGCCCCGAGTAGCTTGGGCTCGTGCTCTTTCGGTACAATCCACCCGCAACCGTGCAAATCTCTCGCTCCGATGTCTTCCGCCTATCTTCGATATTCTTTATCCTCGACCTCGTATTGTAATGATAGACACGCTTCTCCAATCTTCCTGTCTTCCACCTATTTCTCCTCTTCCTATGAATAAGGTTGAAGGTGCTCCAACTTCTCTCGCACTGGGATGACGATGTGCTGCGACTTAGCACTTCGAATTGCAACGGCTGCGAGTGGATTCCATCTAGTTCTGTTTGTCACCATAATCCACCACTCAGCTGTAATTGTAAAGAAGACAATTACATGCATCAGTAACGTTATGTAAAAATAAATCAAGTAACTAAAGAGTCATTAATTCGGGTAAGCATATTACTAAAGGGACCCAATCATGTGAGTACTGCAAATCTGGATCCCCGTACACCCCAATCTTGTGCCTGTATGAAGTCATCTGAAAACACAAACTAAAACAGTTATCTTCTCTTCTTGAGATAAAGTTAAAAGTTTAATTAATATGAAACGTGTTACTTACTTCAACCTCGGCGACGTCTGTCTTCTTGGGTCTTACATAGTCGTTTAATTACGTATAGTGTGCCCGATAATACTTCACTATCATTACATACTTGGCCACCATACTCTGTATCCTCGGGTTCGAAGTACCCCGTAACAACGTTATTACTCCATTAGTTTAAAGACGATGGGGGTAATACACAAAATATAACTTGTAATCGTGACCATATTACACTACTAAATTATACTGCAGCATGAATGTTGTGGTGTAGGGTTGCGTCCCATACGTTGTCAATCACCTTCCACCACTTTTTGTAACCACTTGGGATGCTTCTCTTTAATTTTCAACTTAGCCTTATCCATAGCATCATACTTTTACCCCATCGATTTTTGTCATTCAATCCACCAACCTAAGTACCCGCACCAAAGGTTCTATGACTGCATAAATAATCTTGCACCTTCTCCCACCACTTTGTTATCTTCTATCATGCTCCATCTTTACGGTATCTCATACCGATCCCGGAGCTCTGTACGTATCCATGTACTCGATAAGCGTTGGAGAGAATGAACCTTTTTAAACTAGCCTGTACCTTCGTATAGGCTCTCAATGCAATAAAATGAGTGGCAATCTTGTGGGACCCGGTCTCGATCAAATCATGACCATCGGTGTCTTGCCTCGTAATATGTAAAAGTCGTGGATGGCCATAGATAATAAATGAGGTGATAAGTTGTCCTTGGTTGACCAAGGACTCGACATTAGCATCCCTACCAATATCTTCTAACATCAAAGGTCAATAGAATGTGCCGCACAGGCACCCAAAATAAGTGAGGTCGAGCCTCCATTAGCTTCTTTCCCGCATTTACGAGGCCTCATTGTCATGACAAACCGCACGATGTTGGCCTCCCTATCTCATCCACCACATTGTTCATCAAGCCAAATAGGTAACTGCATTTTTCACTCCGGCCCGATGCATCAACCGACTTCATAAATACGGTGCCCTCGTAACAATACACAAGGAGAGTTTATAAGTGACCTCCTTGTGATTCCAAGATAATCCATCGCACATTACGGTGCACCCCTCTCCTTCCAGATGGTTTTGAATCCATCTATCCGTAGGTCAACTCATCGACCTCCTCATCCAAGCCTCGTTTCATATATATACTTTGATGTGTGGGCTTTCGAACCCCGGCCCGGCCTCACCAATCGCATCAACCATGGTCCGGAAATACGGGATCGGGTGGCCGTACGGAACACCTACAAATTCAAAAAAAAGATAAGGGAGAAGAGAGGGGTGTTAATAATAGCTAACTTTAATAAAAAATTCATATCGACAAGCAAATGCTAACCACAACTTCAACAAATCTTTACTGCATGTAGAAAGAACTTGACCATATGCTTAAGGGCTTTCTTCGCCCTAGCCGATTCCTTCACCCCTTTAAATGCTTGTCTTATACCCCTCTGACCTCTGCCACTCTCCCTATACATGGCAGTGTCTCCTGTCGGCATCGGTCGAACAGAATGTGTCCTCCGAATTTCAGGCTCTCGAACAGGGCGTGTCCCCGCCCCCACATCGGATGCGTCTGAAGCCAAACCTCCTCGCTCCTCGTCTTCGTTCCTCATCCTCACGGGCACCGAGCCCTACTCTCATCGCGGCTCTCCTAACATTCGGGCATCTTCCTCATCCGATGAAGATGAAGAATCAACTTGGACCCTTTCGTGCCGGCGTCCTTTCCCTTTCTTGCTCTTTCCGGCCATAAGATCGGCGTCTCTCCGACCTAGCAACTCGTCGTGGTCTTGTCTCGACCAATTCTCACCTCCCTCCGACGATGCCCTTCCGGATTATATAAGCCCTCATCTCCTCCCTCGGCTGTAGGTACTTTATCACACTTCTTTACATTGCCACCCGTCCCGGTATATGTTGCTTCGAGCCGATACACACCTCCATTCATCTCTTTTGGCACCACTGCATCTAACTCTCTTCTTATCCGAATCGAGGAGATGGCCATGTTGCCATCCAATGTCACGAAAATTCCGCGGGTCCGGTGCCATGCCTCGTCCGACATCTTATCTACAACACAAAACCATACACAATAGCCAAGCAATACCGGCCCCCCCCCCCCCTGGGGGGGGGATCGTAAAAAACGATGCGCCGCCGGGGGGGATCACAACACCCCGGCGGGGTGCTAATCACCCCTTCGGGGGTGCGATTCCACCCCGTTGGGGGTGAAATAACCCCCCCAATGGGGGGATTTTGCGCAGCCCCCCCCCACCTGGGGGGGGGGGGTGTCCCCCGATGGGGGATCCACGCCGTGCCCGGCCGGGGGCCAAGAGCCGGGGGGAGGGGAAAGGAGATCGAAAACCCCCCCTTACAAACCTTGTCTTGTTGGGGTGGATCGCCCCTCCCCAAGGTGGATCGCCCCTCCCCAAGCCTTGAATAGGGCGGATCGCCCCTTCCAAATGCCGGATCGCCGGATGCGAAGCCCTAGATCTCCAAGGCGCCGCGGGGGAAGGAGAAGAAGCCGAGAAGGGGCAATCGGGGGGGAGAATCGGTCCGGATCGACCCCGAATAGGGGGTGATCGGACCTTAAAAACAGTGACCGGATCGATCCCGGAATCGGTTCGATTCCGGTCTTCGGTTTTCCGGCGAATCGGTCCGGATCGACCGATTTTGGGATCGATCCGGGTGGATCGGTCCGGGATCGACCGATCCTATCGATTCCGGCCGATCCAGCCGGGACTCCCGGCTGGATCGCTAATTCCGATAGGAATCGGATCGGTAGGTACCGATCCGATCCAAGAATCGGTCGATCCCAATCCGGATCGACCGATTTTGCAATCCATGGCAAGGATCGCGGGATCGGGATCGGATCCTGGATCGGTGGGGTCCGATCCAATCCGGATCGGATCGGATCGGACCGATCCAGGCCGATTCTCTTGGAGCCAGACCGATCCAGAATCGGTCTGGATCGTTTTTTTTTTTTTTTTTGCTCTTTGAAAAAATATGGAAAATTTGCCAAAAAATCAATAAAAATACATAGGACTCAGAAAAAATGTGAAAAAAATATAGGGAACACTCATTCATATAAAAAATTAACAATCAATCATATAGAACACATATCATATCCAATCACACAATAGAACAATCATACATCGAAATAAGATACATATTTTTACCAAACAAACAATCATACCCAACTCCACAAATCGTACACCACATATTCTTCTTACCACTCATATTACATTGCGTGAAATAAACAAAGAAATACATTATACATATGCCATCACCACCAACTATGGTAATGTCCTATGGGATGGATCTGGATACCGGATCTCGTACCCTGGTCATTACGATTTTCTGCAAATCTCCGTTGATTAGGGTCGGTCACTAATATTTCCCGCATATCCATAAGAAAATAAAGACGGCCATGTATCGGTAAACTTATAAACTCCCCGATCGGTCGGAGGTGGAGGTAGAAAGATGGTGGAGGTGGATAGCTAGGCTCACCGGCTCCGAGGCTGCTCGGATAGGAAGATGCAAACTCGTCGAAAAACATTCAACCTCGTCCGCCGTCCGCCGCCCACCGCCACTCGAGCACGAGTGTCTTTTATCACTCAAATCATCCGGACCTCGCTCCACTCGTCCGAGCACTACTAGTAGAGCCACCCTCCCCTGCACCTGAGACTGAGGCGCCGCCTCCACCTATGCTGCCGCCACCCCCACCTCCACCTCCACCCCCCCTACGCTGTTGTTGTATGGGTGGCACAAATTCTTCTTCATCCTCATCTGATGAAGGTGGCTGAGTCGTCTCGGTGTCAAGTAGATGATGTCGCCGTTTGATACTTATCTTCTTCCTCTTCAATGTAGGATCTCCTTGACTTCTTTGTTGAAGGTAAGCATACTTTCTTTAAAGCCCTAAATAATCCACCATTCTTCTTGGTGGTGGTGGTGGCAAGACCAAGAATCGGCGGAATCCGAGCAGGCGCAGCGGCCGGCGTAGCCGGATGTCTCTCTCGGGAGAAGCCGTAGTCCGGGGTGGATCGCAGGGAAGTGAGCCGTGCACGGGACTTGACTTCTTCAACTTCTGCGTGTCTTCATCCTCACCAACAACGCCGTTGTCAAGCTCTCCTTCGGCCCAATGATCCGTCGTTCGGTCAAACTACGCTCGGCTCCTCGCATCCTTGTCTTCCACCCACGCCGCAAGGATGTTCTTCTTGGAATAGATATTCCAAGTCCACATCGTCCCGGGGACAAGCCCCGAGTAGCTTGGGCTCGTGCTCTTTCGTACAATCCACCTCGCAACCGCGCAAATCTCTCGCTCCGATGTCTTCTGCCCATCTTTGATATTCTTTATCCTCAAATTGTCATGTAATGACGGTGAACCAAGCTTCTCCGATCTTCTGTCTTCAACCTATTTCTCCTCTTCCTATGAATAAGGTTGAAGGTGCTCCATTTCTCTCGCACGGATGACGACGATGTGCTACCGACTTAAGACCCGACCGTAACGGCTGCGAGTGGATTCCATCTAGTTCGTTTGTCACCATAATCCACCACTCACCGTAATTGTAAAGAAGACAATTACCATGCATCGTTAACGTTATGTAAAAATAAATCAAGTAACTAAAGAGTCATTAATTCGGGTAAGCATATTACTAAAGGGACCCAATCATGCGAATCGCAAATCGGATCCCCGTACACCCCAATCTTGTGCTCGTATTTAAGTCATCTGAAAACACAAACTAAAACAGTTTATCTTCTTCGAGATAAAGTTAAAAGATTAATTAATATGAAACGTGTTACTTACTTCAACCTCAGCGCACGCTCTGTCTTCTTGGGCCTTACATAGTCCTCTAACTACAGATAGTGTGCCTGATAATAGTTCACTATCCCTACATACTGGGCCACCATACTGTATCATTGGGTTCAAGACGTACCTCAGTAATAACGTTATTACTCCATTAGTTTAAAGACAGTGGGTAATACACAAAATATAACTTGTAATCATGACCATATTACACTACTAAATTATACCCGGCAAAGTGAATGTTGTGGTGTAGGGTTGCGTCCCATCTGTTGTCAAATCACCTTCCACCACTTTTTGTAACCCTTGGGACGCTTCTCTTTAATTTTCAACTTAGCCTTATCCATAGCATCATACAGTACCCATCCGATTTTGTCATTATCTGAATCCACCAACCTAAGTACCCGCACCAAAGGTTCTATTTACGTATAAATAGTATCTTGCACCTTCTCCCACTGCAATTCGTTATCTTCTATCACTGCTCGTCTTTAGCGAGTATCTCATACCGATCCAAGGAGCTCTACGTATCCATGTACTCCCGATAAGCGAAGTGGAGAGAATGAACCTTTTTAAACTAGCCTTGTACCCGTATAGGCTCTCTAATGCAATAAAATGAGTGGCGAATCTTGTGGGACCCCGATCAAATCATTTACCGACGCCGGTGTCTCATAATATGTAAAAGTCGTGGATGGCCATAGATAAATGAGGTGATAAGTTGTCCTTGGTTGACCGAAGGACTCGACATTAACATCCCTACCAATATCTTCTAACATCGTCAATAGAATGTGCCGCGCACAGGCACCCAAAATAAGCGAGGTCGAGCCTCCATTAGCTTCTTTCCTGCAGCCTTATATGAGGCCTCATTGTTCTGTGACAAGCGCGCGATGTTGGCCTCCCTATCTCATCCACCACATTGTTCATCAAGCCAAATAGGTAATTCGCATTTTTCACCGGCACGATGCATCAACCGACTTCATAAATACGGTGCCCTCGAACGAATACACAAGAGAGTTTATAAGTGACCTCCTTGTGATTCCAAGACATCCATCGCACATTACGGTGCACCCCTCTCCTTCCAGATGGTTTTCAATCCATCTATCCACGAGGTCAACTCATCGACCTCCTCATCCAAGCACTGTTTCATATATATACTTTGACGTAGGGGCTTTCAACCCCGGCCCCGGCCTCACCAATCGCATCAACCATAGTACGGAAATATGGACCGGTGGCCGCATGTGCCGGACACCTACAAATTCAAAAACAAGATAAGGAAAAGAGAGAGTTGTTAATAATAGCTAACCTAATAAAAAATTCATATCGACAAGCAAATGCTAACCACAACTTCAACAAATCTTTACTGCGTAGAAAGAACTTGACCATATGCTTATGGCTTTCTTCGCCCTGGCGATGCCTTCACCCCTTTAAATGCTTGTCTTATACCTCTCTGACCTCTGCCACTCTCCTATACATGGCAGTGTCTCCTGTCGGCATCGGTCGAACAGAATGTGACCTCCGAATTTCAGGCCCCTCACCAGGGCCTGTCCCCCCCCCCACATCAGATCGTCAAGAAGCCGATCCTCCTGCTCCTCGTCTTCGTTCCTCATCCTCACGGGCCTGAGCCCTACTCTCATTAACAGCTCTCCTAACCTGGGCATCTTCCCCTCCTGATGAAGATGAAGAATCAAACTGAACCCTTTCACGCGCCGGCCCTTTCCCTTTCTCGCTCTTTCCGGCCATAAGATCGGCGTCTCTCCGACCTAGCAACTCGTCGTAGGTCTTGTCTCGGCGACCACTCTCACCTCCCTCTCGCGATGCCCTTCCGGTTATATAAGCCCTCATCTCCTCCCTACTCGGCCGGTACTTTATCACACTTCTTTACATTGCCACCCGTCCCGCTATAGCATGTCCGTCGAGCCGATACACACCTCCATTCATCTCTTTGGCACCACTGCTTGCATCTAACTCTCTTCTTCTGCGAATCAAAAGAGATGGCCATGTTGCCATCCAATGTCACGAAATTTCGCGGGTCCGGTGCCATGCTTCGTCCGACATCTTATCTACAACACATAAAACCATACACAATATTAGTTAATTAAATCCACCCCATTGGGGGTGAAATAATCCCCGTGGGGGGGATTTTATACTGTCTCCCCCACCCGCACGGGGGGGGGGGGGGGGGGCATCAGAAGCAGTCACCCCTTCGGGGGTGAGCGTTCATAATCCCCGTGGGATTTTATACCAGCCCCCCCCCCCCCCCACCTGGGGGGCATCGTAAAAATGGCGGTCACCCCTTCCGGGGGTGAGATCGTTCAACACCCCGGTGGGTCTAATCACCCCTTCGGGGGTGCGTTCCACCCCCATGGGGGGTGAAATAATCCCCCCAACGATGGGGGATTTTATCAGCCCCCCCACCTGGTGGCATCAGAAAACAGTCACCCCTTCGGGGTGACTGTTCAACACCCCGAAGGGGTGCTAATCACCCCTTCGGGGTGAATTCCACCCCACGGGGGGGTGAAATAATCCCCAATGGGGGATCCCATGCCGGCAGGCCGGCCGGGGCCAAGGGCCCGGGGGGGAAGGAGATCGAAACCCCCCCGCTTACAAACCTTGTGTACTTTAGTGGTGGATCGCCCCTCCCCAAGGTTGGATCGCCCCGAATAGGCTGGATCGCCCCCTCCAACAGCTGGATCGCCGGCAGGGGAAGCCCTAGATCTCCAAGGCGCCTTGGGGGGAAGGAGAAGAAGCAGAAGGGGGCAAGTGGAGGGAGAATCGGTCCGGATCGACCCCAAATAGGGGGTGATCAGACCTTAAAACAGGACCGGATCGATCCCGGAATCGGTTCGATTCCGGGTCTTCTGGTTTTCCGGCGAATCAGTCCGGATCGACCGATTTTGGGATCGATCCGGGTGGATCGGTCCGGGATCGACCGATCCTATCGATTCCGGCCGATCCAGCCGGGACTCCCGGCTGGATCGCTAATTCCGACTGGAATCGGATCGGTAGGTACCGATCCGATCCAAGAATCGGTCGATCCCGATCCGGATCGACCGATTCTGCAATCCATGGTCTTTACATGATTTTCAACTTTCTTTTATTTGATACTTCCTCTACCTGTGATGAACTCTCAATTACATTGCCATGCTGATAAACCATTTTTAATTGTGAAAAATATCCCAATATAGTTGCCATGGTTTTTCTCCTTCAAGAAATTGTTTGTGATGATGGGGTTGGAGCTGAGACTAGAACTAGAGTTAAGACTGGAGCTGAAGTAGCAAAACTTTCCTCTTGTATCTCTTCATCTTTAGGTTAAACATCATCTAGTTCCCCTTTAGCCCCTCTACAATCCTCATGATCGAATTCAAAGGTGCTCTCCCTACCTTTTCCTCCACCTACGCAACAAGTGGGTGCACCTAAAAAAGATAATCCACGTCAACGTCTTCAATAGTTCCTTGGCGTGCCTGTACTTCAACTCTCTCTTCGTATGCTCCACCTACAAATTTTGTAAATCTCTTTTCTTGAATTTAATTTTCTAGCAATCTTTGATGTTCTTATCTTCAATTGCATGTTGTAATGACAAAACACAAGTCTCTCCAACCTACCAGGTGTTAACCTATTCCTTCCTTTGATATGAATTAGGCTAAAAGATTCTAATTTCTCTTACATTGGAAGGAATTTATGCTTTGACTCAGAATGGAAATCGCAATTGTAGTAAGTGAATTTTATCCACTTCTTGTATTCACTTAAACTCACTACTCAACTGCAAAAACAAGAACAATAAAAGATGAAGTTACTCACAATAATATCAAATATCATTATAAAATGATGGTTTATTTCAACATACCAAAAGCAACATTGTCAAATAAATACCTCACATTTGTATCTGAGTACAATACAACTCATTCTACATGATTGCATCTAAAAATTTAGAGTTCTCAAATAGTTAGTGTTCCGATGTAAAAATAATAAGAACAATAATTATTATTTACTTCTAACTCAGATTTTGTTATGACTTGCATGGTTCTTGAAGGTCAATGTATTATAAATAAAATACCCCTCATGATTTCTTGATCATTGCACAATTGTCCTTCATGTTGTATTCAGGGGCATAAAAATATCATGAATTTATTCCATATAACATAAAAACATACATTTATTCATAAACCAATGATTGAATTCAAAATAAAGTAAATTATTTATTGCATGCACATTATGGTGTAGTGTCATATCCCATCTCCCATCTATGATCTTCCACGCCTTCTTATAGTCTTTAAAATGCTTCTTTTTTATTTTCAACTTCACTTTGTCATGACATCATAGAGATATCCCATCTAGTTTCTCTCATCTGAGCCCACAAATCTCAACACATATACAAGTGGCTCAATGATGGACAACTAATACATAATTCTCTCCCAAAAAAGCTTGTATGTTATTAGATGCTCCATTTGTGCAAGGATTTCCAATTGATCCGTTCTATTGTGTAGGTCAACAATGTACATATACTCAGCTTATTATGTGAATCGGACAAGTGCATGTCCATGTTAGTACAAACTCCCTAAGGCAGTAAAGTGTGTGACAAACCTAGTCAAACCAAGTCTGATCAAATCGTGTCTCTTAGTTGATCTCTCATTATGTGGAGGAAATGTAGATGTGAATAGATAAATGAGATGACAATCATATTTGGCTCACAAGTGTACGCTTCTTTGTCTATATCCTTCAATACGAGGTCAATAGAGTATGTTGCTATTGAAACCTCACCTTCTTTTAAAAAATAAAAATATTTAAGTATATTTTTCTTGGTGTGGATATTTTTAGACGACGATGGCGACAGTATCTCGACCTAATTTTTTGATGTTAATTAAAAAAGTTATGGCGAGATTATAGTTTGAGTTCTTTGAATTATTATTTAACCTCTATCCACCAATCCACAAATGGATTCGATATTAATTATATTAAGTGTTGGCTCGATAACCCCTGATTAACTATCATGGTAACATATCTGTGAGACAAAGAGGAATGCTGAAAAATGATCATGTATTTGATATTTCTCTTTCTTGACCAAATGAATACGTATGTCAACTTTCTCGACTTTTACTACTTATGTACATATATTTATTTGAATGACGTCATAGACCAACTAGCAACCTTTCTACTTGATTTGGTTAATAGACATAAGGGCTTTTGACTCCTAGGAACTGGATTAGCCAGTCTTCATTTCCATTAAGGGGATCACCCAGGTTGGACTTAACCGTATAATGGTTCTTCACTTTGTTTTGTCGAACTTGACATCCATAAGGTGCCACTTCCCTAGGGTGGGGCTTGACCGACCTAGTGGGCCTTCAGTCATCCATCAAGTAATATTTTCTCGAGATAGGATTTAACCAACTTAATGGATCTTCTATGATTTGAGGAACTTGACATCCATTAAATGGTATGCCCCTAAAGTGGGGCTTGACTAGCCTAATGGGCCTTCAATCATCCACCAAGTGGCATTTTCCCAAAGTTAATCTTGATTGACTTAATGGGACTTCATTTAATTTGATAACCTTGACATCCATAGATGGTATTTTCCCACAATGGGACTGACCTAATAGGACTTCATTCATCTACTAAGTGGCATTTTCCCAAAGTGGGACTTGATCGACTTAATGGGGATTTATTTGATTTGATGAATTTGACACCAATAGGTGATATTTCCTCGGAGTGAGGCTTGACCTACCTAATAAGGCTTCATTCATCCACTGTGGCATTTTCTTGAAGTAGGACTTGACTAACTTAATGGGGCATCATTTGGTTTGATGAATTCAACATTCATATTTCCCAGAATGGGCCTTGACCGACTTAATGAGCCTTCATTTGGATCTTTGAACATTTCATCCACTAACTGGCATTTCCTCAATTGGGCTTTGACCGGATTAGTGAGTTTTCATTGGGTTAGATGCTTCATCCACTAACCGATATTACCCCAATCGGGGCTTGACTGAATTAGTGGGTCTTCAGACAATTTCTGATATATGTGGATTTCTTCTTTCCTCTACTAATCGATATTGCCCAATTAGGGCTTGACTGAGTCAGTGGGCTTTGAAAAACTTTCATACATCACCCGGTATTTCCTATTTGGGACTTCATCGGAAATTTGGATGTTTCATCCACTAGTTGGTATTTTCCCAATCAAGGCTTGACCAAATAAATGGGCCTTCATCATTTCCATAATAGGATTGGATTTGATTTATTATGATTTGTTTGAACTTTTGGTTAATATGCGGCTTAAGGGCTGAGCTTTCATGTTATTAGGCCTTGGATCGGTCTTTGGTTTGGCTTGATTGGAATACAATCGGGTCTTGCTTTCGTCTAATTTGAACTTGGTTCTCCTTGAGATGAACTTGACTTAATTGTTGCTAATTGAGACTTGATTTCTTATAATTGGGCTTGACTTCCCTTGAAATTGGTTTTGCATTGCCTTGATTGTCTCAAGGATGGTGGTTAATTAGGCCTCTCATGACTTAATGGTCCTTAAGTTGGTCCATGAATTGTCTTGGTTGTTGCCCGATTGGGCTTTGATTTCCTCTAATTGAGCTTGCATTTCTTTTAAATGGATTTGCATTAGTTTGATTGTCCCCTTGATGGTGGTTTATTGGGCTTCATATGGCTTAATAGCCTTGATGCTGATTGATGCCTTCATTGCCTATTGGGCTTTGAATCGATGTAATTGGGCCTTAAGCTTTCTCCTTAGAGTACCTTGGGACTTAGCCAAATTCTTGATGCTTTGAGCTTGAACTTGTTCTAGGGCTTCTTTACTTGATTGAAGCTTGATTGATTGCCTTAATACTGCTTGATAAACCCCCTTGATAACCCACTTGATTGGAGCCTCCTCCCTCTCGTTGGAGCCTTCTTGGAGAAAAGAAGAAATGACTTGGGGAATGCCTTGAGCTCTCTACGTAATGCATCTTGGAGTGGGGAAGAAATGTTGCCTCTCTCCTCCAATGGAGCATCTCACATTCATTTATATGCTAAGAAGAGGGGCATTTTGATCCTATATTTGCCTTAATATTTCCTTGTCTTTTAGCATCGGAAAGAGAGTGGGGGCTCTTTGATCTCAAATTTGGCCCAACATTTGCTTTTTTGTGATTGTGAGAGAAAAAGATGAGGGTATTATGAACTTTAATACATCTTTTTGGAAAGGAAAATGACCAATTACATAAAATAACCCTTAAAATCATCTTTCATGAGAAATTTCGTATGCCATCTTTGGATGAGACTTTAGGCCATCAAATCTCAAAGATTATAGGCCCAAGTAGCAAAATTAAAGGCCCACAGACATGCATATAGACCCAATGTGTAAATTAAGGGTATTTGGCCTATATGGGGGTTATTAAGGTGTCTTAAACCTTCTTAAAATTTGAGAAAAATTCATGTAAGATGGAGAACAACTTGTTTGTTCTCCTCAAGAACAATATATGAACAGATGTCCTATTTAACCAAGATTTTTTGAACTAACCTCTCACGTAATGAGAACTTTTTCCTCTTCCTTTCTTCTTTTTTTGACTAATTTTCTTTTGTTTCTATATTTTTCTCTCTATATTTTTTCTTCCTTTTTTTTCATTCTCTTTCTTTTGCTTCTCCCCTTTTTCTACATTCTCCATATTTTTTTCTCTATTTTTCTCTCTCCATTTTTCTTTTCCTCTCTTCACTGATATTTCTTTATCTCTCTTCCTTATATATATATATATATTTCAACCTCTTCTATCATTGAGTTTTTTCTTGCCTAGTATTTTTATATTGAAGTATCATCTTTCTCTCCTTTGTTTGGCAGACTCTCTTTTTCTTCCTTTCTTTTTCGTTTCACCCCTTTATTATTATTTACTTTCTTGTATCCTACATTATCTCCCTTCACCTTCCTGATAGGGTGTTGACCATAGATTGCGGGATCGGCCAATCCAGATCGGAATCGGCCGATTCCTGCATTGGATCGGCCATTGCCAATCCAATTCTTGGCCGAAGGACAGATCCGAAAAAAAGTTCTAGCAGAATCGGTCGGGATCGGCCAGATCGGTCGGGATCGGATCGGAATCGGAATTAGATCGGCCGAATCGGTCGGGATCGGAATCGGAATCGAATCATTTTTTTTCATTTTTTGCTATTCTAGTCGGATCGACCAGGATTGGCTAGAATCGGTCCGAATTGGCCGGAATCGGTCCGGAATCAAATCTTTTTTTTTTGCTTTTTTTTTTCTTACCGATTCTGGATCGATTTTCTTCCATTGGATCAGTCGGAATCGGTCCAATCTGATCTGATCGGATCGGGATCGATACCCACCAGTCCCGATTCCGATTCCGATCCCGCGATCCTTGGTGTTGACCAAAGTCAAAATCCCCAACCTATTTAGACGAAAGCAAGAGGCACAAGCACACCCAGCTTATTCATAATTTTTACCGCAATCAAAATTGTCAAATTAGTCCATTCCTCGATTGTTGGATCGAGGATCCAAGCCTGCCTCATCCCCGTTGTCCCTTCTTGCTGTCTATTTTAAGATTCAAACTAACACAATGTCTTCTTTTTCCATAGGACTAGGAGGTTCTGGGGGTTCAATTTCTCCTGACGAATGGCATAGTCAGGCCTCCTCCTCCTTTAACAATGGAAGCTCATATAGATAAGGGCATCATCGCCATTTGCTAATTAATGCCTTGCCCTCCTGAACTGGTAGGCAAGAACGATAGTGGCGACCAGAACAAGTGGCACCAACCTTCGCTGGCAATACAGTAAGAGGAGGCATCAGCAATAGGGGTCCTAACTAAAGTTGGATGGGTACTAACTAAAATGATTGCCCTGATCACTTTAAATGCTTATTTAATTGTTCTTTACAGGATTATTTATCTTTTGAACATATGAGCATCTTCAATAGGTCATATTGAAGCAAATCAA
The DNA here is from genome assembly GCA_036172225.1 of Cryptocoryne crispatula var. balansae. Classification (NCBI taxonomy): domain Eukaryota; kingdom Viridiplantae; phylum Streptophyta; class Magnoliopsida; order Alismatales; family Araceae; genus Cryptocoryne; species Cryptocoryne crispatula. The sequence goes on from CM069921.1 coordinate 45,499,916, forward strand.
TGAAATACTCCCTCTCTTACTCTGATATCCTCGATGGGTGTGGGTCGGGATGACTGTGACCGACAATATGTTGAATCCCTAGATCTGGAGCCTTCTACTTCCCTCCTTCTCTCTTCATCCTCTCTTTATGACTGTTTGCCAGCATGTCAAATTCTCATTAGGTATTCATCTATTTCCTCAATATTTATGAATGACTCAGTTTTAGCTCTTTTTTCCCTTTACCCTTTAGCTTGACTTCTCATCTCTTCTTTCTAGCAACTCCTCAGGCAAATATTCTTTATATTCAATATGAATTTCCCTCTGCTAAGCTCATCCCATGAAGTAGGCTCTCATAGCTTCATTGCTCTCCTAGACACTTCGTCATATTCTTTCACATTCCACTCACCCTACCTGTGTTGCTTCAAACAAAATGTTCACGTATTCATTTGCTTGTCACACCACTTATATTGTACCATCTTCTTATCAGCATCCAACATAGTGTCGTATTCCCACCCAATATTACACAGTGCAAATGCATCACTACCTCCTTACTCGGCCATTACTCCTTGGTCTACAACATTAACATATTAAAAGAAATTAACACATTAACTAATTAAAGTGAAAAAGGGGGGAGTGAATAGTCCCTTAAGGGGTTAGGAGGGAGGTAGGAAGGGGGCATGGCAAGGGGAGGAGGAGAAATCTCAAACAGTCACTTTGGGTGACTGTTTAAGAAGTTAAGTGGGGAGGTAGGAAGGGGGCAAGGCAGGACAGGACAGAGGGAGGGGAGGAACAACCCCTTCACCTCAAGCAATCACCTTCAGGTGACTGTGTGTTGGGTGACAGGGGGTTGTTGGCACCAAAAAATTCCTAAGTACCTAAATATGTCAAGTTTTGGGCAAAAGTGTAAGGAAAAAGAATGAATAGATAGATGTGACGTACACTACACCATATTTGGGACAATGAGCCGAACGGATCCGATAAGTCTTATTGAATCCGACCGACCGGATGATGACCCAATAATAATTAGATACCACTATCTGGTCTGTCCATCTCAAACTTGAGTAATGCCGAAGTCGGATTGGAAATTTGACTTGTATCTGACAAGTTACGAGTGAAATAGTGAAAACGGACTTCTGACTGGCTTTCGGCAGGCTTAATGGGTCCAAATAACAAAATAAGTGGCTTCACAATACTGTACTGGTCAAGGCCTCTGCAATAGTGCCTTGAATGTCAAAATCCAAGCTCTGGGTGACAAAATGACCATTTTGCCCCTATTGGACCCGAGCAACCGAATGCCAACCCAGCGATGATCGGGCACCACCATCAGGTCTACCTGGCTCGAAGTTGAGCAATGCCAGAATCAGATCAAAAATCCAATGCATATTTGGAAAGTTATGCAGAAAATATTGAAATTTAATTTTCGAATGGCCTTATCAGGGGCATATCAAGCCCGAAAGTCAAAACAAGTGGGTCCATGAGACTATATTTGTCGAGGGCTTCGCAATGATACCTTGAATGTCAGAATCCTGTTTCGGATGGATCTCGAACGATAAAATGGCCTCTTTCACCCTTGGTGGGTCTGGACAATTCAAGATAGAATCAATAACATATTGGCACATCATTGGGTATGCCCAGCTCTATCTTGAGCAACGTTGAAGTCAGATTGAAAATCCGACTAATATTTGGCAAGTTATGAGTCAAAACATCTGAGAAGGGTCCAAATGACCAAAATGCCCCTCCTCGGCCACATTCGGTTTCGAAGGCCCAGACTCGGCCCATTATGATGTACTAACTCATATGTACATTTGAAAAGTTATGGGAAAAAATTCAAAATTTGTGCTTCTCGCCAACCCACCAAGCCAAGGGAAAAATGGTCCAAGTTATAAAAAAAGACTCAGTTGAGCAGAATTGAAGATAGATATCAGATATATTGATCAGAAAATTCTCGAGCCAAAAAAAATATTTTTGTATGTCTCTCCGCTTATAAAAATGGAGAATAAGTACAAAATTCATCAATTAAGATTATTTGGGACAAATTATGTTGCTTCCATTATGATCATGATACAATTAATGAGCTCAAGGTGATAGATCGGGAAGATACATGAAATCAAGTCCGATTGAAGCATAGTTATGTCTCTCGTAATTATTTGGATATCTATATGATACACAAATCATATAAAATGAAATGACAAATACAAACCATTGGATCGGCTATCAAGATGTTGATGAAGATGAAACACTAATTTAAAGGTATGGATGCATATTTATTGAGTAATGGATCATCTCTTATTGGATATTTCATGATAATAGATCCTACTTAAGTGAATATTAATGAGCCATTGGATATATAGAAGATGAGATATTTAGTCAAAGGAGAAGTCTGCGATCTTATCTCCCACAGCCGCATGGATAAGTCAAGTATTATCATCGGATGCCAAAAAGAGAGAGAATAAGTTAAAAATATAAATGTCAGCCACACCTCCCATGTTCTCCCACGTACGCCCAATTGCCCACGTCCCCACCTTCCCACTCTCTCCACGTACACCACTTTCCTACTACCCACGTACATCACATCCCCCACCACCTCATGTCATCACGTGAAAAAACAGTCCCCTGCCTTTATAAAATCAGATCATGTAAACCTGTAGGGGGGTTGGAGATCATCACGATGTTCTCCCGTTGATGCCCATTACTACTACATTCTTACTCCCAGCTACTGCCGAGACGGACAGGAGAAGAAGAAGACGACGTAGATACAACCATAGATACAACCATGCTGAGATGCTGCTCCAGATGCACCTGATGCGATGATGCTCCTACCATCGCTGATCCCTCCTACTATTATCCAAGATGCTTGTCGATGCCTTAATGAAATGATGCTGCCAAAGTCTCCTTGCTGTCATCTGCGCACCATGCCAAAAAGGAGAAGGCCACCAGCAAATGCCCTGCTGTCTGCACTTTCCTTTCTGTCCTATCTCTGGCTGACATCCGATCATGAAGGAGATGCTGGTGAAGGTTCCTCCTATTGTCACTGCTGTTGGAAAACTTCAGCAGACGATAGAAGAATCCCGGAAGAAGAAACTGTTGCTGATATCTCCAACACCCTAAAAGGACCCCGTTGGAGAGCTGCAACCGAGGCTCCCTCTTCATATGCTGCCACTGCAGGTGCTCTTCCAGCACCCAAGGAAGATAGAGACCATAGCCTTCTCCTTATACCCATACCCACAGTCAAACCATACACCCCAACCATAATGAGCATCTAAGACATACTTAGATCCATAAGGGGTAAGAAGGTACCGGCTCCATTGATACCCATCAGGATTAAGGATACCCGGTCCCCTTACATATCCTACCCATGTCCCATATACCACATAACCATATATGTTCATAGCCCTTAAAAACAAGGCCTGTTTGAGACAGAACAGTCCCCTCTCAACCCTTTTTCATGGCCCAAACCTGATGGCAATGGATATGAGTTGAAGGCATTATGATAACAGGTTTGCATGCATAAGGAAGCACCAGACAGCAGCGTATGAGCTCCCCAAGATTGGTAATCTTCAGTCTATAATGGCAGCCAACCGGTCTATGAAGACAATGAAGATGATGGGTCATCCGGACCTAAGATACCGTGAAGATAAGGTTATACCCAGCATCTTTGGAACCCATATGATGGACCAAAGATTTTCCCCGGGTAGCCTTAATGAAGCCAAGAAAGAGTGTGAAGCTTATGAAGAAAAGGCCATCCGGGCCTTGAAGATTTCGGTTGGCTGAGTATACCAATCAAGATAGAGTTGTGATGAGAAGATAGAAGGCAACATATAGCCCAATCAACTTGAAGATGACGAAGACTGAAGGATCAAGAAAATCTACGTGAAGACATATGCCCATACTTAGGCACATCAATGGCATTTTGATAAATAGCATTGGGCATGACCCAATGCGCCTGATCTGGACAAGGACTCCGGGCATAAATCCCGGTTTCTTTGATCCTATCCACAGTGGATGAACTTATAAATTCACCCTACTAAGGAAAAACATCACCCCACATAGAGAAAGATAAAGACACTGTCAGACTACTCTCAACTAATGAAAGTCTATACAGGCAAGAACAGGGGTGATCAAAGGGCAAGGTTTTGTAGCGGCCATAGATTAATATAAGTTGAGTTTCTGAATAAAAGTAGGACACCTCAATGGTTGCCACCCAAATATTGAACAGTTTATTTGACATCTCAGCAGGAACATAATCAAACATCAGAAACCATACTCCAGATATTTCAAGGGCAGGAATACCAAGGTCTTGGCATATAAAAAAATGCATCAGGGAGGTTGACAAATAAGCCCCATCTTGAAGAACTTGGAAGGGGAAGTGAAGAGATATCGAGAAGAGCAGTAGAAATGAGACAAACTCGAACACAATCCAGAGAGCTCCATATAGTTCACATTAGGCATACATGAAGATAAATGGACAATGATCAATTGTAGAAGTCTAAATTATGGCCAAATCTGAAAATCATGAAGTTGTGTTGAAAATCTTAAACATATGTTTGGGATATCATTTTTGACGCAAGGCATTCTGAAGAGTCAAAAATCTGATCCAAATGTATTTATGGTTGACCTTTGGGATAGGACAACTCTAAAAACCGATGATATACCAAATCCTGGGCCCGGGGACAAAAATCCTAATGCGGCTGCTAACCTCCTACCTGCTCCTGCCCTCTGCCGATGGAGAGAAATGAAGAGATGTTGCTGCCCCTCCTACATGCTGCAGATTCCCCTGCTGCCATCGATGCCCATGGGGAAGGAAAGGAATAGGCTGAAGTCTTCCTTGGCTGCACCTGCCGATACTGCCCTATGGTGCAGCTAATGCTGATGTCATCTCTGCTTTCTCCTACTACTATCAATGTCAGTCGATGCCTCAGATGATGTGGCAGCAAATGAAGACGAAGACATAGGAGGAGATGTTGTCAATGAAATATGGAGATGCCGTCCCCTTTGTCACCACCTGTTCAAGGTGGTGAAATGAATCGATGGGAAGGCTAACTAGAGGGCTGAAGATCTATGCACAATCCCCACTCATCATATAGGCCCTTGTTGACCCGATAACTGGTCAAATTTCTGGCCCCCCTCAAGACCCCATAACCGGTCACATCTTCAAGCCTTCACATAGCCTTATTCGATGACTGTTTGATCCCACAGAAGCAGTCCCCTATTCAGCCATATACATGATCCGATATCAACCCAGATGCATGACGTTTACCTCTTTGCATCTGCCATACATTCGACGGCCATATACCCATGCAAAACAGTCCCTCTCCTGACCTATATGCAGGTCGCCTATCAGTCCTCTATCAACCCATATACAAGTCACCTAGCAACCCCCTATTGACCCCATATATAGTCCAAGTACCAGTCCCCTGTTCGGCCCCATAGACAGGTCATATACCTGCCCCCCTCATCACCCCATATACAAACCATATACCAACCCCCTGTTCGACCCATATACAGGTCACTTTCAGTCATATATTGACCTTATAACCGGTCACATATTCAGTCCCTATCGACCTATATACAGGTCACTTTTATTAGCTATATATCAACTCCATAGCTTGTCATATATCTAGCCTATATTGACCCCATAGCAGGTCATCTTTCTCAACCCATACCGACCCCATAACAGGTCATATAACAAGGGGAATGAAGATGAGTTGTAGCCAAAAGAGAAGGTGATATCTACCCCCTTAGAACCCATACAATGGACTAAGGGCCACCCTGGGTAGCCTCAATGAAGCCAAGATACCATGAAATTGAAGATATGAAGCATATAAAGACATGGCCAACTGGGCATAGAAGATGACGAAGACTTGGTCACCAGGACTAAGATATGACGATGACATGATGAAAAGGCCAAATGTGGCCAAAATGACACAAAAATGAAAAAATCTTAAATATTTTGACACAAAAAATATTTAAGATGTATAACATGAGCCTATACTTAGGTAATATTCATGATACTTGAACAAGTATTATCAGGTACGTCCCGAAATGTTTGGTCCGGACGGAGCTCCGAACATACACTTGGTGTCATCGATCCATCCCAAAGTGGGAAGAGTACATACGCTCAATCCATTAGGGAAATTCCCACTTCATCTAGAGTGAGGTCAATTATAGACCAAAACTCTATAGTTTAAGTGTAAAGTCTATGTCTATATAAGATGGGATATTCTCAAATAGGATGGATGAAATGACATGGTATGATGGGATTATGACTATGTTTAAGCCTCCCCACATGATGATGTGATTATGTTTTGTGGATGACTGTTTCCTTATGTATAAGTTGCTACAACGGTTAATCAAGGGTGTTCGAGAATCTCAATGTAATTAACATCGGAAATTCGCAACTTCTGATGGAGAGAGGTCCAAAGACAAACTTTATGAACCCTAATCTCGATATATATATTTTATACATATCACATATTTTGGTTAATATTTTCTATGAAATATCATGTATTCTCATAGTAGCCAAAGATAAGATAATAAAAATTCATTTCCCGAATAAATGAAAGTCAAATGAATTTTTAAACCATACTGCTCCCCACATATATTCTTATATATTTAAAATTTTTGAGGTTTCACGGGGGCTAACAAAGGGAACTGGGGAGAGGGAAGGGGGGTAAGAATCCCTTCACAAGGAGTTCTGAAGGAGAAGAAGTTACCAAAGGGAGTGGATCGACTCACCGCTCTACAAGGCTAAATCACTAGAAGAATCACTAGATCGATGCCGAATCAAGAGGAATCGCCCTTCACGGCTCAGGATCGCTAGAGGAATGGCTAAATCAACACCATATTGACGGGGATCAACGTCAGATCAACAGGATCTCCGTGGAATAACCTAAAGACGACCGGAATCACCAATGCCCTAGGGAGATCGTGAGAAAATGGGGAGAATCGGCAGAAGGGGGCAATATCACCCTTATCGGGGCAGATTCCGATCTGATCCTCAAGAATTGGCTGATTCTTAAGCGATTCTATCGATCCAAATCAATTCTTTTGAGAATCTAGTCTACATTGGTACTCTAGGTGATAATCAGATCGAGATCGATCAATCCAATCCTGGAATCGGCCAATCCCAATCTTATCCATTCGATTCTACAATCCATGGCCAAATAAGAGCATTTATGGAGAAGCTTCCCATGAAGTCAAGCCTATTTAACAGGAGTATATATCTAAGTGAAGTACTGAAGAAGAATGAACCAAGGAGTTCATCCAAGTGCCCACAACAGACACCATCAAAGTGATTGACCTCCTTAAGAAGTTGAAAGGTTGAAAATTATCCATATCCTATAAAAGAAAAGGAGAAAGACCAGAGCTTTCGTTAATCAGCATCAATCAGAAACCATTTGTAAATCCAAGAAATACACAAACTCTTATCATGCTTTACTGACTGCAACTTATTAGATATTGCTTATTCATAATGCTAAGTGCAATTGTAAAGAAACCTTGCTAATCACGTGACTGATAGACCTACAAGACAAGTGTTCTGCTGTGAGCATGTTCCCTCTGTTAATGGAAAGATTTGAATTGCGCAATACTGATATAACAGCCTAGCTTGTATGGTCACCCACAATTCTGAATGACCTAAGCTAATCCATGATAAACAAAGATGTGAATCATTAATGAAAGATGACAAGATGAAAGAAATAGAATGGAATCAAAGTAAAAAATAGTGATTTTTAAAAAGGATATGAGTGTCTTTTATGATTTTTAAAAAATTAATCCTCCAGAGATTAAATTGTACATTCAGTTGACGTAGTGTTGATTATTATAAATCAATGATTGATAAAATGAAAATAAATAATTATAATTTCAAGGGAATATGACAGGTTATTTACTATCTCCTCTAGAATTTTGGAGAAACAAGATTCAAACGAAAAGAACCAAATGAATGAATGAACCAAAAAACTATTGACGATTGCAATTAGACTCAGCTTGTATTTTCATTTTGCCACTTCGACATGTACACTTACATGACACAACTTTGTATTACAAAATAAGATGATTATTTGTCTTTCAAAAATAGAACCAGGCAACGTGCTACAAGCCATGCATTTACCAGCAACCTGAAAACAGGACAGCCTAGAAGAAACCATCAAACTCATTATGATATCTAAGGTGCAGGTTTACCATTCTGGTTATTCTTCTTGAACCATCCGTATTATAAAATTCCATGGATGGTTATAAAAAAAAATACAAAAAACTTGAATGGCACCAACAAGTTCTAGGACGACAGAAAATGTGTGAACTTGAAGGATCTGACATCTTATTTAAGTTTATGCAGTACCGCATATAAATTCATTTCAGCTGACCAGCATAACAGATTAAGTTTCTGAAGTCTGAACCCTGGATATCTGACTGAAAAAAAAGTTTACTCCACATTAGGATCCCTAATAGATTAGTCTTCGTTCATTCACGTAGTCAAAAAAAGTTCTGTTTCTATCGATGGTTGTGAGGGTAGACTGATAACACATGTTAAAAAGTCCTTTAGGTGAATGTGGCAGCACCTGAAAGCTGTTAAATAATAATGAAAATAAAAAGCAGAGCACTCCATAACAACCTTAGTTCCAAGAAAGCATAGATCAAAACACTTGATATTCTCTAAGAAGTTTTACGAGATTAGTGTGTGAACCGCATTTTTTTCGTTTTTACTTGAAAAAAAATTGAAGTATCTCCTTTGGACTACTCAGAAAAATAGGTGATATCCCATATTAAGTGGTCCGACGATACTTGTAAGAATATGTAGAACTGAGGCTTGGGTTCTATGAAAATTTTATTTTTTGACCTTTATCTGGCGAATGGTGCAAGTATTCGACATTGACTTACATCGAGCAATCACTCGAACACCTTTGATTAAACGTTGTAGCGACCTGTTTTAGAGAAAATATGCCATCCACAAAACATGATACGCTCAAAAGAGTAGCAGCCTTTTGGGCCCAATGGGACCCGAACCACCGGTTTAAGAGTTGATTTTTTGTTTATGAGTTTGTTGATTGATTTTAGTTGGTTTAGGATAGGTTTTATGAGTTTCAGATTTAGGTTTAGTATCATGTAGATTTTGGAGTTGTTAATTTCTGTTCAATTTGGTTTCAGTTTGGTTTTGATTTGTTTCTTTTTATTTGGTTTGGTTATTTAGTTTGATCTGATTTAAATTGGGTTTGATTGGTTCAAGTTGCTTGGATTTCGGTTTTAATGTGTTTAATATGTTTTATTGACATTGAAATTCGGTTTGACTTGTTTAAGTTTAAGGCTTCAGATCTATTTGAATATCTGATTTCTTTTGTTTTAAGTTGGTTTTTGACATGTTTTAAGTGTTGGAATGTTACTGATTTAATTTTCTTTGGAATTCATTATTTGATGCTTGGTTAGGAACTTAGTTTGACAAGGTTTCTGTGGCTTTTAATCAAATTTTCAGGTTGTTCAAATTTGATTTTTTTATGTGTTTACAGGTTTACTAAAATCTGATTTTTTTAGCTTGAAGTTTGATCTTTGAATATTTCCTAATTATGATTCAATTCTTTTTAAATTTATGTGGTTTTTTAATTGAGCTTTCAGATCTGTTTTAAATCTTCTTTTTTACTTAGGGACAGTTTTTGATGTTTTGTTTTATGTTTTAGGTGTTGCTTAGAGTTTGGTTTGATTGTTGCTTGATTTAGAGATTTAGTTATATTGGATTAAGCATTTTTAATTTGAATTTACAGATTGTCATTAATCTGATTTTTCCATGCTCTTTGGTAGTATTGTGATGTCAAATTGAAGTTGGTTTAAATTTCTTGGGTTTGCACCCCACCCGATCCATTAGGCAGCCATTCAATGCCTAATTTCATTCAATTGAAACAAATATTCGAATAGCATTTCATTTCATAAGTTAGGGTACAATGATTTGAATACAAATATGCTGGGTGGAGAGACCGGATGTAAATTTCCAAATGGTAGGAAAATTTCAGCATACAATGGCATGCCGACTTATCCAACCATTATAGAATTTACCCATCCAAGATGACAAGTGTTGGCTTGCTATATTAGGGGAAGGATCGCCAGCTACGAGAACCGGCCCGTGCCGTCGTCCAAAATAACATCCCAGGGCAAACCCAGGGAAGCCATCCAAAAGGTGGAGTACTCGTGAAAGAGTTTCACTCCTTATTTTAATTTTGCTTTTTGCATTTATGATTTTTAACTAATTCTTTTTGTGAAAGGTCACTTGGGCCGTTTCAAGTTCCATCGACGTTCTTAGCCGGTCTTCAGTCTTGGGCTTAACAACTCTTGAACTTTCTTGGGCGAGAAGGATCTGATTAGGAGTTGGCACCTTGATGAAGAATTTCTGTTTAAGCCAACTTTGAAGGCCACCAGGTTATGCCCTTGGCCCATCGGACGGTTTTCAAGGAGTGCCGGGCCGTCACCCTCTAGCTGGCCCATACAAATGGACTGTTGTCTCTTATTTTTCTTTTTTGTGTGAAGAACACTTGCTTCCATCAATTATGAACATAGCATGTGTAGGCCACGGAGGGAGGCCGAAAGTGACCTGTTTTTTGGGGGGGGGGGGGGGGTTGGGGGACTGCACAAGGGGCAATCGAGGACCTGTTTGGGACTGCTCAAGAGACAATGAAACAAGAGGTTTAAGGATGACACAAAGGGACTAAGAAGTATTTTAATAGGAGCCGGGGGCAGAAACATGGTTTTAAAGAGGGAGCCACAAGGGGGCTGTTTGGGTCAGATGAATTCCAAGAATCTCCGGGTCATCACCCTCACCTAGGGCCCTAAGAGGATAAGACCGAAAGAAATGTTTAGAAACTGGTGAGGCAGTTTAGGACCGGTCAAAGGAGCCGACATGGGGCTATTTGTTGAGATCCGATTAGGGGTCTTTCTGGTGTCCAGAAGGGACCTGATTTGGGGTGCTTATGTGAGCCGACAAGGGGGCTGGAAAATGACCTGTGTAATGGTCAGAAAATGAGCCAATGATAGCCTGTTTTTAGGACCTATTTTGGGGTATCTTAAGTAGGCCAGCAAGGGACTGAGGATACCCAGTTTCAAGGTCTAGAGATGGGCTAGAATTGGCTTGCTTTGGGATCCAAAAAGAAGCTGAATTGGGACCTGTTTTAGGGTGCCAGACGGGCTGTTTTTGAGGTCTACATGGAAGACTTTAGGGGCCATCATAAGGGGTACTTAAGTGGTCAGACATGAGAACAAACAGGGACTGGAATCGGTCTGATTTTTAAAACTGGACAGGAGTCTTTCAGGTGGGCCAACAAAGAACTGAAAATGGCCTAACTAAGGACCTGTTTTAGGTGGGCCGACAGTGGGCTAAGGGTGACTTGATTAGGGACCTGTTTAAGGGCTTTTCGGGTGGGCCAATAGGGGACTGAGAATGGCCTGATTAAGGACCTGTGTAAGGGTTTTTAGGTGGGCTGACAGTGGGCTAAGGGTGACATGATTAGGGACCTTTTTAGGGGCTTTTCAGATGGGCCGACAAGGGCTGGAAATACTTGATTATCTGTTTGGAGGTAGTTTATGTGGGCTGAACAAGTGGTAATAAGGGAGCACCAGTGTCTACTTAGAGGGGTGCGCATGGGCTGAACAGGGGCTGTTCAAAGAGTCTGAAAATGACCTGATTAAGGGGGATTTGGGTACGGTCGACCAGAACTTGAAGAGCCATTTGGGTTGTGATGCGGGACGAACCGGCTAGACCAGACTAAACCGACCGTAAACAAAACGAACCGGCGCTAATCGCCGCTAAACAACCTAAACGAACCCAAAATGAGATGGGCCAGGCTCAAAACGGTCCAAGCAGGCCCGAAACAGGACTAACCGGGTCCAAAACGGTCTGGATCAGCCCAAACCGGCCTGAACCGGCTTGAACCGGCCAGTTTATGACCTGAACCGGGTCGAACCGGCCAGAACCGGCTCTAAACCTGGTCGAACCGGCCAGCCGGCCGGTCTGGGCCGCGAACCGGTCCGGCAACCTGCCGCGGCAAACCGCGGTCGCGCGTCCGCGCGTAGCTGCTCGCCTGCGTAACCGGGAGGGGGTCGTGGCAGTCCTCTGCTCGCCGATGAGGTGGTCGCGTGGCCACCTCGCCGTCTCTCGCTTGGCACCGTGGCGACATCGCCGGATGCCCATGCGGACACACACCGTGACAAAAGGGGCGAGCAGCGTCGTTCTCGCCCACCCGTCGTCGTCGTCTTCGTCCGGCGGCGTTAGGGTGCAGGCGACAGAGCAGGGGGGGCAATCGGGAGGAATCTCGGAGTTGTCGGCGTTGTCCGGCTAGGCGAAGGCGGTGCCGGAGGCAGGAGGCCGCCTCATCCGCTGCCTCATCCTCTCCAATCGCCTTGAGAACGCCCGGATGGAGCAGGGAGGACCGCTGCTGTAAACGGGAGGGTGGAGCAAAGGGCGTCGGCAACGGCGGACACGGGAGTCGACCTCGAGCTCGAGTTGTCGTCCGCTATGGGAGGACGCCGTACGGGAGGGAGGCAGAACCGGGGATCGCCGGACCACCTCCTCCCGCAGCTCCCTCTTCTTCTTCAGCTTCTTCTTCTTCCTTCGCCGTCTTCGTGTTCACATCGGAAACGCCGTCGATGTGTAGATCCATGGGCGAGGACAGCGCAGCGACTGATGTCAAACACGAAGAGTTCCACCGGGGTCCGCCAATTCGGTTCTGTGCGAAGGGGGAAGGGGTTGAGTCGATCCGGAAGCCGCCGCCATCGGTGTCGTCGAGGAAGAACCATGAAGGAGAAGAAGAGAGGAACGGCGCGGAGGCCGGAGGGTGAGGAGGGGGAGAGGAAACGGCCTCGCCGGAAGGTGGAGGGAGAGTCTGGATATCGCCATAGGGGAGGAGGGGAAGAGGAAGGAGAAACGGGGCAAAGCCCCTACGCGGGACACCCAACCCGTAGGTTCCAAAATTTCTTCAATCACTTAATCAATATGTACATCGGTCCTCCTTATAAAGAAAAGGAGAAAATTAAAGAAAGGACCCCTAAGAAATCTATTTACAAACTAGCCCATTTAAGGACTCAATTTTAAAAGATGCTTAAAATGTCCCCATCAGGTTGCTGATGTCGATGAAGGCTGGTTTACCCCATTAAAGGAATTGAGAAGAGAATTTAGAAGAGATAGGGGAGGTGCCCTTAATGGGCTACATAGCTAGTACTTGTGCGTCCCCTACCTTGTTCTTTGCTTTGGGTGCAAGAGAGGATAGAGGAGGACGCCGAACATATCCCATCTTCAAGAGGGATTGGCACCAAAAGGAGGCTGCAAAGAGGTCCCCTCTTTTCTCCTTTTTCTTCTCCTCTTCTTCTTCTTCTCTTCTTTCTCTTAGCCGCAGACAGGGGCTGGAAGGCAGGTGCATAGGAAGGGCAGAAATCGGTCTAGCAGCCTGTTGGCGTCTCCAGCTGATGATCTTGGCATTGGCATGCCCTTCCTTTTTATAGGAACAGGTGGGATATCAAGGGATAGAAGAGGAGTCAATGTAGAAATGGCTGTTGACTTCTACTAGGTAGTTAATAAAACTGAACTCCTTGAATTCTCCCAGGATTTCAATACCAAGACCAGTCCCTTAAGTTCTCCCATGTTGACCTGTCCCTTGATTTTCCCATGTCATCAATGGTCAAGGATGCGGTGGCGGCTGAGCTGAACAGAGTGGTGGGGCCAGCTGATGCGACTTGGTTGACTGGGCCTTGATTAACCGCGGCCCACTTTCTTCTTCTCCTAATGGGCTTTGCACAATTGGGCTATGGAGGGAACTGGACTATGATTAAATTAAATCAAGTGGAGGGCTAGGAGCTGAAAATTGTGCCAATGGGCTGATCCAAAATCTAATTGGGCCCAAATGGAGGCTTGTCCCATTAGGAATCGGCCCAATTGGGGTTGGACTAGGTAAGAATCGGACCTTCTTCCTCTTTTCCTGATGTGCTTCCTCTCTTTTTTTGTAAAAAGTTGACACCAACAATTAGCCATCAAAGAATTCAATAAGAAAAGTTACTGATTCAACAAATAATTAATTATTAAAAAGTCATGATATCTCCATGGCCATAGCCAAAGACTGTGTTATTTCTTAGAATTCTATATCCAGGTCTTGTCTTGGAGAGATGTATGCGAAAGGATTGGATTGGGTCAGGTTGGGTAATTAGCCAATTCCCCGGGAGGAAAAGCGATCCAAAATGATTCCATATCGATAAATTTAAAAAATCTAAAAAATCAATAAAACATGGAAATCTTCATAAAAATAAAAAAACTTGTAATAAAATCAATAAAAATTAACATCTAACCACATGTGCATATCATTTTGAGATGTATAAGATTAGTAGACAAAGATGTGAACATCAATGATAAAGATACATAATACAAATGATATGCAATACAAATTATACCTTAATGTCACCAATATATATGATAAATGTCATGGGACTCCTCATTCTCTACATTTTCAAAAATCACTTATGAATGGGAACTCATGATTTTCCCATATCCATATTTAAATAACGATTGGGGTATCTCACTAAAATTATACACCCTGTCTTCTGCTGGTTATGTGAATGAAATATGTGGCTGAGGAATCAAGATAACATTGTGTTGTGTACTCGTCAAAAAGTCTCACTTGTGCCCAACACTAACTTCAGCCACTTGAATGTTGGTGTTGGCCCAAATCATGTTCAACTGCTTCACTTGTACGTGCACTTGTATTATCATCTCCACCTCTATCGACACTTATGCCTCCACCTCCACCCAAACCTTAGTATTAAATCACGGCCGTTACTATATTTTCTCATGATATAAAGCAATTGAGGCTAGCTATAAATGAAAGTTGTTATCATTTGTGCTTGACTAATAAGTGTGCTAACAAACAGTTCCTTCCCAATGTCCTCTGACATGAGATTGATCGAATGTGCCGCATAAGGAACCTAAAATAGATGCCTTTTGACCTTTATCAACTTCCTACCTGCAGCCTTATATTAAAACTCGTTGTTAGTCACAAACTAAATAATATTTTTCTCAACCAATTTTATTTAATAGAAAAAGATAATTTGCATTCTTGATTTGGCACAATGCGTCAATGACCTTCAAAAATATGGTGCCCTCATAACAATAGATGAAAAAGTTGATCATCCTTCTCTTTAGCATACATGTTCATTAGTTGCACATAACAGTACAATCCCTTTCCTTCCAAACTACATGAAATTTAGACATATATGAGGGTAGTTCCTCAACTTCTAAATGTATTATGAGGTCAAAACTTTAATCTCAATCCGTCCAACCTCCCCAATATCATTAATCATGGTTTCAAAATAGGGATTAGTGGCAACATGAGCTAGGACACTACATGAATGCAACATAAAAACAAATGTTAATCTTAACATCAAATCCGATAACACAAACATGAAAAAAGTTAAGGTTGCATCAAATCAACATTTATGGAAAAACCATTTGCAAATATACTTAACTACCTTCTTTGCAGCTAAAGTAGTTGTCTTAACTCGTTTAAAGACATATTGTATTGTTCTTTGACTATTATTATGCCACCTAAACATGGACAGCTTAATAGGTTGAGTTGACTATGACCAATGAAAGCCATAATCCCTAGTTGTTTGAGATGTAGGTCGAGTGCCTTCAACATTCGATTGTGTAGCAGCAGATATGGATGCTCCCCTTCATCTTTACATTGTGAAATTTTCTATCATGTATTGTCTTCTTTAGTTGTGCATCCTCTTGATCATCTAAACTTGATCCATCACCGTCAACTAGAACTTTTCCTTTTTTATTGCTCTGGGTCATCAAACCAATGTCTCTGCATCCAAGTAACTCATCACGCAAGCCTTGTGGCTACTCAATTCGTATCTCCCTCTAAGATACTTTACCTGTTAAAAGCCATCATTTATTCTCGCAACTCAGCATGTGTTTTATCACATTTTCAGTTATCCCATATATGTTGCTTAAGGCAGAAAACACCTCCATTCATTTGCTTCCCGCACCATTTATATTGGCCTCTCTTTTTCTCCACATCCACTATAAATCCATGTACCCATTCAAGATCATGAGATCCAAGGACATAGGTATCATGTTCTTCATCTACCATTTTCATGCACACAACACAAAACATTTGGGAGTCTCAACTATCATTGATATAATTTCAGCTAGGGTGATCTCTGAAGGGGGACAATCATCTTTCAAGGTGACTGGGGTTGACAGTCACCTCTAGGGGTGACAAGGGGGGAGGGAGAGAGGGTGTGCCACCAAGGGGTGCCCTAAAATTAGGGAATAGGGGGCTGGGAGGGGGCAATCGGGGTGGGATTTGTGAGATCGTGTCAATATCCCCTCTTATTAGGAAGATATTGGATCAAAATTGACATCATAATCAGTCGTTTCCAATTTGATTCCGATGGACTAGGCCAATTCAAACCAATTTCGTAGGGATTTTATCCTAAATCACCCCTTTGGGCGAATATCGGATCGCTAAGGGCCAATCTAATCCTAGAATCGACAAATTCCAATCTAGATCAATCGATTTTACAATCTACAATACTTCCATATGCTGGAGGACAAGTGCTATCTGATGAATCACATGTATAATGTTCTCCAAACCTAGGTAATGTGTGCTTTCTATTGATGAAACATGATCTTTGTAAATGTCCTCCGTATGCCACAATGCTCTCCCATATAATATGGTTTGACATCAAGCAACACATAAAGAGAAGGTATTGATCATCATAGCATGTTGTCAATGTGAACATTCAGCATGTGAAGTGGCTGCTCACTATCTTCCCTTTCCTGTTTTTTCACTACAATGTTGTCAATGTGAACGCATGTGAAGTGGATGTCCTCAAGGTACTTTGTAAACGCCATGCTACACTTAGCATAGTTGTAGAATGTAGTCTTGATTTGGGTTGTGAGACTGGATCTGCAAGTGGAACTGCCTACGAAGGTTGTTGTTCCCATTGTCTTGCTTATAAAATCATTCTTAAGCTCCAGGCGTGGTTTGCAAGATCAAACAATACGGAACAAGATCGATAGGTATCAACCAGATCTATAGAAAGTATGATCTAGGGGTCAACTCTCATTGAGATCGGACTAGACTCAGTGGCTCGGTTGGTAAAGCCAATTCATGATAGACTTGAGGCTGATCCCATTGGGATCACCAGACATCCACAACCCTCAGGTGGGGAAGAAGGTTCATATTAGGCCTAGGGAGAGAAAGATCCAAGGCATTGGTGGCCACTCCACCACTGAGGGCCACCAATCTTGTCAGATCTAGGTTGCCCCTCCACTAATGATTGATCTGAATTTTTTTATTTTAAAGGACCAACCCAAGTCGATGCTAGATCACTTTCCTTCCATTGGATCAGGTGAGCCAGCCAATCTAATCCCTATCTGGATAAGGATCAACCCTAGCTGACCAGGGGCCCATTCCAGTCCAAAGTACCTTGGCGTCTAAAGCTTCAACACGATCTATCTCTCCCTTGGTCTATTTACAATCATTTGGGCTAAAATATGGAACACCTTTGCTATTTCTAACACCCATCGGGCAGCCCATTTGTATTTTTCAGCTCATTACTATCTTTCCTTGATTCTCCAATATGTTTGACATTAGTTTGTTTCTGCTCTTTGTACGAGTCCGGCTAAGGTACTCCAATTTCTTTCAAATTGTGAGCAGCTAGTCTTTTGACTCAGAATTTGCACTGCAAATGTTTATATGCAGGATTGCTCGACTCTGAGTCACTGAACTAACATCTCAAATGAATTGGATATGTTCAACAGGCAATCCAGCATTGATCAATCCCAGTATTCAAGTCTGATCTCAATGAAAATTGCCTCTGGGATCAGGCTCCCCTAGTGTCAATCCAGATTTGGATAGGCCGATCCTCCACATCATAGTTATTCACTTGGGTTGCTAATATTATATATACTGCGAATAACACTGGTATTCTTGTTTTTTTTCCTGGTACAACTAAAATAAGTCAAAAAGGGCAACTACAAACTCTGAGATTTGTGTGGAAGTATCAAACATAGTTAAGTTCTCCATAAAACACAGCTATGAATTGTTCTTCATAAAACTTCTTGCCCTTTATCACATTGGCAACTAGTAAAGGTCCAGTGAGCAAAGAAAGTAAAACTATTCAAATAAGAAGGGTCTAACCAATGATGGTCTGCTATTGCAAAGTCAGAGCATCAATCTAGCAAAGTATGCACAATATTGAAAATAAATGGGAGTGGGCAGAATTTAAAATATAACAGTACATGTAGCCGTATATAATATGTAGTATGTACTACCTTTGATAACATGTAAAAATGTTAAGAGCCCATAAAGTAGCTCATAAACCGGGATATGATTTCATCAAGTATTTGCACTTTCACTATGAAGTTTAATCAAGATAAGGCAATGATAAATAAATCCACATAAGATTAAGTTAATGCTTCTTTTTTTCCCTCTATAGTTGGCATGATTAAAGTAGTGATTTGAGTCATTTGTAGAAATTGGAAGCTGTAGAACAATACTATCTGGATTCATTTCAATCTCCATTTACCATATGATCAGGCTAGAAAGCTCTAGGAAGAATTTCATGATGATAGATTATTCCTTACTGTGACTTTGGCAGATGGAAATTTCTCTGCAAGACAACGTGTACTAAAACCTATGGAGCAGCCAATATCTAAAATGTCGTTGATGACATAATCTCTTGAATATTGTTCAATGTGTTGTTCAATTGCATAAAGCCACTTTCCACGGACAATCTTATTTGCTTCATCAATTGAAACATCTGGAACTGCTCTTTTTGCGATAGCCATGGTTGCAGCTTCTGCTTCTGCAGCAGCCTGCATTAAAATATCAGTCACATAACTTCCTCTAGTAAGACAGTTTTAGATGAAACTGTATAATCCTATTCAGAAATTTTTCATGCAGGAATGAATACCGTAGTAAAGGACACTTAGTCTTATATTTTATATGCTGGTAAGAATCAAATTCTGGACAACCACATGAAGCAAGCACCTGTAGTGAAAAAGCTTATTCATACAGAAGTTTTAATATTTTAATGATAAAGGTACATTTAGTAGTATTCTGAACAAATCCAATTTCACCAAACTTCTCTTATAGATAAAATATAAAAAAGAGGCATGATTTCAGCCCCCTTCATTTGTTTTCTTAACATCTCAAAATATTTGCTCAGTTTCATATGAAAATTATCTTAACTTTTAGAGGTGTAACAATGCTCAATGTAAAATAAGAACAGTTTATTGTCCATGAAATAATACGTTTAGTGTGGCAAAACCAATATTTCTTCCTTTTTCTCATCTAAGAGATGTGACACTAGCAGGAGATGTTCCACAACTAAATGAGAAAAAATAAGTAACTCAAATGAAATAGTATTTGAAAGCCTCACTACGTAGTGAAAATTTACCAGCCAGGAAAGATTTCCTTCATCGTATGCATGGAATGGTTTCAGATAATCTGTAGGCAAAATAGATAAGATCAGGCAAGCAAAAGAAAGAAATTAAGAAAGACAGTCCTGATAAAAGGAAGCTGATTGATGACAATGAAAAACATATGTTTCTTAATCATAGGTGATTCAAAAAGTTTGCCCCCAGCATTGAAGCAGTTGAACACTTTACATCAAAGTTGAAGATTGTAACAACGAAAACATTTTTGGACCTATATGACTTGTCTATCTTCATATCTGCTAAGTTAAAGCTTTAGAATGTCAACATGGTCTATAGGTTAGCTACCAAGGAATGCAAATTGGTTACTAGCAAAATGTTCTACAGTAAATGGATAACTGAAACCTCATACAGTACAAAATGCATAATAAATTGCTGCTAGTGCTAACTATTGTTTACTTTTAGTTATATTTTGGTTATTGTGCATCTCACCAATTTCCTTTTTTCTAATTCCTTCTATTTTTCATCCTACTCTTCCTTTTAACCATCACGAAAAAGCACTAGGAGTTTGGTCTACATCACTGATGAGCAAGGAAGCACATCACAATGGACTTTCGACAAGAGGAAATCAAGTGATGAACTGCAAAATGTCAGTGTTCAAACTTAAAACCATCAATTTCCTACTAAATTATCAAACCATATTGCTTCTGTTGGCGTCAGTTCTTTGCAAAAAAAAAAAAAAAAGAAATTCAAAATAATGGAAGGGCTGGACCCAAGCCAAGCTGGTCCAACCCTCAATTGGGTCAAATCAGCACCTTAACAGGCCCATTGGCACAAATCCTAGCTAGCTTCATTCTTATTTTAATTTAAATAATGGTCCTCCAGCCCTCTCTGAAGCCCACATTCACACAGCCCATGGAAGGAAGGAATTGGGCCGTGGTCAAGGCCAATTGGCACAGTCAGCAGGTCTCACCGACCTGTCCAGCTCAGCTGCCACCTCAGCAGGTCCCATCGCCCTATCCACCTCAGCTGCCACCTCATCTTTGACCCATAAATGGCATGGGAAAGCCAAAGGACAGGTCAACATGAGAGAGCTCAAAGGACTGGTCAAAACTTAATGATCTAGGAGAATTCAAGAAGTTAAATGAATTAAAACAACATGGGGGGAGCCAACAGCCATCTGAGCGTTAATCTCTAGCAGCCATCTGAGCATTAATCTCTAGCTGACCCTTGGCTCTCCCCATCTCCTATATGGAAGCAAGGTGCACCCAAGGTCAACCCATCAGGAGGAGGATGCAGACAGGCTGCTAGACTACAGCCCCTTTTGCGCACCTGCTCCAGCCCTACCCACGGCCAAGAGAAAGAAGAGAAAAGAGAACAGGAAGCTCCCCTTGCAGCCTCCCCTTGGCACCACTTCCCTGTGGTGGAGGGGTGCTCACAACTTCATTCTACATCCTCATTGCATCCAACATCAAGAGAAAAAAAAACAGGTGGGTGAAGTATACATAGCTATGTAGTCCTTATGGACACCTCTCCCACTCCTTCCAAATTTCTCTTTTCAACCCCTCTTGTGGCCCAAACCGGCTTTCATCGACATCGGCAACCCATGGCCTTAATCAAAACTCCTTGTCAATCCCATTTTGGTCAACCAATTTTTCCCCTAAACAACCCCTGCTCGGCCCTCCTGTATACCCCAAAACAGGATCTGTTTTGACCTTTGAGCTATCCCTTGAACAGGTCTTATATGCCCTCATTTAATTACTTGTTTGGCTCACCTTAAAGCCCCTAAATCAAGTCATTTCCAGGCCACTTAAACATGTCAAGAACACCCCCCTAGTTTGGCCCCCTTACCAGCTCCAGTTCGAATCCCAATTGGCTCACTAAGGAGACCCCTAACCAGGTCCAAGAATAAGCCACCCTTGGCCCATTTTTCTGACCCCAAACAGAACCTTTTGGTCAATTGTGTAACCCCTCAAACAGTCCGAAAACCCTCTTCTGTTTGGCCCCCTTGTTCAGTCCACCTGGAAGACCCAAATAGGTCCTAGAACAGGTCACTTCCGGCCCATTTTGTCTGCCCCTATACAGGTCATCCACAGCCCTTGTTCAACCCTTCATGGCAGACCTCTTCTGTTTGGCCCCCTTGTTCAGTCCACCTGGAAGACCCAAATAGGTCCTAGAACAGGTCACTTCCGGCCCATTTTGTCTGCCCCTATACAGGTTGATGCGGGACGGGAGAGGAGGAGCCACCATTCCCGTACGCGTCGGCGGGTCCGAGGAAGCTGTACCGAGCTGAAGGCTACCCAAAACGGGGCTGACGGGCACTGAAACAAACCGAGACCAGGCTGAACCGGCTCGATGGGCGCTGAACCAACCCTGGACAGCGCTGGAAACTGTTGAACCGGGCCTAAAATCCACCAAACCGGACCCCTTGGCCGCTGAACCGGGCCCACAAGTGCTGAACCAGTCTCAAACAGGCCTGAACCGGCCTTAGAAGGGCTGAACCGGCCTTGAACCGGTCTGAACTGGGTCCAGGAAGACTGAACCGGCCCTTAACCGGCCTCTGGATGGGTGAACCGGGCCTGAACCGGCCTTGAACCGGTCTGAACCGGGTCCAGGAAGACTGAACTGGCCCTGAACCGGCCTCTGGATGGGTGAACCGGGCCTGAACTGGCCTGAACCGGCCCCTGGAGCGTCGAACCAGCCCTGAACCGGCGATCTGGACGTGAACCACCACCGAACCGGGCCTGGACCGTCGAACCGGGGGTGGTTCGAGCGGCTGGGCGAACCGGTTGAACCGGTCGCGTTGCTTAACCCGGCGGGGTTCGTGGCCACCCAGGGCGTCGCCGCGCGACCGCACGACTAACCCCGTGCGGGGGGCTCGTGGCCAGTGGTTAGCGCGCCACGTACCCCGCCTCGCAGGGCTTCGGTCGATCTCGCGCGGCGCTCGCATGGGCGAGACCTTCGGGCTTCGCCTTGCAGCCGGGGCTGCGGGTCGCGGGAGGCAGAGGAGCCAGAAGCGGCGCCGGGCGTTGTCGTTGCCGTCGTCGGAGGGGAGGGGAAGGCCAGAGAGGCTCGTCGGCCAACGTCGTCGCCTCCGTCCCCTTCTCCTTCTTTCCTCTCCGTCTTCGCCTTCGTCGTGTCTTCCGGAACAGAAGGGGGTAGCCGGCAGAGGGGGACGGGCGACGATGGAAGGGGGGTTTCGGAGGGCTCCGTGGGTGCCAAAGGCCCTATGGGAGGGGCTTATGTGGTTAGGGTGGTGTCCAGGGGGGCGGGATGGTCGGTTTAGGGCGCGGTTGCAGGCGGAACCGGAAGGGGCGGGGTCTGTCGCACGGGGGGTTCAAGAAGAGGTGGGGGTCCGTAGAGGTGAGGGGGCTGCTGTAGGGATCGAGGGGAGGTGAGGGGCTCACGTGGAAGGTCCAGACGGACCTAGGGTAGCGTGTCCGGAGGTGTCTACGTAGGTCGGAAACAGGACGGGATAGGGGAAGAAGAGGTACCAGACCTAGCTTCGGAGGTGAGGAGGAACACCGGGAATGGGAAGGGAGAACCGGGAGCACCCGGAGGTGGGGGAACGACGCCGACGTCGGAGGGTAAAGGGGGAAAACGGGAGAGCTTCTTCCTTTCTTCAAACATCCATCTCTCCCTTATTCATTAGGTTTGAGCTCTTTAAATAAAGCTGGACATTACAAGATGGACCTCTAAACACCCTAATTACATATATGTCCTCTAAAGGACTAAAATAAAAAGGAATCAAAAGACTCTAAATATTCAAATAAAATGCATAAAAATAAAATCCTAACACTACGAAAGAAAAGAAATAACTACGTCGTTTTTTGAGGACCCGGAAGACGCTATCTCCGAACAAACGAACGATCCGGTCAGTACCGTCCCCATCATTCTCCTCCGGTTGCGAAAAACTCGTCCTCAAGTTTTGTAGTGCCGTACGATCAACACGGCTACTACTAAAATGGAGGACGAAGGTAGTACGACCCGGGTGAGAACAAAGTGGGATCGAGAAGCTCCAAGGTAACCACAGAAGGTGACCCAGACGGTGTTGTACATGCTGTCAAGCTCCAAGTCTGGGTACTATGTCGAGTCAACTATGCGCGAATTCTCTGGAACAGCCTCGGTGGTCAGCTGTATCAGCAACTCCATAACCTGCGTTGTCAACTCGGTCAGGATGGCTCGATCGGTCTCAGCCTCGACAAGGTGTCGCTGCTCTGTCGTCAGCTCAAGCAGTAACTCTGTAAGCTGCTCAGTCAGCTCAACCTCGATGGCTCTGTCTACCTCGGCATCTATGGTGCACTGTTGCTCATACTTTACGGCAAGCTCTGGACTGGCCTCATAAACTACCTCGATAAGCATGTCAGACTGCTCCTCAGGCACAGGCCACTGGGCACAAGTGTTGTCGATGCAGATCGGCTCTCTCAGTGCTCTGTACTCCTTCGGCCGCAAGGTCAACTCTCGAGCGAGTGTTTCCAAATCTACCTGCCGATCAGCTAACCACTCATAACCCAGGATGAGACAGTGCCCATAGGGAACTATCTCGCACCAGGCATCTTCTACATACCGCACTGTCCATGGTCTAAGTCGGCCTCTGACAATACAAGCAAACTGGATATAAGCTCGACCATCTCGACCACCTGATAATCTGGAGCGATCAACTCAAAAAGAGACTGCGAGATGACGCTGCATGAAGAGCTGGACAGAAATGTCGTGGTGTGCACCTCCAACGGTAATGTGACGTCAAAACTGAACTGTCGATGTCCCGCGCATTGTAAGGATCATGACTCGTGGAAACAAGTCGGCGCCAGCTCTGATACCAAACTGATGCGGGACGGGAGAGGAGGTGCCGCCATTCTCGTGCACGTTGGCGGGTCCGAGGAAGCTGTACCGAGCTGAAGGCTGCCCAAAACGGGGCTGACGGGCACTGAACCAAACCGAGACCAGGCTGAACCGGCTCGATGGGCGCTGAACCAACCCTGGACAGCGTTGGAAACTACTGAACTGGGCCTAAAATCCACCAAACCGGACCCCTTGGCCGTTGAACCGGGCCCACAAGTGCTGAACCAATCTCAAACAGGCCTGAACCAGCCTTAGAAGGGCTGAGCCGGCCTTGAACCGGTCTGAACCGGGTCCAGGAAGACTGAACCGGCTCTGAACCGGCCTCTGGATGGGTGAACCGGGCTTGAACCGGCTTGAACCGGCCTTGAACCGGTCTGAACCGGATCCAAGAAGACTAAACCGACCCTGAACCGGCCTCTGGATGGGTGAACCGGGCCTGAACCGGCCCCTGGAGCATCGAACCGGCCCTGAACCGGCGGTCTGGACGTGAACCACCACCGAACCGGGCTTGGACCGTCGAACCGGGGCGTGGTTCGAGCGGCTGGGCAAATCGGCTGAACCGGTCGCGTTGCTTAACCCGGTGGGGTTCGTGGCCGCCCAGGGCGGCACCGTGCGACCGCGCAACTAACCCCGTGGGGGGGGCTCGTGGCCAGTGATTAGCGCGCCACGTACCCCGCCTACCGGGGCTTCGGTCGATCTCGCGCGGGCGCTAACGCAGGCGAGACCATGGGGCTTCGCCTTGCGGTCGGGGCCGCGGGCCGTGGCGGGCGGGAGGCAGAGGAGCCGGAAGCGGCCCCGGGCACCGCCGTTGCCGTCGTCGGAGGGGAGGGGAAGGCCGGAGAGGCTCGTCGGCCAACGTCGTCGCCTCCGTCCCCTTCTCCTTCTTTCCTCTCCGTCTTCGCCTTCGTCTTATCTTCCGGAACGGAAGGGGATAACCAGCAGGGAGGGGGGAACGGGCGACGATAGAAGAGGGTTTCGGGGGGGCTCCGTGGGTGCCAAAGGCCCTGTGGGAGGGGTTTCTGTGGTTAGGGTGGCGTCCAGGCAAGGATTCCGGAATCGGGATCGGAATCGGAATCGGTCCGATTCCAGTGGGAAGAGAATCAATTCCGGATCGGCCTGAAATCGGTTTTTTTTTGAATTTTTCTTTGTCAAAAAAATACAAAAAAATCAGAAAAAAATCTAAAAAAATAGAAAATGAGTTAGAAAAAATTTTAAAAATAACCATTGCATTCATCCACATGACCACATCGAATAAATACTAATGAACTCCAATTGAAGACCTGAAGTTAAGTACATATTCCAATTCCATTGATTCAAAAATCAAAGAGATGATACATCATGAAAAAAAAATTTACATCATATCAATCTACTACCAAAATCTAGGATATAAATATGGGTCTTCCTCCTCTCCCTGCTACGCTTCATGCTCCTCCCTCGTGCTCAGTCTTGTATACTGTCCGGGACCATATCCATATGAAAATAATGCCGATGCCATGCCATCAAGGTCGTATGGATCGGACAGCGGGACGACCGGGACGTAGCGAGAGGATGCTGGAGCTGGTGGTGTAATCCTCTGCTGGTCAACCTGTCCAAATGCGGATATCGTGCCTCCCGTATATAAGAATCGTGTATCCGAATCCGGCGTGTAATACGGCTTTCGATGCCGTGAATCGGGAGACTCACCGCCGCCGATGGGCTGCGTCGCCGGTATGCACTCCTCGTCATCATCACCCGAGGAGTGAAAATGAGCCTCGCGTCTTGTCATACGGGCCGACAGACGCCTAACCTCTAGCCTTCCTTCTCTTCACCTCTTCAACCATCTCTGAAGTACCAGAAGGTCCGGAACCCAAAGTTTTTTTCAACTTTGCAAATCCTCCCATTTTCCGTGCAGTCACTTTTGTTTTCGTTTTCCCCGGACTGCGAATGGGCTGGGTAGCGGCTGCTGGGACTGGAGCTGGAGCTGGGGCTAAAGCTGCAGGTGGGCGCTCCAGCTACCGGGAAGAAGAAGGCCCCGCCTAAGCTCGAGAAGTAGATGGAGGTGGAGCCGGAGCATCCTCCTCGGCTTCAACACCATCCAACTCTCCTTCGACCCGTACGCGGTCATCGGGATCAAACTCCGTACGATCCCTGGCTTCCCTCTCCTCTATCCAGGAGGCAAGTGCATGCTCCTCTTTTGGAATATCTGATCCATGTCCACCTCCTCGGGTGGTGGTGTGGCGGAGGAATGCCTCTGCTCGTATGGACCACCTGCGAATCGTGCAAATCGTGCCTCGCTGATCTTCTGTCGATCCTTGATGTTCTTTATGCGAAGCCTCAAGTTGTAATGACAGAAGACCAGCTTCTCCAGCCGGTCTGAGGTCAACCTGTTCCTCCTTTTCGTATGTATCAGGTTGAATGTACTCCAGTTCCTCTCACAATGGGAGGAATTGGTGTTCTGGCTGAGTATCCTGATACCGATGGCAGCAAGTGGATTCCATCCACTCCCGGTGTTCACTGAACCCACCACTCGGTACGATAAAAAAACAAGAGAAAAGGTAAACAATTAGCCCATCATCTACCATAACTTATATGAAAAGAAAATAAAATCTTCATCAAGCTATTACTATACCAGATGACACCATTGTTTACGGAATCCGTGGAATCGGACCGATTCCGACCGATTCCGGAATCGGATTGGTGGATTCATGCGGAAGGATTGATTCCAGCATGAATTCCGCGGAATCGGTCGGAATCGGTAGGAATCGGTCGGAATCGGTCCGGAATCGGCCGAAATCGGTCCGGAATCAGAATCGGAATCGGAATCGGATCGTTTTTTTTTCTTTGTTTCCTATTCCAGTCGGATCGGCTAGAATCGGTCGGAATCGGTCCGAATCGGCCGGAATCGGTCCGGAATCGGATCGGAATCGGAATCGGATCTTCTTTTTTTTTGCTTTTTTTTTCTTACCGATTCTGGATCGATTTTCTTCCATTGAATCGGTCGGAATCGGTCCGATCCGATCCGATCCGGATCGGATCGGTACCCACCGATCCCGATTCCGATTCCGATCCCACGATCCTTGTGTGACACTTTGTCAACTGAATATTTCAGATCAGCATCTGAGTATACGCCGACTCTCATCTTATACTTCTGCATCAGAAAATTTTATAAAAAAAAGCATTAGTTGTCTGGTAAGGCTACTCCAAGATATTGAATGAACTCTAACTTACTTCTATCTCAGCATCTATCCTGTCCTGCTGAGATCGGCACAGACGCTGAATAACAGCAAGTGTACCCCGCATCACCTCGTTGTCGTTCACCACCTGTCCTCCATATTGGATGCGAGGGTTCAAAAAATATCCTGCAAGATTTTATTAGTTAACACTGCGCATAAGACAATTATTCAAAGAAAATAATTTTTTAACCAAGTTACTGCAGCGTGGACATCGTGGTGCAAGGTCTTGTCCCATCGGTCATCTATGATCTTCCACCACTTTTGTAACCTGCGAGATTTTTTTCTTTTATTTTCGGTTTTGCCGGTCCATGGCATCATACAACGTGCCCATCCGGTCCCCGTCATCCGAGTCTACCAACCTCAAGACAACTACCGGTGGCTCGATGATTGCCAAGTAGTAGGCAATCCTCTCCCAAAACCTCTTGTCAGTGATCTGCTTCTCAGACCTGACAAGAATCTCCAACTGAACTTTCTTGTCATGCAGGTTGTCCACCATATAGTTGTAATACTCATCGGACTGTGTGAACCTAACCAATGCATGCCTGTGCCGATGTAGACTCTCCAACGCAATGAAATTCGTAGCAAATCGAGTCGGACCGGGCTTAACAAGATCGTGCCCTCCTGTGTGTGATCTCATGATATGTAGCAGGCGGGGATGCGAATAAATAAAAGATGTGATCGTCTGTGCCTGCCTGACAAGTGTGGATACACCCTCCTCCTTGCCTATATTCTCTAATATGAGATCAATGGAATGTGCTGCACAGGGCACCCAGAAGATGTGCTTCCGCTTCTCCATCAACTTCCTCCCAGCCGCCTTATATGATGATTCGTTGTCAGTGACAACCTGAACCACATTGTCCTCCCCGATCTCCTCCACCACCCCATCCATCAGAGAAAAAATAAAGTCGGCATTTTTTATCTTCCCAGAAGCATCTACCGACTTCAAGAATGTTGTCCCCTCAGAACAGTACACCAAGAAGTTTATCATACTCTTCTTGGTGATACCTGTCCACCCATCCCACATAATTGTGCAACCCCTCTCCTTCCACACCAACTTAAATCCATTCATCCACTCCTGCAACTCCTGGACCTCCTCATCCAGGCCAGCGCCGTATATATGTCTGCTGCCCGGGGCTTGCAAACCCGGTCCAGCCTCACCCACGGCATCCACCATCGTCTGGAAGTAGGGGCTGGTGGTTGCGTGTGCCGAGATGCCTACATCAAGTTAAAAAAATTGGGATCGAGGCTAAAATTAAGTTTAAGTAAATAAAACACACATAATGTCAATTTTAATTTAAAAAGTGATACTGCGATGTAAAAACCATTTCACAATGTGGCGAACGGCTCTCTTTGCGGCCGTTCTGTTGCCTTCACTCCTTTCATTGCTCGTTTAATCCCCATCCGCCCAAAGACTCTGTTTCCTAAATAAATACTCGTCACTCGGTGTAAATCGAGTGCTGGTAGAAGTAGAACGGCGGTGTGGCTCCTGCCTGGGGTCAGTCTCTCGGTCCCAGCCCGAGATAGGGCGAGCCGATGCTGATCGGCTCAAAGCTGGGTCAACTCTGGACCCAGACCCTCCTGCTCCCCTCCTCCTGTCCCCCTCCTCAGCAAATGCACGCTTGCTATCGTGCCTAGCACGTCTAAGCTCGGAGTCCGAGGACTCGTCCTCGCTCTCTGGCTCCGGCTCAACTGGTGCCTTCCCCTTGCCTTTCTCTTTCGAGGTAGGCAAATCGCGGTCCCTCTTACTCTGGAGTAGCTCGTCGTGCAACTCCTCCCTCTGCTCGATCCTAACAGCCCGTTGAGAGGCTCTACCTGTCATGTAGCCTCTCGTCTCCTCACTCTTCTCCCTGGGCACCTTGTCACATTTCTTGACATTCTCACCGTTCGGCAATATGTTGTTTCGGCCGGAACACCCCCGTTCATCTCCTTCGCACACCATTCGCACCGTACCCTCTTCCCGACCGGGGTCTACCATGTGCCCGTGTTCCCAACCCACGTCGGAAGCACGTCTTTGGTGCTGCATCACCTTGATCGGCCATTGCTTATATCTGCAAAAATTGTAAACAATGCAATAAAAATGATTAGATAACATAAAAATTGATTTAGACGCTGTTCGGGAAGCAGGCAATCCAAGTAACACACCATTCGGTATGTTTAAAGGGTTACGTATTTGCCGGAAATGGTCGTAAATTAACGTACGGGATATACGGAATTTTCCCCGTGTAAAATGGACTTAAACGGATAGTTCAAAACTTGGACGGACTTGTTCGGTCGGAAATCACAACGTTTAACGACGCTCGGACTCGTCGGAAACGCGTAAGAATGGACGTACGAAGTTTTCGGCGAAGAAATCTTACCAAAAACCTTAGAAAGATCGAAGAAGAGGTTGATTCGAGGCCGGTCCGAGCTTGAATCGGCGGAATCCCTTGAAGATGTTGCTTGGAATCGCCGGAATCGCCGCCGGAATCGCCGGAATCGGTGGAATCGGGCCGAAATCGATGCTTGGATCGACAGAATCGGCCGGAATCGATGCTGGCAGCTGGGATCGAGACCGGAATCGCCGGAATTACGCCGGAATCACCGGATCGAGCTTCTGCCGCCGCGGGATCGAGAGAATCGACCCCCGCCGGCCGATTCCGGCCCAGGGCCGGAATCGGTTCGATTCTCGGTCCAGAATCGAACCGGGAATCGAACCGGTCCGGTTGACCCGGTCTTCCGACGGAATAGGTCGGATCGACCGATTCCCCAAGGAATCGGTCGGAATCGGATCGATTCCGACCGATTCCAGGCGATTCATACCGATTCCGCGGAATTCTTCCCGGAATCGGTCCTTCCGCCTGGAACCGATCCGATTCCGGAATCGGTCGGAATCGGACCGATTCCGCCAATTTTGCAATCCATGCGTCCATGGGGCAGGATGGTCGGTTTAGGGCGCGGTTGCAGGCGGAACCGGAAGGGGCGGGGTCTGTCGCAGGGGGGGTTCAAGCAGAGGTGGGGGGGTCCGTAGAGGTGAGGGGGCTGCTGTAGGGATCGAGGGGAGGTGAGGGGCTCACGTCGAAGGTCCGAACAGACCTAGGGTAGCATCTCCGGAGGTGTCTACGTAGGTCGGAAATAGGACGGGATAGGGGAAGAAAAGGCACCGGACCTAGCTCCGGAGGTGAGGAGGAACACCGGGAATGGGAGGGGAGAACCGGCAGCACCCAGAGGTGGGGGAACGACGCCGACGTCGGAGGGGAAAGGGGGAAAACGGGAGAGCTTCTTCCTTTCATCAAACATCCATCTCTCTCTCATTCATTAGGTTTGAGCTCTTTACATAGAGCTGGACATTACAAGATGGACCTCTAAAAACCCTAATTACATATATGTCATCTAAAGAACTAAAATAAAAAGAAGAACTCAAAGGACTCTAAATATTCAAATAAAATGCATAAAAATAAAATCTTAACACTACGAAATAAAAGAAATAACTACGTCGTTTCCTGAGGACCCGGAAGACGCTATCTCCGAACAAACGGACGATCCGTTCCGCACCGGTCCCCATCACAGGTCATCCACAGCCCTTGTTCAACCCTTCATGGCAGCCCCTATTTGGTTCCCCTCAAGCACCCTAAAACAGGCCCTAGTTTGCCCCCCTGTATAGCCTACTAAGAAACCCCTAAATCTGGTCATATTGCAACCCCGCTCGGCCACTGTCCAGCCCACCTGAAAGTCCTCCAAGCAGGCCCTATTTCGACCCGATTCCAGTCCACTAAATGACCCCCAAACAGGTCACCATCTCATCTTCAACATGCCCCTACACAGTCCCCATCTTCGGACCACTCAAACATACCCCAAACAGGACCTGTTTTTGCTCCTTTGCGCAGCCCCTAAACAGGTCCCTTATCTATTCAAGCTTGGCCCTCTATCGGTTCACCTAAAAGACCCCCCTAAACACTTCCCTGAACAGGTTGTTTTAACCTATATCTGAGCCCCCAAAACAGATCCCTGCATGCCCTTGGCACAGCCCCAATCTGGTCTCAAAACAGACCCTATTCAGGTCCATTCAGAACCCCTTAAAACAGGCCCTGTTTCAACCCCTATTGGCTCCCTCAACAGCCCCTTTGCAGCCCACTGAATAAACCCCTAAAGCAGGCCCCTTTGTAGTCAATTCCTTGCCCCCTTGCAGCCAGACCTTAGTCCCTTTGTGGCTCGGCCGAACAACCCTCAAACAGGTCCTGTTCACCTCTTAAAAAAACCTGAAGTCCCCGTAACAGTCCCCTCTGCAGCCTTCAAAGAGGACAGCAGCCCCTCACCATCAAAAAGAAAAAACAACAGTGCAGTGCAGTTCAACAAAAAAATGCAGAAATCTGTTATTCACAACATCGGTGGGTAAGGTGATGTCCTGGACCCTTTCGGAATCCATACGACAGACCGATTGCTTGTCTGGGTGAGCCCTTACCCTACCATCAAGCTGACTGAAAAAGCAAAAGACACCGAAGTTCCAACAGACCCTTCTGGCCCAAGAAGTCCAAGATGGGCCCATTAAACCCAAGAAGATCGAAGACCGACTAAGAACGTCGATGGAACTCAAACCGGCCTAAATGGCCTTGACAAAAAAACAAATAAAAATCAGAAATGCGAAAAGCCAAATTAAAATAAGAAGTGAAACACCCTTCCACGGGTACTCCACCAGTTGGACGGCTCTCCCGGGTACACCTCGAAATGACAATCTAGACGATGGCGCAAGCACACTCTAGTAGCTAGCAATCCATCCCCAATATGGCAAGCTAACACTTGTCAACTTGATGGTAAATTCCATCAAAGTTGGAAAAGGCCGGCATACTATCATAATGCAGAAATTTTTTCAACTCTATAGAAAGTTTACATTGGGGGAAGGAATACTGTTTTTCACCATCCGATTTTATCATACTCAAATCACTACACTTCAACTTACTAGTTAAAAAAACGTGCTTCGCACGTGGACGGATAAATTAAAAAAAAAATTTTAATAATTATATATATAAAGTAAAATACCATCAAGTTTGCTCTGATAAATTTACCTAGCACTCTTTTTCAAATAAATTAGAATTTTGATCATTAAAACAGAAAAGTGTGACAAACAGTGTTGATAAACAAAATATAAATACTATTAGCAGAATATCTGATAATCACACAAAATTTATAAAATACTATATCAAGAAATTTAAAAGTGAAATCCACCACTCATTAAGTTTAAAAGTAAATAAAAATCAAAAAAGTAAGAGCCTACAAATTAAATTGTTAAAAGTCCTTAAAAATATTACACCCGTCTAAGATGTGTCCATCATGTGTAAGCACTAAGAAAGAAAAACTCAAGAAGCAAAAGATTAATTTCTATACGGTTGTAACATTATAGTTCGTATGATCCTATGGTTTAACAGTAATTGCAGAGGATCTCTCTAAATTATTGTCATCGCAAATACGAAAACTATTATCACACTTTATCACCATTCCTCTCATAATAATCAAAGTCGTTGTATCAACGGTAACACGCCCCTCGTTAACGGATAAAGAGTGACATTGATGGTATGTGGAATCAAAGAGCAAGAACGGTGATGTCGCACATTTTTCCAACAATTATTACCCTAAGATAAACAAATAGTTTAAAGAAATATAACCAACTTCATATCACATTGAAATATTAAAAAAAAAAGAAGCAACCAAAAAGTTAGTTTGAAAATGAAACCTCTTTGTGATACCGTCTAATAGAATAGTGTAACATCTGTTTCGAGAAAGCTATCATCGTATGAAAAAGTTCAAAAGGTTAGGTTGAAGTATCTCGAGGTGTGGTATTTCGCATCAATTCTCTGTACCTTTAATGGGGTTTTTCTCGTAAATGCATGTTTTCGGATAGCACAAATAATTAAGTGTATTAGACACCGCTTAGATATCATCCATTTCGAAGTTGATATGAATTACTATAAGTCATTGACATAGCTAGGTGTTTGATTAATATTATCAATTTTGTAACTTGGGAGGAGAACTAATCCGAACTTCCTAAAAAGATATTAATTCCAAGCTACTGACACTTTCAACAAAATAAAAGTTCTCCATTTAACATTTTAATTTTAATCAATAAAATCTTTTTACAATGCATAGCCTCATCTTTTTTATTTTGACTTTTAAATTGTAACGATCGATACTGTTTATTCCTTAAAGAAGATCAGCTTTATTCTTTAAAAAAGATAAAGGGATAGATTTTTCTTCTTCTCTCAACGTCTAGAAATTATCAAAGAAACGGATCATATTATTAGCAAGATTCTTTCTTCTTTTGGTCCGAAATTGCCGATTGCAATGGACGTGCGGCCAAAAAAAGTAAAATGATGGGAAAAAAACTTGAGTGGAGAACATTAATGCATTCCAATTCAGCCGTCAATCGACCCAATCAGAAAAGAATATGCAGCATCATTAAACATGCTAACTTCAATTAATCACAATTCAATATCAATTTATCAAATATTGCACTTTATAACTTTATGTCACTACGAATATAAGTTAATTACTTATGGTAAAGAATTATCAATATGTCAATTCAAATTTTAATTCGATTTATCAATTAATAAACCTGAAGATCATACACAATATGAATAGGATATAACTATAATCCTAACGGGTCATAATTCAACTTCAACATATTTATTTTCTAGTAATTCTCAAACCATAAATGAATCGATATGCATCTAACTAACACTACACATGGAGATGCATGAAATTAAATATGAATGACATGTATGACATTTTCATAAACTCATGCAGACAATTAAACAATTAAATTAACAATTATTTACTAATTTCTAACTATTTATCAGATAAACATGTTTTAACGTATTAATTAACATATCGGTATGTTAAGAATAAGTTGAAATGTCTACCTCAATGAAAATTATAATCCGAAAAATTCCAAATATGTTAACCGCGATTCGGCCAAGGTTAAAAAGAAATCGAGATACTTGGAGTCGTGTTGACATTAAAAAGAATAAAATAATTAATTAAATTTTAAAAGGGATACGTAAGGGAGAGAGGGAGAGAATGTGAGAGCGATGTGAGAAAGAGAGAGAGAGAGAGCGCGCGCGATAGGGAGAGAAGCGAGGGGGAGAGAGAGAGAGAGGAGGGTATCGGGGAGAGAGAGAGTGCGTGAGAGAGAGAGAGCCGGTGGGAGAGAGAGAGCGGGCATCGGGGGGATGCAAGAGGGCACACCGGCCGCCCACGCGAAAGCTGCGTGTATGCGGCTAATATCGGGGAGGGGGGGAGAGAGAGTAACCCGAGGGAGAGCGGGAGAGCAGGAGAGAGAGAGAGAGAGAGAGCGGGAGAAAGAAGAAGGGGGAACGCGGCGGAGCGCGACGACGGCGACGGAGGCGTCGGCGACGCGGACGGCGGAAGACGGTAGAGGCCGAAGGGGAAGAAGAAGGAGGAGGGCGTCGGGCGGCGCGCGGACGGCGACGGCGAAGGAGAGAGGGGGACAACCGCGGTGACGGAGGCGGCGGTTGACGGCGGCGACGTCGACGGCGGGGAGACGGCGAAGGTCGAAGAAGAAGAAGAAGAAGAAGAAGAAGAGAGGAAGGGGAGATGGTCGCGGTGGCGACCCTCGTTCCGGCGTTAGGAAAATAAGAGAGCAAGAGAGCGGCGAGGCGGATGCGGTGACGGCACGCGGTGAGGCCCGCAACGGCGATGGCGACGATGGCGTAGGCGAGAGGGAGCTGGCGGGGAGGCTACCGCGAAGAGCGAAATGGGGAACTCGGGGGGGGGGGGGGTTATCTACGCGGCGGGACGGCGGCGAGGGCGGTGACCGGCGGAAGAAAACGACAGGACGAAGGCGGCGGAGAAGAAGGTTCGGAAGGGGGGAAGGGCGGTAGGCGGAGGCGGCGAAGGAGGGGGTACGTGGCGAAAGGGAGGAGTTTTCTTTTTTTTCTACCGGACGGTACACGTTGCGGGGCGAAGAATGCGGCGTCGAATGAGGGAGTGGCCAAGGGTGAAATCTCAGGAGCATGGAGCCGTGGCGGAGCGAAGGACGCGGCGGATCAGCACCTAGACTGACAATAAGTCCAAGTACATAGGACGAAAAAAAACGATTCCCGCTTCTATATCTAAGTTAGATGAAATGAAATGTTGTTCAAATGATGTTTTCCAATTGTATGTAACTGGGCATCAAATAGTGGCCCAATGGATCAGATGGGGTGCGAACCAAAGGTCATTAAACCAATTTCAATCTAACATCAAAACACAACCAAAATGTATAAAAAATCAGATTGGTGACAATCTGAAATTTTCAATTAAAAGATGCCTAACCCCATATAATTAAACCCCTAAAACAAAAATAACAAATAAGCCAAACCTTAAGCAACACCTAGAACACTAAACATAACATTAAAATCTGTCCCTAAGAAAACAGATTTGAAACAGGCTTGGAAACCCAATCAAAAAAAAATCTCCTAAGTTAAAAAAAACAGAATTTGACAATCTGGAAATTCGATTAAAAGCTACATAAATCTTACCAAATTAAATCTTTGATCAAGCAATGAAATATTATACTTAAAAAAAAGACTAAACCAACCACATTTCAACACCTAAAACATGTCAAAACCAACTTAAAACAAAGAAAACCAGATTGTTAAATTGTGAAACCTCGAAGAATTATATAAATATAAAAATATATGTATGGCATAGTTCGAAATTTCATTTGATTTCCGTTTATTTGGGAAATGAACTTTCGTCATTATCTTACCTTTGGCTACTATGAAAATACATGATATTTCATAGAAAATATTAGCCAAAATATGTGGTATGCATACAATATGTATGTCGAGGTTAGGGTTCATAACGTTTGTCTTTGGACCTCTCTCCATCGGAAGTTGCGAATTTCCGATGTTAATTACACCGAGACTCTCGGACACCCTTGATTAACCGTCGTAGCAACTCCTACAAAAAGGAAACAGTCATCCACAAAGCATAATCACATCATCATGTGGGGAGGCTTGAATATAGCCATAATCCCATCATATAATGTCATTTCATACATCTCATTTGAGAATTTCTGTCTTATGTAGACATGAACTTTCCTTAAGCCATAGAGTTACGGTCTATAATTGACCTCACTCTAGATGAAGTGGGAATTTCCCTAATGGATTGAGTGTATGTACTCTTCCCATTTTGGGATGGATCGATGACACCGAGTGCGTATTCGGAGCCCCGTCCGGAACGAGCAATCCGGGACATACCCGATAATATTTGTTCGAGTGTCATGAATATTGCCTAAGTATAGGCTCATGTTATGCATCTTAAATATTTTTTATGTGTTAGAATATTTAAGATATATAATTTTTATGTCATTTGGGCCACATTTGGCCTTGTCATCATGTCATTGTCATATCTTGGTCCGGGTGACCAAGTCTTCATCATCTTCTATGTCCAGTTGGCCATGTCTTCATATGCTTCATATCTTCAACCTCATGGTATCTTGGCTTCATTGAGGCTACCCGGGGTGGCCCTTAATCCATCGTATGAGTTCTAAGGGGGCCGGATATCGCCTTATCTTTTGGCTGCAGTCCATCTTCATTCCTCTCCATGTAGATGACAACATCGGGAGCTATTTCATGACAGTGGGGATTTATAGAGGTTTGAAAGAGAACTGTTATGGGGTTCATATGGGTTCTGGATATGTGACTTGTTATGGGGTCAATAGGTTGGAAAAGTGACCTGATATGGGGTCGATATAAACTGGAAGGATGACCTGCTATGGGGTTAATATAGGCTAGATATATGACCAACTATGGGGTTGATATATAGCTAAACAAAATGACCTGTATATAGGTCGATAGGGGCTGAATATGTGACCGGTTATAAGGTCAATATATGGCTGAAAGTGCCCTGTATATGGGTCGACCAGGGGTTGGTATATGGTTCGTGTATGGGGTGATGAGGGGGTAG
Source organism: Cryptocoryne crispatula var. balansae (assembly GCA_036172225.1). NCBI lineage: Eukaryota > Viridiplantae > Streptophyta > Magnoliopsida > Alismatales > Araceae > Cryptocoryne > Cryptocoryne crispatula. The sequence goes on from CM069921.1 coordinate 45,537,302, forward strand.
GTATATGACCTGTGTATGGAGCCGATATGGGCTGGATATGTGACCTATTATGGGGTCGATAGATGGCTGAAAAGGTGACCTGTATATGGGTCGATATGTGGGCTAATAGGTGACCTGTATATGGGTCGAATAGAGGATTGGATAAGTAACATGTATATGGGTCAGGTAGAGGGACTGATATATGGATTGTTATAGGCCCGAGTGTGAGCTGAACATGGGGCGATATGGAGGTTGAAATGATGACCTGTATATAGGTCAATGAGAGGACAATGACAGACCTGTATGTGGGTCAATATAGGGCTATTTTTATGTGTCTTTCGGTCATTATATATGGGCATAAGCATGCTGTCCATGGAAGCATTACATGGTTATGGAGGGAGGATCAAGTATGCTCTGTATAGTCTTTATGATGAGGGCTGAATGGTGAGCATTCGAGGGGCTGTTATATGGCTTCAAGATGAGGTCGAGCAAGGCCACGTATATGAATATAATGTGGCATTCAGATGGACAAGACATGCATCGATCAGATTCATATGCAGTCATATTTGCATAGGCTTCCAATCCTCCTTTTCATGAAATCTTCTTCGCTTCATTAAGGCTACCCGGGGGAGTCTTTGGCCCATCATCTTCATTGGTGCCAGAACATGACCGTCAACACCCTGCATTTACTCATCTCCTCAGGATCTTAGATGCTTAGGGATGATGATCCCGGCTCGCTTTGGGATTCATGTAATTGCATACTTAACATCTGAAATCTGGAGGTTGATAGCCTGAACCTGAGCATTTAGCTTCTGAGTACCGCTAGGATTCAGACCTATGGCCGACCCTGATATTTGACCTTAGGATGGTCAGAAATCTGCACTTAAACATGCCTTAAATTCTGCCTGATGAGGGTGCCAGCTCTACTTTGCCCAAAGTTTGAAATATCATACTAAATGAGATTTGTCCAATCCTGAAATGTCCCTCATCTCAGCCACTTAGGTTCGACCATACATCTGCTATGCAAGACCTTTGTACAAACCACAAGGTGCCTCTCTCGGCCTTCTGCACAAGCTTTCAGTGATCTGAGTATATCCAGATCAAAGGCCGGGCAGAACCCCTTCTTTGCCCTCCCTTCGGACAGGCTGAAACCAGAGCCGGAAGTCTGAGGCCATGATTGGACTCCCTGATATACAGATTTCTGAGGGTTAGAAACCTTTGAGCTTTATTGAAATGGCTGGAACATCAAGGCCTAAGATGCCCAGGGTATAATCCCATAAACCTCTCTCCATATTCTGGTCGGGGCCTCAAAGATATGGGCTTTCAGATATGAAATCCCGCAGTACTGTTTGATGGTGACCTCTGATCTTATGCCTTAGCTCAGAGCAATATTTATTAGAGCTAAGTTTTATATGTCCGGCCTCCAATCTCTTATTCTGATCTTAGAGCCACCTTCCTCCAATCATTTTTAATGGGTAGATCAGAACCTAGATATTTAGGTCCTGAAATCAGGTCTACAATGTTCCTTTCCATGTTTGCATTCCATATGGTTCATAGAGATTATGTGTATGCTCCTTGACCATCAATATATGTCATAATGATAACATGTTACTGTGGGATTTGAATATAACCACAATTCCATTATCTTGTGGTCATCTCACTCATCTTGTAAACATAAACCTTCTTAAAGAAGAATGTCACTCTAATCATAAAAGTTCGGTCCATGAACGGCCTCCTCTTTATGTGGAACTCTTGTTCTCTGAGCTTATGTGCTCCTTCCATTGTAGGATGGACCAAGAAAACTGGGCATATGGCTCCAGTTTCTGTCCGGAGCATGTATATTGGGCTATGCCCAAAACATGCTATTATCATGCCCCGGAATAGACACCAGTTTCCTCATAGGCTCTCCCGGCCTTGATCTCCAAGCTGACATGGGGCAATGGACAGTTCCTCTGCATGTTGTGTATGCTTTTATACTCAGCAATCATGAAGTCTTCAAGGCCCGGCTGGCCATCATTCCATGCTTCTTCTCCCTTTGCTTCATCAGGGCTATCCTGGGAGTCTTTGGTCCATCGTGTGGGTTCCAAAGAGGCCGGATATAACCCCTCTTCATGTCTTCCAATCATTACTTGTGCCTCTTGCTCTAAATGGGTAACATGTATAGGAAAGAGTTGCTTGCCGCTTTTTGAAGATTGGATCAAATAAGGGACCAAAACAGATGACTTGTGCAGGGTTTCATAGGAGTAAAAATCCTGATTTTTGCCATGGACTGATATGAAGCAGTCGTGTGACTATCAATGGGGTTAAAAGGGGACTCCATATATAGATTGTAATGGGTCCGGTGAGTAACCTACATAAGAGAGATCAGGAAATTTACCTATATGGTCACTACACATGATTGAGCTGAAGTAAAGGAAGGGATTTGGTCATGGCATCTAACTGGGTGTGTATGCAGATTGATGATGGGCCAAAGACCCATCCGCAGGTCTCCTAAGATAGCTATTCTGTTTATCTCAGCAGGCCTAAAAGGACGTCGGCATCAGCTGCACCATAGGGCAGCATCGGCAGGTGCAACCAGGGAAGATTTCAGCCTATTTCTCTCCTTCTCCATGGGCATCGATGGCAGCAGCATGGGCTCCCCTTCGGTCCTCTCTATGACAGCAGTAGATAGAGCAAAGAGGGGGGGGAGCCATCGAACATCAATATCTCCTCCCGAAGGGATGAAGAGGAGGAGCGATGGGAGAGAGGCTGCCACCGGGAGATGCACCCGACAGATTCTCCTCCAACCTTCTGTCCGTGTGCAGCAAGCTATTTTATAGTGTACGGGGATGGAAGAACCTCCAGGAGGTCATGGGTGAGTGGGGGTGTGGTTGTGGTAGGAGTGGGAAGGTGGGGGGGGGAGTGGTGTACGTGGGCAAGTGGGTGAGAGTGGGATGGTGGAGAGGTAATAACGTGGCCAAAGTTGATGAGGTGGCAGATTTTTGAAATTTCCAGAAAATGGGCCAAGGTTGACATCAACATGGGCTATCTTTTGACATGTTAATAGGCCCATATGTCATTTAAGAGATGGCCCATTAATATATCATAAAATAGGTCACGAAAATTATATAAAATGGGCCCATTTATGAATTAAAAAACAGTCCATTATATAGGACTTAAGTGGGCTGCGAAAATAAGCTATCATATGGGCTTACTTGCTTGAAAATTTTCTAATCAATATATCCGACATCTGACTTCAATTCTGGCTCATCTGAATCATTCTTTGATCACTTGGACTATTTTGCCCACGACTGGTGGGTTGGCGAGAAGCACAAATTTTGAATTTTCTTCCATAACTTTCCGAAAATGGGTCGGATTTACGATTTGAATCGATTTTCCGCATGTACTAACTTTCTGTCATGCCAGAGCCTAAGTTTGTTAATGGGCCGAGTCCGGGTCTTCCGAGCCGAATGTGGCCGAGGAGGGGCATTTTGGTCATTTGGACCCGTCTCAGGCGTTTTGGCCCATAACTTGCCAAATATTAGTCGGATTTCCAATCTGACTTCAATGTTGCTCGATATGGGTAGGCGGACCGATGATGTGTCCGTGTTATCGGATTCCGATACGAAGTGTCCAAACCTACCAAGGGCGAAAGAGGCCATTTTACCGTTTGAGGTCGTCGGGCATCGGATTCGACAATCGAAAGTATCATTGCGAAGCCCTCGACAATATGGTCTCGTGGACCCACTTGTTTTGTCTTTCGGACTGATATGCCACGATAAGGCCATCAGAAAATTCGACTTTCGGTGTTTTACGCATAACTTTCGAATATGCATTGGATTTCCGATCTGATTCTGGCATTGCTCAACATTGAGCTAGGCGGACCTGATGGTGGTGCCTGATTGTCACTAGGCTGACATTTAGTTGCCCGGGCCGTATAGGGGCAAAATGGTCATTATGCCACCGGGCAGTTTTGGCATTGAACATTATTGCGAGAGGCCTTGACGGCACGGTATTGTGGACCCACTTATTTTGTTTTTTTGGGTCCATTGGGCCTACGAGCCGTAAGAAGTCCTTTTCAGCTGTTTTGCTCGTAACTTGTCGAATACAAGGTCGGTTGTCGACTTCGGCATTACTCAAGTTTGAGATGGGCAGACCAGGTAGTGGTATCTGATCATTATCGGCCAGGTATCGGGTCGATCATGCCCAATAAGACTTATCAGGTCCGTTCGGCTTGTTGGTCCCAAATGTGGTATAATGTGGGTCACCTCCATCTGTTCATATTTTTTATGTACTTTTACCCAAAACTTGACATATTTAGGTACTTATGAATTTTTTGGTGCCAACATAAATAAATCCAAAAACCAACTTAAACCAATCAAACCCAATTCAAACTAAAAAAAGAGCAAAACACCAAGAAAGCAAGAGAAGTCAAACCAAACAAAACAAACCCAAATCTGAAGCTTCTTTAAAACCAATTTAAAAATCAACCTTAAACCGGTGGTTCGCATCCCATCAGGCCCAAAGGGCCGCTGCCCCTTTTGAATATACGATATCTTAGATGTGCATGTTCCCTCAAAAAATAGGTTGCTACGATGGTTAATCAAAAGTTTTCAAGCTATTACTTGATGTAAGTTTATACCGGATATTTGTACCATCTAGCAGATAAGGGTCAAAAAAAACAAATTCTTTTTCAAAGAACCCAACCTCGGTTCTATACTATTAAAATACCATCGGACTATCTAATACTTCATAAGATATCATCTATTTTCCTAGATAAGTCCAGGACATCCATATTCAAAAAAAAAAACATTAAAACTACTTTTTCAAATCAAAACAAAAAAAACAAGGTTCACACAGTTTCCAAGCTGTTTGGATACATCTAAGAAATCTCAAAAATGGATATAGTTAATAGATTTAACAATAAATCAAATAGGAGAATGTCAGCTTAGAAAACATATCAACAAATGATATTAACATCAACCGGTACAGATTTTACTTTAAGATGACCAATGCCCAAAATCATTTTTATAAAAATAGAAATAGCCGAAGATTACAAGTATAGAAAAGCATAGAAAATGAAGGCATAATATGTGGGAAAAAGAAACACCCGAAATCTACTGAGGGAGTAGAATCCTAGGAGATATAACAGCATGAAGCATCTCCAATTAAGAAATAAGCTCCCAAAAGTCCTCCGATCAGGGTAGAATCCCATGTTTGTAAAAGCCAATCCTGCATGTTTTTAGACATTTAGCCAGTACAGCATTTGGAAGGACATTTGGTGGCAGAAGTCTATAGATGTTCTATGGAGATCCAAGTTGGGAATGGCCGTAGAACCAAGCTTTGGGAGAACACCTGACTGATCAGGAAACCCCCACCCACATGTTCCCAGATTGGTATCAAATTACATAGGAGAGACGCTTATCAAGTATTTTGCTGTCCAGTGGTCGAAATTCAAATGAAACCATCAGATCTTGCTGATCAAACGCTGGATTTTCTGTTCAGCTGTCAAATTATTTGCAGCCATCGGATCTTGCTGATTCAAACCCGGACTTCTTCATAAACACTGAATTGTTCATCCTGCCATCATCCAATTATTAGATTTCTAAGTTCACTTTTTTTAATATATTTCAATGTATATTTGCAATTAATATCTTACTAAATATGTGTTGCACAAGAAAATGGCCAATTTAAATTGTGGTGAAACAATGAACATGAATGAAAATTTGAAGTTTCATTGGTGTCCCACGTAGTTTTCCCTTCACCCCCTCCAATGGGAAGCCTTTCTCCTTCTTTGGCACCAACCGGCTTCCGACCACCCCCAGTGTTGGCCAGCTCCATGCCATTCTCCAACCCTTCACCTTCTTAGTTACAACAGCACCTCCACCTTATCCATCATCCAACGCTTCCGGCCACACCCACAGCACCACTGACTTCTCCTTCCCCCCCCCCCCACCCCCATTCTCTGGTTATTCCCATGGTATGCCGGATCGGGATACAGGTTGCGACCCGGGCCCGATCCGGTCGGATTTTGGGCTGACCGGCCCGATCGGGATCCGGCTGGCCCGACCCGAGCGGGGGATCCCCTCGGGTCGCACCCAGGATCCCGCAGGGGATCCTTGCCCCCCACTTCCCGTGGGGGGCAAGCAAGGGGGGTTCTTGATGTCCACTTGCGCCCCTTGGGGGCCTATATAAGGCCCCCAAAGGAGGCCCTCATACCCACCTCTTCCCCCTCATGCTAAGCCCTCTAAGCCTTACGTTTTAAGACTAATTCCCACCCCCAAGGCCCTTATTTTATTTAGTGAAGGTTAACTTGTTTAGTTGTTCTTCTCCTTGTTGTTTACTTTGGTTCACCATGGCTTCTCCAAGTGGTGACACCGAAGTTACTAGGAAAACCCGGAATGATCCGGCTTGGCTACATTGCACTTTGTTGTCCATGACAATCAGGAAAGTGCAATGTAAATATTGTGATAAAGTTATGCATGGTGACATTTTTAGATTAAAATACCATCTTGCCGGAATGAAAGGCAACGTGCTCTCGTGCTCTCGTGCTCCACCAGAGGTAAGAGTACAATTCCGACGGCATCTACTAGAATTGGAAGTGACGAAGGAAACTTCAAAGCGGCATAAGGATATAGTTCGGGAAGAAATTGCTGAACCGGCAAGATATTCCGTACATATATATAGGACCGGACAAGAGCGTTCGGACATTCGTCGTGATATAGGCCTCAAAGATGGTATGTACTATGTATTATTTCTCTTACTCTAATAAGTTTATTACCTTCTTTACTTCTATGTTTAAAAATTAGAGGATCTGTACCGGGCTATGGAGGCAAGTCAGAAGTCATTCGCCGACGAAGACGTTTTGCGCCGCACCGGCCGATCAATTGGTCAAGGATCCGAGAGTGGAAGGGGATATAACCCATCTGCGGAGAAGGAGATTCATGATCTCACTCGAGATGACGATCCAAGAGTGGGTCTTGTTGATCCCGTTGTCACCCGACCACGGCAACGCCAAACATCAATAACGACGGCATTGAAGAATTTGAAAATTTGCAAAGAAAAGATCAGATAGGCAACATCAAGGTGGCTCTTCCATCATATATACCGACGAATGCTGCCAAGGGACCATACTATGAAAACGTGATCGACATCATCGGCGATGTTAGAAAATAGATGGTCAACGACAGGGTTGTCCAAGTAGTTACGGACAACGCGGCTGCATACAAAGCGGCTAGTCAAATGTTGATGGTCAAGAGACCAAAAATGTATTAGACACTATGTTCCGCACATTCCCTAGATTTAATGTTAAAGGACATTTGCAAAGATAGTCAAATAGACCGGGTTGTGAAGTTAGCCTAATTTATATCATCATTCATTTACAACTACAACTTCATCCTTAACCTAATGAGGGAACATACGAAGGGAAGAGAGCTTCTCAGACCTGGTGCCACCCGCTTCGCCTCCCATTATATCTCCTTAGAGAGTCTATTGACTCATAGGAGGGCTCTTTGTCACATGGTCATCTCACCGGGGTGGGGTACTTGATTAGCTAGATGTAACCCATCAGATAAGCAGAGAGAGAGGAAAGTTAAGGAAACATTTGAGAGCGGAGATTTCTAGAAAGTTGTGAAGAAGACGTTGAGCATTGTAAGTCATATAGTAAAGGTGCTAAGGATAGTCGACGGTGATAGAAAAGCGGACATGGGTTATCTATACGATGCAATAGACAGGGCAAAGGATGAGATTGCAAAGTCCATGTCTGACTTCGATAAGTGGTGGGACATTATTGACCGTCGGTGGGAGCGAACATTGCATCAACCAATACATGTTGCAGGTATATTTCATTACTCCTTTACTTCATTCATTTGTATTTAAAAATATGATTTGATTGATTAGTAACATTTGTATCTTGTTAAGTTACTTCTTCAACCATTGTTACTGTTACAGTCAACATTTCAAGACAACAAATGAATTACTTGACGATGTCAAGAAGGTCATCACAAAGATGCTTGATGATGATGATCGGGCAATAATTGTATGCAACAAGATGTATCACTATAGGATGCAGTATAATTATTTTAGGGCAGCCAGAGTGGAGCGAGTTGTTATGCTCCTAAGTCTAGGTAGTTATCGATTAATTCTTTATATTAACATTAATCATTGATCCCTCTGACGTTGTTCTGATTTGTAGCTAATTGATGGATGGACCATGGCAAAGCACCCGGTTATGAAGATTTGGCCGATGTGGCTATCGGAGTGCTTAGCCTAACGACTTCGGCATCCAACTGCGAGAGGAATTGGTCGACGTTCAGCTTGATCCACACAAAGCAGAGGAACAGGTTGACGTCAAAAAGACTTGAAGACCTTATGTATTGCCACTACAATATGAGGCTCAAGTTGAAAAATCTAGACAGAATGAAGCAAAATCAATGGGAATAACAACGGTGGAGGACAGCCAGTTCAAATGGTCAAATTGAGGAACCAACAATCCAAGAGGAAGACATCGACTTGGATTAAATCCTTGATGAGAGAAATCCATTAGGAGCGTGGGTGAATGATCAAGAAGGGATGGGCGAGCCTAAGTTCAATCCTGAAGATCAACAATGGGCTGAAGGAGTATTTGACGACGTCCCTCTCACCCAATAATTTCAGATTCCGCCCACCGTGACAAAGAGACGGAAGACCAGTGAAGGATCTAGCAGAGGTGCACGGAGTAAGGAAAAGGGTAAGCAAATTTTAACTGATCCTCTTGACATAGCAGATGCAGAGACACTTGACGAGGATCGGGAAGACACTGCAGACCCTGACATCCGACTACAGTATCAAACTTCGAAGGATTCTTCTTCGAAGAGCAATAGTTGTGATGGAGTGGGGCACCAGGGGCAAGGAGTCATGGCTTCAAGCAGGCAGAGATCCACGGATGTGGGAAGAGCTCCTACTACGGAAGAACGCTTCACTGGAGAAGACCAGTATACCCACGCGACCCAAGACATGGACCATGGGGCGAGGTCGCAGGGTGGAGGAAAACAACATACCCAACATGGCGAACATCAGTACCATGGATATGAACAACAGACCTATGGGTATGATTCATCTCAAGGCTCTTAGTTTCCTACAAATGACCAAAAGTGGAGTGGGATGAATTATGGATCATCCATAGACACCCCGATCCAATCCCCATATGAACATCACTTTGGTGGTTTTTTAGGACTCAGTAGCGACATTAGGGTCATTATAGAAGGGACTCCGGAAAATAATATTCATCAACATGTGTGGCAGACTATATATAATACAATGTCGTGGAAAGAGTATAAAACTTATGTAGAAAATGTAGACCAAATCAAGTTTATGTAAACTGTAAAGTAAAGTTTATGTTAATGAATGAAAATATTTCTATTGTTATACTTCTTGTTTTTTAGATTTTTTTCAAATTTTTTTAGCATTTTTTCGATTTTTTTTGAATTATCAAAAAAAAATATTAAAAATTTTGCCGGGTCTGCCCAAAGTCGGGCCGACCCTGTCGCAATCTAGGATCCAACCTTCCTTGGTTATTCCACTTCCAGTTCCTCCGAACTACGCATAAAGCTCCATCGTAGCCACCTCCTCTTCTATCAACAGCCTTTAGCCCCACCTCGACCATACAAGCACCCTTGTTTGAGACCTCAATAGACTTCACGGCATCACGGTTGTGCGTAGAGGCCCTCAACTCCTCCTAGCCTACCCCGTGGTCCACCCTTGCCTGAGTACCATCGAGGAGACCCTCCAATGCTATCAAAGATGCTGAACACCGCCTTCTCATGCGGTCCTCCTTTGTTTCCTTGTTCTCCTCCGCTTCCATAATCCCTTTGGGCATTCCCTATTATAATTATCCTATAAGGTGGCCTAATTAAAATAAATTCTTTAGTATTATCATTTACAAGTCTATTAGTGTTAAAAAGGATATATCAACAATTCTAATATTTTATTAGTGCTAAAGTCATGATGGGCTGACTCTATAAATATGATACTAAGTCTTAGTCTCTCTCATACTCACGAAAAGAACTCTCATATTCCCCATCAACTTCAAGGTTGTATGAGGAGACATGAGAAGAGAAGATCTCACACTCGCTCAGTCCAACGTGATCGGGAGGTCACCTTGTACATTCTACTCTTGATGAATTCAAGTATGTTTTTACAAATTCAACAATTGATATCAGAGCCCAAGTTCCATTCTACAAGATTTGATACAAGAAAATCGATCTTCTTCTTTGATTTTTGCTGGGATCTATTTGTTCACCCCATATCTTGTTCATCTATGGACTAGAGAAATTGATTCTTGTGTGCCTCTTCAATTTCTCACATTCCAACGACGTTTGGATCCGAGGGCCTATAGTATCTGTTGATGGATCCATGGCCACGAACTTGCGGCTGATCAACAATGCTTCAAGCCCTCGCAGATAGCTGGATGGGAGGAGATCGACGTGATACCCCCCACCTTCGAATCCCCACCTAGCAGCACTATTACAAGCGGATCTTGGCAACTAGTCCACGACAGTAACAGGACTACACCCCAATGACGTCAATAGCTGGCCTGCACAGTCATGCAGCGGGCAATGGCACCACAATCAGCCCCAGCAGGGCTGCTAGGTAGAGGGACGGCACTTGATGGCACCATCTCCTGTAACTAGATAAGTAGCGCCAAGGTCAGCCGACTGTGGCCCAAGGGCTATGCACGGCGGTGCATGGCAATGCGACGGGCATGCCATAGCAGTGTCATCCATCTAGGGGTGTCAATGGGCCAGGTTGGGCCTAAAACTTGCCCAATACAAGTTCAATTCAAAATATAATGGGCTGGGATGGGCCGGCCCGTATTATATTTCTGGCCCAACCCAGTTTAACAAGTATAAAATTTAAATTTGGCCTAACCTAGCCCGACCCAATATTTTCGAATAACGTGGCAACGAGGATTCACACGGTAGTAGTTGGCAACGAAGTGTTCACCTTTCCCATGGCGGAGGTCCTTACATCGGCTCTGGTGCTGACAATGAAGAACGTACGTGCAGCGCTGGTGCAGCTTGGGCTTAATGGGGATGTCGGCAACGGTCTCCTCTACTACAACTTGTTGGATGCCTAGTTAGAAGTCGTTTTTGTGGTGCTGAAGAAGGTGGGCTATGGGGACCTAAAGGTGGTGGTGTTGGAGAGGGGTTGGCCCTCCTCCATAGGGGAGGCCGACGAGAAGGGGGCAAGTCCTGAGAACGCGGCCGCCTACAACAGGAACCTAGAGAGGTAGGTGCTATCTCCGCCTCCACCCTCTATCTGCGTACACGGTGTGGCCGGGGATCCTCTCCGACACCACCCCCTCTCCTCTCTCCACCATGGGTTCATACTCCTCAAGGGCAAGGCGAGGTCTGTGTTCGTGCCAACTAGTTGGTCTGACCACCTGTGGGCATGCACAAGATGCTCCGATGACCCGGCCACAAGCAAGTTCGCATGCGAGATGGGTGACTACAGCTCGGGTGCCATGGGATGCTCTAGCAGGATGGACCCACCCACCACACTCACCAAGTTCACCCTGGATGGCGGCAGTAGGATGGACTTCTATGACATGAGCCTCGTCAATGGCTTCAACCTCCCCGTGCTCGTGGTGCCAGAGGGGGGCATAGGCCACAGGGGAACAGTACCTGCATGGCCACGGGTAGCCTAGCAGAGCTGAAAGGGGTGTGCCCATTGGAGCTGAAGGTGGCAGCGGTGATGGCAACGTCGACGAAGTTGGGGATGCGGTGGTGGAGAATGGGGGCAAAGCGAATCCCTAGCACCGTCACGCAAACCGCACTCACGAGTTGGGTTCTTTCGTCAGCCCAAGAATTGGCCCGACTTTTGCTCACATGCTTTTTCTTTTAACCCAAAACAAGGCCCGATGCCAACCCGGCCTGAGGGCCCTTGGACAAACTCGGCCCATTGCCGCCCCTACATCCATCTTCTCCAACTGCTACCCCCTACTGCTAGGGTTCCTACAGAAAAGAACTGTGGAGGGGAAGATGGAAAGTCGGGGCTCATTTTTATGGATATGCCAATGGATCCAAATTTAAATGTTTTTAGATCTTAAGCTAATCCGAATTTAGTGGATCTTTGCACAAGCTCGGATCTTGTTACGATCATTGGCTCCAGATTTTAAGACCTGAACCTTGAACCACTTAGAAAGATTCAAAACTTAAGATTGCATCTAACCCATATGTTCTTGTATATGGTAGTTAGAACCCATCTAAAATTGCATATGTATCCTGCTTCATAGAAAACATGATTTATGGTCATGTTAATATTGCAATTAAGTTTATTAAGAGTTTAAATCTTGGAATTAGTGAGAATTATGATAAACAGGGAATGATTGACATTCTTTCATGAATATTTACTATGACGATAGATTTTCACAATAAATTAAGGTTATTACATTTTTTATGTTGTGTATATGTCTTTATTTTTATGTTGTGTATATATATTTATGTGCATGTAGATGATCAATCAACAAAAGTTTAAATATTGGAATCGCTGCATATTCACATGGCTGTGTAGAGATCATACAACATTAAAGTTTGGATATAATGTTATGAAATTTCATATGAATCTTGTGTTTTTAAAAATTGTATTCATGCTCTTATTATTATTGTTTACCTTATAAGTGCATAAATTAAAGATTATCTTATTATGAAATTTTATAAATTAATAGCTTCGAGTTCCTTTTGCAGTTCTAATTGCCTCAAAGGGTATAAATTCATATTAGTACTTGAAATTATTAATAGAGAGAATTATAGATACTATCTCATAAAATAAAATTGCATAATAGTTTATTCAAGTTACGCAATCTTATAAATTGATAGATTTATTTTTTTTCATGGTTTTATTGTCCCAAAGTGTCTAAGATCTTGTTAGTACTATTTTGAGGTCTTAGAAAGGTTTAAGATGTCAAGTTGCTGATCATGTGAAGTGTTACTTTAAAGGTCATAAATTTAGTCTTCATTAATGTTCTAAGAATGAGATAGAAAAGCACGAGATGAAGGCTCTTCCATATGTTACTACTCTCGGAAGCATGATGAATGCTCAAATTTGCACTCATCTTGATATCAACTTTGAATTATGAATGTTAGTAAGTTGCCAAAGCAATCTAGGAATAAAGCACTGGAGAGTTTTAAAAAAATGATGAGATATCTTCAAGAGACTTAAAATTTTAAGGTTATGCATGGCAGGACTAAGCATGTTGAGGTGATTGGTTATACAAATACAAATTTTGCGGATTCTCTAATAGTAGAAAGTCAACTTCAGTTTGTGTTATTATTGGATAGAAGAGTTATTTCATAGAAAAACACCAAATATCATATAGTGGCCACCTCCATCAAGGAAGCTGAATTTATTGGCTGTCATGAGACATCTTCACATGTATTATGGTTGAGAAAATTTATCTCATGACTTACAGTTGTTGATTGTATATCCAAACCTTTGAAACTTCAGATAATTCATCTGCAGTGTTCTTTTTCAATTACAGTAAGTCAACTATGCAAATCTGCACATTGACATAAAGTTGCTTTCTATACAAGAAAAGATAAATAATCATCATCTATCAATTAGTTTGTTAATGGTGCTAATATGGTTGCTAATCCTATGACTAAAGGCCTTGCACCTAAAGTCTTTCTAGGGTATGTAAGAAGCATGGGTTTTATTGTTAGGGATTAGTAAATGGTATAATTGATGCATTAGAGATCGTTGTATTGATGATGATTCTGTTCTCTTCTATATTGTTATAATACCTGTATACACTTATGGTTGAAATAAAAGAACTTGTCTGTATGACATTAAAGTGGGACATTATGTGTACTTAGATTAAAGGCTGAGTTAAGGGTGTATGAAAAGAAGTATGTTAATGATTATATACAACCGACATGACCTATATTAACAAGTTTTCTTAACTTGGACATGAAAGGTAAATTGTAGAAAAGCTAATAAGCATGTTTTTAAATGTATGAACACTTACAGAATTGTTTTCAAAATGACAATCCAAAGGATGTTTTGAAATAAACATATTTATTATTTTTATAGGCCAAGTAGGAGAATGTTAGAATTATCCGGTAAGGTGGCCTAATTAAAATAAAGTCTTTGGTATTATCCTTAAGGAGCCTATTAGTATTAAAGAGGATATATCTGCAATTATAATATTTTACTGATACTTGAGTCACGATGGGCTAACTCTATAAATATGAGGCTAAGTCTTGGTCCCTCTCATATCAAGGAAAGGGCTCTCGAGTTCTCCATCGACTCCGAGGCTATACTGGGAGACATGAGGGGGGAAGATCTCGCACTCGCTCAATCCGATGTGATCAAGAGGTCATCTCATACGGTTTATTCTGGATGGATTCAAATATGCTTCCACAAATCCAACATTCCCAACCTCCTCATCTCCGTTGTCTCCCTCCGTTCCCCTATTCATCCCATTGTACTACAGCAACACCCCTACCAACCCCCCGGAATCTTCTTTCTTCCCTGACAACCTCCAACCACTCAAGGACTCCAAGCCGGCCCGGCAGGGGGTCGCACGACCCGGCTTCGGGTCACGCGACCCGGCGACCCGGTCGGCGACCCGGCCGACCAGGTCGCGCGGGGCTTTTTGGTCGCGCGGGTCGCGCGGGGCTTAGTGGGGGGGCTTTTCCCCCCCATTTAAGAGAGTTAATGGGGGGGAAGTCCCCCCCACTCACCCTCACCCATTTACCAAATTGCCCCCCCCCCCTTGGGGGCTATTTATAGCCCCCAAGGGGGAGGGTTCAACTCACTCCAACTCCACTCCTCATCTCCTCCCCGGACCTGGTTGATCACTCCTTCGGTCTTCCTCTCCTACTGATCACTTTTTCGGTCTCCCCCCTCCTCACTGATCACTCTTTCAGTCATCACCGGTCAACGGCTCGTCCCTCCACTCAGTTCTCACCCCTCGCTCGGATAGTTTCCGCTCCACCTAGTGTCGTTCACACTCTTAAAGCGTTATTTTTTACACTGTCAAAGCGGTGTCTTTGCCATTCTCAATTTTATTTTGTGTTATTTATTTTGTGGATTATTTTTCTAACATGTCTTCCCCAAGCCGTGAGACTTCCCGCTCCACCCGGAATGACCCAGCTTGGCTCCATTGCACGGTCGTGTCAATGGAGCAAAGGAAATTAAAATGCAAGTATTGCGACAAAGTTCTATACGGTGGAACTTACCGGTTAAAGCATCATCTTGCTGGTATCAAGGGAGATGTTGCACCGTGCACACGGACTCCGCCTGAGGTAAGAGCCCAATTTAGACAGCATCTTCAATCCTTAGAAAGATCCAAAGGAGCTTCAAAGAGGCATCAAGACACTGTGCGTGAAGAAATTGCGGAACCCGCAAGACGTTCGCTACACATATACGGCACTGGACAAGAGAGACCAGAAAGAAGTGAATACCAAGATATTGACGAAGGTATGTAATAATTATTATTTGATATTTTACAAAAATATACATATTTAACATAGCAAACAGATGACTTAGCAAGAGCCATGGAGGCAAGCCGAAGGTCATTCGCCGACGAAGTGGGAGTGGACGTGGAAGTGAAAGCGGGAGAGGATCAAATCCTGACCCTGAACAACATGTCCACGATCTCACCCGGGATGACGACCCGACAGTTGGCCCTATAGATCCGGTCATCACACGACCGCGTCAAAGGCAAACCACCATCAACACAACATTAAAGAACTTGAAATTGTGCAAGGAGAAGATCGGGCGGGCAACTTCCAGATGGTTCTTTCATAGTAGTATACCACCTAACGCTGCAAAGGGGCCTTACTATGAGTCCATGATTGACACAATAGCAGACGTTGGTCGGGGGGTGCCGGGACCAACTCCAAAGGAGATATACAACACATATCTTCCATTGGAGGTAGCTGACATTAGAGAATATGTCAAGACGTTCGAACGTATCTGGGACGAACGTGGATGCACACTGATGACCGATGGTTGGACAGGTTAGTCCTTTTGAGCATAACATTGTGATACAAATCTTTATGAAATTTAAGTTTAGATATAACATTTTATCCTCTTAATAGGTATTACCAGGAAGACAATGATCAACTTTCTCCGTCTTTTGGAAGTCGGTGGATGCATCTGGACAGGTAAAAAATGCAACTTACCTGTTTGATTTAATTGATGGTATTATCGAGGAGATTGGTGAGGATCGAGTTGTCCAAGTGGTGACGGACAACGCAGCTGCCTACAAAGCTGCCGGCCAAATGTTGATGGCCAAGAGACGGAAGTTATATTGGGCACCATGCTCCGCCCATTCCATAGATTTAATCTTTAGAGGATATTTGCAAAGATCCTCAAATTGATCGGGTTGTTAAGGCCGGCCAATATATTGCATCCTTCATCTATAACCATAATTTCATTCTGAACCTAATGAGAGAGCACACAAAGGGTCGAGAGCTCTTACGACCCGGCGCTACACGGTTTGCATCACACTACATATCTTTGGAGAGCCTATTTGAACATAGGCGTTGCCTAACCCAAATGATACTTTCTCCGGGTGGGCTAGCGGATTCTTAGAGCCAATCCATCGACAAACGAAAAGGAAGGAAGGAGGAACAAACATTAGAGAGTGGACACTTTTGGCGGCGCGTAAAGAAGACAATGGAAATTGTTGGGCCATTAGTCAAAGTCCCTCGCATAGTCAATGGAGATAAGAAGGCGGACGTGGGATATCTTTACGATGCACTTCGAGCGGGCGAAAAGAAAATATTTCGAAAAGGGTGTCGATTTTAGCGTGGTGGGATATCATTGACCGTCGGTGGGAGAGAACATTGTACCATCCTATACGTACGTTGGTATGTTTTTTACAACTTAATCAAATAAAATTTCTTAATCAAATTGTTAGCTTTTTGGTCGATCTTGATAGCAAACTTTTCCATGGTCATTTACCAGGTCATTTTTTCAACCCAAGATATTGCTACAAATTCAATCTTCAAGCCTATCAATGAGCCGTTGGACGGCGTAAAGGAAGTCATTCGGAGAATGCTTGGGTTCGATGACCGTTCAATTATTGCAACAAATAAGATGCGTGATTATAGGATGAGGTTATTTCATTTCGGGACAATGAAGGGTGCAACGAGCAGTTATGCTTCTTAGTCCAGGTATGTATAGTTAAATAAAGTCAACTTTATAATTAAATAATTAACTTATTAATATCATTATGTAATAAGACATTTTGATAATGTGCAGCTGACTGGTGGATGGATCGTGGAAGGGCACCGGGATATGAAGACTTGGTTAGTGTTGCAATCCGAGTACTAAGCCAAACTACGTCTGCTTCCGGCTGTGAAAGAAATTGGTCAACGTTTAGCCTTATTCATACAAAGCAAAGGAATAGGCTAACATCACAAAGACTTGAGCGACTAGTCTCATCGTCACTATAACATGAGGTTGAAGCTAAGAAATTTGGAGAAGATAAGAGAGAACCAGAGGGAAGAGCAAAAGTGGGTACAACAAGCAAGTGGAAGACGAATTGAGGTGTCCACTGTACAAGAACCGGAGATTGACTTAGATGAGATATTTCAACAGAGGCTTCCTCTAGAAGCCTGGGTCAACGAACGTGAGGGGTTGGGTGAAGGGCTCAAGGGGAACTTGACAATGTTCCTCTTTCCGAGGAATTTCGGATCCCTCCTTCTGTGGCGAAAAGGCAAAAAACTGGACAATCTTCTCGTCAAAGTAGGCAATCAAAGGGCAAAGGTAAACAGGTTGCAACTGACCCTCTTGATATTGCTGATCTGGACACAATTGACGAGACAAGGGAAGATACACCGGAGCCTAACATCCGATTGCAATATCAGACGTCGGATGATTCAACTTCAAAGAGTAGTAGTGACGGAGATGACAACACGTACAACAGAGGCAGAGGAAGCACCGCCGGCACCACTTCTGGTCAAGGGAGAACCAATCCACAGACACCCCTTCACAGCAACAGCCGCACTTTACGGAAGAGGAGCAGTTTACCCACGCAACACAAGATTATGACCACGGGGCAAGACAACATGGGTATGGTGCAGAGTTAGAACCATCGCGGGGTTCTTGGTGCCCATCTTATCGAGGACGGGTTATGGGATGATGCAGCCTTCATTAGATAGTTCTAGTACGTATTCATATGATAGTTATGGTGGTTCGTTTTCGAATTATCGTAGGACAATTGTACGAGGCACTGAAGAGTATAATCAGTTTGTCTATATGTTTAATGCGTCGTACTCTTCCTCAATGTCATGGGCAGAGTACATGCATTATGTAGAAGAACAATTTAATGTAATGTTTGAATGAATGTTGAATGAATCATGTTGAATCATATCTCTTATTTTTTAAAAAAATTTAGGTATTTTTTCTGATTTTTTTCCTAATTTTTGGGTATTTTTTCTGATTTTTTCATGCTTTTTTTTCTTTTTTTCAAAAAAAAAATAAAAAAACCGACCCGGTCGGGCCGGGTTGGGGGCCGGCCGACCCGGGGCCGACCCCCGAGTTATCCTTCCTTGAGAAAGGGTATAAAAATGATGAAAGATGATCAATGAAAGGTGGGACAGAACATGACACAATGTTGTACGTGCATAACTAAGTATTTGTAATCATTATTTTTGTATTTGTAAATTTATATATGCATTAATTGTATTTATATTATTGACTTAAAAGTTATTTTTTCAAATTTAAGAATCCAATAAGGTGGAGATGTGTGCAATGACACTGAAGTTGTATTGCAAGAGCATTTGGAGCTGGAAGTGTCAGTAACGATGGACAAGAAGAA
Source organism: Cryptocoryne crispatula var. balansae (assembly GCA_036172225.1). Taxonomy (NCBI): domain Eukaryota; kingdom Viridiplantae; phylum Streptophyta; class Magnoliopsida; order Alismatales; family Araceae; genus Cryptocoryne; species Cryptocoryne crispatula. The sequence goes on from CM069921.1 coordinate 45,556,074, forward strand.
ACCAAATTCTCAGAGGTAGCGACTACCGATTGTACTGACGTAGGATCTCCCACCTGATCATCTTGAAAAACAGGAATGTTAGTGCGAGGAGAGGGTCTCATACTTGCTATTTTTTAATATGTTCAACTAAAAAATTATTGCAAGAACCATCTTGCTTACATACTTTATTTGTATTGGGTGCAACTAAATGGTGGAATGGTGGTTCAAGTGAGTAATAGAAAGGGGTGGAACCATTTGGCATCTATTGCAATTCATATTTTGAGCCAAAGCACAAGTTTCTCGTAATGTGAGAGACATTGGAATACATTCAACCTAATTCATAAAAAGTAGAAATACCGCCAGCTGTAAGATTAGAGAAATTAATATTTTGCCACTTCAGCACGAGACTAAGAACCAAAAATATCAAGGAACGTCAAAAATTTTCACAATTTGTTATTTGACCTTACCAAGCTCTAGAAGAAGCACAAGCACAAGTAGAGGAAGGCAAAGTAGGATTTACTTGAAAGATTTATTACAAAAGGAGATCCATTGGTAGCATGAGTGGAGGCTAGAGATAATAGACCTAATATAAAGTTCAACGGTTTGACCTAAATGATCATGTTTGGGCTGAGAGAAACTTGATGATGTAGAGGCTAGAGATTCTGAGCCTCGAGAAGATAATGAAACTAACTATTCCACCTCCACAACCACCTCCTTCACAAGAAAATGGTAAAGAAAAGGCAACAAACAGCCACTTTAGAGAAGGGTTTAAAATTTTAAAGAAAATATTTGAACATGGTACAAGCATGCATATTGATTCAGCACCACCACCACAATAGGTACAAGCATGAAAAATTGAAAGAATAAAGAAAGGAAAATTAGAAGGAGATGACAAGTGAGGTTAAATGATAGTACTCAAGCACCTTCTTCACCTCATAGTGAGTCAAATGCAACTGCTAGTACAACAAGATATGGTGCTCTAACTCAAGCATGTGTTTCAGCTCCTATATATTCATTAGGAGAAGGATTACATTCAGAACGTCAACATCAAGAAGAACTAACATAAAGGTGGAAATAGTCAACATTGTGGTGGTCACCAGAATCAGCCAGCACAGAGTGGTTTGGCCCTCTGGGGTTACTATAATCAGCATTCAGCATTTTCTGAGACTTTCATACTCCATTGAGAAAGATGGAGATAGAGTTTCAAAAAATAGCAAAATCATTATTTAGATATACATACGAAGGCATTATGAGCTCATATTTACAACCAACACTGCAACAACGGGAGGAACGTTAATATTTATACAATGATAAATGATCATCTATTTTGCTGATTTAAAGTTTGTACTTATACCGGTAAACCGCTTGGAAACTTCTGAAATGACATATTTGATGTTTCTCGTATTTGTGTACTCTATACTCTTCAAGGTAATGTGAATATGTATGCCTAATTTTCCTGATTTTTGTGATTTTTTTCAAAAACTCCGTCCTCGAAAATCCTTCGAGTGGATCAGCCAACTTGGCTGATATGATCCATACCGGCATCAGGATCGGCAGTGGCCCATCTAGAGTCCGTTCGGCTTTCCTTGGTTGTGTAAGAATTCAAATTAGTAACACGTAAGACCCTTACGCGAAAGAGTGGGAAATAGAAAAATTAAACAGCCTGATATGTAATACCCCGTATTTTTTTAAATAAAAAAATAGATTAATAAATATTTATTATTATTATATTTCCCTCCTTCCTCCCTATTTATTTCCCTCCTCCTCCCCTGTCGAAACCCTCCCCGTACGTTTTTCCCCGGCGCCGCTTTTCTCCCCGGTGAAACCCTATTTTTTCCCCTCCTCGGTCGCCGCTGCCTGCAACCCCACCTCTTCCCCTTTTCCCGCGCGCGAGACCGCGCTCTCGCAGCCCGCCGCCGCGTGTCCGCGAGACGCCGCCCGGCCGCCGCGTTTCCTCCCCGCCTTCTTCTTTTCCCGCGAGAACCCGCCGCGCTCGCCGCTGTCTGCCGTGTGGCCGACCGCCGCCTCGAGCTCACCGCCCGGCGCCGTCCGCGACGTCGCCCGCCTCGGCCCCCGCGTCGCCACGTCTCCCCGTGCGAGACGCCCGCCGCCCGCCGCCCGGTTCCTCGTACGCCCTCGGCCGCCGCGCGCGCCGCGACCGCCCGCCGTCTCTCGCCACGTCGGCCGCCGTGTGGCAGCGAGAACCCGCCGGCACCGCCTCCCTCGTACCCCCCTCGCCCGCCGCGCCGCCGCACGCCGCCTCCGCCACGTGGACCCGCCGCGAGACCGCAGCCCGTGCGCCGCCCCTGCGCCGGCCGAGCACCGCCGCGCGGCCCTCCGCCGTACGCCCGCCGCGCGCCGCCTCTCTCTCCCGCGCGATAACCCCCTATCCTCCTCTCTCCTATCATCTTCTATTAAAATTCCTAGTTCATGATTCTTCTTCTACCGGCAGTTTTTGAAACCACCTACCCGGCTCAGTTTTCCGTCGCCGACGCAACCGCGGCAGTCTCATCGCCAAATTCAATCTCCTTGGAATTCCGTGCGCCGTTCGCCATCGCCGTTAAGGTAGGCGTCTCGGCTATTCTTAGCACTCTAATATTTTTATTAAACCGTAAGAATCATGCTTAAATCACCAGGATTAGAAGATTGTAGTTAATGGGCTGTTTTGGATTTATTAGCATGTATAGTTAGAGTTAGATTAATTTGTCTAGATCGTGCATGCTTAGATTAATTCGGTTATTCAAGTATGATGGTCATCATGATAGGTTGTATATGTTTAATCTAGCTAGTTTAGTATGTTTTGCATCACGATAACCTTAATCATGTATATTCCGATTTGATAAAAAGCCGTTGTAAAGTTTAGGCATAATGTGGTTAGAATTTAGTTTATTTTCTTTTATGTGATAGATAGTCTTGTTTAAGTATGTAATTGAGGTGTTTAGGTTGTAGCTTGCATGATCCTATTTAGATGCATCATATGATAGACTGGTTCTTGATTATGCTAGATTATGGTGTGGTATGCAAATATGGGGTGCATAGAACCATGAGTGTGCATCTATGTATTTCATGTTTGATTTGCCAATTAAATGTTCATGTTTATCGTCGAGTTAATTATATGCTTGCGTACGGTGTGGAATGTGGTTAGTGCGGTGGTGAATTGTGATGGAAATGTACTTCACCGGACTATAATTCGGTTGCACGGATGAATTAGACGATCCGAGCATCCGTCGATCCCGGATACCGCGGTTTATCTTAAGTACTCCCCTGCCTATGGGGTACTATGAGATTTAGCTTACTATATGTTACTTCCTACTATATGGTAAATCTGGTGCTAGTTTTGTGATGTGACTGCATTTATCAGATGGAGCATGAAATTTACTCAGACAGGTGTCTAGTTATGTAGATTGGCATAGATGGTACGTTATAGATGTGTCATTGGTTTTATGTCAGGTTATGTGCATACCTAGAGTAGCCTAATGTGTAGGTTATGTTGGTTTTCATGCATATAGAGTCTGGCTATCATTTGGGGTAGTTGATTGATCTTGTAATCAATTAATTAAAGATATATAATTAGTTAAGAGCTATGTATTAAATCTGATTTTTAGGTTTATTATGTATTGTATACCACTAGAATTGTTATTATAATGGGGTAGTTCGGGTGTAAGTCCTACTGGGTCTGTTGTGACTCACCCCTTCCGTTGTTAATATTTTCAGGAGTGCAGGTTTAGCGCAGCAGAAATGTAGTGGTATTGTGGAATTCGAGGAGCTAGTGGATTACCCATTCAATGTCGGTATTTAATTTGTCTAGTTAGGTGTTTGTTTATGGTGATAATATGTTGTAAAGTTTGGAATTATTTAATTGGATTGTGAATTTTGGTATTATTTGGCTCCAGACCGATATCCTTTTCCGTTACGTCGCCGGATTATCTTCCGCTGTGCATGTTAAAAATCCGGGTCGTGACATGATAACACTTCAATGAGCATGTCATGCACGCAAACCTAGGAGTAAAGAAACAGTAAGGACTTACAGTCAGGATACACGATGGACGTATTTTGGATTCTTTCCATCTCCTTGTAGACATCAGACTCGAGAATCTCATTGGCCATGGCCCGCCATGGCACATTGGATTTTTCAGCTGTGCTGCTTGGACAAAACAGAATGAGCCAAGTCACAAGAGGAGGAGAAGGAGGAGGAGGAGGAGGGGTGCTCAACCATCTACCTTATGATGAGCTCCCGAGCAGCCATCTTCATGAGATAATAGAGGGGCTTGAAAGAGATGAGAGCCCCCACCAGTTTGGAGAGCGGAGTCTCTCCCGCCCACCGTGGCCGCTCCAGCTTCCCTTCCTCTGCGGTGAGAGTCGCCATCACCGTCGCCCTTCTGCCGCACCTCCAAATTCCGCGACCGGGAAGCCTCCCGGGAAGCGGAGTCGGACGCAAAGAGCTTCTCCGGTAGTCACTTGGAGGACCTCGAAGCACTGTGCCGGCTGATAGGCTCTGCCTGGTGACCAGAGCCATGTTCGAGCCACTGTCGCGTGGCCGCGTGATGTATCGTCGTCTTCCCGGAGAAGTTCCCCTGCTCTACCTCTACCTACGGTTTTTCCCGCGCTCAGTAGAAATCCGGTGTCATCCAGCTGCTGGACCAATCAGCCTATAGCTGATGCCCACGTGGACGGGACGATATGGAGAACCTGCAGGCTACAGCCCACCGTCCATCCCGACCCCGGAGTCTGGCCTAGACTCGGAGCCATCCGGCATTCATGTGTTAATATTGTTTATGTATTTTTATAATAAAAATATAAATAAATAAAATTTAGGATCATTAATAGGTGAATCTATATATTATCAAATCATTCTATATATACTTACTTTTCAAAACTAACCCAATTTATATTACTAATAGGGTGTTTAGATGCAGTGTTTTTACTTTTTTTCTATCTTAAAAAAAATAAAAGATATACATGTATATAAAGATGTTTGGCAATATTTTTGTTATTCTAGAGAAGATACTCCTCCTTTGTTAATCGCTTGGAAAATAAAAAAAACAACACTATTTTGTTTTCTTGATAGACACTCTCTAATAATTTCAAACAATTATATTATTTTTACTAAACATGTCAATTGGGTACTGTTTGAATTTTTTTGTATCACTGTGCACTGTTGAATAGTTTTTAATGTCAACATTATTTTAAAAAATTATATCCAAACATGTTATAAGTGAATATATGTATTACTAAGTCAGTTTATAAATTAGTATTACTAACTCCTCAAAAATCACCTGATGCCTATTACTTCAGTCTATATATTACTAACCCTAGTCACAAAATTCATATTACTAAGTAACTTTTATATGGTACTAGGCCAATCTATACATTACTAACCCCTTAAAACTCACCTAGTTCATATTAATTAGTCAGTCTATATATTATTGACTCTTAAAAATCACCAAGTGAGTCTATATATTACGTTGGAATCGATGTTTGGGTGGTAAACTAGTTAAGTGAGAAAAAGCAATAATATTATGGGGTGTTTGGTTGGACAATAAAGTCTTATATACTTTAACGATAAAAAAGTTACATTAAAATAATGTATAAGTATGACATAAAATTATAGAGATATGATAATAAAAATGAGTTGAAATCATACATGACCAAAAGATCTTGGGGGCACCACAAGATGAAAAATAAAAAATTAATTAGAGGTCCAATCATCAAATAACTTTAATGAAAAGTCCATTGACCATATACTGCTTATAAAAGACCTGGTCAATGTAAAAATTTTAATCAAAGGCCCATTCCATCCAGGGACTATTAACAAACCATGGTTGAAGGGTCTCAACCATGATAAATCATTGTTTTATTTTCTCATTTATTCTCTCCCCCCATGATAAATCACCCGCCAATCTTATTTCCCCCTTCTATGTATCAAACCCCTAAGGTGGTTGAAGGGTCTTATTCATCTCAACTCAAATACTCATCTTCACAGTACCCAAGCCACTGGCAGGAGGGTCTTCTTTGTCTCAACTCCGAATGCTTAACTTCACGATGGCCTAGGCCACTTTGGAGGGTACAACATCTGGTGGCAATGTCTTCTTCAACTATCTAATAGCAATATTTTTTGGAACTAATATAGATATTTTTCTTTGACTAGGTTGATCATGAGAGTTAGAACTTAGAGACCAAAAGTGGGAGGAGACAGAGGGATAAAGACAAAAGCAGCATCTCCTGCACTTTTGTCTTCATCTTCTTAGACTATCCAATAGCAGTGTCTTTTGGGACCTGATATGGGTATCTTTGGCCATGTCAATTGTGAGAGTGAGAGACTGAGAAAGGGAGACAACGGAATCCGGAGCTGCTTAAACATCATTAATGATTTTGATTCATAGGAGGAGAGAGCCTACCACTTAAATTATTATTGGGTGTTGGAGGATGGAAATACTTTTCGACCTTCTTCCAATCCAAGCACCTCCAACTTTAAATCTACCTAACTTGGTTCTATTTTTGATGTTAGATATATAGCTTCTCATCCAATCAGTTAAAAGATATGATACCAATTTGATTATTTTACATTGTTTTAGATGTAATGGTCATACTTAATTTGCTTGTTAGGTTACATTTACATGTTGGTGTATTAATTGTTAATCTGATCATTCTTAATCTGATTGTAAGCTTACATTTATATGTCGGTGTATTAAGTGTTAATCTAATCATGCTTAACAGGTTGTTAGATTACGTTGGTATGTGTATTAATTGTCTAGCAAGATATAGACCATGTTTCAATTATTTTGAACTATAATGGGAAGTACATGTTATTCATTATAAGGAAGACTTAAAGGTAGATGATACTATTCAAATTGTATCTAGAATTTGAAATTTTAAATCATTAAGTTGTGGAGTTAGAAATCTTCTTCCAAAACGACTCGTAGTGTTTATTCATATCATGGAAAATGAGCATATCAAAAGTACAATTATTACTCATCTATCATTGGAGATAAAAAATTTTAACATTAACATCGTAAGCACCTCTGCCGTGGAACTTGCTTCTCAACAATAATATTACTATTACATTATCACATACATTATCTTGTACTCAAAGAATTTTTTGTAGATACACAAGTCTACATGTTTGTAGTAACTATGTTTTCGGTCACAATGCTATGGCAAGTTCATCATTAGTGTACCTAAAGACAAAACGAATTGCAAACTTTGGAACAATATTATTCATTACAAGGGTCAGACTTTGAAATTGTGGATCAACTTCGAAAAGAGTTAGTCAAATATGCAATTGCAAAAGGATCTAACTACAATTTTTTTAAAAATGAGCCATGAAAGGTATGTATGGTCATTATGGATGACACTCACATACACTTAGAGTAGGAGAAGGCCCATGTTTTATCATTAAAGAATTGAATAATTAGCATATTTCTGGAGGAGGTATTAACACCCAAAAGCATCTTGGAGCATCAAAGATGTTGTTAGTTATTTAATTGTAGATAAACTTGTTGACTCTCTATTATGTCATCCTAATGATATTAAAAGGATATCTATAAAGATTACATATTGGATCTACCTTATCATCAAACATGGCTTGGTAAAGAAAGTGCTAACACACAAGTTATGGGGATGCGTGTTGTTCATTTAATGACTTAAGTTGGTATGTTTATTAAATTCACATGTCTAACCCTGAAAGTGTTGTTGACTTTCAAGTGACTGAAGAATGGTGGTTTACAAGATTCTTTGTGTGCTTTCATTTATGTCAACTTAACTTTGAGCATGGTGTAGACCATTGTTGTTCTTTGATGATACATTTTTGAAAGATAGGTATAAGGGCACCTTGTTGGGGGCAACTAGATTGAATATAGACAATGAACTTTTCCCTTTGGCATATGTTGTTTGTGATATTGAGAATGAAGATAATTTGTAATGGTTTCTTTCTTATCTTAAGAATGCATTACCACCTACATATAAAGTTACATTTATTTATGGCAGATGCAAAGATTTGCTTGAGGCTATACCATACATATTCTCTTGAGTTCTTCAATTCATTTTGTTTATGGCACTTAAAAGCGAACTTTGCAAAATAAGAAATAGGAAAGTACAAAGGATCTACAAAGAGTCAACTATTTATGTTATTCGACAAAGCAACTTATGCTTTCTTCATTAACAATTATGAAGCAGCAATACATGATATGAGTGATATTTCTCTTGAAGTAGTAAATTGAGCTGACACATACTTCACATGTGATAGGTTTAGGGAGATGTACTCAAATCTAACCAAATCATTTAATGCATAGTGTTAGACAAGTGGCATCTACCATATTTTTCATATGAGTGCCAAACTAAAAGAGGATAGTGTTTTATGGAAAACTTATTTGTGTCCTTCAATTCGTGTTAAAATAAAGATGATAATGGACAATTCTAGCGGTTAGGTGGTTAATATGTCTAATGGTTAGATTTTTGAAGTCATGACAAGGGCAATCTTGATGATGCTACATGCTCATGTAGAAAATGAATTATGAAGTTGTCACATGAACATGTTTGTGTTTTAACTCATAAAATAATAGAGAACATAGACAATTTTTTGCTCTTTCTACTTCACAACACAGGCATACAAAAATGATGTCAAAGTAATCAAGGAAGGTAGATTGTAACATTCCAATTTGTGAATATATTAAGAGGTTGAATTAGTGTACCACCAACAATTTTAGTTAACTATTTTTTGGAAGTTGAGTTGAAAATAACTCCGAAATTAACCATACTTCATTTAAAGTAGTTAAAAGATAGGTGATTTACCTAGGAAGGTTTCTAATTAGCACTACCAGCCAACTATTTTAATGGTTACAATCCCACTCATTTTACACGAAAACATTTGATTGTACATTTAAATAATCTCCACAAACTTCTTGGCAAAAGTATGACCACCCAACAATTTTCTATCTCATTAGGTGCTTCATTGTCCGCTAATTGGTATAAATTTTTACTACAATGATATGTTAAATTAGATAATTAATAGGCCAGCATCACTCTGGTGGGAAACTAATATTTTGTTAGGTAGAACCATATAACATACAAAAGTGGAGGAAGATAAAAAGTAGAGAACCTTCCTTTTCATATAAGAAAGTTTATGAAAAACATTATATTTTAATCATAATTTCAAAACACCTTTTACAAATAAATTTTATTAAGCACATTTTTGTGTAGAAATTTTCTAACGTATTTATTTAAAACAACAAACATTTGTTTATTAATGTTTCAAAGTGACGAATGACATAAATTGAATATTTTTATAATATTGTGGATCAATATGATTTGGCCCAAATTCTTTAAGATTATATTTTACTTCAAAAAATTAATTTGTATTTGCATAGCCAACAATGTAATATTTTCCTAACATAAGTAAATAAATATTAATATATAAAATAAAAATTAATAAAAAATAGTATAAACATTTTATTTGTTCTAGGACATAAAATGTTTCATGTAATGCATTCAACAAACTAATAGAATCTTGTGTAGATCCTTCTCAACTGACATTTTCATAAAGATATTTTATATCAAGAGAATGTGGACATGATATTTTGTGATAAATTACCTTTACGATTTATATGATGAGACTTATCTTTATTAGGTAGTTCTACATTTATATATGATCCATCTATAACTCCAATACAATGTTAAAATATTAAAAATTATGTTAACATAAGAATAACTAAAAATTAACCGCACATAAACATTTATCGCTTTTATCTTGAAAAATCTAAAGTAACATCGACGAACAATATAACTTGGACTTTTTGGTTGAGGTAAACATATATAATGAGGTTCTATTATTGTTAATGCATTAAGAACCTTGTTAAATTATCAATTGATTGTTTCTCCTTAATGTTGAAATCTATCTTGCACAATTCGATTAGAAGCTCATGTGCTGATAAATGTATAAAGATGTGATAACAATGTCCTCGACATGAATATTCATACTTTATTTAAGTAAATCTGCATCCTTTAGATGATTGCATAGCTCTTTAAAAGTGTCTTGATTCATTTGATTGACAATATTTTCGACAAACACCTGAAAAAGCATTCATCAACTCTTTAATACATTATTTTTTGTGAGAACTGAATTTCTAATTCATCTTTGTGGAGTCTCAAGCTTTTTTTTACATATATGATTCAACCAAATTCAATGTTGAGTTATATAACATACTGATAGAAATGTATGTCCTACAAGTCAATCATATATGATATAAGTCAACATTTATAGGAATATCTCATTCAATTAAATAGGCAAAACTTCATTACTAACTTTTATTAGAAGTATATATTATAATGAAGTTCTTGATCACATGCAATAATGATTGAATCATGATGAGATTATGATAATGAGATCGACAATCAAGAGGTATGTGATCTAAATGTTTCTATTCATAGGATTCTTGAGATGGGAAATCAAAGATCTAGATAGACTAGTGTGTGCGACGTCTTCTCATGTGATGAGGATGACCAATCTCATTGGTCATCGGTGTGGGGACATTGAGATACACACATAGGTGCTCATTAGTGGAATGAGTTCACTTAATTGACCAATTTAAAAAAACCTGATCGGTATTGTAAGGAATCGTTCATAAAACTTTGATGCAGCGGAAGTGATGATTCCTATGGGTTCCTTTAGAATCTGTCTCAATTGAAACCGGACGACGAAAACCAAAAATTGATCAAATTGGGTTCGAATATACCAGATACAGATTCATCTAATCCCAAGGAAAGAAAGGAGATGAGCTTTTCAAGCTCTTCGAATCGTTCAAGTGTCTGGTCTCCAGCAATATCCACACGAGCTTCATCTATAGCAGGTTCTCCCTTCGCGTCGGCCTCGAGAACTGTTCCCGAACGGAGCTCCATCACCCATGGACACCTTTTAGTGAGAGAAAAAGGTAGGAGGGGGCTGAGGATGTGGTTAACAACTTTGACTTGATAGGGTTTGGCTGAAACCATTAGTATTTATAAAGAATTTTGAATTTTTCATATGAACCTAAAATCTCTATAAATTACGCCATTGCCCCAATACTTGTGGATAAGTCTTTTTTGTGCATGACCCACTAGACCCAATAGCCTATTTGGTTAAGGCCTAAATAAAATAGAACAATTCTATTAAATTAAATTAAATTTGTTATCTGATAACAGATTAATCGGCCTACCGATCATGAATGGTACAAGCCACATCTCATGATCTCAAATGGCTATGGGGATAATCTCATATCCATTGAGCATTTCCATCATCAGTTACCACATAGATATAAACCCTCGTCCATCCAATGTCCCGGTCGGAAAGGAGTACGGCATCGACTGTCAACTCCTTAATGTACCGACTCTATAGATTCTTGTACTCGAAATTAGATCAATTGAAAAACTCCTTTTTCAATTATTCTATCTACCCTGGCTAGGGATTTAGAGTACTATTCCATAGGATATTCACTTTCACTTATTGAGAGTGGACAATCCCTTGTTATCCACTCGATTGTCTCCATCAAGTTTTCCTTGTACATGATCCATCGCTATACTGGACCATATAAGCGGTGATCCATAAGTCAATGGTCAAAGCACATGTTCCACCCAACAAGTTATCTTTGGCAACTCAAGTTAAAGGTCCAACCATACAACCATGATGATAGAAAACTTTGATTGACGGTTCGGTAAAATATCATTCAAGGTTTCTAATTCGGTTAGTTTAGTGAACTCATTCAACTAATGAGCACTTGTATGTGTATCTCAGTGTCTTCACACTAATAACCAATGAGATCAGTCATCTTCATCACATTAGAAGACATCACATACACTAGTCTATCTAGATTCTTGATGTCCCATCTCAAATATCCTATGACTAGGAACATTTAGATCAATTACCTCTAGATGATCAATCTCATTATCATGATCTCATCATGATTTAATCATCATAGCTGTCGACTCCAGAAAACGGGTTCCGGATCGGCACCTCAAGATAAGAAGGTGAAAGATGGAAGGAATTGGGGAAAAAAAAGGGGGAGTGAATCGGAAAACACTCGGAAAGCGGTAAAGACTCCTCACCTCGGTCCCACACTCACATTGATCCCCGAACTTTCATCTCACGGCGTCGCTCGAGCACCGGAGATGGTTCGGGTCATGTGGGAGGAGAGTGAGGAGGATATGAATTTAGAACATGAATAAAAAGAAATTGTGGTCGCTAGGAGACGCGGGCTCCGATTTATGTAATGGAAAGAGAAAGAAGTTGACCGTGTGTACCTTAGCGTGGGAGAAAGGGATGTGAGTTCAACCTTCTTCTTCTTCGGCCGGCCGATGAAGAAGAGTCTCCAATCCAGGGCTAGCTTGATCAACCTGTGCAACCAGAACAATGAACCAAGTGAAGAGTTTGGCTAGACTTGTGAAGTGTAGTAACCGTAGAGAGAATATGAAAGAGAAGCAATTGGAATCGAACTCACCGGATTGGGGTGAGTCCTAACCCCTTTTTTGTGTTTTTGATGGTGTAAAAATGATGTAAATGAACTAAAAGAAGCTTTAAAACAGGAAAAAAACAGAACTAATGGAGATTAGAAAGCTTATGGAATGATTTGGCTTCAGCTTGAAGCCGAGTTGGTTGAAAACAGCCGGTTCGGGTAGCTTGGTACCCTTCTGGCGCGACTTTGGTGCAGAGGATGTTACGGACGACCCCGATGTCGGAATTGAGTGCCGTTTGTTGGAGTAGACGGAGGACTCAGAGAAGAAGAGTTCCTATGTTGATGACTTCTCCGAAATCCTCCTGTAGAAGTCAGTAAAAATTATGAAAGTGGGCGGATATCAAAAACAGAACCTGGATGCGCGTCCTCAGTGTAGCACCCGCCACGAACAAACGGCAAGTCGGAATGGAGTGCCGTCAGTTGGGGACGAAAGAGGACGAAGAGAGGAACAATTTTTATGTTGAAGACTTTTGCAGCAGAAGCCTCGGATTTTCTCCAGAAGTCGATGAAGATGGTTGATGAAGAACACCCGATCGAGCCTTCTCCTTCACCTCGGGATCGGGTTTCTTGACTTCGGATCGCCTTTGGACGTCGGGATGGCTTTGGAGAAGAGCTTGGACGACCTTGGGACGAGCTAGGCACCGGGGTTCAACCTTGGATCGTTGAGAATGCCCTCAATTTATAGGGGAAGAGAGCCGTGCAAAATTTAGAAATCGGGATGTACCGCGCCTCCGCGTTTCAAAGGAGACGAGGGCGCGCAGCGCGCCCTCAAACCAAGGGCGCGCAGGCGCGCCCCCATTTCGGGGGCGCGTCCGCGCGCCCTCCCCGTTTCAAAGGGGGCGGGGGCGCGTTCGGCGTCTCACTCGCTAAAAATCGACGAATGTTCCGAAAATTGCTAAAAATGAACTTGATATACGTAACGCGCCCCCAACCGGGGGCGCGGTACAAATAAGTGAAAATTCTCGCCCGAAACCTTCCAAAACCCGCTTAGAAGGTGCTAATCGGGGTAATTTCCGATTTAAAGCAACCGACCGCGCCCCCTTTCAAAGGGACCGGGCGCGCAGGCGCGCCCCGCTTGAGGGCGCGCAGGCGCGCCCGGCTGAGGGCGCGCAGGCGCGCCCTCCCCTTTCAAGCCGAGCGGCGCGGCACACTCTCTCTCTCCGCGCGCGTGTTCCGCGAGCCGTATCTTGCAAACGGATGTCCGATTCGGCTCCCGTTTGTTGCGTTGGAAAGAGTGCCTTCAACCGCACCTTCTCAAGTCCGCAAACCAGCCGGCATGACTCCCGAGATGTTCAGTACGGGGCTTTCTACCGGTTTACCCTCTCGCGAAAGCCGAAACCCGGGCGAAGATCCGAAAGAGCACGGCTCGGTCGAGAAATCTCGGGTCAACTCGGGATGACTTGAAATGATGACCGAACAAGTCCGGTACGATCGACAATCCGAAGTCATCGAAAAATCTGAGATTAACCCGGTAAAACGTGAATCGAAAGCCGTAAAAGCCGCGAAACCCTAAAATTGACCGAACCGGCCTTATAGCTCCGTTGATAAAATGCGGCTAGGAATCGACCCGGATGACCTGAAAAGACCCGGTGATGACCGTAAAGGCCTAACATGTGGTCCGGATAGCCGTGTCGCACAGACATCAAAAAAGCCGTAACGAAAGCCGTCATTGACCGACGCCTACCGAAATGACTTCTGAAACCTCGAATGTTACGGAACACATACGGGACTCCCGAGACCTTCGATTATGGACCATTCAAGGTCGGTCATCGAGCTGGCTTCGTATTTTTATGGTTCACGCGCGGCTCTCGCTTGAAGGTTACGGCAATATTCCGGAAATCTTCGGTCCATTCTCAACTTACAAGCGGCTCCACCAACGTCCTTAGCTCATCTCCACGACGTAATCCGCATCAGATAACGGTCGGATAAAAGATATCGCCTATGGAATAAGAGTCTAGGGCTCCGAATCAAGCCAATTTGGCGTGTCTGGCGTTCTGCCTCGCCTTGATGTCGCCATAAGGGAATGGCATGTAGCGGAACTGAGGAAACGTAGAGAAAGCGTAGCGAAGCGAGATGAATCGTAGTGGAATGTAGTGGAGCGAAATGGCGATGGATCGAAAAGGTGGCATCAAGGTGTAGATATAGACACGCTCAACGACCGTATTCGCAAAGACGAATCTCCTCTCAGTCTCCTGGTTAACCGACATGTTTCATCAAGTCCTCCTATGTTCGATTGGTAAAAGATGTGCCCTTGGCACGAGAGAAGGATAGTCAACCCCCAACGCGGTGGGGAGTCCCCGAAACATGGGTTCGTAGGTTCATCATCAGCCGGCAACCCGATCTTTGCGGTGTTCCCGATCGTGATGGGCTAAAATTTAAAAAGAGATTTGTTTTGAAAAAGTAAAAGAATACCAAATCGAGCACATTCAAAGCTCTCGTATTCATTTAAGTCTTCCAAGAGACAAGATTCAATTCGAATGGAATGATCTCGCATTCCGAAAGGCAAATGTTTAAGCATAGACCGTGAAGATAATGATGGTGCAAGTTCTGATCAAAATTGAAGGCCCTTGGCGGGACGAAATGGCTGCCACGGTGGGATAAGTAGCAAAAGAAGTTGCAATGGCCTCTGTGGTGAAAAGATTTCAGGGGACAAAGTGGTTACCGAACACGGTGGGATTAATAGACACGGTGGGATATTAGAGAGGTTGGTGGGACTAGAGAATATGGTGAATGACACGGTGGGATTTAGAATGATCGAGAGGGTGAGAAGGTGAAGATTAGGAAATGATGTATGCAATGACAAAACAAAATGTAATGCAATTAATCCTACATGATGCATGTTGGGCTCAATAAAACAAAACTTGTATAACAAATAGTTGAAGATATAGATTGTCTATGAGGTCAAGATACCCATTCGGGAACTATCGTCCCTCACAAAGACAACTGGCTTATCCGCGAGCACAGAGATGACCCGACCGTCGTAGATTTTGATGAAGGGGATCTCGGGTCAAGTCTTCTCTATGCTCATGGTCTTCAACAATAATGCATAAGATAATAATACACGACTAGCGACATATATGCTAGTCGGCAACTTAGGGGGGTTTCCTATGTCAAATCTTCCGCTTCTGTGAGCAATTCCTGTTGGCAAGCTTTCCCCCTCCTTGACTCGTGTTTCTTTTCTGAAATACTCAATAAAGGGGTTAGATCTGCTCTATGGCTTACCCCCTTGCCTATTGTTGTCTTGCCTTGCTTATATGTCAAGGGGGGTAGCCTTATTTAACAAGGTAATATGAACAAAATGATCGAAAATGAATAAGGTAAGGGTTAAGAAAGCTTACCCGCTATGGTGAGAGTCACACCCTTCTTGATCTTATCATCCCGAAACACTTGATAAAAGGGGATTAAATCTTCACCATGGCTCATCTCTTGCCTATTGCCGGTCCGCCTTGACTTAGGTCAAAGAGAGGAGCCTTATTAACAAGGTATAATAACCTAAAATGATCGGAATGAAATGGTTAAGAGAACTTACCTGTCAGTTGAGAGAACCTTCTCCTCTTATTTTAAAGTCCCCGAAAACACTTGATAAAAGAGGATTAGATCTTCACAACGACTCATCCCTTTGCCTATTATGGCCAACTTTGACTTAGGTCAAAGGGAGGAGCCCTCTTAATGGGGTGATAATGAAGGTAAATATGCAATGCGGAAATGAAACATGCAAGACATAAAGATAAACATGAATGCTAGCAAAGGCAAAAATCAAGGTTATGCCAAGTTAGATGATGCATTTTTTTTTAGATTTTGGGAAATTATTCAATTTTTTTTTATTTTTTTTTTTGAAGATATTGGATTTTTTTTTAAAAATATAATTTTTTTTTTGAATTTTTGAAAATATTTGATTTTTTGGATTTTTTTTTTTTTTTAAAAAAAAATTTTATTATTTTTTTTTTTTTTGGTATTTTTGAAAAATTCATTGTTTTGGATTTTTGTGGAGAATGTGCCAAGATATTGAAACAATTCATCGATCTGAGTGTTAATCAAGATTTAAGTGATAAACACCACGCGAAAATAAGGTTCCATACCTTAATCTTTCTTGCCCTCTTTCTTGATCGGTCTGATTCCCCCCTGAGTTTGGATAGTCAACCCTACCCTAGGGGTTTTAAGATGGAAGAATAATAAAGAAGTCTTTGATAGGATTCGGGGTGTCGAGGAGGGTTTCTCTACTCATGCCCAAATTGCCCTGCTGGGGTTCGGCCTCTTCGGGTCTTTTCTACATGTGGCACTTACTTAGACAAGTCTTTGACCTGTGGGGTCATTGCCCATCTTTGGTGCCCTTTTCTTCATTTTCTATTCTTTCAGTACTCATTCGTGTGCCCATATTTGTTTAAACCCGTGGGGTTCATTGCCCATCTTTTCGGGCACCCTTTTGCACCCTAAGAGACGGCCTCCTACTAAGGCGGCGGGCATTTTCGATACTATCCTCCTCTCTAGTCCCCTTCACCTATCTTGCACCGAATAGAAGAGAATAGGGTAAGGTTTCCTTTCCGCCTTCGTGCCTTGCCTCTCAGCGAGTGTTGGGCTATCTAGATTCTCGGGATCGGGAGGTGTTGTGTGTGCAAGGTGATGTCTACCCTTGTCTTCTAGCTAACACCCTTGGATCGATGACTTGATATCATACTCGAAATTCTCCATTTTCTTTTCTAAGGAAAATATTTTTGAGGTAAACGCCGTTCCATGGATGATTCAATTTTTCTCCATCGGCGTTGGTTAGCTCATATGCATTGCCTGGATATTTTTCGCTATAACAAAAGGCCTCTTCCCGCTAGGTTGCAACTTGAGCGGGGACCACCCGGCTTAACGAATATACGTTTAACTACCATCTCACCGATTTTGAACTTTCTCTCTACCACCCTCTTTGATAAAACCTTTTCAATCGGTTCGATAAGTCCGGGCATGCTCGGAGGCAGCCAACCTTCTTTCATCTAGGAGTTCAAGTCGCGCAAGGAGAGATTCTCGTCTCTCATCGATGTGGATGTCCTTATCGAGTTGAACTCGGAGTGATGGAAGGAGCACTTCGTACGGGACCACCGCTTTCCATCCCATATGCGAGAGCATACGGGGTTTGACCAAAGGGGGGTCCGTGATGTATACGATAAGCCCATAGTGGCATCTACAAGCTTATCCGGCCACTCCGCGAACTTGCTAGACTTACAGTTTTCTTGATGATTTTAATCAAAGTTTTGTTGGTGGCTTCTCGTTGACCATTGCCTTGCGGGTAATAAGGAGATGAATGATGCAATACAATGCGGTACCGTTGCAAAGATCACAGCATCTTGAGAGAGAAATTGCGGTCCATTGTCTGGTGATGATGTCGCCGGGTATCCCGAACTCGGCGATGATGTCGTTTGACGAAGGAGCACAGTCTGTTGATGCCTTGATCTCCACGAACGCTTCCGCTTCTCGCCCACTTGGTGAAGTACTGCCGTCAGATGAACGATTTGGAACGGATTTCGCAGTTAAGATCACTTAGAGGGCCAATGATATCGAAAGCCCACATGGCGAAGGGCCATGGGGCATGAATAGGATGAAGGGAAGATGCGGGAGAATGGATCTTGTCCGGCATGAAGTTGGCAAGAATGACAAGCAATTGACAAAGATGGAGCAATCCTCTTCTAGGGTTGGCCAATAATACCCCCGCTCGATGATTTTCTTGGCAAGAGCTTGAGCATTGACATGGCCCCCACATTTGACTCCTGCATCGTGCTTCCTTAAGCACCACTCGCCTTCTTCATCAACGCATCTCAATAAAATTCCGCTTAGGCTCCTCTTGTAGAGCACCCCTCCTAGGATGGTATACCTCCGGGATACTCTCGATGGCCTTCTTTTCTTTTGCATTTGATCTGTGTGGATATGTCCGATCTTGACAATACCTTGCGATCTCATCAAACCAAGGCCTCTCACCCTCATCTAACTCTTCCAACTCGACTAGAGAAACTTCCTCCTTCTCGCTCTAGATACTCCTTCCTCGCCAAATCTCTCCTTAACTTTCGTAAATCGCCCATCCTTAATCGCCGGCATCGACCTTCTACGCTTTGACATGAATAGTCCGCACTCCGTCTACCTAGCGGACCGACAGAGATGAAGCTAAGGAGGCAAGGGCATCAAGAAGGATGTTCTCGAGCTCGAGGAACATGGACGAAAGTTAGTTTGGAAAAGAGCTTGATGTAGCAAGAGGTGAGTTCTTGGTAAGGTTTGAGGTTTGGATGAGAAGTTCCGGTATTTGGTTAGGACTTGGCGAGGATTAGTTGGCTATCACCTATCACCCTTAATTCCGTGGCACCATAGAAATGAGCGGCCTCCAGCCCGCCAAGAAGGCTCATATTCAAATATATTGTTGGTTGCCGGAAGTCAAGTCGAAATGCCCGTGGAATGGTGACACCCTGGGTGATAGAAGGACGATTCCTATTCCCTTACCGTGTGAATTCAGCAGCCCCGTCAAAATATAATGTCCAAAGGTGGAAGATCGGATCAACATTAGTTCGTCATCCGGGAGCTCCGATTGGACCGGGTCAAAGAGGGCATAGGGTGATGGGCTAGATGTTCGGCAATGGCATAGCCCTTAATCGCCTTCTCGGGGGACATAGGTGATATCAAACCGAGAAAGGAAGCTCGCACAACGACCTAACCGACGGCTAGAACAGCTTTCTCCAAGGAATTTGATGGGATTGATGCGGGCAATAAGATTGACCTCACGAGCTAAGAAATAGTGTTTAAGCTTCGAACTACCTGTACTAGTGCAAGACAGTCTTCTCCACTACAAGATACTGCCGTACGGATCAAAGATCTTTGACAAATAGTAAGTTGCCCTCTTTCCCTTCTTCATCAACTTGTGCAAGGACTGCCTCAAGAGAATTCTCCAAAACCGAGATATATAAAACTAAGGGCTTGCCGTGGACCTGGGTGGTCTAAGCACAGGGGGACTAGCCAGTACCTTTTCAAACCATCGAATGCATCCCGGCACTTCGAATCCCATTTGAACTCGGCCCCCGCCTTGGTCAACTCATAGAAAGGTTTACACCTTTGGGAGGTTAAAGAGATGAACCGGCGGACAACCGTAGCCTCCCGATTAGTCCTCGAAGTTCTTTCATATTTCTGAGGAGGCATACCAATGATTGCCTTGGCCTTGTTTGGGTCGATCTCTATGCCCCTTTTACTCACT
The DNA here is from genome assembly GCA_036172225.1 of Cryptocoryne crispatula var. balansae. Lineage (NCBI taxonomy): Eukaryota > Viridiplantae > Streptophyta > Magnoliopsida > Alismatales > Araceae > Cryptocoryne > Cryptocoryne crispatula. The sequence continues at coordinate 45,575,751 of CM069921.1, forward strand.
ATGAACCCCAACAAGCTTTTCCCGAGGATACTCCAAATGTGCATTTCTTTGGGTTCATCTTCAATTTATATTCCCTAGCCCTCTGCAAGACCTTTCTTAACACTTCCGGTGATCTTCTCGGCTTTTGGACTTAACGACTGTGTCATCCACGTACACCTCTACAAGGGTATGCATCATGTCATGGAAGATAGCCATCATTGCCCTCCTGATAGGTAGCACCAAAGATTCTTCGTCCAAAGGGCATGACGACATAGCAAGAGGTTCCCCAAGGTGTGGTGAACGAGGTCTTCTCCTCGGTCCTCTTCGGCCAACCGGATTTGATTATATCCGTAATAGCCATCCATGAATGACAACATTTCGAATCCAAAGAGTTGTTATCAACCAAGACGTCAATACGAGGTAGAGGAAAGTCATCTTTAGACACGCTCGATTCAAGTCCCTCGAAGTCTATACAGATCCGAACTCGCCATCCTTCTTCATGACAGGGACTATGTTTGCCACCCATTGCGGATAAAGGACGACCTTAATGAATCTTGCTTGATGTAACTTGTCGACCTCTTCTTTCATCTTAAGTGCAAAGATCGTGGTGGAATCTCCTTAATTTTTGCTTGACCGGGGTAACCTGTGTTTCAAAGTTAGACGATGTTCAACTAATGAGTTGTTCAACCCCGGCATGTCTTCGTATGTCCATGCGAACGTGTCCTTATATTCTTCCAAGATTTCAATTAAACTCGTTCCTCAATGGGAGTGAGGTTTGCACTTAGAGGACCGTCTTGGGATCTTCCTGTTCCGAGATTCAATTCTTTTGTCAGCTCATCCACCGTGGCTAATGGTTCTTCAAATCTTTTAAGTCCGTATGCATACGCATCAGCCAAGTCCTCAATTCCATCCTCGAAATCAGATCTTTTTCTTCGATAAGACCTCGTAAACTCCTGTATGATCTACATTGAATTCATCCTCATATATTGGATCTCATTAAGCCGGATAGCATTTTCCAAAAACATTGGCACTTGCACATTCCTTGCATTTTTGAGCTATTTGTTGGAGATATCTTTCCGGCACATGTTTACTCTCGAATTTTCTCTTCTTTCCTATCCTAACTACTCCTAAAGAAGACGGAATTGAAAAGGTGGTATTAACAAGGTGAAGGATCGAGCAGATCGATCGCTGAGTTGGAGAAGAGGGGTCCCCTGTTGGGAGCACCCTCCGAGACAAGTAGCGACGTCTCCTCGATGGAAAACCGAGTTTGCGAGAGACGTTTTTTTGGGTATTTTGGGTATTTTCAATAACAAAAGGGAATGAGCCGATGGGGCTCGAGCGTAAATCGAAAGCTTAAGTAAATGGGAGAAAAATGGGCTCGCCCGATGATAACAAGAATGGGCGATAGGCCCAAAGCCGGTGAAAAGATCTAAGGGGCACGTGGGCCCAAATGGTGGGCACGCGGGCCCAAAGCGAAAATGAATCTAAAGGGCACGTTGGCTCGACCGGTGGGCATGTGGGCCCAAGGTTGTTGGATTGGAATGGGCATAGAAGCCCAAAGGAGTGAGAAGATTTAAATGGGCTCTCGTCTATCGATCAGCCTGTGGCCATTTTGGCCCAAATGTGGGAATTGGGCTAGATAGCCCATCAAGCGAATCCAAGAGGGATAGAGTGAGGATTTTGAAATACGTGACCGTAGGATACAGCTCACGCGGGATGTTGTTTGGAGGTGGGTTCGAGTGGACAAGTTGTTTAGAGATGGACTTGCCCTCGATCGGTTCTTCCTCCTCTATGAACAACCGAGCTAAAGATGAACTCGTGCTGTCCACCTCCTCCTCTCGCTCGGTGCCTTCTTCCTCTTGACTGGTTCTTCTTCTTGTCCCCGCCATCATCATGGTCTCCCCTTTAATAAAGAATTTTTGGAGTCCCATGGCATTTTTGGCCTAGACCATCCGCGGAGTGAAACCGGGGCTCATAGCCAAGCCCGTGTCTCTTTGGTCTTCGTACGGCTTCAATGGGGTGCACAACCCCCGTCAGCCTCCTTTCCTGCACTCTTTCCTCGTCTGATAGCCCATCCCTTTCATCATCCGCAACGCAACCGAATCCGGAGGCGTCGTTAACACCATGACCTCGTGTAGCTCTCGTAGTTGAAACCAACGGCCGGGATGATTTCGATATTGGTAGTGCAGTAAGAGGTGTCATCCACGTCACTCGTAATGGGGATGTTGGTTACTTTGATCACTCGGCCCTTGTACGGGAACTTCGACACCGATGATTAGTGGAGGCAACAGCCTCCTATTGCCTCAAGGTACGGGCGTCCCAAAATAGCTTTGAATGTAGGGTCCAAAGCTCTAGAACGTGAAACCTGGTGACAAGACACGGCCCGAGCCCTACTTTCAATGTAACCACCCCTCGTGCCGGCTTCCGGAGTTGTCATATGCGGTCACCGTGACGGCGTATAAGGCTCGATTTCTTCATCTGAGATGCCGCAGTTGCAATGTTTCGGCGGCATGACATTTATGGATGCTCCGTGTCAATCAAGGCAGTGACTTAATCTCCATGCCGCTGATGACTACTGCAACGCGCAAGGCGTACTTTCTGATCTCTGGCCGTGCCAACTCCTACTGTGTAAATGTAAGTGCCGGATGTTCACTCCTCTGGGTCAAGACAAAGAATGATCTTCTCAAAGGAGGTCCTCATTGACCATGACTCGCCGCAAATATTGTTGTAGGATGTCCCGATGGTTCTTTGACCTCTTTATCGCCTCTAGAATTGAAATCCGTGCCGGCATTTTGTCCAAATGTTTTAATAGATCATATGACGTGCCGGGCAACGGTTCTTCTACCACCTCCTCTTCTCACGTGCTCCGTGGTTGTATCCCGACGGGGAAGACCCTTGGGAACATCCTCCCGCTACGAAGTACCGAGCGCCGCCGTGGTAGGGGGAGTGGTGATGATGGTGATGGTAGGGTTGGTTGGTAGGTTGAGGAGCCCATGGTAGGTAGTGGTGGTGAGGATCGGATGATGAGGGGTCGTGGATTGGTGGAGGCCGGTATGTTGGGTGATGGTTGGGGTGTCGGTGGTGATGGTCTAATGATGAGGGGTCGGGTGGCAAAGTGATTGGTAGATTAGGTGATGTCTGGTGTTGGTGGCGGTCTAACGATTAGACGCCGTGGAGGATTAATGGTGGTTGGTGGGTTAGGTTGGGGTGATGGTTGGGGTGCCGGTTGGGAGACGGGTGGCGGTCTAATGATTAAGCGTCGTGGAGGGTTAACGGTTGGTGCGAGGGTAGTGGTGTTTGGATAGTTTGTGGGTCGGGGGCAACTCGTATGGAGAGTATGGTGCGGTTTGTAGGTGGGGTCCGGTATGGCGGGCATGGAGGTGATTTGATCCTCGACCTCGCCAACCCCGGGAATGGTGGGTTGACTCCTCGATGGCGGAGTGGACGAGGCCGAGTCGTTGGTTTGGTGGTGCCGGGTGCCGTGCTTGTACGGTGCATGTACCGGTAGCGGATCTTGGACTATGCCCTGCCGGGCCGTCGTTGTGCTTGTTGTCGCCGTGGTTGATTCCCGCCGTGCCTTCATGGCTTGTATAGACTCTCCTATCCGTGCTCGCCACAATGTTTCCCCGATCGTTGAGGTCATGAATGTAATCTTTTAAACTCGGAAACGTACATCCACCGTGTGCCCGTGTGATACCGATGGTAAGCGCAAGATTTTTGTCATGTCAACATTTGCCGGCCACCCTTCTCTCTCCTTTGGAAGCTCTAATCGCTGTTCACCATCAATGCATTGAAAATGTCGACGAGGGGGAATGGCGCATCGAGGGTAGTATTCTCTCTCGGGTCCCCCTCCTAAGTCTGCTGGTCGGTGGTGGCACTTGGTTGTAGGCTTGTTGTGGTGGTGGTGGTCGGTTGTAGACATGTTGTTGTTGAGGCGCTCTATTGTAGGCATTTGGTTGCCGGGGCGCCCGTTGTAGGTGGGTTGCCGTGGTGGTGCTCGGTTGTATGCAAGTTGTTGCCGTGGCCGAGTAGCCGGTTGAGGGGCCGGGCGGTATTGTTGATTGGGTGGTGGGTTACGGTATTGGCTTTGACGGTACCACCCCTCGGGTTACCCATGGCATTGATGCTCTCATTATTTACTACCCCTTCGGGTGGTGGGTCCTACCGTGTAGGCTTTCTAGTATTACGGGGCTTGGTGTCGAACGGGTTGATCATGGATGCATCCTTAAAGTGGGTTTGGAGGTAGCGGGCGCTATCACACGCTCACTCATGGTTGTTGGACGGTGCATGATCGAAGGTTGCGAAGGTTAGGCGTTGTGTTCCCAATGAGCATCCTCACCGCTCCCCTTCCGAGATGGTATCCACAAGCCTCTCGCCCATTCCTCTCCACCGATCAGCAAATCGGGCAAAGTCCTCATCCGGCCTCATCTTTTCAAAGCAATTAAGCCGCTATCGAGCAGCCGGCCCCCACCCTATCCTTGTACCTCTGTAGAAACTTCGTCTTTTAACAATGTCGAAATCCGCCGCCCTCAATGGAATCAAGAGAATAGAACCGCCTAGGGCGGGGATCCATCCAATGACCGACGAATAGGAAGGCAAGGGCTTTGCGGTCATTTTTCCGTAATGAGGGGTGTTAGAGAAAGTTCTTTAGATGGTTAAAAGGTTTACTAGTCCGGTTGTATCGTTGGAAGGCTGGTATCTCGGAAGGAGGAAGGTGTAGACCTGGGAAAGAGGGGACAGAGATTTCAGGGATGGCTTTAGAATCGAGGCGGTGCCTCATCTCTTCGAAGCGCTCATCCATCCGGTCGATTTTGTTCATTAACACCCGGGTGAGGCCGGATTCCCGAGCCGCGGGAGCAAAGTGTTTACTTGATTGGGCTTGGAAGAGGTGGGTTGGAAACAGAACTGGTGCGTAATTGTGTGAATGCCCCACAACGGGGTGAGTAGAGACACGGCAAGGTTGCCCAGTGAGAAGAGATGATCAAGGGCCCGATCGCCGGCTTGGGGTGGTGAGGGGGCTTGATTTCCTCGATCGGAGCTTGATTGGTGGGCATCTTGCCCTTAGTGGCATATTGGACAATTGCAAAGGCCTCGGGATCAAGGTGAAGAGATAGATCCTTGAGAGCTTGTTCTATAATATGCGAAGTGGATCGGTGAGCGGGATCTGGACCTCAGTGTTCCATCACGGCATTAACATGGCCATCTCGGTTGGACCACGGGTTGCCGAAGCTCGTAGTGACCCATCTCGTACTCCTCTTCGTCGCAAAGAGTCCGACATCCCGATGTGTCTTCCGGACCTTAGAGTGGGCATCCCGTCAAATTTCCTTACAAAATGGTTGAAAGAAGGCAAATGAAGCCTCTAAACACAAAGAGAGTTTTTATGTTTCGTTATGGTTCTTTGTTTGATTTGATTTGGTTTCAATTTTGTTGTTTGGCAACCAAGTTCAACATAAAAATTAAAGGGATTTTTTTTTTTTAGGTGTTTTGAAAGAGATTTTTTTTTCCTTTTCAATTGTTGCGAGCAAGCAAGTTATGCAAACAAGGTTTTAAAATGACTACTCGACAATTATTGGGTTGAAACCTTAGATTAGATAGATTGTTAGCAATTGTTCACTCAAATTGGGTATGGTTCCTATTGCTTCAATCTTCAAGACCTAAGGTTATCACTCATTCACCACGAGTAGGTACTTGGGTTCTTCGGGGTTTGGGAAAGTGGTACAACCGGCCCAATCGTGCGGAGAGGAATACTCCACGGATGGGGACTTACGGAGGTCTTGATGGAAACCACCAAATCAACTAGGAAGGAATATCCCAGAAGAGAGGTAAGAATCCACCAAGAAGGTGTTTCGAGGGTGAGGGTGTGTTGGGAGACAGAGTCCCCCCCTCGAATGCCCTACGGATCGGAACGAGTCCGGTACCCGATGCAAAGCTAATGCAAAAATGAAAAATGGAGGGTAGAAGGAGAAGAAGCAATCAATATGCAAACATACGAATGAAAGCTATTAAATAAGTCAAGCAAGTGAATGCAAACAAGATAAGCAATGAGAAAGTAAAACAAGTGACTAGAAACTAGCAACTAAAAATGTGGTTCGCGCGGGGAACCGGCTTGTGTTGGAGTGTTCAAGTGTGGAGAAATCTGAAGTAAAAGTAAAAGGATGGTCCACGCGGGGACCGAATTGAAAATAAAGTGGCTCACGCGGGAGCCGAGTTTTGGGAAAGTAGGTGGTTCACGCGGGAACCGGTTTTTGAAGGAAAAAGGGGGGGTTCACGCAGTAACCGGTTTGTTTGATTGGAAAAAGGAAAGGAGGGCCACGTGGGGCCAATCTAATTGGTGCAAAGGGGTGGTCCACGCGGGGACCGATCTAAAAGTGAGTTGGTTCACGCGGGAACCGAGTTGGAAAAGAAAGGTGGTTCACGCGGGAACCGGTTTTTGAAGGAAAATGGGTGGTTCACGCGAACCGGTTTGTTTGATTGGAAAAAGGAAAGGAGGGCCACGTGGGGCCAATCTAAAGGTGCTACAAAGGGGTGGTCCACGCGGGGACCGATCTGAAAGTGTTGGTTCACGCGGGAACCGAGTTGGAAAGAAAGGTGGTTCACGCGGGAACCGTTTATAAGAAGAAAAGTGGTTCACGCGGGAACCGGGCTGAAATTAAAGACAAGAAATCAAGTCCACATGGGGGACAATCTTAAAGGAAGAGTAATCAGCAAGTTTTTAAAAGTAAATTGACATGGAAAAGGGTAAAGGACAAGCCGGTTCACGCGGGAACCAAGTCGAAAAACAACTAGTTGCACGGATCAATCAAGCTAGCACGGTTGAAGACATTGGTTGTCCCACCGTGGTCGCCAAAAAGCTGTCGACTCCTAAAACGGGTTCCGGATCGGCACCTCAAGATAAGGTGAAAGATGGAAGGAATTGGGGAAAAAAAAGGGGGAGTGAATCGGAAAACACTCGGAAAGCGGTAAAGACTCCTCACCTCGGTCCCACACTCACATTGATCCCCGAACTTTCATCTCACGGCGTCGCTCGAGCACCGGAGATGGTTCGGGTCATGTGGGAGGAGAGTGAGGAGGATATGAATTTAGAACATGAATAAAAAGAAATTGTGGTCGCCATGGGGAGCCGCGGGCTCCGATTTATGTAATGGAAAGAGAAAGAAGTTGACCGTGTGTACCTTAGCGTGGGAGAAAGGGATGTGAGTTCAACCTTCTTCTTCTTCGGCCGGCCGATGAAGAAGAGTCTCCAATCCAATGCTAGCTTGATCAACTCCGTGCAACTAGAACAATGAACCAAGTGAAGAGTTTGGTTAGACTTGTGAAGTGTAGTAACCGTAGAGAGAATATGAAAGAGAAGCAATTGGAATCGAACTCACCGGATTGGGGTGAGTCCTAACCCCTTTTTTTGTGTTTTTGATGATGTAAAAATGATGTAAATGAACTAAAATATGCTTTAAAACAGTAAATAAACAGAATTAATGGAGTTTAGAAAGCTTTATGGAATGATTTGGCTTCAGTTGAAGCCGAGTTGGTTGAAAACAGCCGGTTCGGGTAGCTTGGTACCCTTCTGGCGCGACTTTGGTGCAGAGGATGTTACGGACGACCCCGATGTCGGAATTGAGTGCCGTTTGTTGGAGTAGACGGAGGACTCAGAGAAGAAGAGTTCCTATGTTGATGACTTCTCCGAAATCCTCCTGTAGAAGTCAGTAAAAAATTATGAAAGTGGGCGGATATCAAAAACAGGAACCTGGATGCGCGCCCTCAGTGTAGCAACCGCCACGAACAAACGGCAAGTCGGAATGGAGGCCGTCAGTGGGGGACGAAAGAGGACGAAGAGAGGAACAATTTTTATGTTGAAGACTTTTGCAGCAGAAGCCTCGGATTTTCTCCAGAAGTCGATGAAGATGGTTGATGAAGAACACCCGGATCGAGCCTTCTCCTTCACCTCGGGATCGGTTTCTTGACTTCGGATCGCCTTGACGTCGGGATGGCTTCGAGAAGAGCTTGGACGACCTTGGGACGAGCTAGGCACCGGTTCAACCTTGGATCGTTGAGAATGCCCCTCAATTTATAGGGGAAGAGAGCCGGTGCAAAATTTAGAACCGGATGTACCGCGCCCCGCCAAAGGAGACGAGGGCGCGCCAGGCGCGCCCTCAAACCAAGGGCGCGGGCAGGCGCGCCCCCATTTCGGGGCGCGGTCTCGCGCGCCCTCCCGTTTCAAAGGGGGCGGGGGCGCGTTCGGCGTCTCACTCGCTAAAAATCGACGGAATGTTCCGAAAATTGCTAAAAATGAACTCGATATACGTAACGCGCCCCCGAACCGGCGCGTACAAATAAGTGAAAATTCTCGCCCGGAAACCTTCCAAAACCCGGCTTAGAAGGTGCTAATCGGGGTAATTTCCGATTTAAAGCAACCGACCGCGCCCCTCAAGGGACCGGGGCGCCGCAGGGCGCGCCTCAGCTTGAGGGCGCGCAGGCGCGCCTTCGGCTGAGGGCGCGCAGGCGCGCCCTCCCCTTTCAAGCGGAGCGGGGGCGCGGTACATCTCTCTCTCCCCGCGCGCGTGTTCCGCGAGCCGTATCTTGCAAACGGGATGTCCGATTCGGCTCCCGTTTGTTGCGTTGGAAAGAGTGCCTTCAACCGCACCTTCTCAAGTCAAGTAAACCAGCCGCATGACTCCCGAGATGTTCGTACGGGGCTTTCTACCGGTTTACCCTCTCGCGAAAGCCGAAACCCGGGCGAAGATCCGAAAGAGCACGGCTCCGGTCGAGAAATCTCGGGTCAACTCGGGATGACTTGAAATGATGACCGAACAAGTCCGGTACGATCGACAATCCGAAGTCATCGAAAAATCCGAGATTAACCCTAGAAACGTGAATCGAAAGCCGTAAAAGCCGCGAAACCCTAAAATTGACCAAACCGGTCTTATAGCCCCGGTTGATAAAATATACGGCTAGAATCGACCCGGATGACCCGAAAAGACCCGGTGATGACCGTAAAGGCCTAACATGTGGTCCGGGATAGCCGTGTCAGCACAGATCGAAAAAGCCGTAACGAAAGCCGTCATTGACCGACGCCTACCGAAATGACTTCTCGGAAACCCTGAATGTTACGGAACACATACGGGACTCCCGAGACCTTCGATTATGGACCATTCAAGGTCGGTCATCGAGCAGGCTTCGTGTTTTTATGGTTCACGCGCGGCTCTCGCTTGAAGGTTACGGCAATATTCCGGAAATCTTCGGTCCATTCTCAACTTACAAGGGGCTCCACCAATGTCCTTAGCTCATCTCCACGAGGTAATCCAGATCAGATAACGGTCGGATAAAAGATATCGCCTATGGAATAAGAGTCTAGGGCTCCGAATCTAGCCAATTTGGCGTGTCTACAATAGTATTTGATCAAGAACTTCATTATGATATTCACATCTAATAAGAGTTTATAATGAAGATTTTGCCTAATTATTTGAATGAGATATGTTTAGAAATGTTGAATTATATCATATATAATTGGCTTGTAGGGCATACATTTCTATCAGGCATCTTACCGAACTATCTATCAGGTTATTCTTACATCTCAATAGCACGGTTGGATCTTTGACCTGAGTTGCCAAAGATGTCTTACTTGATTTATCTTGTACTTTGATTATTGACTTATGGATCATCATCTTGATGGTCCAGTATAATTGATGTATTTGGTGCAAGAGAAACCTGGTGGCGGTAATTGAGCGGACAACAAGGGATCGTTCACTCACGCTAGGAGAGAGAGAATGTCCTATGGGATAGTACTCTAAATACTTGGCCAAGGTACTTAGGATAATTGGAAAAGGAGTTTTCCAATTGATCCAAACCTAAGTACAGGATCCCATAGAGTCAGAATATTTAGGGATTGACAATCGGTGCCGAACCCTTGACCGATCAGGACATTGTATGAACAATGATTATCCGTGTGGTAATTGATGATGGAAAGGCTCAATGGATGTTATTTAACTCCCCAAAGTCATTTGGGATCATAGGATATGGCTTATACCCTTTATGATCAGAAAGTCGTAAAAATTATTATCGGATAGCAGTTTTGAATTAATTTTAAAAAATTATTCTTTTAAACTAATTAAGGTTTCAACCAAATTAACTATTGGGCCTAGTGAGTCACACACATTAGATATGGTCAATAAGATGAGGGCGTAGATGTAATTTTATAGAAGTTTTGGATTTTTGTGAAAATTTTCATCTTCTATATATAAATGGCTTATGAAGCCAAACCCTAACAAGCCATAGGGCTGGAGCACATCCCAAGAAGCCTCTCTCCCTCCTTTCTTCTCTAGAAGGTGATATCCCATGGTCAACATTGGATTTGGAAGGCTTCTGGAGATTCGAAGGAAGGGAGAACTCGTCTATTGAAGTAGATCATGTGGATACCGCTAAAGACCATACACTTGAACGGTTTTCAGCAAGAATGAATGTCCTCTCTTCATCCATTGTGAGAGATTTTTGAAATCTCATGAGGTACACTCATTCTGCTTCATATTCAGTTCTCGATTTTACTCGTTCGACATCGATCAATGCAAAGATCATGGTTTTAAGGAATCAAAAATTTTCTGCTGTAATGTATTGATTTCTTACATATACTTCTATGTATAATACAATACTTTTCTTCATGATCAAAATTTCCAAATCATTGTGATTGAATGACCAACATAAGATTGTGTTCATGCTATATAAAACACAATGTCATCAATACAAGAGAAATATAAAATAATATTATGCGGGTTATGAAACACATACATGATTAATCACAATTTCAAAATGTACCAACATAAGTAATCAAAGACAGAGTTTACAATATCATGAAAGATAAATATGTCAATCAAATGGAAAGTTGCAAGTAATCTAATACTATTTTTTTAATTCTAACTTAATCAACTCAAGTCATGTCTTGTCATACATTTCTAAAAATGTTACAAATGCTTAAGTATTTCTAAAAATGTTGCTAACTTTTGCTTTTTCAACAACAGATAATTGTGACATGAACATAATAATTTTCATTATTTCATATATTATAGTAATACTAGCTAAACAATTATCTTCTTATATTTTTCTCTGGCAACATGGATATTCTAAACAATACTAGTCTCATTGGTTGTCCTACTTTTCTTGCTTCTTGACTTGCCTTTTTCTTTGCTTGAACTTCTTTTAGGAGTAGGAGGGATAGAAGTTGCACTATTTTCTTCATCTAAAATTAAGTACAAGGATGTGGAGGACAAGTATGTATCTATTTACTTCTACTTGATGATTCAAGTTAAAAGAGTGTAGTTATTTGTCTTCTTCTATTTGTCTTTGAACTAAAATAAATAAGCATGGCCAAATAAATATTTAATTCAAATAATTTTACCAAAATATATAATGAAATTGCCGTAGAAGAGTTCAAACCATTGGTTGTATAGTGAAAAATATCATGTCACTATTTCTCCACTTTTTTACTTTCTTGTTATATTGCTATAAGAAAAAATAAAGTTAAAAATAACTATAAAAATAAAAAATAATACAATTAGAATGAAATAAGGATATCATTTTGATATAAGTATCTTAAATATCATGTCATATCTACCATTTTTGTTATTGGATTCCAACCAAACCCACTTTCTTTTAACATGTCCATGATAACTCCATACTCTCTCTTCATGACCTGAACTCAGTTTTAAGTTAATCGACAGAACTTTGTTTGGAATGCATTAAACATAAATGATCATGTTTTAGGTTTCCATCCATTGTCTTTATTTATGCCAACATGTTGTTACTCAAGTAATAACTCACTAAAAATTTCTTGATGTGATTAATCTCATATCAAACTTCTCGTAGAAGATGATTCAATCTAAGACATTTATTTATATAATTTTATATATTAGAAAATAAAATATGAACATTACAACAAAAAAAAATCTGAAGATGCTTTCAAGCAGAAGCAAGTAGAATTTTAACTGATATAGTCCAAGTCACAATAACATGGCAATGCTCAACTGATAACATGGTTAAATTGATCATAAGAAGCTTTGTTTTAGAAATGATTGATAAAATAGCTTTCTGAACAGACATTTCAACGAGCAAGTTAATAGTAACACTAGATTGATAGTGCTATAAGGGCTAATAGAAAGCAAACACTTAATAGTAAAAGATCAAGCTCATCTATGAAGTGACATCAATCAAAAGAGTAGACAGAAAATAAACGCCCAATAATAAAAATGTCATATGTACTAGTGCAACTTCTTGTTATTTGTTTGCCCACTTGCTTTCTATCTATCTTTCTATATATACGTGTGTATAAACTAACTAAACACAAAAAAGAGTGGATATCATATAGTGTCCTGTTTGGATAGATGCATTAACCAAAAATAGTGGATACCATATATAACCAAATAAGGGGGGATCACAAAATATCTTCTTTTTTGTTCAAGAAGAAAATATCTTTGAAAACATAAATTTGCAATAGTTTCCATACATGTCTTTAAATAAATTTGTTACAAAAACATAAAACTCTAACAAAAATTCAATTTATTTTACGACCAAACATCCGATCAGTTCACTACATTGTCAACTCATCTTTAAAATCAAAGACAAGTTAAGGTCATATCAAAACAATCAAAAATACTAAGTCACACATAAAATCAATACCTTGATAACAATATTAAACACATTTGCAAACTTTGAAATTAATATTGATATAAATCATCACGATACGTTTAGTTAGTAATGTCAATTTTAAAATTTATAGTACCAACAAAATATGAATAATAATTTAAGTGTCGACATGTACCAATTTCTATGTTGATACACTATTCTTTAAAATATTAATATTAAAATGGGCACATCATCATTTTTTACTCTAATCAAATAAGACCATATAACTTAAATGTTTAGTAGGAATGCACAACCCAAGACGAGCCAAACAATAGGTTTAGGAGTGTTCACGAGTCGATTTGGCTCAAGGTTGAAGGATTTTTTTTCTCATCCCAAATTGATCTAAACTATTCATAACCGAACAAAAACATATTTTAGTTGGTTTGGCTCAAATGATGATAAAATAATATTTATTTAAAACAATGATTATATGTTTGAAATATCCAATAACACATTAAACATTTAAAAGATATAATACTTTCAAATGTAATAAAATATTTTAAAGATATTTCAAGTTAATATGGGTTAGAAATTTGGTGCATTTTAAATAGTTTATATAATCAAACTAAACTACTAGCTGATCCAACTCAAATTGAACCAAGCCACGGTAGCTAGTTTAGTTTGGTTCATCGGAATAAATTGAGCAGTAAACACCCATAAGTATACCACTAAAGCTTGACTCATTTATTAATGTTTTGGCTCGAGCTCCATTTGAGACTCATTAAGATGTGTTCGAGGTTTCCTACCTAGAAAAAATTTGCTCAAACTCGAGTTTAAATTATACTTTAAATTAAATTTTAAATTCAATCTAAACCTGTCTTTGAAACCTAAATACATATTCCATTTGAGCTTATTTCTGAAACACAAATTTAATTTTTTATGAAATTCAAAGTCAAGTTTAAGCTTATTTTATGTTTGATTCTAGCCCATTTATTTTATTTTTAACATTGCATCACTATCAAGTATCATTAATCTTATTTTTAAAAATAATTATTTATTGATAATTAATTGAAATTTAATTGAGCAATTGCTAGGTAATTATCCAGTCTTGTATGCTCCAACACTGCTCACTAACAAGTCAAACATTTTTATTTGTTCATGCTTATTTATATATAGAAAAATTCATGGAATTTGTTGATAGTACGAAGAGAAGAAAGATTAATGTTATTTGTATCCAAGAAATCAAGTAGATACGAGAGAAATGTAAAGAAGTAGGAAATACATGTTATAAACTATGATACATAGAAAATTAGAGAAATAAAAATGAGATATATATCATTATTGATAAAACATTAAAAGATGCAATTGTTTCAATAAAAATAGTATGAGATAAGAATAATATGGTAAAATTGATTATAGAAAGAGAAAAATAATTAATATAATTAGTGTGTGCGCTCCACAAATTAGATTAAGTAGTGAGATTAAAGAAAAATTGTGGGTGGATATGGATGAACATTTTTCAATAAAAAGAGTAGGAGATAAAAATATTATCTTAAAAATGATTACAGGAAATAAGATAATAATTATAGCTAGTGCGTGTGTTCCACAAATTAGATTAAGTAGTTAGATTAAAAAAATTTGGGTGGATATGGATAACCTTACCCAAAGTATACCAAATAAAGAAAATATTTTATTAGAGGAGATCTTAATGGACATGTTGGAAAAAGTACCATGAATATGAAAAAGTTCATAGAGGTTTTGGGTATGAAAATTTAAATGAAGAAGAAAAATATTCTGAATTTTACTATAGCTTATTCTAACAAATACTTATTTTATTAAAAGAGAATCTAATTTAATAATATTTAAAATTTGACAAAATAAAATTCAAACTGAATTCTATCTCACAAGAAAGTATAATTAGGCTAAAGTATAATTAGGCTATTTGCAAGATTATAAAGTTATTCTTGGTGAAACTTTAGCAAGACAACATAGGTCCGTGATTTTAGATAATAAAATTAAATCACAAACAAACACATTTAAAATAAATGTTTCTCTTACAATAAAATAGTGTAAGTTAAAAGGGATAAACAACAATCATTTAAGAATGAACTTCTTAATATAAATGATTGGAAGTCAAACGTAGACGTATATGCTATGTAGATGAACATGGCTATAAAGATTAGAAAGATTGATAAAAAAAAGTACATGGAGAGTCCACCTAAAAATAAGATTTAGTGGTGGAATAAAGAAATGCAAAAGACAATAAAGAATAAGATAAATTGCCCAAGTGTGATAACAAAAAAACTTATGAATTGCACAAGATAGAGAAAAGACAGAGTAAAATGGACTATTAGACGAGCAAGAGATAATATTTTTAAACATATGCATTATAAACTTGAAGGTAATAATGCGAAAAAGATATTTATTGATTATTAAGGATGTGAGAGAGAATGTCTTGAGATTTTAATTAAGTCAGATGCATCAATGATAAATAGACAAAAAATTAATCAAAGATGATGATTCCAAAAATTGATGGGAAAAATTATTTTAATACTCTTTTTAGTGACACCATTACTATAAACATAAACGGCATGAAGAATATGATGAAATTTAATTTAAATTATATTAGAAGAATTTAATTTTTAGAAGTTAAATAAGCATTGAAGATGATGAAAATAAGTAAGATATGTGGTTCATATAGCATTCCTATCGAAGTGTAAAATTGTTTGGAAGATTTATGGGTGGAATGATTAATTTGACTTTTTAACAAAATTCTAATATTGAAAAGAATGCGTAATGAAAGAAAAGCGATCATTATTCTACTGATTTTTAAAAAAAAATGAGATATACAAGATTGTGCAAACCATAAAGAGATCAAAATTATGAGTTATACTATGAAATTATGAGAAAAAGTTATTGAGTGATGATTACAAAATTGTATACATATTTTAGCTAAGAAATTTAGATTTATACCTAGTCAATCTATAATTGAAGTTATTTTTGTTGTTAGAAGTTTAAGAGATAAATATCAAAAATTGAAGAAAGATTTACATATAGTATTTATTGACTTGAAAACGGTTTATGATAGAGTTCCAATAAATATTTGTGGTGAGTGTTGGAAAGAAAGATGGTGTCTATTATATATATACACACAAATGATAAAAAGACATGCCACTAGTGTATGCATAATTAGAATAGAAACAAGAGATTTTCCTATTACAATTGACTTACAACAAGGATTTGCAATAAGTTCTTATCTTTTTACATTAGTTATGGATTCATCGATAAAAATTATACAAGATGATATACCTTGGTGTATGATCGTTACATATAATATTGTATTGATAGATGAGATACATGAATGAATGAATAAAAAAATTAAAACTATGAAAAAAAATACTTTAGAGATTAAGTGGCTATTTAATACAATATCAGGGGAGAAACCAAGTTTATCTCTAAAAAATATGGTGCCAAAAAACCCTAAGAGTCTCAATAAAACTATAACTAAAATAAAATATATGCATTGTAAATTTAATGAAAACTAAATAGAAGTAGACGATTGTGTTAGTTTTGATGTGGTAACATTATCTCAAAGAACTCAATTCAAATATCTTAGATCAAACATTCAAAAAGATGGAGAATGTGATGAAGATGTTAATTATAAGATTAAATCAAGTTGCATGAATGGGAGATTGGCTACACGGGTTTTATGTAATCGCATGATCCCACTAAAGTTTGGAAGGAATATTTTATTGTATATGTGTAAGACATACAATGTTGTATAGTGAATGTTGGACAATAAAAGAAAACATACCTATAAAATAAGTTTGTTGAAATAAGAATGTTAACATAGATGAGTGGTATGTCGTACAAGATTAACTAAAATAAGAAATGAATATATTAAAAAAATATAAGAGTAAGGACAGTTATAGATAAATTGAAAGAAGTACAATTGAGATAGTTTAGACATATTAAATGTAGACTTAAGAAGACTTTAATAAAAAATATAAAGTATTAAAATAAAAAAAGGATGTGATAGACCTATGCTAAAATGGAGGAGGGGTAATTTAATATGTTTTAAATAATTTAAATATCTTTACATAAATAACTCAAAATCGACATAAGTAGAGAAATTTTTTTATATGATCTACTTTGAGTAATTTGAAACTAATGTTCGAATAAAGTTGAGTTGAGTTGAGTATATTCATTTAATTATCATAATAAATGAGAGTCATTATTGATCCGAGATGAGTTGTCTCCCTCTCCTTTCTCCATTGGATCTACCTGGAAAGGGGCTGCTTGCGCACCCTTTCCCTTGCAGAAGGCATAAAAATGTCAAGAATACGTATTGCAAACTGTTTGTTTATCTATATTCTGCAAATATAGTTGCAAGCTAGCTCAAGATAATCACCCTAGAGACAAAACACTTCTCATATGTGGCGGGGCTATTAAATTCAGACCCACAGATCGGCATCCGAAAGGCCCTCTTAGTGATAACCGACAACATACCTCCAAGAATCTCTACTGCTTCTACTTATTTCTTTCATTTGCCTTTTACCTTGTGATGAGAATAATTCAGCATTCAAACAATCTTAATTGTGTGGTCAATATTTCTTAATAGGCTGTAACAAAAAAAGAAAAGAAAAGAAAAGTATCCGTTTGAGCTGATTTTCTAGTAATCACTTAACCCAAGTAACAGGGTTCCAAATCAGTTAACCCAATTAGAAATAGTGCACAGTCAGAAGAAGCACTTCCAATATTTGAAAAATCAGAGAAGTTACGGTATCCTGGTTGAAATTGGAAACCAGCATATCATTTCTACATTCAACTTGGACCAACACAGCCATACTAGGCACCGACGTCCAACTTGTCACATTGAGCTTATTTATGCACAACAAGGCAATGCCTTCAATTCAATATTCAACAGACAACTATGCAGACTGAGGCAAAGCCGCACCTTGATGCTTCAATAAAATTTAGGGATCTCAAGTTTATGTGCTTGTGCTACACTGTGAACGGTTAAGTGCATGTTAAGACAGACTTTAATGATTAACCCGATTAGGCAACCACAATACACTCGTATGATTACCCAGCATACAAATCTTTCTCTCTTTACCTGTCCCATTATGGATTAGAGAAAGATTATGGCTGCAACCACACACTATTGTGGGCTTTGGGTAATGTTGGCATTCCCTTATCACTTCCTCACTCTACTTTGTAAACATATTATTACCTCAACCGAAAGATCGAAAACCCTTGAAGAAGAGGGCAGAGAGGATGCCGTCGCCGCCGCCACGGCGAGAAGAGCTCTTGAAGAAGGAATGAAGAGGGCGCCGAGAGGGGAGGGCCGCCGCTGGGAAGCGCCGGGAGGAGGAGGCCGCCTGCCGCTGGGAAGCACCGGGAGTCACTGGAAGAGCCGGGAAGCGCCGGGAGCCGCTGGGGCGAGGCCGCCCGCCGCTGGGAAGCGCCGGGAGGAGGAGGCCGCCCGCAGATGGGAAGCGCTGGGAGCCCCACCGCTGGGAAGCACCAGGAGGAGGAGGCCGCGCTTCGGGAGGAGGAGGTCGCCGAGGACTTCGCGAGACGTGAGTTTCACTTTCAAAAAAAAAGGTCTCGACCACTTTTTTTTGTTACGATGCCGCTTCGGTGAAAAACGTTTTTAAAATAAAAAATGATAAAACAAACCAAACAACACTTCAATGCCACTTTCATTACAATTTTCAAAAAATTTAAAAAAATGACCATTATCACGTAACCAAACACCCCATAAATATGTCAAGTAGTTTGCACCCCTAATAGTTAGAATAACACAGTATCACAATTAATAAGACATCAAATTTGATAATCAGAATTGCTTCCTATTACAAGTAATACAATATCAATTTTGATATAAACAACATCATCGAAATGAGTATTATCGACTATTAAAAAAATAATAATATAAAGACTTAATACTTTATAACCAAACACACTCTGGACAGTACTCATAAGTTCAATTAATACAATATATAAGCAGATCATCCGTATGGTACAGAATTATTTCAACATAAATCTATTTTATTTTCAAAATTTAAAAGTTAAATCATAATTTTCTTCTAAATAATCTTGTATCAAATAGACTTTTAAAATTTAAATATTAAAAATGCAATATCAATTTTTACAACCAACTTAAACTCAAACATACCCAAACTATTAATATTAAATATTAAAAATATAATAATAAATTAAAGTTGTCACTACTGTACGTAAATATGTATTAAACTTTGGTGCGACTTTATTAAAGGCCGTAATTTCGATACACTTGCTGTAGAAATGTTGGGCCATGGGCCCCATTGCTCGTCCCTGCTATCTGGACCAGAATACGCAGAAAAGGGCCACTTTTCCAGTTATTATCTTGCTTCTTTCTCCGCCGCGAATTCCCAGCACACGCGGTCCTCGTCGCGGGTCCTCCGCAGCTCGCCGGCGATGGCGATGAAGGCTCCCGCTACCGGGTTGGGCATGAGGCCCTCCACGGCGGCCCCTCCTCCCCCTCCCCCTCCTCACATTCAGCTGCCCTGCAGAAGGCTTTTCGTTGGTAGCGCGCCTCTGAAGACCTCTTTTCTCAATGGCGGAGGTACTCCATTATCCCTCAGTTTGTCGCACGCTGAACCATGCTCGGAACTCAATGCGCTTTTAGTTTCGTTTGGAGGAGATGATGAATCGCCATTTTCGCTTGTTTTATATGTTTACCACCGTTCGTGGTCTGACGGGTAGTTGTTGTGGATTGCTAACCTCGCCATTGGATATCGCTGCTTCTGTAGAAGAGTGTCATTTCAGCTCGTCCCGAGCATAGTTTGCTCAATTCACATATTTCAAAAGATGGTAGGAGGCGGAGGCTCAGGCGAAGAGAAGAAATAGGTAGGAGAGATGAAGAAATCCTTTTTTGTTGTTAATTGTAGTCGCCTAGTGGTTGAGGAGACAGTGGTCAAGATAACCACTAAGTCGCATCGCAATGATGACCCTGCGTGCACGGGGAACCAAACTCAGAACGGGTCCATGCTGTCCAGCTGCGATTCACTGGGACACTGCTGCAGGACTAGAAGAGAGGAAGAAATGGCAGGGCGATGATTTCTTCTTTCTATTGAAGAGGAGAAAAGATCCAAAAATATCCCAACATTGTCATAGTTAGGACTATACTTAAAAGTCATCAGAGAAGATTAAGACAAATGTACAGAGATATGTTAGAACTGCGGGGATAGTCCCATATTGAATATTATAAACTTGATATTGTGCTTGTATGTCCTGGGCCCTTCTACCTCAACACCATGGTTTTGGGGTGTGTAACATGGTATCAGAGCGGGCACTTATCTTACTTTAATACTTGATTATCTTACCTTTTATTTTATTCTTACAGGCCACTTTGGCAGTGAGGGAGAGTGTTAGAACTGTGGAGATTGTCCCTTATTGAATATTATAAACTTGATATTGTATTTATATGTCCTGGGTTTTTCTCTCTCAACACCATGGTTTTGGGGTGTGTAAGAAGATATGACCAGAATACATTTTCATGAGGTGCTGAAACATGAAGGGCACATTACTAACCCCAAAGGTATTACTAAGGATTGTAATGCCGCTTGTGAGTGCTGAAATCTTCAATATAAGTACCACTGAAGTGCATTATGTTGAAATCCAGACGTTAAATCCTGCTTAGAAAAAATAAACTGCTTTTAATAATTCATCGTACAGGCCAATCTTCTACACTTCTCTCAACTTCTACCTTCAGAACTAATAAACCAGCAAAAAAAAAATACACTTATCAGTTCTGATGAAACAAGTTTTGGGAACTTTCTTGACATGGGTCTCTAG
The DNA here is from genome assembly GCA_036172225.1 of Cryptocoryne crispatula var. balansae. Lineage (NCBI taxonomy): Eukaryota > Viridiplantae > Streptophyta > Magnoliopsida > Alismatales > Araceae > Cryptocoryne > Cryptocoryne crispatula. Next base: position 45,596,178 of record CM069921.1, read on the forward strand.
GATGAGCTTCTAAAGAGGCAAACCTCTATGGAGATCAATAAGGGAGTACATTCAAACTCACAACTGCATGGAAGACATACCTTAATTAGGTCATAGGTCATGAAGAATAAATGAGAAAAAAGATTGCAGTTTGGTGGCCATTGCTGGAGCATGTTTAACATATTAATGGGGTGCTGACTTCCTCTTACTGCAAGGTATCAAAAAGTCTCTTGGGGTAGTAATGGATTGCAAGGAGGTTGCTTATTTAGTTCTTAGGTAAGTTATCACCAGGATTAACTCTCGACTATGTTGGATGGGGACCTTGCAAGGTGAACATGAGCTCATATTCTTGAAGCATGGACATTTCCTCAAAACTTTTAAGTGATATTAATTAATTTTACAACAAAGATGCACCAAATGTCACATCACAATGTCCAAAGGGTAATGAATACAAGTTTATGTTGAGGGATAAAAGGTACCTCCTAACTAGGGCAATACACGAATCTGGATAATATCTGGATCTAGTTCAGATTCGTATCTAATTGATAGGATAATTTCTGATTAACCTGATTAGTAAATATAGATATGGATATTATCTTAATAATAAACAGAGCAGATTCGAAAAAGTATGTACTATGTCTAAGATTTACTTCAAAATGAATTGTTGGATGTAAGATCTAATGACTAGGAAAAGACCTTACATGTATACCCTATCCAATATGTTGCCCTTCCTTGCCCACGTCCTAATAGTGTAGCCACAACTCTTCACCTCTCGCAGCCTCACCTCCTCGTAGAGATGCAGACTCCCTGGGTCAAGTTCTCCTTCGTTGCTCTAATTTTACTTCTCATAGTCACAGCCAACAGGTTCTCCACACCCTTGCTTCTCCTTCTCCAATGTGGGTTCTCCTTCTTAGTTGCCTCCTTGCTCAAGCTCCAGACCTCGTGCAATCGCCTCCTTGCCATTGGCATCTTCTCCTCAGCACATCCTCACCAAGGATTGAAGATCTCAATAGGTGATAGCAATAGGATGGAGCCTCCTTCTCCGGAAAATCCCAACGCTTGACAACACTTCATTCCCTTTGTACCCGACATGTTGATGATGCCTATTTCTTCGACTGTCGATGGTCCGATGGTGCCTGCTTTCCTGACTGCTGATGGTGCCTACTTCTTCCACTAGTAGATCTTCATTCCCTCTGTCTCCCCGAGCTCAATGACACCTATTTTCTCGATTGCTGATGCAGACCTTGACAACTCCTTTGATTCTTCCCCTAGCTACCAACAATGCTTTCTTCCCTTGGTAGCACTTGCTTCGATTCATCACCATCTTCTCCAATGCATCTGCCTTTGCTCTATATGTCTTTTTAGTGCTCTCATGATCTTAATTTGACCTTGCTTTTCCGGAGGTTATCTTTCCTAATATATTTATTTAGAGTTTCTTGTATTTGATATAATGTCACTGAACATTGGGTAATTGATTATTTTTATATTCATGGTTATAATGTTTTTTGACAAGTAATCTTCTCATTTGTGGAATAGACAACATAATATTATATATCAAATAGTTGGGAAAGACAATTACCAAATGATCTTTACAAGGTTTTTCTTGAGTAATCATCTAAATAAGCAAGGGGATCTGTTGATATGTCTATATATCAAAAACTAACTTATTTGCAACATGTTGTACTTGAACTTATTTGTATGGTTTTATGTTTGTATAGTTTTGTGTTTTAAGATTTTTTTAAAGGTCATATGTAGGTTTTATTTTTGGATCATATTATTTGAGTTATACTGGTTTTTAAAAAGTCTTTTTACAGATCTATTATGACACTATTTTAATACTCTTTCTCAAAGATTTTACTACTTTTTAAATTTGTATCTAGGTTTGTATAGTGGATACATGTTTTAGGCGAAGCAGATAGTATCCGTATTTGAAAGATAACCATTTTTTAATATCATCTCCATCTCCAAATTCTAATTGGAGCATTTATCTAAATTATCATGTGTAGCAGATATATAAATCATATTTTCGCTCCGTTTAGAACCCTACTCCTAACTGCAAGTTAGATTTTACCAAACACTCCATTGATCAGGGTGGTAATAGGTCTTACAAAGAATTTGGAGGAGCACCTATGCCCAGGTTGACCAGATCATCCTGTAGAGCTTTAGCTTCGTACAATCCTCCAAGTAGTTCAGCCAACAATTCAATAAGTAGCAGACCGGAAGGGACATGTTCTCAATGAGGTGAAGAAAACTCAGATCTCAGTTTGAACTGAGTTCATCACTGTTGTTGACTCAGTTTATATTAACATCATTGTCAGGGAAATCAGATGCAATCATTCTCTATCATAGTTGTCAAGGCGACAAGGCGCCCAAGGCGTTGAAGGGTACCGATTCCGCTTAGGCGACAAGGCGGCCGCTTAGGCGTCGCCTAGGCGGTCAAGGCGGTATTCAAGGAAGGCTGAGTCGGGGAGGTTGTTATATATAAAAAAAACATAAATATAATTATATTTGTTATGTTATAATTGAATATGAGTGTTTTATCAATGCACATAAGTAAATTATGATTATAAAATTTATATATGTGCAATAGTATAAGTGATGGTAAAATATTGTTATAATATTATTAAATGGGGGGCGCAGAGTAGTCGCGGATATGTAATAGTATAAGTGAGACAAAGAGAGAGAGAGAGGAAAGAGTTGAAAAAGAACTTAATTAAGTATATAATATATGTTTATAATCATAAATCTTAAATATGTATGATAGTATAAGTGATAATACAATATATTAATATATTGAAACTATCATTAAATAAGTGTCCCTTGTGAGGGGTATCAAGGGAGAAAAATCCCTCAGAAACTTTTTTTAATGATGTAAAAATACCCAAGGCGCCTTGCTTGGGCGCCTTGGGCGCCTAGGCTGGCGCCTTGGGCGCCTTGGGCGCCTTGGCGGGCGCCTTGGGCGCCTTTTTGGCCCCAGACAAGGCGCCCTGGCAAGGCGCCCTTGGAAAGGCGCCTTGCCGCCTAGGCGGCGACTAGGCGCCGCCTAGGCGGGCGCCTTGACAACTATGTTCTCTATCGACATCAATAGATGTTGTCACCAGGATAAATGTTCAACTATTGAGTTCTTCGGTTATGATAACCAATCAATAGTTGAATATAATCATCATTTTCTCAGGATCAAGTCGGCAATATCAACAGTAGGTACTTTAAAAAAACAACGATATGATTTCTTTCATTAGATTTCGAAGAATCGGAGAAAGGCTACGCCAGTTCATTTCTACTAGCTAACACAAGGACCAGCTGTAGTAAGCCTTCAAGTATCAGTCAACAATAGTAGAATAGGAGCTGAAGAAATCCATTTATGACTGATATAAACAAACCAGCAACAGACTGGAAGATGGACCAATCTTCACAATTTTTGATTTTGGATCAATTCCAATATCAATCCAAAGAATGGTGGAACGGAATGTGACCAAATCAGACAACTAACATGGACCAAATCAGACAGAAGCCAAGCAGTTCAGTATAAGAGCATAGTAAATAGATCACCCTGGACTGGAGATGGTTCAATCCTGAATATCAATGGTATCACCTCTTAAACCTGCACACTTAAACTGAGCTGAAGATCGGTTTTGACTGGGAATATGACCTGTCGTTCACCAACACAATGATATCGATTCTTCACAAGAGTTTAGAAACGCGATCGGAGCAACACAGAAAAATTGGCACAACCATTTTGAAACAGTTCAGGAATCAGGTCTCAAAACTGAGCTACCATCGGAATGGAATGTTTGAGGTGACTAACAGCTCTGACATCATAGCTTAAGCACCACCAATGCTCGGAAAAAACACAAGATCCAGAAGAAATGAGGTCCTATGATCATGGAATGCGATCTCCCGAGAATCTCTCGAGATCTCCCGAGAATCTCTTTTCTTCGGTGCGTCCGAGAAACGAGATCGCCGAAATGAGAATATCTATGTAGTACCTGTGATACCTTGATCTTCTCCGTCTATTATTATCCCCAACTTGTTAAATGATCTTGTTAAGTTTTCTTCTTATATTGCCAATTTTATCATGAAATCCATCCAAATATTCATCTAAGCATTATTGTTTGATAAAATTTCATAACTTAATATTTTAATGACTATATATGTACAATTGACCCAAAATGTTATCAATCTCCTATCCATATTGTTCAAGATGAAACTTTGGTCTGACATAAGATCCTTTGTATGTCTCATGCTAACAATAGTTCACCATCTCTGTATTACACTTTTAATTCTCTCATATCTTATTTTAATATTTAATGAGTTTTCTTGTCCTTTTTAAATAGATTATATGACATTCTACATTTAAACATGCACATTGATTGGTATTTCTAAGATCTAATCCCTTGAGATTTTTTTGAGATATTTTATCTTCAATCTCCGTGAGATAAAATATAGATGTGAGATGACAATCATTGGGTAAAGTATACCTTGCATAAATGAAATCCGAGATCCGATCTCCCGAGATTTTTCCGAGAATCTCACGAGATCTCTTCTCTTTCACGCTTCCGAGACAAAGCCGAGATCCGAAACGACAATCCTTGCCTATGATGGAGCTTAATGAGAAGAGCATAGGTTACTGGACTCCGATGTCACCAGATCCCACTTTTAGATTTGAGGATGGCATCGTCAGAATAGTAGCATTCCAAAACCATGACATAGCTAAATGGACTTGATGTCACCAGATCCCACGCATAGACTCGTGGATGGCATCATGAGACCCGTTGTATGCCGATCTCAAAATGTCAACAGCACAGTAGTAGAATTGACGGCGAGAAACTTAGCCAGTGCGAGCTCTCAGATTGTAGCCATAGGAGATAAGATTGAAGAAGAGATCGGAGAAGGTTGAAACCAGCACCGAAGAAAATAGATCAAGAAGATCTACAATGTAGGGCAAGAAGTTTCGTTGAAGGAAAAGAGCTTCAACAGCAACCGTGGAGGATGAAACCACTTGGAACTGCTCCAACAAGATCCGGGCTGAAGGATAGGAAGCGGTCGTTGTGGAGTGGAAGAGATTCTTCCACATGAGCTCCCTGGGACCTCCACTGGAGGAAGGAGATCAAGAGGAGTGCTGTCCGCTAGGGTTATGTTGTTGGAGAATGAAAGAAGAGGCTGCGCTAGAAAAACCGAGGCCCAATAGAGAAGGAAAGAGGATTGAAGAAGACTATCAGAAGAAGTGGAGGGCATAATTAGAATAGGGAACTCTTAACAGGAATTTTCATTTATTAAAGCATCATATCCCTTGCAATGAACAATAGAGTTCTATTTATAGGAATGAATCAAGCTAAATGCTAAAAATGCTGAAAAAATGCTAAAATGCATAAATGCTCCAAAATGTCCAAAAATTGGACATATGCCCCTAAATATTTTAGAAAATTACTAAAAAAAAGAAAACCAACCGCAATAATCCAAAATGCAAGGGCAAGGATCTCCTAGCCAAATGGAACCCAATTGCCTCCATCGTCGGCGATAAACATACCTGAACCGGAGCAATTTTTTAGTGTTTTCACTAATTCTCCCCGACTAGCAGGAATTTGACTACGTTGAATACGGATCGATCAAAGTTTTATAAGTCATAAGTAAATCAAGGTCAATTTGCTGTAACTCCTCTCGAGAGATCCACTAGTCCTCAATATGAGGCAACTCATACCAATGTATGAGATACCTTTGCACCACTCCATTGTACGTGGTTATAGAATGTTCATCCATTAATCTATCAATTTGCTCATGCCTGTTATGTGTGGGCTGAGATGGTGGACTTTTCGATGGGTTATCTCTCAAAGAAGGAGATAAAGGCCGAATAAACTCACCTGGAATCGCTGTTGGCTCCTGATATTTTACCAAATCTGAAACATTAAATGTTGAACTAATTTAAAATCAGGAGGTAGTTCTAAAACATAGACATTTTCTTCAATTCTTTTGATTATTTTAAAAAGTCCAACTTCCCGTGCATTCAATTTCTTAATGGTTCCACTTAGAAACCGCTCAGGTCAATTTTTGACCATAACTAGATCACCTATCTGAAACTCTTGTCTTCTCCTATGAGAATCAACATAGATTTTGTATTGCTCATTGTTAGCCTCAATTTTTTTCCTAACATGATTATGCAAACTCCTAATATGTTCAACTAATGATTTTGTAGATGCTGACACTCTAAATACTTGTGGAATAGGAGCAAGATCTAAAGGTTGTCTTGGTCTATACCCTTTGACAATTTTAAAAGGACTCATGCCTGTGGTCCTATTAATTGAATTGTTATATGCAAACTTAGCTATGGGTAAAATAGAATCTCAAGACTTGATGTTTTTACCAACAAGACAACGGAGAAGATTACGCAGACTTCTATTTATAACCTCTATTTGACTATCTATTTGTGGTCCTATTAATTGAATTGTTATATGCAAACTTAGCTATAGGTAAAATAGAATCTCAAGACCTGATGTTTTCACCAACAAGACAACGGAGAAGATTACCCAGACTTCTATTTACAACCTCTATTTGACTATCTATTTGTGGATGATAGGCAGTAGAGAATTTCAATTTTGTTTTCAAAAAGTGCTACATGATCTTCCAAAAATAGCTTACAAACCTAACATCTCTATCAGACACAATGGTTTTTGGGAGACCATGCAATCTAGTCACTTCTTTCATGAAAGGTCTGGCAATTATTGATGCATCTGAGGTTTTTGTACAAGGAATGAAGTGAGCTATCTTAGAAAATTTGTTTACCATTACAAAGATAAAATCAAATATCTTTTGAGTTCGTAGTAATTCTAAAATGAAACCCATACTTACATCTTGTCAAGGTGCTTCAAGAATAGGAAGAGGAGTTTATAGTTCAGTGTTTTGTTTCCTCATCTTGACTGTAGCACAAGTTCTACATTGAGCAACGATTTTTCTCACATCTCTTTTGAGACTAGGCTAGAAAAATTTATGTTCCAACAATTCAATGGTCTTGTTTCTACAAAAATGTCCTGCAAAACCAACAGCTCTTCACATATTAAGTAGTCCTTAAGAGAGGTCCTAGGAATGCAAAGCCTGTCTCCAAAAAATAAAAACCCATCCTGGAGGACATATTTAGCAAAGACTCTAGAAGGACCCTTATGAAGAGAGGAGTAGATGAGAGAAAAATCAGGATAACCAATGTACTCTTCTTTAATGTGATCAAAACCATTCACTTTTGAACTGAAATCAATAAGAAAACATACCTGCCGGCTTAAAGCATCAACTACCAAATTTTTTACTCTAGCCTTATGGGTTAAGATAGTATAAGCTTGCAAGAATTCTACCCATCTGTTATGACTACGTTTTAATTTCTTTTGAGCTTGCAAAATCTAAGGGTTTCATGGTCAGAGTGAAGAATGAACTTTTTGGACAAAAGGTAATGGCGCCAATACTTAAGGGACTGTACCACAATATAAAATTCTTTATCATAGATAGAATATCGAAGCTTTGCTTCAGACAATTTCTCACTAAAAGATACGATGGGATGTCCTTTTTGAGATAAAACCCCACCTATGCTAATACTTGAAGCGTCACATGCTACCTTAGAGAAATTAGGTAGACTTAAAATAGGTCCTTGAGTCATTAATTTTTGGAGGTTAGCAAAGACCAAATTAGTAGCTTTAGTTCAAGAGAAAGTCCCTATTTTAAGACAATTTGTGATGGGTGCTGTAATAGTGTTGAATCCTTTGATGAATCTTCTTTGAAATGTAGTTAGCCCATGAAAACTTTTAATCTTATGAAGGGTTTTAGGTGTTGTCCCTTCTAGGATAGCTCTTACCTTCTCTGTGTCTCTCATAGTTGTCAAGGCGACAAGGCGCCCAAGGCGTTGAAGGGTACCGATTCCGCTTAGGCGACAAGGCGGCCGCTTAGGCGTCGCCTAGGCGGTCAAGGCGGTATTCAAGGAAGGATGGGTAGGAGGTTGTGAAACATAAAAATATGCATAAATATAATCATATATTTTATATTATAATTGAATATTGAGTGTTTTAACTATGTATATAAGTAAATATGATGTGTATGTGAAAGAGAAAGGAGTTAAATAAATTTTTATAAAATTTAAGTATATAACACATTTATGATTATAAAATTTATATATATGTGCGATAGTATGTGATAGTGAAATATTGTTATAATATTATTAAATGGGGGCGCAGAGTAGTCGCGGATTATATTGTTATAATAAGCGATCTTATATATGTAATTATAAAAGTGTGGGTATTTATTTTTGGATAAGAAGTTAATCATGTAAATGTGGATATTTAAATAGGTGTGGGTATTTGAATAGGTGTCCCTTGTGAGGGGTATCAAGAGGGTAAAACTCCTGAAAATTCTTTTTTTAATCATGTAAAAATACTCTGGGCGCCTTGTCTGGGCGCCTAGGCGGGCGCCTTGGGCGCCTTTTTGGCCCCATGCAAGGCGCCCTGGCAAGGCGCTGCTGGAAAAGCGCCTTGCCGCCTAGGCGGGCGCCTTGACAACTATGGTGTCTCTTACCTTCTCTGTGTCAACTGAGACCCCTTAAAAATAATAAAGCCAATAAATGTTATGGAAGGTGTCAAGAAAGAACACTTTTTTGAATTTTCAAAAAAGTTTTTCTATTCTACTAGCAAGACAAACTTCTTTCAAATGTTCTAAGTGATCTCCCTTAGACTTACTATAAATCAAAATGTCATCAAAATAAACCACATCAAAATGTGGCCAATAAATGATTTAAGTACCTGGTACATAAGCCTTATGAATATACTAGGTGTATTAGATAAGCCTAATGGCATCACAAGCCATTCGTGAAGTCCATCTTTGGTCTTAAAAGTAGTCTTCCATTCATGTCCAGGTCTAATTCTAACTTGATGGTAAGGGTGTTCATGGTCTGGTTTGGTTTGGTTTCTGAGTATTTTTTCTCAAACCAAACTAAATCGAACTATCTCCCAAACCAAACCAAACCAAAGCAAATTAATTTGGTTTGGTTTGGTTTAGTTCAGTTCAAACCATAATTTATTAGGGTAGAGTAAATATGTCAATATATAATTTTATTTTATTTGTTTTAAATCATATTCTATTAAAATTTAGTGTATTTGTTTATACATTTCATTAATTTATCTTAAAAACTCTTGAAATAAGTTTATTTTTATAAGAAAAGACACATAAATATTGTATTATATATAACTTAAAATAAAATATTTAATCTAATTCGGGTTAGCGGTTTGGTTTGATTTCAAGGACTCTAGAAATGAAATTAAACCGATCGGTAGTTTAAACCAAACCAAACTGAACCAAACTCCTGGTTTGGTTTGATTTTTTGGGTTGAACCAAATAGTGAACAACCCTACTCGATGGTATCCACTCTTGAGTTCAATTTTAGAGAAAATCAAAGCCCTAGTCAACATGTCAAACATGTCATCAAACTTAGGAATAGGAAACAATATTTAACTGTAATCTTATTAATGGCTTTACTATCTACACACATTCTTTAACTCTCATCTTTCTTTGGAGTAAGGAGAGTTGGAATTGTACATGGGCTAAGACTCTCCTTGATATACCCTCTGTCTAAAAATTCTTCAACTTGCCTTTTAAGCTCATCATGTGATTTAGGATCCATCCTATAATGTGGAAGATTTGGCAAAGTAGATTTTGGAACTAAGTCAATATCATGCTAAATGTTTCTCGTAGTAGGTAATTCAGGGGGAAGTTCTTTAGAAAAAAAACATTTTTAATCTCATGAAGAAGTTTGGAAATATCAGGGTCCACTTCCTCAGTATTCATTTTCTTTGATTCATCTTCAACTTTCTTAACCACTACTATAAAAATAGGTTGATTCCTACATTCTATCTCAAATTCATATTGCCCAGAAATATGAAGAAATCGGGGAACAATTAAACTCAAGGAAGATGCTTGAACAGGTTTCTGAACACTTTGTTTAGAAATTTTTTGAGAAATAGATGAAGAAGTTTTAGATTTCCTATCCTGAACGGCAGGTGGAGTCCCTCCCTTAGGAGGATCAGACTTGGGTTTGAAAACTTGGGCTTCCTTAGCCAATGGATTAACATGATTCAGAATGATCATCTTACTATCATGTATAAACTCACATCTATTGATTCTGCCCATTAAAGTAGCATCCTGGTAAAAAAGCTAGGGTCTACCCAAAATGATGTTTCTCACTTCCGTGGAAAGAACATCACACCAAATTTGCTCTGAATAAGGAGGGAAACTGATAGGAACAAGATATTGGAGGTGAACTAGAATAGAATTTGAACCTATCCATGAGACTCTATATGGATGTGGATGTTTAACTAGAGTTAGACCCAACTTCTGGACAGAAGAAGTAGAGATGACATTTACACAACTCCCACTATCAATGATAAGTTTGCAAACCATACCATTGTGTTTAAAGAAAGTGTGAAAAATAGAGGTACGCATCCAATCATCACAAAGAATATGTTAGGTAAAAGTATATCTAACTGCTCCCAATGTTACCTCCTTTTCTTGAGTTTTCACTACATTATTCTCTTCTTGAAATTCTTCAAGAGGTTTGGATCCACGTCATACACAACATCATCAATGTTAGGATTGTGGTTTTTATTAGGTTGCTCTTCAAGATAACATGCTTTGTTTTGTGGGCATTGAGATTTTAATGTCTTGTTTGACCACATCCATAACATTGAATTCTGCTCTAACTAGGTTCATGAACTATATGTTGCTTCCCTTTATCATCCCTCCTAATAAGTGGAGCTATAGGCTTAGCAGGAGGTAGAGGAAGTAAAGCTTCTTTAGTCGCATTCTGTTGAAAAGAATTTCTAGGATGAACTTGAGTCCTAACCTTAGGACGGTTTTGAATTTGAGTGTTTTGACTTCAGAAGTCAACTGGACTAGGTTGAATGTAACGCTGTTTGGGAAGATGTTCAGACAGATTCTTAAATTGTTCAAAGTCAAACACAACTTCATTGGCACGTTCTAAACTTGTTACACCCTATCTATACAATTCCATTTGATATTCAGGTCTCAAACCTTTCCTAAATCTAGAGAGAGTGGCTAATTTCTCTTCTCCAATCTCACATCTCAAAAAATGGTCATCAAATTCATCAATGTAGGCTTGAACTGATCTATTTTCTTGGCTGATTTTCTGCCACTTGTCTACCAATTTAAGCTTAAAAGATGAAGACAAATATTTCTCTTTAAGTTTGGCTTTTATTTCTTCTCAATTTTGAACAGGCTCCTCATGTCTTTTCTTAAGAAGGTTTTCAACATTGTTCCAATAAAGTTTGGCCTACCCAAGTAACTTCATCTTGACAAATCTTACCTTCTTAGCCTCAAACAACTCATACCATTCAAAATAATGTTCTATTGCTTCTTCCCAGTCAGTGTAGATCTTTGGATCCCTAGAACCTTAAGAATTTGGAACCTCAACCCTAACATTCCTCATGGCCATTTCCTCAACTTCTTTTATATTCCTCCCATTTCTATACCCATGATCTTCATAATCGAAATGAGGTTGGAAAGGAGGACAAGTTCCTCACGTCGGTGGGGGTGTTTATTAGGACCAAGAAATCTTCGAGGACCATTCTTAGGTTCAGGATTGAATCGGTTAGGTTCACAAGATCTATTCTCATGCAAATGGGGCAATCTATCTTCAAGGTTTACTATCCTATTTGTGAGATGGTTGATAGATTGTTCCAACTGTTCGGTTCTCTCATGTCTCTGATCAGACCTTCTAAGGATCTAAATCGATCAGTCATCTGAGTAAGCAAATCAGAGGAATCACTAGTTGAACCTGACATTTGGTTGATTTGGTAGAAGTTCCTCTTCTAGTGGTCATGCAAATGAAATGAATGTAACCAAAGACTTAGACCTTGAACTGCTAATGAAGGAATGCAAACCTATGCTCTGATACCAAAATTGATGGGGAACATATTAGGACTAACTATGCGAGGCTAACTATGCACAAGACAAATCTGTTTCCCATAAACAAATTCAAGGTCTTTCGTTAGTTAGGTGATCTAATTAAGAAAATTTAAAATTTAGGGTTGCTTTCTTTTTTAAACTAATCTAGAACCGTAAGAAAATGTCGGTTTGAAAATCTGATTATATTTTAAAAATCAGTTCTAGCTATTAACGAGTCATATTTATTTATCTTGATTAGGTTCACTATGTTGACCTCACTTTGACCGACAACAAATTAAAATGAACTAGCTAGGACCTAACTGCATAAAGGCATGGTGTCACGAATGGAATAATAGAAAAATAGAAGTAAACCATACAAGGGAAGGGATTAGAAGGTACCTTTACACCTTGGTGTGGAGAAGACCATCTTCGGCTGGTGGATAAGTGCTTCCTCTTATACAATTTATTTATCAAATTAACTACAAAACCAAAATATGACCTACATCTCACAGGGTGGTAATAGGTCTTACAAAGAATTTGGAGGAGCACCTATGCCCAGGTTGACCAAATCTCGGGGTGCAAACGAACCAATACACTCAATAAGTAACTCGAAGCTCGGCTCAATAAAAATTTGACTCGACTTGTTTATTATGTTAAATGAACAAGCTTGAACAAAAAATAAAGCTCAACTTATTAAACGAGTCGAGCTTGAACAGACTCCTGCTCAACTCGATAAACTCGCGAATAGCTCGATTAAATATTATATTATATATTTATTTTTAAAAATTAAATTATAGGTATTAATAATTATATATTGTTACTTAAATATGTTAAATAATTTAAAATTTAAGTTTAAACTTAGATTGAGTTTCATAAATGAGCTAAATCTAAAATTTTACAAATAACTTTTATTGATTTTGAATTTTATAAACGAGTTTGTATATAGCTTAAGGTTGAATGTGAATTGAATTTTAGTCTAGTTACTACTCGACTCGGCTCGATTAATAAACGAACCAAGCTTGAACAAGGGTTCAACGGTACTTGTTAAAACTCGAGCTCGAATTCGAACTCGTGTAAAATAAGCGAGCTGAGCTTGAACACCATACTACTTGACTCGGCTCGGCTCGTTTGCACCCCTAACCAGATCATCCTGTAGAGCTTTAGCTTCGTACAATCCTCCAAGTAGTTATAGTCAACAATTTAGTAAGTAACAGACCAGAAGGGACAGGTTCTTAATGAGGTAAAGAAAACTCAGATCTCGGTTCGAATTGAGTTCATCACTATTGTTGACTCAGTTTATATTAACATCATTGTCAGGGAAATCGGATGTAATCATCTTCTATTGGCATCAACAGATGTTGTCACCAGAATAAAGGTTCAATTATTTAGTTCTTCGGTTATAATAACTGATAAATAGTTGAACGTAATCATTATTTTCTATTAGGATCAAGTCGGCAATAGCAACAATAGGTACTTAAAAAAACAACAATCAGATTTATTTTGAAGAACCTTAAGAAGGCTACAACAGCTCATTTCTACCAACTAACACATGGACCAGCTGTTGTAAGCCTTCAATATCAGTAAGAAATAGTAGAATTGGAGCTGAAGAAATTCATTTATGACCGATAAACGATTTCTGATTCTGGAACAAATCCATTATCAATCCAAAGAACGGAATGGGACCAAATCAAACAACTAGCACAGACCAAATCCAACAGAAGCCAAGTAGTTCAATATAAGTGCATAGTGAAATAGATCCACCCTGGACTGGAGACGGGCCAGTCCTGAATATCAATGGTATCCACTCTTAAACCTGCACACCTAAATTGAGTTGAAGATCGGTATTGACTGGGAATATGACCAGTCCACCAACACAATGATATTGATTCTTCACAAGAGTTCCGAAACTCGATTGGAGCAACATAAAGAAAAACTGGCACAACCACTTTGAAGCAGCCTCGAAACCAGATCTCAAAATTGAGCTACCATCAGAATGGAATGTCTGAGGCAACTAACAGCTCTGGCATCATTGCTTAAGCACCACCAATGCTCGGAAAAAAAACACAAGATCCAGAAGAAATGAGGTCCAATGATGGAGGTTAAGGAGAAGAGCATAGGTTACTGGACTCCGATGTCACCAGATTTCACACTTAGATTTGAGGATGGCATCGTCAGAATAGTAGCATTCCAAAACCAAGACAACAGTAGCAATGTGGATGAGATAGGGGTGAGCATTAAACAGTTCAAACCGAAAAACCAAACCGAACTGGCCTGTTTGGTTTGGTTCGGTTCGGTTTGAACCATGTTCGGTTTGGTTCGGTTTGGAAGTCCTCCAAATCGGTTTGAACCAAACCAAACTGTTTAAACTGATTTAATTAAAAAATTATATAAAACTATTATAATATTATTAAAAATGAGATTTTTATAATAAAATAATATTTATTTTGATTGTTTTTAATTAAAACTATTATATATGTAAAAAATAATTAATTAAAATATTTTTATATATTTTCGATTTAAACCGAACCAAACCGAATTGAAATCGGTTTGGTTTGGTTTGGTTTGAGCGATTGAATCGGTTTGGTTCAGTTTGGAAAAAAAAAATGGCCCAAACCAGACCAAACCGAACCATGCTCACCCCTAGGATGAGATCTCCAGCAGAAGCAGCAAACTAAGACAACAAAACAGGCCAGCATACGGATCATCCAAGTTTGGAAATAAACATGATAGATCTAATAGAAGAGATGTGCATTGATAGAGCTTAACAAGGAGACTTAGCTGCATAGATTCTGATGTCACTAGATCCCATGTGTAGACTCGCGGATGGCATCATGAGACCTGTGGTATGCTGATCTCAAAACAATAACAACACAATAGCAAAATTGACAGAGGAAAACTGTGGTATGCTGATCTCCAAATCGGTTTGAACCAAACCAAACTGTTTAAACTGATTTAATTAAAAAATTATATAAAACTATTATAATATTATTAAAAATGAGATTTTATAATAAAATAATATTTATTTCGATTGTTTTTAATTTAAAAACTATTATATATGTAAAAAATAATTAATTAAAATATTTTTATATATTTTCGATTTAAACCGAACCAAACCGAATTGAAATCGGTTTGGTTTGGTTCGGTTTGAGGGATTGAATCGGTTTGGTTCAATTTGGAAAAAAAAATGGCCCAAACCAGACCAAACCGAACCATGCTCACCCCTAGGATGAGATCTCCAGCAGAAGCAGCAAACTAAGACAACAAAACAGGCCAGCATACGGATCATCCAAGTTTGGAAATAAACATGATAGATCTAATAGAAGAGATGTGCATTGATAGAGCTTAACAAGGAGACTTAGCTGCATAGATTCTGATGTCACTAGATCCCATGTGTAGACTCGCGGATGGCATCATGAGACCTGTGGTATGCTGATCTCAAAACAATAACAACACAATAGCAAAATTGACAGAGGAAAACTCAGCCAAAGCGAGCTCTCGTATCGTAGCAACAGGAGATAAGATTGAAGAAGAGATTGGAGAATGTTGAAACCGACACTGAAGAAAATAGATTATGAAGATCTACAATGTAGAGCAAGAAGTTCTGTTGAAGGAAAAGAGCTTCAACAGCAACCGCGAAGGATGAAACCACCAGGAATTGCTCCAACTAGATTTGGGCTGAAAGACAGGAAATAGTCACCGTCGAGTGGAAGAGATTCTTCCATAGGAGCTTGCTGGGGCACCACTGGAGGAAGGAAATCGGGAGTAATGGAGGGCATAATTGGAATAGGGAACTCTCAACGAGAATTTTCATTTATCAAAGCATCATATTCCTTACAATGAACAGTAGAGTTCTATTTATAGGATTGAACCAGACTAAATGCTAAAAATGCTGGAGAAATGTTAAAATGCATAAATTTCTCCAAAATGTCTAGAAATTTGACATATACCCCTAAACATTTTAGAAAATTACTAAAAAAGGAAAACCAACTGTAATCATCCATAAATGTAAGGGCAGGGATCTTCTAGCCAAATGGAACCCAATCGCCTCCATCATGACATCATCGGCTATAAACATGATTGAACCGGTGCAAGTTTCTAGTGTTCTCACTAGTTCAAGGATCGCAGGATCGTAATCGTTCATCAGATCGGCCAGGTGATCTGGATCGAATCGGATTAGACCAATTTCAACCGATCCGTTGGAAAAAAATCGATCCGGATCGATTTTTAAAAATACCCTAAATTACAAAAAAACTAAACTAGGAGCTAGATTGCCCAAAAGAGGCCTAGAATCGTCGCCACGGCGGTAGCTTGCCGCTGCTATTTCTTCCCCACTCTATCGGGCAGGGAAGACAGACTTACCGGGTCCATCAGACCCAAAAGGCCAGGATCCAGTGACTTCCCAACTAGTAGGGTTAAATCCTATCGGTTTTCGTATTGGGTCCAATGGACCCGATATAATTTAAAAAGCCGGATCCAGTGACTTCAGTGCTACAGGCTCCTGATGGACCTGGTAATAGGGTCTTCCCCGCTTGATAGGGCGGGGAAGAGGCCCTCCGTGGTGGGACGGCTGCTGCGCGGTCTTTGGGTCTATTCCGGCAAGGAACTGTCTGAATCGATCTAGAATCAACTGAATTGGTCAATTCTGGCACCGATTCCACTCAGAAACACCGATCCAGACCCATTTTCTATCTGGATCGGTAGTTCCGCCGAGAATCGAATCGGTCTTAGCCGATCCGATCCAAGAATTGGTCGATCCCGATCCATATCGCATATCGGCCAATTCTGCAATCCATGCACTAGTATTAATTTCTTTTAAAGTCTGTTTGATTCTTATTTGACCGCTATCACTCTACCTATACATGAAGTTTATGAACAATATAAGATAGCAAAAGGTGAAAAAAAAACTTCTCGACAATCCAGTGATAACACTGTTGAACAGATATATGAAAAAGTTGGAGCTAAAAAAACTGAAAAGATGTGTATAGATTATAACGAGGGGTATAAGATCTTTGGATCTTAATAAAGTTAGATATATAAGGAAATATTTTTGTCAAAGATGTTGAGAAGTTTTTTTTGATACTCTTTTTCATGATACCTTTGATTGAAATATAGAAAGCATATAGTATATAGCATAACATAATATGAATAATATAAGGATTAGATTTTTAGAAGTGACGAAGCTAGCTTTGTCCCATTTGAGTGGAAGAGCATAATTAAGATTCCTAGACCGTGTTGCATGCTTGTTTTAGGTTTGACTTTATTTTGTGAAATTTCTGTTTTTTCTGGTTTTGCACATTGACATCACAATCTATGATTCAGTGTGCGTTTGTTTTTTGTAGCCACATCTCTGAAGATCCAACTACTTGATTCTCACAGATTGAAGATCGGCAGACATAGTGGAGGTGCACTTGGAGCCCAGATGAACTTGTTTGATAGGCTTGGAAGAGTAATTAGGGTAAGCTATTCTACAGAGGGCTGTTGCACGAACATCCTTTGTTTATTCTATATATATATTAATTTATTTCAAGTTATAATCAAATGATACATCCTGTTCTCTTATTTTTGCCAAGTCATATGCAAATGCGCTACTGAGTTCTGTCGAAGACCCTGAAAAGGTTCTGGAACAAGCTGTACTTGAAATGAATGATGACTTGACAAAGATGCGGCAGGCAACAGCACAGGTACTACCCATCTGCTTTTGGTCTTTCATGACAATTTTGGATGTATTGGTGTTGGTAATTGTCGATTGTTTCTAAGACAACATAATGTACACGTGCTATGATGGCATGGAAGTCAAATGTTTACGTCCTATTTTTATTTGGTGACCAGACATGCTATGTTAAATTGGACACTTCCCTTGCTAGATTCTATACCTATCTGTATGAAAGTTATAGAAGCCTTAGTCCAGGATATTGATCACCACTTACGCCTGTCGAAAGTGTCCTCATCATATCTACATCTGCACAAACCATGTTCCAGAAAATTATTCATGGTTCTGGCATTCATATTGTTAATCATCAACTCACGGGTTGTGTTTCGGAAATTTTTTTATTGTTTATCATTGGACATTGCCTTATTAATGTAATTGTTAGTCTTGTAAATTTTTCATGAAGTACTCCGAAAGAATTATAATTATACTATAGTTTTGGACAAGGCCATGTATCAATTATTTGGGAGTTTGTAGGATGGCTCATGGCAAACAACTTGACTCAACCCAGCCCAACCTTCACCAAAGGTTACAACATTGGACTGGTCCCTGGATCAAGGGGGTGCTGATATCAACCTGGATGGGTTGGGAATCAACCAGAACTGTTCATGATTGACCAAGATTGGCTGATATCATGGTGTGCCAATCCCAATCTTCTCCCAGATTAGCTGATCATGCAAACAATGATCCTTACTGATCCAATGTGTCTTCTCATGACACATTTGTCATGATATTATGTCACATAGCGACAGCCATAACATGCATGTCTACAGGTTGGTAATCTGTTGGAAGAATCAAGAGGTCTTTAAGTTGTCTAGAATGCATGATATGCCTGATTGGAATTAGTCTCTGAATCAGTCAGGGCTGATCACGATCCATAAGATAAGATTGGTCAGCTAGGCCGACCCAACAAAAGGAAACTGGTCCAGATTCAGCCTGAATTGGGCCTTCCAAAAAATTGAAAATAACAAACAATATTCCAGGCCAATCCCCGGTGGAGGGGTGGCTGGATTTGGCAGAATCACCACCTCCCAGCAATGAAAAAGTGGTGGCCACCGCCATGTGCCTTTCCCACCCTAAACAGATGGGTAAGGAGACTCGTATCTGATCTTATGGACTATATGAGTGGCTCCACAAACCTTGTTTATCGGTCCAGTAGTGATCATGTTGGAATCGGCCCTGAATCGGTTTGAAATCAGCCAGTCTAGGCCAATCTGATTTAGTCAAGCCTACTTCATGTGGAAATCAGCCCCAGGATTGGGCTTCCCCCTTAAGGATCGGGTCAACATTTGCCAAACCAATTTGGATTGGCCGATTCTGCAAACCGTGGTAGGAAACTTTTTTTAACCTGATCTAAATGATTTCTAAAATGTCAACAAGATGTTAAGATTCATATGATTCTTCTTGTTGGTTGGCTCTGATGAACAAACTATGGATTTTTACTCTATCATGAAACAAATATCATAAAGAATGGTTTGCTTTCTCTATATTTCCTGAGACCTATATCATGAATGATGTCCACATGGGCATATGTGGAGCAGTTCATATTTGCCACCCCCTTAATGTTGTTTTTCTGTTCAAAGGTTTTAGCATCACAGAAGCGTTTGGAAAACAAATATAAGGCCACACAGGAAGCTTCTGAGGACTGGTAAATAGTTACTCTGATTAGCTTTTGTCATTGTATTGTTCTGTCCTGGTATCTATGTTTGTTCTCTGAAACTCTGTATACCCTGTAGGTATCGAAGAGCACAACTTGCTCTTGCAAAAGGGGAAGAAGATCTTGCTCGCGAAGCTTTAAAAAGGCGCAAATCTTATGCTGTAAGGATTTCTTGTTAACTGTCATGCATTGGTAGTTTGTGCAAAAGGAGATAATCGATTTAAATGTTTGTTTGTCATTTTTATCATAGGAACATTTGGGGCTTTTATTGCATGCAGTTGGGACGATTAAACTACTATTTAACTTTAACAAAATTATCTTTACAAGTTGAACTCATAAATTATGAATCTGAAGCACCAGCCTTGAGTTTCTTAGTTTATATTGAAATCTGTCGTTACTCGTTACCATTTTTAAATCTAAGGATTTTCAACTATGAAGGAAAGAAGATGGGAGTAACTCAGCTAGCTATTGATAAAATGTACAAAACGAAGAGCATAATTTCAATTTTACAATGTCATAAATCATAGTTGTCAAGGTGCCCAAGGTGTTCAAGGGTGAAATTTCTGCTTAGGTGATAAGGCGGTTACTTAGATGTCGCCTAAGTAGTAGAAAATTTTATGTTAATACTACATGGGGAAAATTAGGGAAAATATAGAGTGGAGGAAATGAGTGAACCTTCATAAACTAAGTGAGAGAGAGAGGAAAGGTGGTCAAGAGAGAAATTTATATTTTTTAAGCATACATTTATAAATAAAATGTTAAAGATATTCAATAATATAAATAACAATGAAAGATTTTAATATGATTTCATTAACATTAAATGGCAGGCCATGATTCACTAACCCTAACCCCTTGGTTAATTGTTGGATTGCGGGATCGAAATTGGGATATGGATCGGTGGGTCCTAATTTGGGCCGATTCTTTGGGAGAAAATTCAATCTGGATTTAGTTTGGATCAGTTTTTAAAAAGTTCACAAAATATGAAAAAAAAACTACAAAGAAACCTAGATAGGTTTCCAATCCGATCCAGGTTATTTTGGTGTCGGAATCGGCTCAAAACGGGCCCTAAAAAGTGCTGTGGCAGCCTTCCCACCCTAGATGTGGTTATCAGGATTGGACCCAGTAACCACGGAAGTCACCGGATCTCTGGCCTTACCGGGTCTGCTGCGGTGTTTGGGGCCTATTCTGGCGAGAAATCGTTGGATTCGGTCTGCAATTTACTGCTAGGTCCACTCTGGTCCTGATTCTACCAAAATTGGTTTGAAATTTTGATCTTTCTGGGTCTCAAGGAATTGATTGGATCGGTCGATTTCCAATCTGATCCTACAAGAATCGGCCGATTTAGCCGATCCGGGCTGATTCCTCCAAGAGTCGCCTCTAGATCAGGCCTTCTGGGCCAAAATCTGATCAATGGGGCAATTTGATTTGAGTCACCTCCGGATCAGCCCTTTCAAGCCAAAATCTGATCAACAGGGGCCAATCTGATTCGATTTGGATTGACCGATTATGTGAACTGTGTAGAAGGGCTTGGGACCACCTAGGTGAGCTCCTTGGCAACTATGTTGTAGATTGATTAAAACACATATAATTTGCCCTCATACCCATTAATGAGAAATAAACCGGTCTTTGCTTTGCGTGGGATAAAGACATGGGTCCATATGGTTTTCCTCTCTCATTTATGCTGGGAAATTATCAACTCTGATCTTTTTAAGTAGTCAAGGAATTTATGGAGTGTAATGCAAATACAGATAGTATCAAGGAGACTATCCCGCGGCTATGCCACAGTCGATGCGAAGATGCTGCCCCACCCCAGGTTCGAACCTGGAGTGCTGCCCATTGGGCTCTCTGCCACAACTGCTGTGGCAGTAAATCAAAAAAAGAAGAAGAAGGTAGTATCAAGGAGACTCATTTTTCTCATCTAAAAATGGTGTAAACGTATTACATGGTTCAATCTGATTTGTCCATTAATGTCTTTTAAAAGTTCTTGAAGCTGCTGGCTGATGGAACGAACACGATAATCAGGTCATGACGGGGGTAAAAACGGAGTGCATATTAGGGGCTGGCAAATTAAGGAAATGTTTTTGGTAGCAACAATGTACACCCAGTCTATGAAGACACATACAAGGCCTGGAATGGTGATAAAGTTTCAATTAGGCTGCTGGAGATGCATTTTCTTCAACACTATCCTGCATCTCCGACTGAAACCCCCCATTGGATTACTTGTTAATAGTGGTTAAGCTTGAAGACTCAAAAGAAGTTTCGATCCTGGAGGCATAATATTAACTACTTCCATCTGATAAAATCCAAGCTTTTTGAGTTGGGATCGGATTGGCTGGATTGTCCAATCCAGGGGAAAAAAGCCAATCATGGATTGGCCTGGATTGGCTCCTTCAAAAACTGAAAAGAAACATAACAACTTAGACTTGATTGAAGATCGGCAGATTCTAGTCTTATCCACCCCCTATCAAGAATTGCTGTTCAGAATCTGTACCCAGATTGGTGGGTACCAATCCGATCCAGTTTGGATCTAATCAGTTGATCCAGACCGATTTTTTGGGAAGAAAATCGATCCGGAATCAGTACGGATGTTTTTTTTTGTCATAAAAATTTAGAAAATTACTAATTTTTTTTATAAAATTAGGAAAGCCTGTACAAAATTTAAAAATAAAAATGTAATCTCCCAAGTCTATATCACATTTCATGTCATTACAACATATAAGTGGATATAAGTTTTTGCCCATGATAATTTAAATAAACAAAATTAAGATGGCATAAATGATGTATATGAGGAAATACAACGTAACGACATAGATTGCAGAGTCGGCCGATCCGGATCGGGATCGGCCGATTCTTGAATCGGATTGGACCCCTCCGATCCGATTCCCGGCGGAACTACCGATCCGGATAGAAGATCGGTCTGGATTAGTGTTTGTAGGTGGAATCGGTGCCGGAATCGACCGATTTGGTCGATTTTGGATTGATTCCGGCAATTCCCTCGCCGGAATCGGTCCACATCCCGCCGCGGCGGCCATCCTGCCGCAGTGGCCCTCTTCCCCGCCCTATTGGGCGGAAAGATGAAGCTACCGGGTCCATGGGGAAGATGAAGTCACCGGATCTGCCATGTTAAACGTATCGGGTCCCATGGACCCGATACGCAAACTGGTAGGGTTTATACCCTACCGGTTGAGGATCCTACCGGTTGAGGATCCGGTGACTTAAGTCACTGGGGCGGGGAAGACGTCACGTCGTGGCGGCAATTCCGGGCCACTTTTGGGCCCAAAATCGCCCCAAGAATTCGATCTACCTCCTTATTTAGTTATTTTTTATGTTTTATGGTTTTTTAAGGGTCGATCCGGATCGATTCTCTTCCGGCGAATCGGCCTGGATCGGACCGCGGATCAGTCCCCACCGATCTAGGGACTGATTTCGATCCCGCGATTCTTTGGTGACGATGCTTAGGCCTATTAAGTGGATTAGGCTGCAGTCCACCAAAAAGCTCATCACGGGCTGATCTTAGGCCCTGTAAAATTTTTATTTAGGCTGAATGGAGAACATCATCTCCGTCATTCGTTAATTGGCGGGCTTGGTGATTGTCGGTAAGCTTGGTGATCGTCAGCCTGTTTGGCCTGTTAATTACCCTAGGTTGTGATCATGTTGTGTTCGGCTGCTTGCCTCTCCTATTTAGTTGGCACCATGGAATGTGATCTCTCGAGAGTCTCCCGAGAATCTCTTTCTCTCAATGTATTCGAGAAACGAGATTGCCGAAACGAGAATATCTATAGAACACCTCTGATACCTTGAGTTCCTCTGTCTATTATTACCTATAACTTGTTAGATGGCCTTGTTAAGGTTGCTTCATATATTGTCCAATTTATTATGAAATTCATCCAAATATTCATATAGACATTATTGTTTGATAAAATTTTGTAACTTAATATTTTTATGACTATATATGTATAATTTGTCCAAAGATGTCATCAATCTCCTATTCATATTGTTCAAGATGAAGTTTAGTTTTAACATAAGTTCCTTGTATGTCTTATTAATAGTAGTTCACCCTCTCTATGTTTGTATTTTCTTTTAATTTTTTCATAACTTATTTTGAACATATTATAAGGCATTTTACACTTAAACATACATGTTAATTTGTAATTTTGAGATCCAATGTGATGGGAACCGAATCGGGACACAAGAACCGATTCATGTTAATAATTGAATTGGGATGCAAGAAACGATTATTGATTTTCAAATATCATGTAATTTTGATTTTTAGGTCAATAATGGGTCCATTTAGGTATTTTCCTAATTTTTAAGATTTTTAGTTGATTTGTTTGAGCATTTTTTCAATTTCTTAACATTTTCGGACTTTTTTCTGAATTTTTACCCTATAAATAGGGGCCCATGTATACGATACAGGAGATGAAGATATGAGATATTGAATAGAAGAGCTGTTGTTTTTTTCCGTTTCCCATTATGCCCTTGAGTTCTCCCGTCTCTTAAACCCTCGCGAAGGGGTTTTTCTCTCTCCCGTCTTCATTCGCGAGCGGCTGGCCCGCGACTCTCCTCCGGCGGCTGGCGGCGGACGGCGGTCTTCACGCGGGAGATTTCTTCCACCGGAGAACCCTAGCGCGGGAGTCCTTCTTCCGGATCTTCTTCCTCTTCCGCGAGCAGCTGGCCGCGTTTTCTCCCGGCGGCGAACCCTGGGCCGCGATCTTCGTCCTTCTTCCGATCTCCTTCCTCCGATGGAGAAAACGAAGAGCACCTTTGGAGAAGTCGTTTCTCCTCTCTTGGATCTGCTGGTTTGTCTTGAACCTCACCTCCGTTGGATCGACCTTCCAATCTCTACGGTAGTTTCTTCCTTCCCTACGCATTGAGGACAGCTCGTTCTCTTCGTCTCTTCTCCCTTCCTGAGGACAGCTCGTCCCCTTTCTTCTTCGTTCTCTTCTTCCTTCTTGAAGATAGTCATCTTCTATCCCTTCTGCTGGACTTAGCTCTTGCGACTCCTTCTCGGTTTCGAATGGATCTATTTTTTCCCGGATCTGTCGTATGTGGTCTATGATCAACATTATCGGTAGCCGAAGTTCATCTCCCTTGCGGGTGATAGAATGTTCGTTGTTGCGTCTTGTTGGTTAAGGAGGACTGTTCTATGTCTGCGGAGTGTTGAATCCTGTTCAACTGGACAGCTCGACTTCTTCTACTTCTTCCGGTTATAGTTCTTGGTGAAGTCTCCTTCATTCGTCTGGATCTATTACTCCTATCGTGCTATTTCGCGTGGAGTTTCGCATCGACACTACCGGCGTACCGAGTTTCTGCTTCCTTACAAGTTGTAGATCCTGCGATGTTGCCTTTTGTTGGTTGATGCTACTGATTTTCCACCTGCGGATGTTGACGAATTTCTATTTCTCCGAGGCTAACGGCCAATGACGATGAGATCGTCTTCTAAAGGTCTATATTACTAGCAGAGGTATGTACGAACAGATACTCCTTGATCTTTGATCAAAACGGAAGTTGTTGGTAACCTGTTGGATCCGAATTAGCTGCACATAGCTATTTCAGATCTTGAAAAGCGGTTTGCTATACTGTTGAAATGAAGCTGAGTCCTTATTCATCGAAGGTTCTTCATTCCGAAAAACTCGATCGCGAAATCCGCCTTGAATATTCTCACAGTTTCGTCGACGATTCCAACTATTCGGATCTGAAGTCGATCCGTCGAGTTATCGATCTACCGCGAACCAAGTTCTCGATATACCGATCTTAGTTTCCGCTTACTTAAAACTCCTCGTATCTGCCTATTTTAACGTGCTATTTTCCGGTGCACATCTAATGTCATAGTCTATTCACGCCGTGGTTCTTACGATCTACCGTTGAGTTTTTGAATCGATATCATTGAAATTATGGGATTCGCCAAGATCGGTCCACTTCCATTCACGCTAGTTGATTTCCCGATTCTTCGAACTCGTTTCTCGTTACGTATATTCCCAACAACTACCAACAATACGCCTTGGTTTCCATAAGGAATACTCGCTTCATTAACAAGAATAAATAAAGAGAATGGTGGATAATTGTGAATCCAACGACATATACAGAAATGGAAAATGATGATGAAACCAAAGAAAAACTTGCCTTGGTAGCTTTAATTAGTTGCCGGTATAGTTATTGGGAGGACTCCTAAATTATACTTGTTGATATATTGTTTTCACTGATTCCAATTAAGGCTGTGATGATCATAATCTGAGCCAATGTCCCTTTAACTACTGCTCTCATAACTGTTGATTTCCGTTTATCATTTTCATGAAGATTGTGGTGCTATCGATATATCCTCCCCGTACCGGCTGACACCGTTACGATGACCGCTGCATAACTGCCGTTCGGTTTAAACCGGGCCGCCGGTTCTGTGCACTTCCGATCTTTGAAATCGCTCGCTATACCGTCAAGTTATGATCCGAGTTTAACACCGTGGGAAGTCCGTTCATACTCGTCCGTTACCCGTCGGTTCATATCACCGTCTGGTTCCTGGTTATTTTCTGTTTGGCATTTTATCTGCTCGGTGATATTTTCTGGTTTATTTGAAATCATGGGATCCGGGAAAAAATAGATCCATTCGAAACCGAGAAGGAGTCGCAAGAGCCATGTCCAGCAGAAGGGATAGAAGATGACTATCTTCAAGAAGGAAGAAGAGAACGAAGAAGAAAGGGGACGAGCTGTCCTCAGGAAGGGAGAAGAGACGAAGAGAACGAGCTGTCCTCAATGCGTAGGGGAGGAAGAAACTACCGTAGAGATCGGAAGGTCGATCCAACGGAGGTGAGGTTCAAGACAAACCAGCAGATCCAAGAGAGATGAAATCATCTGCAGACGGCGGAGCAGGGGAGGGATCCGGGACCTGTCGTATGTGACGAATTTCTATTTCTGGTTTATTTGAAATTGGTTTATTTCAATTCGGGTGATATGTGATATTAGCTGTTCATATTAAGTCTTCTTCCGGATCTTCTTCCTCTTCCGCGAGCAGCTGGCCGCGTTTTCTCCCGGCGGCGAACCCTAGCGCGATCTTCGTCCTCTTCCGGATCTCCTTCCTCCGATGGAGAAAACGAAGAGCACCTTTGGAGAAGTCGTTTCTCCTCTCTTGGATCTGCTGGTTTGTCTTGAACCTCACCTCCGTTGGATCGACCTTCCGATCTCTACGGTAGTTTCTTCCTCCCCTACGCATTGAGGACAGCTCGTTCTCTTCGTCTCTTCTCTCTTCCTGAGGACAGCTCGTCCCCTTTCTTCTTCGTTCTCTTCTTCCTCTTGAAGATAGTTCGTCCTCCCTTCTTCATCGACTTCTCGGAGATAGTTCATCTTCTACTCTGTCTTCTGGATCTGTTGTCGACGAGTTTCTGGAATGATCTCTTCACTCGTTTGAGTTTCTTCCTTCCTGATCCTGCTGTGAATATTTCTTCAACGTCGACACTCCTGGTAGCCGAGATCTCCTTCAGCCTGGCTGGATGACGAGTCCTCGTTGTTATCGTTGTCGTCGGTTGAGTTATGCTAAGTCCGCTTGCGGAGACTGCTGAATATTATTTTTCCGAGGCTTATTGGCCAGTGACGAAGGATCTCGCGACATTCTCTCGGTTAAATCTCGAGATCCCCGTCGAGCAAACGACCAAGGTCGCCGCTATTTTGTGAGTTCGACCTCCCTCGTTCTTCTGAGTCTTCGGATATGTGCGTCCAGAAAGGTGTTCTTGACAGATACTACTCTGGTTTTGGTTAAGAATGGACGTCGATGGTGGTCCGATAGATTTGGTATAGCTCTGTATAGCTATTACCGATCTTGCAATATTTGCTAAACTGTTGTTCAGAGGCTGAGTCCTTGTCTCTAAGCTAATTTCATTCCGATGTTCATATCGCCTTCGGATGTTTACCATAATCCATCAGGGTTTACTATTTAATTCCATTGAGTTAAAGGATCGAAGTCGCCCTGATCGGATATCCGACTGATGTGGGAAGTAAAATCCCGAAGAACAGATATCTTCTAGATGGGTTTCGACAGTTTTTATCCGAATGTTTTCAACATACCAAGGTTTTTACGGGATCAACTTGATTTCGATGCACCGGTCCTTCTCCACCCAAATACGTAATATCGTTTCATTGATTTCACAAATTTTCGCGCCATAAGATGACTGGTCCTTATTCCAGTCCGAATCAAGCATTCTTTTCGATCTGATTAATTAGTCTGGATCTGTTGTTTCCATTACGTTGCTAATACTTGGTATAGTCAAATGAGTGGATGCTGTTAATATCGTTCCTTGATAATTGCTGATCAACGAGACTGGTCCTCTTCCAGTCACACTCTGGTTACTATTTGGAAATATAGGACTGACTGAGACTGGTCCACTTCCAGTCACATTAGCTGATCTTCTGGTTTTCGGGAGTTCGTTTCCTGTCACTGTTATATCCAGTTCAACTTGTCTATAGCAGTTTGGTATCAGAGCCCGGAATCGACTCGTTCCCACGAGTCGAGTCTTGGGTACGTCCGAACCGGTTTAAAAACTCGAGGTCGAGTTTTCTCCCGGTCGGAGAGAATGATGGGGACAATTTTTGAGTCTTTTTAAAGTTTGTCCAAGTCTGTAAATATTTCTTTAACAGGGTCCTTTTTGTAAATATGTCCGGACTCATCTCCTATATAAGGAGGAGATGTCTGTGCGCACAGAAGCAATACAAGTGATATACAATTTTTGGAAGCCCTTCGGGCCTTGGTTTCTCCCGCGGAGGGGCTGCGGCCCCATCTTCTTCCCTTGTCTTCCCCGATCGGCCAGGAGGGCCATTCCCCCTTCCACCTTCCAAGTCCGGCAGGTAGCCGATCTGATTCCCCTCCTCACCCTCCGGCCTCCGTGCCGTTCATCCCTCTTCCCCCTTCTCGGTTCCCCCCTTCGACATGGAGCAGCTCGGGTTGCTGTCCGTCTGCGTCTCCACCGGCAAATCGGCAACCGGCGATCCCCGGAGCCGCCTCAGCAGGTCCTCGTCCGGCTCCTCCCTCACACGGCCACGTAACCGCCGCATCCTCTTCGACGCGCAGAGGAGAAGGAGAAGCGGAAGCATAAGAGCCGGGAGTGACGAAGGGACCATATCTGGCGATCCCCGGATCTGTGTTCCCTTCCCCTCTTCCCTTCGGTCTCCACCCCATCGCCATCGCCCCTTCGCGTCCGCCAACTTCCTATCCCGCCTACCAGCCGCGCAAGCCGGAGAAGACGACGACGACGGCGCGAAGACGTCGCTGCCGGGCCCCGTCGGCGGATCCTCACGCGCGCCTCCGTCACGAGCTCCATCGGGTTTTGTCCGGACGCAAGACTCACGCGAGGGGGATCCCTCCGTCGTGATGCTGCCACGACGCCGCCGCCTTAACGGCCGATGCGCGGCCACGCGACCCACGGAAGACCGCCCACCTTCGCGCGCCATGACCTTAGCCCCTTGCGTTCGCGTACGCGGGCCACGGCGACAGAAGGGACGGCTCGGGCGCGGCCACGTCACCCCAGATGGGGTTCTCCTGCGCCCGCCACGACCCCAGCCGCAGTATGCTCGCGCTGGCGAGCGACTGGCTGGCGACGATTCGCACGGTCGCCGGTTCATGGCCCCGAAGCGCTCGGCTTTTGTCGCGGCGCGCGCCGCACCCGGAGATGGTGCCACGATGACGGACGCGGCGACGGCGTCGATGCCGCCACGCGACCACTCCACGGGCTCCAGGAAGCCACCACGACCCCCGTCGGGGTACGCTCCTGCCCGCGAGTGCAGGTGGCGGTCGCGACCGGCCGGCCGGTCCGGTCCGCGGTCCAGACCGGTCGCCAGACCCGG